>CM060920.1:918939416-920349416 GCA_030737875.1 Allium sativum
TAAGTGAGATTAGGTAGAGAAATCCCCGATGTGTGTTATTTATGTATATGTGTTATGTATTTATATGTACCTGTTTGAGCCCATATAATATTTATTATATTTAATTGTCTAATTTTTTTTCGATAACGCAAACAAAAACTTGAAAAAAAAAACATATATATTCTCAAGATTTTATATTTGAATGGTCTTTTTTTTCTCATTGGATTAGACTAGCATAATAGTCAGATGACTGACGTTGAAATTTCAATATTTAGCTTAGCAAGTCGCAGCGCAGACTCATAAAAATCCGTCGTTGTCAACGCAAGGAGACTTTTCAACGATCTCTCCTTACTCGTAGGATAGACAAACTTCGACCATACAATGCAAAATTAATAAATGTCAGATTTCCAATTCAAATATACTAATTATACTCTTACTCTTAAAAAGGCAAATTCAATGTATGTTTGTTGCACTCCCTTCTTATTTTTGTGTTTAGTTTCGGATTCCCATTCTCTTCTATCATCTTTAGTTCTCTTCTTCCCAAACAATATATTCTACACATAGTTCCATGTTCTGAATATCCCTGAAGAAACACAAAACTTTCAATGGCAATTGACAGAACAGTATGGCTTGCTTTTAAACATTCCTACCATCGTTTGTCATCACGCTTCTATTTTTCATCTTATTTTCTTTTCAGTATATATCATAAAGAATAATGTGAATACTTTAGGACAAAAGTGAAGCAGACAAAGCCATTGATGCACAGAAGAAGATTGACAATTGGTTACCAGTTACTGCTTCGCGCAAAGCCAAATGGTATTATTCAGCCTTCCACAATGTCACTGCTATGGTTGGTGCCGGTGTCCTCGGCCTCCCCTTTGCACTTTCTCAGCTTGGCTGGTACTATATTTCATTTGCATAACCATTTCATATCGACAATACAAGCACACAATCCCAAAGAGTTGTATTAAACTTTGATATATCATGCATGCATACATGTGCAATAACACGTGAACATAAGTGCTAAATTTATTTTTTGAAACAAGGGGCTGGGGAGTCGCATGCTTGCTAGTATCATGGCTGATAACATTCTACACGATATGGCAACTCGTAATGCTCCACGAATGTGCACCGGGCAAGCGATTTGACCGATACCACGAGCTCGGTCAGCATATTTTCGGACCTAAACGCGGGCTATGGTTGATCGTTCCTCAACAGTTACTGGTTCAAATCTCCACTGATATAGTGTATGGAGTCACCGGAGGCAAATCCCTTCAGAAGTTCTTCTTGCTGGCCGCTCCTTCTATCGGTAGTTGGAGACTAGTGTATTTCATTTTAGCCTTCGGAGTCATTCAGATCCTCCTTTCTCAAACACCCAACTTCAACTCCCTAAAGAGTGTTTCATCCGTAGCGGCCTTAATGTCTTTCTGGTAAGACATTGACCGTTGTGCTCTAAATCGAATTTTTTTGTTTTCGGTTTTGTATGTAGTATTGCATGGAATATTGAAAGAGATGAGAACAATCAATTATGAAAATAGCTTTAATATAAGTGATGGAGAACAACTTTTTCCTTAGCATCCTATGAAATTGGAATGATATACGAATAAGATTAACATCCAATATGTAAGGATGACAGACTACTGTGATTATTTTTACATATTACATATTATTTTATTTTGCGTTATTCTGTTCTATTACACTCTTAAATGACAATACAAACAAAGATGGGTATTGTATCACATTTTATTATTGGAGAAAAAACTTTAAAATACCAAGAAAAAGATTCTATTTATTGTAAGTTAGATACAATTAACGCAGATATTACCATCAAAACATGATTAACAAAATATGATAACGGGATGGTTGAAGAATTTAAAATGCATATAGATATTTTAGATAAATTAGCAATTATATATATATATATATATATATATATATATATATATATATATATATATATAAAGGAAGACAGATTTTAGACATAGAACATCAACTTGTATGGTTCAAAAGGAATCTGAATGAAAAAGAGGACAAAGTAGAATGGTCATGGATTATACACAAATGACAATACAAACAAAGATGGGTATTGTATCACATTTTATTTTCTTTTGCATTATTCTGCTCTATTACACTCTTGTACCATTGTTTTGTACTGAGATTAGATGCATGTCCGGATTATACACAAATGACAATACAAACAAAGATGGGTATTGTATCACATTTTATTTTCTTTTGCATTATTCTGCTCTATTACACTCTTGTACCATAGTTTTGTACTGAGATTAGATGCATGTCCGAGGTTATTTTACCGTGTTTAGCATGTATTCATGTTAATCTAAAAGAATGTCTATTCTTATAGTCTCTTTTTTGGTATTATCATAGAGTATTAAGTTTAGTAATACCATTTGCTAGTGTCGATATAGAAGCTGAATATTCATCTCTCTCTTCAATTTCTCAGGCATTTAAAATCCACATCGAAAATATAAAACTCAAAACACTTCTTGAAGGCAAATAGACCCTTATTTTGTACTAACGAGTTTGAATGATTCAAGTTACTCAGCAATGGCATGCATAGCATCACTGATAAAAGGAAGGCAGGCGGATACATCGTACAGTCTTCGCTCGACTACAGATTCAGACATAACTTTCGACGTATTTAATGCTTTGGGTACGATTGGGTTTGCATTTGCAGGGCATAGTGTGGCTCTTGAGATTCAAGCCACCATACCTTCTACTGCTGAAAAGAAGTCTTTTAAACCTATGTGGCAAGGTTGTGTAGTTGCATATATTATAGTAGCGCTTTGCTATTTCAGTGTTTCCATATCGGGATACTGGGCTTTTGGTAATAAAGTCCAGGATGATATTCTTATTTCGTTGGAGAACCCGAAGTGGATGATTGCTACTGCTAACTTCATGGTGTTCCTTCATGTAATTGGAAGCTATCAGGTTCGAGGTTCTTATAGCTTTTGGTTTATTTTTTGTTAACTTGCTTGAAAACACCATAATAAATTTTCATAGACAGAGACACCGTTATTAAAAAAACTCTATTTTCAATCTTAGCCTTACTACGAGTATCTGTAGTTTCTTTTGTAGTTTTTACAAAGGTTTTATATAGTCTTGATTTGGTTTCTGTAATTCTAAAAATTTTGATCTAATTCATGAGTTTAAAAATTCCATTTTCAATTCCAGATCTTATTAGCTAATATTTTTATGTGGTTAAACATATATATTTATTTAATCTATTGTATCAAAATGTGTAATTTATTTTTAATCAAGAAATAAGATACAAGAAAAAATAATGATTAATTATACTCACAAAAGATTGTTCGATGCTTGGTTTTCAACCTTTATCTTGTTTAGCATTCATAAATTTCGTGGGTTGATATGTTTTAAAAATTTTGTATGTCTGATACTTAAATGATTCATTTTTTAGGTTCTTTTGTATAATTTGAGGTTCCAATAGCTTTTTGTCTATATTGAATTACAACTTTTGATTTGACTTTTATTATCCAATTCCCATCAAAATCAGGAAGAAACAATAGAAATCTTGGCGTTTTTGTCGAAACATTGACCATTGTTTATTGCGTTGTTAAAAACACTCAAACTTTTCCTTTTTAATACCATGTATGGTATTAGAAAGTGTAAAACAATGTGCTTTTAGCTCTACACTACCATATGAAAATAAAAGCACATGGTTTTATACTTTTTAATATCACTTATGGTATTAAAAAAAAAATTGTTTTCAGTAATATTTTTTGTTTATACTTAGAAAGAATTGCAAATACTAGCTGTTATGCAGAATATACTATGAAAATATTAAATTTATTTTCAATATACAGGTATTTGCAATGCCGATATTTGACATGATCGAATCATTACTGGTGCTAAAAATGAAGTATAAGCCAGGGATGGTGCTACGTATCATAGCGCGAACTTCTTACGTTTGTGAGTATTTTCAATCTACTATTTGACATACATTTAGCATTACATGCATGAAATAAAATATGATTATGAAATGTGAATTGCAGGTTTCACTATTTTAGTGGGAATTTGTGTTCCATTTTTCGGTGGTTTACTTGCATTTGCTGGAGGGTTGTTTTTTGCACCAACTTCATATTTTGTTAGTATATCTTACCATATGATTCGCTCTTCTTTCTTAAATAAATTAAAATACTTAAAAATTAATGTTTGTTAATTTGTTTCCAGGTACCATGTATCATGTGGCTAGTGTTTTATAAGCCAAAAGCGTTCAGCTTTCACTGGATAGCATGCTGGGTAAATTATTATTTCCTCCTATGCTTAATTTTAATATTTTTATTTTGCAACTGATTTTTTTTTTTTTTTTTTTTTTTTTTTTTTTTTGACTTTTGTTTCAGACGTCAATCATCCTGGGGGTTGCATTGATGGTTTTATCCCCCATAGGAGGCTTGAAAAATATCATTGATACAGCCAGTACTTACAAATTCTTCTCTTAGACAGGTAGACTAACAGTTACGATGAATGGGAGATGGGCATATACACCATTATTAGTTTGTACTACTGTATATAATGTACATAATAGTATATGTATGTTGCTACTTTAGTTCATCTAACTGATATTCCTGTACAATTCTATACCAACTAGAACGTGACTCATGTTATAAAAAAATAAACAGAATTCAACATGAACAGAATCTCAGGAAAAATAACAAAGGTTTTGCCACTAGGCATCATCACAGTAATACCATGGTTTAAAAGAAAAAAGAAAAAAAAAAAAAAAAAAAAAAAAAAAAAACTATCTCTGTATTGATTAGTAACAAAAAATACATTGTTTTACATTTTTACTATCATCACCATAACATTTGTTCTATATATATAAAGAAAAAAAAAATGTAAAAGAAGGTATGACGACTATGACTGAATTGAAAATCAGTCTCAGTTTACTTCTAAACTGCAAAGTAACCTGGCGAAAATGGTCAAGCCAGTTAGACATACAACAAATATAAAATGAATGAATCATGTTATCTTCTACGCTTGGACTCTTTTCTCATTTCTGCTAGGTACTTCTCCATGTTGCCTTTTTCCCACAAACGTTTAAGGATAAGATCATTCTTTGTATGCTCATCTGCTAAGAGATAAAATATTAAAATTGATATGAAAATAGAAAATTAGCCAAAATAAAAATAGTAACAAGAATGCTGAAAACGCAAAAAAGGCCACACTGGGAAAGAACATCTCAACGATCATAAAAGCATTGGGAATAGTCATTTCTCTAGGTTTATTTTATCATCGGTTTAAAGATAATAACAGCAGTTGATTTGAAAATTGTAGGGATCCGACCTAACGGGTCAGATATTGTGGACAAATCCCTCACGTCAAAATGAATCTGAATAGGGGGGAGTGAACTTCACTTTGCACCCACTTCTGAAAAAGTAAATGAATAAGAAAAAACCCTAGTCGATTTTTAAAAACTGATGGATTTTCCGCTTAGTATGAATTTCATTATGATAGGACCTTTACTTGTTCTTGTCTGATTAATCAATTTTGTAATAAAAGAACTCAAGCAAAAGAGTCGACTTCATTCGTTAAACAGCTTCCATGGAGTCCTTGCCTCTTCTATTTTTTATTAATATTCTTTATTTTTATCCTTCTTTTTCCAAAAATGTAAAGCTTTGCTTTCAGGGTATCATCGAATTTGGAAGTTTTCAATTAGCAAGCTTCCATATTGAGGCTCTCTATTTAATCAAGTTTTGAAGTTCATTATATGATTATATCTACCAAATTCATTGCACCCCCTTTCCCAACCAAAGATCAAGTTGTAATTTTACATTACTTTCTAATTTATCTTAAAACTGTTGACTATATATTATATAACAATTCTTACATCAAAAGTTTGTGTACATTTTTTTAATTTATTGGCTACCTATCTTGTTGCACCTCCAATAAATTATTGTTCCCATAAATTCTATCTTATAGGCATCCATAATTCAACAAAGGCAAGCACATGCATACGTTCGATGCACGTGCATATGATAATATCCTTATATAATGATCTGAAATAATTGAAATTTAGTTATAATGGAAATTATTTAGACCCAGATGTCTGGGCCAAATGTGCCAGCTCAATCCTTGATCAACTTTCATTCCCGTGGGAGGAGTCTGACCCGATTTTCTTTGATTATGTTAACCGATACGCGGAACGATAACGAAATGGGAAATGTTATATACTACAAGATGCAATACGTTAGGTGTAGGTTTACCCGAAACGCTTAGCTGATGGAATTCACTTAAGCCGGAACGGTGAACATTTTTAGAAATGCTCTCTTAGTACACAAATTTGTGTAATATCGTTATCCACTACAAAACGAAGGAACACAAAATAAAAACATTCTGGTATAAATAAACATTATCACTAGCATTCATTTCAAACTGTTATAACGTACAGTCGTACATTAATTGAAGCTAAACGAAAATGCAAAGCATTCAAATGTTGATGCATAATTGCTAAATTTAGTTTTTTTTTTTTTTAAATTACAAAAACAAAAAGGTTGAGGTTCTTTCTTATAGATTAAGCAGATGAAAACGATAACAAAATTACATTAATTTTCTTCCCTACCAATTCCCAATGATGATCCTTCATGTTGCATGAACCTTATAACGATTTCCATAAACTCATGGTTATGATAGGCATGCTAAGGCACGCACCATAACGCAAGGTGCGATGTAGCACTTGCTCCTCTCTTTCCTATGGCGAGGCGCACATGCAAATGCACAGCAAATGGCACAAATGACACTTAAAGCAAGAATGGCTCGACTTTTAATTATTATATTGTTTGTATGTTTTTTTATCCGATGTTGAAGATGAGCTTGTATGATAAAGATTTGATCTAAGGTTTGCTACTAGAGCAACGGAAGCAGAGGAATTTGATATCCAAGCAACAAAAGCACACGCCGAGAGGTTTATCAGCACATCTTCACAAAGAAGAAACAAATCTAAACAAGATATACAAGGAAGACGCCGAAGGTTATAAATCTGATGATGCAAGAAATTGACTTAGAAAATAAAATTCTTGAATCAAAATCAGAGTACTGGTTTATAAGTGACATGTATCATAATCTTGAATTTTAACATTTGAAAACTACTATGTTTAAAATTATATGCTTATGATATTATATTTGATGTTGCTTTTAGCAAAATGCCTAAAAAAATGTAACAAGTTTGTTACAACTTACATATGTTTTAGTACAAAGTATATAAATTGTTATTTGCCACCTCATGCGCCAAGGCTCCGGAAGGCTTTGCGCCTTTTTGCATATACCACTAGAAATTTCAAAACAACTTAATATTTTTGACAAATTCTATTCATACATCAAAATTACCTAACATACACTGTTACTTTAAAAAGAATTTTCTTAACTAAGTTACCACTGTCCTTAATAGCAGTTTTAGTTCTTTTCTCATAACCCATTTAATTAATAAAACATTAAAAAAAATTGATTGAATTTATAGAATTTTATAAAGTTAATGGAACATAAAATATAAAATAAGATATTTTTCACAACTTACTGCTCAAATTCAGATGTGTTAAAAAATTCTTTTAAAATTAGAGGTGATTTTGATGAAATTAAGAACTAAAAAAACAAACAAAAATTTTACAATATTAGTAGTAAAATAAAAGTTTATTCTTTTAGATTTGAAGTAAAATTATCAAGGAATTCACAGTTTAGTGCAATTCAGTTCTAAGATCTAAAGAGGGAAAAAGTCCAAAGAGTCCAAAAAAGAGCTTATTTTTTCTTCCCGAAATGCCGAAGCTCGACCAAGAGCCCAAGATCTAAGAGTTCTACAAAGATGCCAAAAGTTCCAAAGTGCCAAATCCAAGAAGAAGCAAAAAGATTCATTTTTGGTATCCCGAAGGGGCATTTATAGAAGAAATTTTGAACGGAAGCTAGGCAGGTGCGTAGGAAGAAGGCACAAAGCCCCAATCCCAATGTACTGGGATTGGTGCCAATCTAGGGATCAGTACTGATCCCAAAACACTTAGCTAGCGTTTGGTTTAACGTTTTTTGCTTTTTGTTTTTTGTTTTCGTCCATATAAAAATACGAACAACACATGTATATTATATAAAATTACCATTTTAGAAAACAAAGTGAACACACAAAATAAAAAACAACTTTTATTTATTTTTGGTCTTTTGGGTAGTAATAGAAGAACAAGAGGCAACTCATATGTTTGTCATTCCTTCATCCCCTCCGTCGTTGTCCCATTTCCGGTCATCCATCAACTCTTTTCAATTTTTGTAGTTAATTTTAAAAATTCAAAATGCAAAACATAATATAAACCAAATATTAACTTAGTGTTTTTGGGATTTGAGCATGGCGAGCAGGTCTTCTTCCCTTGTTCAATCCTATGGCCAAGTTTGGCTGGAAGTGGGTTAAAAGATCAGGAAGTGTGAAGACTTGAAGTAGCAAGTTGAACTTCTGAGTTCCGGGATACGCGCCGATCCGGAAAGAGTTAGAGTAATTCCTGAGATGAGGTCGTGATTCCTACTGATCCTAAAATACTTAGAGACTTTGAGTGATTTTGGAAGGAGCTTGAAGTTGCACTGATCCCTGATTAGTGATACGTACGATCTCTAATAGCTTGGAGATACGTACTGATCCTGAAAGACTTGAACATATTTGTTGAGCAGCTTGAAGTGTGGGGATACGTATCGATCTCGGTTGGTGATTTATACTGATCCACAAAACTTAGCCATCTGAGAGCAGTTTTGACGAGTTGAGACGGCCATACTTGCATGACTCCATCTGGACTTGATTCCTAGGTGTTCGAACGACACATCTAAGTCATTTAGCTATGTGATGATCGAGTCATGTCGGTCTATACTACTTTTGATAGCCAGGCCATGTAACAGGCACGCATAATAGCACAAGGTGCGATGTGGCATTTGAGTCTCTTTCCCATGACGGGATGCATTACATTGTTTTATTTTATCTGACGTCGAAGATGAACTTGTATTTGATGATGATCCGATCTAGCATACTGCTATTGGATCAGTGGAAGTGGAGGAATTTAGATACCGAATAAAAAAGAATTCACATCGAGAGGTTTCTTAACACATCTTCATGAAGAAGATTAAATCTTAGGTACCGTTTGGTTTGTGAACTGGGCAGTTAATGTTCACATCTGCGTCTAACGCGTCCCCGTCGGACATGTCCACTGTGGGGCCCACACGTTTGCCCCATCAAGATAAACGGTTGAAAAGGTGACTTTGGCGTCCGACGCGTCTGACGCGACGAAATTTCCAGAGCAGCCGATTCCTTTCCCTCCGTCTATGTATTTGGTCATTTTCTTCCTTTTCCATCACCAAACCAGCACCATAACGGAGAATATACAGTCTAATCACCTTCTACTCGTCGATCATTTCAGGTTTTTGCATTTATTTTTGTATTATTTAGCTTCTTTACTACCATATATGTTTTATTCGTAATTTTTAGGGTATTTTTTTAGGAATGGCAGGCAGTCAATCTTCATCTACCTGCTCCATCGCCGAATGGAACAACGACATGACTAACGCTTTCATCGACGTGTGTATGCAACATCTCAATTCCCTTGCACACAATGTTGGAGGATGGTACCAGCTGATCGCTACGGCGTTCAATGAACGGACCGGATTAGACTACAATATCGGTCAGATGAAGAACAAATTCGATAACATGAAAAGAGATTGAGTTCCGTGGAACAGACTGCTACAGGTTGGTGGAGGGGTGTGGGACGACCAGTTGGATACCGTCACAGGAACGGACGAATGGTGGGCGACGGTGCCAATAGCGGCGCGCAAGTACAAGTCTGCGCCCCCGGCGCGATTCAGGGAGTTAGACTCCATGTTTGCAGGCTGCATTCGTACTGACAGATTTCAGTACGTAATTCCGGATGCTCCACCAGTACATTTGCAAGAGGCTCAACTCTTTGGCGATATCATTCGTGGCGATAATGCGGAGATCTCGAGCCATCCGACTGGTAGGCAAGTCAGGTCTGGTGCCGGTCCTTCTCGTTCAGCTTCTTCGCGCATGAACATAGACGAGCTTATAGATTTATGCATGTCTGTACGTCGTGAGGATGATGACTATCAGGAGTGGGAGGTGGAGGTTATTCTGTCAGAGCATGACAGATTGGGCCACAACCTTTTTTATTCTCTGCTTGACAAACCCACACAGCTTAGGGGTTGTGTTATTCATTTTGTTAGGAAGCTGAGACTGGACAGATGTGATGTTTTCTTTGATGTGGGTATTGTAGTTGTGTTGTTTTATTTTGTGATGTTTTATTTTGTGGTTGTGTTGTGGTTTATGATTGTGTTGTGATGTTTTCTTTTATGGTTGTGTTGTACTGATGTTTTTTTTTAATGGTGTTGTAATGCGTTGTACTGGCTTTTGAATTCTGCAATTTCAATTCAGTATTTTTTATTCTACAATTTGTATCCTGCATTCTATTATTCTGTTTGATAATATACACACAAAAACACAAACATAAACATAAACAATAAAATAATATAAACAAAAACAATTATAAATTTGCCCATTTTGTAAAAAGAACATATTCCCCGTTCACAATAATTCCCCTTCAAATACCCCTTTCAAATTCCCCTTTCCGTTCAAAATCAAACGGACCCTTATACATAACATTAAAAAAAGGCTATAGAATCTCATGATGCAAGAAATTGATTTAAAAAACAAAAAATTTGAACCAAAATTAGATTACTAATTGGGGAAGTCTATATGAATACAATCAAATATACAAATTGTGGACCATTAGATCTCCATTGAATTTCACCTCTTATATAAAAACAAATAAATCCAATAGCCTACAATTTGTGTTTCTAATTTTATGTCACCATCTTGTGTTCAAATAGTCGCTCCCTTATTAGTTTATAGGTAATATGTATCATTATCTTGAATTTGACTTTTAAAGACTATCATGCATGTTTGAAATTATATGTTTATGATGTTATATTTGATGTTTTTTTTGGCAAAATAACTAAAAAATGTTAAATATGTTTTAATAGAAAGTATATAAATTATACTGATTTTTTAAAATTAATTGTTATTTACGTATATATAATTTATGAGAACGATTCTAAATATGTGCAGCAAATTAGAAAGACACTGTAACAACCCACTTTCCTAGGGATATTGAATTGAGAATCAACTAATTGTTTTGGTAATTTAGAGGAAAAATAAATATAATAATGAATAAATAAATAAAAAATAGCAAAACATATATTTTGGAATGAGAGTAAAATACATGTTTTATGAAGTATTTTGCGTATGTGGTTGATGTAAATGTTGCACGTTTTGTTGTAACAATGATAAAGTTTATTGTTTCTGATTGAATAACAATTTTAAAAGAAAAAAAAAGATTTTTTTTATGATTACATAAAGAAGTTTTAATTTTATGTATGAGAAGTTTAAACAACACACTATTTTTGTGTGTTTGTTAGTTTTCAAGAGTGCATTTGGAAAAAAAAAGAACTTTTATATTAAAGAAAAAAAATGTAAACAAAAATAAAATAAAAATAATTATGCATTTTAAAGATATTTTGTAGGAATACTCTAGAAACTAAATTTAAAAAGGAGGAAAACAAAAATATCTCCTAATGAGACAAAACTTAATCATTGTGTTGCATAGAAAAAATAAAAATAAAAATAAAAAAAGGGGTGAAATATTAAAAGAAAGGGGGGAACTTAGTTGAATGTTCTAGAGAGGGGCCTTGGGATAAAATGTCAATCCTTCTCATCTCATTCACCGATTAAAACAGTACGTATTTCTCCATCTCGGAAAGAGCAAACCAGAAATACAACGCAGGAAAGAAAAAGAGAAAAGAAAAATTAAATCTTTCCATCTCAATCAAAATAAAGATTAGAAATTCACAAGCAAAGATTGAAATAAGATTCCCAATTCTTCAAGTAAGTATCCCTAAATCAATTCTACCGTATCTTCTTCTTTTCTTCCATGAATTGTTATTTAGGGTTTTCATTTTATGTGATAATTGAAAAGGGCCTTGAGAGCAATCAAAGCAAGCGGTTTCAGAGCTGAAAGATTGCATTTTTGGTGAGTGAAGTATAGCCCTTTCTACTATTTTGGATTTGCATGTAATCAAAAACATGAATTTTATGTGTATGATTGTGATATAGCTTCTTCCCTATGCCTTATTTCACGGTTTGGAGTATTGGAAACTTGAGTTGAATAAAAATTGCAATATCCAATATGTTGCAAACGATATTGTGTTGTAGCAAATGAAGGAGGAATTGGTACTAATAATGCATGCTTCATGTATGCTGAAATGCCTCCAAGGCAAGAGAGATTAGTTTATTTGTTAGGGGAAAAACACATGAATAATTGCCTTTGCTGAAGAAAAGAAAAAAAAACTGAAAATTTTCGGGTGCGTTTGGTTTACATTTTTTAATTTTGAGTTTTCGTACATACAAAAGTACCGACGACGCACACAAATCGTGAAAAACGATCATTTTACAAAACGAAGTTAACACACAAAACCAAAAACAACTTTTTATTATTTTCCATATTTTGAAAAACAACGGAAGAATGATAACACATTCATCTATTCATCATCACGCGGTCCCCTTCGTCACTTCTTCCGCCTTTGATCTGCCACCTCCGTTATACTTGAAATCTTCTCAACTTTCATGATTAACCCTGAAAACTCAAAACTCAAAACATAAAACAAACCAAACACTACCTTCATTTTTTAGCAGGGAAGAAGCAGCGCTGCAGCTGCAGCTCTAAGAGCTGCAGCACAGTGCAGAGGGCTGCACCACGGTTCAGCCGGGCTGCAGGTGCAGCCCAACCGGGCTGCGCTGCAGCCCAGAAGGGCTGCCAGCGCAACCCAGGTGGGCTGCACCCTTGCAGCCCAACCGGGCTGCGAGCGCAGCCCAGGTGGGCTGCAGAGGCAGCCCACACGGGCTGCACCCTTGCAGCCCAACCGGGCTGCGCAGCAGCCCATAAGGGCTGCGAGTGCAGCCCATACGGGCTGCACCCTTGCAGCCCAACCGGGATGCACCCGACCGGGCTGCACCCTTACAGCCCGACCGGGTTGCACAGGTAGCCCATTTCTGGGCTGCTCTGAGCAGCCCAGGCCAGCTGCATGGGCTGGGCTGGGCTGCTCTGCGCAGCCCGAGGCATATACCTAAAAAAAACCTTAAATTTTATTTTAGTTTAAAATAAGATTTTCTTTAAAACAATTATATGTTTTATATTAGAAAACTATTATTTTCTTTAGAAAAAATTGAAAACAAAGTTTCTTTCCTACGAGCAAAAATAATAGTATTATGTACAAATTAAATGGTCAAATGAATTTGTTAATCTCAAATAAGTTTAACATGTTAAACAATGCTTATTTTTCATTATAATACATAAGTATTATGGGGTACTTGTGTATTAGAGCGTAACGTTAGTGTAACCATCTATGGACATGTGTTGTTAAGCTTTTTGCAAAATATACTGGGCTTATAAAACTTAGTTTTAATTGTCATGATTGGTTTATATAGTGTTTTGGTGTTATAAACACTATGAATTTTTAAGGCATAATTTTACAAAATAATATTTTAAAAATACTTTTAATTTTGGGATTGGGATAGACTGGACTCTGTTGTGCCAATGAGCCAAAACTCCATCTTGGTCGACCTGATTCAGGTTCGCTACCTGAATCATGGTGGTTTTAAATTTCGCCCACCTACCACCAAAGGTCAAACGGTCTGCTACATTGGGCAATTTTGTTGTTTGATCAGGATTCCCGATCGGCGGGTCACGGACTACATCAGATGGAGGCGTGGGTGTGTCACGTGTAGTGCCGTGAACGGGTAGCATACGGCCTTCGCCTTAGACCGTCTTGGTTATCCTGGGTTGATCGCCAGGTGTCGTTATGACGTTATGAGTAGGTTACGGTGCTGATGTCTTCGCGCGCGCGCTAGAGCTCTACCACTGTGATTTTACAATACTAGCGTCTGTTTATTTGGTATCTGTTATAAGTCATATTATATTTATCCCGTAGTTCCCATAATTCTTTATTACCCTCTTATTTACTTGAATAAGGTTGGCATATTATCTAAGTTAATTTGGAAACCCAGTACTATATTATCATATTGTTTTATATATGATAATTGTTTTGGTATTGTATTGATTTACATACAATACCTATGTTTTTTTAATCTTACTTTTTATATTATTATATTGCTTCACATATGATAATTGTTTGGTATTGTATTGCTTTACATACAATACCCGTGCCTTTTAATCTTACTCTTTTATATATTATCATATTGCTTTACATATGATAATTGTTTGGTATTGTATTGCTTTACAATACCGATGCCTGAGATTATGGCATATTAATGCGATGACTATTCTAAATTGTTCATATATTGTAACATTCATACGCATCATGTTGACTTATACATGTGGCACCTTTACTCCTTTATTAAATTATTTAATGTCCATAGATACTTACTTCACTCACACTAGGCATAGTCTGACCCGTGTGATTTGTTTTGTTAAAACAATCCTCGGGTCAGGCTGAGGATTGTTGGCAGGTTAGCTTTGCGTGGACTGCAGCGTCACTTTTATCCTTTTCCACGTTTTGGGGTTTTGGACTATGCAGCTTCAGACTATCAGTAGCATGTAGTATTATGGTATGTACACTATTATCTATTTTGGGAGGTGATATTATGTATGATGGACTATGTATTTGGACATCTCTATTATGACATGTATTATGTATTCTGCTGTTATTATTGTGCTACGCTTGATGCTATTATATTTTGTACTATGTAACTTGGGAAATTTTCTTGTACCATTCCTTTGAACTTATACTGAGCACGAATGGTAAGTTGAGAAATTTAAAAAAAAAAAAATCTCGTGTCAGTGTTCGTTCAAGGGAATGAGTACAACTTTTAGCCCTATCGAGTTTCATTCTCCGTGCTTTCCGACAGTAATACTTAGTGTTGCTCTTGGTTAGCATGGGTCTAGGGGCCGGGCGCTACAGACACATTATTTGTCACGTCATGCGACAAGACTTGGGAAGACTTTGAGCCTTTTTGCGTCTTGCATCATTAATAACTACACCAAAACTTGGGAAGGTTTTGTGTCTTCTTCCGTCTTGCGCCATTAATAACTATGTGTACATTGATACAACATTATCTTTTCACAAATTATCATTATCATCAATTTTTTTCTCTTTCCAAATACCAAATTTTAATGTGAAACTGAAAGAAGTGAAGAAAGAGAACATTAGGAGAGTTCATAAATGTGTATCTTTTTATATTATTATGCTAATTTAAATTTAAAAGTTAAAACTAAGCAGAAAACAGATTTTTTTCCTTTTTTTTAAATATCATTCTTCATTATTTATTTACATTTCCAATAAGAAATCATTAGTACTTGATGCTTTATATCTTCAATAGAAAATAGTTATTGCTTCGTGCATATTAGCCAAGGCATACATTTTGGGACATCAAAAGACAAATTTTGTAACATACGTTTTGAAATTTTAAATTCAACGTAGAATAGAAAGAAGTATTCTGAAGAAAGAGAACATCAAAAAGATACATGAAAAAGAAGAAGAATATAAAACAAATCTTCATTGTTTTTTTATTTTGTTTGTTGATATTACTTATACAAGTAATCCGACATGCACAATTACTGTATCATTTAGAGTAAACTTACTCGATTATATGTTGAAAGATAACATTTACAATAAAAAAAACACTAACAAAATATACACCCAGATACATGTCATTTTAACTATCATAATTACCTACTTATTGGAATTTTGGAATTTAGGATTAATTCAAAAAATGATGATAAATTTTGAAATAATGACGATCAAAGCGTAAACGACTCATTGGAATTTTGGAATTACAAGCATTAGTAATCGAGATGGGATAATGAAAGTTAAAAGGTATAATATATCATCTAGAAAGACACCATTGAATCGTGTGAAATGAGTTCCCCTTAATAACTAGTGTATGACACACTATGTGCACATACACGAACATGACATGGAGATGCAATACAATATGAAATTTAGAAAATATTCATGTAATTATGGTGATAGTTGAAACGACAGACATCAATGAATCCTATGTAAATTCCCTTTTTATTAGCAGAGATCGAATAGGTATGGTTAAAGTAAAAGATGCATCAAAAAAATCATTGCCTAACCAATTAGGCTTCACATTGGGCATTAACATACTAGCACAGTACTTTAGCAAGTGTCATCTTTAGTAGATTGCCCATGTACACATTCAATTTACCCACTAGAACTTTATTTTTCTACAAACGAATTATATGTTTTAAGTGTTTTTTTTTTAAAAACACTGTCCTATTTGATGAAGTTGTTATGATGGTCGCCTGAAAATTTGCAATCCAAAAGTTTTGAATTTGACATTACTACTATTCTACTACCCTTTGATATATTCACATCTAACGTGTGCAGGCGGATATACATCTTTATTAATAGTTGCAATACCTTTGATGTCGCGCTTTTTAAATATAAACGCAAACTTCTCAAAATACTCTCTAAATTAATATTGCATCTCAATATATTTAAATATATTTCAACTTTACTTAAAATTCAAAATTTTATGTTTCAGTAGTTGGTCAATAAATCATATTTTTAACTAAAACGGTAACAATCAATTATATATTAACTAAATTTTAAATTATCGCTTAAAATTAGGATCTAATAACTTTATTAATTAATAGTTATAATGTACTTAGTGTCACACTTTTTTTTGATGCAAATGCAAACTTCCCAAAATACTTCTAAATATAGATTACATCTCAATATATCTAAACATATTTCTACTTTAACTAAAACCACGACAGTCGGCATATTAATTAAAATTAAAATTATTGTTTAAAATAAGGATCTAGCAAATAAATTATTTTTTATAAATTCAAAATATCCTCCATAGATTTTTCCATATTGTTTTGACATAAACGCAAACTTCACATAATACACTTTAAATTCAGATTACATCTCAATATACCCAAACATATTTCCGCTTTTTCAACTTTTTATGTTTTATTACCTGGTCAATCAATCCTATTCTTCAAACCGATTTTGTCTGTTTTCTTAATTCTATTGTGCCTTCAATTACTTTCGTCCGTCTAAAGCCAGACAATGCCCCTTTTTTCTTCCACAAACGCAATCATGTCCTTCGCCTCGTCTTCTGATTATTCCCTCTTCTTTCGCTCAGATTCTTCCCCATCTTTCGCATATACCACTTCTTCCCCAAATCTTTCCGTCCTCGTACTGATTCTACTCCGAAAATCTTTCTTCATATTTCTTACGTCCTCTATAAATTTCACCGCCTCACCTATTTTAACCAACACTCAAATTCGCTTTTTTCATCTCAAATCCAATCCAGTCAGTTTCTTCCTCCTCCGGTGACGCTGTCGCGCGCTCCTTTAATGGACTTGCCACATCTCAAATCCGACCGCATCTCAAATTCGATCCAGGTAAACCTTGATTAATGGGGAATTCCCGAAAAGAGCTTGATTTAGTATTGTTGATGGTTTGTGCAAGTCGCGTATGGCAAAAAAATTGTTTGGTGGAGAGTGATTTATGTTTCAAAAAAAGGAAGGATCTTGATGTTCTATAAGCTAATGAAATATAGATTCTGCATCCATCTTGTTACAAGGTATGGGAGGAAAAAAATGCTTGTTGTCGCAGTTGGAATTATAACAGGTGCTTATGTATGCTGACCTTCTTTATCATATATCATCATATTATAACAGGTGCAAATGGTTGCTAGCTATTTTCACCTGTAACTATATATTATTTTTTTAAAAAAATTGCTGCTTTTCAACGCATCCGTTGTCAAAAGCATATATCAATATATTAATGCAGGGATCATGTTTACCATGTCATTTGGGCATTGACATTTCTGCATGCACAATTATTCCTATATGCGCATTTCCGGTTGTGACATAATTCTTATTTTGACGCAAATTTAGGGGATTCCTTATTCAGTATTCTTGTAGATACTTATATGCCAGGACAATTTTATATGACTTTGGGATGGTTAATGAAATATGTATGAAATTAACACTGTATACTTTTCATTCTCCTTATCAAACTTGATGAGCTTATATGCATCATGTTTTCATGCTTGTATAGATGTGGTTTAGAAGTAGTTTAACTTTGACAAACTTCTATGATTCCGTTTTTAAAACTCATTTTATACCATGACCAAATCAAAGCCTAGAAACAACCTTTTATGTGTACTTATGTTTATCTAAAATTCATCTTTGGCGGTTGATATTGGTTACATGTCTTTGTTAGTGTTTATGGATATGACTTCAAACTATTTTCACTTGTAAAATTATTATTATTTTGCTTTGCCAAAAAATTTATTATTGTTTTAATTATTATTTTTTGCTTTTGTAAGGCATAACATGCATTGTCCAATCCTATCAACAGTTGATATGCTAATAAAATCACATATTACTAAGCTCAATGCGGCGATCATGATTAGTGTTTCATTTGGTCAACTGTCGGCCTATCTTTCTGATATTGCACAACTAATTACTTATCTGCAAACCATGAGGTTTGTGACATATAACTAGCCTCAAATTCGTTGCAAACATAGTGAATGAGTGTCTAGGATTGTTGTCTGATACTTGAGTATGACGACTTCTTAGAACTTTACCTTGTTCATTTTTCTGTTAGGATTCCGTTAGATGCTTAAATGTAATGATGGCAGTAGGCTTGTTTGCAAAATATACCATAATAATATATTTTTCTTTCGTTCAATCAAACCCAGTGAGCTTATAAATCATGTTTTCGTAAATTCATAGATCATTTTACTTAGCTTGTCGGACTTGGTAATTTGTCTGTAAGCTCATTTTTGACCTAAAATGTTTCTAGGGTTTCTTTGGCCAGACTAAAGCACTTCATCCTACTTGGTTTCATAAAATTTCAGTCTTTTATACTGGTTACATTTCACTCATTGATATTGGATTTAATCTATTTCCACCTTTAACTTCTTCTTCATCTTGTTTTTTTTTGCTTTTGTAAGGCAAAACTATTATGTAACGACGGTCGGAACAAAGCCCCCTTCCTCGCACGCGTATGAGCTAACACATAACTCACATATAACAAAATGAATCTCCGATGTTACTTGCCTACCGGCTCATATTTGTACTCAACTCCTTCAATTTATTCCATGATGTAGGACTATTGTATTCAAACCATCATTCCTCCTTAACAACATGCAAAACAATCCTAACATTCTCCCCCTTAACTCGCATTCTATGAGTATTTTTTGAAAGCACTGTCTTGCCTGCATGGCCCAATCCGAACCTTCGGCTCTGATACCACTGTTATGTAACGAAGATCGGAACAAAGCCCCCTTCCTTGCACGTATATGAGCTGGCACACAACTCTCATATAACAAAAAGAATCTCTGATGTTACGTGCCTTCCGGCTCATATTTGTACTCAACTCCTTCAATTTATTCCATGATGTGAGACTATTGTATTCAAACCATCATTTCTCCTTAACAACATGCAAGACAATCCTAACAAGAACATCTATTGTCAAATTGTACCGACAATGGTGTGTTGACAAAAGTGCATATAAATATGTTCAATGCAGGGGCATCTTACTGTGTCATTCAGATGATGACAAATTTCTCCGCTTGTGCACACCTATTTACTTCTGTAAACCATGTGGGTCGTGAGATACAATGAGTTTCAAGTTTACTACAAATTTTATGGGTGAATTAGTAGTGTTAAACATGTTTGCTTCTACTTCGTTCTTTGTTAGTACGTAAAAATTAAATTAAATTTATGCTAAAAATTGGAATTATTCAAAAATGTTCGCAAAATCCGGATTTGAGAGTGTTTTAACGAGTCGAACCTTATTACGGTGAATTATTCAACAGAGGTAAGGCTTTATTTCCTTTTCCTTGTGTTTTGGTTCTGTTTTGGTTCTTTTAGAAATTCTTTGTTTTACTAGTGTTTATTTTTCTACGATTGTATGAACGCAGTCGAAATCCGTGTGTATCCCTCAACCGTTTCAATTCTGCCTGCTTCCAATGATGTTGCATGTTCCAAAAGGTTAAGCTCAAAATCCTCAAACGCAAATGTTTTCAGATCCAAACATGGCTATGGTTATGACGAAGAAAAATCTTTCAATGATCATACCACAGACTCTCACCTTTGCATGGGTCAGTTTCTTCTTCTCTGGTTTTGTAGCAGCAAAAATTCCATTCCCACTCGTCCAAAGGTTTAGATCCATGCTTCAAAATGGTATTGATCTGAGCACAGTTGATGTGAGCTACCGTCAGCAGTCGTTCCCGGTACTTTCCAAATCTGTTTGGGCTGCGGGGTTTGTTCAACCTCATATTGGGTGAAGAAAATGCAATGGATGACACATAGCGGATGATGCAGATGGGTGATTTTGGTATGGATCCATCAAAGGGCTTAAGCGCAGAGAAGGACAGTATTGAAATAACCCAACATGAGTGGGCCCTTCCAAAAATGGAACAGCAAACTATTCAAGTCTTAAAAAAAAATTGAAGTAAAAGAAGTTCATTTAGAGCCTTAGAAAACGAATATTTGTATTTTTATGCTTATGTTACTTGTGTATCATTTGGTATGTTATACAGTGTTATTGCTTTCCCAATTTTTGGATGTAGCCTTAAGTTTCATCTTTGCTACGTTTTCCTTTACTTAAGCTCACATGGTATTCCCATGATCTATAGGAAGTTAGGAACACCATATATATCTGTGCTCTTAACCCAATGCATTGGCTGAATTTCTCGTATTATGATTAAGTTTTTTTGCTTCTTGCATCTGAAAAAAAAAGTAATAAAATATAGATGCACCAAAGTGGAAGAAGCTTCTTCACTGGTTTGCAGCAGTAGCAGCAGTCTCCACTTGATAAGTAGGCATTTACTTTGTTAGCCCTTTTCATAATATAAATATATATTATATTCACTATTTCAAAAATATGATTGCTATATTATTTTGATATGTGCTGGCAAATGAATTCTAAATATTGATTGTTTTGCCGACAATTGAATTCTCTGTTCCGATATTGAGTGTTTTCTGAAAACATAAAATACAGGTGCATTAAAGTGGAAGAAGCTTCTGCACCGGTTTGTTGTAGCAGCATAAGTCAATATTTATGTACATTAGTGATATTTGTAGTGATTGCTGAATACTGTTAGTTCTAGAAGTTTCAAAGCTCCCTTTGAAATATGGTGTATTTAGCTTCAAAATAATCAACTCCGGCATTCAATATGTCAAGGCAGTATGCCAAGGAGGAGACTTGCCTGAATGTTGTATTATAACGTACTAATACTTACACAAAAATGCCTACATCTATCTCATTAAATTGTTATTTAAGAAATAATTTATAAAATTGTTATTATTTCATTCTTAAGATAATTTCATTCTTAAGATAGTTTTATGGTTACACAGTTTAATGCTATGAAACTCCTTTGGAACTGTTTAAACTTTGATTCTCCTTGGCCTACATACACCAGAAATGGATATTTCCATAATTGTTATGGCATCATTTTTTTTGTCATATATGCGTTTTTAATTACCTAGCATGTGAAATTTTAGTTGCAAACGAAGTTTGATTCAGTCTATAATATGTCTAACCCATTATAATTTATAAGGTAATTATTTTTTCGACTTCAGTTAAGCTTGCAACATAGATCACCTGTTGCATAAATCCTAGAAGAAAGCGCTAATTGGTTATCAGAGCCTATTTCATCGACTCGGTAGATATTGTTTACTTTTTGTCATCTCTCTGTTCCAAATGGAGTTTTTCATCAGACATAATGTTGACTTAAGATAATATAAAGTAAATATCCATGTATCATTTTCTATAATTTCTTTGGTAATGTTGCACAAAATTTTGTTAAGGAATACTACTATTGTAGATGTGTGTTCAATCAATAGGGAATACATTATCATTATAACCTGCTATAATGATCATATATAGAGACTTTTTGATGTAATACTTCTGTATCTAGGACATTTCTTGCAAATTTAACAAATTTTTGTTCAATTGCAATTTAACTCGGTATAATAAACTGATTGCATATTGTTTCTGGTTAAACATGCATGCAACAACAGAAAGCAACCAAAAACGTAATGGATGGGATACTATACGAAATTAAGCCAATGCTCCAATGCTTATCATATATCCAGTATATAAGTTGTAAATTAATTTTTGGATCTATGTATCCAGGGACTGTATACATAGACGAGATAAATTTAAGCAGCGCGTCGTCCTTGTATCGGTTGGCTTACCACATTAGATAATATGTGTTATTCATGAGAGATAACATACTGGCAAAATGATTGGAAGGTATAGTTTATTTATCAATATCAGGCTAAGCATGATCATGGATAATTATCAATATTGGCGATAGGGAAAGCCTTGGATTAACATTTGTTGCATTATCAAATATCAGAAAATTAGAGGATCTCGCTTTCAGTCCCATGTTTTTTTTTTTTTTTTGAAAGACTTACACAAATAGGAAAATGTAAAGGTCTCCCTTCTAGATTGACAGAGGAAGAGCGGTTGAACGCAATGTCTATTGGATAAGTGGTAAATAAATAAAACTATATTTTTTAAGAAGGTTTTTTCATTTTTGACTTAAAATTTACTATGAATAAACTAAAATTACTATGAATATGAACAATCATCCTTTTTTCTTTTTAATAATTTTATTAACTTTTGATACATTTACAAAACTCATGCGTTGTTTGTTCTTCTTAACTTTCAGGATGCTATGGAACTTCACATGTACCTGTTATGGATGGATTTCAAAAGAGAATACAACTTTTCATGGATAATTATGTTTTTACTGAGAAATCAAAGTCTGGAATATTTGAATCACTATATCAATCTTTTTCGACATTTTTCACGAATATTTATTTGTGTATTAAATCTTTACGCTTACATGATTAATTAAAGTAATTATTTTTTATTTTTAATATAATATATGTAATTTTTCTTCCATATACAGTTGTTCGTATATAGTTTCAAATAATTGAAAAACTACACCAAAATAAATTCTTTTATCTTATAACATTACAAAGTCGGTTTTTCCACCGTTATGCGGTAATACTAGTTTACTAAAACCATGACAATCAGTAATACATTAATTAAAATTTAGGTTACACCTTAAAATTAGGAACTATCAGACATTCATTGTAAATTCAAATGATCCTCCATAGATTTTTCCACCTCGTAATATCACTTAAATTAAACTCAATTTTTTATGTTTATTACTTGGTCAATATATCTTCTTTTTTGACTAAAACCATGACAATCAATAGTATATTAATTACGTTTTAGGTTATCGCTTAAAATTAGAAACTAACAAACATTCTTTGTAAATTCAAACGACCCCCCATATATTTTTCCACATCATAATATCACTTAAATACAGATCTTACCAAATAAAGTTTTTTTTTTTTGCAAATTCATATTTATTAATTGATAATACAAACAAAAACTCAACTAATACAAGTTACGATGTTGCAAGTTAGAAATAAAAAATCAAACTACACATCGTTTCAACACAAAATTACGATTAAATATCTAAGCAAGTCATTTTTTAAATGTGTTGAACATATACAATTTGAGAGAAACATTTCACAAGCTAAGCATGTGTCATTGTCACATGCAAAGCGCATGACGTAACGCTCGTTATAAATAATCCTATTTTGACATAATTGTAGACACAAACGGTGACATAAGAGATATTAACTATTAGATTTTCCCTGATTTTCACCTACATATAAGGGCAAAAAGATCCAACAATCCAGATTTATTGCACCGCCAATTTGTTTTGTTTTGTGTCCAAATATTTGGCCCATCCAGTACACACATATGTGTGCGAGTATACATACATATGTGTATACACAGGGGCGGAGCTAGGCATAGGCCAGATATGGCCAGCGCACCTACCTCAATTTTTAATTTTCCTATGTTAAGAGACCACTTTGATAACTTAGGCCATAGCTTAAAGTAATACTTTGCCCTATCTCAGCTAATACTGGTCTTTTTTTAAACCCTTTTTATTGCTTCGGATGTTTACAT
Organism: Allium sativum; assembly: GCA_030737875.1. Classification (NCBI taxonomy): domain Eukaryota; kingdom Viridiplantae; phylum Streptophyta; class Magnoliopsida; order Asparagales; family Amaryllidaceae; genus Allium; species Allium sativum. The sequence continues at coordinate 918,963,525 of CM060920.1, forward strand.
TTCATACAATCGAATATATGCCATATCTGAAGATATGGGTTGGCTCCGCCACTGTGTACACACACACATATACATACACACACATATACATACACATACACACATATAGTCCCTATTTAATCAATACTAATACAGTGCTAACGATATAGAATTTAATAACTGAATCCATCCTTGCATATTGCAACCAAAAAAGGTTTATTTTTTATATGTTGTTTATATCTAAGGTAGAAACAGTCGAGATGTTTGGAGCAAGCACACTGTCAGCTGAGCCCCATATGGAATGCAGATCCAAATGATTACTAGAGACATTCTTGAATGCATACGAATAGCGATATGAAAAATATAGGTGCAATCTTAAATGAGAAAATGACCATTAATGCAGCAAGGAAAGTTTAGTTTTGTTAAAATGGAAGCAGCAAAGTATAATATTCTCCCGCATAAAAGGAAAACTTTCTTACCTATGTTTAACCACGATTCTAAGGGCACCTTGAGGGAAGTCCTTGTCAAGTAACAAGCGTCATCCCACGTATACGAAGCTTTTTTAATTTGATATCTCCAGAACCAACATGATTTCCAGAACAAAAGCTGGCATACAATTACAACACCAAGAATAGAGACGAAACCAAACATACACCAAGGAATTTAGCTATACAATCAAATACTTGATATGAATTTTTTTCAATGAAAATACCTTGCACAAAGTGTAAGGCAGAAGCACAAACTGAACAGCAAAAAGATTCCACATAGATGGTTTCTCAGCTCCTTGGATTTGTAACTCTAATTCATTGCTAAGATCTTCTTCTACTTTCCTGCATTATTAAGCAGTGGATACAAATTATATATGATGGCAATTTTTACTTCATATTGATGGCTGCCATTGCAAGTGAGTAATCCTATATTTAAAGAAAATTATATGGATTATTATAAGGTAACTTGATTGAAGTAATCAACTACTTATAACTCCATTTTGAAATTACAAAATACTTCAATAACTACTGACAAAATTATATTACTTGTCCATGTGTTTATGACCCTTCTTCTTATTTGATAGACCCCCATTACGCTCTAGCTCCAAAGCTTTTAACTTGTTTTTGAATGCTGGCGTCTTCTTAACCATGTTTATAGCCTGTATCAAGTGATAAAAAAAAATATGAATATTGCATACTGTATAAGATAGTGAAGCAAATAATATAATTTATAAAAACAGATTTCAGAGTCGTGAAACCTGGTTATATCGTGACCACTGGTTGAGATACTGCATTGCCGAAACAAGCAAGAGAAGACCAATCAAAACTAAACGAGGATCCTGACATAAAATATAAAATGTTTCTAGCATCAAGCATAAGCATACATTTAGCTTTCATAATGTCGTATCTTAAACATAAAATGAAGTAAAACTGAAATAGAAAAAAGTTATTATTTAACAGTATACTTACTGTTTTATGCCCATAATAGGCCCGATAATATTGTGCTGTATTGTAAAACACCTGAGGGGAAAAAAGTCATCAAAGGACTGTTAGTGAACTTATTTTTAAAGTATATGACAGCAAGATACATATTAATTCTTAGCATGTACACAAGGATATAACCAACGCCAGTAAATACTAAATACAACATTAAACAGCAAAGCAAATAACAAATAAGCTTAAAAATATAAAAGAAGCAATATGTCAGATAAACATATCTTTCATAATACTACGTTCCACAGTAGTATCCATATCAATGGTGCCAAAAAAATTGAAACAATTACGATGGCCCTTCTATATTTACAGTAACAACACAAAACAGATGAACATTGGTTAGAATACATAAATGGAGGAAGTGGAAAAAGGAGTGGCACTTTGAGAATTCAATAACAAACTAAATTTGGATAGCAACTTTGGATAATTGCAAACGTTCATACTGACATACATGTTCTAAACTCTAAAGCAAGAATTTTACATAAGTCTCCATAGTCCATACGATTTCTCCACTATAAATTTATGGTGAAAATATTAAATGCTATTAACAGCGCAACATTTGCTTCTCAATTTGAATTATAAGTTCCAAAAGTATACAATCAACTCTGAAGGTTTGCCACTCTAATGACATTTTGACTGTTATATAGAAAGGATATCAATGGCCGACAATTTGACTGTTACTTCACGCAAGTTCAATAGAAGAGCCACTCCAAATCCGGTTTTCACACACTAAACTATACAGTCAAAAGCATATATATAATTCCATAGTGTAAAACCATTCTAATGTTTGAAGCGATACCTCCTCTGGATGTTCAATTGCATAATCATATTGTGCCCTTGTCTCATCATCCTTTAATATCTGAAGGAAAATAGTGAGATGTCTTAATAAAGAAGAATGATAATTAGTTGTTTTTCTTCTGTCCTATCAAACCCAAATTTCTTTGGAAGATACATTACCAAACTGAGTATAAACAAACCGGAAAAAATGACTAAGGTAATTCTAGCTCATGAAACAAATTTAGAGGAATAAATAACATTACTGTACTGCTATATTTTGAATGTTGTCTTCGAATCTTCAATAACAAATTTACCCAAATTACACTATAATACTCTTTGAGGACTAATACCCAGTATTATAGATTCCTAAAGGAATACAATGGTAATGAGAATAACTTCAAACCTCATAAGCATTAGCAATTTTGACAAACAGCTTTTTTGACTCAGGATCTGTATTTTTGTCCGGATGACTACGAATAACAACCAAACATCAAAATTAGACAAATCAACATTAAAACATACGTCTATGACAACAAACTTAGAAAGGATTTACTATTTAAGGGAGAGTTTGTAGTAAGCCTTCTTGATCTCAGAAGCATTCGCACTCTGTGTAACCCTAATATAATTGGAAAAAGTTACAAAGTAGTAGTGAAAATCCAATAAAGCATAAGTAAACTAATGTAAAATGAGTACCCGAGGAGATCGTAGCAGTCATCTTCGTCGCAATAAATGGAGAGAGATGGAACAATTGAAAGACAAAGAATGAAGAAAAAATAAGAAACTGAGATCTTCATTCTTTTAGTTTATTTCGTGTTGAAAGATATTAGGATTGGACCGTGGCGTTTTATTTGGGAATTTTGCTGGGGGCCTTACCTTTTGACGGGATGTCAATGGAGTATGTTTATAATCCAAACCTGGTGTTTTCGCTCCCCTGTTTTGGCGTGACCAGCACCCTTGGATCATCTGCGCTTTTAAGGGATCCGGATTTATGATGGGATTGCTTGACTGACCCAACCCGAACAGCATTATTGAAAATCTATGAAACTGCAATCGGTTAAGTCCGATAAACGACTTTTTCTCTATTCTTAGGCAACCTTTTACCTTCAGAGGTCGACTATTCTTAGGCAACCTTTTTCCTATCGCTTCTGTGTTAGCCGACTTTTTCTCTATTTCGCAGGGATACCGTCCGATAAACGAAATCCATCATCACCAAACCAATGAAACGGTGCGGAAAACCGTTTCGTGTTATCTTTCTAAACCAAATATCCAAAACCGGCCCTAATCATTTTGTTACGGTTTGATTGCGGTTTGAAGGGTAAAACCGACCGTATTAAACCAGACTACTTCGTATAAAAAATAATTTGCAGCATATATGTTTTATTAAGAGTTCGGGTAAAACAACGATATTTCTAATTTTTACGCTAGAGCCCAACCACCGTACCATCGATGCTCAAACCCACAAATACTCCTGACTTTTTCAATTTACTTGTTTCTATTTAGTCTCCCTGACATGTAATCAATATTAGTTTAGAGTATTGTTGTTTCTATTAACGAGACGTTTCAAGCATGCATGTGTCTTCTCCTTTGAAATTTCATGTCATTGGTGTTTTCCAAATGAATGATCAGAAAACCCATAATTGATAATTCTACATTGTAGAGGCAGAAAAAAAAGACCTGCACACTATAGAAAAGAGGAATGCTCATAATGTATAATGCACACGGTAGAACTCACGACATTTGTTGGGCATGAAGTATTTTTATGTGGGATGAATGCATTGTGTGAGTGGTTGAGATTATAAAGAGCGTTTATGCATATATGCTTATATGTGATTGTATATTTATATTTTGGTATATCATACGGTTGTTATAATTTTGGAAAAAAAAGGAGAAAAAACCATGTTGTTGCAAGTAGCAGCGGCAACATGATAGTGGCTGCAACGGTGCAGCAACAACTTACTAAAAAAATGCATGTATGATGTGCTACAGCCTGTTTTCTTTCGAATGCTTATGTGTACTTATTAGGGTGGTTGAGTTTTTGATTTTAGGAATGACTTAGCCAAAGTATGTATATTCTTACGTAATAAGGAGCAGCTCTCATAAGAGTGCATGTTGATGTGAATATCAGTTTTATGCACATACTAAAAAATGCATATATGATGTGCTACAACCTGTTTTCTTTCAAATGCTTATGTATATAAGGGAAGAACTCACGCATGTGTTGCACCTTATAGAATAGAGGCTTTATATTTGAAATTGTAGAGCATCATTTTAACAGAGCTTACCAAATTAACCAGTGCTCTTTCACAATCATGTGTTATCCTAGAATTGTACTGCATCAATCGTTAGTGATTATTTAATGCTGCAAAGTTGACTCAGTTCACCCCTTTTACCACTATCAATTTCTTTATGCTTTAAATTGTGTTAATGCTGCAAAGAATTAATATGTATTATGTTTCAATGCTTAGTGCTTATTTATATTTTAAAAAATGCGTACTACTTGTAGCCTTATATGTATACGCTGAAAGTGTGTGTGTGTGTGTGTGTGTATACACACACACACACATATGTATATATATGTGGATGTGTCTAGAGATGCATGTTTAAATATTGCACCGGACCGAACCGTAACTGTAACGACCCGCACTCTACGCATTATAGAATCGTGAAATATTTATTTCTTTTACATACGAAGTCGTATGGTCATGTAATTTTGGAAGACGACTATTGGGGTCATTTCTCATGTTCATGATTTCTGCCGATTTTTAAATGACCGTTTTGCCCCTAGTTGATCTTGTGTTGGCCATAACTTTTGATTGGAAAGGAGTTTTGACCTAAAACCATTTTCATTGGCTCCGGATGATAATTTACAATTCCGTAGAGTGGTCACATTAGCCAAACGGACTTACCGTTTAGGAGATATAGCTGAAACAAATTTCAGATAGTGAAAAACAGTTTAATTGGGCTTAACCGGGTGATTAACAGCTAGGCCCAATGGGAGATTTCGGGATTAGAGGTATTTGAGGGCTGCTAGGGTTAGGATTTCAGTTTTTCACTCATTTTCCAGCCGTCACAAACCCTCTCTTCAACTTAATAATGGCCTCCAACCTCTAAAACATCCCCAAATCACTTTCTAATCAAGGATTAAGCTTAACAACATCAAATCAAAGGGGATTAGCACCAAAGCAAGGTTAGAGCTGCTGATAGACATCAGTATTCACGCCAAACAAAGATTCATTTCAGATTTGGTATTTTATTTGTGGCCAAGGTGAGTGATTTGCATAGTTCCTCACTAATTATGGTTAATTAAGGGTAATTAGTGTTGATTAGCGAATTTATACACTAATAAATTTTGGAAAAATATTTATATATTCAAAAATTAATGTTTTAGACCTCTGTTAGGAATTTGGTTAAGTTTTGCTAATCCTATCATTAGTTTTTCTTAAACATGCTTAAGGGAAAATATGGGATTTAGGCTATGTTTGACCCAATTTACATGTTATGGTTGTCGTTTTGATGTTTATGGTTGATTCTCTATGTTGCTATGACTGTGTGGTATGTTTTGTGATTCATTAGAACTGTTAGATTGGTCGAAAACGCCGTCGTATGGCGTAAAACAGTCGCTGGAAAGTCGTAGGAAATATGCAGGGTTTCAAACCGGATCGGATCGGATTATTGGTGTGACGACCCGCCCCGCACCAGCCTGCATTTCCTTCGAAAGTGCGCTGTACACATGCCCGGCTAGCACGGGACGGTCGTCAGGAGAAAGGAAAGAAGAGAATGAACTAATCAAGGGACCTGCAGAATGTCTCACAGCGCATGGAATAAAATATAATAATAACATACTTGACATAAAACAGGTGAGACAGTGCATAAGCTGATAACTAAAATCAACATCAATCTCAGAGCAGCGGAAATTCAAATACAGCTTATTACAACTTTCCAAATTTACTGTCTCCAAACAAAAGAAAGCTAAAGTAGAAGATACACCACCAATGCCCAAGCAGTGATCTTCAACAATACAGGGAGAATATTATGTATATATTTTACGTGGAAGCCTCCTGCTCGTCCCCGGATCATCTACCCGTGTATCACCAACTAACTTGTCTCTAGTCTGCTCGTGTGAGCACCCAGAGTAATAAGAGGAGACATAAAACTCTGGGTCAGACATAAAGCCTGGTATGTGCGATAAACATCTAAACAGAACAATAACAGGTATACTAGACCATACCTGAACCTGGACCTGCAACCAAAGAGTTAGTACCACATACCGTACAATGCTCTAAGGTGCCATAATAAATAGTGTAAGAATACGGGGGTGGGGTATGCATGTCACAATGATAGCAAACAAATCATCCATAGCAACCATCCTCACATATCTCACTCAGTGCGTAAAGCATACGATATCTACCACTTTGAAACACTAGACAAAACTGAGGCAACGACGAATCCCGACTTGTAGAAACCCTGCTATGACCAAGCCAAACACTTGGAGTCATGACCAAACATTTCAATGACCCACTTCATTGGTCGTAGCCCTTGGTTCTACCGATGCCATAATGGCCCTGAATCCGCCTTCGTACCTCCTACCATAGTGGTCCAAAGCTATAGACGTCGATAACTCCTTGGCACGCGTCCCGCAGCAAAGCCCAACCATGAGGCGAACTCATTGATTCCCATCAAAATCTTGAGCTCTAACTTCTCATCTGGACTTCCTTTGCATCTCGGGTTTTGATCGAATTGGAGTGAGTCTTCAGAAAAGTTGACGTGCAGTAACAGTCCTAGAACTCGGTTCGGTTCGGTAGCGTCGGTTCGGTTCGGTAGCGTCGGTTCGGTTCGGTAGCGTCGGTTCGGGTCGGTCCTCCATCCTTGTCATCTTCCATTCGATTCGGGTCGGGTGCTTCACTCCGGGTCGGGTCGGTGTCCTCCTCCGGGTCGGGTCGGGGTGCTGTACTCCTCCAGCTCATGCTCCTTCTCCAATCAGCTCCCTCGTTTCCATCTACTCCGATCCGATCCGATCCGATCACTTCGCCTTACTCTAGTCGTAGCCTTCCATTCTTGAGCCGATCCGATCTGACTTCCATTACCCTTCCGATCCGACCCCCTTGTCCACTCCAACTCTAAGGAAACGGCCTTCCTTTTTGCCAAGTCTTCTATGTGCCAAACTCCGGTTCGGGTCGGGTTTCTTGCCCAGTTCACATATCCGATCCGAGCCCCCCCATCCGATCCGATCCGAAGCTCTGCACAGCTTTCTGCAACTTTTTCCAGCAACTTGTTTACGCCATTCGACGACGTTTTTGACAAATCTAACTATTCTAATCAATCATAAAACATACCATAGAGTCATAGCAACATAGCAAACTAACCACAAACACCAAAACAATGAATTCATATGTCAAAATGGATCAAATGTGCCCAAAACCCCTTATTTTCCCTTAAGCATGTTAAGTAAAACTAATCATAGGGTTAACAAAACTTAATCAAATCGAACCAAATTTCTAACAGAGGCATAAAATGTTATTTACGAATTTCTAAACATTTTTCCAGAATTTATTAGTGTATAAATTCGCTAATCCTCACTAATTACCCTTAATTAACCGTAATTAGTGTCAAAATGATGCTATCACTCACCTTTGCCACAACTAGAACCCCAAAACTGAAATATTCTCTGATTTGGCGTTGTTCCCAATCTTATACAGCAGCTCCAACCTTGCTTTGGTGCTTTTTCTTCTTAATTTAATGTTTGCTAAGCCTAATCTTCAATTAGAAGGTGATTTTTGGGTGTTTTAGAGAGATTTAGAGAGTGGAGGCCATGACTAGGTTAAGAGGAATGAAAGTGGCGGCTGGAAAATGTCTAAAGAAATGTTTTCTAACCCTAATCAGCACCCATGTCTCCCTAAACCCGAAATTCCCCTTGGGCCTAGCTGCTAATCACCCGGTTAAGCCCAATTGAGCTGTTTTTCACCATCTGAAACTTGTTTCAGCCATATCTCCCAAACGATGAGTCCGTTTGGCTAATGTGACCACTCTACGGAAAGAGAAACCATCATCTGGAGCCAATGGAAGTGGTTTCAGGTCAAAATTCCTTTCCGGTCAAAAGTTATGGCCAAAACAGTGCCAACTAGGGGTAAAATGGTCATTTAAAAATCGAGAAAAATCATGAACATGGGAAATGACCCCAATAGTCGTCTCCCAAAGTTACATGACCATACGACTTCGTATGTGAAAGAAATAAATATCCTACGATCCTATGATGCGTAGAACGCGGGTCGTTACACTCTCCCCCCCTTAAGAAATTTCGTCCCCGAAATTCCTTAACCCAAAACAAAGGATCCCGCATGCCTAACAACCATATACAACAATCAATCATGCAAAACAAGCGAACAAGCCTATCCTAGCATGCGGAAAAACTAAATCGAAGTCAAAATCTTACCAGACAAAGAGTTCTGGATACTTCTTCCTTATGTCCTCCTCTGTCTCCCAAGTACAATCACTCTCGTCCTCGCTCCACTGTACCTTGACTAGCTTCACCGCCTTCCTTCGAAGTTGCTTCATGTCGTGCTCGACAATACGGGCCGGCTTGCGGTTCCCAACCGCCTCGGGTTCTACTTCGAAGTCCTCTAACTGATCAGGTGAAATAGTCATATCTGAGTCGTGAACGAACTTCCTTAGTTGGGAAACATGAAATACGTTGTGAACTCCCTCCATCTTCTCCGGTAAGTCAATTCTGTATGCCAAATTCCCGACTAGTCCAAGAACAGGGAATGGGCCAACGAATCTTGGTGCCAGCTTGCCTCTCCTGCCAAATCGTATCACGCTCTTCAACGGAGAAATCTTGACAAACACCAAGTCGCCAACGGAGAATTTTAGGTCTCTTCTTCTCTTATCAGCGTAACTCTTCTGCCTATCTTGGGCAGCCTTCATTCGTTGTTGAATGATCTTAATCTTATCTGAAGTTTCCCTCACCACATCTGGTCCAAGCATAAACTTCTCGCCAGTCTCTATCCAACATGATGGTGAGTTGCATGGTCTTCCGTACAAAGCTTCAAACGGAGTCATACCGATACTGGATTGGTAGCTATAATTATATGCAAACTCTACTAGATGCAAATGGTCATCCCATGATCCACCAAAATCCAATATACATGCTCTCAAGAGATCTTCCAAAATACGGTTCACCCTCTCCGTCTGACCGTCGGTCTGAGGATGATACGCGGTACTGAGATGTAACTCTGACCCTAGAGCCTCTTGTAAGCTCTTCCAAAACCCACTAGTGAACAACGGGTCTCGGTCACTCACAATGCTTTTAGGTATTCCATGAAATCTCACTACCCACTTCATATACAATTCTGCTAACTTAGCTGCCGTTCTGGTCGATTTGACTGGTATAAATCTTGCACTTTTGGTTAATCGGTCCACAATCACCCAAATGCTATCATGTCCCGATCTAGTCCTTGGTAAACCATCAATGAAATCCATCGAGACTTGCTCCCATTTCCATTCGGGAATTTCCAATGGCTGTAACAATCCACTAGGCTTCTTTTGCTCGGCTTTAACTAGCTGGCAATTCATGCACTTGGATATAAACTTCCCAACGTCTCTTTTCATCCCTTCCCAGTAGTAGGTCTGCTTCATATCTCGATACATCTTATTACCACCGGGGTGTATAGTCAGCTTTGAGTGATGACATTCTCTAAGCACTTCATCCCTCAATCCATTGACATTGGGTACAACAAGCTTTCCATTCTTTCTAAGCCATCTATCTCGATCAAGCCCATACTTGTTCATCTCCTCATCGATACCCATCTCTAATTTGGAGATGATTTCCAATAGATTAGGATCGTCCCTCTGACTAGAGCCGATCCGCTCAATCAAAGTGGGTCTGATCGTCAAACTTGCTAACATTTCTGGATCCAATTCGCACTTTGGTCTGAAATCAAACCCCGCGATAAACTCCAGTTGCTTCCATTCAAGGAACATAGCCCCTAAGCTGGCATGTCTTCTACTCAATGCATCAGCCACCGCATTGCCCTTTCCTGGTGTGTATGCGATGTCAAAATCATAGGAAGCTAAGAACTCTAACCATCTCTGCTGACGGAGATTCAGATCTTTCTGAGAGAAGAGATACTTTAACGACTTATGTTCTGTAAACAGCTCAAATCTTTCTCCCAAGAGATAGTGTCTCCACATCTTTAACGCGAACACGATTGCTGCCAACTCTAAATCATGGGTAGGGTATCTTCTCTCGTGCGGTTTCAATTGCCGACTTGCGTAAGCTACAACCCTACCGCCTTGCATCAATACAGCACCCAGTCCGGTACCACAGGCATCCGTGTATACCGTCATCTCTTCATTCCCTTTAGGAATGACTAACACTGGTGCGCTTGTCAACTTGTCCTTTAGACTCTTGAATGCATTCTCGCACCTTCCATCCCAGACAAAAGCTTGATTCTTCTTGGTCAACTGGGTCAATGGTGTTGCTATCTTGGAGAAACTTTGGATAAACTTACGATAATATCCCGCTAATCCCAAGAAACTTCTTACATCTGTTGCATTCTTGGGCGTAGGCCAATCTTGTACCGTAGCCACCTTTGCTGGGTCCACGGCAATACCACTCTCTGATACAACATGGCCCAAGAACCTCACTTCCCTCTTCCAGAAGTGACACTTAGAAAACTTTGCTTTCAATTGGTGTTTTCTCAACACCTCCATCACTATTCTTAAATGTCCCTTGTGTTCTTCCTCTGTCCTCGAGTAGACCAAAATATCATCAACGAACACAAGGACAAACTTATTCAACTGATCTCTGAATACCCTATTCATAAGATCCACAAAATATGCTGGGGCATTGGTCAGCCCGAATGGCATAACCAACCACTCATAAAACCCAGACGGCGTCCGAAATTCCGTTTTAGCTATACTCTCAGCTTCCACTCTAAGCTGATGAAAACCTGTCGCGAGATCCAACTGAGAAAATACTCTCGCGCCACTCAACTGATCGAACAAATCATCTATCCGCGGTAGAGGATACTTGTTCTTCCTCGTCACTTTATTCAACTCGCGGTAGTCTACACACAAACGAAGGGAACCATCCGCCTTGGTAGCAAACACAACTGGTGCTCCCCATTCAGAAACACTCCTTCTGATAAATCCCTTCTTCAAAAGAACGCTGACTTGCACCTCGAGCTCTCGCTGCTCTCTTGGTGCCATACGACGAAGTGGCATCACTATAGGCCTGGCATCCTTTACCAAATCAATACGAAACTCAATCTCTCAGTGTGGTGGAAGTCCGGTCACTTCCTCGAAAACATCCGGATACTGGCCAACCACGGGCAAACCTGACAACTCACTATGCGGAATGTCGAGGGAGTTTAGAAAACTAGCCAATACCCCCTTACTGGGTAGACCACCAAACACTATCCTCCGCCCACCATCCGCTCTAGCTGTCACCAACAAGCCCTCACAGTCTACCACCACCCCGTATCTTTGGAGCCAATCTACTCCCAAAATAATGTCAAACCCAGTAAAGCCCAAAACAAAGCAATCACAAACAAACATGCATCCATGACTCGATAAGACCACATTACGACAAATCATGCTAAGGCTAGTCGAACCACCAATCGGGTTCGTCACTACTAAAGGTCTATCGACAATCTCGGGCTCCAATCCCAACCTATCTACCAGGTCACTAGATATGAAAGAACTGGAAGCTCAGGTATCAAACAAAACTCTAACAGGAACATCATAAACAGAAAGCATACCTTGAATGACGACATTCTTTCCCTTCTCCGCCGCTGTTGGGGCATTCGACGAAGAAGGAATAGCATTAAGAGCGTATGCTTTCACCATTTGCTTTTCTTTAGGAGGCTGTGGACACTTGTCCTTGTGATGTCCCATTTGGCCACAGTTGAAGCACTTCCTATCCGCTGGCTTGGCCCGACAATTACTAGCATAATGGCCCTTCTTACCACAGCTGAAGCACTCCACATCTTGCTTATTCTTTTTCTTCTGGCCATCCTTAGTCTGGTTCTGCTTTCTTTTATTCTGGGAACCACCCTTGCCTCCACCACTTACTTGTGGCTTTGGCTCATCTGCGGATGCAACCTCAGTCTTCGGCTTAGGGTAGAGACTCTCTGATCTTAATGCTTTCCCCACAATCGACTCAAACGTCTCGTCGATGTGGTTAATAAGCCTTTCCCCTAAGTACTGATCTAACCCAGTTATGAATTTCTCATTCTTTTTCTCGGCAGTATCAATAAGAGATAACCCATACTTTGACAAAGTGTCGAATTCAGCAATGTACTCCGAGACAGCTCTGCCATTCTGCTTGAGCTCCAAGAATTTCTTAAACAACACTGACTTCTGAGCAGCTGGAATGAACTTCTCACTAAAGCGAGCCTTAAACTGCTCCCAAGTAATCTGATCTTCGGGAGTAGCTGCCTTTATAGCATTCCACCAATTCATTGCCCGCCCTTGCAGCTGACGGGACGCTAGCTTTCTCTTCATCGCATCTTCGATACCCAAATCCTCGAAGATACGTTCGCAACTATCCAACCAATCTTGAACATCCGTGGCCGACTCCGTTCCGTGGAACGGCTTCCCACCAAGGCTAGTATAATCCTTATTCAGCTTGGCGAAGTCGACTCTTGGCGCCTGCACTATGGGACCACCACCATTTTCACCATTGGGAGCTGCCCTCTGTACATCTCTAAGCATCTCTCTCATGAGGTCAGTAAACATCGTCCTCATGTCAGCAGCATTCCCATTATTGGCTCCCCTACCGGTACCTCTAACATATCGGCTCATCGTCAATCTGAAAAAGGAAATGATTAACGACTCCATAGTGGTGCTAGTGCAGTACGACTTCATCCTTATACTACTAATAGTATATATATATAGCTTTTAAAAACCAAAGTAATCACAAATACGCTCTCTCGTATACGTATATTATCTCTCCCTGATAACTTCCCTAGGTTAACTACGCAACCTAGAGCTCTGATACCAAGTGTGACGGCCCGCCCTGCACCAGCCTGCATTTCCTTCGAAAGTGCGCTGTACACATGCCCGGCTAGCACGGGACGGTCGTCAGGAGAAAGGAAAGAAGAGAATGAACTAATCAAGGGACCTGCAGAATGTCTCACAGCGCATGGAATAAAATATAATAATAACATACTTGACATAAAACAGGTGAGACAATGCATAAGCTGATAACTAAAATCAACATCAATCTCAGAGCAGCGGAAATTCAAATACAGCTTATTACAACTTTCCAAATTTACTGTCTCCAAACAAAAGAAAGCTAAAGTAGAAGATACACCACCAATGCCCAAGCAGTGATCTTCAACAATACAGGGAGAATATTATGTATATATTTTACGTGAAAGCCTCCTGCTCGTCCCCGGATCATCTACCCGTGTATCACCAGCTAACCTGTCTCTAGTCTGCTCGTGTGAGCACCCAGAGTAATAAGAGGAGACATAAAACTCTGGGTCAGACATAAAGCCTGGTATGAGCGATAAACATCTAAACAGAACAATAACAGGTATACTAGACCATACCTGAACCTGGACCTGCAACCAAAGAGTTAGTACCACATACCGTACAATGCTCTAAGGTGCCATAATAAATAGTGTAAGAATACGGGGGTGGGGTATGCATGTCATAATGATAGCAAACAAATCATCCATAGCAACCATCCTCACATATCTCACTCAGTGCGTAAAGCATACGATATCTACCACTTTGAAACACTAGACAAAACTGAGGCAACGACGAATCCCGACTTGTAGAAACCCTGCTATGACCAAGCCAAACACTTGGAGTCATGACCAAACATTTCAATGACCCACTTCATTGGTCGTAGCCCTTGGTTCTACCGATGCCATAATGGCCCTGAATCCGCCTTCGTACCTCCTACCATAGTGGTCCAAAGCTATAGACGTCGATAACTCCTTGGCACGCGTCCCGCAGCAAAGCCCAACCATGAAGCGAACTCATTGATTCCCATCTAAATTTTGAGCTCTAACTTCTCATCTGGACTTCCTTTGCATCTCGGGTTTTGATCGAATTGGAGTGGGTCTTCAGAAAAGTTGACGTGCAGTAACAGTCCTAGAACTCGGTTCGGTTCGGTAGCGTCGGTTCGGGTCGGTCCTCCATCCTTGTCATCTTCCATTCGATTCGGGTCGGGTGCTTCACTCCGGGTCGGGTCGGTGTCCTCCTCCGGGTCGGGTCGGGGTGCTGTACTCCTCCAGCTCATGCTCCTTCTCCAATCATCTCCCTCGTTTCCATCTACTCCGATCCGATCCGATCACTTCGCCTTACTCTAGTCGTAGCCTTCCATTCTTGAGCCGATCCGATCTGACTTCCATTACCCTTCCGATCCGACCCCCTTGTCCACTCCAACTCTAAGGAAACGGCCTTCCTTTTTGCCAAGTCTTCTATGTGCCAAACTCCGGTTCGGGTCGGGTTTCTTGCCCAGTTCACATATCCGATCCGAGCCCCCCCATCCGATCCGATCCGAAGCTCTGCACAGCTTTCTGCAACTTTTTCCAGCAACTTGTTTACGCCATTCGACGACGTTTTTGACAAATCTAACTATTCTAATCAATCATAAAACATACCATAGAGTCATAGCAACATAGCAAACTAACCACAAACACCAAAACAATGAATTCATATGTCAAAATGGATCAAATGTGCCCAAAACCCCTTATTTTCCCTTAAGCATGTTAAGTAAAACTAATCATAGGGTTAACAAAACTTAATCAAATCGAACCAAATTTCTAACAGAGGCATAAAATGTTATTTATGAATTTCTAAACATTTTTCCAGAATTTATTAGTGTATAAATTCGCTAATCCTCACTAATTACCCTTAATTAACCGTAATTAGTGTCAAAATGATGCTATCACTCACCTTTGCCACAACTAGAACCCCAAAACTGAAATATTCTCTGATTTGGCGATGTTCCCAATCTTATACAGTAGCTCCAACCTTTCTTTGGTGCTTTTTCTTCTTAATTTAATGTTTGCTAAGCCTAATCTTCAATTAGAAGGTGATTTTTGGGTGTTTTAGAGAGATTTAGAGAGTGGAGGCCATGACTAGGTTAAGAGGAATGAAAGTGGCGGCTGGAAAATGTCTAAAGAAATGTTTTCTAACCCTAATCAGCACCCATGTCTCCCTAAACCCGAAATTCCCCTTGGGCCTAGCTGCTAATCACCTGGTTAAGCCCAATTGAGCTGTTTTTCACCATCTGAAACTTGTTTCAGCCATATCTCCCAAACGATGAGTCCGTTTGGCTAATGTGACCACTCTACGGAAAGAGAAACCATCATCCGGAGCCAATGGAAGTGGTTTCAGGTCAAAATTCCTTTCCAGTCAAAAGTTATGGCCAAAACAGTGCCAACTAGGGGTAAAATGGTCATTTAAAAATCGAGAAAAATCATGAACATGGGAAATGACCCCAATAGTCGTCTCCCAAAGTTACATGACCATACGACTTCGTATGTGAAAGAAATAAATATCCTACGATCCTATGATGCGTAGAACGCGGGTCGTTACAATTGGGCTCGGATCGGATAGGAGAACCGGGCAAGTGGACTTGATTCGGATTGGAACTTAGCGTAAGGGGCTTGGCGAGAAGGAAAGCCATTTGCTTAGAATTGGAGTTGGGCAGGGGGTCGGATCGAAGAGACCAACAGGGGATCGGAGAGACCAACAGGGGATCAGAGAGACCAACAGGGGATCGTATCGGAAGTAAGGGCGTGGGGATCGGATCGGACTAGAGCCAGGGAGCGGGATTGGATCGGAGGACCAAGCTTGGAGCTGGAGTTGGAGCGAAACACCGGATCAGATCGGGACATCTAGGAGGGAGCAACCACCGAACCAGGCATAGGGCATCCGAACTGAACCAGAGCTGGAGGACCGAACCGAGGAGGAATGGAGCACTAATCAAGGCATGAGCCAGGACCACCGAACCGAACTGGGTCGGGACTACCAAACCGAACCAAATGTGTACTTTTACCTCATCGTGACGACTCTTTTGAAGATCAACTCCAATTCGATCAAAACCCGAGATGCAAAGGAAGTCCAAATAGGAAGTAGAACTCAGGATCCAGAGGGGAACCAACAAGTTGACTTCATGAGTTGGGCTTTGCTGCGGGACGTGTGCAAAGGGGCTGTCGACGTCTGTAACTTTGGATCACTATGTGTAGGGAGTACGTGAACGGATTCAGGGCCACAGTGGCCTAGGTACGACTAAAGAGCTATAGACCAATGAAGTGGGGTCATTTGTAAAGGTTTGGTCATGACTCCATGTGGTAAGCTTGGTAGTAACAGTAGTTGTACAAGTCGAACTCCGTCACTACTTCGATGGGTCTAGTGATTGACAGTGGTGGACATCGTATGCTTTACGCACTGAGTGAGAGATGTGAGGATGGTTGCCATGCTTGATTTGTTTGCTATCATTATGACATGCACACCCCCACCCCCCGTTATCTCTACACCATCTGTTCAGTGGCACCTTAGAGTATTGTACGGTATGTAGTGCTAACTCATTGGTTGCAGGTCCAGGTTCAGGTATGGTTTAGTATACCTGTTATTGTTCTATTTAGCTGCTTATCGCTTATACCAGACTTTTTGTCTGACCCAGAGTTTTATGTCTCTTCTTATTGCTCTGGGTGCTCTCACGAGCAGACTAGAGACAGGTTAGCTGGTGATGCATGAGTAGCTGTACCAGAGATGAGCAGGAGGCTTCCACGTATGATATATAGATATTCTCCCTATGTCGATGCTGGTCACTACTTTAGGCATTAGTAGTGCACCCTTTCTTTCTTTTGTTTAGAGACAGTAATTTGGAAAGTTGTAATAAGCTGTATTTGGGTTTCCGCTACTCTGATGATGATGTTGATGCTGGTTTTAGTTTTCAGCTTATGCACTGTCTTGCCTGTTTTATGTCAAGTATGTTGTTATTATATTTTATCCTATGCGCTGTGAGACATTCTACAGGTTTTCAATTAGTTCATTCTCTTCTTTCCTTTCTTTGGCGACCGTTCCGTGCTAGTCGAGCATGTGTACAACGCACTTTCGGAAGAAATGCCGGCTGGTGCGGGGCGGGTCGTCATATTTGGTATCAGGGCTCTAGGTTGCGTAGTTAACCTAGGAAAGTTATCAGGAAGAGATAGTATACATATATGAGAGCGCGTATTTGTGATTATTTTGGTTTTCAAAAGCTATATATATACTATTAGTATAGCTAAGGATGAAGTCGCACTGCACTAGCACCACTATGGAGATGGTTAATCGTTTTCTCTTTACAAATTGAACGATGAGCCGATACGCAAGAGGTGCCGGTAGAGGAACCAATAATGGGAATGTTGCTGACATAAGGACGATGTTTACTGACCTCATGAGGGAGATGCTCAGGGATTTGCAGAGGGCAGCTCCCAATGCTGGTAATGGTGGTGGTCCAATAGTGCAGGCGACTAGGGCCGATTTCGCCAAGCTGAACAAGGATTATACTAGTCTTGGTGGGAAGCCGTTCCACGGAACGGAGTCGGCTACGGATGTTCAGGATTGGTTGGATAGCTGCGAGCGTATCTTCGAAGATTTGGGTATCGAGGATGCGATGAAGAGAAAGCTAGCATCCCATCAGCTGCAAGGACAGGCAATGAATTGGTGGAATGCTATAAAGGCAGCTACTCCCGAGGATCAGATTACTTGGGAGCAGTATAAGGTTCGCTTTAGCAATAAGTTCATTCCAGCTGCTCAAAAGTCAGTGTTGTTTAAGAAACTCTTAGAACTCAAGCAGAATGGCAGAGATGTCTCAGAGTATATTGCCGAATTCGACACTTTGTCGAAGTATGGGCTATCTCTTATTGATAATGTCGAGAAGAAGAACGAGAAGTTCATAACTAGCTTGGATCAGTACTTAGGGGAAAGGCTTATTAACCACATCGATGAGGCATTTGAATCGATTGTGGGAAAAGCATTGAGGTCAGAGAGTCTTTACCCTAAGTCAAAGACTGAGATTGCATCTGCAGAGGAGCCAAAGCCGCAAGCAAGTGGTGGAGGCAAGAGTGGTTCTCAGAATAAGAGGAAGCAAAATCAGAATAAGGATGGCCAGAAAAAGAATAAGAAAGATGTTGAGTGCTTCAGCTATGGTAACAAGGGCCATTATGCTAGTAATTGTCGGGCCAAGGCAGCGGATAGGAAGTGCTTCAACTATGGCCAAGTGGTACATCACAAGGACAAGTGTCCGCAACCCCCTAAAGAAAAGCAGATGGTGAAAGCATATGCCCTTAATGTTATTCCTTCTTCGTCGAATGCCCCAACTGCAGCGGAGAAGGGAAAGAATGTTGTTATTCAAGATATGCTTTCTGTTTATAATGTTTCTGTTAGAGTTTTGTTTGATACCGGGGCTTCCAGTTCTTTCATATCTAGTGACATGGTAGATAGGTTGGGATTGGAGCCCGAGATTGTCGATAGGCCTTTAGTAGTGACGAACCCGGTTGGTGGTTCAACTAACCTTAGCATGATTTGTCGTAATGTGGTCTTATCGAGTCGTTGATGCATGTTTGGTTGTGATTGCTTTGTTTTGGGCTTTACTGGGTTTGGTATTATTTTGGGATTCGATTGGCTCCAAAGATACGGGGTGGTGGTAGACTGTGAGGGCTTTTTGGTGACAGCTAGAGCGGATGATGAGCGGAGGGTAGTGTTTGGTGGTCTACCCGGTGATTGTAATAACCCGGAAATCTGGGCCAATTTAAAATTTTTATTTTGGCAATTTTAGCGGATTTTGAATATTTAAAATGAATTATTTTAAATAATATCGACGAGAAATTTATTTTGAATAGAATTCGAACGAATATATTTATATAGATCGCCGTTAGAATATAAATATTTATTTATATATATAAAAGGAATTGAAAATGGCGCGGTAGTTCGATAATTCAATTTCAAACTTCAAATGAATGTACCAGGTGCAAAATAAACCGGATTTTACTGAAACCAAAAATATTTGAATCTAATTGAGAATATCTTTCCAACAAATCCGAAAAATTGAAATTTCATAGCGGGAATCAAAAGATATGTCCAGTTGAAAATTCTGAGTAGTCGCTATGGAATTCAGGCCCTTAAAAATGGAAATTTTGCAAACGACCTCGGTTTTCGACGAAAATACTTTTGTTGGATCCATGATGTCAGGTTATTACTAGGTTTCAAATTTCATAATTTTTTTGAATTAATATGTGAGCGTGGAAAAAGAAAACGCGTTTGACCAGTTTCAGTTGATTTTAATCGACTGGAAAATGGCCATCTTTCAAACGATCTCAGAATTTGACGAAATTGGTTTTGTTAGGACCGTATCGTCAATACGAAGTTAGAAACAATTTTTCTGGAATTTTCGGTGTCAGTATGTGACCCCGGTAAACCAAAATGTGCGTTTAAATTGAATATATAAAGATTTATATCTTAAATTCAACGGAAACTGATTGTAATAGCCGAATCGGGTTACGATACATATCCCATTGTGTTCGGAATGCGGGTAATTAGCTAGGGGCGACAGTCGTCAAGTTTGATTTGGAGTTCGGATGCTAAAATTTTATAAAGGAAGATAATTAGAATTAAAATAATATTAAAATATAAATTATATAGCCCATCCTCCAGTCAAACCCCTTATTCTCTTCTGCGTGGTCAACCTTTAGAAAAGCCGACGCTCCTCTACAAATTAGAACGAACAAAAGCTTCAGGTTTTGAAATCGATTATCCTCCCAACCCGTCTATTAATTCGCAAATCATAAACACCAATCGAAGAACTCAGAGCACTCATCAAGGTCGACAGAGGTGATGGTGTTTCGCCACCTGAGGCACATGGAATTGAAGCTCGAACGACTGTCGTTGGTGCTTGAATTCCAGCACGAGGTGACCATCGGGTTGGCCTGGGGTCTCGGTAAGGGTTGGCGTCGCTGGCGGCCCCAAGGTGAAGGGCTCCGATCTGGTCAACATCGACGGAGGCGACGGGAATTTTGGGTGCCCTAGGTAGCGGCTCCTTTGAAAAATGTCCAGAATAATTACAGTGAGTTTTTCCTTTTTTAAAATCTGAATTTTTACATATATAATATTGTTTTAAAAATATAATTTTTTTTGAATGAGTCAAAGACAAGAACAGATATTTAATATAGACAAGGTCAGATTTTTAACAGTATAAAAGAGACGGTTTTTTAAACCATATAAAGTTATATTTTTATTAGTTAAAGTTATATTTTTATTAGTTAAAGTTATATTTTTATTAGTTAAAGTTATATTTTTATTTAGTTAAAGTTAATGTTTTTATTTAGAGAAAGATTATATTTTTATTATAGATAAAGATTGGATTTTTATACTATAGAGAAGGTAAAAATATGATTTTTATATTGTGGAGATAGTAAAAATATGATCTTTATTGTTTGAAAGGCGATGTAAAAATATAATTTTTATTATATAAAGCGCTATAAAAATACAAATTTTATAATGGGGTAGCGATGTAGAAATAAAACTTTTACATAAGAAAACGTATAGATTTTTATAGCGAATAAAAATATAATTTTTATTAGGATAGTAGGATAAAAAAATTCGATTTTTATATACATGAAGTGGAAATAAAAATTCGACCTTTATATAAGAAGTAGCGTTGTTAAAAATATAATTTTTAACATATACTTCGTGAAACAGACTGCGTTGGAAGAACGACAAGATTTCCTACCTATGAAGAGTCGTGACGTTTGGATTAGCTTGGGTGAGAACTTCTCACCTTTAATTCAATTTTCTAGTTGAAATATATACTAGGGTGCAGACGGTGTTTAGTAGCACCCGACACCCGTCGTCCACAGACCATGGACGGCTTGTATGCTTGTTTGTTTAATTTTGATGTGTAGTTGATTGTGTGATGTGAAATGAAATAAAATATTTTATAGTGGAAAATATTTTATAGTTAAAAATAGAATTTTTAACGTGTATTTAAAATGAAATTTATAAACAAATCGGAGATTTGTTTATATACACACATTTGACTGATATTGATTGGGACGATAAATTTTACACATCGCCCAACTGCACAAATAAAATCTGTGTTTGATTGTTTGAAACCCCACACGGGTATTGGGATGATATTTGACGTACACTAATCCCGATTGTTTAGTTGTATGTCGATCGATTGATTGACAGACCGTTATAAGCGTTGAATATTTATATTTGATGCTTATACAGTGTAGAATGCACTTTGGATGATGGTTGATTATACATCGTTGTTATTGTATACATGTGTTATAGAAAATCCATATAATTAACATTATATGGTAATTGATTGGGCCTCATTCCAGTTTAGAAATAGAACATTTGAAAGTAGAAATATTTGAAAAAGGAATATTTGAAATAGAATATTTGAAAGTAGAAATATTTGAAAGCCGTGTTGATTAGATTTACGCCATTTTGACGTGAACGATATTTATATCGATTTTATTCATTTTATAATGAATATCGAAAGTGATTTCAAAATCTGATATTTTGAAAAGAATTGAAATTCGAATTAAATTGAATAGAAATGAATTCAAATTAAATTGAATAGAAATGAATTCGAATTGAAATTGAATAGAAATGAATTCGAATTTAAATTGAATAGAAATGAATTCGAATTGAAATTGAATTGGATTGAATTGAATTAGAACTGAAATTGAATTAGAAATCAATTTGAATTGAAATCGATTCGAAATGAATTCAAAACGAATTTATAGTGAAAATTTCAATCTTGATTTGAATTTGAAAAGAAGTTGAAATCGTTTTGAAAACGAATTTAAAACGATTTATAAAATACGTTTTAAAAAGGAAATCGACGAAGTATATATTATATATATAATATAATGGCCTGAATAGAACGCGCCGCGCCGCGGTAGTTCGCGAATTTCGACCATTGACTTCGAACGGATATTACGGGAGATCCGACCGTTGGATTCTCCTAAAACCAGAACCATTGGGTTCGTATTGAAAAGAGCTTTCTAACGAATATTAGAAATTAGAAATCTAACGGTTGATTTTGGAATTATGTCCAAATCAAATTTGGAAAAGGTCGCTGTAAGTACAGTTCGATGGCCGTTGATGGAAATCGACTGTACGGGCCTTGATAAAATTATCAAAAATAGTAATAATTTGTGTAAAATCATAAGAAATGATTTGTGAAGAAATGGGATGAAAAATTCCATATTTGAAAAGATAAAAATAGATTTTTATCGAAATGAACTAGTTTTGAACTAGAATTAAAATTCTATTTATTTCTAAATAAATAAATTGAATTTGAAATGGTTTTGAAAATAACCAGAATTTCCAATAATTGCATTAGAATGGATTTGAATCGAAATTGTCTTCGGAATATTTCGATGTTGGATTTCGTGATTATACAGATGTTGTTATGGAAATTTGAAAGATATACATATATATATATATCGTTATTTCCAATACGATATTTGTTGGTCGTAGAATTTGATATTGAATATAAGCCGATATATTTTCTACTCAGAGCCTTGTATTTAATATCAAATGTGATTTGGGTTTGTCGTGAATGGTGTCTTCATTAACACTGTTCTTAAGCCCAGTTGAGAAAAGATTAAATCCTTTTATTTAGATTTAATGAAGTGTACCAATTAAATAATATTTAATTGGAATTGAATTGGTATTGAATTTTGGGTTTATCGTGAACAGTGTTTTAAATAACACTCGTTCTTTAACCCGATAATTAATAGAATGTGATTTTGGGTTGTCATGAATGGTATCTTCAATAATACTGTTCTTAGACCCACGAAGTTAAGAAAATCAAAAACTAACTGGAGATTAGTTAAGTTGAATGATTTCTTGGGTATTGATCTGATGTTGGTTTCGGCCTTCGGGGTTAATACTTAGGGAATTGCTCACTTGCTAATTTACGGTTAGGGACTGATTGAAATGTGATGTGATTTTGGGTTTATCGTGAACCGTGTTTTAAATGACACTGATTCTTTAACTCAGTCACAGATTAAAACTAAGTGGAGATTTAATGAATCTTTAATTAGATTGAAATGACCGAGAATGGAGTATCACCAGTTTTGCTCTAGGCGATAGTTAAATCTTTAATTAGATTTAAACGTGAAATGGTAATTAAATTTACCGATAATACCGTGGTGTTAGATATGAAGTAAGACACGTTTTACTTCATGGGATGAATAGGTTGGGATTGGGAAATTAAAACAAATGATTACTTCGGTAAGGTTCGTTAATCCCGACTAGTTTGAATTGATATTCAAAAGTAGATTAAAGATAAATTAAAGAATTTATCTTTGATAAAATTAATGGGAACCTTTCCCTATGAATGTGAAATTATAAACTAACTGTAGGTTAGCTAAGCAGAACGGCTTCCTGGGTATTGATCTGATGTTGGTTTCGGCCTTCAGGGTTAATATTAGGGGAATTATTCTCTTGATTAATTTACGGTTAGTGACTGATGAATTGGAATGAGGCGTATGTTGTGTTTGTGTAACACTTGTTTATTATATACGCGAGTTATTCGGAAAGACCGGGTTTATCCCATTCTGAATAACTGATACAACGATAAGTCGAAGATGAAGACGGTGGTCGACGACCGGAGGTCTTCACGTCGTTTGGGTGGTTACTGATTATATTGATTGGACTGTACACCCAAGAAGATGGAAGCAGTTAGTGATCGTCCAGACGTACTTGGAGATCGATGGATATGCGGGGTACTAGGTGCCTCCGGTTTCGTTCAGACCCAGAACGAACTTATAAATGGACTGTGTGTCTGATATTGGATTTTAGTATGTGTGATTGATTTCTATTAAATATATATCTGTTTGGCGGTAAAGAATTTATTCTCTTGCTTAACGCCCTTCTCTGAGACGTACGAGCTCAGGGGTTATATATTGGTGGATATCCATCGCATGTAATGAATTGCCTATATGGCATGCCTAAGTGGCAAATGATCAAGACTTCTGTTGAAAAGCAAAGTCTTGTGGTTGATGATCAAAGCAAGCCTTTGTGGCATAGCTTTGTGTAACGTTTGATTCGCGAGTTTCACACCCGATATGAACCACAAACGGGAGAAGGACCTTAGGGGGGACATGCGTTTTCTTTCTAGTTAGAAGTGGCGTCAGTGGTTTTACACGCCCTGACGAGTTTGACTTATGTGGTTGTTGTTGTTGCGAGGCGCCTCAGATATATATATCGGTGACTATGTGAAGCCGATGGAGTCATTTGTTGGCTCATTTACGCCCCATAGGGCGGAGAGACGTATTGTTCAGGCATTATAATCCACTCCGTGTGGACCGGCCCTGACGATCCAAGGGGCAGTTGCGGCTGTTCCTGAGGGGCGGACTAGAGGCTCTCGAATCGGTGAGGACGGTCCCTAGCCTCGGTTCATACCATAAATGATAACCCAATTTCCAAATACGTGATTTTGCGGTTTTAATTGTAGAACTAGTATCGCGACATGATATATGGTACCCATGCCGTCTATGATTGATACTTATGATTTGAAGTTGTTTTATACACTATACACTTATAATAGTATCAAATGATTTGTTTTAAACGTACTAAGCATGTTTGGCTATTATAAGGGAAAACCCTATCCCCCGGCTTGCGTTGCATTGTGTGATAGGACCTGGGCCTTATAATAGCTTCATTTTTCTTTATTTAGCATTGCGCTGTTATTTTATGCACTGGTATTCTTGGGAGGAAACCCATTCTGTGTTATACGGCGTGGTCCCTTGATATATCTGATTTAAAGTAAAGTTTTAAATAACTGTTTTAGTTCTCACACCAGTCCTATGACTGACCTGGAGTTTATTGTTTTAACCTAAACTCTGGGTGCCCTTATTTTGACACGGGCAGCTAGTAGTTTTGGTTTTGCAGATTTATATTCACAGGATCCTGGTTTACAGCTGGAATGATATGCGGAAAGCTTTGTATCCGTATATCTCTTCTAGTTGTGTATTGTATTATTTTCCGCTGCTATGAATTTAAATGTAATTTAAATCTCTGATATTTCTGTGTAATATTCATTTATACTCTGTATATTCTTGTATTCTGATGGTATTGTTGTAATATACAATGAAATGTTCTTCTGTCTGCGTTCCATTGTGGCTTGTTCTCGAACTATCCGCGCTTCCCTCACCGGGGAAGTTACGGGTCTTTACAGTGATGGGGTAATGGCTAGTTTTCTAAATTCCCACGACATCCCGCATAGTGAGTTGTCAGGGTTGCCCGTGGTTGGCCAGTATCCGGACGTCTTCGAGGAAGTGACCGGGCTTCCACCACTCCGAGAGATTAAGTTCCGTATTGATTTAGTGAAAGATGCCAGATCTATAGTGATGCCACTTCGTCGTATGGCACCAAGGGAGCAGCGAGAGCTCGGGGTGCAAGTCAACGATCTTTTGAAGAAGGGATTTATCAGAAGGAGTGTTTCTGAATGGGGAGCACCAGTTGTGTTTGCTACCAAGGCGGATGGTTCCCTTCGTTTGTGTGTAGACTACCGCGAGTTGAATAAACTGATGAGGAAGAACAAGTATCCTCTACCACGGATAGATGATTTGTTTGATCAGCTGAGTGGCGCGAGAGTATACTCTCAGTTGGATCTCGCAACAGGTTTTCATCAGCTTAGAGTGGAAGCTGAGAGTATAGCTAAAACGGCATTTCGGACGCCATCTGGATTTTATGAGTTGTTGGTCATCCATTCGGGTTGACCAATGCCCCAGCATACTTTGTGGATCTTATGAATAGGGTATTCGGAGATCAGTTGAATAAGTTTGTCCTTGTGTTCATGAATGATATTTTGGTCTATTCGAGGACAGAGGAAGTACACAAGGAACATTTAAGAATAGTGATGGAGGTGTTGAGAAAACACCAATTGAAAGCAAAGTTTTCTAAGTGTCACTTCTGGAGGAGGGAAGTGAGATTCTTGGGCCATGTCGTTTCAGAAAATGGTATTGCCGTGGATCCTGCGAAGGTGGCTACGGTACAAGATTGGTCTACGCCCAAGAATGCAACGGACATAAGAAGTTTCTTCGGATTAGCTGGATATTATCGTAAGTTTATCCAAGACTTCTCCAAGATAGCAGCACCATTGACTCAGTTGACTAAGAAGAATCAAGCCTTCGTATGGATAGAAAGGTACGAGAATGCATTCAAGAGTATAAAGGGAAAGTTGACATACGCACCAGTGTTAGTCATTCCTAAGGGGAATGAAAGATGACGGTGTATACGGATGCATGTGGCACAGGTCTAGGTGTTGTATTGATGCAAGGAGGTAGGGTTGTAGCTTATGCAAGTCGGCAACTGAAACCGCATGAGAAAAGATACCCTACCTATGATTTGGAATTGGCAGCGATCGTGTTTGCATTGAAGATGTGGAGACATTATCTCTTGGGAGAAAGATTCGAGTTGTTTACCGATCATAAATCGTTAAAGTATCTCTTCTCTCAGAAAGATCTAAATCTCCGGCAGCAAAGATGGTTAGAATTCTTAGCTTCCTATGATTTCGGTATCGCATACACACCAAGAAGGGGCAATGCAGTAGCTGATGCATTGAGTAGAAGACATGCCAGTTAGGGGCTATGTTTCTAGAATGGAAGCAACTGGAGTACATCGCTGGGTATGATTTCAGACCAAAGTGCGAATTGGATCCAGAAATGTTAGCAAGTTTGATGATCAGACCCACTTTGATTGAGCGGATTGGTTCCAGTCAGAGGAACGATCCTAACCTATTGGAAATCATCTCAAAGTAAAGATGGGAATTGACGGAGAGATGAACAAGTATGGGCTTGATCGAGATGGATGGCTTAGAAAGAATGGAAGACTAGTTGTACCCAGTGTCAATGGATTGAGAGATGAAGTGTTTAGAGAATGTCATCACTCAAAACTGACTATACACCCCGGCGGTAACAAGATGTATTGAGACATGAAGCAGACCTACTACTGGGAAGGGATGAAAAGAGACATTGGGAAGTTTATATCCAAATGCATGAACTGTCAGCTAGTTAAAGCTGAGCAAAAGAAGCCTAGTGGTTTGTTACAACCATTAGAAATTCCAGAATGGAAATGGGAACAAGTGTCAATGGATTTCATTGATGGGTTACCAAGGACTAGTTCAGGCCATGATAGCATTTGGGTGATTGTGGACCGGTTGACTAGGAGTGCAAGGTTTATATTCGTCAAGTTAAACAGGACGACAGCTAAGTTAGCGAAACTGTATATAAAGTGGGTAGTGAGATTTCATGGAATACCCAAAGGCATTGTGAGTGACCAAGATCCGTTGTTCACTAGTGGATTTTGGAAGAGCTTACAAGAGGCGTCAGGATCAGAATTACATCTCAGTACCGCGTATCATCCTCAAACCGACGGACAGACAGAGAGGGTGAATCGAGTGTTAGAAGATCTCTTGAGAGCTTGCATATTGGATTTTGGTGGATCATGGGATGACTATTTGCATCTAGTAGAGTTTGATATAATAATAGTTATTAATCCAGTATTGGTATGGCCCCGTTTGAAGCTTTGTACGGAAGACCATGCAACTCACCATCATGTTGGGTAGAAACTGGTGAGAAGTTTGTGCTTGGACCCGATGTGATAAGGGAAACTTCAGACAAGATTAAGATTATCCAACAACCAATGAAGGCTGCCCAAGATAGGCAGAAGAGTTATGCTAATAAAAGGAGAAGAGAATTAAAGTTCTCCATTGGCGACTTGGTGTTTATCAAGATTTCTCCATTGAAGAGCGTGATACGATTTGGCAGGAGAGGCAAATTAGCACCAAGATTTGTTGGTCCATTCCTTGTTCTTGAGCAAATTGGGAATTTGGCATAC
The DNA here is from genome assembly GCA_030737875.1 of Allium sativum. Lineage (NCBI taxonomy): Eukaryota > Viridiplantae > Streptophyta > Magnoliopsida > Asparagales > Amaryllidaceae > Allium > Allium sativum. Next base: position 918,991,634 of record CM060920.1, read on the forward strand.
AAAGTTGAATTACCAGAGAAGATGGCAGGAGTTCACAACGTATTTTGTAACAACCCGTGTTTTTATAACGTGTAATAACCATAAATCAAGGCAAAATTAATTTTTAAAATAAGAAACAAGGGAAACGGGTTATGCCATTGTGTTCGTCTCGAAATTCTGCTTGGAAACAAGTCCGAGTTTTCGAAAATCGGAGTCCGTATGACCAAGTTATGACCATTCGAAGTTTCAGACATTTTCAAATTCAAAATAGGCTCAATTCGAATTCAAAATTCGAATTTCAAACCTCCAAATGGACTGGGCGGGAAAAATCCCGCCCAGGACCAAGCCGACCTGGGGGTCGACAATGTAGTCGACCTACCCAGGGCCAGGTTGACCATAGTGTCGACCTGGGGGTCGACCTGGTGCCCGAGCCAATTTCTGGAGCTAGATTCACTCTGATGTATGTTGCCTCATTTCTGTCCACATTCGTTGACTTGACCCTATAAATACAACCCCTAACACCAGTCTCTCTACACCAAATTTCTTTTTGACCTTATGCTGCTCTGATTCTGGTTGAAAAGTTTGAGAGAAGGACTGCTTCTACTACGTTGAGACTGCGTTAAAGGAATTGCTGATTAGGAGACTTCTATTAGGACTTGACTAAGCAACAAACGACTCTCCTTTTCTAATTCTCGAACCATGATCCGTAAGCCCCAGTTATTTTCAGATTTAAACTGTAAATGTATTATGAATATGATGTAAAATTGAAATTGGACCTATGTATGATGACTGTTTACATTCATTCTTGTTCATCTTGGATCTTGACTCTTGAATATTACTATGACATCGATTTAGGGCCTATTCATGTTGTAAATCAAAAAGAGTAACCCCTCTTATTATCATGTTGAACCTGTTATTAGCCACATGTTTATGATTATCACCTTATGACAGTCGTATTGTGACTATACTATCATCTTATGACAATCGTTACCATGACTATTCTATCACCTTGCGACAACTATTATTTTGACTAGTACCTTATCTTGCTAGATTTGGAATCTTTATGTTTGAGGCCAATATTTCATATGCCAGTAATGTTTTATTTCAAGTCATATCATGTTATGCTAGTAATCACTCTTGCCACTTTATACCCATTTCTTTTTATGTCACTCCCTAATTAGATTTATTTGTATCGATTCGAACCTTCGTGCGATGGGAATACAATTTGGGTAGATTAGGTAAAATATGAATTAGCTTTAAATTTGAACATGAACATTATTATGACTTGAACCTGAATATGGACATGAACTTGACACGATTTGACATAAAACATGACTTGAAAACTCGACATGAATCTAAACATGAAAACTTGAACGTGGGCATGATAATTGGATAAACTTGAAAATGGCCAACTCGAGGTTGAGTTGAGTTTGCAGTGTAAATCTGCCCAGAACCGCCCGGCAAATCCCGTGGCTGCAAACAATAGGATCCAATGTGGGTAGTTGGTCATATCGCACGTAAAAACCCGAGGATAGACTATGTTGTGGTGTAAATCTGCCCGGAACCGCCCGGCAAATCCAGTAACCACAACAGTTATCTAATGTGAGAGGTCCGCGTGCACTAATGAATTAATGCCACATGATAGGGTTAAGTCATGAACTGCTTGAACACACTTAACCAACTTGATACATGATCTAGATAGGGTTAAGTCACAAATTTGAATGACAACACTTAACCCATTAGAAACCCTAGTTACACAGTCCTTTTCAGCAGTAACCCACTTAGATGTATCACGATACCCTGGGACTAGGCAGGGTGGGGCACGAGTATTGGGCTGATTGTAAGCGACCAGAACGACGGCTGAGTAGGTGCGCCATTGAAAAAGCAGGCATTGGGCACCTGGAGATTTACACTGTGCGTGCTTGATTCGTGTCGGTGGTTGGCACCATAGGACTTGATACACCCTATGGTGGACCTAGCACAGGTAACTACATTTCTGGATAGGGCCGTATGACACAGGCACATGACGAGCTAGTACTTGTAGGGAGCCGATCGATTAGTAGATCGTACCGTAGGACCCCGTAACGGGTCACTTCATGACACTGGGCTAAGGGATCATTTCATGGTTAATACTTGATATGGGTTAGAATACTAGTACAGTTGGTGCAGCGAACCTTGAACATGCGATGCCAGACTTGACTTATCTTGTTATCTTAATTACCCAACTAGTTCTGTTATCATCCTTATGTTTAATTCCAGTTTTCACATATCATGTTACCTTTATTAGTTTTCATACTGAAAGTCACTAAGGCTTACCAGTCTTTATGACTGACCCTTTTTCTTTCGTCCCTTTTTCTTTCATTTCCCCCCCCAGGTTCCTAGGGAGGAAACACTAGCTCTTAGCTTGGATTTAACTTGCTTTCTGACAGCTCATGTACGGTTTGGTCTTGGGCTATGCTATGGCTGCTTCTGCTTTTTATGGGGAATAATTTACTTTTGTTTTAAAGTTTATGCTTCTTTACTATGAACTTGATGTAATGGAATAATTTGTATCTTGGATATATGAGCTTTTGACTCTTTTCTTGGAAATAATGAAAAGTTGGTTTTTAATTTCTACCGCTGCTTTATTTATGTTCTGCCTTGTGATATCTCTGTGCATGTTTACCTAGATAATACTCCACCAAAACTAGTGCATTCCTTTTATGAGTGACCCTAGCGGAGGTGGGGTGTTACAATTTGGTATTAGAGCAGAAGGTTACCAGTCTAGGCAAAAGTTTTAAAAACCTTCTGAAACTGTTTTCAAAACCATTTATAAAGAAGCATTTTTCAAGAAAAGTTTTATGTTTAAAAAATTTATTCCCCAAGAATCCATTAGCACTTCCCTTTGTTTCCTCGTTTGAATCTTTTCTTTTCGTTTTTCAGCATGGACGATCTTAACCTTCCTGAGGGAATACCCGTGCCTGGATGGTTCCGAAGGTACTTAGAAGCCAGGGCCAACGACGCGGGCACGACAGACATCCCTCCTCCTCCTCCCCCAGTGGCCGCGGTTCCTCCTCCTCTTGGTACCGCCTTTGCCAAAATATGCAAAGACTTTAAAGCGATGGGCGGCAAGAACTTCGTTGGAACTAAAACCTTCGTTGAGGCACGAAACCGGCTAAAGGAAACAGAAGACTTGTTCATTATCTTTGATATGGAGGACCATAGGAAAGTTCAGTTGGCAGCATGGTTGTTGAAAGAGGAAGCTGCATTTTGGTGGGAAGTCACCAACGCTACCAGGCCAGTTGAGACTTGGGCAGACTTTAGAGAAAGGTTTGGGCTCAAATTCCTATCGTCGGCAGAGGAGAACCTTCAGATGGAGAGGTTCCTAGCACTCAAGCAAGGGGATATGTCTGTGAGGGAGTACGTGAATAAGTTTAATCAGCTTGCTCGGTTCGGTTTGGATTTGGTCAACACAGCCCAGAAAAAGGCTGTACGCTTTGCTCGAGGATTGAACGAGCCACTACACAGCTTGGCCCTAACTCATATACCCATGGGGGTGACCATTGAAAGCTTGGTGGATATGGATCTACTCCATGAGGAAGATAAGAATAGCAAGAAGGAGGTTAAGCCTAATGAGACTCAGAATAAGAAGGCTGACTTCAAGAAGGGGAACAACAAGAATAATAAGAATAACAAGAGCAACAACAAATCACATGAGACGAGGAAGTGCAACTTCTGTGGTATTACTGGACATCTAGCTAAAGACTGTAGAAGAAAGAAGAGGAAGTTGGGTGAATGCTTTCATTGTGGAGATACTGGACACATCAGCAAGGATTGCCCTAAGAAGCAAGGGCAGGGGCAAGGGCAGACTCAACGAGCAGGGCCTTCTGGAGGGTAGTTGCATGCTCTCAACACCGCTCCAGCTCCTGACCGAGGTAGTAATATTTCCGTAGAAAGCCTTGTTTACATTTCTGACTTTCCTGTTCGAACTTTATTTGACTCTGGCGCATCGCATACTTTTATTTCTTCTGATATTGTTGAAAATCTGCACCTAAGTACTAGTCTGGTTGAGGATCCCGTTATAGTTTCAAATCCAATTGGGGACTCCGCCCATTTATCTATGATGTGTGTGGATTTGAGGATCTCTATCTTAAGCGTAGAATTCACGTGTAATGCTTATGTTCTCGGATTTATGGGATACGGTTTGATCCTAGGTATGGACTGGCTGTCCGATTATGGATCCATTCTTGATTGTGAACGAAGGGTAGTGAGGCTCATGACTCGCCTTGGTAATACCCTTGAAATTTCTTGCAACCCTAAGGGTCCGGTCATGTTATGTTATCTTGAATCCCTTGACTCGTCCGACGATAATTTGTAATCTGTAAGAGTGGTCCAAGAATATCCAGATGTCTTTGATGAAGTAAGGGGATTACCTCCTAAACGCAAGATAGAGTTCCGAATTTATCTTATTGATAATGCCAAGCCAGTTTCATTAGCCGTTAGGCACATGGCCCCGCGAGAAAGAAGAGAGCTCAGTAAACAAATCAATGAGTTGCTTGAGAAAAATTTCATAAGACGGAGCATTTCTGAATGGGGTGCTCCGGTAGTATTCGCTACTAAGGCGGATGGATCGCTTTGTCTGTGCGTAGATTATCGTGAGTTAAACAAGCTGACAAAGAAGAATAGGCACCCACTACCAAGAATCGATGATATGTTTGACCAGCTTGTGGGAGCGTCTGTTTTCTCTCAACTCGATCTAGCCACAGGATCCATCAGCTCAGAGTGGCTGAAGATAGCATTGACAAAACTGCGTTTAGGACTCCGGATGGGTTCTTCGAATGGCTCGTTATGCCGTTTGGGTTAACGAATGCACCCGCATACTTTGTAGATTTGATGAGCAGGGTGTTTCGGGAGTTCCTTAACATGTTTGTGGTAGTTTTCGTGGGTGATATTTTGATCTTCTCAAAAGATGAAGAAGAGCATTCTAGACATCTCAAGGAAGTCATGGAAACGCTTAGAGACACCAGTTAAAGGCTAAGTTCTCCAAATGCCATTTTTGGAGGAAGGAAGTTCGGTTCCTTGGACATGTAGTTTCTAAGCAAGGCATAGCCGTGGACCCCGCAAAGGTAGTCGCGGTACATGACTGGAAAATTTCTAAGAATGCAACGGAGGTGAGGAGCTTTCTCGGTTTGGCGGGCTACTACAGGAAGTTCATTGGGGACTTCGCTAAGATTTCAGCCCCTCTTACTAAATTAACAAAGAAGAACCTACCTTTTGCATGGGACCTAGAATGTGATGCTGCTTTTCAGAGACTTAAGAAAGCCCTCACCACAGCTCCAGTCTTAGCATTACCTGATGGAGGTAAGATGTTTACCGTGTACACAGATGCGTGCGGCACGGGGTTAGGCGTTGTCCTAATGCAAGAAGGAAGAGTAATATGCTACGGGGGCAGACAACTTAAAGTCCATGAGAAAAACTATCCCACACATGACTTGGAGTTGGCCGCAATTGTTTTTGCACTTAAAGCTTGGTGCCATTATCTTCTAGGGGAGAGGTTCGAGCTGTATACCGACCACAAATCGCTTAAGTACCTCTTCTCACAGAAAGACTTGAATCTAAGACAACAGCGGTGGATGGAGTTCTTGGCGTCATATGACTTCGATATAGCTTATACCCCTGGCAAGGGTAATGTGGTGGCAGACGTGCTAAGTAGAAAAAGGCTGACTTTGAGCCCCTTGTTTGTTGAAATGAAAAGCCTTGAGTTTATAGCAACCTTTGAGTTTACACCTGCTGTTGAGTCATTGACCGCTACGTTTGCATCTCTTGAGTTAACTACACTTCTAGATCAAGTAGGGACATCACAGAAGGAAGACTCATAGTTAGTTGAAATCATGGACAAGATGATTAGAGGTGAGACGTTAAGTCGCCTCGGTAGGTATGCCATAGATGACAAGGGATGGATAAGGCGCGATGGAAGGTTATGTGTCCCACAAGTGGGAGACTTAGTAAGGAGAGTTCTCGAAGAAGCGCACCACTCGAAGATGACTATACATCCCGGAGGGGATAAGATGTACAGGGATATGAAACGCATTTTCTTTTGGGATGGAATGAAAAAGGACGTGGCAGAGTTTGTTTCGAAGGGCATGGTGTGCCAACAAGTAAAGGCCGAGTCGAAGAAGCCCGGTGGGCTATTACATCCTTTGGAGGTTCCGCAATGGAAATAAGAGAGTATCTCGATGGATTTCGTGGATGGACTGCCTAGGTCTAGGAAGGGAAATACTAGCATATGGGTCATAGTTGATAGACTCACGAAAAGCGCTTACTTCATTCCGGTGAAGAGCAAGAGGACCGCATCAGGGCTAGCGTCTATTTACCTTCGAGAGATAGTACGATTGCATGGAGTTCCTTCTAGTATAGTTAGTGATCGTGACCCGATTTTCACTAGCCAGTTTTGGAATAGTCTGCAAGAAGCAATGGGAACACGACGGAACTTAAGCACGGCCTATCACCCACCGACGGAATGACAAAACGAAAGGGTAAATAGGGTACTAGAAGATCTCCTGAGGCTATGCAATCTTGACTTTGGTGGTACTTGGGAAGACCATCTTCCTTTCGTGGAGTTTGCGTATAACAACAGTTATCAAGCTAGCATCGGAATGGCACCGTTCGAAGCCCTATATGGAAGACCGTGCAAGTCGCCAACCTGTTGGTGGGAGACGACAGACAGACTTATACTTGGGCCCGACATGATAAGGGACACTTCTGAGAAGATTGAGTTGATACGAAGATGGATGAAAACGGCCCAAGATAGACAGAAATCTTATGCGGACCAGAGAAGGACAGACTTAGAATTCGAAGTCAGAGATATGGTCTTTATAAAGGTTTCACCGTTACGCAATGTAGTTCGTTTTGGAGCAGTTGGAAAGCCAGCACCAAGATTTGTATGACTGTTCCCCATCATTGAGAGGATTGGACGGATGGCCTACAAGGTAGACTTACCTGAGAAGTTGTCTGGAGTACACAATGTCTTTCACGTCTCGCATTTTCGGAAGTGTTTGCATGAGTCAGCCGAAGTGGTTGAGCCAAGCATCCTTGAAGACGTGGAAGTGGAGAAAGAAGCAACATTGAGGCGAGTTCCGATTCGTATCTTAGGAACAAAGATTAAGAAGCTAAGGATTCGAGAAGTCAAGCTAGTGAAAGTGCAGTGGAGTGAAGCCCAAGAGGACGCAACTTGGGAAACCGAAGAAAAGATACGTGTTCTTTACCCATTTCTTTTTGAGGGTACATTCTCGATCTCTTTTTCCTTGAAAACCTTTTCGTATCATGCTTCTAATATCTATGTTTGTCTTGTTATCTTCTCGATCTTATCTTGAGAACCTTAGGTAGAACCGTATGGATGTAAACATGTGATTGAAACATGTTATGGTTGATGGTTGCAAATGGTTGCAAGTGGTTGCAAGTGGTTGCTAGTGGATGCATGACACACATTAGGCACTAGATCGGCTCAGTCACATTTTCATGTTGCATATGCATGGGTGTTTATACTTGTACATGGATGGAACTTGTTATGCTATCACTTGGATGTTGCATATGGATGAATGACTGTGCACTCATGTAGAGATTATAAACTATGCTAGGAATTTGCATACATGTTGGATTCATGACACTAACATATTTTGCATTAAGGAGGTTTACTGAATCAGTAACCGCCTGATCTTTTGCATTAGATAAAGTTCATATACACACACTTTCTGCATATGTTCATACAACACTAGAAGTCTTTTAAGGACAATGGTTGCCTGTGGATGATGATTTGAGTAGATGGTTGATTGGATGGTAGGACACATCCTCCCTAACTTAGATATTTCGGGGACGAAATCCTTTAAGGAAGGGAGAATGTAACAACCCGTGTTTTTATAACGTGTAATAACCATAAATCAAGGCAGAATTAATTTTAAAAATAAGAATCAAGGGAAACGGGTTACGCCATTGTGTTCGTCTCAAAATTCTGCTTGGAAACAAGTCCGAGTTTTCGAAAATCGGAGTCCGTATCACCAAGTCATGACCATTCGAAGTTTTCAGAAATTTTCAAATTCAAAACAGACTCAATTCGAATTCAAAATTCGAATTTCAAACCTCCAAATGGACTGGGTGGGAAAAATCCCGCCCAGGACCAGGCCAACCTGGGGGTCGACTATGTAGTCGACCTACCCAGGGCCAGGTCGACCATAGTGTCGACCTGGTGCCCGAGCCCATTTCTGGAGCTAGATTAACTCTGATGTATGTGGCCTCATTTCTGTCCACATTTGTTGACCTGACCCTATAAATACAGGCCCTAACACCAGTCTCTCTACACCAAATTTCTTTCTGACCTTATGCTGCTCTGATTCTGGTTGAAAAATTTGAGAGAGGGACTGCTTCTACTACGTTGAGACTGCGTTAAAGGAATTGCTGATTAGGGGACTTCTATTAGGACTTGACTAAGCAACAAACGACTCTCCTTTTCTAATTCTCGAACCACGATCTATAAGCCCCAATTATTTTCAGATTTAAACTGTAAATGTATTATGAATATGATGTAAAATTGAAATTGGACCTATGTATGATGACTGTTTACATTCATTCTTGTTCATCTTGGATCTTGACTCTTGAATATTACTATGACATCGATTTGGGGCCTATTCGTGTTGTAAATCAAAAAGAGAAACCCCTCTTATTATCATATTGAACCTGTTATTAGCCACATGTTTATGATTATCACCTTATGACAGTCGTATCGTGACTATACTATCATCTTATGACAATCGTTACCATGACTATACTATCACCTTGCGACAACTATTATTTTGACTAGTACCTTACCTTGCTAGATTTGGAATCTTTATGTTTGAGGCCAATATTTCATATGCCAGTAATGTTTTATTTCAAGTCATATCATGCTATGCTAGTAATCACTCTTGCCACCTTATACCCATTTCTTTTTATGTCACTCCCTAATTAGATTTATTTGTATCGATTCGAACCTTCGTGCGATGGGAATACGATTTGGGTAGATTAGGTAAAATATGAATTAGCTTTAAGTTTGAACATGAACATTATTATGACTTGAACCTGAATATGGACATGAACTTGACACGATTTGACATAAAACATGACTTGAAAACTCGACATGAATCTAAACATGAAAACTTGAACGTGGGCATGACAGTTAGATAAACTTGAAAATGGCCAACTCGAGGTTGAGTTGAGTTTGCAGTGTAAATCTGCCCGGAACCGCCCGACAAATCCAGTGGCTGCAAACAATAGGATCCAGCGTGGGTAGTTGGTCATATCGCACGTAAAAACCCAAGGCTAGACTATATTGTGGTGCAAATCTGCCCGGAACTGTAACAACCCGTATTTTGATAACGTGTTATAACCATAAATCTAGGCAGAATTAAATTTTAAAATAAGAACCAAGGGAAACGGGTTGCGCCATTGCGTTCGTCTCGGAATTTTGCATGAAATCGAGTCCGATTTTTCGAAAATCGGAGTTCGTATGACCAAGGTATGGCTCCCCTAAGTTTCAGAAATTTTCAGAGTTCAAAACAGTTCGAATTCGAGTTCAAATTCGAATTTCCAAACCCAGACAGACTGGGCGGGAAATTTCCCTCCCAGCACCCCAGGTCGACTGGGGAGTCGACTGGGCAGTCGAAACCCCAGGACCAGGTCGACTGCGCAGTCGACTTGGGTGTCGACCTGGTCCCCAAACCTGGTTTAAGTCTCGATTTTAAATGACAACTTAACCTGCGCAGTCAAATCAGTCGACATGACACGTAGATGGGGTTAAGTCTCGATTTTAAATGACAACTTAACCTGCTGAACGAAACCCTAGTTACGCGGTCCTTTTCAGCATTAACCCACTAGATGTATCACGGTACCCAGGGACTAGGCAGGGTGGGGCACGATTGCTGGGCTGATTGTAAGCGACCAGAACGACGGCTGAGTTGGTGCACCATTGTAGGTTCAGGCGGACTAGGGTCGTGCACTTAGTCCGGAGTTGAAAAAGCAGGCATTGGGCATCAGTAGGATTATCTGTGCATTCTTGATTCGTGTCGGTGGTTGGCACCCTAGGGCTTGATACACCATATGGTGGACCTAGCACAGGTGACTACATTCGTGATAGGGCCGTATGACACAGACACACGACGAGCTAGACTTGTAGGGAGCCGATCGATTAGATCATACCGTTGGACCCTGAATTGGGTCACTTCACAATATTGGGCCAAGGGATTATTTCTTGATTTATAGTTGACACGGGATTAGTATATCAGTATAGTTGGTATGGCGAACCTTGAATACGCAATGTTAGACTTGAGTTATCTTGTTAACTTAGTTATCATGTCAGACTTATCATCATTCCTATGTTTAATTCCAGTTTATTCATGTCTTGTTAACTTTAATAGTTTCTATGCTGATAGTCACTAGGGCTTACCAGTGTTTTTTAACTGACTCGTTTTCTTTCGCCTCTTTGTCTTTCGTTTCCCCCCTCCAGGTTCTCAAGGAGGAAACTCTAGCTCTTAGCTTGGACTTTGCTTGCTTTCTGACAGCTCATGTACGGTTTGGTCTTGAGCTATGCTATGGCTGCACTCATGCACTTTTTGGGGAATAATATTTTACTTATGTTGTTTTAAGTACTTTGCTTCTTTAGAACTTGATGTAATGAAATAATGACTTGGCATTTTGATGTAAGAGGTTTTGACTCTATTTTTCAGTAATGAGATTTGGTTTTAAAGTTTATATCCGCTGCTTTATATACTCTATTTTATCTATGTTCTGTTTTGTGTTATCTCTATGCCTGTTTACTAGATAATACCCCTCCAAAACTAGGGCATTCCCTTTGTGAGTGAACCTAGCGGAGGTGGGGTGTTACATTTGGTATCAGAGCAGAATGTTACCAAACTGGGCAAAAGTTTTAAAAACCTTCTGAAACTGTTTTCAAAACCATTTATAAAGAAGCATTTTTCAAAAAAAGTTTTATTTTTAAGAAAAGGCAATTCCGCAAAAGCCATTAGCACTTTCCTTTGTTTCCTCGTTTGAATCTTTTTCCTTTTTGCTTTTCAGCATGTCTAATCTTAACCTTCCTGAGGGAGTACCCATACCTGGCTGGTTCCGAAGATACTTGGAAGCTAGGGCCAATGGCACGGGCCCGGCAGATATCCCTCCTCCTCCTCCCCCAGTGGCCACAGTTCCTCCTTCTCCTCCGGGTACCGCCTTCGCCAAAATATGCAAGGACTTTATAGGAATGGGCGGCAAGAACTTCGTTGGAACTGAAACGTTCGTTGAGGCGCGAAACTGGCTAAAAGAGACTGAAGACTTGTTTGTTATTTTCGATATGGAGGATCATAGGAAAGTTCAGTTGGCAGCATGGTTGTTGAAAGAGGAAGCTGCATTTTGGTGGGAAGTCACCAACGCTACCAGGCCAATTAAGACTTGGGCAAACTTTAGAGAGAGGTTTGGGCTTAAGTTTTTATCATCCGCAGAAGCGAGTCTTCAGATGGAGAGGTTCCTGGCACTCAAGCAAGGGGACATGTTAGTTAGGGAATACGTGAATAAGTTTAATCAGCTTGCTCGGTTTGGTTTGGACTTAGTCAACACGGCTGAGAAGAAGGCTCTACGCTTTGCTCGAGGATTGAGCGAGCCACTCCACACTATGGCCATGACTCATGTACCCATGGGGGCGACCTTTGAAAGCTTGGTGAATATGGCCCTACTTCATGAAGAAGACGAGAATGGCAAGAAGAAGGTCAAGGCGAATGAGTCTCAAGACAAGAAGTTAAACTCCGAGAAAGGAGGAAAGAACAGCAACAACAAGAATGACAAGTCACGTGAGAAAAGAAAATGCAACTTCTGTGGTATTGACGGGCATATAGTCTAGGACTGTAGGAAGAAGAAGACGAAGATAGGAGCATGTTTTCAATGCGGTGAAACTGGACACATCAGCAAGAACTGCCCTAAGAAGCAAGGGCAAGCCCCGCAAGAAGGACCTTCTAGGGGTACATCTTTAACTTCTTTTCCCTAGATACTCTGTTTTATCTTGTATATCCTTTCGATCCTGTCTTGAGAACCTTAGGTAGAATCCTATGAATGTAAACATGTATTTGAAACATGTTATGCTTGATGTTTGCGAATGGTTGCAAGTGATTGCTCGTGGTTGCATAACACACATTAGGCACTAGATTGGCTCAGACACATTTTCATATTGCATATGCATGAGTGTTTATACTTATTTATGGATGAAATTGAATGTGTTATCATATGAATGTTGCATATGGATGAATATTTGTGCACACATATAGTGCTTACGTGACTAGGATTATTTGCATACATGTTGGATTCATGACACTAAACATATTTTGCATTAGAAAGATCAGTCAGGCCTGATCATTTGCATTAGATAAGGAACATATACACACTTTCTACATATGTTCATACAGCATTAGAAATCTCTTGAGGACAATGTTTACTTGTGGATGTTGTTTTGAGTAGATGGATGATGGATGGTAGGATACGTTCTTCCTAACTTAGAGATTTCGGGGACGAAATCCTTTAAGGAGGGGAGAATGTAACAACCCGTATTTTGATAACGTGTTATAACCATAAATCTAGGCAGAATTAAATTTTAAAATAAGAACCAAGGGAAATGGGTTGCGCCATTGCGTTTGTCTCGGAATTTTGCATGAAATCGAGTCTGAGTTTTCGAAAATCGGAGTCCGTATGACCAAGTTATGGCTCCCCAAAGTTTCAGAAATTTTCAGAGTTCAAAACAGTTCGAATTCGAGTTCAAATTCGAATTTCCAAACCCAGACAGACTGGGCGGGAAATTTCCCGCCCAGCACCCCAGGTCGACTAGGGAGTTGACTGGGCAGTCGACACCCCCAGGACCAGGTTGACTGCGTAGTCGACTTGGGTGTCGACCTGGTCCCCGAACCTGGTTTGGGCCTGGTTGCTCCTGCTTGACCCTGTTGACTTGTTTGAGGGCCTATGACGATTTTTGGCGGTTCAGATCGATTCTAGGGTTTATCCTATGGCCTAAACTAGTTGTTGCAACTATAAAAACACCCTAAGACCTAGGCTAATCTACAACAAATCTTTCTAACACCATTATGCTGCTAAGTCTCCTCTTGAACCATGGCCGCCGCCTCCAACTTGAAGCTTAAACATTCAAACTAGATCCAAATCGAAGGCCAGCGTTTCTACAACAATTCAAGGGAATAGATCAACATCTCAACAACGATCCTACGACAATTTCTGTTCTTAGTTCTCAAAAAACACGATCTGTAAGCCCCATTTACTCTTAGATCTAAACTCTAAACTTAATATGGACATGTGTAAATTGAAGTTGAACATAAACATGATAACTACTTGAGACCTACTCTTGTATATCTTTGATCTATGACTATTCCTTTCTGATCTATTATTTTAGATCTACTCTTGTTCACCCTAGATTTATTCACCTTGAACCTAGTACCGTTCATATTGAACCTTGATTTGTGGAATACCGATAAGAACTTGATTTAGGGGCCTGTTCATGTCATAACCTAAACCCTATCATTATTTTAACATGCCTGTGATGTTGTGATGTTGAAACTATTGCTAGTCACAAGTTTAGGATTATCATCTTCTGTCATTTATTGCTATGTTTATCACCTTATTTCATATGCCAGTGATGTTACGATCATATCTCAAGTTACACCTTGCTTGCCTTGAAATCACCTTTGCCACTTTATACCCATCCTTGTTATGTTATTCCCTAGTTACATCTATTGCCTTGATTCGAATTCACGAGCGTTGGGGATGCGATTTGGGTAGTTTAGGAAAACCTGAATTTAGTATGAACTTGAAAACATGAATATCGTTATAAATTGAGCTTGGATAGGAACATGAACTTGACATGAAATTATACTTGAAAATATGAACTTGGGACATGACACTTAGATAACTTGAACGTGGACAACTCGAGGTTGGGTTGAGTTTGCCGTATAAATCTGCCCGGAACCGCCCGACGAATCCAGTAACTGCAAACAATAGGACCCAATGTGAGTAGTTGGTCATATTGCACTCGAAACCCGAGGTTAGACTAGGTTATGGTGTAAAACTGCCCGGACCCGCCCGGCACATCCAGTAACCATAACCAAGTCTAATGTGAGAGGTTAGGGGTGCATTAAGTAAATTAATGCCACTGGATAGGGTTGAGTCATGGACCACTTGAATATACTTAACCAATTTAACATGTTGATTTGATAGGGTTAAGTCATGAACCGCTTGAACACACTTAACCAACCTGACACATGATTCGTAGGACTAAGTCTTGAACTAGAACGACACACTTATTCAATTTGACATGACACGTAGATGGGGTTAAGTCTCGATTTTAAATGACAACTTAACCTGCTGAACGAAACCCTAGTTACGCGGTCCTTTTCAGCAGTAACCCACTAGATGTATCACGGTACCCTGCGACTAGGCAGGGTGGGGCACGATTGCTGGGCTGATTGTAAGCGACCAGAACGACGGCTGAGTTGGTGCACCATTGTAGGTTCAGGCAGACTAGGGTCGTGCACTTAGTCCGGAGTTGAAAAAGCAGGCATTGGGCATCAGTAGGATTATCTGTGCATTCTTGATTCGTGTCGGTGGTTGGCACCCTAGGGCTTGATACACCATATGGTGGACCTAGCACAGGTGACTACATTCGTGATAGGTCCGTATGACACAGACACACGACGAGCTAGACTTGTAGGGAGCCGATCGATTAGATCATACCGTTGGACCCTGAATTGGGTCACTTCACGATATTGGGCCAAGGGATTATTTCTTGATTTATAGTTGACACGGGATTAGTATATCAGTATAGTTGGTATGGCGAACCTTGAATACGCAATGTTAGACTTGAGTTATCTTGTTAGCTTAGTTATCATGTCAGACTTATCATCATTCCTATGTTTAATTCCAGTTTATTAATGTCTTGTTAACTTTACTAGTTTCTATGCTGATAGTCACTAGGGCTTACCAGTCTTTTTGACTGACCCGTTTTCTTTCGCCTCTTTGTCTTTCGTCCCCCCCCCCCCAGATTCTCAGGGAGGAAACTCTAGCTCTTAGCTTGGACTTTGCTTGCTTTCTGACAACTCATGTACGGTTTGGTCTTGAGCTATGCTATGGCTGCACTCATGCACTTTTTGGGGAATAATATTTTACTTATGTTGTTTTAAGTACTTTGCTTCTTTAGAACTTGATGTAATGAAATAATGACTTGGCATTTTGATGTAAGAGGTTTTGACTCTATTTTTCAGTAATGAGATTTGGTTTTAAAGTTTATATCCGCTGCTTTATATACTATATTTTATCTATGTTCTGTCTTGTGTTATCTCTGTGCCTGTTTACTAGATAATACCCCTCCAAAACTAGGGCATTCCCTTTGTGAGTGACCGTAGCGGAGGTGGGGTGTTACAGGAACCGCCCGGCAAATCCAGTAACCACAACAGTT
The DNA here is from genome assembly GCA_030737875.1 of Allium sativum. Classification (NCBI taxonomy): domain Eukaryota; kingdom Viridiplantae; phylum Streptophyta; class Magnoliopsida; order Asparagales; family Amaryllidaceae; genus Allium; species Allium sativum. Next base: position 919,007,115 of record CM060920.1, read on the forward strand.
AGTCTAATGTGAGAGGTTGGCGTGCACTAATGAATTAATGCCACATGATAGGGTTAAGTCATGAACTGCTTGAACACACTTAACCAACTTGATACATGATCTGGATAGGGTTAAGTGACGAATTTGAATGACAACACTTAACCCATTAGAAACCCTAGTTACGTGGTCCTTTTCAGCAGTAACCCACTTAGATGTATCACGATACCCTGGGATTAGGCAGGGTGGGGCACGAGTACTGGGCTGATTGTAAGCGACCAGAACGATGGCTGAGTAGGTGCGCCATTGTAGGTTCAGGCAGGCTATGGTCGTGCACGTAGTCCGGAGTTGAAAAAGCGGGCAATGGGCCTGGAAATAATTGGATGATCAGTACTCGTCCAGATGCTTAAGGCCATTGTAGGACCTGTCGGAGTGGTTGATCAGTATACACAACAATTGGATGAGCCTGGAAATAACGGCGGAGTTTTCTTGAAGCAATCAGTAGGCTATAAGCAAGTTTCTTTATCTTCGGATAGTTGCGTTTTGCTGCCGTCAACTTCTTGCTCACATAATATACTAGCCTTTTAATTTTGTCTTCCTCACGAACCAGAGCCGAACTAATGGAATGAGAGGACACTGCCAGATCTATGAACAAATCTTCATGGTCTACTGGTTTAGACAATATCAGAGGTTTTTCTAAGAGATCCAATAGGTTTTGAAAAGCCTCTATATGCAATATGTGGTACACTCAAAGTTGTGTTTCCACGTTTTATTAGATCAATGAAGGCGACACACTTGTCTGTAGTCTTGGAGATAAACCTACTTAATGTCGCGACCTCTCCTGCCAAACTTTGGACATCTTTGATATTTCAAGGTTCTTCACTGGTCCCGATTACCGCAATCTGATCGGGATTAATCTCGATTCCTCAGGAACTCACTATAAAGCCCAGAAATTTTCCTGATGCAACCTTGAATGAGCATTTCAAAGGATTAAGCTTCATTCCATATCATCGGAGAATATTGAACATTTCTGCTAAGTCCATTGTATAATCAGATGATTGCTTCGGCTTCATAAGCATATCATCCATATAAACTTCCATTGTCTTCCCAATTTGGTTATAAAACTTCTAATTCACTAAGCATTGATAGGTGGCTCCGGCATTCTTTAATCCGAACGACATCACAACATAACAGTACAACCCCAAGTCCGTAATAAAACTGGTATGTTCCTGATCCGGTATATGCATGGGAATCTGGTTGCACCCTAAATATGCATCCATGAAAGAGAGTAGTTCGTGTGCCGCCGTTTAGTCTACCAATTGGTCAATTCTGGGGAGTGGAAAACTGCCCTTGGGGCAGGCTTTGTTTAAATCAGAAAAATCAATACATGTTCGCCACTTCCCGTTGGATTTCTTGACTAGGGCGTGGTTTGATACCCAGTCAGGATATGTTGAGTCTCTGATGATCCCGTTGTCTCTTAACTTATCCACTTCCTCTTTCAAGGAGGCCAACCTCTCTGGGCCCAGCATACGCCTTTTTTGTTTCACATGAGGATGCTTTGGGTTTATGTTTAGTGAATGGCTCATTATTGAAGGGGAAATCCCATACATATCGGCGTGGGTCAAGGCAAACACATCTAAGTTCGCTTTCAAAAGGTTTGTTAATTCTCTCGTTCGGAAGGAATCTAAGCGAGAACCGATCTTCAAGACCTTTGTTAGGTCATTGTTATCGATCGGAATGTCTATGGTTTCTTCATTAGGCGTCGCCTTCCTGCACCCTGGTTCTTCATCCTCTCTAGGATCGATGTTCTCAAGCAGGTCGTTATGCGACTCCCTCGGCGACATTTTCTTTACTTACTATGCTGAGCCCTTCTCAGTAGGAGAGGAAGCATTCTTGGACTCTGCGTCTTTTCCATTGCGCAACATTTTTAATTCCACCATATAACAAGCTCTTCCAGTAACTTGGTCACCAAGAATCATTCCCACTTTGGCATCGGTTGGGAATTTCATCAACAGGCACCAGGGTGCGATGTAGGCCCTAAACTCTACAAAGGTCGGCCGGCCTAAGAATGCGTTGTAAGGTGAATCAATATCCATGATCACAAGCGGGAGGGTCCTTACTCTTTGGTGATCTCCCTCTCCTAGTTCTACAGATAACCCCACCATACAAATTGGAGCCTTTGATGATCCATTAAAGCCACATATAAAGCCTCCACGTGGCTTTAAATCCTTTATTTCTAACCTCATTTGATCAAACACTTTTTTAAACAAGATGTTGAAAAAACTCCCACAATCCGCAAGGACTTTCTTAACTAATGCAGGTCCAATGATGGTAGTTGTAACACCCCGTATTTTTTGTGAATGTCAAAGTAACAAATTAAAGTATACTTAATTTTTAGGAGAAGAATTAAGGGATATGGGTTATGCCATTGCGTTTGTCTCAAAATTCTACTAGAGATAGAGTCCGAGTTTGCGTAAATTGGACTCCGTATGAAGAAGTTATGATCTTTAGAAGTTTTAGGGGTTTAAAACAAAACAGCTAAATTCGAAATTCGAATTCAAATCACAGACTCGGGCTGGGCAGGAAATTTCCCACCCAGGACCCAGGTCGACTAGGGGGTCGACCTGGGTAGAATAGGTCGACCATGGGGTCGACCTGGGGGTCGACCTCCCCCCTTTCCAGATCCGTGGACAGATTCGTTTTTCTGCATTTAGATGCCTGTTCTGACCAGATTTGTTGCTCCTAAGCTATTTAAACACCCCCGAACCTCACTTTCTCTCCACACAACTTCATTTTTCCTATACTATACCCTAATTCATGTCAAAATAAATCAAAGACGGGGTTATGCTGCTCAAGTAGAATCAAGTTAGAATTCAAGTAGAGATTCAAAGGTTAATTCAATGACTTCAACAACTATTTTCTAAGAATCAAATCAAATCTAAATTAGAAGAACAAATATTCTACTTCAAGGGAGAGCTATTCAGTTTCAGAATACAGATCCCAGAATTTAAGACCATTCTGTAATTTGTAAGTTCACGTTACTTTCAGAAATAAAAGTTAATTGTGATTCTGACATTGTAATAAATCTGGACTTGAGATTATGCCCGTCTTTCTATATCCTTTGGATCTATCTCATTGATAATATTATGTCCGTTCTTTGTCTCTTCTTTCCATCTTCCCTTTTTGTTTTATAGCCAGGCTACTGCGAGCCTGAGCCAGATCTCATAAGAGATGAACGTACGTTGGAAATAAAATTGGGCATAAAATATGATTTGGACATAAGCAGCGCTAAAAATTGGGAAAAAGAATTAAATTGTGTGTAATTGGGCATAATTGAGTTGTAACTGATTTGGGGACATAACGCATGTTGTATTTAAAACATAAAGTATTGGACATATGACCTGAGATTTGAGGCATAAAGTATTGGACATATGACTTGGGATTTGGGGCATAAAGTATTGGACATATGACTTGAGATTTGAGGCATAAAGTATTGGACATATGACCTGGGATTTGGGGCATAAATTGAACTGTAAATATAAGGCATAGTACATGTTGTGGTCTAAGATCTAAAATTGGGATATATATATATATATGATAGTTTATGATTTGGAAGAAGAAGGTTAGGGTGTATAGTGATGTATGGCTTAGGCATAAAAACAAGATTTGCCCTTGTTTTGTAAGTCAGTTACTTTTTAGATTTGAACATATAAATCTAATTGTGACATGTAATAAAATGGATATGAGAATATGCCTGATGTAAGCTATCCTTTCATTGAAATCTGCGCTTAAGTATATATATATATATCTTTGGGAATCATTTTTGACTATGAAACTGGTCCAATCATATCTATCCTTGTTGTATATAGGAATTGTAATCCTTTTTAAGTTCATGATATAATTCTTATCATATCTATATGCCTGCGATGTATTCCTTGCAAAACTTGTCTTTTTAGTACATCAAGTTTATTGGACCAGTAGTTCTTATCATCATATGACTATGCCTATTCTTATGATGTTCCATCTTGCTTCTCCCCTTATGTTATGAATCTTGAGTTAAATCTCGAAATACGTACATTATGAATGCGGGGGAAATTGGGTATAACATGAAATTGACATTATTTGGCATAATTTGGAACATGTAACATGGCATAACTGTTAAGATGCATTTTGACATATTGAACCTAGACTTGTTATGAACGACAAAGTAGAAAGTTGGCATATAAATCAAGTTTTGGGCAAAATTGTTATTGTTGCGAATTTGGGGTAACTTGAGCATTAAATCTAGATTGGGTGTAAAATGTAACATGACTAGTTTTGGTGAATTTGGTAATTAGCAAGTAAAATCTAGATTTGGGTATATAGGGTAAATGTGTAGATTAAAGATGAACATGCCTAACTCCAGGTTAGATCGGGTTGTGGTGTAAAACTGCCCGGAACCGCCTGACACATCCAGTAACCACAACAACACCTATCTAATGTGAGAGGTTAGTGCATCATGCCCAAGAAAAACCCGAGGTTAGATTGAGTTGTGGTGTAAAACTGCCCGGAATTGCCCGGCATATCCAGTAACCGCAACAACACATATCTAATGTGAGAGGTTGGTGCATTAATAAATCAATTAATGCTAATATAACAAGATGAATGGGTAGGGTTAAGTAATAAGAAACACTTGACCAATTTAACTTGATTTGTGGTAAGGTTAAGTTAAAACAAGAGAGAAACGCTTAACGAATATAACTTGATTTGTGGTAGGGTTAAGTTGACACAAGAAGGCAACACTTAACCAAAGTAACATGCCATGATGATTAGGTGGGTTAAGTTAACTTGAATTGATTGATGACACTTAACCAAAACAACATGACGAACACGTGGGGTTAAGTCAACAAGAAACACTTAACCAATCTAACATGATAGGTGAGGAGGGTTAAGTTAATAAAAAAACTTAACCAACATGACACAATGAATGGGTGGGTTAAGTTAACATGAATAGACAACACTTAACCAATATGACATAATGTGTGGGAGGGTTAAGTACATATCGGGTTGGTGGGTAATATTAGTAAATATAGACCCACAAACTTAACCATTAAATAAACATGCTGGAATCGATGGAAGGGTTAAGTACATCTCGTGTATGTAGGTGATATTAGTACATATAGGCCCATACAACTTAACCATTAAATAAACATGCTAGAATCGGTGGGAGGGTTAAGTACATCTCGTGTAGGTGGGTTATATTTGTATATATAGGCCCACAAAACTTAACCAGTAGGAAACCCTAGTAATGGGGACCCATTTCAGCAGTAACCCACATAGATGTATCATGGTACCCTGAAACTAGGCAGGGTGGGGCACGATTACTGGGAAGATTATAAGCGGTCAAAAACAATGGCAGGGGGTACGTTAGTGTAGGTTCCGACGGTTTACGGGCGTGCACGTACACCGGAGTGGGAAAAAGCAGGCACTGGGTACCAGTAGTTATACACTGTGCATCTTAAATCGTGTCGGGTCGTTATCATAAGGATTGATACACGTTATGGTGGGACCAGCACAGGGTATCTACACGCAAGAGAGGGCCGATTGACACATACACAAGAGAAATTAATACTAGTAGGGAGCCGATCGATAGGTAGTAAGGGTACATCTAACATGTTCATGGCAATTAGGCAGATTGAGGTGGAATCCTCATGATAGATGTACACCTGAAGGCTACCCCAATTGCGGGGATTGGGATCACGTTATCATATTATCATTTTATACATATTACTAGTTGGGACACTAGTTAGGTGGTGTAGAGATAGATATAGAAATCAGAATAACAAAGTAGTAGCGAAGCAGAGAAAGACCAGAAGCACATTCAGTTTATCTTGCCTTATCATACCTTGTACTTATTCTATGTTATCATGTTATCCTTGTCCTCACGATATTGTCTTATATTCAGTTTATTCATGTCATGATGCTTTTACCTGTTTATATGCTGAAAGTCACTGGACTTACCAGAATTATGTCTGACCTAGTTTTGTTTCGCCTCTTTTCTTCCGTTTCCCCCCTAGGTTCACAGGGAGGAAATGTTACCACTTAGCTCAGTTTTCTTTCCAAGCTCGAAGATAGTCGATGTATTACTTTGGACTCTCTCTCTTCCACTGCTATGGATGGTTCATGCTTTTTTGGGAATATCATTATGGTTTTTATGGTTCTTTTATATTTGGAAGTTTTTAGATCAAGACAAAAGTTCTATGTATTACTTTTAAGTATGATTGAGACAACTGTTGTAAAAGCTTGACTGGACCTTATTGTTTATAAAATGACTTTATTTTTCCGCTGCTTTATTTGTCTGTCTTGTAATTTATCTGCGTCTTTTCCATATAATGCTCCACCGAAGTTAAGGCATTCCTTTTGTGAGTGACCTTAACGGAGATGGGGTGTTTCACTTGGTATCAGAGTTGAAGGTTACCGAATCAGATAAAAGATTTGAAAAATTATTTTCAAACCGGTTTTAAAAGAAGCATTTTCAAAGGAAAAGTTTTGTTTTAAAGGCATATTCCCCAAAGCTATACGCATTATCTTTTGATCCTCTATTTGAATCCTTGTTTTCTTTCTTTACCGTGTCTCCGGGGCTCCTGGCTTTCTGGGAGGTAACCTCATCGCGGCATGGTTCCGTAGGCTTGTTGAGACTATGATACCTATCAAAGGGCGAAGAAGTGCCCAACTTCCATCTATAGCCGCTGTAGTTTCACCTACGGCAAATTTTCTTTCGAGCTTTGTAGGATTTTCCATGCAATGGAGGCAGCTTTCATGAGACCTGTCAACAAGTTACACAAGGATGGAAAAGATGAGAATGAGGGAGTTTAGCTAAGGAGCACAACCCAAGGATGAAGAACTCATGGATATAGACTTGGTTCACAAAGGAGGGGAGGAAAGAATAGAAAATCCTAAGACAAGAGGAAGTATCTTTGTTATGGTATAGCGAGTCGTATAATTAAGGGCAAGGGCAAGAAGAAATGATAGGATTTTCAAGGGGACAAATGCATGCTTTCACTGCTAGCGTACCTGAGAAAGAGGTAGTAAGGTTTCTGTTGAAAAAGTCTAGTTTTTCTTCTTGATCATCCTGTTAGTACTCTTTTTGATTTTAGCGCTTCACATTCATTTATATCTGCTTCCATAGTTGAGTCTTTGTACCTTAGTACTTGTATAGTAGAAGATCCCATTATTGTCTCAAATCCAATTTGTGGTTCAGCTCATTTATCTTTGGTTTGTAAGGATTTGAGATGCTTATGTTTTCGGGTTTAATGGGCTATGGGTTGATTCTAGGCATGGACTGGTTAGCTAGTAATTGTGAAAGGAGGGTTGTTAAACTTTTGACTTGCCTCGGGAATACCCTCGAGATTTCGTGCAATCCTAAGGGATCAGTTTGTCTTAGCTACCTAGAATCACTTTATGTATTTATCGACAATTTTCGATCTGTTGGAGTAGCCCATGAGTACGCAGATGTTTTTTATTAAAGTTAGGGGTTTATCCCCTAAAACGTGAGGTAGACTTCCACATATATCTAGTTGACAATGCAAAGCCCGTTATGCAATCAATGGTAATTTTGGAGCAAGATTGGCGAGGATAGCCAGAGTCGGTTAAGTGCTCAATTGTTCGTTGTTTTGCTAGTATCATCTCGCATAGATCGTCCAAATTTGGAGGAGGTATTCCTTAGGTGCTTGTCTGATATTGGTTTAGGCCTTTGGGGCTTGTACTTGAGGGATGTGAAGTTCGACTAGGATGGTTTGCTTGAGAGATATCGACCCTCAGATTTGTGACATAATGGATAAGCTAAGTAGAAAAGAGACCTCCAATCATCTTAGTATATACACTTGGTATCATGGTTAACATCTGTTTATCTTGGAAAGATAGTTCGACTACATTGGATACCCTCTAGCATAGTAAGTGATCGAGGTCCTACCTTTATTAGTAGGTTTTGGAAATGGAGGTCAAGAAGCTTCGCAACCATGAAGTTAAATTAGTTAAGGTACAGTGAAGTAAAGTCAAGAAGATGCGACTTAGAAGACTGAAGACTAGATATGCGCATCACACCCTATTTGAGGGTATATCCTTGATTCACTTTCTTTGTAATGTTTATTTGCATGTTAATCTTTATCTTTTAAGTATATCCTCTCGGTCCTATCCTCGATACTTAGGTAGAAGCCAATGGATGTAACCATGTATTTGAAACATGTTATGATTGATGGTTGCAAGTGGTTGCAAGTGTTTGCTAGTGGTTGCTCGTGGATGCATATACACACATTAGGCACTAGATCTGCTCAGTCACTTTCATATTGCATATGCATGAGTGAACTTATATATATATATATATATATATATATATATATATATATATTGAAACTTGATGTGTTATCATATGGATGTTACATTTGTATGAATGATTGTGCACTCATGTAGAAGTTATAAAGTACGATTAGGAATAATTGCATACATGATGGAATCATGGCACTGACATAATTCGCATTGAGGAGGTCAACTGAATTAGTAGACCGCCTGATTTTTGCATTAGCTAAGGACATGTACATGCACTATGCATATGATCATGAAAGCATTAGAAACCTTTTTAAGGACAATGGATACCTGTGATTGAATGGCTGAGTAGATGGATGTTGGATGGTAGGATATACATTCTTCTTAACTTGAAGATTTCGGGGACGAAATCCTTTAAGGAGGGGAGAATGTAACACCCTTTATTTTCTGTGAATGTCAAAGTAACAAATTAAAGTATACTTAATTTTTAAAGAAGAATTAAGGGAAACGGGTTATGCCATTGCATTCGTCTCAGAATTCTACTTGAGATAGAGTCCGAGTTTGCGTAAATCGGACTCCGTATGAAGAAGTTATGACCTTCAGAAGTTTCAAGGGTTTAAAACAAAACAACTCAGATTCGAAATTCGAATTCGAATTCAAATCACACACCCGGGCTGGGCAGGAAATTTCCCGTCCAGGACCCAGGTCAACTAGGGAGCCGACCTAGGGGTCGACCTAGGTAGAACAGGTCGACTATGGGGTCGACTTGGGGGTCGACCTCCCCCTTTTTCCAGATCCGTGGACAGATTCGTTTTTCTGCATTTAGACGCCCGTTCTGACCAGATTCGTTGCTCCTAAGCTATTTAAACACCCCCAAACCTCACATTCTCTCCACACAACTTCATTTTGCGTATACTCTAACCTAATTCATATCAAAATAAATCAAAGACGAGGTTATGCTGCTCAAGTAGAATCAAGTTAGAATTCAAGTAGAGATTAAAAGGCTAATTCAACGACTTCAACAACTATTTTCTAAGAATCAAATCAAATCTAAATTAGAAGAACAAATAGTCTACTTCAAGAGAGAGCTATTCAGTTTCAGAATACAGATCCCAGAATTCAAGACCGTTCTGTAATTTGTAAGTTCACGTTACTTTCAGAAATAAAAGTTAATTGTGATTCTGACATTGTAATAAATCTGGATTTGAGATTATGCATGTCTTTCTATATCCGTTGAATCTATCTCATTGATAATATTATGTCCGTTCTTTGTCTCTTCTTTCCTTCTTCCCTTTTTGTTTTATAGCCAGGCTACTACGAGCCTGAGCCAGATCTCTTATGAGATGAACGTACATTGGAAATAAAATTGGGCATAAAATATGATTTGGACATAACTAGCGCTAAAAATTGGGAAAAAGAATTAAATTGTGTGTAATTGGGCATAATTGAGTTGTAACTGATTTGGGGACATAACACATGTTGTATTTAAAACATAAAGTATTGGATATATGACTTGAGATTTGAGGCATAAAGTATAGGACACATGACTTGGGATTTGAGGCATAAAGTATTGGACATATGACTTGATATTTGAGGCATAAAGTATTGGACATATGACTTGGGATTTGGGGCGTAAATTGAACTGTAAATATAAGGCATAGTACATGTTGTGGTCTGAGATCTAAAATTGGGACATATATATATATATATATATATATATATATATATATATATGATAGTTTATGATTTGGAAGAAGAAGATTAGGGTGTATAAGGATGTAAGGCTTAGGCATGAAAACAAGATTTGCCTTGTTTTGTAAGTTAGCCACTTTTAAGTTTGAACACCTAAATCTAATTGTGACATGTAATAAAATGGATATGAAAATATGCCTGATGTAAGCTATCATTTCATTGAAATTTGCGCTTGAGTATATATATATCTTTGGAAATCATTTTTGACTATGAAACTGGTCCAATCATATCTATCCTTATTGTATATCGGAATTGTAATCCCTTTTAAGTCCATGATATAATTCTTATCATAACTATATGCCTGTGATGTATTCCTTGCAAAACTTGTCTTTTTGGTACATCAAGTTTATAGGACCAGTAGTTCTTATCATCATTGACTATGCGTATTCTTACGATGTTCCATCTTGCTTCTCCCCTTATGTTATGAATCTTGAGTTAAATCTCGAAATACGTACGTTATGAATGCGGGAGAAATTGGGTATAACATGAAATTGACATTATCTGGCATAATTTGGAACATGTAACATGGCATAACTGTTAAGATGCAATTTGACGTGAACTATGGAATATGTAATTTGACATATTGAACCTAGAATTGGTATGAACGACAAAGTAGGAAGTTTGCATATAAATCAAGTTTTGGGCAAAATTGTTATTGTTGCGAATCTGGGGTAACTTGAGCATTAAATCTAGATTGGATGTAAAATGTAACATGACTAGTTTTGGTGAATTTGGTAATTAGCATGTAAAATCTAGATTTGGGTATATGGGGTAAATGTGTAGATTAAAGATGAACATGCCTAACCTGAGGTTAGATTGAGTTGTGGTGTAAAACTGCCCGGAACCGCCCGACACATCCAGTAACCACAACAACACCTATCTAATGTGAGAGGTTAGTGCATCATGCCCAAGGAAAACCCGAGGTCAGATTGAGTTGTGGTGTAAAACTTCCTGGAACCGCCCGACACATCCAGTAACCACAACAACACATATCTAATGTGAGAGGTTAGTGCATTAATAAATCAATTAATGCTAATATAACAAGATGAATGGGTAGGGTTAAATAATAAGAAAAACTCAACCAATATAACTTGATTTGTGGTAAGGACAAGTTAAAACAAGAGAGAAACAGTTAATTATTATAACTTGATTTGTGGTAGGGTTAATTTGACACAAGAAGACAACACTTAACCAAAGTAACATGACATGATGAGTAGGTGGGTTAAGTTAACTTGAATTGATTGATGACACTTAACCAATACAACATGATGAACACGTGGGCTAAGTCAACAAGAAACACTTAACCAATCTAACATGATAAGTGAGGAGGGTTAAGTTAATAAGAAACACCTAACCAACATGACACAATGAATGGGTGGGTTAAGTTAACATGAATAGACAACACTCAACCAATATGACATAATGTGCGGGAGGGTTAAGTACATATTGGGTTGGTGGGTAATATTAGTAAATATAGGCCCACAAACTTAACCATTAAATAAACATGCTGGAATCAATGGAAGGGTTAAGTACATCTCGTGTAGGTGGGTAATATTAGTACATATAGGCCCACACAACTTAACTGTTAAATAAACATGCTAGAATCGGTGGGACGGTTAAGTACATCATGTAATATTTGTATATATATGCCCACAAAACTTAACCAGCAGGAAACCCTGGTAATGGTGACCATTTCAGCAGTAACCCACATAGATGTATCATGGTACCCTGAAACTAGGCAGGGTGGGGCACGATTACTGGGCTGATTATAAGCGGTCAAAAACAGCGACAGGGGGTACGTCAGTGTAGGTTCCGACGGGTTATGGGCGTGCACGTACTCCGGAGTAGGAAAAAGCAGGCATCGGGTACCAGTAGTTATACACTGTGCATCTTGAATCGTGTCGAGTCGCTATCATAAGGATTGATACACCTTATAGTGGGACCAACACAGGGTATATACATGTAAGAGAGGGTCGATTGACACATACACAAGAGAAATTAATACAAGTAGGGAGCCGATCGATAGGGTAGTAAGGGTACATCTAACATGTTCATGGCAATTAGGCAGATTGAGGTGGAATCCTCACGATAGATGTACACCTGAGGGCTACCACAACTGCTGGGATTGGGATCACGTTATCATATTATCATTTTATACAGATTACTAGTTGGGAGTTAGGTGGTGCAGAGATAGATATAAAAATTAGAATAATAAAGTAGTAGCGAAGCAGAGAAAGATTAGAAGCACATTCAGTTTATCTTGTACTTATCCTATGTTATCATGTTATCCTTATTCTCACGGTATTGTCTTATATTCAGTTTATTCATGTCATGATGCTTTTGCCTGTTTATATGCTGAAAGTCACTGGACTTACCAGACTTATGTATGACCTAGTTTTGTTTTGCCTCTTTTCTTCCGTTTCCCCCCAGGTTCACAGGGAGGAAATGTTACCACTTAGCTCAGTTTTCTTTCCAAGCTCGAAGATAGTCGATGTATTGCTTTGGACTCTCTCTCTTCCACTGCTATGGCTGGTTCATGCTTTATTGGGGAATATCATTGTGGTTTTTATGCTTCTTTTATATTTGGAAGTTTCTAGATCAAGACAGAAGTTCTATGTATTACTTTCAAGTATGATTGAGACAACTGTTGTAAAAGCTTGACTGAACCTTATTGTTTATAAAATGACTTTATTTTTCCGCTGCTTTATTTGTTTGTCTTGTAATTTATCTGCGTCTTTTACCTATAATGCTCCACCGAAGTTAAGGCATTCCCTTTGTGAGTGACCTTAACGGAGGTGGGGTGTTTCAATAGTTATCACCAATGGGTCGATGCTAAGCGCTTTGACCCCTACACTCTCTCTATCTCGGAAGATAACATCATTCATTATTGTTTTCTGCTGTTCACCAGTTCCATGTCTTCGAGATTACTACACTCCCCCACTTCTGGGTGTTTAGCAGCATTCACATACTGCCCCATGGCCTTATTGCTAAACCCAGATGGGTGTGGTCCTCTGATGATGGTATTAATGACTATACCTTTTCCTTTTGCTAGGCAGTGGGAATAGTAGCAGGTTGATTCTGGTTTGGAGCTTGTCCTCCTTGCCCCCTTTCCTTTGGGATGACTTTGTATTCATCCAGTTTTCCTACGTGAAGTAACTTCTCTACAATGTCTCTTAAGTGGCGGCACTCATTCGTGAAGTGGCCATAAGTTTCGTGAAATAAGCAAAACTTTTCGGTTTCACGCTCATTTTCGGTCGAATCCCTGGGTGGAGGTTTCTTGTACTGGACAACATTATAAGTATCCAAATAAATATTCTCCAAAGTGTCGTTCAGTAGCGTGTAATTTTCAAAAGTCTAAAATCGAAGTCTCTTTTTGGAATTGTTTGTCCGATTCCTATTCCTTTTGCCACCGTTCCCACTTTGGTCGTCACTCCTTCTACTCTTATTACCAACATTTACTTCGACTTTTCCAATGCTATCACAAGACTGCTTAATGGCGACGTTGCTCGGGATATCCTTTGTCGGGATCTCTTTAGACTATCTTTTTCGGTTGGTATATATTTCCTCTCAATGCAAACGGATGTTGGGTTTCTCATAAAAAAGTTCCCTAGTTAATGGTGGTTTTCTAACCAAGTATCTCCCGAAATCGGTATCTTTATCAATCCCGTCACTTAGTGCCATCAAGATGGTCTGCTATGTGGATCACTTACTTTAGTAACTGCCGAGTTGAAGCGATCTACATATGACTTCAAGTTTTTGCCAGGAGCTTGCTTGGTCTTGGATAGTTCAATGACACTCTTAGATTTCTGTGCATGGAGTCGAAATTGGTTCATGAAGCTCTCACCCAACCCTTTGAAACTAGAAATTGATTGAGGAGGGAGTCAGGTGAACCACATCAATGCAACATCTTCAAGATATATAGGAAAAGTGTTGCATCTTACTGCATCAGGGGCCGCCTGGCGTTCATGTACCATGAATGTTTCATCAAATGCTGTCTTGGATTTGTTATTCCTCCATATCGATCCATTGTGAGCAAGGTAAGTCACCTGGGGAACTGAAAATCCAGAATGTCGTTGGTAAAAGGGGTATGGCTATCCTCAGTGCACCAATATTCATTGGTGTAACCCCCACTATCAGCCATAATCTGGCGTACCATTGCTTCCACTTCAGCATTGGTTAGCATTGGCTCGGGATCTGCTGTGCACTTCTAGTTCTCCTAATATATCAAGTTCCTATATCAGGTGATGTTCTTCGGTCTCTGGAAGCAACTGAATTCCCCTACCCTCTATGATCCTGGTCATTCACATGACGAGTGGGCTAGAGAAGTTTTGGTTAAGTAGGGTTAGTAATGTTGGGATCCCTAGGAAGGAGACGAGATCCCTGCATCGGCAGCAACATCGTCTCTCTTAAGCTAGGGTCATTAGGTCCTAAGACACGGACGACATCTTCATGAGATCCCAACGACCTGAATGTCATTTCTTCAAGGTTCTCGGGTCTCTCATACGGCCTCCTCTGATGTGGACGTCGTTCCTATGAAGAAGATGAATGGTCTACAGCGAGATGATGAGTCGGAGAAGGTGTTCTTTGCCTATGAAGCTCGTCTATCTACCAACTCATATCTTTCACGTTTTCTTTTATAATGACACTTTCACGTCTCTGGACCTCCAAAGCATTATTAGTTCTATCCAACATATCAATAAGGCGTGAGAAATCCATGTATGGGACGGGTGTAGAAGCAGTAGGCTGGTTATTAATCGTCGTGGATGACATTGGAGCATTTGCAGTGGTTCGTGTAGAAGTACCGACCTCAATTGTAGATGGTTTGGTTCAGGTTGTGGTAGTGCCGCCAGGTCGGTTCAGAGGAGTGTTACCAGCAAAATTCATTCCTTCAATTCAGTTCAGTCCGACATCATCGTATCGGTTCGGTGCGTCACATCCGGTTTGGGTCGGATTGTCCCCTCCGGATCGGATCTGAATCAGGTCCCCTTAACCTGGTGACTACAATCACCTACTAATCTTCGTTTTCATCATTCTCTCGAGAAATTTGTGGTTCTTTTCCTTTTCTTAGAGCCATAAAATTCTGATCCTGTTGAAATCAATGAGTCCTTCAGAAATAGTGGAATAAGCTGACTAACTTCTTCGGACATGACAATCCAAAAAGTAGAATGATAATCAGGAATGCTGAGAATTCAAAGTTCTCAGTGAAGGCACCAAAAGTTAGACCAAAAAGTAGTTCAAACACCCAATTGATGATAATTCTAAATAAAATGAAATAAAAAGCAATAAGAACACAAGATTTATAGTGGTTCGACGTTAATAAGCCTACGTCCACTTTATACTTCTCTGATTGATGAATTGATTACAAATACAATGATGATAACCACTCAATCTCACTAGTACAATCAATAATTTCTCTCAATCTTGTAGAATTATACTCAAAGATTCTGGGTACAATCCAAAATATACAAATGAATGTTGTTGGTGATGAAGTTCGAGTGGATTGAAAACCAAAAGATCCCTCAAAATGGAGTATTGTGGTGAATTTATAGGCGTAGATGTAATGACCCGCAAATCCGCAACATCAGAGTTGACTATATACATCATACGTCCAACCCAAATATCACGAAAATACGAAACATTTTTTTTAGAAGAAAGAGGTAGAAGAAGAACAGAAATAACAACACAGAATCTCACATCGCAGCGGAACAAAATATAATATATCACATCTTTGAAATACAAAATCTTAACTGTATAACATACACTTATCAGAGTACAACACTTACAACACAACAGAACAATACTATAACTAGATAACGCTGAAGCCTCCTGCTCCAAGCTCCTTTAGATATATCTGAAAAATCCTGAACTACTTGACTGCCCGTACAAATTTAGGCACCCAAGAGTTTAGGTAAAACAAAACAAATAAACTCCGGGTCAGTCATGGGACTGGTATGAGTAAACAGTTTAAAAACAGTTTCAGAAAACTAAATGAAATCTCATAAGACCACGCCGTATAACACGGAACGGGTTTTTCCCTTATGAGAATCCAAACACTTGATTTAACTTTATATCAAAACTCTTTTGATATTACAATAGTGTCTAAATCAAGTAAATAACAATCTAGTGGAACGTTTGCATCTCACGTTCCACATATATATACAATCATAAACCGCAAGCACGTATTGGGTATTTGATTTCCAACTATGACAAGGTATGGAACCACCTTCCGCTGGTGTATCTCTAGAGGAGAATACACCGAGTTCAACAAGAACATCTTGCAACTCAGCCACACATGACCGACCACTCATTTCGCTTGAGTGTATCGAATGTATATCACCAACGATTGGGATCAGCAACCGTTTCCCGAATGGGACAACATCGACAATAAATTTTTAGAAGTAAATGAAACTCTAGATCAGGTGATTATACACCCTAATAGGTGCGACCAACATAGCCATGCTGCTTGCCCGATTTCTGTCATTTACCGGATGATGAGGCTTGAAGCTACGCCTTATCATCATACCAGATTCACTTCGAATGTCACATCGTCAGATCCATCGAAAATCACTAATTGACGTCTAAAACAATACATTACGTGTTAGCGAAAGAAGTTTCCTTCTCCGCTTCCACTCTTGGTACAGTTGAAGAAATCAATGTACGTGACCTTTCTGGAAATACTCTGTCAGACATTCATCCATACAAGTGTAACGACCCAGAAAATCTGAACCAATTTAAATTTTTTAAATTGTCTAAAATAATGGATTTTAAATATTTAAAATAAATATTTTAAATAATGGCGATGAAAACTGAGTTTGAATCAACAATTGAAAACGAATATAATTAATTATAATTATAAACAAGGCCTGAAAGGGCGATGTAGTTTCAAAAATCGAATTCAAACTTTGTCGGACTATACCGGGTGCAAAACAAAACAAATTTTAGTGAAACCAAAAATATTTAAATCTGTTAGTGAATACCTTTCTAACGAATCTGAAAAATCGAAATTTGATAGCGGGAATCAAAAGATATGTCCAGTTGAAAATTCTGAATAGTCGCTATGGAATTCAGGCCCTTAAAAATGGACATTTCGCAAACGACCTCGGATTTCGACGAAACCACTTTTGTTGGGTCCGTGATGTTAAATTATTGCTAGATTCCAAATTTCATAATTTTTCGAATCAATATGTGAGCGTGGCAAAGGAAAACACGTTTGACCGGTTTCAGTTGATTTTAATCGACTGGAAGTTGGCCATTTTTCAAACGGTCTCAGAATTTGACGAAACTAGTTTTGTTAGGACCGTATCGTCAATACGAAGCTAGAAAATATTTTTCGAGAATTTGTTTAGTTAGTATGTGACCCCGGTAAATTGAAATGCGCGTTCAAATTCAATATATAGAGTTATATGTTGATTTTAACGGAAACTGATCGAAATGGTCGAATCCGCTTGCGATACATATCCCATTGTGTTCGGAATGGGGGTAATTAGCTATGGACGGCAGGCGGTGGGTTCGATTTCGAGTTTGAAAATAAGAGTTGCTTTTTGAAATCAATAAATAATTAAATATATATATTTTATATAAACCCCCTATTCCCTCTTCTCTCTCTTCACTTCGAGCAGAAATTAAAAAAAAAAAAGAAACCTAAAACCCGAATCGAGATTGTCGCCCCCCCCCCCCCCCCGTTGTCGTCGGCCGCACCGTCCGCCGCCTCTGGCGTGGACCTCCCCCTCTCCCTCTCTCGCCCGACGCTTCCCCTCACCCCAACAACTCCCCAGTCGCCGCGCCTCTCTTCTCCTTCTCCCTCCACGCAACGACCAACCCCTTCCTCTTCCACCTCCCCTCCTGCCGACCTCTCCTGACGCGAAGGCCAGAAACCGCGAACCCCTCCTGATGCCGCAACTCCGACGCACGACGACCAGATTCCAGAAGTTGCTTCTCCCCCCTTTTTACAGTAAGTTTTAATACGATTTTCTTCTTTGATTTATGTTGTTTCTTTTTTTATGATCTCTATGATTTTACTGATAATAAATATATGATTTTCAGTTTATAGAAAATAGTGTTTTTATGAAAAGAAAAATACGATTTTTACTAAGTAAAAAGATAGGATTTTTTAGAGGTATAAAGCTGCGATTTTCAATATAGAAAAGATATGATTTTTGGTATGTAAAAGACGAGATTTTTATATATTGAACATCGAAGTAAAAATTCGATTTTTATATATTAAATAGCGAAGTAAAAATTCGATTTTTATATATTGAATAGCGTAGTAAAAATTCGATTTTTATATGTTGAATAGCAAAGTAAAAATTCGATTTTTATATATTGAACATCGAAGTAAAAATTCGATTTTTATATATGGAATAGCAAAGTAAAAATTCGATTTTTATATATTGAACATCGAAGTAAAAATTCGATTTTTATATATTGAATAGCGAAGTAAAAATTCGATTTTTATATATTGAACATCGAAGTAAAAATTCGATTTTTATATATTGAAAAGCGAAGTAAAAATTCGATTTTTATATATTGAACATCGAAGTAAAAATTCGATTTTTATATATTGAATAGCGAAGTAAAAATTCGATTTTTATATATTGAACATCGAAGTAAAAATTCGATTTTTATATATTGAATAGCGAAGTAAAAATTCGATTTTTATATATTGAACAGCGAAGTAAAAATTTGATTTTTATATATTGAATAGCATGATAAAAATTCGATCTTTACATATGTAGTGAATACGGGCAACGAAAGCGACAAAAGGCGAGATTGGCGAAGATTTCTATAAAGGAAGAGTCGTAGTATTGGATAGCCATTGGTGAGAATTTCTCACTCTTCAATTTCTTTTTCTAGCCATATATATATGTGTTGAAATAAAAGTGAATTGCTATATATATATATATATATATATATATATATATATATATATATATATATATATATATACGCCCCTCGTCCACAAACCATGGACGATATTTATTGGTTGAAATTGTTGTGAAAATTGATTGATAGCGAATGATTGTTTAGGATTGTTTGTGGTTGATATTGATTGATTGTGGTTGGAAAATACCCGTTTGTGGTTGTAAAATATTTGGTTGAAACCACATAGGATTAGTTTGTGGAAATGAAATAAATATATATATGCCGCCTGCGTGCGAACTAGATGCATGATCCCCATTGTCAAAAACCGCGAGGTTTTAAGGTAGAGCGAGGAGCCGTACTAGGGACGGTCCCGGTTTTAACTACCCTGCCGTTATGCTGCCGAAATTCTGAATAATATTCGTGTGTTTGAATTATTTTCATCTGCTTAAACTATATTTATTCATTGAATAGAAAACCTTCATGTGTTGAATTGATATTCATTCGTTGATTAGAAATTCATGTGTTGAATGGTATTCGTGTTTTAAATATAAAACTCACATTTTTATCTATATATAGAAACTATAGAAAACCTTCATGTGTTGAATCGATATTCATTCGTTGAATGGAAATTCATGTGTTGAATGGTATTCGCGTTTTAAATATAAAACTCACATTTTTATCTATATATAGAAACTATAGAAAACCTTCATGTGTTGAATTGATATTCATTCGTTGATTAGAAATTCATGCGTTGAATGGTATTCGCGTTTTAAATATAAAACTCACATTTTTATCTATATATAGAAACTATAGAAAACCTTCATGTGTTGAATCGATATTCATTCGTTGATTGGAAATTCATGTGTTGAATGGTATTCATATTTTGAAATAAATTGTTTGATAATAAAAAAAATCACCTTTTATCGACTATATGAACTGTGTAAAATAATCTCGTTTTAAAAGAAATTGTTTTATGATAAAAATCCTATTTTTGTCACCTATATGAACTATATAGAAAAATAGTGTTTTGAAATGAATTGTTTTACAATAAAAATCACATTTTTATTGTATGCATGAATCGTTGAAATGTGAAGTGTTAAAAATAGCCACTTGTTCAAAATAAACATATATGAGTTGAAATATTCATTAATTAGCTAATGAAATGATTTGCACCTATGTATGTAACATTAGAATGAATGGTGTTTTTAAACCAAATAGAAATCAAATATGAAGTTGGATAGAAAATGATAAATGATAAGAACCGTATATATATGTACATGCATATTCATTGAACAGGTTATAGCAAAGGGGCTAGAGAAGAGGAATAAAATTTTGTGCCCGACAAATAGGTACACATTTACTGTTTTGTTTGGGTGATGATTTTATGAGCCTGTTGGCTAGCCGCTTGGCTTTTTCTTTTTCTTTTTGAGATTAGAAGGACCGGGAAAGCTATTTGCGATTTCCCGATGCTCCCGGTGCAGGGGAGGTTATGGCGAAATTTTCCAAAATTTTAAGGCGTTAGTGAAATATTTGAAGTGAAAACGATATTGAAATTGTTGAATGAACTATATTTATATAATTATATAAATATAAATAAAATTAAAACGAAACGTGGCCGTGCAGTTCGCATTTTGAAACCGTGATTTCAAACAACTAGTACGGGAAATCCGACCATTGGATTTTCCCGAAATCTCAACCGTCGGGTTCGCCTTGGAAATATCTTCCCAACGGCACCAACCTTGCAAAAATCCAACGGTTGGATTGTCTGGAATGTTTAATTCAAATCTGATGAAAAACAGCGCCAGAAGCGATTATATTTATATATATATATAAATATAATTATATACTTAATCGAATAACGACGTTGTAGTTCGTATTTTGAAATCGAAAATTCAAACGATTGTACCGGGAGATCCGACCGTCGGATTTTCCCGAAACTGGAACCGTTGGATTTGTTTTGAAAAGACCTTTCTAATGATGTAAATTTTGTGAAGATCCAACGGTTAGATTTTTAGATATGTGTAAATCAAATCTGAAGAAAAACAGCGCCACGGCCGCTTTATGGCCCGAAGCGTCGTTTTGAATAAATTAGCTATTTTAAAATAAATAAAAATAGCGATAAATAGTTATAAAATATCATAAGCGATATGGAATGGAAATAAACTGAATTTGCTCGATTTATGTGGCTTTTGATGGTTGAATGTGTTTGGTGTGAAAATTACATTAAAGAACAAGATTGGCGTTGTCGAATAATTTAACCATTGAAGTAAATAGATTTGAAATTCTAAATATACGTGAATTATTTGAGAAGGCCGAGTTAATTCTCATTTCAAATAATTGACCGACGATTGAAAGTCGAAGATGAAGACGATGGTCGAAGACCGGAGATCTTCACCTCGTTTGGATGGTAACCGAGGTCCTGATTGGGAGGCATCCCGAAATATGGATAATGAGTGGTGATCGTCCAGACGTACGTGGTGATCGAAGGGTTTACGAGGTATTTAGTGCCTCCGGTTTCGTTCAGACCCAGAACGGACTCGTAGATGGACTGTGTGTCTGACATTGGATTTTATTCTGTGTTGATTGATCTCTATTAAATATACATCTGTTTGGCGGCGGAGAATTTATTCTTTTGCTTAACGCCCTTCTCTGAAACGCACGAGCTCAGAGGTTGTATATCGATGGACATCAGTCGCATGACATGAATTGCCTGTGTGGCATGCTAAGATGCAGTGATCAGGGCTTCTGTTGAAAAGCAAAGTCTTGTGGTGATGATCAAAGCAC
Organism: Allium sativum; assembly: GCA_030737875.1. Taxonomy (NCBI): domain Eukaryota; kingdom Viridiplantae; phylum Streptophyta; class Magnoliopsida; order Asparagales; family Amaryllidaceae; genus Allium; species Allium sativum. The sequence goes on from CM060920.1 coordinate 919,028,790, forward strand.
CGCCTGTGTGGCGTAGCTTTGTGTATAACGTGAATTCGCGAGCCTCATACCCCGGTATGAACCAGAAACGGGAGGAAGGACCTCAGGGAGGACATGCGTTTCTTTCTAGCTAGGGTGGTGTCAGTGACCTACCAGCCCTGACATTTATATACTTTTCACCTATGTGGTTGTTGCTGTTGCGAGGCGCCTCGGTTTGATCGGACGATCCGGGTCCGATGGAGTCATTCGTTGGCTCGTTTACGCCCCAAAGGGCGGGGAAACGTATTGTTCAGGCATTTTAATCCACATCGGTGGACCGGCCCTGTCGCTCCTAGGGTCACTCGAGCTCTGATCCTGTGGCTCGGGCTAGAGAGTCACGAATTTGGTAAGGACTATCTTTTGCCTTGGTTCATGATGGAAATCCAATTTCCAAATACGACATCGTGCGGTTTTGATTGTATATATATGCGGCGACATGATATATGGTACCCATGCCGTCTATGATTGATAGTTATGATTGAAATTGTTTTGAAACATATAAACACTAGTCATAATATCAAATGCTTTTGTTTTATTCGTATCAATCATATTTTGGCCATTATAAGGTAAAACTCTATCCTCCGGTTTGCGTTGCATTGTGTGATGGGAACTGAGTCTTATAATGGCTTCATTTTTATAAAATGCATTGCGTTGTTTTAAAAGAAAGAGTTGTTTTAAAGCACTGGCAATCCATTGGAGTAAACCCGTTCCACGAAAGTGGCGTGGTCCTGTGATTCGCCATATTATATATGTGTTGAATAGATTTCTCATACCAGTCCCATGACTGACTCGTAGTTTGTTTCACTCTCAAACTCGGGTGCCCCTTTTTCTACACGGGCAGCCTTGTATTCAGGTTTAGCTGGTTCTTTCTGGATAGCTGGAGCTGAAGATGGATTCTATCATTTATCTCTTTTTATGCTGTTCAGCTCCTATTGTACATATTTTGTTGATTTCCGCTGTAGACTTTTATGTATAGCTGAACTGTATTTGTACTAAGTAAGATCCTGTATACTGTGTAACTCTGATGATTACTTTTATCCAGTATATTATATTGTTCATTATCTGGTGTATTTATTTAATTCTGTTCTGCTATTATCTGTTTCTGTGTTATATTCCAAAGATAACCCTTGTTTCCGTCTGAACGGGATTTCGGGTCATCTCAACAAGTCACCCAGGAACAGGATGAATCGAAGGCACAATTTCTATTAATAGAAAAAGTCCTTGCACTCTACTCCGTCTTCGATTTTCTTTATATAATATGATTCGCACGCTACTGCCAATACGGAGTGGTTCTTTGGATAATAATCCAACCGGTCTCTCCATATTGACAACGATGGTCAAAACTCCGATAGTCTGTGATTTAACTATCGAATAAAACAAGTGTTTCGATAGTCGATGATTTAACTATCGAATAAAACAAGTGTTCATCCAAACATCCAACAATCAGTGAGCCTTTAATTAATATTTCATTAATTAAATCACTCCTCTATTTCTTTATCAATATTTGTTAACCAAATATTTTCAATAACCATGTTGGCCTTTTACGTTATTTGGAAAACATTTCCATATATCGCCTTCTTTTATTTTCTAAACTTTAGAAAATATATGTTATTTATAATTGGAAAATATTCCAATTACTTATCTCTTTTCCAATCTCGTTTATTCCTATACTTGGGAAATATTTATTATTCTATTTCCCAGCTTACACTTATTTGGGTTAAAATGGATGTTGTGTAAAACATCGTTACGACAACCCAAATACTATATTCAACTAACTCTTATCTAACATTGATCTTCGAGCCTGAAATCTTACTGTTCATTTGTTAATAATGCAATTAATCAAGTTGGGGTATAACTACCTCTCAGACCTTGACTGAATAACATTTATAACGTCAAAACAGATAAGACTACTTACTCGAACAATCAATACCATACAACTACTTCTTCACTTTTAAACACATATATACTTTCTCTTTCCATTCTTACTAGATTTTACTCTTATACTTCCTTTTTGATTATACTATTCTATTTCTAAGTTTGTTTTCTTATCGACTTCTATATATATCGATACGTTGATTTCTAACTATCAAATTATCTTAAAAATATTCTATCTCCTTAAATTTCCGGAAAAATTCGCCATAACCTCCTTTGTACCGGGAGCATCGGGAAAATCCCCAAACTACCACACAGGCCTTTTCCAATCAAAAAGAAAAAGAAAAGCCAAGCGGCTAGCCGATACGCGCATAAAATCCCATATATGAATTAAATACGTACCTTTTTGTCGGGCAATCTATATATATACCTTCTACACTTTATTCCAAACTTGTCTCCTGTATATATACCTGCCCAATCTATTTTAACTAGCCCAAATCGTTTTAACTAAATTCGTTAACTAAATTTGTTAATTTACTCCTTAGTCTATTTCACTTTCATATTTGAACATGACATGTTCAAATATAATTTAACTTGCATAATAACCAATTCTAATTATACTCATACTCTCGTTTCCTTATCGACTTCTTATTCAAATTCCAATTCAATTCTATTTGAATTCTCTGCATTTTTTTAAACTTCATTTGAATTCTATTTTCACATTCTATAGTTTAAAGTCCATTTGAATTCTATATTCAAATTCTATTGTTAAAAGTCCATTTGAATTCTATATTCAAAGTCTATTTGAATATCTTTGCATTATTTTAAACTTCATTTATAACTTCACTTAAAATCCCCCATTATACATTTATAAACAAAGTTTATAAATTCAATTCAAATCCCACCTTTTCATATATAAACAAAGTTTATAAATTCGATTCAAATCCCATATCTAAATTTATAAACAGAGTTTATAAATTCAATACTCGTTTTATATACCTTCAAAACAAGTAAATATTTTCTATAGTTCATTAAAAATTCAAATTCTATTTATAAAAATAGAATTCCGTTTTTAAATATCAAATACCCTTTTCGATATTTTTATGAATCAATATTCAAATCCCAGGGATATTTGAAACAATCAAACCAACCAATTTTCAATCATTTGATTTTATTTAACACATCATATATGAATATACATATGAAACCAAACAAACAAACAAACAACAGATATATATATATATATATTTTTGAGGAATCCAGTTGGATTCCTCCAACCTGTTTTTCCTGCATCCACATATGTTAGTCAACATAGTAATATACCCATCCTGCTTCGAGGCAGGATATCGCGGTATAGAAGGTCATCCACTAATCATAGCGTGGGGCGTATAGGGTAATCATTCGCTAATGATATCGCGGGCATCCGCTAATGAGACTGCGGGAATCCAACCAATCATCAACCCAATATATATATATATATATCCTAAATAACTAATATATATTTTAAAACAATCAGACAGCATTCAAACAAGCACAGACAATTATTTTTAACTTTATAAAAATAAATTCTAAATAAAAGGTGAGTAAGGTTTACTCACCAGGGTTTTTATTTATCTGATGGAATATATCGGAGGTGTTTGATTTTAAAAACTAAAATTAAACCGATGTTTAATTTTAGCTACAAATCCCAATTGACTTCAGAGATTCACCAATCCAAAATGAAGAAAATTCCTTCGTGAATGCAACGCAACTGTCCATACTTGATTTCGACCTTGTATTAGTTAAATACAAGATTAATAAGAAATTTGATTAACTAAATTGGCAACCATAACTTAATTTACTTAATTTAATTAACTTAAGTAAAAATAATTACCGTACTAATCCAAGCTATTAACACTAGAACTGCCTAACTCCATGTCTTACTGATCAGCGAAACTCCAATGTGCCACAGCAGGTTCACTTGATTTGAATATCCAAGTCCTACCCTTCTTCTCTTACCCAAAGTCCTACTGCTATGATCGAACATCAGATCCAAACCCCAAAACAAAGATTGAACTCAAGGGAACACTTACTGTCGAACGCACTTCACTTGCATCCCGACTTGGAGCTTTTCGAGCTACTGGACTCGATGTCGTACAGTCAAACCAAGGCCAGGGACCACCCAAAATCTAGCAATAGTCGTTCCTCAGACCCACGAACTCCACGACGTCCTCAACACACAGTTCGAATCCACATACATCACATCCCATTCAGAACTTCCGGCGACCTTCCTAGTTCAACAACTGGTGACTCGAACGCCTCAGAACCATTTGAAACCGTGACCTACGATTAGCTCGACCCCTCCTTGAAATCGCGACACCCAACCAAGCACCCAGATCGACTTTACATCCGTTATCGCACCCTACAGAAACCCCAAACTCAAAAAGTCCGAACTCTATCCTAATCGCGATGTCCAGACCTAGAACCAATGAACTCGCGATCGAACCTGGATCGAGTTCAGAGAACTTGCAATGGTGAATCGAACGAGGATACCAAATTTTCATTTTGATTTCAAAAGCGCGAGCGACCCCTTTTCTGCTGAAGCTTCAAATTGTTTTTGAGGCATGGAGGGGCTTTTAATTTCGATCGTGAGGAACTGAGGATGAAAGGCACGACTTTTATGAAGAAATTTGTGGATTAAAGGAAGGCACGGGTTTCTTTTCATTTGTGGTAATAAAGGAAAGCAGGGGTTTAGTTTTAGTTTGTGAATGGTGGAATAAACAAGGCCACAACTTTATTTTATTTCATTTGAACCAATGTCCTTAAATTAAAATGCCCATGATGCCGAACTCCTTTCTAAACCCAACAACGGTCAATTCTAGGGTAAAACCACTATTCCGGACACACTGGGATAGGTCACGAAGTCCATTTCGATCGTCTGTGGAAGATATTTATTTAAATTGATATAAATCAAATTTTAAAACAATAAATCCTGCGATAATAAATTAATATTATTATTCGAATTCAAACAGAAGTCTGAACTGTATTTAATTCAGTTGTAAATCTCGAACTGAATTATTTTTCGTATTACGATGGTTTAATATATTTGATATTAAATCGAAATTGGTTATTAAACTGATAAAAATTCACTTATATTACCAAACCGATATTTAAATTAAATATTAAATATTCGAAAATTAACCCATAAGGATCCGGGTCATTACAATCTTCCCCACTTAAAATAATTTCGTCCTCGAAATTGCTAAGGTAGAAAAAGTGCTACAAACCCATCACCCTTTCAAAAACTTACTTATGTTGATACTCAACATTTCAACTTCCTTACGTAACTCTCTTTCGAATAAATCCCTATTCGATAACTCCTCCCTTCAAATAACTATATTTGATAATCTCTCTTTCGAATAACTAGATTCGAAAACCCTTTTTCGAATAAACTATATTCGGTTTACTCTATTCAATTTACTCTTATCAATTAACCTTATTTGATTTAACTCTTTTCACTTAACTCCTTCCGAATAACCAAATTTGATAATTCCTTTCGAATAAACTATATTCGATAACTCCTTTAACTCTATTCGAATAAACTATATTCGATTAACTCCTTTCACTTGACTCTAGATCGCAGAGATCACAATGGTTACGCCTGATTCCCCCAGGAAACATCCGACCGCCCTAGGCTATCTACAGCCCTGCGAATTACGCTAGCAGTCGTACGAAATGGCAACTTATCCTGAATAACTATGTTTGACTAACTCTATCTCAATAACTATATTCGATCAACTTTAATTGAATAACTAACATTCGATTAAATTCTAATTCGATTAGGTATGTTCAATTAACTCTATCTGGTTAACTCTTAATTTGAATAACAAATATTCGATAAATTCCAATTGAATAACTAATATTCAATTAACTCTACAGATTAACCCTAACTGATTAACTCTAACTGGTTAATTCTTATTCTAATTGATTTATTCTAACTCTAATCGACTTCTCCTATTCGAATAACTCCTATTGGATAACATTTATTCATTTATAAAGATTTACTTTTAGTAACGGTTCTTCACTTTATAAATGTTCTCTTCAATAACGTTACTTCACTTATACAAGTGTTGTATACCCCTTCTATTTAAAACTATCGGTGTTAAAACCCAATATCTCTTCTCTATATAAGCTCAGACTTATATATCCCATTTATCGAATGATAAATATTTAATTTAATTTATAAACTGTTATTTATAAATTAATCTTTTCTATTTATCTGTTAAAAACAGATTTCCATTTTCTATTCATCTTGTAAATATTCCTTTGATTAAATTCTATTTATTTAACAAATAAATATCTCATTTATAACATTCAATTTATTAACTATAAATAAATATTTCGATTGAATCTATTTGTAAATGTTTTACAAATATTCCCGTTTAAATTCTATTTGTAAATGTTTTTACAAATATTTCTCCTTCTATTTGTTTGCACATAACTTCCTTTGTATTTGGTTTTACAAATACATTTCCTCTTTAACTCTTTTGGTTTTTCCTTTATTCACACCAAATTCATATTTCATTCACATTGATTTTACTCCATTTATTCATTTCAATCCATTTAACTTACTTAAGTTAAATTTAATTTCAATCGTTCAAATTCCCATTAACTAGTTGCTAATTAACCGTTTTGCCTATTTCACCCTTTTTATTTGAATATAACTTGTTCAAATACATGTCAACTTAATTATAACTAATCTAATTATATTTTCAACTCGAGTTATATATTCGATTTCGAATATAAATTTTCAGTCTCTTTCACTTATCCAAAAAACCCAATTTCGATTCAAATTTCCTTTAACTAATTATTTTCCAATTTAGTTAATTCTATTTAACCATTTAAAATATGTTTTTTGTCTTAAAAATCATTTCACTTACTTCACTGGAGTTCATATTTATTTTATATCTCCAGTCTGGATTTTCCTAATGCCAATTCGGATTTTATTTCCTAAAAATCCTTTTATTTATTTAATTAAACCGTTATGGTTTTATAATGGTTCTTGCGCTGCTTTTCTAAAAATTTGATTTTGACATAACTCAAAATTTATATGACGAAATCCAGATTTTTCTCTTTCATTAGAAAACTATCGTTCAACCGGTCCCGACGATTCTTGTTTCAAAGAATTCCGACTTCAATTGAGTTCTGTATACTAAATTGAAGTTCGAATCGCCAATTTACGAACTGCCGCGCTATGGCGAGCTCATTTTAATTATATTTATAAATATAAACATTTTAACTTTGTTTATAATAAATTCAACTTCATTCTGATATATTTTTAATATGTATCAAATCCATTTCACATAATATTCCCGATCTATTACACTTCTAATATTCAATTCCTATATATTTACAATATTCAAATTCCATTTGAATTTCTTTATTCAAACTCTATATTATTTCCTTCTATTCAATTTCTATTTGAATTTTCTTCTATTCAAATTCTATTTCAATTCCTTATCTTCAATTTCTATTTGAATTTCTTATCTTCAATTTCTATTTGAGTTTCTTCATTCAAAAACCCATTTCAAATCCCTTATTCAAATTCCATTTGAAATCCTTTATTAAATTTCTATTTAAATTCCTTTGAATTTAAATTCTATTTTAACTCCTTTGAATTCAAATTCTATTTAATTTCACTTTGAATTCAAATTCTATTTGAACTCCTTTTATTTAAAATTCTATTTCAAACTTTATATTTTCTTTGAATTCTTATATTCAACCTCCACTTTATATTCTCTTTAAAATTCTATTTAACCAAATTCCATTTGAATTCTAATATTCAAATCTCTATTTGAATTTTCTTTATTCAAATCCATTTGAATTCAAATCCCATTTCAATTTTTCTTATACAATTTCTATTTGAATTATATATACACTACACCAGCTTTTAACAGCGTTTAAAAAACGCTGTAATAAGCTATTACAGCGTTTTTATAAATGCTGTATAACGACATGCTATCATTGGTACATAATTTTTAACAGCTAAAATAAAACGCTGTAAAAAAATAGTTTTACACGGCGTTACTTGTTTGCTGTAAATTCGCTTTATACAGCGTTTATAAATTGCTATTTTAAACTAAAACAACGTTTTTTAAACACTGTTATTAAGTTGTATATAGTTTTTCATATAATTCCAACAACAATTCATAAACGCTGTTATTACTTGTTTCATCAGCGGTTCCTAAACGCTGTTAATGTCTATATTCTTTATCTCTTCCAAGATTTCACAACAAGGCATAAACGCATTTAAGATATATTGTATTATTGCAGATCCACATACCATTAATCTAATTATATTTTCATTGGTTAGTATACAAATAAATCTAAAAACAATAAAATAAAAGCATAATAGTTAATCATTATCATAAGATAAGTTGAATACAACATCCATTAACAAAGTTTACTCACAAACAACGATGAAATTTATAAATTATCTTCATACAACATTAGACAAAGACATAATATCGACAGAGTTTGCGTCAAATATTAATGACAAAACATGCAAAAAAAACTTTTCATATGTTAGCTAGGCCGAACCTCCAAAAACCAGAAGAATATCTTGTGTTATTCTTGCATCTAAGAACTTCACCAACCTGTAACAATGAAATTTAAAAGTCAATGATGAAAAATACATTTAAAAGTCACTGTACTATGACAATCAAACTACTACCTAATTTTGCATAATATTTAATTTTCTAGAACAGTGTAAACAGTAAGATTATTCAACGACTGCAAAAATTTCAAATCAAAACCAAATCAGTAGTCACAGTAGGAAGGGGGCGCTGGGGCAGTTTTGATAAGTACTGAATTATGATATATTTTTCCCGATTTATCGGCTAGCAAATATTATTTACAGTATATATATGGTTGCCAAGTAGAGAAAAACTTCTGACCTACAATGTCTCCTTGACTATGAGATACTATTCATATATTTTACCACACCTATTCCAGGTCAGTACTTCAAATTATATGACAGTAAACATAACCTATAATAAATCTATACATATGTTCCTACTTTAATAAAAAAAATACACAAAATGATGCATCTAAATACAGGTATATAATTAAGTACAAGCGACTCCCACTGTTGTTATTATGCAAGCATACACGCATGTTCTCAAATTTTCTCTCCTATGCTCATTTGGTATATGTTAAGTCCCAAGTGATGGTAAAATTGTTCTGATAAGCGGATGATATTAAAAAGAAAACAGGAGGAAATGAAATTTGAAAAGGAAGGATTACATCTTCCAAGAAACTTCACTTAATTTCAAATCAAAAAGTAGAAGATGGAATATACATTTAACTATGGCTAATAAGTGGTAAGTACCTGTGGGTTAGAAAGTTCCTGACCTACACATGATCGCTATGTGCCACTCACACGGTATTACCTGCTAGGGGCAAATAACTTATTGAGCATCTCTTGTTCGTTATGCAATAATTCAATAGCTGAAATAGACCTCTGATGTTAACTAGCCTTGTCACACCGATACATAATCTCTCCATTAATTTTAAACTGTCTTCTAATAACACCAATAAACTATTGTATAACCTGAAAAAAATTACATATGCTGTTCTTTTCACTGTATTAGGACAGATAAAAGTAAGAGGTAAATAGAACACTAAGAGGAACAAGTAACTTCTACTAAACATAAGAATGAAGAACAAGCAAAAACCAATCTAAAGTTAACATACTGGCTGCTGCAAAATCATGGAAAATTATGCAACATTAGCTAATGGTTTCAAAAGTTCTAAACGGTTCAATCGAAAACAGTAATTATTTATTCAAATAAAATCAGACTTGGAGATGTTCATCAATGGAAAAATTAGCAGAACTAAATTATGATATCAGTGCAAGTGGGTATGTGAAGATGTGATCCATTAACTGTTACCATTGATTTTTACTATCCTTCAAAGGAGAAGTGGCTTGAATACTAACATGCATATGACATACCTGAACCATTGGTATTGCAGTGCGCATTAAGAAGACATCACATCTTAACCAAGCAATTAACAAGACCAAAATAATTTCAATATAACAAGTTCTAATAAATAACATCATCATGCTTCAAAGGATTCAACACTTTTTTGCACCACAAAAACTGTAATACTCATCAGGAGGATTTATATTATCTTAAGCAGTAATACAAAAACTGAAATAATTATTATTATAATAATTATTATTTTTATAAACTTGCTAAATGTTGTAAAAACTAGTTAACTTAGTTATATTTCACAATACATAGTTAATTTTTATAAACTTGATTATTATTTTTATATCATAGTTAATTTTTATAAAATCGATAATTTAGTTAATTTTTTATAATACTATGTTATAGAAATTTGAGTTTATATATATGAGATTTGAATCACATAAATAAAATCAAGCGTGACTCAATCTTGGAATGATTAAATGCTGCTTATATCTTCTTTACGTGAATTAATAATATAATATGTTTTGTTTTTTATTTAAAATCTGATGTCCATTTCTCTTAACATATTCAGTAAACTAGTGAAACATGTGGGCCACCAAAGACCATAGCAACAAACATTAAATGTCTAAAACAAAACAATCTACATATCCATGTTTATCTAAAAGAAACCAAGCACCAAACAATTTCAAGTAACATTGCTTATTTTTGCACCGCATGTTACATGATTAGCAGTTATAAGTTCTAAAAATGTCACCCCATGTCTTGCTTGCATAAATAAATACAAGTAATTTGTGCATTGATACATAAACTATATCTGATAGTGAAAATTCCTACTGTTTGTAGATTTAATAAGTAACACCAAAAGTAAAAAGCTGAAAAATACAAGTAAATACTATAGGCACAGAGAATTGCTTGTGTTATAGCATATATATACATAGAAACAAACCTCTACCATATAGGCACAGGAAAACTGTAGACATTTTGCCATAGAAACAAGAAAAAACACTAACCTTGGTTCTTAAAATATATCCAAAAGTGTTTCTGAATAAGTTAGCAGGGCTACAAGCCCATCTATATTGCTGGTTTCTGAAATTAATTGCTATTATTTGTCCATAGCCTAGTTTCAATAAAAATAAATTATGTGTTTTAGTTCAATAAATTGAATAAACATATGTGCAATCATTTACAAAAGAAACAACTGACCTCAAATGCAAACATAGTCAACTAACCTGCCTTGGTAAAACTCATCTGTGCATCAGGCACCGCAGCAGCATGCACAGGAATGATAACATTGATTCAACGTCAACAAATCACCGACAAACAATATCTTTTTCCCTTTATATTTCATCAACATGTTCCTCCTATAAAACCTTAGTAATTGCATAGGAAACCAGCAATTAATTGACAGATTCATTTTAGGAGCCCTTATGAATTAAATATATCAAACTGAGACATAAACTTCATATGTTTGGTCCCCTTTGCAAAAATCAGTTACCTTACAAAATCGTTTTGAAATTGAATACTATTATTTACTACCATTAAAATAATCTAACAATTAAACCGAATCATTAACATTTATTTGTGCAAAATTAAATGTTCGCAAAGTGTTTAAACTACAAAATATTCAGTGAGAACTAAAATAAAAAACACAGATAATTTCTTGAAATAATACATAGAATTAACAACATTTTATGCAATCATTTGTAACCTTAGTTACAAAATTGGTAAAATGGACCATTTACATCTTAATTGGTGATATTCTCTTTGTAGGAGTTCACATATTCATCAAAGAAATCGTGTCTTAACCAAATTGCTAACCTAAGCCAAAGTTAAGTGAAATAGCCCAAAATAGTATAACATGCCGCAATGGTAGCGTGAATAGCCCAAAATGTATAATAGCCCATTTAATATCATAATGGATTGCACTGTATTTGCTACTGACATGCACCATCGGTTTATCACTATTGGAATACGTTCATTAATACTTGCTTTCTATTAACTATTTTGGTTTCAATATTCTCATTTATTTTTTCCACAGTTCTGCTAATATATCAATAAACTTAACATGCAACTGATATTAGTATTATACTACACGAAAATTTCTGCACATAACAAAAATACTGCTCCTTTGCTAGTTTGATGGGAACCATTCGCAATGTGAACCAGCTCATGAAATGAATTTCCATGCGAAAGTGCATCAAGCTACAAATACATTGGCTAAATCGCAATTAATTAAATAACACAATTTCTTTTTCTAAAAGACAAAGAGTATCACATGCACCTGAGATCGCTTTTGCTTATCAGATAACGTACTTGAGCTGATATCCCATTGTAATAGTCTCAAGTTAATGGCTCCGGTCTGCTTTATTACAACAATCATAGACGTTGCCATTTTCTAACATTAGAAAACTAAACCTGTATATGACATGTAATGCATTCACCTTTCTATCGTTATGCAGCAGACTCCATTTTGAGACAATAATGCCTGCTCGGCTTGTCCTATCAGTTTAATAAACAGAAGCAGTCATTCTTACATTTTTCATGGAAACATTCTGCTAGTGCTCAAAACTGTTTAAATACACTTTCAAAGCATGCATACATTGCAATATACAGTTGATACAGTTCCTTTTTTTATTCTCAACTTGGTTCTTTCATGTCAAAATGAATTAGTGTACTTATACATTATAGCATGGGTGCAACATCTGCACTGCTGGTTATAGATTGTTTACGCACTCCAGTTATGTCTACACTAAAATTAATGCATGTTCATATGGTCCTTGCTTCACCTTATGGTCCTCATTAAGCATGTTTGATAATGAACATTGTCCGCTGGGCTACTAAACGATTCCCTTTAAACTGGCCAACCAATTCATTTTGATTTTAAAAGGCAGAAAATTCATTTATTACAAACCAATCCAAACAGGCTTTGATGAATGTTTACATATTTGAATCAAATGTTGCAAGAAGGCAGAGCATATTTGGATAATATTTACAAGTCAAAATTTTGGCTTATAAGTAGCCCATTAAAAAAATGTTCGGCAACAACCTCTTTTCTTGAATTATAAGTCAAATATTATGGCTAATTTCATAACCAGCTCTTAGTTGTTTATGACTTTTAAGTCGCTTTTTAGAAAAGTGACTTATAGGCCATAAGCAAGAAGTTACTGCCAAAAGGGCCATAATTCATAAATTTAATGTGTACTTGCTATTGTATTCATTTGATTCACTAATAAATTTATTATAGACTGTTTCAAAAAGATTGTTCTGCTAGGAGCTAGAGAAGCAACAACGGTAGATTGGTTCAAACAAGGAAGCATGAAACTTAAGTAAATTTAGAATGGATGATGCTTGTTTGTTCATTTTCCAAACGTATCTACACAGATTAGGATTATTGAGTTGCTTTAATCATCTTGTCTTATATCCAGTAAATATTATAAAGAAAAAAAAACCAAAAATCAAATCAGACTGCGGTTTGAGTTGAAAATATAGCTGTACGACCACTTAGTTAAAATCCCAAACAACTAAAGCCTATGCCAAAAGGAAAGCATGTCCAACGGATGTGCAATGATGGCACATGGAAAAGATCACCCAAATCTATTTTTTTCATCATTTGGAGATTTAAAACTAATGGATGTGCAAACAAAACTTATCGTGATTAATAGCAAATATTCAACTATGCATGTACCTTCATGGAGCACCATTAGGATTGCCAAATCCCTTATTAAATGCATGCGATGCTTCAGTAGTAGGTACAACTGGTATATAAGCTCCAACTATCTCTATTTTCATGGGCTTGCCAACAAGTTGCACATTGTTGCGTCTTTTCAGTGCTGCTAGAGCATCTTGCTTTCTTGAAAAGATTTCCTCAGCCGTTCCCTTATAAGAAAAGAAAAAAACAACGTACGTCTCAAAATTAAAAAGCTGAGACGAATATGTAGGTCTCTGATTGACCTAAAAATATATTTAATGCAATACCTTAGATCTTCCGCTTCTATCAAAATGAACTGAGCAACATTTCGCATCTTCAGCCTCTGAAAATATTTCCTGTAAAGAAAAAATGCTACAGCTGATTAGAACAGGATCCCATGTACAATGCAGAATCCTTGTATAAAGAATCACGGTTGTACAATGACATGATGCCTAAGTTGCATGATCAATTTAATAGCATGGATCATCATGAACGAATTTGTTAATAAAATATTCACCGCGATAACTGCAACCAATGTTAGTATATTAATTATCTATGTTCTTCACTAACTGAAATGGAATTAAATATGATAAGTGGCCCATTATTAGCTTCAAAACAAATTAAATAAGATGAAAGGATTAATGAATAAATATTTACGTAGTAGGTGTTTAAAGAACAAAAGAACAGTCAACATCATTAGAATCTCTCATATTTTTATGCACCTACAAATCGTAATAGATAAATATCGTCTAACTTTTTTTTTCATAATGGCAGGAAAGTAAATAAATAAATTAGTTAACAAAATTCGTAACCAAAATAAGCCTAACAAAACTAAAGTAAGTTCTCTTGTTGTATTTCAGAAAAAAGAAATTCTAAACAAAATAAGCTTAACATATTGCATTTGTTTCTTAGACTATACATTTTAGTAAGTTGATATAAACAAAGGACCTTAGTTCGCCTTGAAATAGCACTTAAAAGGTAAACAGTTTGTTACTGGTAGAATGAATGCAAAAACTACTATTGAGCCCATATTAATATATAGGATTAATCGTATACAGAATGCATAAATCCTAACTAAGCACAGAACAGGCTCTCTCACACATAGCACCATTTTATGTTTGTAATATATTCATTGTACTTCGAAATAAAACATGAATATGATTAAATAATTCGAATTTTGTATTTCCTTTGAAATAGCAATGTGAACAACACTACATCGAGACCAAATCAACAAGCAAAATCATTACAATATGATTAATTTCAACAATATAATAAAATAATGGTTAATTTTGTTTGACCCGATAACCAAACCAATTCGGTTTGTTTATTTGGTTCTAATCAAAATATGCTCATCCATGTTAATTTTAACCATATAAATGATAACCAGACAAAAGGACAGTTAAATATCATCTTAATCCCAAGCGACCCAGCCTAACTAACAATGCAACCAACAGAAGAAATCGAGTTCCATGTAAAAGTTCAGGAACAAAGAAACAACCATATAAAATAAAATGACTTGGAAACTCTACAAAAACAAGGGTAAACAGACAAACTAGAAAAGTCGACTTGGGAAAATTGAAGTCTAACAAACGTCCTATGGCAGTAACTAAAAACTGAAATGTTGCTAGCAAGAAATTTCTAGTAGCGAGAGATTTCCTAAACTCTGATGGTCCCATTAGTGCAGCTTCGCATTCACAATTGCAGTAAATTTGCTGTAATCCACAATTTATGATGTATTTTCCAATTTTGTTGTTTGATATATGTGATAAGTAGAAACCTTTGTTTAGCTATCTGATTTTGTTGTTTTCTTTTTGTTCAGCTTATATTTGTTAAGCCCTTAAGAATTATGTCCTATTTCTTTTCTTTTTTCCCTTTTAAGGCATTTAGATTCATTTGTGTTTTGACTCGAAAACTCTCTTTTGGGATCTTTTTCATCAATGACCTGTAACTTATTTCAAAGACAGAGCTAGCTAAAATGTAGGCCGATTCAAAACATGAGTATACGATAAATGTAAACTAGGATGCGGTGTATGTTTCTATAAGTAACCACTACCAGTTGTGACGTCAGCTGATTAAACATAAAAAGCTCTGTATGTCCCAGTATGTCCCAATTAAACATCTTTTACTTCAAAGTCATTATTCATGTCTGGTACAAATCATAAAATGCAGTCTTATTATCAAACAGGACAATCATTAGAATAACATACATTATAAATGCTCTAAAATGTTATACTTAGTGACTCGATGAAAAAATTATAATAGGATACCGGGATAAATAGCAAAAAAGGGAAAATATATACCTGTTAGAACCAAATGTAACAATATCTAAGGAAAATACAATATATAATGTAAGGGAAGCTTATTTACAACTCCCTTCAAATAACGAGTATATAAAATTATAACTTTTAGTAATCATACCAGAAAATAAAATCCAAGCCATAGGAATTATAACCACATTTTTACTACACTAACATGTTCAATATTTATACCAAATATTTTTAGATAAAATGAAAATTGTAATGATGGATCTAATAAGGAAGAATAGTAAGGTTGATTACACTAGAGTATAAATCCACTAGCAAATGCACAAATCCAATTTATTAACAGTGAGCTTTGCTTGTAATATTTTTCAATTATCAGTTTGTAAAGAAAACCCACCCCACTCTATCCAACACACTTCCCCCACCCAAAAAAAAACCCAATCAAAACCCTTAAAAAAACACAAACATGTGTGTATGTAATAAGTATTCTACGAACTGATGTAACCAGATAACAAAATCAGCAGTATGAAAAATATAAGATGAAAGCAACTCACCATTATATCTTACTAACATGTTAAGAAAATATCAAACATAAACTTGGACTAAGGCGTATTCAATAAATAACACAAGTTATAATCAACGTATGCAAAGTCAACAAAAGAATTATTGCATAGTGAATCTTTTAAGCCATCAAATATTTTCAACCATAACTGTTTAAAAGCTTTTCACGTCTATAATTTCTAAATTCCAACTTAGGCCAAAACTTCCTGAAGTGCAAATATTACAAGGCTCTACGCTTCATTCAGCAATCAACATAGAACCTAACAAAAATGCATATGAAAAGAAATTCAACTTACAATACCTGAGCGAGATCAAATTCTGAATCAATACCTAGAAATTAATGTCTGAATCAAAACGTATGAATCAAAGTTCAAACCAAAATGAGAGAACTCCAGAATCAACCTCAAAAGATAAACAAGTATGTAACCTACAAATTCAAACATTGATAAAAACGAGAAGAATCAGATCTGAACATACCGGAGTACTTGAACAAATGAATTAGGGCATAGCCAAACTGAAGAACGAGAAGTTAAGGCATGATGAAAGTGATGAACTACGAATTAGGGTTGGATGAGATTGGAAAATGAGGGAAACGACAAAAAGAGAAAGTAAATGATGTTCTATTTCTTTTTTGTGGAATGTAATAATTAGAAAGGGGGCCACAAATGTTATAGGTAGGTTCGATATGTCAGCGTTTGGGGTAAAAATAATTCATTCGGAAAAGAAATTAACAGCACTTCGTTTACCAACGCTGAGACCAATCGCAGTTAAATGACAATTTTGTTGTAGTGATATATTCAAATTCCTTTATTTTACTTCTATTTGAAATCTATATTCCCATTTCACATTTCAAAATTCCTTTGAAGTAATATAAATATATACATATATTTATACCTATCCCAAATTCAAACATTTGAATTTTCAAACAACTTGTTTCTTTCAAACAAATTTCCATCAAAAACTTTTCTAAGGCAGCAATTCATTACTTAGATACTCGAAAATGAACACTGATGATGTTGCGACCATCATCAGAATTATTTCCCAGCTACTGAATGAGTCCAGTGCTATATTTCTTTCAAAATCCATTTAGAAAAAAAATATTTTCCAAACTTCCAGGATTTTAAATTCTTAATTCTGGTTGGAATTCAATTTCAATTCATCTTATTTGTATATTTGATTTCATATACAAATTCCATTGGTTATATATATAACTATTTCTGTTTTATAATCTAATTCGATTATAATCCTAACAATCAACTTAACCATTTCAAAACAATATCGTGTCCAATCTTCTGTTCAAGTGTTTATAAACTCCTATCGACATCGTGGCGTCCCACGATTCGACCAAAATTTACAATTCACTCAACAAACTAGTCAACACAATATAAAACAGTTTTTATATCAAATAACAAATACGCTCTCTCGTATATATATACACTCAACTCATTCTAGGATACTACTGATCCTATCTCTAATGAGCACATTCCAACAAGCCTAGGTATTCGCTCAACCTAAGCTCTGATACCAACGGTAATGACCCGCAAATCCGCAACATCAGAGTTGACTATATACATCATACGTCCAACCCAAATATCACGAAAATACGAAACATTTTTTTTAGAAGAAAGAGGTAGAAGAAGAACAGAAATAACAACACAGAATCTCACATCGCAGCGGAACAAAATATAATATATCACATCTTTGAAATACAAAATCTTAACTGTATAACATACACTTATCAGAGTACAACACTTACAACACAACGGAACAATACTATAACTAGATAACGCTGAAGCCTCCTGCTCCAAGCTCCTTTAGATATATCTGAAAAATCCTGAACTACTTGACTGCCCGTACAAATTTAGGCACCCAAGAGTTTAGGTAAAACAAAACAAATAAACGCCGGGTCAGTGATGGGACTGGTATGAGTAAACAGTTTAAAAACAGTTTCAGAAAACTAAATGATATCTCATAAGACCACGCCGTATAACACGGAACGGGTTTTTCCCTTATGAGAATCCAAACACTTGATTTAACTTTATATCAAAACTCTTTTGATATTACAATAGTGTCTAAATCAAGTAAATAACAATCTAGTGGAACGTTTGCATCTCACGTTCCACATATATATACAATCATAAACCGCAAGCACGTATTGGGTATTTGATTTCCAACTATGACAAGGTATGGAACCACCTTCCGCTGGTGTATCTCTAGAGGAGAATACACCGAGTTCAACAAGAACATCTTGCAACTCAGCCACACATGACCGACCACTCATTTCGCTTGAGTGTATCGAATGTATATCACCAACGATTGGGATCAGCAACCGTTTCCCGAATGGGACAGCATCGACAATAGATTTTTAGAAGTAAATGAAACTCTAGATCAGGTGATTATACACCCTAATAGGTGCGACCTACATAGCCATGCTGCTTGCCCGATTTCTGTCATTTACCGGATGATGAGGCTTGAAGCTACGCCTTATCATCATACCAGATTCACTTCGAATGTCACATTGTCAGATCCATCGAAAATCACTAATTGACGTCTACAACAGTACATTACGTGTTAGCGAAAGAAGTTTCCTTCTCCGCTTCCACTCTTGGTACAGTTGAAGAAATCAATGTACGTGACCTTTCTGGAAATAATCTGTCAGACATTCATCCATACAAGTCACCCAGGAACAGGATGAATCGAAGGCACAATTTCTATTAATAGAAAAAGTCCTTGCACTCTACTCCGTCTTCGATTTTCTTTATATAATCTGATTCGCACGCTACTGCCAATACGGAGTGGTTCTTCGGATAATAATCCAACCGGTCTCTCCATATTGACAACGATGGTCAAAACTCCGATAGTCTGTGATTTAACTATCGAATAAAAACAAGTGTTTCGATAGTCGATGATTTAACTATCGAATAAAACAAGTGTTCATCCAAACATCCAACAATCAGTGAGCCTTTAATTAATATTTCATTAATTAAATCACTCCTCTATTTCTTTATCAATATTTGTTAACCAATTATTTTCAATAACCATGTTGGCCTTTTACGTTATTTGGAAAACATTTCCATATATCGCCTTCTTTTATTTTCTAAACTTTAGAAAATATATGTTATTTATAATTGGAAAATATTCCATTTACTTATCTCTTTTCCAATCTCGTTTATTCCTATACTTAGGAAATATTTATTATTCTATTTCCCAGCTTACACTTATTTGGGTTAAAACGGATGTTGTGTAAAACATCGTTACGACAACCCAAATACTATATTCAACTAACTCTTATCTAACATTGATCTTCGAGCCTGAAATCTTACTGTTCATTTGTTAATAATGCAATCAATCAAGTTGGGGTATAACTACCTCTCAGACCTTGACTGAATAACATTTATAACGTCAAAACAGCTAAGACTACTTACTCGAACAATCAATACCATACAACTACTTCTTCACTTTTAAACACATATATACTTTCTCTTTCTATTCTTACTAGATTTTACTCTTATACTTCCTTTTTGATTATACTATTCTATTTCTAAGTTCGTTTTCTTATCGACTTCTATATATATCGATACGTTGATTTCTAACTATCAAATTATCTTAAAAATATTCTATCTCCTTAAATTTCCGGAAAAATTCGCCATAACCTCCTTTGTACCGGGAGCATCGGGAAAATCCCCAAACTGCCACACAGGCCTTTTCCAATCAAAAAGAAAAAGAAAAGCCAAGCGGCTAGCCGATACGGCGCATAAAATCCCATATATGAATTAAATACGTACCTTTTTGTCGGGCAATCTATATATATACCTTCTATACTTTGTTCCAAACTTGTCTCCTTTATATATACCTGCCCAATCTATTTTAACTATACCAAATCGATTTAACTAAATTCGTTAACTAAATTTGTTAATTTACTCCATAGTCTATTTCACTTTCATATTTGAACATGACATGTTCAAATATAATTTAACTTGCATAATAACCAATTCTAATTATACTCATACTCTCGTTTCCTTATCGACTTCTTATTCAAATTCCAATTCAATTCTATTTGAATTCTTTGCATTTTTTTAAACTTCATTTGAATTCTATTTTCACATTCTATAGTTTAAAGTCCATTTGAATTCTATATTCAAATTCTATTGTTAAAAGTCCATTTGAATTCTATATTCAAATTCTATATTCAAAGTCTATTTGAATATCTTTGCATTATTTTAAACTTCATTTATAACTTCACTTAAAATCCCCCATTATACATTTATAAACAAAGTTTATAAATTCAATTCAAATCCCACCTTTTCCTTTATAAACAGAGTTTATAAATTCGATTCAAAACCCACCTTTTCATTTATAAACAAAGTTTATAAATTCAATTCAAATCCCACCTTTTCATTTATAAACAAAGTTTATAAATTCGATTCAAATCTCATATCTAAATTTATAAACAGAGTTTATAAATTCAATACTCGTTTTATATATCTTCAAAACAAGTAAATATTTTCTATAGTTCATTAAAAATTCAAATTCTATTTATAAAAATAGAATTTCGTTTTTAAATATCAAATACCCTTTTCGATATTTTTATGAATCAATATTCAAACCCCAGGGATATTTGAAACAATCAAACCAACCAATTTTCAATCATTTGATTTTATTTAACACATCATATATGAATATACATATGAAACCAAACAAACAAACAAACAACAGATATATATATATATATATATTTTTGAGGAATCCAGTTGGATTCCTCCAACCTGTTTTTCCTGCATCCACAGATGTTAGTCAACATAGTAATATACCCATCCTGCTTTGAGGCAGGATATCGCGGTATAGAAGGTCATCCACTAATCATAGCGTGGGGCGTATAGGGTAATCATCCGCTAATGATACCACGAGCATCCGCTAACGAGACTGCGGGAATCCAACCAATCATCAACCCAGTATATACATATATCCTAAATAACTAATATATATTTTAAAACAATCAGATAGCATTCAAACAAGCACAGACAATTATTTTTAACTATATAAAAATAAATTCTAAATAAAAAGTGAGTGAGGTTTACTCACCAGGGTTTTTATTTATCTGATGGAATATATCGGAGGTGTTTGATTTTAAAAACTAAAATTAAACCGATGTTTAATTTTAGCTACAAATCCCAATTGACTTTAGAGATTCACCAATCCAAAATGAAGAAAATTCCTTCGTGAATGCAACGCAACTGTCCATACTTGATTTCGACCTTGTATTAGTTAAATACAAGATTAATAAGAAATTTGATTAACTAAATTGGCAACCATAACTTAATTTACTTAATTTAATTAACTTAAATAAAAATAATTACCTTACTAATCCAAGCTATTAACACTAGAACTGCCTAACTCCATGTCTTACTGAGCAGCGAAACTCCAATGTGCCACAGCAGGTTCACTTGATTCGAATATCCAAGTCCTACCCTTCTTCTCTTACCTAAAGTCCTACTGCTATGATAGAACATCAGCTCCAAACCCCAAAACAAAGATTGAACTCAAGGGAACACTTACTGTCGAACGCACTTCACTTGCATCCCGACTTGGAGCTTTTCGAGCTACTGGACTCGATGTCGTACAGTCAAACCAAGGCCAGGGACCACCCAAAATCTAGCAATAGTCGTTCCTCAGACCCACGAACTCCACGACGTCCTCAACACACAGTTCGAATCCACATACATCGCATCCCATTCAGAACTTCCGGCGACCTTCCTAGTTCAACAACTGGTAACTCGAACGCCTCAGAACCATTTGAAACCGTGACCTACGATCAGCTCGACCCCTCCTTGAAATCGCGACACCCAACCAAGCACCCAGATCGACTTTACATCCGTTATCGCACCCTACAGAAACCCCAAACTCAAACAGTTCGAACTCTATCCTAATCGCGATGTCCAGACCTAGAACCAATGAACTCGCGATCGAACCTGGATCGAGTTCAGAGAACTTGCAATGGTGAATCGAACGAGGAGACCAAATTTTCATTTTGATTTCAAAACCACGAGCGACCCCTTTTCTGCTGAAGCTTCGAATTGTTTTTGAGGCATGGAGGGGCTTTTAATTTCGATCGTGAGGAACTGAGGATGAAAGGCACGACTTTTATGAAGAAATTTGTGGATTAAAGGAAGGCACGGGTTTCTTTTCATTTGTGGTAATAAAGGAAAGCAGGGGTTTAGTTTTAGTTTGTGAATGGTGGAATAAACAAGGCCACAACTTTATTTTATTTCATTTGAACCAATGTCCTTAAATTAAAATGCCCATGATGCCGAACTCCTTTCTATACCCAACAACGGTCAATTCTAGGGTAAAACCACTATTCCGGACACACTGGGATAGGTCACGAAGTCCATTTCGATCGTCTGTGGAAGATATTTATTTAAATTGATATAAATGAAATTTTAAAACAATAAATCCTGCGAAAATAAATTAATATTATTATTCGAATTCAAACAGAAGTCTGAACTGTATTTAATTCAGTTGTAAATCTCGAACTGAATTATTTCTCGTATTACGATGGTTTAATATATTCGATATTAAATCGAAATTGGTTATTAAACTGATAAAAATTCACTTATATTACCAAACCGATATTTAAATTAAATATTAAATATTCGAAAATTAACCCATAAGGATCCGGGTCATTACAGTAGAGCACTAGCAGGTCGAATGCCATGTGGGTCCCATCCTGTAAATCTCTGATCCGGATGCTCCATGGTGAGGACAACACATTAACATCGTGGGTAGTTGGGTAGTAACCGCTCTGGATATATAGGAACGTGGCATGTAACTGTTTTGTGGTTGCAGCTGCCGGATCAGATCGGGGAGGGAAATACCGAACCGAACCGATGATGATGATCAATCTAGACCTGATTCGTTCGAGCACTCCGTTCTGACCCTTTTTTTGGTGTTTTGGTGAATGTGGGGCAAGTAACCGATCCGACATATCTTCTCGTATCCGAACCTATGGATTCCTTATTCCGATTGATCATGTTTTTTCATCCTTAAGCATACCCAATATTCAATCACCACGCTTTGTGCAGCCTGATTACAAAGCAGGCTAACAATCATCGTGCACATAATTCATGTTTCTTATCATTGTAAACACATTATTTTTTGTATTTAATGTATCATTTAGTGATAAGAGATATAAATAAATAAACATATAATATTGACATACAATTTCATCGGATCTTGAGGCAGGTCGGGTCTACTATGAACCATGCACTTTCAGGATTTGGATCAAAAATTCTGGACCATAGAGGGTGTATGGGACGGGTCTAAGGCTATGCAATTAAAACCTAGAAAATCCTCACAATAGCCCATAGCACTCTTTTACCTCTACATTATTCAATTTAGCACTAATGAATAATACATCTACTTTAAGCCTCCTTATTTTCCACTATGTCTGCTAAATCAACATTTTTAGAACCTCTTTAGCAATATTAATATATAGAGTGTTGGAGATTGATTTTGGTTACTCGCATGCCATCACCCAATTCACATGTGAATTAGATAAAAATTATAGTAACAGCCATGGAACAATCATAGATAATCACAGAGTGCATAAAAATAAAGAGACACAAAGTTCATATAATGGTTCGGCAAATCATGCCTATGTCCACTTGTAGCAATCAATTGATTATAAGTGCAATTCAATTTATTCGTAAGAATACAGAGAAAAGCTGTTGTAATTAATCATCAACAATCTCCTTACGTAATGGAGTTCCAAACCCAAGAAGAGATCCCCAAAAACGATCAAATGATGGCTTATATATAGTTGTAGAGAAGATATTTGATCGTCTAAATATGTACGAGGAAAAAGTGGATCTAAAAGTTAACCATGCCTTGAAAAGTTCGTATTCGAATCCGAAGGATCGTATCGGTATTACTTTTAGGACCTTGGATTAGTAGGAATCTCTACCTTGGACCGATATTGCTCTGATGTCCTCAGATCAGTAGGAATCCCTACCTTTTATTTTTTTTCGTATCCAACACTTTGTATTTTCTCTTATCCCGAGACTTGTATTTTTCATATCCCATCCTCTTTTGTTCGATCATCTTTTCAACCAAAATCCACGTCTCGATCATCACTTTTCAGGTGATTCGCCTGTTTTTGAAATGATCGAGCTACTCTTTTATTTCTGATCCAATCCGCTTCAAGGAGTTGTACTAATCATTTATTTTGGAATGATTCACCTATATCTAAAGTGATCGAGTCACCCCTTTTTATTTCGAATTTGATCCTACCAATTCGCTTTAGGGGGTCGTATCGATCCCTTGTTTTGGATTGATCCACCTATTTCTGAAATGGTCTAACTACTCCTTTTTATTTTAGATTTGATTGAACCGGTCCGAGTTTTTTGTGTGAAAATATCGATCTAATCATTCAATTTTATATTGATCAGATGTGATTGGAGTCATACCGATCCAATTTCTGAAGAATCAGGCAACGTGATTTTTTTTCATTTCCCTATATCGATAAGCTGATTTTGAGAGATTTGATCATCCCTACTATTGTTTTTTGAAGTGATCTAAAGTTTCCTAAGTCATACTAATTTGATCAAGTATCGTGATCCAACAAGTTTTTTGGAGCAATATGTCGAGTCAATCCATCATTTTTGAGTGATCAGATTGTGCCAATCATCATTTTCCTAGAGTATTATTCTGGACTTACCAAACGATCGGGCAAGTGCTAGATCAATCCAATCCTTGGTTTCCAGGTGTTCGGCATATGCCGATCATTCTATTCTGAGATGATAAATCTGATCTCGTGTGTGATCTATCAAGTGATCATTAAGTGAACCAGTAGCCAATCAGGCTATTTTTGAATGATCGGACGATTCCCAGAGGCGATCGATCTGAGTTATTTTTTGATTCCCAAGAAAAAGTCAATTCTGACACTTAATCTGAGTTCGTACAAGTCCATGCTCAAGTGATGAATGATCTGGATGTCTAGGTCCAAAGAATAACGGTCTTTTAAGTGACTGGTTAAACTTGCCACCTCAAAATATGACTTTTTGTGCAATACGTGCTTTGTATTAGTTCAGTTTCTCGCAATCTCTTCGGATTGATGTTGAAAGTCTATGACTGCTCTGGGTCGATTTTGTGTCAAGTATAATCAATACTTGAATATCTGAGTCATGTCCTGACTATCCATATCCATAGTTGGTGTTTTGAGCCTCTTTGGGTTTTTGATTGAGCATAATCCATACTCATTGCATTCAAACCTCTTTGGGTTTTGTTTATGTATAATCCATACATGATAGTATGGAGCCTCTCTGCGCTGCCATTAAGCATAATCTATACTTAATGTTCCAGATTTGGGTTGATCCCCACTAAGAATAATCCATACTTAATAGTTATTGATTTAGTTAATCCATAATAAGAATAATCCATACTTAAAGGTTCTCGGTTTGGTTGGACTGTTAAGAATAATCCATAAATAATAGCCCATTTCTCGGATTTCCGTCAAGCATAATTCATACTTGACGTTTCATTTATTCGCATTTTACCAAGCATAATCCATATTTAATAGACTATAGTCGAGTATAATCCATACTCGACGCGTCCTAGCCTCTTTGGGCTCTTGTCATGCATAATCCATACAAGACATTTCATTTAAATATTTTTATACTTAGCATAATCCATACTCACCAAGTTATTAAGTTTGAAGTCCAATTTAACATCTAATGAGCATAATCCATACCCACCAGACTTCTTATTTGACATCCAATAAGCATAATCCATGCTCATCGAATGGTTTATTCTACATCCGATGAGCATAATCCATACTCACCGAATGATTCGATAAAGTTTTTCAATTGAATATTTCACATGATGAGCATAATCCACACGCCAAATGATCTTATTAAAATATGGAAACATGAAATATATATCTGACGAGAATAATCCATACAAGTCAAAAACCTTTATTAGAATGAAAAACAAAAGAATTTTTATTACAAAACTAATAGGTTCTTCACCATCCAGGGCTTGCTTAGGAAAATTTCCGATTCCCTGTACAAGAGTAAATAGCTTATTCTTTTTATTACAAATTTAATAATGAAATAAAGGAACTAAAACAAATAAAGTAAAGTTTGTGGTTCGATAGTCCAAGAGCATGCCTAAGATCTCTCTGGTTCCTGTACATGGGTGTGATACTTAGCCACCATCATTATCTCATTTCCAATTTTCAATTGATGACAAGGCCATGATGAGTGCTGGACTTGCTTATATCCCTTGCAGCCAGTGGTTGTTCCTTTTGAGTTGCGGCTGATATTCTGCTATGGATATATTGTTGTAGTTGTTTGTTTCTCATTTGCTCATCAATGACATCCATAAGTGCCAGCATTCATTTGTTTCGTATCCGGTCCTTTCATGGAATAGACAGAATTTCCCAAAAGCTAAGTCTTTTTTAGTGGGCTCCCGTCTAGTTTGCCTTCTCGTTGGAAGACAGTCTTTGATATCCAAAAATATCTACTCGGGACTCGCGTCCAGTTATGTGTACGAATCATATCTTCGTCATATTCTAATTTGGTTTTAGGGCCTGAAACGCTCTTAACTGTACTCTTCCCTTTATTAAGATGGTTCTCCTTTATTATCCAAATTTATGTTAACATCCCAAAACAATGTGATCTGGTAGAATCCCTTGCTTGTGAAAGGAGTGAATCCAGTTCGAGTACCGTTTTCCATAATTAAATCCCTGTAGTATGCTTCCAATGACTTCTGAAAGTGAAGTCCAGTAGAAAGCAAGATATAACGATAAGATTTTTGTGATATGGGAAATTGTTGTCCGTTCGAAGACAACTTGTACACTTTGCGGGACTAGTTTCGGTTGTTATCTCTCTTATGATTTATGTATAACCCTCTCGGATAGACTAAAGGCCCATAGTTCTATGAACGTGAACAACTTATCATTTCCATTTTATGTATTTAAGTGATCTCAGAAGTACCCTTTCTGTATGACAGATGCTAGACCTCTCAGTAATGTAGGAAGAGAGTGTAGAATTAATATCGAGTTGGTTAACCTTGGGAAACCATAGTTTGATTAAAAGTTTAGGTAGTTTTGGTTAGGCAAATGACGGCCTTATCGGATGGTCAAAGTAGGATTTATGGTCTTCGCTAGATTAAGTGATCTTAGGCAACTATCGATAGTCGATATTCTATAGGGTTATGGATATCTTGATCCTGCCATTGACTTAAATGGGAATCATGACATTTAGTAATTTGAGAGTATCACTTCTTTCATTATGGAACTATTAAGTTGGAATCCTATAAAGTTATGACAATAATATGATAATAACTAAATAATTATGACTTCATTACCTAAATTGCTTAGCAAAAAGCCTTTATTTATAATGTCTTCAATTACAGACTCCATTTTCCCCAAATCGATTTAGAAATTAGGGTTTATCACTTAACTTATAATTATAAGATTGAGGAAGAGAATTTGGATCACAATTTTGGGCCCCTAGGGTCGTACTTATATGTGCGGGTTGGCTCCTTTCATCGCTATTTGGGCTTCGTCCCAGCTTTCCGGTGGAAATGAATATAGAGGCTTCGTGAATATGTCTTACATTCTTCTTTAGAAGAGTGGCTTGGGGCTATTGCAAGGGCTCTCTCAAAAGAGGGTTTACGGAAGCAGAAGCTTTAATTGGACACCCAAGGAGCGGACTTGCTAGAGTTACCGGCTTTTGGTGTCGCTTATGTTTTCGCCTTTCTTCGGGTATGGAGCTTTGCTTGTGATGCTTGGTTGGTGAAGGCTTAAGCTTCTATGTATATCCTCTTCAATCAATCTGAGAGGTATACCAAGCCTATATTTTCACGCTTGGAGGTACCAAATCTAGTCTCTTGCCCTTTGGGTTAAACCGATAGAGGCTTTTATTAAAGAAGAAGAATTTATTGTTCATTTCTGACACTGAAAGCAGAGGTTGATGAGTTAGTTCTGTATTTGTTGTTGTGTCACTGGTTTTAGCACTCCTTTATCCTATTCTTGGATTTATGCTTCCTCTTGATTATTTTTTTGTTAACATTTGGCCTCCTCATTCCCCATTAGTGAAGAGGTGTTCTCAATTTTTTAAGTTGACTAGTCGAACTGACATATGTCCTTAGTGACGGCACCACTTTGTTGCCTTTTGGAACTGTAATTCGGCCGTTTTGATCTGATCGGTTGATAAATCCAGGACTTTTCTTTATAAATGGATGCAATTCTTTTTTCTTCTACACTTTCTTGCATTGTAAGAGTATTCATACAAGCATCCAAGTTTTTCTGAAATCCCTCAATCTGTTTTACCAAGATCACTGATTAAGGTAGATATTCTTGTTTAGATTTGAGTTTAAGCCTCAAAAATTGACCATCGGCTCATTACTTTCCTTAAACTTTGATTCCTCAATTTTCAATTTCAGATTAATTGTCTAATAATCGATTTGAAGTTAAATTGTGAATATCATTGATATTCAAACTCTGTGTTGAAATCGCGTTTGAACTCGAATCTCGATCTAGTTTCTCCTAGATAATTCGAGGTACTTTTATTTATAGGACAAATATTCTAGGATCGAAGTTCGATTTCTTCATCATGTTCAATACGTTTGTTACTTTTGTTCCTATTGTTTTATTTCAATGATTTGAATTTGGGACCCAAAATATCTGATCATAGAGAATAAACTATAGTAATCGAAAGTCGTTTAATCAACTTTAATAATTAGACCTTTCTACCCCTTATCGAAAGTTCCCTTATATATTGTAATTGTAATGGTATTTGAAGGGATTTGGAAGGGTTGAAAGACTTTCCTTTTGTATCTACGTAATTGTATTCCCCTATCATCTCATATAATTTTAATTGAATTGATGTTACCTGACAGTAGTATGTTGGATAGGAAGAAGGCAGAAAAGAGTATCATCTCAAAGGCTCCCGCTACTTGAGAAAGTAAGTCCAACCAGCAGAAGTTTCCGGAGAAGGCTCCTTCAAAGATTGCTGCTACCGAAAAACATTCTTTTTGTCACTACTCAAGATGATGTTAATTGTAACGATTCGTAACTTTAGTTACTTTAAAATATGGATTAAATATATTTAAACGGATTTTTAAATGGATAAGTCTGGTTGATTTCAAATTTCATTAAAAATTGAATCTGGATTTGAAAATTTATGGGAAATGAATTCTAACTTGGTTTTATATTTTACAACAAATAAAATAAGGTTAGTGAAATTTTAAATTTTTATTTAAAAGTAAATATATTGAAGTTCGATAATTTAATAATCCTATTTTGTTTGGGGTTTTACTTGATTATTGTAATTTTGTCCTTTTTGTATAAAAAGACACTATTTGAAATCTACAAGGAACATAAATAATTTAAATAAAAGGGGATGTACAAATTCACGTATTATTTCTGTAGTTTGCGACAACTGTTCTAAATAAAATATTAACAAGTTTCCTTATGATTTGAAATGTATTGGTTTTCCTCTTTTAAAATAGTTTGGCCAAAATATACAATAATTACAATAAATATCCTTTTATAAGATTTTATAGCGACCCGAACTTCCCTGGTAAGGAAAGAACGAATTGCTTTGAGAACAACACACATCGGAACACAAATAGAAGAACATTTCATTGCTTATTACAACGATTCCATCAGAATACAAGAATATACAGAGTATGAATAAATACACTCGACAAATATCAGAGATTTAAATTACATTACTGCAGCGGAAAAATAATACAAAACATAACTGAAAGAAATACACGG
The DNA here is from genome assembly GCA_030737875.1 of Allium sativum. Classification (NCBI taxonomy): domain Eukaryota; kingdom Viridiplantae; phylum Streptophyta; class Magnoliopsida; order Asparagales; family Amaryllidaceae; genus Allium; species Allium sativum. The sequence goes on from CM060920.1 coordinate 919,058,949, forward strand.
ATACAGAGCTTTCCGAATATCACTTCAGCTATAAACCAGGATCCTGTGAAAATAAATCTGCAAAACCCAACTACTAGCTGCCCATGCGGAAAATAAAGGCACCTAGAGCTTAGGTTAAAACAATAAACTCCAGGCCAGTCATGTGACTGGTGTGAGAACTAAAACAGTTATTAATCTTTATTTTTAAAGAGAGTAATTCAAGGGACCACACTGTACAACACGGAACGGGTTTCCTCCCAAGAACACTAGTGCATATAACAAAACAACGCAATGCTTTTAAAAAAAATGAAGCTATTATAAGAGCCAGGTCCCATCACACAATGCAACGCAAGCCAGAGGATAGAGTTTTCCCTTATAATAACCAAACATGCTTGGTACGTTCAAAACAAATCATTTTTATATTACTATAAGTGTATAGTTTCAAAACAATTTCAATCATAGACGGCATGGGTACCATATATCATGTCGCCATACTAAGCTCTACAAATAAAACCACAAAGGTCATATTGGAAATTGGATTCCATCATGAGTCGAGGCAAGGGGCAAGCTGCTCTCCGATTCGAGACACTCTAGCTAATGTCTCAGGAACACACACAGCGATCCCTTGGAACCTCCAAGGCCGGTCCTCTCCTACTTTTGAGGATTGACAATTCCTGAACACACGTTTCCCGGTCCTATAGGACCTATATAATGGTATGTACGTCGGCTCACATAGTTCCAGTTATCAACCATATATTCGAGGCGCCTCGCATCCAATAACCACACAGGTAAAAAGTATATAAATGTCAGGGCTGGTTGTTCACTGACATCACCCATAACTAGAAAGAAACGTCGTGCACTCCTTGGGTCCTTATCCCGTTTTTAACTCATACCGAGGTGTGAGACTCATGAATTAACGCTATACACAAAGTTATGCCACACAGGCCGTGCTTTGATCATCAACCACAAGACTTTGCTTTTCAACAGAAGCCTTGATCACTTGCCACTTAGGCATGCCACACAAGCAATTCACTCCATGCGACTGAGGTCCATCGATGTATAACCTCTGAGCTCGTACGTCTCAGAGAAGGGCGTTAAGCAAGAGAATAAATTCTCCGCCGCCAAACAGATGTATATTCAATAGCGATCAATCAACACAGAATATAATCCAATGTCAGACACACAGTCCATTTACAAGTTCGTTTTGGGTCTGAACGAAACCGGACGCACTTTCCTCGCATATCCATCGATCTCCAAGTACGTCTGGACGATCACCAACTGTCTCCCTCCTCTTGGGTGTGCAGCCCAATCAAGATCATCAGTAATCACCCAAACGATGTGAAGACTTCCGGTCTTCAATCACCGTCTTCATCTTCGACTTATCGTCGAATCGGTTATTCAGAATGGGTATAAACCCGGCCTTTCCGAATAACCCGCGTATATAATAAACACGTGTTACACAAACACAACATACGCCGCATTCCAATTCAGAATATTCTTTCATTCAAATTTTCACATTCTTAGGGAAAGGTTCCCATTAATTTTATCAAAGATGAATTCTTCTAAATTTATTCTTTAATCTTCCTTTGGATATCGTTTCAAACCATATTATGGTTTTCCAAACTAGTCGGGATTAGTGAACCACACCGAAGTAATTATTTATTTTATTTCCCAATCCCAACCTATTCATCCCATGGGGCAAAACTGGTAATACTCCATATCTAACACCACGGTGTTATCGGTAAATATTAATTACCATTTCACGTTCAAATCTAATCAAAGATTTAACTATTGCTTTGGAGCAAAACTGGTGATACTCCATCCTCGATCACTTTAATCTAATTAAAGATTCCTTAAAACTCCACTTAGTTTTAATCTTCCCAAAAATTAATATACTGTCTTTATGTAATAAACCGGAAATTCTGGGCCAGTTTAAAATTTTTATTTTGGCAATTTTAGCGAATTTTGATTATTTAAAATAGATTATTTTAAATAAAATCGACGAGAAATTTATTTTGAATATAAAAGAACGTATATATTTATACACGTCGTCGTTAGAATATAAATATTTATATATAATTATAAATAGAATTGAAAATGGCGCGGTAGTTCGATAATTCGATTTCAAACTTCAATTGAATGTACCGGGTGCAAAGCAATCCGGATTTTAATGAAACCAAAAATGATAGGATCTAATTGATAATATCTTTCTATCGAATCCGAAAAATCAAATTTTCATAGCGGGAATCAAAAGATATGTCCAGTTGAAAATTCTGAATAGTCGCTATGGAATTCAGGCCCTTAAAAATGGACATTTTGCAAATGACCTCGGATTTCGACGAAACCACTTTTGTTGGATCCGCAGTGTCAAATTATTGCTAGATTCCAAATTTTATAATTTTTCGAATCAATATGTGAGCGTGGCAAAGGAAAACGCATTTGACCAGTTTCAGTTGATTTTAATCGACTGGAAATAGGCCATTTTTCCAACGATCTCAGAATTCGACGAAACTAGTTTTGCTAGGACCGTACCGTCAATACGAAGCTAGAAAATATTTTTCTGGAATTTTTCTAGTTAGTATGTGACCCCAGTAAATTGAAATGTACGTTTAAAATTCAATGTAGTGATTTAAATGTAAATTCAACGGAAACAGATTCAAACGATCAAATCAGCTTGCGATACATATCCCATTGTGTTCGGAATGGGGGTAATTAGCTATGGACGACAGGCGGTGGGTTCGATTTCGAGGTCGAAATTAAAAGTTGCTTTTTGAAAATAAAAATAATTAAATATTAAAAAAATATATATCCCTTACCCCCCTCTTTCCCCCTTCTCTCTCCTAATTCAAGAAAAAAAAAACCCGATTACACCCAGAACCGCACCCACGTCGTCGCCCCCCTGCCCTAGTCGACGCCGTCCATCGAGACCCCCCCTCCTCCTTCTCGACCGGCGAGCCCCCCCTTCGAATCCCCAAACCCGCGATTTCCCCAAGCCCTAACCCCTCTTCAACAGCCTCAGCCGCCATCACCAGGCCCGGCGCCGGAACCCCCACCGCCTGTAGATCCTTCCCCCCCGCCTGAGCGCCGAGAGCAGCCCCCCTTTCAGACGACGGCAACAAAGCCACTTCTCCCAAATTTGATACTGTAAGTTTTCCGATTTTTAAAGTACGATTTTTGTCCATGAATTGAGTACGATTTTTTTATACACAAGGAAAATCAGTTTTTTTTATTATAGCAAGAAAAAAAATCAGTATTTTTGTTGTTGTTGTTTATTTATTTTTTTTAAATAGAAAAGGAATAATTTTTATCAAAGAATAGATTTCTACTAGTGAAAGGCGAAATCTTTATATAGAAAAAGGCGAAATTTTTATATGATGTAGAAGAATTAAAAATACGATTTTTATATTTTTAAAGTATTAAAAATATAATCTTTACTATATAGAAGAATTAAAAATATAATTTTTATATAAGTAAAATATTAAAAATATCATCTTTTTATGTGTAGGAAAATAGAAAATATGATTTTTCGAAAACTTTATTTTTATAAAGGCGAAAACTTTATTTTTATAAAGGCGAAAACTTTATTTTTATAAAGGCGAAAACTTTATTTTTATAAAGGCGAAAAGTTTATTTTTATAAAGGCGAAAACTTTATTTTTGAAAGGGCGAAATCTTTATATGAGGAATAAGGTGATAAAAATATAATTTTTATCTATATAGTAGCGTTGGGAAAATATGCTTATTTTTATATATTGAATAACGGAATAAAAATTCGATTTTTAAATATATGAAGTGATTATAAAAATATGATTTTTAAATTGAAAGTGAACAAATAAAAATGTGATTTTTATTTTAAAGACATCAAAATATAAAAATGTGTGATTTTTATATATGTAGTGACTACGGGCAACGAAGATGAAAAAGGCAACAACGAGGAAGATTTCTGTCAATGAAGAGTCGTGGTATTGGATAGATTTTGGTGGTAACTTCTCACTCTAAATTTCTTTTTCTAGTTATATATATATACTAGGATGCAGACGGTGTTTAGTAGCACCCGACACCCGTCATCCACAGACCATGGATGACTTGTTTGTTAAATTGTTTGGTTGTGTAGTTGGTTAGTCTATTTGGTTTAAATTGAATTGTTTGGTGAATTGAGATTGATTTGATTGATGTGTGAATGGCGTGGGCCTTCACTAGACCGGGGATAAGGCTAGGCCTTGTCCCGTTTCTAGTATCGTGCCGTTATACCGCCGAAATTTTCTAAAATATGTTAGAAAAATAAAAATATCATTTTTATTGTGTAAATGAAATGAATAGAAATTCATGTGTTGAAATAGAATATTTTATCGTTAAAAATATAATTTTTAACGTGGAAGTGAATAAAATAAAATATTCATTTACAAACCGGACGGTTTGTTTATGTACACCTATTTGAAGGACATTGATTGGGACGATAAATTTTACACATCGCCCAACTGCACAAATAAAATCTGTGTTTGATTGTTTGAAACCCCACACGGGTGTTGGGATGAAATTTGAAGTTCACTCATCCTGATTAATTAAATATGTCGATCGATTGATTGACAGGCTGTTATAAGCGTCAGATATCTATATTTGATGCTTATACAGTGTAGTGCACTTTGGTTGATGATTGATTATTTTTCAATGCTATTATATACATGTGTTGTATGGAATCCATATAATTAACATTATATGGTGATTGATTGGGCCTCATTCCAATCGGGAAAACAATGAATATTATAAAAGAAAATTCATGTGTTGAATGGGATAAATATTCATTTGTTGGATAGAATATAGAAGTTTTGAAAATATAAATCCGTGTTGATTAGAGATGCGTTATTTTGACGCGAACGATATTTATATCGATTTTATTCGTTGTATAATGAATATTGAAAAGTGATTTCGAAATTAATTAAATTGAAATTGAAATTTAAAATGAACTGAAATTGAATTGAAATCAAATTGAAACGAATTCGAATTGAATCAAATAGAAGGTAAATTCGAATTGAATTGAAACGAATTTGAATTTGAATTTGAATTGAATTGAAATGAACTCGAATTGAATTGAAATCAAATCGATTTGAAATTGAAGATGAAGTTGAAATTGTTTTTGAAACGAATTTAAAACGATTTATAAAATACGTTTTAAAAGGAAATCGACGAAATATATAATATATATATATTATATATATAATGGCCTGAATAGAACGCGCTGCGCCGCGGTAGTTCGTGAATTTCGACCATTGACTTCGAATTGACGTTGCGGGAGATCCGACCGTCGGATTCTCCTAAAACCGGAACCGTTGGGTTCGTATCGAAAAGAGCTTTCCAATGAATATTAGAAATTTGAAATCTAACGGTTGGATTTGGAATTATGTCCAAATCAAATTAGAAAAAGGTCGCTGTAAGTGCAGTTCGATAGCCGTTGATGGAAATCGACTGTACGGGCCTTGATAAAATTATTAAAAATATCGATAATTTGTGTAAAATTATAATATGTGAATTGGAAAGAATTAGGCTGGAAAATTCCACATTAGAGGATAAAAATAGATTTTTATCGAAATGAACTAGTTTTGAACTAGAATTAAAATCAATTTATTTTTGAAATAAATAAATTGAATTTGAAAGTGATTTTGAAAATAATCGATAATTTCCAATACGTGGATTGGACTGGAGCTGAATCGAAATTATCTTCGGAATATTTCGATGTTGGATTTCGTGACTAAACAGATTTTTTTATGGGAATTTGAAAGATATATTTTATATCGTTATTTCCAATATGATATTTGTTGGTTTCAGAATTTGATATTGAATATAAGCCGATATATTTTCTATTCAGAGCCTTGTATTTAATATCAAATGTGATTTGGGTTTGTCGTGAATCGTGTTTTGTATGACATTGGTTCTTTAACCCAGTTAAAGGCAAGATGTCGATTTCTGAAAGGATTAAAGCTAAGTGGAGTTTTAATGAATCTTTAATTAGATTAAAATGTGAATTGATAATTTAAATTATCAAATCTGAAAGGTGATCGAGAATGGAGTACCACCAGTTTTGCTCCAAAGCGATAGTTAAATCTTTAATTAGATTTGAACGTGAAATGGTAATTAATTTTACCGATAACACCGTGGTGTTAGATATGGAGTATCACCAGTTTTGCTCCATGGGATATATAGGTTGGGATTGGGAAATAAACTAAATAATTACTTCGGCGTGGTTCGTTAATCCCGACTAGTTTGAGATGATATCCAAAGGAAGATTAAAGAATAAATTTAGAAGAATTTATCTTTGATAAAATTAATGGGAACCTTTCCCTAAGAATGTGATTTTGTGAATAAAAGAATATTCTGAATTGGAATGAGGCGTTCATTGTGTTTGTGTAACATTTGTTTATTATATACGTGGGTTATTCAGAAAGGCCGGGTTTATACCCATTCTGAATAACCGATTCGACGAGATGTCGAAGATGAAGACGGTGGTTGAAGACCGGAAGTCTTCACATCGTTTGGGTGATTACTGATGATCTTGATTGGGCTGTACACCCAGGATGAGGGAATCAGTTGGTGATCGTCTAGACGTACTTGGAGATGGATGGATATGCGAGGAAAATGCCTCCGGTTTCGTTCAGACCCAGAACGAACTTGTAAATGGATTGTGTGTCTGACATTGGATTTTATTCTGTGTTGATTGATCTTTATTAAATATACATCTGTTTGGCGGCAGAGAATTTATTCTCTTGCTTAACGCCCTTCTCTGAGACGTACGGGCTCAGAGGTTGTATATTGATGGACATCAGTCGCATGGAGTGAATTGTCAATGTGGCACGCGTAAGTGGCAATTGATCAGGGCTTCTGTTGAAAAGCAAAGTCTTGTGGTTGATGATCAAAGCACGGCCTGTGTGGCGTAGCTTTGTGTATAACGTGAATTCGCGAGCCTCACACCTCGGTATGAGTCAAAAACGGGATACGGACCCAAGGAGTGCACGACGTTTCTTTCTAGCTAGGGTGGTGTCAGTGACCTACCAGCCCTGACATTTATATACTTTTCACCTGTGTGGTTGTTGGATACGAGGCGCCTCGGATATAGGTCTGTAAGGACCGGGAAACGTGTGTTCAGGAATTGCCAATCCCCAAAAGTAAGAGAGGACCGGCCTTGGAGGATCCAGGGATTGCTGTGTGCGGTCCCGAGGCATTTGCTAGAGTGTCTCGAACGCGGAGAGGAGCTTGCCCCTTGCCTCGACTCATGACAGGAATCCAATTTCCAATACGTGTATTGCGGTTTTAATTGTAGAACTAGTATGGCGACATGATAGATGGTACCCATGCCGCCTATGATTGATATTTATGATTTGAATTGTTTTGACACTATACACTTATTGTAGTATCAAATAATGTGTTTTAAACGTATCAAGCATGCTTTGGCTGTTATAAGGGAAAACCCTATCCTCCGGCTTGCGTTGCATTGTGTGATGGGACCTGGGTCTTATAACAGCTTCATTTTTCTTTATTTAGCATTGCGCTGTTTGTTCTATGCACTGGTATTCTTGGGAGGAAACCCGTTCCGTGTTATACGGTGTGGTCCCTTGATTTAACTAACTTTAAAACCAATATTAATAACTGTTTTAGTTCTCACACCAGTCACATGACTGACCTGGAGTTTATTGTTTTAACCTAAACTCTGGGCGCCCCTATTTTCCACACGGGTAGCTAGTAGTTTTGGTTTTGCAGATTTATATTCACAGGGTCCTGATTTACAGCTGGAACGATGCTCGGAAAGCTTTGTATCCGTGTATCACTTCTAGTTGTGATTTTGTATTAGTTTCCGCTGCTATGTAATTTATTGTAATCTCTGATATTTATTGTATGTAATTTATTCATTTATACTCTGTATATTCTTGTATCTGATGGAATTGTTGTAATAACAATGAAATGTTCTTCCGTCTGCGTCCTTTTGTGTGTTGTTATCAAAGTATTCGTGCTTTCCTTTACGGGGAAGTTACGGGTTCTTACAGTGGTATCAGAGCTTTGGTTTACAGAGCTCGAGAACAAGACACATTAGAACCATACGAAAGAATTCATCAGATATTGGATTAGCAATATCCAATTAGAATGACTCGTTAGAGATAGGATCAGTAGTATCCTAGAACGAGTGTGAAGAGTATATTTTTCAAATGGAAACAATTTTGTTTTAAAATTTAATCCATTTTAAACGTATTTGAATATTTATTTATTTTGAATTTGGACAATCGAGTATATATAGATTTCGCGTATACGCGTCATGAACGTATATTCGAAGTTTTAATATACTGGGTAGATATAGAATCACATTCTAGACATCCGGGGATGATTCTGATGATGGTGCATCATCATCATTATTCATATTCGAGTTTCGAAGGTGTGATTTTCTATATATTTCCATTAGACTGGTGTGAGAACCAAAACTAATATAGCTAGAATACATTGTTGTGAATTGGCATCAAAAACATGATTTTTGTATATTTATCAAAAGTTATGAATTTGAAACTCTAATCCACTAATTGATTGATGTTTGTGTTGTTTGCCTATTTGTTTGATAATTTTAACCATTTAGCCTAATTGAACCGAATATTGAACTATATTGATAATTGGTCGTCTATGCATGCATATACTTGTACTTACATTGAACAGGTCATAGCAAGGAGGCTAGAGCAGAGAATAAAATTTGTTTGCCCGACAAATAGGTACATGTTTACTATATTATTTACTGTTTTGTTTGGGTGATGATGATTTTATGAGCCTATTGGCTAGCCGCTTGGCTTTTTCTTTTGCTTTTTGAGATCTGAAGGACCGGGGAAGCTATTTGAAATTCCCCGATGCTCCCGGTGCAGGGGAGGTTATGGCGAAATTTTTCGAAAATTTAGGGTGTTAGCCAAATTTTTGAAGAATTTGAAAATTCTCAGAAACTGAAAAGTTGGAGAATGGAAGCCAGATCGAACGTAGAGCTGAATAATCAAACCACTTTCGACTTTGTTCCTTTTCGGGGACGAAAAGTTTTAAGTGGGGGAGATTGTAATAACCCGGAAATTCTGGGCCAGTTTAAAATTTTTATTTTGGCAATTTTAGCGAATTTTGATTATTTAAAATAGATTATTTTAAATAAAATCGACGAGAAATTTATTTTGAATATAAAATAACGTATATATTTATACACGTCGTCGTTAGAATATAAATATTTATATATAATTATAAATAGAATTGAAAATGGCGCGGTAGTTCGATAATTCGATTTCAAACTTCAATTGAATGTACCGGGTGCAAAGCAATCCGGATTTTAGTGAAACCAAAAATGATAGGATCTAATTGATAATATCTTTCTATCGAATCCGAAAAATCAAATTTTCATAGCGGGAATCAAAAGATATGTCCAGTTGAAAATTCTGAATAGTCGCTATGGAATTCAGGCCCTTAAAAATGGACATTTTGCAAATGACCTCGGATTTCGACGAAACCACTTTTGTTGGATCCGCAGTTTCAAATTATTGCTAGATTCCAAATTTCATAATTTTTCGAATCAATATGTGAGCGTGGCAAAGGAAAACTTGTTTGACCAGTTTCAGTTGATTTTAATCGACTGGAAATTGGCCATTTTTCCAACGATCTCAGAATTCGACGAAACTAGTTTTGTTAGGACCGTACCGTCAATACGAAGCTAGAAAATATTTTTCTGGAATTTTTCTAGTTAGTATGTGACCCCAGTAAATTGAAATGTACGTTTAAAATTCAATGTAGTGATTTAAATGTAAACTCAACGGAAACAGATTCAAACGATCAAATCAGCTTGCGATACATATCTTATTGTGTTCGGAATGTGGGTAATTAGCTATGGACGACAGGCGGTGGGTTCGATTTCGAGGTCGAAATTAAAAGTTGCTTTTTGAAAATAAAAATAATTAAATATTAAAAAAAAAAATATCCCTCACCCCCCTTTTTCCCCCTTCTCTCTCCTAATTTCAGAAAAGAAAAAAAAAACCCGATTACACCCAGAACCGCACCCACGTCGTCGTCCCCCTGCCCTAGTCGACGCCGTCCATCGAGACCCCCCTCCTCCTTCTCGACCGGCGAGCCCCCCTCCCGTCGAATCCCCAAACCCGCGATTTCCCCAAGCCCTAACCCCTCTTCAACAGCCTCAGCCGCCATCACCAGGCCCGGCGCCGGAACCCCCACCGCCTGTAGACCCTTCCCCCCCGCCTGAGCGCCGAGAGCAGCCCCCCCCTTTCAGACGACGGCAACAAAGCCACTTCTCCCAAATTTGATACTGTAAGTTTTCCGATTTTTAAAGTACGATTTTTTTATACACAAGGAAAATCAGTTTTTTTATTATAGCAAGAAAAAAATCAGTATTTTTTTTGTTGTTGTTTATTTATTTTTTTTAAATAGAAAAGGAATAATTTTTATCAAAGAATAGATTTCTACTAGTGAAAGGCGAAATCTTTATATAGAAAAAGGCGAAATTTTTATATGATGTAGAAGAATTAAAAATACGATTTTTATATTTTTAAAGTATTAAAAATATAATCTGTACTATATAGAAGAATTAAAAATATAATTTTTATATAAGTAAAATATTAAAAATATCATCTTTATATGTGTAGGAAAATAGAAAATATGATTTTTCGAAAACTTTATTTTTATAAAGGCAAAAACTTTATTTTTATAAAGGCAAAAACTTTATTTTTATAAAGGCGAAAACTTTATTTTTATAAAGGCGAAAACTTTATTTTTATAAAGGCGAAAACTTTATTTTTGAAAGGGCGAAATCTTTATATGAGGAATAAGGTGATAAAAATATAATTTTTATCTATATAGTAGCGTTGGGAAAATATGCTTATTTTTATATATTGAATAACGGAATAAAAATTCGATTTTTAAATATATGAAGTGATTATAAAAATATGATTTTTAAATTGAAAGTGAACAAATAAAAATGTGATTTTTATTTTAAAGACATCAAAATATAAAAATGTGTGATTTTTATATATGTAGTGACTACGGGCAACGAAGATGAAAAAGGCAACAACGAGGAAGATTTCTGTCAATGAAGAGTCGTGGTATTGGATAGCTTTTAGTGAGAACTTCTCACTCTAAATTTCTTTTTCTAGTTATATATATATACTAGGATGCAGACGGTGTTTAGTAGCACCCGACACCCGTCATCCACAGACCATGGATGGCTTGTTTGTTAAATTGTTTGGTTGTGTAGTTGGTTAGTCTATTTGGTTTAAATTGAATTGTTTGGTGAATTGAGATTGATTTGATTGATGTGTGAATGGCGTGGGCCTTCACTAGACCGGGGATAAGGCTAGGCCTTGTCCCGTTTCTAGTATCGTGCCGTTATGCCGCCGAAATTTTCTAAAATATGTTAGAAAAATAAAAATATCATTTTTATTGTGTAAATGAAATGAATAGAAATTCATGTGTTGAAATAGAATATTTTATCGTTAAAAATATAATTTTTAACGTGGAAGTGAATAAAATAAAATATTCATTTACAAACCGGACGGTTTGTTTATGTACACCTATTTGAAGGACATTGATTGGGACGATAAATTTTACACATCGCCCAACTGCACAAATAAAATCTGTGTTTGATTGTTTGAAACCCCACACGGGTGTTGGGATGAAATTTGAAGTTCACTCATCCTGATTGATTAAATATGTCGATCGATTGATTGACAGGCTATTATAAGCGTCAGATATCTATATTTGATGCTTATACAGTGTAGTGCACTTTGGTTGATGATTGATTATTTTTCAATGCTATTATATACATGTGTTGTATGGAATCCATATAATTAACATTATATGGTGATTGATTGGGCCTCATTCCAATCGGGAAAACAATGAATATTATAAAAGAAAATTCATGTGTTGAATGGGATAAATATTCATTTGTTGGATAGAATATAGAAGTTTTGAAAATATAAATCCGTGTTGATTAGAGATGCGTTATTTTGACGCGAACGATATTTATATCGATTTTATTCGTTGTATAATGAATATTGAAAAGTGATTTCGAAATTAATTAAATTGAAATTGAAATTGAAATTTAAAATGAACTGAAATTGAATTGAAATCAATTTGAAACGAATTCGAATTGAATCAAATAGAAGGTAAATTCGAATTGAATTGAAACGAATTTGAATTTGAATTTGAATTGAATTGAAATGAACTCGAATTGAATTGAAATCAAATCGATTTGAAATTGAAGATGAAGTTGAAATTGTTTTTGAAACGAATTTAAAACGATTTATAAAATACGTTTTAAAAGGAAATCGACGAAATATATATAATATATATATATTATATATATAATGGCCTGAATAGAACGCGCCGCGCCGCGGTAGTTCGTGAATTTCGACCATTGACTTCGAATTGACGTTGCGGGAGATCCGACCGTCGGATTCTCCTAAAACCGGAGCCGTTGGGTTCGTATCGAAAAGAGCTTTCCAATGAATATTAGAAATTTGAAATCTAACGGTTGGATTTGGAATTATGTCCAAATCAAATTAGAAAAAGGTCGCTGTAAGTGCAGTTCGATAGCCGTTGATGGAAATCGACTGTACGGGCCTTGATAAAATTATTAAAAATATCGATAATTTGTGTAAAATTATAATATGTGAATTGGAAAGAATTAGGCTGGAAAATTCCACATTAGAGGATAAAAATAGATTTTTATCGAAATGAACTAGTTTTGAACTAGAATTAAAATCAATTTATTTTTGAAATAAATAAATTGAATTTGAAAGTGATTTTGAAAATAATCGATAATTTCCAATACGTGGATTGGATTGGAGCTGAATCGAAATTATCTTCGGAATATTTCGATGTTGGATTTCGTGACTAAACAGATTTTGTTATGGGAATTTGAAAGATATATTTTATATCGTTATTTCCAATATGATATTTGTTGGTTTCAGAATTTGATATTGAATATAAGCCGATATATTTTCTATTCAGAGCCTTGTATTTAATATCAAATGTGATTTGGGTTTGTCGTGAATCGTGTTTTGTATGACATTGGTTCTTTAACCCAGTTAAAGGCAAGATGTCGATTTCTGAAAGGATTAAAGCTAAGTGGAGTTTTAATGAATCTTTAATTAGATTAAAATGTGAATTGATAATTTAAATTATCAAATCTGAAAGGTGATCGAGAATGGAGTACCACCAGTTTTGCTCCAAAGCGATAGTTAAATCTTTAATTAGATTTGAACGTGAAATGGTAATTAATTTTACCGATAACACCGTGGTGTTAGATATGGAGTATCACCAGTTTTGCTCCATGGGATATATAGGTTGGGATTGGGAAATAAACTAAATAATTACTTCGGCGTGGTTCGTTAATCCCGACTAGTTTGAGATGATATCCAAAGGAAGATTAAAGAATAAATTTAGAAGAATTTATCTTTGATAAAATTAATGGGAACCTTTCCCTAAGAATGTGATTTTGTGAATAAAAGAATATTCTGAATTGGAATGAGGCGTTCATTGTGTTTGTGTAACATTTGTTTATTATATACGTGGGTTATTCAGAAAGGCCGGGTTTATACCCATTCTGAATAACCGATTCGACGAGATGTCGAAGATGAAGACGGTGGTTGAAGACCGGAAGTCTTCACATCGTTTGGGTGATTACTGATGATCTTGATTGGGCTGTACACCCAGGATGAGGGAATCAGTTGGTGATCGTCCAGACGTACTTGGAGATGGATGGATATGCGAGGAAAATGCCTCCGGTTTCGTTCAGACCCAGAACGAACTTGTAAATGGATTGTGTGTCTGACATTGGATTTTATTCTGTGTTGATTGATCTTTATTAAATATACATCTGTTTGGCGGCAGAGAATTTATTCTCTTGCTTAACGCCCTTCTCTGAGACGTACGGGCTCAGAGGTTGTATATTGATGGACGTCAGTCGCATGGAGTGAATTGCCAATGTGGCACACGTAAGTGGCAATTGATCAGGGCTTCTGTTGAAAAGCAAAGTCTTGTGGTTGATGATCAAAGCACGGCCTGTGTGGCGTAGCTTTGTGTATAACGTGAATTCGCGAGCCTCACACCTCGGTATGAGTCAAAAACGGGATACGGACCCAAGGAGTGCACGACGTTTCTTTCTAGCTAGGGTGGTGTCAGTGACCTACCAGCCCTGACATTTATATACTTTTCACCTGTGTGGTTGTTGGATACGAGGCGCCTCGGATATAGGTCTGTAAGGACCGGGAAACGTGTGTTCAGGAATTGCCAATCCTCAAAAGTAAGAGAGGACCGGCCTTGGAGGATCCAGGGATTGCTGTGTGCGGTCCCGAGGCATTTGCTAGAGTGTCTCGAACGCGGAGAGGAGCTTGCCCCTTGCCTCGACTCATGACGGGAATCCAATTTCCAATACGTGTATTGCGGTTTTAATTGTAGAACTAGTATGGCGACATGATAGATGGTACCCATGCCGCCTATGATTGATATCTATGATTTGAATTGTTTTGACACTATACACTTATTGTAGTATCAAATAATGTGTTTTAAACGTATCAAGCATGCTTTGGCTATTATAAGGGAAAACCCTATCCTCCGGCTTGCGTTGCATTGTGTGATGGGACCTGGGTCTTATAACAGCTTCATTTTTCTTTATTTAGCATTGCGCTGTTTGTTCTATGCACTGGTATTCTTGGGAGGAAACCCGTTCCGTGTTATACGGCGTGGTCCCTTGATTTACCTAACTTTAAAACCAATATTAATAACTGTTTTAGTTCTCACACCAGTCACATGACTGACCTGGAGTTTATTGTTTTAACCTAAACTCTGGGTGCCCCTATTTTCCACACGGGCAGCTAGTAGTTTTGGTTTTGCAGATTTATATTCACAGGGTCCTGATTTACAGCTGGAACGATGCTCGGAAAGCTCTGTATCCGTGTATCACTTCTAGTTGTGATTTTGTATTAGTTTCCGCTGCTATGTAATTTATTGTAATCTCTGATATTTATTGTATGTAATTTATTCATTTATACTCTGTATATTCTTGTATCTGATGGAATTGTTGTAATAACAATGAAATGTTCTTCCGTCTGCGTCCTTTTGTGTGTTGTTATCAAAGTATTCGTGCTTTCCTTTACGGGGAAGCTACAGGTTCTTACACTTTAACTGGGTTAAAGAACCAATGTCACCTAAAACACGATTCACGATAAACCCAAAATCACTTTCTATTGTTAATCGGGTTAAAGAACAGGTGTTATTCAAAACACCGCTCACGATAAACCCCAAAAACCAATTCAAATTCAATTCCAATTAAATACTAATTTACTAGACAATTTCACTAAGTCTTAATTAAAAGATTTATTCTTTTCTAAACTAGAGTGTTATTTAAGACCCCATTCACGACGAACCCACAGTCCCATTTGATATTAAATGCAAGGCTCTGAATAGAAAATATACCGACTTATGTTCAATATCAAATTCTGAAACCAACAAATATCGTAATGGCAATAACGATATAAAATATATCTTTCAAATTTCCACAACCATATCTGTATAATCACGAAATCCAACATCGAAATATTCCGAAGATAATTTCGATTCAAATCCATTCCAATTCGTATATTGGAAATTCTAATTATTTTAAAACAACTTCAAATCTAGTTTAAAACTAGTTCATTTTGATAAAAATATATTTTTATCCTTACAAATGTGGAATTTTTCATCCTAGTTTCTTTCCAATTCATATATTATGATTTTACACAAATTATTAATATTTTTAATAATTTTATCAAGGCCCGTACAGTCGGTTTTTAACAACGACCATCGAACTGCACAAACAACGACCTTTTCCAAATTTGATTTGGACATAATTCCAAATCCAACCATTAGAATTTAAATTTCTAATATTCATTGGAAATCTCTTTTCGATACGAACCCAAAGGTTCTGGTTTTAGGAGAATTCGACTGTCGGATCTCCCGCAACGTCAATTCGAAGTCAATGGTCGAAATTCGCGAACTGCCGTGGCGCGGCGCGTTCTATTTAGGCCATTATATATATATATATATATATATATATTATATATATATATTTCATCGATTTCCTTTTAAAACGTATTTTATAAATCGTTTTAAATTCGTTTTTGAAACGATTTCAACTTCATATTCAATTTCGAATCAAAATTGAATATTCCACATCATCGATATACAGATGATAATATTTTCAAAACGTTATATTTTGAAATCACTTCCTTTTCTATAATCATTATAAAAACGAATATAATCGATATAAATATTGTTCGCGTCGAAATGGCGCATCTCTAATCTACACGGCTTTATATATTTCAATAATTTCGTTATTCTATTCAAAAAATGAATATTTATTCTTCAACACATGAATATACATTTTTCTTTCAACACATGAATATTTTCAACACATGAACATCGTCAACACATGACTATTTTTGCTATTTAATATATTTTATAAAATTATGATAAAGATGTAAATTTTATTGTTAAAATATTTTACTCAACACATGATAAGTTTCAACACATGAATATTCTCAACACATGAGCATCGTCAACACATGACTATTTTTGTTCAATTCAACACATGAATGTTTATTTTATAATATTCTTTATTTTCCCAATTGGAACGAGGCCCAATCAATTACCATATAATGTTAATTATATGGATTCCATACAACACATGTATAAAATAGCAACGATAAATAATCAACCATCATCCAAAGTGCACCACACAATTGCATAAGCATTAAATATAAATAATTAACTCTTACGCAGTCTGTCGACCAATCGATCGACATACAACTAAATAATTGGGATTAGTGTACGCCAAATATTATCCCAACACCCATGTGGGGTTTCAATCTACAAACACTGAATATTATTTGTGCAGTTGGGCGACGTGTAAAATTTATCATCCCAATCAATGTCCTTCAAATAGTTGTACATAAACAAACCGTCCGGTTTGTAAATGAATATTTACTTATTCACATTCACGTTAAAAACTATATTTTTAACGATAAAATATTTTATTCTCAACACATTAATGTTTTATTATCTATTTCACATCAACATCACAAGCAAATTTCACAATACATCAAACAAGCATACAAGTCGTCCATGGTCTGTGGACGATGGGTGTCGGGTGCTGCTAAGCAACGTCTGCATTCTAGTATATATTTTTAACTAGAAAACAAGAATTTAAGTGAGAAGTTCTCACCGACTAGCTAAACCAAACGAAACGACTCTTCATATGTAGAAATCTTCGTCGTGCTCGCCTTTTGTCTATTTCATTGTCCGTAGCCACTACATAGATAAAAATCACATTTTTATATTATTGCTATGTATATAAAAATTCTATTTTTATACCGCTACTATATAGATAAAAATTCTATTTTTACACCGCTACTATATAGATAAAAATTCTATTTTTACACCGTTACTATATAGATAAAAATTCTGTTTTTACCTTTCTAAAATTATTTTCATGTCGTTATATATATAAAAATTACAAATTTATATGTGATTCATGTAAAATAAAAAAAACAAATCTTTATATCACTATACATATAATAAAAATCATATTTTTATATATAAAAATCATATTTTTACCATGCTAACTTCATAATAAAAATTATATTTTTATATCGCTCTTCTTCTAATAAAGATTATATTTTTTCTTCGCTCAAAATCAAATCTTTACTTCATTAAAATCCAACCTTTCTTTGCTAATATCGCATATAGAAGTCAAATCTTTCTTTGCTAAGATCACATATAAAAATCAAATATTTCTTTGCTAATATCACCTATAAAAATCATATCTTTCTTTTTTTAACGAAAAGCTAATCTTTTTACGTATGAAATCAAAGCTTTCATAGATAAATTAAATAAAAGAAAATAAGATAAAATGAAGTAAAAAAAAGAAAAAGAAGCTCACAGTTGAATTCAGGCGTGGGGGAGGGCTGTCAGCACTCACAGGAGGTGGCTAGGTGGGCGCAGGGGGTTAGGAGCGTCGGATGTGGTGGCGGGTCGGCGGCGAGGTCAGGGAGGGTGGCGTCTGTGGTTGCTAAAGGGGGAGGCGCGCGATTTTCTGTAGAAAGAGGGGGAAAAGGGAGGATAGAGGGGAGTGGGATGAGAATCGGGGAAGAAGGGAGGGGCGCCTCGCGCTGGCGGTGGCGGCGCGCTGCTCGGAGGAGCAGCGGCGGCTGCTCCTCCCCATTCCCATTTTTTTTTCCAATTTTGAAAATAGACCAAGGTGGGGGGGGGGGGTTTGACCGTGGTATGGGGAAATAAGGCTTGAGCCCAACATATATAATTTTATATTTAATTATTTTAATTCCCAAAAAGTAACTTTTTCTTTCGAACCCCGAATGGAACCCAATGACTATCGCCCTAGCTAATTACCCCCATTCCGAACACAATGGGATATGTTTCGTAACCCAATTCGACTGTTACGATTAGTTTTCATCAAATTTAAAATATAAATCATTATATTGAATTTTAAACGTACATTTCAATTTACCGGAGCCACGTGCTAACTTTAAAAATTCCAAAAAAATTGTTTCTAGCTTCGTATTGACAATACAGTCCTAACAAAACTAATTTCGTCTAATTCTGAAACCGTTTGAAAAATGACCATTTTCCAATCGATTAAAATCAACTGAAACTGATCAAAACACATTTTACTTCGCCACACTCACATATTAATTCAGAAAATTTTGAATTTTGGAATCTAGCAATAACTTGACATCCCGAATCCAACAAAAATTGTTTCATAGAAAACTGAGGCCGTTTGCAAAATTCCCATTTTTAAGGGCCAGAATTCCATAGCGACTATTCTGAATTTTCAACTGGACATATCTTTTGATTCCCGCTATGAAATTTCAATTTTTCAGATTCGTTGGAAAGATATCCTCAATTAGATTCTAATATTTTCGGTTTCGCTAAAATCCAGTTTATTTTGCACTCGGTTCATTCATTTAAACTTTGAAATCGAATTTTCAAACTACCACGCCATTTTCAATTCCTTTTATAATTAAAATAAAATATTTATATTCTAACTATGATCTATATAAATATATACGTTCTAATTCTATTCAAAATAAATTCCTCGTCGATACTATTTAAAATAATTCATTTTAAATATTCAAAATTCATCGAAATTGCCAAAATAAAATTTTTAAATGGCTCAGAATTTCCGGGTTGTTACAGATTTTGTATCTTGAAACAAGATTAAACACAAAAAGGGTTTTTTGGTCACTGTTTTGACTGGAACATAATTAATAAACAATAATAATAAATATAAATTAGTAACTACATTAACTTCAATTTTGAAAATAAACATAAATATACATATTAATCATACCCATCTAAACCTACGTACATGACACTATTATATGAGATAAATATTTTTTATTATTATTGTTTGAATTTGAAATATTTCCATTTTATAAGAATAAATATATGGTGATAATTCCCATAACAAATGGGAATTAAACGTTTGTAACCATTGTAGCAATGAATATGGAATTTGTTGCTGTAATAGAAAGGTCATAAATATGATAATTGGTATTGTAGCCATATTCGTTTTGGGGAAATAATTGATTAGGATAAACATGCCTAAATGGTTGCAATTAAATCGGTACCTAGGAATAGGGATTGTAACTCCAATTGAGGAATAAATAATTAGATAATTTAAATATACATATATTCATTTGAAAATTAAATGAAATTAAATTGGTAGTAATATATAGAACTTATATTAATTAGATTAGAATTCAAATGAGACTGATATAAATGACATTCAATAGCATAATGAATGTCTTATAAAAATATGAATGTTAGTGCCTTAAATGGCATTGAAAAGGTTAACTGATGCCTTAGGAAATGTGAATGTTTAGCTCATTAGTGGCAGATAAGCTAATTAATAATAATAGAATGGGGAATTAATGGGAATTGATTGGCGTAATAAATATTAAGTCCAATAAGGAAATTAATAAATAAACATCCTAGGATAGGAAGTTATAGATTTTCCTTATTTATTTCTAGTTAACCAAGAATTAATATAACCAGAATCAAGATTGGATTTGGTAGGTAAATGATGCGAGGTCAATTGCCTTATCCGGCAGAAGACTGCACTTTCCAACAGTCAAATATATGTATAACTGATGTGAGATATCATTAACTATAGGAACCCATAACGATAGTTAATTGCATAGCGAGGATTATTTCCTAAAATAAGGTTTATCTTAAGTGTGAGCTATTAAGAGGTTGTAGGACATGCCTCCCATCCCAAGAAAGGAAACCTTAAAAAGGAAATAATTTATCAATGTAGCCTGCTTTGGGGTAAAGGTATTAAGTAATTAGATCCGCCCTTAAAAGGGTATTAAGTGATCGCATAGATCACCTCCCCATAAATTAGAAGTATTAAATGGCTATTGGGTACGAGCTTGGTAATCTCTGCGTTGGTCTGTTTCCTCTAGGTAGTAAGTAACTGAGGTGAGTGTCCACCTTGGAATTAGGTATTAAATGGCCGCTACGGAGGTACCATATGTCTTCCTACCCTATGGGAAGTACTAAGTGGCTAGGGAATTATCTAATAAGACCAGCTAGATAGTAACACGGGGGTCCATCGAGGAAATATCACAAATGATGAGATGTTGTCTACCTATCCTATAGGTAATAGTGACTACTTACTATCACTCTCCTTATGCGGGGGCATGGGTATTTGCGTGAAAGACAGAATCTTTAAATTAGAAGGGCTTAGTAAATGATGTCCTGTAATTTATATTAGTGTAGAGTAAACCACTGAGTAAGGTATTAAGTGACTAAGGGTCTGCGTTGGGTCTTAAGTGATCAAAAGGTTCCATCCTTATCTTATATTAATAATGAAGTTTTAAGTGGCTATAAAGAGATAATTAACCTCTTTCTGGAATAGTGATCAGACTAGAGCCCACCTCTTAGTTTTGATACTTAGTTGAATGATGGTTTAAAGGATTCATAACTATCGTAAAGTTTTATCTCAATATTGATACATCATTATCATTTTGGGAGATACTACCTTGGGTATGGTAGTTGGTCGTCATGCGTAAATCTTTACCAGGTTAGGTTAGAATTACTAGCCTTGTTGGGCATATGTTTTGATGTTGACCAAACAGAACACGTTGGTGTATTGTAGATAATGTTTTACATTTTCTACTCACCATGACTTGTTGTTCTGACTCCCCTCCTTATAACAACTCTCAGGTTTAGCTCGGGGAAGATAGATCTTAACAGACATTTAGTTTAGTTTTCAGTTCTTGATCTCTCATGCTCGATATCGATGTGAGATGTGCTTTAAGGTAGTCGTCTTGGTCGGTATTTGTTATCTTATCATGTTTCCACTGTGTGTTAGTTTTTTTTGCTCTGATTATGCTCATGCTCATTTGTCTAGGTACCAAATTTATACCCTTAATTCTTGGATGGGTTTAAGTTTTGAGTTTTTTCAAAATTCAGGCTTAGAAAAGTGTGGGGTTTTACATTTGGTATCAGAGCTTGGGTTTAGATGAACAGAGGGATTAATAAATTAGGATTTAGTGAGAGAACGTATTCGATTTTCCTTTCTATTTTCTTTCATCACTCCACTTGACTCTAAATTATTTCAATGTTGTAATAGTCCTGAGTCCATTTAACTAAAATGGATTTATAATGACTAAAAGTCGAAATATGGTGAGTTTGAGTTCCTAACCAACCCGACCTGCCCAATGGTGCGTTGGCATTTTGTCATGAAGAGCATGAGGATGACATGTGGTAAATCCCGTGGATTTGAGCTTGGTGACTGGATGAAAAGCTATCTACAACTGAGATAGTCGTGGTTTCTGCTTTTGGTTTCGTCGGGGGTTCCAGTCAATGACCTTTTCTTGGTCTTAAATGAGCAATTCATATTAATATGTTGTATTCGACCGAAAATATAATTATGAGGTATATCCATTTGATACTTCACTTTGAAATCCAAATATTCTTTTGTTAAAATTATTCCTTTAAATCCTTGGTCTTATATTCGGACAAATTTCAGATATGTAAAATAAAAAGGGGTTTCAAAAATTTTAAAGTATGGTTTTTGAAAGATAGTTTTTTAATTAAAGGTTTAAGAAATAAATAAAATCTTAAAATTTTAAAGTCTATTCATGTTTCTGATTGTTTAGGTTTTGTATAATTTTAATAAATAATCCAGCCTGATAAAAAGTAGGAAATTGGAAATGACAAGGGATATGCAATTATTACCCATTCCTTATTATTTTTATTATTCCTCTTTTTGGGTATTTCAGATGAATTATCGAAATATCAATAACCTTTTAAAGATTTAAAAGTGCCAACTATTCAAAAAGTGGAAAAATTAATCTAGCCAGTAATATAAACTGAATATAAATAATAATAAAATAAATAAATTTATAGTATGAAACCCTCGATTTATAAATAAAATGTACTTCAAAAAGTTTTCAATTTCTTTCCTCAAAAGGAGTAAGGAAAATCTTCGGTTCAACTTGGGGTATTTGATTTCGGAAATCATTTGAATTGTTTATCAACTAGGTAAGGGGAAAATCTATCTTAATTTTCTTACGGATTTCTAGTTGATTTTCTATTCGAAAATTGGTTCATTTGTTTGATGGTCGCAACTATTTGGAGGCGAACGAATGGCGTTTGGGAATTATTTCTCGACTCGATGGATGGAGGCCATCAACACGAGATTGTTGGTGGGATCGTGAAGTTGATATGATTTCATAATAATATTTTTTTAGTTTTTCTTATATCGAACAGAGTCGATGGACTAAGGTTCAGGCCGCGCCCAAAATAAGGCAGCGGTCGACCACCCTTCATGACCCAAGTCGATCGCTTCCCCCTCCTAGCCGTGACCCGAACCCGACCCAAGCCCGACCTGACTTGCTGGAACGATATATATATATTGTCCCAGTCTCCGTCTCCCTCATTCTAATAGTCTAAACCCAATTTCCACCATTTCCCAAATCCCTAACTTAAGCCTTATAGCTCCATTTCACCTCTAATTACCACCAAAATTCTTGCAGCAAAGATCTAGCCCCTTCTACAATCCAGATCTATAATTTCATTCATTAATTTTGTCGTCCTCCAATGGCCCCTCCTCGAACCTTAAATATCCACGTGCAACACCCTGGTCTGACACCTCATGAAGTTGCGTGATTAGATGGAAGCGAGAGGAAAATCCAGGATTACGTGGAAATGACCAACTGCGAGTTTCACCATGGGCAACTGGTGAAATTCGCTGATTTTGCTCATGATTCAGTTGGAGAAACTTTCCGTTACGCTTAGACACTTTTGTGTGTGAGTACTTCCTGCACTATACCCGCCTTTTCGATGCTTAGATGGAAGTAAACATTGACGAGGACAGCTGCATTATCCGGTATGAGGTGAAGGGAACCCATATTGAGCTTACTGACTAGGATTTGGCAGAGATATTGGGTATTTCAGTGGTCGGAGCATAGTTGGATGCCATCGAGATGAACGATCCTCGAATTCTTTCCCGCATATTCATTAGAGCTGCTTGTGTTTAGGACATCGATAACCTATGACCTATCGCCCGTCCAGTCGTGCGCATTATACAACATAATATCATCCTTAAGACGGAAGCCTCGAGCAGATCTACCCTTCCATGCATCAAGCCACATATGTTATTCTTGGCGACATAACTATCAACTGGGAGCACATGCTTATGATTCACCTTTCTGAGCCTTTGCTGGTATGCCGAGGAGCCACTTCCTATATAGCCATCTTCTCACCCTTGTCTTTCGATATTATGGAGTCAAGCTGAGTTATAACACCCCGTATTTTCTATGGATATTTGTAATGACCCGCATTGGCAAAGGTATTAGAATTAATTTATTTAATTATATAAATGGTGGTATAGTGAATTTAATGGTCGTGGATTTAAGTAATGATGAATATTTAATTAAAATAATAAATTAAATAATATATTTAATTCTGAAATAAACAGAATTGGCTGAAATGACGATATGGTGTGAACCGGATCATCTGTGATACGTAATTCAGCTTGGAATTTGAATTTGAATAACGAATATATTCAATCGTCGACAATTGAACGTATAGTTTATAATATAATTATAAACGAGCACGAAATGGCGCGGTAGTTCGCTATTTGGCGATTTGAACTTCAACTGAATGTACAGAGTTCGTTTTAAATCGGATTTCTGTGAAACAAGAAACGTGTGGAGCTGGTGGAGTATATCTTTCTAGTGGAACAGGAAAATCAGGATTTCGTCGTATAGATTTTGAGATATGTCCGAATCAAATTTTAAAATAGTTGCTATAGAATCGTTTATCGACCGTATCGGTTTATTCAATATAACTAGAGATCGGATTCGAATTTGAACAAGGTTCTTTTGGGACATAACGATAATTTAATTTTTAGAATTTTACTGTAATTTTTAATTAATTTAATAAGCGACTTTTTATTTGAAGTATTTCGCACCCTGAAATCAATATTTTGAGGTTTCACAATATGAGTTAATCTACCTGTATTTTTATATTATTGGAATCCAGACACATCGCTGATCACAATGGTATTTTTGTTTTCGTTGTTCGTGGCTCGTGTGTATAGGAAGTAGTGTGTGACAGGGTATGTTCAAGGTTATAACTTAAAATATCTCCTAACCCTAAACGTTTCCATTTCTATGGTAAAATCAGTAGCCACCGTTCCCTTTTTCACAGCGAAACGTGGAAACCATTGCTCCAAAAATAATAATATCTCCTTTCCTTTTATATAATCCCTCGCCGTTCAAAACCCTGAACATTTTTTTTCCTCTCTGGTCAATACAATTCCACGCCGCCACTTCTCAAACTAATCGTGATCTTCTAAAAATGAAATCATTTCAAATATAATGCTAAGAATTCCGAAATACATATCGTTGGGATGCTGGGAGGATTCCGTACAACATAGTGTAAATTGGTAACATTCGGTGAATGTTTGCTGAGCCGTGGTTTTTACTAGTCGAAGTAGGGTTAAGCTTTACTGGCAATAACGTCAATGGGAGAAGGAGGCGCGAACGACACTGAGTTTGTAATGGCGATGAGATTGGATGGCCGGAGTTTGACGATTGTTAGGGACTAAAAGTTTCGATCTAAGTTCTGAGTTCGTGCGATTAGGACCTCGACGCGTTTTGAGGATGGGGACCGAGTCTCGTGAAGTGGTTATGGAAACGAAGGGTGTTTGATGAGGAGTTCAACAGTGATGGTTACAGGAAGTTTCATGGACCGTGGAGCAAGAACGAAGTGGAAGAGTGTGCAAATGAATTGCGGTTTCCTGTATACGGGATTTGGGGAAGAAGAGGATGGCAGGTGGGCTCTAAATGGTTGGGTGGGCCGATGTATGAAATGGGTGAGGCCCGATATTTATTTTATTAAAGTTTTAATTTCAAAGATAATAATGAATTAACTTGTAAAAGCAATAACTATTTCATACGTTATCGGAATTGGACAAAACTTGATCCGTTAGGATCGTATGGACGGACACTACCCAATGGGACTGGCTGGGGGTGGATTGGAGCTAGTTTGAATTTGGTGAAATAAATTGTTTGATTCAAATCAAACCATAATTTATCGTTCTTTAACGATGAACTGCCAAAGTGAGTAAATCTCACTAACTCTGAACAGTTTATAAATTCATGTTGTATTTTTAGAACTGTTAGATATTGGCTGATTGACTGTATGTTGACTGTTTGATTGAACTGCTAGTCAGTTAGTTGAATTTTCTATATTGATTCTGTTTAACAGAATATATCATATGGAACTGAAAAGTGATTTTATCTATATTGTTTAACATCTGTGATGCAGAGAAACAGGTGGGAGGAATCCAACAGATTTATTTTACTGTTTTCATATATTGTGATATATGATGTGTTATATAATCTGTTATGGATTATGGGTGTTGGAATGATGTTGATCATTTTTATTCGATATTTTAAATATCATAAAAGACCCTGGGATGTAAAAGAATTATTTCAATGTATATTGAAATAAAGGGATTTTATAAAATCAACAGATTTTATAAAAGGAAATATTTCGAAAGTAAATAAAAGGGAAAAATGTTTTTAAAACAAATAGAGTTTTATAAAAGGGAAATCATTTGTAAAGTGTAGGACTGTTACTAAAAGTAAAGTAGTTAATCGATGTTAGTTAATCGATTAGAGCAAAAGTAAAAGTAGTTAATCGATGTTAGTTAATCGATTAGAGTTAAAGTAAAAGTAGTTAATCGATGTTAGTTAATCGATTAGAGTTAAAGTAAAAGTAGTTAATCGATGTTAGTTAATCGATTAGAGTTGAAGTAAAAGGAGTTAATCGATGTTAGTTTAATCGAAATGAGTTAATCGAATATAGTTATTCGAACAGAAAGCAAATGAGTTAATCGAATATAGTTTATTCGAAGAAAGTAAAAGGAGTTATCGAATATAGTTTATTCGAAAGGAGTTAAGTGAAATGAGTAAATCAATAGCGTTAGTCAAATAGAGTTAATCCAATAGCGTTAGACCAATAGAGTTAATTGATAAGGGTTAATCGAAAGGATTTAAGTGAAAAGAGTCAATCGAATATAGCTATTCGAAGGAGGGTTAAGTAAGGAAGTTAGTAAAGGAATATAAAGTGAACTCTGCCTATTTCAAAGTTAGAAATATTGTTCAGTTAAGGTCTGAGAGGTAGTATTACCCCAACTTGATTGACTTCATTTTTAACTAAGGAATAGTTAAGGTTCGACAGTAAAGGAAATAGTTTGAGTTGGCATCGCGATGGTTTGTTTAAACATCTGTCTAAGTCCAATGAATAAGCTTTGGAAATGTTTTCCAAATAAGAAACCAGAAATGTTTTCTAATAAAGAAAACAAGAAATGGAAATGTTTTCCATTGTTAATAACGTATATTTTCCAAATTTAGGAAATAAGAAATGTTGAATATAGGGAAACTGGAGATGAAAAATGAACTAAGGGGATGAATGTTCAATGATGTTGGATCGATATAATTTCCATTTGGAAATAATATCGTTGTTTGCACACTTGTTTTATTCGATAGTTAAATCACAGACTATCGAAGTTTTGACCATTTTAACGTTGTTAATATGGAGAGACCGGTTGGATTATTATCCGAAGAACCACTCTGTATTGGCATAAGCGTTGCGAATCATATATGCTAAAAGAAATTGAAGACGGTGTTATGCAAGGGCTATCCTGTTTACAGAATAGTGCCTTTGGTTCATCCTGTTCCTGGATGACTTGTATGGACGGATGTCTGACAGAGTATTTCCAGACGATCACGTATATTGATTTCTCCAACTGTACCAAGAGTGGAAGCGGAGAAGGAAACTTCTTTTAGCTAACGCGTAATGTATGGTTGAGGACGTGAATCGGTGATTTGATGGATTTAACGATGTGGCATTCAAAGTGAATCTGGTATGATGATAAAGCGTAGCTTCTAGCCTCATCATCCGGTAAATGACAGAAATCGGGCAGGTAGCATGGCTAAGTCGGTCGCACCGAAGTAGGGTGTATAATCACCTTATCTAGAGTTTCATTTATTTCCAAAAATCTATTATTGATGCTGTCCCATTCGGGAAACGGTTGCTGATCCAAACCGTTGGTGATGTACATTCGATACGCTCAAGCGAAATGAGTGGTCGGTCATGTGTGGCCGGGTTGCAAGATGTTCTTGTTGAACCCAGTGTATTCCTCTCTAGAGATACACTAGCGAAAGGTGGTTCCATACCTTGTCATAGTTGGAAATCCATTACCTAATACGTGCTTGCGGTTTTGATTGTATACTATATATGTAGAACGTGAGATGAAAGCGTTTCTGCTAGATGATTATATATATACTGTGGTAGATAGACATTATTATAATATCAAAAAGGTTTTTGATATAAAGATATTTTGGATTCTCATAAGGGAAAAACCCGTTCCGTTATGCGGCGTGGTCTTATGAGATATCGTTTACTTGTTCGAACTGTTTTTAAACTGTTTTACTCATACCAGTCCCATGACTGACCCGGAGTTTACTTTGTTGTTTTCCCTAAACTCTTGGGTGCCTAAATTTGTACGGGCAGTCAAGTAGTCGGGATTTTACAGATACACTTGAAGAGTTGGAGTAGGAGGCTTCAGGATCATATAGCTATAGTTATTTCCGCTGTGTTGTAAGTGATTTACTCTGATAATGTTATTGTATACATATAAATCTTTTATTTCAAAGATATGTTATCTGTTATATGTTATTCATTCCGCTGTGAGATTCGTGGTACTCTGATGTTGTGTTCTTCTTCTTCTTCTATTCTAAGTTTCTATCTTATCTTTCCTCACCCTCTAATTTCTTTCACTAATTACCAGGATTTTTCGATGTTTTGGTTTTCGGCATCATGTTTATGTCGATAACCAAAGTCGCTCAAAATCCGGGTCATTACAGTTGGTATCAGAGCTTAAGTTAAGAATTACTTGGCTCTGTGGCGTGACTCGGTAGAGATAGGGTTAGTAATACCCTAGACTGAGATTGAGTGTATATATAAGAGTGAACATATTTGTATATTGATATAAAAATTGTTTTATATTGTGGAGATTCATTGGTTGAGTAGTTTATGAGTTCTGGTCGATCAGTTTGATCCACTGTATCGGTAGGAGTTACTAAACACTCGAATACGATGGGTCGTCACGATATGTTTTGAAAAGAGGGTAAATAAAAATAATTTTACCCAAAGTATATTTTGATATATATTGGATATATTGGTTGTTATTATAATCGAGTAAGATTATAAATTAAATGGTTATGTAAATAACCAATCAGAATTCATATAAGTGAAATACGTGAATTCAGATAAGTTAAATCTGAAATTTAAACCAGAAATTGAATTAGAATTCTGGAGAATTGGATAAGTGTTTGTAAATGGATTTGGATTAAAAATAAGGAAAATTTAAGATCCTGGGAGATTTTAAATTGTTTTACAAGCAGTGTGAATTATATTTTGAAATGAATTTCAAAGTGGAAATGTTTAAAAATGGTTTTATAGTATTGAACTCACTTCGATCGCTGGAAAATAGATTCTGATGATGACTGCTGCATCATCAGTATTCATTTTCGAGTTGTAAGTGACGAATTACTACCAGAGATACTGTTTTGAATATGTTTTGGGAAAGACAATTTGTGTTGAATTTCAAAATGGGGTTTCCAATATAGAATTTGAATTTTTAAATAGATTTGAAATATTAACTTGTTTAAAAGAAATAAAACGAGAAGTTCTGTCATAAACGAAGTTTATACATAGTTCTTTTATAAACAAAGTTTATAAATGAAGTGAAAAGAATTATCATTGGATAATTCAGAAATAAAAATACAAGTGTGAAATTGAAAGGGAAATCTATTTTCCAAAGGTAGAAATATCGATTTCAAAAGGAATGAAAATCGAGACTTATGTAAAGAATGAATACAGAAAGTTTGAAAAGGAATTTGAATAAAGGAAGTTCAAACATAGAATTTGAATAAGAAAATTCAAAGAGGATTTGAATATGGAAAATTCAAAGGTGATTTGAATATAGAAATTCAAATGAGATTTGAATAAAGAAGATTTAAATAATGGAAAATTGAATATAGAATTCATATAGAGTAATAATGAAATTTGAATATAGAATTCAAATAGTTTGAAATGGAATTTGAATATAGAATTCAAATAGAGTTGAAATGGGAATTGGAATATATAATTCAATGGGAATTGGAATATATAATTCAATGGAGTTTGAATATTGAAAGTGAAATGAAATTTGAATATAGAAATTCAAAGGGGATTTGAATATATGAAATTCAATGGAAGTGATATGGAATTTGAATATAGAATTCAAATGGAATTCAAATAATAGGATTTGAATATATGGAATTTGAATATAGAATTCAAATGGAATTTAAACTATAGAATTTGAATATATATATATTTGAATAATATAAGTGATATAAAATTTGAATAGAAATTAAATAGAATTAGCTAAGTCGAAGAGGAATTAGTTAATCGAGTTTTGAATTTGAAGTTGAACTTTGAAAGGTGAATTGGATTTGTAAATGGATATTCGAAATCGAATATAGAACTTAAATTTGAAATTTGGATCCAAATTAGTAAATAAGCAAGTTAAAATATATTTGAACATGTCATGTTCAAATATAAAAGTGAAATAGACTAAAGAGTTAATTAACAAATTAATTAACGAATTGAGTTAAAATGATCGGGTATAGTTAAAATAAAGTTGACATATAAATATTCATGGATAGATATGAAGGTATATAGATAGAACGCTCGACGGAAAGGTATGTATTTAATTCATATATGAGATTTCATGCGCCGTATCGGCTAGCCGCTTGGCTTTTTCTTTTTCTTTTGGATTGGTGAGGGCCATGGGAGGCTATTTGAAATATCCCGATGCTCCTAGTACAAAGGAGGTTATGGCGAATTTTTCCGGAAATTTAAGGAGTTAAGATAATCTGATAATTAGAAATCAACGTATCGATATATATATATATATATATATATATATATATATATATATATAGAAGTCGATAAGAAAACGAACTTAGAAATAGAATAGTATAATCAAAAAGGAAGTCTAGAATAAAATCTAGTAAGAATAGAAAGAGAAAGTGTATACGTGTTTAAAAGTGAATAAGTAGTTGTATGGTATTGATTATTCGAGCAGGTAGTCATATCTGTTTTGACGTTATAAATGTTATTCAGTCCAGGTCTGAGAGGTAGTTATACCCCAACTTGATTGATTTCATTATTAACAAATAAACAGTAAGATTTCAGGCTCGAAGATCAATGTCGAATAAGAGTTAGTTGAATATAGTATTTGGGTTGTCGTAACGATGTTTTACACAACATCCGTTTTATCCCAAATAAGTGTAAGCTTGGAAATATAATAAAGAATATTTCCTAAGTATAGAAATAAACGAGATCGGAAAAGAGATAAGTAATTGGGATATTTTCCAATTTTAAATAGCATATCTTTTCTAAAGTTTAGAAAATAAAGGAAAGCGATATTCGGAAA
Source organism: Allium sativum (assembly GCA_030737875.1). Taxonomy (NCBI): domain Eukaryota; kingdom Viridiplantae; phylum Streptophyta; class Magnoliopsida; order Asparagales; family Amaryllidaceae; genus Allium; species Allium sativum. The sequence goes on from CM060920.1 coordinate 919,090,062, forward strand.
TGTTTCCCAAATAACATAAAAGGCCAATATGGTTATTGAAAATATTTGATTAACAAATATTGATAAAGAAATAGAGAAGTGATTTAACTAATGGAATATTAATTAAGGACTTAGCGACATGTTCAAAAGGAAAATTTGATTTTTGAAAAGAGTAAACTGTTTAAAAACTCCCAGGGAAAGACTGTTTGAATTAAAAACAAATTTAACAGAAATTTGTGAAATCAGATTTGAATTAAAGTAAAGTCAGTTAAGTGAAAACTGAATGGAAATAGAAGATATCAGGAAAATTTTATTCTTGAATAAAATTGGATTGTCGAGATAAGAATCGAAAATGAAAATTAGATTGGGAAGTTAAGAGTTTGAAATCAACAATGGAACTCGAATTTGAAATAAAATTCGACTTAGGATATAAGCAAATGGTTGTGTCGTGGATAAAAGCAGATTGGATTTGATTGGGGTAACTATTGTATATGCTGAGTTGATAGCATATGGAAGTGACAGAGTAGATATGCCCGACAAAAAGGTACGAGTTTATATTTCTATTCGATATGAGATTTATGAGCCGAATTGGCAAGCCGCTTGGCTGTTTGATTTTCTTTTGGGATTGGAGATGGCCCAGAAGGGAGAGTTGGAGTTTGATCGATTGACCAGTACAAAGGAGGTGCTGGCGAAATTTTTCGAAGAGGTAAGGCATTAGAAAATTTTCAGGATTTTTGAAAATTTTCGTTGATAAGAATTAATTAATAATTTAATTGAAATTAAATTGGTTCAGTTGAAACTGAAGTTAAGAAGTGAAAAAATATGTTCTAACCAGTCGATAGGGTCGTCCTCTACCATTTAGCAATTTCGAGGACGAAATTATTTTAAGTGGGGAAGATTGTAATGACCCGCATTGGCAGAGGTATTAGAATTAATTTATTTAATTATATAAATGGTGGTATAGTGAATTTAATGGTCGTGGATTTAAGTAATGATGAATATTTAATTAAAATAATAAATTAAATAATATATTTAATTCTGAAATAATCAGAATTGGCTAAAATGACGATATGGTGTGAACCGGATCATCTGTGATATGTAATTCAGCTTGGAATTCGAATTTGAATAACGAATATATTCAATCGTCGACAATTGAACGTATAGTTTATAATATAATTATAAACGAGCTCGAAATGGCGTGGCAGTTCGCTATTTGGCGATTTGAACTTCAACTGAATGTACAGAGTTCGTTTTAAATCGGATTTCTGTGAAACAAGAAACGTGTGGAGCTGGTGGAGTATATCTTTCTAGTGGAAGAGGAAAATCGGGATTTCGTCATATAGATTTTGAGATATGTCCAAATCAAATTTTAAAATAGTCGCTATAAAATCGTTTATCGACCATATCGGTTTATTCGATATAACTAGAGATCGGATTCGAATTTGAACAAGGTTCTTTTGGGACATAACGATAATTTAATTTTTAGAATTTTACTGTAATTTTTAATTAATTTAATAAGCAACTTTTTATTTGAAGTATTTCGCACCCTGAAATCAACATTTTGAGGTTTCACAATATGAGTTAATCTACCGGTATTTTTATATTATTGGAATCTTGACACATCGCTGATCACAACGGTATTTTTATTTTCGTTGTTCGTGGCTCGTGTGTATAGGAAGTAGTGTGTGACAGGGTATGTTCAAGGTTATAACTTAAAATAGCTGCTAACCCTAAACGTTTCCATTTCTATGGTAAAATCAGTAGCCACCGTTCCCTTTTTCACAGCGAAACGTGGAAACCATTGCTCCAAAAATAATAATATCTCCTTTCCTTTTATATAACCCCTCGCCGTTCAAAACCCTGAACATTTTTTTTCCTCTCTGGTCAATACAATTCCACGCCGCCACTTCTCAAACTAATCGTGATCTTCTAAAAATGAAATCAATTCAAATATAATGCTAAGAATTCCGAAATACATATCGTTGGGATGCTGGGAGGATTCCATACAACATAGTGTAAATTGGTAACATTCGGTGGATGTTTGCTGAGCCGTGGTTTTTACTAGTCGAAGTAGGGTTAAGCTTTACTGGCAATAACGTCAATGGGAGAAGGAGGCGCGAACGACACTGAGTTTGTAATGGCGATGAGATTGGATGGCCGGAGTTTGACGATTGTTAGGGACTAAAAGTTTCGATCTAAGTTCTGAGTTCGTGCGATTAGGACCTCGACGCGTTTTGAGGATGGGGACCAAGTCTCGTGAAGTGGTTATGGAAACGAAGGGTGTTTGATGAGGATTTCAACAGTGATGGTTACAGGAAGTTTTATGGACCGTGGAGCAAGAACGAAGTGGAAGAGTGTGCAAATGAATTGTGGTTTCCTGTATACGGGATTTGGGGAAGAAGAGGATGGCAGGTGGGCTCTAAATGGTTGGGTGGGCCGATGTATGAAATGGGTGAGGCCCGATATTTATTTTATTAAAGTTTTAATTTCAAAGATAATAATGAATTAACTTGTAAAAGCAATAACTATTTCATACGTTATCAGAATTGGACAAAACTGGATCCGTTAGGATCGTATGGACGGACACTACCCAATGGGACTGGCTGGGGGTGGATTGGAGCTAGTTTGAATTTGGTGAAATAAATTGTTTGATTCAAATCAAACCATAGTTTATCGTTCTTTAACGATGACTTGCCAAAGTGAGTAAATCTCACTAACTCTGAACAGTTTATAAATTCATGTTGTATTTTTAGAACTGTTAGATATTGGCTGATTGACTGTATGTTGACTGTTTGATTGAACTGCTAGTCAGTTAGTTGAATTTTCTATATTGATTCTGTTTAACCGAATATATCATATGGAACTGAAAAGTGATGTTATCTATATTGTTTAACATCTGTGATGCAGAGAAACAGGTGGGAGGAATCCAACTGGATTCCTCAACATTTATTTTACTGTTTTCATATATTGTGATATATGATGTGTTATATAATCTGTTATGGATTATGGGTGTTGGAATGATGTTGATCATTTTTATTCGATATTTTAAATATCATAAAAGACCCTGGGATGTAAGAATTATTTCAATGTATATTGAAATAAAGGGATTTTATAAAATCAATAGATTTTATAAAAGGAAATATTTCGAAAGTAAATAAAAGGGAAAAATGTTTTTAAAACAAATAGAGTTTTATAAAAGGGAAATCATTTGTAAAGTGTAGGACTGTTACTAAAAGTTAAGTAGTTAATCGATGTTAGTAAATCGATTAGAGTAAAAGTAAAAGTAGTTAATCGATGTTAGTTAATCGATTAGAGTTAAAGTAAAAGTAGTTAATCGATGTTAGTTAATCGATTAGAGTTAAAGTAAAAGTAGTTAATCGATGTTAGTTAATCGATTAGAGTTGAAGTAAAAGGAGTTAATCGATGTTAGTTTAATCGAAATGAGTTAATTGAATATAGTTATTCGAACAGAAAGCAAATGAGTTGATCGAATATAGTTATTCGAACAGAAAGCAAATGATTTAATCGAATATAGTTTATTCGAAGAAAGTAAAAGGAGTTATCGAATATAGTTTATTCGAAAGGAGTTAAGTGAAATGAGTAAATCAATAGCGTTAGTCAAATAGAGTTAATCCAATAGCGTTAGACCAATAGAGTTAATTGATAAGGGTTAATCGAAGGGAGTTAAGTGAAAAGAGTCAATCGAATATAGCTATTCGAAGGAGGGTTAAGTAAGGAAGTTAGTAAAGGAATATAAAGTGAACTCTGCCTATTTCAAAGTTAGAAGTATTGTTCAGTTAAGGTCTGAGAGGTAGTATTACCCCAACTTGATTGACTTCATTTTTAACTAAGGAATAGTTAAGGTTCGGCAGTAAAGGAAATAGTTTGAGTTGGCATCGCGATGGTTTGTTTAAACATCTGTCTAAGTCCAATGAATAAGCTTTGGAAATGTTTTCCAAATAAGAAACCAGAAATGTTTTCTAATAAAGAAAACAAGAAATGGAAATGTTTTCCACTGTTAATAACGTATATTTTCCAAATTTAGGAAATAAGAAATGTTGAATATAGGGAAACAGGAGATGAAAAATGAACTAAGGGGATGAATGTTCTATGAGGTTGGATCGATATAATTTCCATTTGGAAATAATATCGTTGTTTGCACACTTGTTTTATTCGATAGTTAAATCACAGACTATCGAAGTTTTGACCATTTTAACGTTGTTAATATGGAGAGACCGGTTGGATTATTATCCAAAGAACCACTCTGTATTGGCATAAGCGTTGCGAATCATATATGCCAAAAGAAATTGAAGACGGTGTTATGCAAGGGCTATCCTGTTTACAGAATAGTGCCTTCGGTTCATCCTGTTCCTGGATGACTTGTATGGACGGATGTCTGACAGAGTATTTCCAGACGATCACGTATATTGATTTCTCCAACTGTACCAAGAGTGGAAGCGGAGAAGGAAACTTCTTTTAGCTAACGCGTAATGTATGGTTGAGGACGTAAATCGGTGATTTGATGGATTTAACGATGTGGCATTCAAAGTGAATCTGGTATGATGATAAAGCGTAGCTTCTAGCCTCATCATCCGGTAAATGACAGAAATCGGGCAGGCAACATGGCTAAGTCGGTCGCACCGAAGTAGGGTGTATAATCACCTTATCTAGAGTTTCATTTATTTCCAAAAATCTATTGTTGATGCTGTCCCATCGGGAAACGGTTGCTGATCCCAACCGTTGGTGATATACATTCGATACGCTCAAGCGAAATGAGTGGTCGGTCATGTGTGGTCGGGTTGCAAGATGTTCTTGTTGAACCCAGTGTATTCCTCTCTAGAGATACACTAGTGAAATGTGGTTCCATACCTTGTCATAGTTGGAAATCCATTACCCAATACGTGCTTGCGATTTTGATTGTATACTATATATGTAGAACGTGAGATGAAAGCATTTCTGCTAGATGATTATATATATACTGTGGTTGATAGACATTATTATAATATCAAAAAGGTTTTTGATATAAAGATATTTTGGATTCTCACAAGGGAAAAACCCGTTCCGTTATGCGGCGTGGTCTTATGAGATATCGTTTACTTGTTTGAACTGTTTTTAAACTGTTTTACTCATACCAGTCCCATGACTGACCCGGAGTTTACTTTGTTGTTTTCCCTAAACTCTTGGGTGCCTAAATTTGTACGGGCAATCAAGTAGTCGGGATTTTACAGATACACTTGAAGAGCTGGAGCAGGAGGCTTCAGGATCATACAACTATAGTTATTTCCGCTGTGTTGTAAGTGATGTACTCTGATAATGTTATTGTATACATATAAATCTTTTATTTCAAAGATATGTTATCTGTTATATGTTATTCGTTCCGCTGTGAGATTCGTGTTACTCTGATGTTGTGTTCTTCTTCTCCTTCTATTCTAAGTTTCTATCTTATCTTTCCTCACCCTCTAATTTCTTTCACTAATTACCACGATTTTTCGATGTTTTGGTTATCGACGTCGTGTTTATGTCGATAACCAAAGTTGCTCAAAATCCGTGTCATTACAATATTAAAGTAACGAATTAAAGAATACTTAATTTTTTAGAATTGAGTAAAACGGGTTGCTCCATTGCGTTCATCTCGGAATTCTGCTTGAGATAGCGAGTTTCTGTAAATCGGTCTCCGTATGAGGAAGTTACGGGCCTCGAAAAATTACAAGAATTTAGAGATTTAAATAATTAGTTAACTAGCCCAGAAAAATAATTCAAAAACACTCGAAATCAGAGAAGCGGGCTAGGCGGGAAATTTCCCGCCCAGCGGTGTCAACCCCCCTAAGCGGGAGTCGATATAGGTATCGACCCGGGGGGGGGGGGGGTCGACATAGGTGTCGACCCCCTAGGGGAGGGTTCGACCTCTTTTTTGGATCCCAGCCCAAACGGGCTGAGCTGCTTCGTATGACGTGTTTTGATGCGCTGAATGGACCTGATGGCTTCTGTGGCGATCTAAAGACTCTAAAATACTCTCTACACCTATAAATTAGTGCATAGACCTAACCTAATTCATAACAATTCCTTTTGACGCCTCTATGCTGCTGAACTCTCAATCCTCTTAGCCGCCTCTAAAAACCAAAATCATATTAGAAGATCTTCATTAACAATCAACCTTGGAGATGAATAAACATCTGCACACCTATTTTCTCCTAATCTAAGCATTGTAAGTTCAAGTTACTTTCAGATGGGAATTCTTGATTGAAATTCTTGGCATGTATTAATCTAAATCCGAGCTATACCTGATTATGAGATAATCCTTTCAGATTTATCAAATCAATTTTATCAGATTTATGCCTGCGATGTTATTCAAATCTATTTTATCAGACTTGTGCCTGCGATTTTATTCAAATCTATATTATCAGATTTGTACCTGCGATGTTATTCAAATCTATTTTATCAGATTTATGCTTGCGATGTTATTCAAATCTAATCTATTAGATTTATGCCCGCGATGTAATTTTATTCAGATCTATACTTCTTTTATGTTCTTGATATTGCTATTATCAAATCTAGCGTTGTATGGCTATTTTATGCCTAATCTTTTATGTTTCCTCTTCTTCCCCTTTTATTATGGATCTAGGTTGTCTCGAACCTAGATGAAATCTTGTTATATATACGATTGGAATACGGGGGAATTGGACCTAATCTATTTTATGTACTATTGGGCGTAACTTGTAATTAATATTTGGGCGTAACTTGTAATTGAGATTTGGGTATAATTTGTAATTGATATTTGGGCGTAACTTGTAATTGAGATTTGGGTATAACTTGTAATTGATATGTAACGACCCAGAAAATCTGAACCAATTTAAAATTGGCTAAAATAATGGATTTTAAATATTTAAAATAAATATTTTAAATAATGGAAATGAAAACTGAGTTTGAATCGACATTTGAAAACGAATATGATTAATTATAATTATATATAGAATTGAAAATGGCGCGGTAGTTCGATAATTCGATTTCAAACTTCAATTGAATATACCGGGTGCAAAACAATCCGGATTTTAGTGAAACCAAAAATATTTAAATCTGTTAGTGAATATCTTTCTAACGAATCCGACCAATCGAAATTTGATAGCGGGAATCAAAAGATATGTCCAGTTGAAAATTCTGAATAGTCGTGGAATTCAGGCCCTTAAAAATGGACATTTTGCAGATGACCTCGGATTTCGACGAAATCACTTTTGTTGGATCCGCAGTGTCAAGTTATTGCTAGATTTCAAATTTCATAATTTTTCGAATCAATATGTGAGCGTGGCAAAAGAAAACGCGTTTGACCAGTTTCTGTTGAATTTAATCGACTGGAAATTGGCCATTTTTCAAACGGTCTCAGAATTCGACGAAACTAGTTTTGTTAGGACCGTATCGTCAATACGAAGCTAGAAAATATTTTTCTGGAATTTTTCTAGTTAGTATGTGACCCCGGTAAATTGAAATGTACGTTTAAAATTCAATATAGTGATTTAAATGTAAATTCAACGGAAACTGATTGTAACGATCAAATCAGCTTGCGATACACATCCCATTGTGTTCGGAATGGGGGTAAAACGCTGGGGACGACGGTCGGCATGTTTGATTTTGAGGTCGTATGAAAAGTCAACTGTGTCGGAGAATAAAATAAATTAATAATTAATAAAATATATATATATCTCCCTTTTCCCACTTAAACCCCCCCCCCCGTTCATTTCGGATCTGAAGTAAATTAAAGAAAAAAAAAACCTCGATGCCCTAATGTCTCCTCGTCGCTGATTTCCTCCGTCACTCGAGGTGCCGCACACCACCGCGCCGCCTTCACGATTGCCGGAGCCTCCCCCTGAATGTCAGCGCCTCCCCTATTGCCTCCATACTCAAATCGAAGACCCCCCTAAACCCATCGCCGGAAAGCAACTCCGCCGCCCTCAGATCAACGCCACCAGACCTCGTTCCCCACCCCTCCGCCTCCGGTAGTGCAGAAACCCCCTCCTTCCTCAGATTGCAGTAAGTTTTTATTTTAAGTTTTAAAGCTGATTTTTTTTAATTAGTTTAAAACTGATTTTCTTTTTAGGATAAAAATGATTTTTATAAACATTTAAAAACTGATTTTTTTTAAAGAATAAAAACTGATTTGTTTAAATAGTAAAACTGATTTTTTTTAGGAAATTAAAATTGATTTTAAAAAGTATTAAAAACTGATTTTTAAAAATGATTTATAAACTAATTTATTTTAAGATTTAAAATAGAAGGAGATTAGAAATTTAAAAAGAAAGAAAAAAAATCAGATTTTTATATATTGAAAGTCGAAAGAAAAATCAGATTTTTATATATTGAAAGTCGAAAGAAAAATCAGATTTTTATATATTGAAAGTCGAAGTAAAAATCAGATTTTATATATTGAATAGCATCGTAAAAATTCGATTTTTACATGTGTAGAGAATACGGGCAACGAAGCGACAAAAAGCGAGAAAGGCGAAGATTTCTAAAGGAAGAGTGCAGTTGGATAGCTATTGGTGAGATTTCTGATTTTAAAATATTATATATGTGTGAAATGAAAGTGAATAGCTATATATAAATATATATATATATATATTTATATATATACGCCCCTCGTCCACAAACCATGGACGATATCTATTGGTTGAAATTGTTGTGAAAATTGATTGATAGCGAATGATTGTTTGGGATTGTTTGTGATTGATATTGGTTGATTGTGGTTGAAAAATACCCACTTGTGGTTGTGAAATATTTGGTTGAAACCGCATAGGATTAGTTTGTGGAAATGAAATAAATATATACATGCCGCCTGCGTGCGAACTAGATGCATGATCCCCATTGTCAAAAACCGCGAGGTTTTAAGGTAGAGCGAGGAGCCGTACTAGGGACGGTCCCGGTGTAACTACCCTGCCGTTATGCTGCCGAAATTTTGAATAATATTCGTGTGTTTGAATTATTTTCATATGCTTAAACTATATTTATTCATTGAATAGAAAACATTCATGTGTTGAATTGATATTCATTCGTTGATTAGAAATTCATGTGTTGAATGGTATTCATATTTTGAAATAAATCGTTTGATAATAAAAATCACATTTTTATCTACATATAGAAACTATAGAAAACATTCATGTGTTGAATTGATATTCATTCGTTGATTAGAAATTCATGTGTTGAATGGTATTCATATTTTGAAATAAATTGTTTGATAATAAAAATCACCTTTTATCGACTATATGAACTGTGTAAAATAATCTCGTTTTAAAAAGAAATTGTTTTAGGATAAAAATCCTATTTTTATCACCTATATGAACTATATAGAAAAATAGTGTTTTGAAATGAATTGTTTTACAATAAAAATCACATTTTTATTGTATGCATAAATCGTTGAAATGTGAAGTGTTAAAAATAGCCACTTGTTCAAAATAAACATATACGAGTTGAAATATTCATTAATTAGCTAATGAAATGATTTGCACCTATGTATGTAACATTAGAATAAATGGTGTTTTTAAACCAAATAGAAATCAAATGTGAAGTTGAATAGAAAATGAAAAATGACAAGAACTGTGATTATATGTGCATACCTATTCATTGAACAGGTTATAGCAAAGGGGCTAGAGAAGAGGAATAAAATTTTGTGCCCGACAAATAGGTACACATTTACTGCTTTGTTTGGGTGATGATTTTATGAGCCTGTTGGCTAGCCGCTTGGCTTTTTTTTTTCTTTTTGAGATTAGAAGGACCGGGAACGCTATTTGCGATTTCCCGATGCTCCCGGTGCAGGGGAGGTTATGGCGAAATTTTCCAAAATTTTAAGGTGTTAGAAAAATATTTGAAGTGAAAACGATATGGAAATCATTGAAGGAACTATATTTATATAAATATATAAATATAAATAAAATTAAAACGAAACGAAGCCGTGCAGTTCGTATTTTGAAACCGTGATTTCAAACGACTAGTACGGGAAATCCGACCATTGGATTTTCCCGAAACCTCAACCGTCGGGTTTGCCTTGGAATAATCTTTCCAACGGCACCAACCTTGTAAAAATCCAACGGTTGGATTGTCTGGAATGTTTAATTCAAATCTGAAGAAAAACAGCGCCAGAAACGATTATATTTATTTATATATATAAATATAATTATATTTAATCGAATAACGACGCTGCAGTTCGTATTTTGAAATCGAAACTTCAAACGATTGTACCGGGAGATCCGACCGTCGGATTTTCCCGAAACTGGAACCGTTGGATTCGTTTTGAAAAGACCTTTCTAATGATGTAAATTTTGTGAAGATCCAACGGTTAGATTTTTAGATATGTGTAAATCAAATCTGAAGAAAAACAGCGCCACGGCCGCTTTATGGCCCGAAGCGTCGTTTTGAATAAAATGGCTATTTTAAAATAAATAAAAATAGCGATAAATCGTTATAAAATATTGGAAACAATATGGAATGGAAATAAACTGAATTTGCTTGATTTATGTGGCTTTTGATGGTTGAATGTGTTTGGTGTGAAAATTACATTAAAGAACAAAATTGGTGTTGTCAAATAACTTAACCATTGAAATAAATCGAATTGAAATTCTAAATATACGTGAATTATTTGAAAAGACTGAGTTAATTCTCATTTCGAATAATTGACCGACGATTGAAATTCGAAGATGAAGACGGTGGTCGAAGACCGGAGATCTTCACCTCGTTTGGATGGTAACCGAGGTCCTGATTGGGAGGCATCCCGAAATATGGATAATGAGTGGTGATCGTTCAGACGTACGTGGTGATCGATGGGTTTGAGAGGTATTTAGTGCCTCCGGTTTCGTTCAGACCCAGAACGGACTTGTAAATGGACTGTGTGTCTGACATTGGATTTTATTCTGTGTTGATTGATCTCTATTAAATATACATCTGTTTGGCGGCGGAGAATTTATTCTTTTGCTTAACGCCCTTCTCTGAGACGCACGAGCTCAGAGGTTGTATATCGATGGACATCAGTCGCATGGCATGAATTGCCTGTGTGGCATGCTAAGATGCAGTGATCAGGGCTTCTGTTGAAAAGCAAAGTCTTGTGGTGATGATCAAAGCACCGCCTGTGTGGCGTAGCTTTGTGTATAACGTGAATTCGCGAGCCTCACACCCCGGTATGAACCTAAAACGGGAGAAGGACCTCAGGGAGGACATGCGTTTCTTTCTAGCTAGGGTGGTGTCAGTGACCTACCAGCCCTGATATTTATATACTTTTCACCTATGTGGTTGTTGCTGTTGCGAGGCGCCTCGGTTTGATCAGACGATCCGGGTCCGATGGAGTCATTCGTTGACTCATTTACGCCCCAAAGGGCAGGGAAACGTATTGTTCAGGCATTTTAATCCACATCGGTGGACCGGCCCTGATGATCCAAGGGCCCACCTGGGTCTGGGTCCTGAGGCTCGGGCTAGACAGTCTCGAATTCGGTGAGGACTATCTTTTGCCTCGGTTCATGGCGGAAAACCAATTTTCAAATACGTGACTGTGCGGTTTTGATTGTATACCTATATATGGCGACATAGTGGTATGGGGCATTAATGTCGTCTATGATTGATAGTTATGATTTGAAATTGTTTTCAAAACATATAAACACTAGCAATAATATCAAATGCCTTTGTTTTATTCGTATCAAGCATATTTGGCCGTTATAAGGTAAAAACTCTATCCTCCGGTTTGCGTTGCATTGTGTGATGGGAACTGAGTCTTATAACGGTTTCATTTTTATAAAAAGCATAGCGATGTTTAAAAGAAAGATTTGTTTTAAAGCACTGGCAGTCCAATGGAGTAAACCCGTTCCACGAAAGTGGCGTGGTCCTGTGATTAGCCAATTATATATGTGTTGAGTGGATTTCTCATACCAGTCCCATGACTGACTCGTAGTTTGTTTTCACTTTCAAACTCGGGTGCCCCTTTTTCTACACGGGCAGCCTTATATTCAGGTTTAGCTGGTTCCTTTTCTGGATAGCTGGAGCTGAAGATGGATTCTATCCTTTATTCTTTTTATGCTGTTCAGCTCCTATTGTACATATTTTGTTTATTTCCGCTGCAGACATTTATGTATAGCTGAACTGTATTTGTACTAAGTAAGATCCTGTATACTGTGTAACTCTGATGATTACTTTTATCCAGTATATTTTGTTGTTCATTATCTGGTGTATTTATTTAATTCTGTTCTGCTATTATTTGTTTCTGTGTTATATTCCAAAGATAACCCTGTTTCCGTGAGAACGGGAATTCGGGTCGTCTCATCGTGGTATCAGAGCTTTGGTTAAGCTTAGTTCTGGAATATAACATTTGAACGAACTCGTCAGAAATAGAACCAGTAGTGTTCTAGGACGGGCACCTCTATACAGATAGGATCAGCAATATCCTAGTATGAGTATAGTAGAATCAGAACAACTCGTTAGAGATGGGGTCAGAAGTGCCTCAGAACGAGTCGAGAGTAATATGTTTTTAAATAACGTATTTGTGATTATATATATATAGTCTGGTTTTAGAAATATAATTTTTGAAAATATAAAAGATATATATTTGAAAAGTAGAAAGGTTAAAAACAATTGGATTGGTTGCTGTGCTGTGTGATTGTAGATTTATCAAACCACTTTCGACTTTATTCCTTTTCGGGGACGAAAAGTTTTAAGTGGGGGAGATTGTAACGACCTAGAAAATCTGAACCAATTTAAAAATTTTAAATTGGTAAAATAATGGATTTTAAATATTTAAAATAAATATTTTAAATAATGGCAATGAAAACTGAGTTTGAATCGACATTTGAAAACGAATATGATTAATTATATATAGAATTGAAAATGGCGCGGTAGTTCGATAATTCGATTTCAAACTTCAATTGAATATACCGGGTGCAAAACAATCCGGATTTTAGTGAAACCAAAAATATTTAAATCTGTTAGTGAATATCTTTCTAACGAATCCGACCAATCGAAATTTGATAGTGGGAATCAAAAGATATGTCCAGTTGAAAATTCTGAATAGTCGCTATGGAATTCAGGCCCTTAAAAATGGACATTTTGCAGATGACCTCGGATTTCGACGAAATCACTTTTGTTGGATCCGCAGTGTCAAGTTATTGCTAGGTTTCAAATTTCATAATTTTTCGAATCAATATGTGAGCGTGGCAAAAGAAAACGCGTTTGACCAGTTTCTGTTGAATTTAATCGACTGGAAATTGGCCATTTTTCAAACGGTCTCAGAATTCGACGAAACTAGTTTTGTTAGGACCGTATCGTCAATACAAAGCTAGAAAATATTTTTCTGGAATTTTTCTAGTTAGTATGTGACCCCGGTAAATTGAAATGTACGTTTAGAATTCAATATAGTGATTTAAATGTAAATTCAACGGAAACTGATTGTAACGATCAAATCAGCTTGCGATACATATCCCATTGTGTTCGGAATGGGGGTAAAACGCTAGGGACGACGGTCGGCATGTTTGATTTTGAGGTCGTATGAAAAGTCAACTGTGTCGGAGAATAAAATAAATTAATAATTAATAAAATATATATATCTCCCTTTTCCCACTTAAACCCCCCCGTTCATTTCAGATCTGAAGTAAATTAAAGAAAAAAAAACCTCGATGCCCTAATGTCTCGTCGTCGCTGATTTCCTCCGTCACTCGAGGTGCCGCACACCACCGCGCCGCCTTCACTATTGCCGGAGCCTCCCCCTGAATGTCAGCGCCTCCCCTATTGCCTCCATACTCAAATCGAAGACCCCCCTAAACCCATCGCCGGAAAGCAACTCCGCCGCCCTCAGATCAACGCCACCAGACCTCGTTCCCCACCCCTCCGCCTCCGGTAGTGCAGAAACCCCCTCCTTCCTCAGATTGCAGTAAGTTTTTATTTTAAGTTTTAAAGCTGATTTTTTTTAATTAGTTTAAAACTGATTTTCTTTTTAGGATAAAAATGATTTTTATAAACATTTAAAAACTGATTTTTTTTAAAGAATAAAAACTGATTTGTTTAAATAGTAAAACTGATTTTTTTTAGGAAATTAAAATTGATTTTAAAAAGTATTAAAAACTGATTTTTAAAAATGATTTATAAACTAATTTATTTTAAGATTTAAAATAGAAGGAGATTAGAAATTTAAAAAGAAAGAAAAAAATCAGATTTTTATATATTGAAAGTCGAAAGAAAAATCAGATTTTTATATATTGAAAGTCGAAAGAAAAATCAGATTTTTATATATTGAAAGTCGAAGTAAAAATCAGATTTTATATATTGAATAGCATCGTAAAAATTCGATTTTTACATGTGTAGAGAATACGGGCAACGAAGCGACAAAAAGCGAGAAAGGCGAAGATTTCTAAAGGAAGAGTGCATTTGGATAGCTATTGGTGAGATTTCTGATTTTAAAATATTATATATGTGTGAAATGAAAGTGAATAGCTATATATAAATATATATATATATATATATATATATACGCCCCTCGTCCACAAACCATGGACGATATCTATTGGTTGAAATTGTTGTGAAAATTGATTGATAGCGAATGATTGTTTGGGATTGTTTGTGATTGATATTGGTTGATTGTGGTTGAAAAATACCCATTTGTGGTTGTGAAATATTTGGTTGAAACCACATAGGATTAGTTTGTGGAAATGAAATAAATATATACATGCCGCCTGCGTGCGAACTAGATGCATGATCCCCATTGTCAAAAACCGCGAGGTTTTAAGGTAGAGCGAGGAGCCGTACTAGGGACGGTCCCGGTGTAACTACCCTGCCGTTATGCTGCCGAAATTTTGAATAATATTCGTGTGTTTGAATTATTTTCATATGCTTAAACTATATTTATTCATTGAATAGAAAACATTCATGTGTTGAATTGATATTCATTCGTTGATTAGAAATTCATGTGTTGAATGGTATTCATATTTTGAAATAAATCGTTTGATAATAAAAATCACATTTTTATCTGGATATAGAAACTATAGAAAACATTCATGTGTTGAATTGATATTCATTCGTTGATTAGAAATTCATGTGTTGAATGGTATTCATATTTTGAAATAAATTGTTTGATAATAAAAATCACCTTTTATCGACTATATGAACTGTGTAAAATAATCTCGTTTTAAAAAGAAATTGTTTTAGGATAAAAATCCTATTTTTATCACCTATATGAACTATATAGAAAAATAGTGTTTTGAAATGAATTGTTTTACAATAAAAATCACATTTTTATTGTATGCATAAATCGTTGAAATGTGAAGTGTTAAAAATAGCCACTTGTTCAAAATAAACATATATAAGTTGAAATATTCATTAATTAGCTAATGAAATGATTTGCACCAATGTATGTAACATTAGAATAAATGGTGTTTTTAAACCAAATAGAAATCAAATGTGAAGTTGAATAGAAAATGAAAAATGACAAGAACTGTGTATATATGTGCATACCTATTCATTGAACAGGTTATAGCAAAGGGGCTAGAGAAGAGGAATAAAATTTTGTGCCCGACAAATAGGTACACATTTACTGCTTTGTTTGGGTGATGATTTTATGAGCCTGTTGGCTAGCCGCTTGGCTTTTTTTTTTCTTTTTGAGATTAGAAGGACCGAGAACGCTATTTGCGATTTCCCGATGCTCCCGGTGCAGGGGAGGTTATGGCGAAATTTTCCAAAATTTTAAGGTGTTAGAAAAATATTTGAAGTGAAAACGATATGGAAATCATTGAAGGAACTATATTTATATAAATATATAAATATAAATAAAATTAAAACGAAACGAAGCCGTGCAGTTCGTATTTTGAAACCGTGATTTCAAACGACTAGTACGGGAAATCCGACCATTGGATTTTCCCGAAACCTCAACCGTCGGGTTTGCCTTGGAATAATCTTTCCAACGGCACCAACCTTGTAAAAATCCAACGGTTGGATTGTCTGGAATGTTTAATTCAAATCTAAAGAAAAACAGCGCCAGAAACGATTATATTTATTTATATATATAAATATAATTATATTTAATCGAATAACGACGCTGCAGTTCGTATTTTGAAATCGAAACTTCAAACGATTGTACCGGGAGATCCGACCGTCGGATTTTCCCGAAACTGGAACCGTTGGATTCGTTTTGAAAAGACCTTTCTAATGATGTAAATTTTGTGAAGATCCAACGGTTAGATTTTTAGATATGTGTAAATCAAATCTGAAGAAAAACAGCGCCATGGCCGCTTTATGGCCCGAAGCGTCGTTTTGAATAAAATGGCTATTTTAAAATAAATAAAAATAGCGATAAATCGTTATAAAATATTGGAAACAATATGGAATGGAAATAAACTGAATTTGCTTGATTTATGTGGCTTTTGATGGTTGAATGTGTTTGGTGTGAAAATTACATTAAAGAACAAAATTGGTGTTGTCGAATAACTTAACCATTGAAATAAATCGAATTGAAATTCTAAATATACGTGAATTATTTGAAAATGCCGAGTTAATTCTCATTTCGAATAATTGACCGACGATTGAAATTCGAAGATGAAGACGGTGGTCGAAGACCGGAGATCTTCACCTCGTTTGGATGGTAACCGAGGTCCTGATTGGGAGGCATCCCGAAATATGGATAATGAGTGGTGATCGTTCAGACGTACGTGGTGATCGATGGGTTTGAGAGGTATTTAGTGCCTCCGGTTTCGTTCAGACCCAGAACGGACTTGTAAATGGACTGTGTGTCTGACATTGGATTTTATTCTGTGTTGATTGATCTCTATTAAATATACATCTGTTTGGCGGCGGAGAATTTATTCTTTTGCTTAACGCCCTTCTCTGAGACGCACGAGCTCAGAGGTTGTATATCAATGGACATCAGTCGCATGGCATGAATTGCCTGTGTGGCATCCTAAGATGCAGTGATCAGGGCTTCTGTTGAAAAGCAAAGTCTTGTGGTGATGATCAAAGCACCGCCTGTGTGGCGTAGCTTTGTGTATAACGTGAATTCGCGAGCCTCACACCCCGGTATGAACCTAAAACCGGAGAAGGACCTCAGGGAGGACATGCGTTTCTTTCTAGCTAGGGTGGTGTCAGTGACCTACCAGCCCTGACATTTATATACTTTTCACCTATGTGGTTGTTGCTGTTGCGAGGCGCCTCGGTTTGATCGGACGATCCGGGTCCGATGGAGTCATTCGTTGACTCATTTACGCCCCAAAGGGCGGGGAAACGTATTGTTCAGGCATTTTAATCCACATTGGTGGACCGGCCATGACGATCCAAGGGCCCACCTGAGTCTGGGTCCTGAGGCTCGGGCTAGACAGTCTCGAATTCGGTGAGGACTATCTTTTGCCTCGGTTCATGACGGAAAACCAATTTCGAAATACGTGACTGTGCGGTTTTGATTGTATACCTATATATGGCGAGATAGTGGTATGGGGCATTAATGTCGTCTATGATTGATAGTTATGATTTGAAATTGTTTTCAAAACATATAAACACTAGCAATAATATCAAATGCCTTTGTTTTATTCGTATCAAGCATATTTGGCCGTTATAAGGTAAAAACTCTATCCTCCGGTTTGCGTTGCATTGTGTGATGGGAACTGAGTCTTATAACGGTTTCATTTTTATAAAAAGCATAGCGATGTTTAAAAGAAAGATTTGTTTTAAAGCACTGGCAATCCAATGGAGTAAACCCGTTCCACGAAAGTGGCGTGGTCCTGTGATTAGCCAATTATATATGTGTTGAGTGGATTTCTCATACCAGTCCCATGACTGACTCGTAGTTTGTTTCACTTTCAAACTCGGGTGCCCCTTTTTCTACACGGGCAGCCTTATATTCAGGTTTAGCTGGTTCCTTTTCTGGATAGCTGGAGCTGAAGATGGATTCTATCCTTTATTCTTTTTATGCTGTTCAGCTCCTATTGTACATATTTTGTTTATTTCCGCTGTAGACATTTATGTATAGCTGAACTGTATTTGTACTAAGTAAGATCCTGTATACTGTGTAACTCTGATGATTACTTTTATCCAGTATATTTTGTTGTTCATTATCTGGTGTATTTATTTAATTCTGTTCTACTATTATTTGTTTCTGTGTTATATTCCAAAGATAACCCTGTTTCCCTGAGAACGGGAATTCGGGTCGTCTCATAGTGGTATCAGAGCTTTGGTTAAGCTTAGTTCTGGAATATAATATTTGAACGAACTCGTCAGAAATAGAACCAGTAGTGTTCTAGGACGGGCACCTCTATACAGATAGGATCAGCAATATCCTAGTATGAGTATAGTAGAATCAGAACAACTCGTTAGAGATGGGGTCAGAAGTGCCTCAGAACGAGTCGAGAGTAATATGTTTTTAAATAACGTATTTGTGATTATATATATATAGTCTGGTTTTAGAAATATAATTTTTGAATATATAAAAGATATATATCTTAAAAAGTAGAAAGGTTAAAAACAATTGGATTGGTTGTTGTGCTGTGTGATTGTAGATTTATCAAACCACTTTCGACTTTATTCCTTTTCGGGGACGAAAAGTTTTAAGTAGGGGAGATTGTAACGACCCAGAAAATCTGAACCAATTTAAAAATTTTAAATTGGCTAAAATAATGGATTTTAAATATTTAAAATAAATATTTTAAATAATGGCAATGAAAACTGAGTTTGAATCAACATTTGAAAACGAATATGATTAATTATAATTATATATAGAATTGAAAATGGCGCGGTAGTTCGATAATTCGATTTCAAACTTCAATTGAATATAACGGGTGCAAAACAATCCGGATTCTAGTGAAACCAAAAATATTTAAATCTGTTAGTGAATATCTTTCTAACGAATCCGACCAATCGAAATTTGATAGCGGGAATCAAAAGATATGTCCAGTTGAAAATTCTGAATAGTCACTATGGAATTCAGGCCCTTAAAAATGGACATTTTGCAGATGACCTCGGATTTCGACGAAATCACTTTTGTTGGATCCGCAGTGTCAAGTTATTGCTAGGTTTCAAATTTCATAATTTTTCGAATCAATATGTGAGCGTGGCAAAAGAAAACGCGTTTGACCAGTTTTTGTTGAATTTAATCGACTGGAAATTGGCCATTTTTCAAACGGTCTCAGAATTCGACGAAACTAGTTTTGTTAGGACCGTATCGTCAATACGAAGCTAGAAAATATTTTTCTGGAATTTTTCTAGTTAGTATGTGACCCCGGTAAATTGAAATGTACGTTTAAAATTCAATATAGCGATTTAAATGTAAATTCAACGGAAACTGATTGTAACGATCAAATCAGCTTGCGATACATATCCCATTGTGTTCGGAATGGGGGTAAAACGCTAGGGACGACGGTCGGCATGTTTGATTTTGAGGTCGTATGAAAAGTCAACGGTGTCGGAGAATAAAATAAATTAATAATTAATAAAATATATATATCTCCCTTTTCCCACTTAAACCCCCCCGTTCATTTCGGATCTGAAGTAAATTAAAGAAAAAAAAACCTCGATGCCCTAATGTCTCGTCGTCGCTGATTTCCTCCGTCACTCGAGGTGCCGCACACCACCGCGCCGCCTTCACGATTGCCGGAGCCTCCCCCTGAATGTCAGCGCCTCCCCTATTGCCTCCATACTCAAATCGAAGACCCCCCTAAACCCATCGCCGGAAAGCAACTCCGCCGCCCTCAGATCAACGCCACCAGACCTCGTTCCCCACCCCTCCGCCTCCGGTAGTGCAGAAACCCTCTCCTTCCTCAGATTGCAGTAAGTTTTTGTTTTAAGTTTTAAAGCTGATTTTTTTTAATTAGTTTAAAACTGATTTTCTTTTTAGGATAAAAATGATTTTTATAAACATTTAAAAACTGATTTTTTTTAAAGAATAAAAACTGATTTGTTTAAATAGTAAAACTGATTTTTTTTAGGAAATTAAAATTGATTTTAAAAAGTATTAAAAACTGATTTTTAAAAATGATTTATAAACTAATTTATTTTAAGATTTAAAATAGAAGGAGATTAGAAATTTAAAAAGAAAGAAAAAAAT
Organism: Allium sativum; assembly: GCA_030737875.1. Classification (NCBI taxonomy): domain Eukaryota; kingdom Viridiplantae; phylum Streptophyta; class Magnoliopsida; order Asparagales; family Amaryllidaceae; genus Allium; species Allium sativum. Next base: position 919,110,076 of record CM060920.1, read on the forward strand.
CAGATTTTTATATATTGAAAGTCGAAAGAAAAATCAGATTTTTATATATTGAAAGTCGAAAGAAAAATCAGATTTTTATATATTGAAAGTCGAAGTAAAAATCAGATTTTATATATTGAATAGCATCGTAAAAATTCGATTTTTACATGTGTAGAGAATACGGGCAACGAAGCGACAAAAAGCGAGAAAGGCGAAGATTTCTAAAGGAAGAGTGCAGTTGGATAGCTATTGGTGAGATTTCTGATTTTAAAATATTATATATGTGTGAAATGAAAGTGAATAGCTATATAAATATATATATATATATATATATATATATATATATATATATATATATATATACGCCCCTCGTCCACAAACCATGGACGATATCTATTGGTTGAAATTGTTGTGAAAATTGATTGATAGCGAATGATTGTTTGGGATTGTTTGTGATTGATATTGGTTGATTGTGGTTGAAAAATACCCATTTGTGGTTGTGAAATATTTGGTTGAAACCACATAGGATTAGTTTGTGGAAATGAAATAAATATATACATGCCGTCTGCGTGCGAACTAGATGCATGATCCCCATTGTCAAAAACCGCGAGGTTTTAAGGTAGAGCGAGGAGCCGTACTAGGGACGGTCCCGATGTAACTACCCTGCCGTTATGCTGCCGAAATTTTGAATAATATTCGTGTGTTTGAATTATTTTCATATGCTTAAACTATATTTATTCATTGAATAGAAAACATTCATGTGTTGAATTGATATTCATTCGTTGATTAGAAATTCATGTGTTGAATGGTATTCATATTTTGAAATAAATCGTTTGATAATAAAAATCACATTTTTATCTGGATATAGAAACTATAGAAAACATTCATGTGTTGAATTGATATTCATTCGTTGATTAGAAATTCATGTGTTGAATGGTATTCATATTTTGAAATAAATTGTTTGATAATAAAAATCACCTTTTATCGACTATATGAACTGTGTAAAATAATCTCGTTTTAAAAAGAAATTGTTTTAGGATAAAAATCCTATTTTTATCACCTATATGAACTATATAGAAAAATAGTGTTTTGAAATGAATTGTTTTACAATAAAAATCACATTTTTATTGTATGCATAAATCGTTGAAATGTGAAGTGTTAAAAATAGCCACTTGTTCAAAATAAACATATATAAGTTGAAATATTCATTAATTAGCTAATGAAATGATTTGCACCAATGTATGTAACATTAGAATAAATGGTGTTTTTAAACCAAATAGAAATCAAATGTGAAGTTGAATAGAAAATGAAAAATGACAAGAACTGTGTATATATGTGCATACCTATTCATTGAACAGGTTATAGCAAAGGGGCTAGAGAAGAGGAATAAAATTTTGTGCCCGACAAATAGGTACACATTTACTGCTTTGTTTGGGTGATGATTTTATGAGCCTGTTGGCTAGCCGCTTGGCTTTTTTTTTTCTTTTTGAGATTAGAAGGACCGGGAACGCTATTTGCGATTTCCCGATGCTCCCGGTGCAGGGGAGGTTATGGCGAAATTTTCCAAAATTTTAAGGTGTTAGAAAAATATTTGAAGTGAAAACGATATGGAAATCATTGAAGGAACTATATTTATATAAATATATAAATATAAATAAAATTAAAACGAAACGAAGCCGTGCAGTTCGTATTTTGAAACCGTGATTTCAAACGACTAGTACGGGAAATCCGACCATTGGATTTTCCCGAAACCTCAACCGTCGGGTTTGCCTTGGAATAATCTTTCCAACGGCACCAACCTTGTAAAAATCCAACGGTTGGATTGTCTGGAATGTTTAATTCAAATCTGAAGAAAAACAGCGCCAGAAATGATTATATTTATTTATATATATAAATATAATTATATTTAATCGAATAACGACGCTGCAGTTCGTATTTTGAAATCGAAACTTCAAACGATTGTACCGGGAGATCCGACCGTCGGATTTTCCCGAAACTGGAACCGTTGGATTCGTTTTGAAAAGACCTTTCTAATGATGTAAATTTTGTGAAGATCCAACGGTTAGATTTTTAGATATGTGTAAATCAAATCTGAAGAAAAACAGCGCCACGGCCGCTTTATGGCCCGAAGCGTCGTTTTGAATAAAATGGCTATTTTAAAATAAATAAAAATAGCGATAAATCGTTATAAAATATTGGAAACAATATGGAATGGAAATAAACTGAATTTGCTTGATTTATGTGGCTTTTGATGGTTGAATGTGTTTGGTGTGAAAATTACATTAAAGAACAAAATTGGTGTTGTCGAATAACTTAACCATTGAAATAAATCGAATTGAAATTCTAAATATACGTGAATTATTTGAAAATGCCGAGTTAATTCTCATTTCGAATAATTGACCGACGATTGAAATTCGAAGATGAAGACGGTGGTCGAAGACCGGAGATCTTCACCTCGTTTGGATGGTAACCGAGGTCCTGATTGGGAGGCATCCCGAAATATGGATAATGAGTGGTGATCGTTCAGACGTACGTGGTGATCGATGGGTTTGAGAGGTATTTAGTGCCTCCGGTTTCGTTCAGACCCAGAACGGACTTGTAAATGGACTGTGTGTCTGACATTGGATTTTATTCTGTGTTGATTGATCTCTATTAAATATACATCTGTTTGGCGGCGGAGAATTTATTCTTTTGCTTAACGCCCTTCTCTGAGACGCACGAGCTCAGAGGTTGTATATCGATGGACATCAGTCGCATGGCATGAATTGCCTGTGTGGCATCCTAAGATGCAGTGATCAGGGCTTCTGTTGAAAAGCAAAGTCTTGTGGTGATGATCAAAGCACCGCCTGTGTGGCGTAGCTTTGTGTATAACGTGAATTCGCGAGCCTCACACCCCGGTATGAACCTAAAACGGGAGAAGGACCTCAGGGAGGACATGCGTTTCTTTCTAGCTAGGGTGGTGTCAGTGACCTACCAGCCCTGACATTTATATACTTTTCACCTATGTGGTCGTTGCTGTTGCGAGGCGCCTCGGTTTGATCGGACGATCCGGGTCCGATGGAGTCATTTGTTGACTCATTTACACCCCAAAGGGCGGGGAAACGCATTGTTCAGGCATTTTAATCCACATCGGTGGACCGGCCCTGACGATCCAAGGGCCCACCTGAGTCTGGGTCCTGAGGCTCGGGCTAGACAGTCTCGAATTCGGTGAGGACTATCTTTTGCCTCGGTTCATGACGGAAAACCAATTTCCAAATACGTGACTGTGCGGTTTTGATTGTATACCTATATATGGCGACATAGTGGTATGGGGCATTAATGCCGTCTATGATTTGAAATTGTTTTCAAAACATATAAACACTAGCAATAATATCAAATGCCTTTGTTTTATTCGTATCAAGCATATTTGGCCGTTATAAGGTAAAAACTCTATCCTCCGGTTTGCGTTGCATTGTGTGATGGGAACTGAGTCTTATAACGGTTTCATTTTTATAAAAAGCATAGCGATGTTTAAAAGAAAATTTGTTTTAAAGCACTGGCAATCCAATGGAGTAAACCCGTTCCACGAAAGTGGCGTGGTCCTGTGATTAGCCAATTATATATGTGTTGAGTGGATTTCTCATACCAGTCCCATGGCTGACTCGTAGTTTGTTTCACTTTCAAACTCGGGTGCCCCTTTTTCTACACGGGCAGCCTTATATTCAGGTTTAGCTGGTTCCTTTTCTGGATAGCTGGAGCTGAAGATGGATTCTATCCTTTATTCTTTTTATGTTGTTCAGCTCCTATTGTACATATTTTGTTTATTTCCGCTGTAGACATTTATGTATAGCTGAACTGTATTTGTACTAAGTAAGATCCTGTATACTGTGTAACTCCGATGATTACTTTTATCCAGTATATTTTGTTGTTCATTATCTGGTGTATTTATTTAATTTTGTTCTGCTATTATTTGTTTCTGTGTTATATTCCAAAGATAACCCTGTTTCCGTGAGAACGGGAATTCGGGTCGTCTCATGATATTGGGGCATTATTATCATTATAACTACAAGTTTGGGTTAATTGGCATATAAATCAAGTTTTGGGGCATAATTGTTATTGTTGCAAACTTAGGGTAAATTGAAATATTAAATCTAGATTGGGCGTAAACTGTAAATTAGGATATTAGTCTAGATTGGGCATAACTATTGGTTGGGATGCCAAGCATAATGTATATTGTGATTTTGGGGCATGACTATTATTGCGAATTTGGGAATAACTTGAATTTGAATTTGTGGGACATAACTTGCAATTAGCTTTGTTGGGGTATAACTTGAGAATTGGAACATGACTAGTTTTGTGAATTTGGGATGATTAGCATATAAAATCTAGATTTGGACATGTATAGTAAATATGCTAAAAGATAAACATACCTAACCCGAGGTTAGATTGAGTTTTGGTGTAATACTTCCTGGAACCGCCCGACACATCCAGTAATCGCAACAACACCTATCTAATGTGAGAGGTTAGTGCATTATGCCTAAGAAAAACCCGAGGTTAGATTGAGTTGTGGTGTAAAACTGCCCGGAACCGCCCGACACATCTAGTAACTGCAACAACACAGATCTAATGTGAGAGGTTGGTGCATTGATAAATCAATTAATGCTAATGAACATGACATGTTAAGAATGGTCGGGTTAAGTCAACTAAGGCAACACTTAACCAGCACAACAAGTTAGTTAAACAAATGGTAGGGTTAAGTTAACTAAGGCTACACTTAACCGATATAACATGATGTATGGTAGGGTTAAGTAACACAAGAAGGCAACACTTAACAAAAATATAACATGATGTATGGTAGGGTTAAGTAACACAAGAAGCAACACTTAACCAATATATATAACATGATGTATGATAGGGTTAAGTAACACAAGAGGGCAACACTTAACCAATACAACATGATGAACGAGTGGGGTTAAGTTAATAGAAAACACTTAACCAATACATTATGATGTGTTGGTAGGTTAAGTTAATAGGAATGGAAAACACTTTACCAATATTACATGAACGAAGCAGATAGGGTTAAGGCAAGCTTAACCAATAATACGTATTGACTTGATCAGTGAGAGGGTTAAGTACATCTCGTGTAGGTAGGTAATATTAGTATATATAGGCCCGGAAACTTAACCGTTAATAAACATGCTTGAATCAGTGGGAGGGTTAAGTACATCTCGTGTAGGTGGGTAATATTAGTATATATAGGCCCACAAACTTAACCGTTAATAAACATGCTTGAATCGGTGGGAGGGTTAAGTACATCTCATGTAGATGGGTAATATTTGTATATATAGGTCCACAAACTTAACTGTTAATAAACATGCTTGAATCGGTGGGAGGGTTAAGTACATCTCGTGTAAGTGGGTAATATTTGTATATATAGGCCCACAAACTTAACCAGTAGGAAACCCTAGTAACGGGGACCCATTTCAGCAGTAACCCACATAGATGTATCATGGTACCCTGAACTAGGCAGGGTGGGGCACGATTACTTGGCTGATTATAAGTGGTCAAAATAGCGGTAGGGGGTACGTCAGTGTAGGTTCCGATGGTTTACGGGCGTGCACATACTCCGGGGTGGGAAAAAGCAGGCACTGAATACTAGTAGTTACACACTGTGCATCTTGAATCGTGTCGGGTTGCTATCATAAGGATTGATACACCTTATGGTGGGACTAGCACAGGGTATCTACACGCAAGAGAGGGCCGATTAACAAAGACACAAGGAAAATTAATACGAGTGAGGAGGCGATCGATGGGTAGTAAGGGTACATCTAACATATTCATGGCAATTAGGTAGATTGAGGTGGAATCCTCACAATAGATGTACACCTGAAGGCTACCACAATTGCGGGGATTGGGATCACATTATCATATGATCATTTTATACAGATTACTAGTTGGGACACTAGTTAGATGGTGCAGAGATATAAAAATCAGAATAATAGGGTAGTAGCGAAGCAGAGAAAGAGTAGAAGCGCATTCAGTTTATCTAGCCTTATCATATCTTATTCTAATCTTATTCTAATCTTATGTTATCTTGTTATCCCTGTTATCACGGTATTGCCTTATATTCAGTTTATTCATGTGATGTTACTTTTACCTGTTTACATACTCGAAGTCACTGAACTTACCAGGCTTATGTCAGGCCTAGTTTGTTTCGCCTCTTTTCTTCCGTTTCCCACAGGTAGTCAGGGAGGGAATAGCTTAGCTTAGTTTGGACCGTTTCTCCTTCCAAGCTCGAAGATAGTCGACATATTGTTTTGGACTCTCTTTTCCACTGTTATGGCTGGCTCATGCTTTATTGGGGAATATCATTGTGATTTTATGCTTCTTTATCTATTACTTATACTGGAAAGCAGAATCCACAACGTTTAGGTGCCGACATCTGTCCCTTTTTGGTTCTCGCGTAACTTTCTTCCCCGTTAGTTTTAAAATCTCCCAATTTCATCCACTCCTTCCTCCCTCTGTTATCTGTGTTTCTCGATCGTATAGTTGAACCCGAATCTGTCTGCCCGCTCCTTTAATTCACTACCACCATGGCGCCGTCATCAAATCGTTCATCCTTCTGACATTTTCTGCCCTTCTTCCCCTTCTTCAGCCATTCCTTTCTCTCCCACGCACTCTTACCTCTCCAACCAATTCCTCCCCAAAGTTAATGAATCGTTACAGTGGATCGACTCTCAAACCTAGGTATTCTCGGTTCACACTTCCGCGGACACTGAGACTCCCTCCTTCATAATTCCCCATTTATTTATGTTATTATCGCAGGAGGTGGGGCACCCAATGGGATAATCCCTCTTCATCCTTCTATTTCCTTTATTTCACGCAGACATCTCCCAATTTCTGACTGAAAATCTTTGTTCTCACACTTTTGCTGTTGGTAACAGGTTAGGCAGAAGATATCCAAATCATCAGTACACATAACATGTCCAAATCATCCACCGACAACATATCACGATCATGCACCTCCCATTTTCAGAGGTTACCAGTGCACCTACAATTTAACTTCAATCCGTACATCCGTCTACCGAAGTTGCTGTGATAACAAGGTTTTATTTCTTTGCTCTTCATCTCGCATGGTTTCTTCCCGCTTCCTGTTTACTTCATATTTGTAATAACCACACACAGTGTTGGATGCACAAATGTTTACCAAACTTTTTGGGTACTCCTCATTCATACCGCCCATGATCATTCCCAAGTTGTGCATTTTTTGGGGTTATATTTTGATTGTTAGTACTACAGTTTATCCGTTTACAACTGATAACTGTACCGCATATGATGTTTCCATCAGCGTGCTTTACATTTTGCTACCAAAATCATACATTTGTGTGTTCCTTCGTCTTCTTTGCTGTTACATTATCATTTTACTTGATATTTTATGACTGTTTACATTTTCTCAATGATTGCTGATACTTCAATCTTATTTTTTAATTTCTTACTTTTTTATTTCCATATACTCGACTCATATATTATATTCTCCATTCTTACGTACGTTCCGATTTTGATTTCACATAATTTGGGTTTGCCCCTTCACATAGCACATCACATCATTTTTCCCACATTGATACTAACTTGGAGTATATTTAATAATAATAAAACCGAAAACTGTAACCATGCCTTTTTGTTGAAAAAAAACAAGCCTTACTGATAATTTTTCTTCCTTTTTCCCACATCAGTTAAATATGACAACTGATCGCACAGCCGACCATAAGTCAGTTCAACCGATGCACATTTCATGTTTGGGTTTCACCAATTTTTAAACTGTATCCAACAACTTATCATAAATGCTTTATTTACTGTATATTTGCATCATGCGTCTAACAATTAAATACATGTTACTTTCGTTTAAGGAGACAATAGAATTAATGATGGGACTATTGTGTACGTAAACCTTAACCAAATAACATACGCACATGCGCGCGCACACATTATTTAGCTGTGTACGCAAGAACAACATTACAACTCTCTCCTATTTACAGTTGAACTCAGAACGGATTGCCTGCACTACAATTCAATTTTGTCACATATTACTTCATTTTTTTCCCGCACACTATGTTTTTCGTAACCATATATATTTTCCAACTACTATATTTTTTCAAATCGTATAATTATCTTAACTTCGTTTGTACCATACGAACAAGAATATTTTTCATGCTCTTCTTCGTTAAATACTGTGAATTATATTTGGATTTTAACCTTACATTTCTGCTTTCCAGTATATTCAATACAGGATTTCATTTTTATAATGCCCAATTATATCCTATTTACAACCTGCTGGTCATTCAATATTAACGTCCACTATGTTTCAAAGGTCATAACCATTTTGTTCCATGCTATCTGCTTGACATACCCCTTATACGGTAGTCTTACCCGTTATCGTTGGGTTACACCCTTATTGGGAAGAATTATGTATAATTTTGTAGTAACCTTATGTTAGTTCTCAATATTAATAACCTCTTCCATAGTAAAAGACAGTAGTATGTGTTACCTGCAATTTACAAATAAGGTACTATCATTACTCACTACCAAGATTGACTTACGTCTACCCAGTTTGCGTAATGTATTTCAATGAATTACTTAGCTCTCTCAACGATCACATGCCAGATTTTTACATGATGCGTGCATGTTTAATAAGTTATTTGATATGTAATTAAAAAATAATGTTTTACTTTTATTTACCGGATGCTTAAATGTGTTTTTTTAAACTTTGAAACTAGCATTCATAATAGAGGAAACAAAATTATAGGCTACCTTTGTACATGTTAATGCTCTGGCAATGTTTGTATGGCAAATATGACATTTAGTTATACCTTCTTATTATCCCAATATATATGAATACAATTCAAAGGACAGTATAATGAACATATATTATATGTATAATGGCAATATTTTTTTTAAAATGATTATCTTATATCAGTTGTTATGATCATTGTCCAATTATTGTGCAACGAAGGTTCCACGAAAAGTGGTTTCAACTCAGGTTTTCCACGTAAATATGGTTGGTTCCTTACAAAAATTTGTGTGTCTATCAAAATGGATTTGTAAAAAAAAAGTGCACACACAGTGTAGCACGCACAAATGTTTATCAAATTTTTTGGGTCCTACTCATTCATACCGCCCATGATCATTCCCAAGTTGTGCATTTTTTTGGGGTTATATTTTGATTGTTGGTACTACAGTTTCTCCGTTTACAACTGATAACTCTACCACATATGATGTTTCCCTCAGCGCGCCTTACATTTTGCTACCAAATTCATACATTTATGCGTTCCGTCGTCTTTTTGCGGTTACATTCTCATATTACTCGATATTTTATGACCGTTTACATTTGCTCAATGATTGCTGATATTTCAATCTTATCGTTTAATCTCCGTAGTCTAATTTTTTATTTCCATATAGTCGACTCATATATTATTTTCTCCATTCTTACGTACGTTCCGATTTTGATTTCACATAATTTGGGTTTGCCCCTTCACATAGCACATCACGTCATTTTCCCCACATTGATACTAATTTGGAGCAAAAACTTTTATTACATTTAATAATCATAAAACTGAAAACTGTAACCATGCCTTTTTGTTGAAAAAAATAAGCTGTACTGATAATTTTTCTTCCTTCTTCCCACTTCAGTTAAATATGACAACTGATCGCACAGCCGACCATAAATCAATTCAACCGATGCACATTTCATGTTTGGGTTTCACCTATTTTTAAACTGTATCCAACAACTTATCATAAACGCTTTATTTACCGTATATTTGCATCATGTGTCTAACAATTAAATACATGTTACTTTCGTTTAAGGAGACAGTAGAATTAATGATGGGGACTATTATGTACGTAAACCGTAACCAAATAACATACACACATGCGCGCGCACACATTATTTAGCTGCGTTCGGAAGAACAACATTACAATTCTCTCCTGTTTACAGTTGAACTCAAAACGTATTGCCTGCACTAAAATGCAATTTTGTCACATACTACTTCATTTTTTTTTCCGCACACTATGTTTTTCGTAATCATATATATTTTCCAGCTAATATTTTTTTTCAGATCGTATAATTATCTTAACTTCATTTGTACCATACAAACAAGAATATTTTTCATGCTCTTCTTCGTTAAATACTGTGAATTATATTTGGATTTTAACCTTACATTTCTGTTTTCCAATATACTAAATACAGGATTTCATTTTTGTAATGCCTAATTATATCTTATTTACAACCTGATGGTCATTCAATATAAACGTCCAATGTGTTTCAAAGGTCATAACCATTTTGTTCCATGCTATCTGCTTGACATACCCCTTATAAGGTAGTCTTACCCGTTATCGCTGGGTTACACCCTTTTTGGGAAGAATTATATATAATTTTGCAGTACCTTATGTTGGTTCTCAATATAAATAACCTCTTCCATAGTAAAAGACAGTAGTATGTGTTACCTGCAATTTACAAATATGGTAATATCATTACTCACTACCAACATTGACTTACGTCTAACCACTTTGCATAATGTATTTCAATGACTTAATTTGATCGCTCAACGACTGTTATCATCACATGCCAGATTTTTTACATGATGCGTGCATGTTTAATAAGTTATTGGATATGTAATTTAAAAATAATGTTTTAATTTTATTTACCGAATGCTTAAATGTGTTTTTTTAAACTTTGAAACTGGCATTCATAACAGAGGAAGCAAAATTATAGGCTACCTTTGTACATGTTAATGCTCTGGCAACATTTGTATGGCAAATATGGCATTTACTTATACCTTCTTATTATCCCAATATATATCAATACAATTCAAAGGACAGTATAATGAACATATATTATATATATAATGTCAATTTTTTTTAAAAATAATTTTCTTATATCAGTTTTTATGATCATTGTCCAATTACTGTGCAACGAAGGTTCCACAAAAAGTGGTTTCTACTCATGTTTTCCACGTAAATATGATGGGTCCTTTACAAAAATTTGTGTGTTTGTCAAAATGGATTTGTAAAAAAAAAATGCAAATGATTTTATGCCTTCCAAATGAAACAAGGTTAATAATCGAGTTAAAATATTACTTCTGCCCTGTTTTTTACTATACAAATTTGAATTTAGTCTACACAATAACATGATATGCCCTGCGATAAATTATACATTCATTATCACTTTCCTCTCTCACAAATAATTCCCAACTGTGTCGATCAAAAATTAACCATGGCAACGATTACATTCTTCATTTAAACTCATTACTGATTGGACAAGTTAGTGTTTATTCAGGTTGTATTTGCTGGGCTTTCTACTTACATTCAATTTCTAATTTATTTGCTTCTAAAATTTCTGCCATTTGTTTTTATTTGTACCTGCCGTTTGAATCTTATCCAAATATTTATGGTCCTTAACCATATATGTATGAAAGTAGTAGTCCGTCTATTCCATCCCTGCATTTCGTACTCACAAAACATTCGCTTTCAAACGCTCTGTCTTCTACATTTATTCCAAACTGGTTTATGTTTTAAATATGTTTGCCGTACGTTTTGTGTTTTCTATCCTCTTTTCCTGTTTCTTTTCTTCATTTCAGCACATATTACAAATATTTTCTATCATGCGTTGCACCTAACACTTTTATTACTATGCATTTACTTTACATTTTTTTGACTTCAGTTAATGCATTTTAGTCAAAATCATGGCACATATGTACTTACAAACACAAATGAAAAAGTGTAATATGGGGATTGTCACGTTTATTGAAAATCATTTTATTATGATGTACTAACATATGACCAGACTCAAGTAGACACGAAGACCATGTCATAAATGAGTAAATTTGAGTTGTTGACAACGTTGCATAGGATAAGGTTGACGACAATATGATCCGTGTTAAGCATATTATACCAATTTCACTAAAATCACTATACTGTCGTACTATGTGGAAATTGGTATAAACTTTGATGACAAACCATCTATAATGACAGAGAAAGTGATGCAAATTTATAGCGCATGTTGTAATATCCGTTATTTGTTTCCCATATATGTATCCATATCTGAAGAAATATACTGCCCATTAAGGTAATACTAGGGATTTTTTTTAATATGTGTACATATTTAATATAATCGTACTGAACAACTAAATTTAACGTCATGTCAGATATGAATATTACAAATATATATTAGTCAAATAGTTCATGTTGCATCCTGTCAAAAAATATGCAAATGGCAAGGTTTTCGTAAAATGCACGTATGAGACAGTAGCACATGCTACATTGATTACACACACACACACACAAATATGTGTATATAATCAAAGCTATTTCACCTTAATACCCTTTTAACAGTATTATCTCCACGACAAAAAATGTATCACTGTTTTATAAGATACAACTAATATCTAACAAATAATTATAATATACTCAGTTTTATCTATTATGACTGGTATATCTGACCAAGTTGGAATAAAAAGCTAATTGGACATGATTATCGTTCGAACCATATCAACTAATGTCATGCACATTTTAATAATTTGAAGATAAGATGTGTCATTTACGTATGTGACATTTTTTTTTCATCAATTAAATGCACTGTATTTCCATGGCATGATTGAATCCATTTACGTCAACTGGAGTATTATGATAACAACCATTTGAATTGATTACGCAAAATAATATTCTTCGGTTATTAATTTTTTTTTTCTTTTTCATCAATTTTTTGGCTGTTTGTATTTAGGATAAAAATTAATACACATATTTAGGTTATTTACCTGCTGAACATATATTTTGCAGCGAGAACTTTGACATATATCATGGATACCATTCAGCATCTAAGGATTGCTCGAGACCAAAGAAGAGTGTCCATCAATAAGAGGAAAAGAAATGGATCAGCGTCATGTAGATGTATGACAAAGTCAATCCGTAAGCGAAGTAATAATACCTCTAATTTAATCCGTGTATTTCACTTCTCTTTCTTTCCATATGATAGTACTAAATACATTGTGTTATTCTACATTGTAGGCGGAAAACAAAACGTACCATGTAGTACAATGACATCCCGTGATACCAACCGCAACAAACCACGTCCAGGTATGATAAATACACGGGATTTGCTGATTATTTATTTTCTCAGTACACAAGTTATTGAAATAGGTTTGTATCCAATGCATGGCTGGTTTGTAGCTGTGAGTACCGGTAATAACGGGGAACATAACAGTCAAAATTTTTGTCCGACTAATACCACCGTAGCTATTAGTAAGTTCGATATTTATTATTCATTTTATATACATCAACCATACTTTTGTCGTAAAATGATAGGAAACTTATTTGCACAGGGAAAATGTTCGAACCATGGAATTTTGGAGGTCCCACCTATAGGTGTGCTCATTATAATGCATCGGTCTGGTATGAGGAAAGAAATCGAAAATCAAGAAGACCATGCAATCCACAGTTTTCCATATGTTGTATGGGTGGTAAAATAGAACTTCCTAAATACAAAAAATGCCCTGAGTATTTACAACATCTACTTGACTACAACGGTGGTTCCGATAGTTCTCATTTCAAACAAAATATACGTGTATATAACTCAATATTTGCATTTACTTCCATGGGTGGTAGAATAGACAATTCAGTCAATATTGGTCGAGGACCTTATGTCTTTCACATACATGGTCAGAATTATCATCAAATTGGATCTATGCTACCACAGGATGGACGTGCTAAATTTTCCCATCTCTACATTTACGATACGGCTAATGAGGTAAACAACAGAATGAATGCCCATGGGGTTTCTTCCACACAGTCTACGTACTCTCATATTGTTAGCAATTTAATATCCATGTTCAATGAGTGCAATCCACTTGATAAAATGTTCCGTATGGCTAGAGACAGGTTTGAAATTAGTAACCTTCACAATGTTACTTTAAGGTTGTTGGAAAGGAGGGATAGAGATGGTAGACAGTACAACTTGCCTACAACTTCAAAGGTTGCAGCATTAGTTATGGGAAATAGCAGAAGAAGTGAAGGTTATAGAGACATTGTCATTGAAGAGAAAAGTGGGTTGCTAAAGAGAATTAATGAGAAACACCCCAGTTTTATGGCGATGCAGTATCCAATCCTATTTCCATTTGCAGAGGATGGGTACAGACTGAACATACCTTATGGGTACAAACAACAAAATGATGACGATAAAGACGAAATGGTGACTTTGCGAGAATATTATGCGTATATACTGCAGTATAGAGAAGGAGATGGTAATACTTTGCTTTTAGGTGGAAGACTATTACAACAACTAATTGTGGATGCATATTGCTGCGTGGAGGAAGATAGGTTGAATTGGATTAGAAACAATCAACATAACATTCGATCGGAGGTGTATAAAGGCTTAAAGGATGCAGTTAATTCTGGAGATACATCAGCTTTTGCCATTGGTAAAAGAATGGTGTTACCATCATCATTTACCGGAAGTCCTAGATATATGGTTCAAAATTATCAAGATGCAATGGCAATTTGTAGATGGGCTGGTCCTCCAGATTATTTTTTAACATTTACATGTAATCCAAAGTGGCCAGAGATAAAGGAGTGCTTGAAACACATTGACGGCCAAAGGCCTGAAGATAGACCTGGTGTGATCTCACATGTTTTTCACATAAAGCTCATCGAGTTAATGGAGGACATTAAGAAAAAAAACATTTTGGAAAAGTAAACGCAGGTACAATAACTATGAGTACATTCATTTATTATTATTCCTCATTTTCTACATTATTATTCATATCTTCTTTTTTTTGTCATTATGTAGCATTATATACAATAAAATTTCAAAAATGTGGCTTGCCTCATGCACATATATTGCTTTTTATCCATGCTGATGATAAACCTAAATCTACAGCTTATGTCGACCAAGTGGTTAGTGCAGAGTTTCCTGACTACGATTCAGATCCTGTTGCATATAATTCCATTACCCAGTTCATGGTGCACGACCCATGTGGTGACTACAATCCTGACTGTCAATGTATGCTTAATGGTACATGTTCTAAACATTACCCAAAAAAATTTAATTCTGACACCTATTTCGATACAAAAGGCTTCCCAAAATACAGAAGACGTGACAACAAAAACTGCTTCACAACAACTAATGGGATTGTTTTGACAAACAGTTGGGTAGTTCCACATAATGTTGATTTAGTGGTCAAATTTCAGGCACATATTAATGTTGAGGTATGCAATAGAGCGAAGTCAATTAAATATTTATTTAAGTACATTAATAAAGGCCATGATAGGGCAACTGTGGTTATAGAGGAGAATAATGCAACAAACCGTCAATTTTACAGACAAGTTGATGAAATAAAAACATATCTAGACTGTCGTTACATTTCAACTTCTGAAGCGAGTTGGAGAATTTTCAAGTTTGATATTCATTATCGTAAACCTTCAGTTGAGCGTTTGCAATTTCATTTGCCAGAAGAGCAAAATGTAGTGTTTCATGATAACGATAATTTATTTTATGTACTATGTCAGAGTAGCATTAAAAATACAATTTTCGCAGCATGGATGGAAACAAATAAGGTCAGTGAAGATGCACGAACACTTACATATGTTGATTTTCCTACAAAATGGGTTTGGCAGAAAACAAAAAATAGGTGGACTCCAAGAAAGAATGGTTTCAGTATTGGAAGAGTATATCTTGCACACCCAACATGTGGTGAAAGATTTTATTTGAGGTTGCTTCTAAACGTTGTTAAAGGACCAACAAGCTATGAAGATATTAGAACTTTTAACTCCGTTGTGTATGATACTTTCAAATCTGCATGCGTTGCTCGCGGCCTTCTAGAGGATGATAACGAATGGAACATTGCTTTAACCGAGGCATCACAATGGGCATCCTCACCCTCTTTACGTGAAATGTTTGCTATGTTGCTGCTTTATTGCGAGGTGTCTGAACCCATTCAACTATGGAATAGAAATTGGAAGAAGTTATGTGATGACATTGAGTGGCGTTTTGGACTGCATTACGAATGTCCAACCAATGTGCTAGATGAAGGTCGACTAGAACAACAAGCTTTACTTGAAATGGAAAAAGTGATGGGAAGAAGTGGTAGGTCATTAAAAGAGTTTAACTTAATCCCTCCCTCTAACTTCGATACACTCTTTAATGTTGACAACAATTTGGTAGGGGAAGAACAAAATTATGATTGTCGTCAATTGGAAATCGAGGCTTCACATTTGATTCCATCCCTAAACAACGAACAACGAGATATGTTTGACGTGGTTTGCGCTTCCGTTGAAGGGAATAATGGTCGATTCTTCTTTGTTTATGGAAGTGGTGGTACTGGCAAAACATTTTTGTGGAAAACAATAATCACGTACTTGCGATCGAAAGGGAAAATTGTTTTGGCTATAGCATCTTCTGGAACTGCGTCATTGCTGTTACCTGGTGGACGCACGGCTCACTCCAAGTTCAAATTTCCTTTGTTTTTGGATGAAAATTCTACATGCAATATATCAAAACAGTCCTCTTTAGGCAAGTTAATAAAATCCACCGATTTAGTTATTTGGGATGAAGCACCTATGATGCATCATAATGCGTTGGAGGCATTTGAAAAAAGCTTACAAGATATAATGAGACCGGCTAATGATCATGGACGTTCTACACTGTTTGGAGGCAAAACGGTTTTACTTGGAGGTGATTTTCGTCAAACTCTTCCTGTTGTTGAAAAAGGTACAAGAGAAATGGTGTTATCTGCTTCTATTGGTAATTCTTATCTATGGTCAACGTGTCATGTATTTTATCTTACATGTAACATAAGAATTCGAAATGCAACATCTGATACTTATGATTTACCCAAACTTGAAAATTTTGCAAAATGGGTGTTAGACATTGGTGATGGGAACATAAGTACAGTTGCGATAGAGTATGATGATGATCCGTCATGGATTAAAATACCAGATGAATATTTGATTGAACCAGGGGATGATGGACTGAAGAAAATTGTTGACGTTGTGTATCCTGATTTGAATAATAATTTGCAACACAAAGATTACTTACAAAAATGGTGCTTGCTTGCTACAACCAACGAGTTTGTTGAAGAAATTAATGCATACATACTTTCCAAAATAACCGGTGAATTAAAAACCTATTTAAGTGCGAATTCCTTTAGTCATTCTTCTGAAATCGTAGCCGATCAGCATATACTGTATCCTCCTGAATTCTTAAACTCCTTGAAAGTATCTGGACTGCCTAACCATAACTTACAGTTGAAGGTAGGAGTACCTATAATGCTGTTGAGAAATTTGAATCAAAGTTTAGGCCTTTGCAATGGAACATGGTTAGTTGTTAGCCGCCTTGCTGAAAGGGTAATAGAAGATGAAATCATTACCGGTAATCATATTGGTACAAAAGTTCTTATTCCTAGAATCGTTCTCACGTCTTCTGATACAAAATGACCGTTTGTGCTACGAAGAAGACAATTCCCTATAAAGGTCTGTTTCTCAATGACAATAAACAAGAGTCAAGGACAAACATTAGAAAACATTGGTATATATTTGCCCCGGCCGGTATTTAGCCATGGACAGCTGTATGTTGCAATTTCTAGAACAACTTCTTATGATGGTATCAAGTTTCTTCTAGGACAAGCCGACGAAACAACACGTGGTTATACCAAAAATATTGTGTACAAAGAGGTGTTCAGCGGATTATGAGGTAACAAGCCTATGCAATAAATTAAATTACATATCTACCTTTCAATTCAGCTGACCGATATTTTTTTTTCTTACTTTTCCGTGCAGGATGACGGCAAACCATCAGTGCATTCCTGCTCTTACTTCCACCACATTTATACCACATAATTTTTTCTTCTTCGTCTCACTTCTGTTATTTATGTACTAACAAATTTTTTTACTCCGCATCGTCAGGAATTCATTCAACTGGACCAACTTCGAATATCTCATTCCAGGTACAATGGAAACGTGAAACTACTGCCTTATTTTCTATGTCGTTTTCAGTCTGTAAACCTTCATTAGTTATTTATTTCCACCTGTTGCTTTAACAGTTTTTTTTTTCATTTATTATTTTTTACACAAACTACTTGCTTTGTATGACGTAATGAAACTTTACCCACTGCATTATATTTCTTCTGATCTGTAGTCTTCTTCACTTCCTTTATGCTACGTTTCATTTACCATCATTTTACGCGTCTTATTTCTTCTTCTTTTCAACCTTTGATTAACTTGGTCAATCATTGACTTACTGTGGTATGATATACTAATACAAGTTCAATTTACTGCCACTTTACACATAGGTATTGGTGAACTGTTTTTTTAATTTCAAATAAAACACATACTTAATTTGTAATTGAAAAACCTGCTCACATATGAATTTTATTATTAACCATTTGACAACAGGAATTTGATCTACTTCTTAAACCACGTTGGTTTGCACGTACGTATCTCCAGCTTACACCAGCGTTTTTCCGGTTTGCTTCCAACTTAATCATTGTAAGCATATTTTCACTTCGATTTCTGCCTTCTACATACATCTACTTTCTACCTAATTTCATTTACATCAACATACACTTGGAAATATTTTGTGATGTCAAAAATTTGGGGACACGGTTTGTTTTGCATATTCATTTCGAATCTGTCAATTACTCACGTTCTATATTCCGACACATTTTCTATGGTACGTTGCAGGTTTTCTAACCTGGAATTGGAAAAAATTTAATAAATTATCACAATGAATGCTGCCTTCTGACCGCTCAACATGGAGAAAGGATTGCCTGGCGTACATTACATCAACAGTTTTTTTTTTCATTTTTTGGTTTATACAATAAATTTACAATTTCACATTCTCAATATCTACTCTGCTTCAACAGTTTTACATGTGAAATATAAAAGCCCACTCATCATTATCAAATCGTCTAAGTTTTCTGATTATTAACTAAATTTCATTTCAACTTACTGCTTTCACTGCTCATATGATTTGGCCTCTACGATTGAATTTGTTAAACCAGTGTCTTCTCTAAAAAAATTATTCAACCTTTTATTTCATAACCTTATGGATTTCCTCTACTATTTACTGATACTGTAATCTTATAGAACAACCATGTTTCCATTTGTACCTTACTTTCCTTCCGTAAACATGTTAATAAACCAGTTTCAGTGTCATCTTTGTTGATAAACCAACTGTTTTCATACTGCTTAGTAACAGTAAACTACCTTTTTTATTACTCTATTGTACACGTAAATTTTGTATCATATAACTTATATTATTGTACCATCATATGTGTATATATATATATATATATATATATATATATATATATATATATATTTATACATATAATATATATATTATGATACGTATAATTTTTGGCTGTTTATTTCGCTTGCAACACAGCACCCTATCTGTCAAATAATGACACAACAAACAAAACTCACATATCTCTGCTGGTAGAACTATCACCTACAATTAAAACTTATTCGTCATATCCGACAGAGCTTTACTCACCGATTCCAAAAAACCGTAAAAGATTGTCAGAATTGTTAGGCCCAAAATATTGTAATACTATTCTGGGAAAAAGAGATTACACATAATTGATCACAAATATCCAACTGTGTATTACCTATATTTACTCCTCCAATATGATATTGACATAATATTAACTTAATTAGGTAGTTAATAATAAACCAATAAATTTGTACACTTTCAAGTTCTCATTTTATTGAAACATATATTTCTGTATATTACACGCAATCAGTCGATATACGGTCTGATACACAGTGAACTACTTTCTGATTTGGTACGGGTTGACTTACTGATTTTTTTTTAATTTCTTTACTGTACATTCGTATTACATTATGCTACATCAGTTTAATTTTGCAAAAAATTCAGAACTGTCCTAACTAATATAAATTAATGTCTATATAGAAGAGCTTCGGGTTTGCACTGATACAGAGCTTTCAGGTTTGGAAATTAATCATCTGTTAAAATTAGTTGGCGTTCCATAGATCGATAGACAATTAGATTCTTAGTTGGCTTCATTGTATAACATTAACTGTTAAATGACATGAACCATTTTTGATTATGATATCAAATGATATATTAATCATGCCCTTTTAAGTTTAAATTTTATATCTTGCAGTCAATTAAGAATTTAATTGTCTTTTTATGTTACGTCAGGTTTGAATATTTTGAAAGAAGAGATTTTTAAACATGGATGCAATGCCTTTTTTTCATTGTCGTTGCCTTTTTTCCATTTCAATTATTACTTACTAACTTTGTCCCTGATTCACCCATTTGGTAAGGTTCATTTTATTATTGATTTCCATAAATGGATCGATAATTAAATTCTTAACTTCCTTGAGTTTATAAAACTAAGTCTAAACTGACATGCACCATCGTTGATTCTAATATTCAATGAAATATTTGTCATGCCATAGATTATCGATTTTAGTCAATTAAGGCAATTATGAATTCAGTTGTCTCCATTTTATATTATGTACGGCTGGAATAATCTGAAAAATGTGATTTTTTGACATAAAAGCCATCTTTCCTTTTGTGATCATCATTGTTTCAAAAAGGAAAATTGATTTATTTTTTGGTGCTATTTTTTTTAACTCAATAATTCCATTTAAACTTTGAAATTTCAAGTGCAACCTTCTCAGTTTATGATGTATCAATCTATCTATCACTTAAACAGGAATGGAGAAACCAAAACACTATGGTTATGACATCTGCCCACTCTGAGAAAACACCGAGATGATGACATCTGTCCATTCTGAAGTTAGCACAGGTAAGATATGACTCATAAAATTTGGTCAGCGTTCCTGCAGCGGTTACATAATTCCTGCATATTTCTCGCGTTTTAATCTTCATATTTCCTGTTTCTTCTTTTTTTCCATTCTTACGTAACTACTCTGTTTCTGACTTCTCTATTATTCATTTCCTCATCTGCTAATTAAAATTTGCAGGTTTCAATTACCTAATTCAATATTTCTATGTATCGGGTAGGGCAATTCGGTTTTGTCCCCATCTTCAAAAAACTAATTAGTTCGAGTTCCAGGTATGATTTTATCAAATTCTTTGAGGCCTTATTCTATGGCGAGACTGTTTTAATATCATTAGACCCACAAATTGAATCAATTTTGATCATATCTTCTTTGTATTGTACTAATTCCAGCATTAGGCAAAATAAAGGAGATGAATTATGGTATGCAGGAAAATGTTTTCCTTCATTTTGCTAAATTCCAGTAAGGTGACAAAATTACTTTTAGTATTCTCCTGTTTATATTTATCTCAACCTTTTTTGTCATATATGATTTTTTGACAATTTATACTCTCTGTGGCATGTAGTATAATAATGTTCTGCAAATGGAATACAGTACATAAAACAATCAACGTTACATGATGATTCAACAAATATTAAATAGGCGAGTTGTTTAAAAATGAGAGGTGGGTAGATGAGCTAACCTGGAAGCATAGAATGCAACCTTTTCATACGTACATGGTATGAAGGACAATGAGGAGATTCGAAAGGAAACATAGATATTTTTCAAAAATCTAATTCCTCTATTACATAATAGAAGCTTAGCGGAGTTACTTGGTCAACATGTATTATACTTCCAAGTTTTTTTTTAGCAAATGACAGTTCGACAAAATAAAACTAAATAATATTGTTTTTAGTAACCAACGATCCTCTACTCCAGAAATGAAGCCATTGCTGGATGTGTGACATGGAATTTTACTTAACAACATTTGCTGATGTACTAATTTCATTGATTTATTTTTAGCTGTTAATTATTGTTTCTTATTTGCCTTTTTTGTCCTAACATCTAAGAGATACTTGAGATCCGTTATAATCCATTTTTTAATTTTATTTTTATTTGTAATTAAGTTATTTTCGTAGTAAGACATCCATTGATCAGTAAAATGGTTGCCTAATTAAATTGAATCAAATCTTGGTGGTTATGTATAGACCGATGACGTTTTATTTAAAACACATCAATGTAATACTAATTATTCATGGAAATATTATATGTTTTACTACTTTAGTTCAAGTAACATCATGTGTTATGCATATACAATGTGCAGCCTTCTTACTGATCATGTATTCCTCATCAACGCATAAATGCATGGGATCAACATTATTGTACATCAAACTGTTAATCTATAAGTTAAATATATCATTGATTATTATTAACATGGTTGGCAAGGTGAACTCATTTCAAATATATTGCTCCCATTTTGTTGTACTGTTATTTGGCTTTTGCAATACATTATCAATGCATATTTGTGTCATCTTTCAAAGATAAACAATTTCAACGTCCAGTCAATGAAGATGAAGTACATAGTAATGCATTTATATAATATTACTGTTACAGTATAATTCTAATAAAGGTTCTTTTACATGAAGGCGAGGAACATAATGTAATACTTAAACATCTTACTGTAGGAATGAATAAAATGATTTCGTACTACTGGTATATACAAATACGTAAATGTGATACTAAATATACTATATCGATACGAATAGCACAATATATTATTGCCGCATAATATTTTGATATAGTCTTACCCCACACAAATAATTGCTAATTATAAATAACAAAAAAAAAAAATGTTTCATCAAAACTTAGTGATACTGAACATGGTTGCAAAAAATACGTATTGAAATTGTAAGGTTCACATGCTATTAATAATATACATGATTTGTTTAATCCAGTTTATTTTATACAAAAACAGTACGATATTCAGTTAAGAACTGTATCTGACGCTCTTATTCGAAACCTTTCTTCTGCATCCGAAGCATGATCACTCAATTGTACGTAAATATTGTGTGAGTGACAGTTCAAGTGAGAGAGAAATGATTGTGATAAAAACCAGCGACATTTAGGGGCGTTACAGTGTTTGTGGTGCAATAAAGCACTATATATATACATACATATTTTGTTTTTGAAAATATATACATACATATAAATATGCACATATATATATATACATACACACACACACACACATATATATATATATATATATATATATATATATATATATATATATATATATATTAGCGTCCGCACGCGTGCGTGCAAGCATACATGCGTTTACAACTATGTATAACAAGATTTTTAACAAGGATTATTTTATTGCTTTTGAATAAAGCAAGTCATATTTTAAAATGAGGATCATTGCACCATTTCATTTACTTAACTTCAGTCACATGTTATATCATCATCTTAATGTCTGTTTCGTATTGTTGATTCCATACGAATTAAGAACTGACATTGCATCCCATGTCCCCTCCTACCAAGTATTTTGTTTATTTCTCTGTATTTAAACTTTACATATTGTGTGTTTACCTGTTTGTATTAGCAGTTATGCTTTTTCTTAATGAACATTGGATAAATTCTATATGCATGTCTGCTTTGTCAGATTAAATTATTATGCTAAAAATTCATCACTGAACTTTTATAATCATGTTGTGAATTCTTGCTGATATGCTTCAACCAAAAAATTCTTAAGCACACCAGCATTTGCAGTAACAGGTCATGCTTTTAAACCGTAAAATTTATGAGATGCACATATCAAAAACAATACCACAATTTAAATCTTATAACATAAAGATATAATTTTAGTTGTATTGTGTTGTAATAAAATTATGTGATTATTTCGCACGTTCTTAGCTAATTCAATGGTTGAAAGACCTCTTGAACCGGGATTCACTACACATGATGAAGATGCTAAGATAGGCATCTAACTACATATCAAACTATGGTTAGTTGCGCGTTATTATGTGAGTATTGAATTTTTAACTAGAGTCTCCAACTTTGTGATCCATTCTACATGTATTGATGCATGATATGTTTATGGAGTGTTGTAGGCACACATGTTCTTGGTCATAACATATTATGTAATTATTAGTTACATTCAATTTTCGAAGATGGACATTTACGACTTTTGGCATTCCTATTATGGCCTTCGTCCAATTCTCATATTGAACCCAAAATATAGTGTGATTTTGAAATTACTTTGTTCCTTCTGTCACTTATGTTGCTTGAAGTGATATATCATTGGTAACACAATAACTCAATAAGGCTACAATTTCAATATACATGGGTCATACATCTTATTTTGCTTCTGTTAGCCATATACATTTGTGGTTTAGCATTTTCTCTTATATCCACTTCCTGTTTCTGATTAATAAGGTGTGTGCACTCTGGTCAACTTACATAGTACAAATCTCCAGCAATGGATGTACTGAGTAATATGCTGCATACATGATGGTTGTATGACGCTTATCTTGAACATAAATTAGATGACCACCTTTTACTATTTATTGTCCTATAACACATTATCGTTGATATAGTCAACATTGTCAATGAATTTAGTTCTTTTTCCCCTTGTGTACAGCGGAGAATATATCAATAAAAAAAAGGGTTATAATATTCAGTGCTTATTGCAAATTTTTGTTCGTACTCGAAATAAATTATGCAAGGAACTATCACTAGCGTTACTTGAACAATCCTTTTACTGGTACTCAACATTAAACCTCTTTACGAACCCATCTCCATAAACTCAGTGATATAGTTTTCTGATTAATTAATATCATACATATATGTGCTGCTCTTATATTTTATGCTACATTTTCATACTATTCTCTTTTGTCTCATATCAGTAACCATCTGTGATGAGTTCTTACAAAATATTTGTCACACGAGTTCCACACAATGTTCATACACATGACGTGATTCAACCAAGTATTTCTACATTACTCAAAACAGGTCACAAAGAATCACGTTTCCTGTACTTCATTCACATTTCAACCAAAATTTTAATCGATACAGCTCCTGATTTGCTTCACGACCGATGGGAAAAGGTAATCATCCTTTAAATTATAATTCATGTGCAAGTTTCATCACTAATTATCACATTTTCAGTAATTTCATATCTTTTTCTTTTCCAAAGCTTCACCAAAACATTCATAACTTTATTTATTTCTTGGCTGCTACTTTCTATTATTCCATTCTTACATATAACGTTAGGGTAACACAGTCATGCCCAAACAATTTTTTTTCTTTGGTCACTGACAACATTGTCCATACCTTACATATAATATAAGATTTTAATGGACTCAAGACTGGTACATTATTTTAATTTTGTGGGACCAATTACACTATGTAAACACCCATCTACATCTAAATGACTCTATACCTATACCAACTGTTACCGTAATAGGACATATAATATTATATATTTAGTCTGCTTACCCTGTATGTACTTCTTACTTTGTATGCTTTACGCCTACCCAATAAAATAAAAAATATTTTATTGACACAATTCAGTTCCACCCACAGGTAAGATTCCCCTATTTTTCGTGACTGTTTTATTTCAATTAATATACTTAAGAAATAAAACCGGAAATTTAAGCGGTCTTAACTGTTTCTGACATTTTCTATTTCCTTTCTTTTAGAGTCAACCCATTTTTTGTCCTAACTGCACCAACTACTTTCAACTGAAACCTCACTTTCACATTTTCTTCTTCCCGCTTCCTTACAAACACACAGTAATAAGTTAAATAGAAATATTACACTATCTGCCATACTGATATATCTTATTCACAATTCAGGAAATCATATCATCTTAATATTTCCCTTACTTCCCAACCTTCTCAGTAATGATCCCTTCTCCATGTTCTTTACATAATTTCGTGATCATTACACACTTTTTATTGCTCACTGTGATGTACTTATTGTCAACATGATCCAGGTATAACAATGGCCGGTAATGCTACACTGCTGTCTGATTTAGCTCCAGGACCTGTCTGGGATCGCATCACCGTTAGAGTGCCCAGGATATGGAATTCAATCACAAATGTTACTAAACAGATTTACTCAATAAATCTTCAACTGCTTGACATTCAAGTAAGTTTCCATTTTTTGCACCAGCGTTGAATGCAGATTGAAATTGTACATCAGTTTTGCATACCATCTTTATTGATGTAATTGACAGGGCAAAAAAAAAACATGTCGTGGTACCAAAAAATTTGCTGGACAGATATTTACATACTTTTGCAGAGCAATCAATCTATGAAATTGAATCATTCAACGTTTACCCATCAAAATCGGACTATCGTCCTATCATTGGAGATCTGATGATCATCCTTCGTCATGATACTCAAGTTACACGTCTATCGCCTACACTGTACAACATACCGAAATATAAATTTGAATTTGTTAGTGATGACGTTCTCCCTCAACGTGTTGACAAATTGGACCAGCTTATTGGTAATGAAGTTGACTACTACGTACACTTTGCTATATATTCATAAAAATCACACTTTTAATTTGATACTGATCATATTTTATAAACTGTTATTTTTTATGCCGTGAATGCAAATATTGCCGGTATACTACGATCCATTTCAACTATTGGTAATACAACAACAAGGAGAGGATGTCAAACCATTAAGAGAGAACTAACTCTTACCACTGCAGGGTTCTTCACAACCAAACCTGTATTTATTTTAAACATCTAATCTTTCTCACTAACCTGTATACTATTCCTACAGTTCAAGAACCGCGTCCGTGACTCTTTGGGCTGACAAGACAGACTTAATTGATGTGCCGCACGTGGAAAACGAAAACAACCCACCAAACCTTATTTTTACATCAATGGTGGTAAAACTTTATAAAGGTAATCTTATATTACTATTTAACAATTTAAAATATTTGTACACGTACATCTTTCATATGACAAACTGCAGGCGACTTTACTTTTTCTTCGACAAACGCTACTCAAATATATCGAAACCTGGAGTATGCACAAAACATGAACATATTTCCGAGGTTAAGTTATCGATATTTTTTTCCATACTAATACTGACGGTTTACCACGGTTTCAATAACATTACTACAACCATGACAGTATTCCACCAAATGAAGATGGTACGATAACCACTATCGACAGTTGCACTGACATGGACTCAAATCAAGAAGATACTCAAATTCGTTCTACCATTTCGACTATGCTAAGCGATATTAGAGCAAATGATTGTCAAGTAACATCTTTGTACTAATATATCCTATTGCAATAATGATATAACATTACTACCGCTTACTATGCTCAAATATTATTAGGGGAAAAAATATGCCGTCCAAGCAACTATAATGAAGATAAACACATCGGGCGGATGGAGTTATATTTCATGTCCTCTTTGTAGGAAAACTGTAACAAAGGAGCCTACCTGCTATAAATGTCCTAAATGCAGAAACCCCGTTCCTAACCCTGTTAATAGGTAAACAACTCGAACATGGCAACGATTTCTCCAATATTTACTAATACAACTTTTTGACCAGATATCGATTGTCAATGGAAGTTTTTGACCACACTGGCTCAGCAACTGCAATAGCTTTTGATAGGGACGCTACTTCATTGCTAAAACGACCCGTTGACGAACTGGTGGAGATATCAAACAAGGTCATCAACATCTTCTTTTTTCCCCCATTCCCACCCTGTTTTTCTTAATGAAAAGAGTCCTTACTTTTTTTGTAATCATAGAATCGTATCTTACTCTAAATCAATGCTACTACTTCAGGACTACGGCGTTGATATGGTTGACAAACTATTGAACATGCTGGTGGGAGTAGAAGCGCATTTTGAATTCAAACCAACTCAGTACGACATAATAAACCGTGCAAAATCACTGATAATTAGCAAGGCTTCAAATGTCCACCAACCATACACACCCATGAATGCAGAGTCCATTAAAGTAGAGGTAAATGAGACACCAGAGTTACCATCCACTCAGCAAACCGTTGAGTCCATCACGTTAACCAATGCCAGTATGTATACTTCCCTTTTGCTTATGTCTTACTTACAAGTAACCATGCACTCATTTACTTCTACTAAACACTACTTACAGCTGACCCACATGTTAATGTCAAACGCAAGGGGAAAATGTTTGAGGTTCTCAGCACATACATTCATGATTAATTACCTACTACTTTATTCCGTACATTATTCTCCATTTCTGCATTTATGTTTATTTACAGGAAACAAACTTTATTGACATTGGTCCTGAATCTGCGGGAAACAATGCGGAGCCTGGCACTACAACTCACACTGGAAAACTCAGTGGGGGTAACGTTCTTAACATGTTTAAAAAAACAAACATTTTGCTGCATCACACTGGTCACTATTCTTCCAACTGCACACCGTCCATTTCTCATGCTTATGTTATTACACAACGCTTTCCAGGATGATAGGACCAAGAAACGTTGTAAAACAAAGACCCATCAGCAATCATCACAGAAGAGAAAGAACAAGTAATCCTTCATGTCCCTACCACCAACTGACTACGTATCGTGTACCAAAAAAAACAAAAAAAATTCAACTTTTATTTGCACTGCAATGTCTGTATTTTATTGTACAGTCTTTTTATTCTTTTTTAACCTGTTGTGTCCTGTAAACATGTACCGCCTATTTGTACTTGACTTATATGTATCTGAACCTTTATGTTCTAAATTCCTGTTTGTATTCTATGACATTTAGGCCATCTACCTTCTAAAGTATTGCATTTAAGGTTTCATTTTATGATGTGCTACATCATTCTCATATATTGCACTTCATTCTGCGTCTTCCCACTGCATGCCTGCTGTCATATACGGATGAAAATTTTCACTTCATTTACTTTTTCACTTAACACAAATCACGTTATACAACGCACATTCATGTTTTATTCCCACGTACATGCAGCAACCTACGTTCCAATTTTGACTCCTTCCCATTATGACTAACTAAATTTATATTCATTGCCAGCTTACACACTACACTCATTTCCAAATCAGAATTTATGTCCATTTTCTAATTGCATGCACTAATATGACCATGTAAGCAACATTAACTTCATGCAAACATTAGTAAACTTATATGCTTTACTTATGAAATAACTTCAAACATTCTACGTCACACACATTAACTGAACAAAAAACTTACAATTTAGTTTTGCATACTACCTTATTACACCATCACATTATTTATTGATTACACAATGCCCGTGTGCGTAGCACGGGCCACTCACTAGTTTTATTAAAAAAGACAGATACTTTGTTGTACTGGGTATTGGTGTTGGAAAACAATCTTTGTACAAGCTGTTTTACCAGGCTGCTGTTTTATCAATAAAGTCAAGTTTTATTTATTTTCCACTGCTTTATTTTTCTGTCTTGTAATTAATCTGCATCTTTTACCTAAAACGCTCCACTGAAGTTAAGGCATTCCCTTTGTGAGTGACCTTAATGGAGGTGAGGTGTTACACTTGGTATCAGAGCTGAAGGTTACTAGATCAGATAAAAGATTTGAAAATTATTTTCAAGACGGTTTTAAAAGAAGCATTTTCTAAAGAAAAGTTTTGTTTTAAAGGCATATTCCCCAAAGCCATATGCACTTTCTTTTGACCCTCTGTTTGAACCTTGTTTTCCTTCTTTACTGAGTCTCGGGGGTTCCTGGCTTTCTGGGAGGTAACCTCATCGCGGCATGGTTCCGTAGGCTTGATGAGACTACGACACCTGTCAAAGGGCGAAGAAGTGCCCAACTTCCAGATATTCACAGTAGTTTCACCTACGACTAATTTTCTTTCAAGCTCTGTAGGGTTTTCCATGCAATGGAGGCAGCTTTCAAGAGACTTGTCAACAAGCTACACAAGGATGGAAAAGATGAGAATGAGGGAGTTTGGCTAAGAAGCACAACCCAAGGATGAGAAACTCATGGATATGGACTTGTTCATAAAGGAGGAAAGAATAGAAAAATCTAAGACAAGGGAAAGTGTCGTTATTACGGTATAGCGGGTCATATAATTAAGGACAAGGGCAAGAACAAAGGACATGATTTTCAGGAGGGCAAGTGCATGCTCTCAACACCAGCATACCTGAGAGAGAGGTAGTAAAGTTTCTGTTGAAAAAATCTAGTTTTTCTTTTTGATCATCCTGTTAGTACTCTTTTGATTTTAGTGCTTCACATTCATTTATATCTGCTTCTATAGTTGAGTCTCTGCACCTTAGTGCTTGTATAGTAGAAGATCCCATTATTGTCTCAAATCCAATTGGTGGTTCGGCTCATTTATCTTTGGTATGTAAGGGTTTGAGAGTGGATATATTAAGTATTGAGTCTAAGTGTAATGCTTATGTTTTTGGTTTCATGGGCTATGGGTTGATTTTAGGCATGGATTAATTAGCTAGTAATTGTGAAAGGAGGGTAGTTAGACTTTTGACTTGCGTCGGGAATACCCTCGAGATTTCATGCGATCCTAAGGGATCAGTTTGTCTTAGCTACCTAGAATCACTTGATGCATCTATCGACGATTTGCAATCCGTTGGAGTAGTCCATAAGTACACAGATGTTTTTGATTAGGTTAGGGGTTTGCCCCTAAAACGCGAGATAGACTTTCGCATATATCTAGTCGACAATGCAAAGCCAGTTGCATTACTTGTACGACACATGAATCCAAGGGAAAGGAAGGGCTTAGTAAAAAAGTAAAAGAGTTACTTGAAAAAGGGTTCATAAGGCGAAGTATTTTTGAATAGGGTGCTCCAGTCGTTTTCGTTACAAAGGCGGATGGTTCACTTCGCTTGTGCATAGATGATATTTTGGATTGAGGAATAACATGCTTTGCATCTAAGGAAAGTCTCGGATACCCTCCAAGCGCATCAACTTAAGGCGAAGTTCTCCAAAAATGCCATTTTTGGAGAGAAGAAGTAAGGTCTCTAGGACATGTGGCGTCCAAAGAAGGGATAGCAGTAGATCCCGCAAAAGTAGTTGCGGTGCAAGACTGGATGGTCCCAAGGAATGCAACAGAAGTAAGAAGCTTTCATGGACTAGCGGGCTAATATAGGAAGTTCATTAAGGACTTTGCGAAGGTATTGCCCCACTTACAAGATTGATGAAGAAGAATCTAACCTTTGCTCGGGATATTGGTTGTGATATCGCTTTCCAACAATCGAAGAGGGCTCTTACAACGACCCTAGTTTTGACTTTACCTTGTGGTAGTAAAAGGCTTACGGTATACACGGATGCATGCGGCACGAGACTAAGCGCCATTTTGATGGAAGGGTAAGGTCCTAGTGGATGCCTTAAGAAGAAAAGGTTGACTTCAAGTCCTCTTTATGTGAAAAGGAAAAGTTCAGATATCAAACCTTGATTTTAAAACCTTCAGTTAAGTTAGTAGTCGACATCGTTAGGAGTAAGACCTACGCTTTTGAATTAAATAGGGACTTCACAAAGAAAAGACTCTCAGATAGCTGACGCAATGGATAAATTAAGTAGAGAAGAGACCTCTACTCACCTTAATAAATAGGCTTGTAAGAAGCCATGAGTACGCAGTTATGTTTGAGCACCGCTTATCATCCTTTGACAGAAAGAGTGAATCGGATTTTGGAAGACCTTTTGAGGAACTGTTAGCATGACATGGCAGAAGTTGTAGTGCCAAGTATACTATAAGAAGAAAAGGTGGAACGAGAGGCTACAGCGAAATGAGTTCCAACGCATATTCTGGAAACAGAAATTAAGAAGCTACGCAATCATGAAGTTAAGACAGTCAAAGCAATATGAAGTGAAGCTCAAGAAGATCTGACTTTGAAGACTGAAGATTAGATACGCGCATCATACCCTTTTTTGAGGGCATATCCTTGATCTCTCTTTTTCTGTAAAGTTTATTAGCTAGTATTTATCTTTTAAGTATATCCTCTCGGTCCAGTCCTCGATCCTTAGGTAGAAACCAATGGATGTAAACATGTATTTGAAACATGTTATGATTGATGGTTGTAAGTGGTTGCTCGTGGATGCATACACACACACACTAGGTACTAGATTTGCTCAGTCACTTTCATATTGCATATATATGTGTATATATATGGATTGAAACTTGATGTGTTATCATATGGATGTTGCATTTGTATGAATGATTGAGCACTCATGCAGAAGTTATAAAGTACGATTAGGAATAATTGCTTACATGATGGACTCACTGACATAATTTGCATTAAGGAGGTCAACTGAATCAGTAGATCACTTGATTTTGCATTAGATAAGGGCATGTACACACACACTATGCATATGATCATGAAAGCGTTAGAAATCTTTTTAAGGATAATGGATGCCTGTGATAGGTGGTTGAGTAAATGGATGTTGAATGTTAGGATACATTCTTCTTAACTTAGAGATTTCGGGGACGAAATCCTTTAAAGGAGGGGAGAATGTAACACCCCATATTTTCTATGAATATTAAATTAATGAATTAAAGATTACATAATTTTAAAAGTGAGAATTAAGTAAAATGGGTTGCGCCATTGCGTTCGTCTTGGAATTCTGCTTGAGATAGAGTCCGAGTTTCTGTAAATCAGACTCCGTATGAGGAAGTTATGGGCCTCAGAAGATTACAAGAATTTAGAGATTTAAATAATTAGTTAACCAGCCCAGAAAAATAACCCAAAAACATTCGAAATAAGAGAAGCGGGCTGGACGGGAAATTTCCCACCCAGGGGTGTCGACCCCCCTAAGCGGGGGTCGACATAGGTGTCGACCCCCTCCCTTTTTTGGATCCAAGCCCAAACGGGCTGAGCTGCTTTATATGACGTGTTTTGATGCGTTGGACGGACCTGATGGTTTCTGTGGTGATCTAAAGACTATAAAACACTCTCTACACCTATAAATTAGTGCCTAGACCTAACCTAATTCATAACAATTCCTTCTGACGCCTCTATGCTGTTGAACTC
Organism: Allium sativum; assembly: GCA_030737875.1. Lineage (NCBI taxonomy): Eukaryota > Viridiplantae > Streptophyta > Magnoliopsida > Asparagales > Amaryllidaceae > Allium > Allium sativum. Next base: position 919,142,833 of record CM060920.1, read on the forward strand.
TCAATGCTCTTAGCCACTGCCTCTAAAAAACTAAATCATATTAGAAGATCTTCATCAACAATCAACCTTGGAGATGAATTAACATCTGCACAACTATTTTCTCCTAATCTAAGCATTGTAAGTTCAAGTTACTTTCAGATATGAATTCTTAATTGAAATTCTTGGCATGTAATAATCTAAATCCAAGCTATACCTGAATATGAGATAATCCTTTCTGATTTATCAAATCTATTTTATCCGATTTGTGCCTGCGATGTTATTCAAATCTATTTTATCAAATTTGTGCCTGCGATGTTATTCAAATCTATTTTATCAAATTTGTATCTGTGATGTTATTCAAATCTATTTTATCAGATTTGTGCCTGCGATGTTATTCAAATCTAATCTATCAGATTTATGCCTGCGATGTAATTTTATTCAGATCTATACTTCTTCTATGTTCCTGATATTGCTATTATCAAATCTAGTGTCGTATGGCTATTTTATGCCTAATCTTTTATATATCCTCTTCTTCCCCTTTTATTATGGATCTAGGTTGTCTCGAACCTAGACGAAATCTTGTTATATACACGATTAGAATACGGGGGAATTGGGCCTAATCTATTTTATGTACTATTGGGCGTAACTTGTAATTGGGATTAGGGCGTAACTTGTAATTGAGATTTGGGTATAACTTGTAATTGATATTGGGGTATTATTATCATTATAACTGCAAGTTTGGGTTAATTGGCATATAAAACAAGTTTTGGGGCATAATTGTTATTGTTGCAAACTTGGGGAAAATTGAAATATTAAATCAAGATTGGGCGTAAACTGTAAATTGGGATATTAATCCAGATTGGGCATAACTATTGGTTGGGACGCCAAGCATAATGTATATTGTGATTTTGGGGCATGAGTATTATTGCGAATTTGGGAAGATTGTTTGTGACCTATTTTGAGTAATAACTTGAATTTGTGGGGCATTACTTGCAATTAGCTATGTTGGGGTATAAATCGAGAATTGGAACATGACTAGTTTTGTGAATTTGGGATGATTAGCATATAAAATCTAGACTTGGACATGTATGGTAAATATGCTAAAAGATAAACATGCCTAACCCGAGGTTAAATTGAGTTATGGTGTAAAACTGCCCGGAACCGCCCGGCACATCCAGTTACCGCAACAACACCTATCTAATGTGAGAGGTTAGTGCATCATGCCCAAGAAAAACCCGAGGTTAGATTGAGTTGTTGTGCAAAACTGCCCAGGACTGCCCGTCACATACAGTAACCGCAACAACACAGATCTAAAGTGAGAGGTTAGTGCATTAATAAATCAATTAATGCTAATGAACAGGACATGTTAAGAATGGTAGGGTTAAGTCAACTAAGGCAACACTTAACCAGTACAACATATTAATTAAACAAATGGTAGGGTTAAGTTAACTAAGGCAACACTTAACCGATATAACATGATGTATGGTAGGGTTAAGTAACACAAGAAGGCAACACTTAACCAATATATAACATGATGTATGGTAGGGTTAAGTAACACAAGAAGGCAACACTTGACCAATATATATATATATATATGTATATATATATATAACATGATGTATGATAGGGTTAAGTAACACAAGAGGGCAACATTTAACCAATATAACATGATGAACGAGTGAGGTTAAGTTAATAGAAAACGCCTAACCAATGCAACTTGATGTGTGGGTGGGTTAAGTTAACATGAATGGAAAACACTTAACCAATATTACATGAACGAAGCGGATTGGGTTAAGGCAAGCTTAACCAATAATACGTATTGACTTGATCAGTGGGAGGGTCAAGTACATCTCGTGTAGGTGGGTAATATTAGTATATATAGGCCCACAAACTTAACCATTAATAAACATGCTTGAATCGGTGGGAGGGTTAAGTACATCTCGTGTAGGTGGGTAATATTTGTATATATAGGACGACAAACTTAACCGTTAATAAACATGCTTGAATCGGTGGGAGGGTTAAGTACATCTCGTGTAAGTGGGTAATATTTGTATATATAGGCCCACAAATTTAACCAGTAGGAAACCCTAGTAACGGGGGCCCATTTCAGCAGTAACCCACATAGATGTATCATGGTACTCTGAACTAGGCAGGGTGGGGCACGATTACTGGGTTGATTATAAGCGGTCAAAATAGCGGCGGGGGGTACGTCAGTGTATGTTCCGACAGTTTACGGGCGTGCACGTACTTCGAAGTGGGAAAAAGCAGGCATTGTGTAATGACTCGGATTTTGAGCGACTTTGGTTATCGACATAAACATGATGTCGATAACCAATCATCAAAAAATCCTGGTAATTAGTGAAAGAAATTAGAGGGTGAGGAAAGATAAGATAGAAAATTAGAATAGAAGAAGAAGAAGAACACAATATCAGAGTAACTCGAATCTCACAGCGGAACGAATAAATATATTTCATATAACATAACTTGAAATACAAATCTGTACTTGAATATACATATCATTATCAAAGTACATCACTTACAACATAGCGGAAATAACTATAGCTATATGATCCTGAAGCCTCCTGCTCCAAGCTCTTCCAGCATATCTGTAAATCCTGACTACTTGACTGCCCGTACAAATTTAGGCACCCAAGAGTTTAGGGGAAACAACAAAATAAACTCCGGGTCAGTCATGAGACTGGTGTGAGTAAAATAGTTTAACACAGTTTAATATATATATGATATCTCATAAGACCACGCCGTGAATACGGAACGGGTTTTTCCCTTATGAGAATCCAACATCTTTGACAAGCAATATCATTTTGATATTATAATAATGTCTAAGTACAAATATATATCAATCTAGCAAAAACGCTTTCATCTCACGTTCTACATATATAGTATACAATCAAAACCGCAAGCACGTATTGGGTAATGGGTTTCCAACTATGACAAGGTATGGAACCACCTTTCGCTTGTGTACCTCTAGAGAGGAATACACTGGGTTCAACAAGAACATCTTGCAACCCGGCCACACATGACCGACCACTCATTTCGCTTGAGTGTATCGAATGTATATCACCAACGGTTGGGATCAACAATCGTTTCCCGAATGGGACAGTATCAACAATAGATTTTTAGAAATGAATGAAACCCTAGATTAGGTGATTATACACCCTACTTCGGTGCGACCGACTTAGCCATGCTGCCTGCCCGATTTCTGTCATTTACCGGATGTGAGGCTAGAAGCTACGCTTTTCCATTACACCAGATTCACTTTGAATGCCACATCGTCAAATCCATCAAATCACCGATTTACATCCTCAACAATACATTATGTGTTAGCTAAAAGAAGTTTCCTTCTCCGCTTCCACTCTTGGTATGGTTGGAGAAATCAATATACGTGATCGTCTGGAAATACTATGTCAGACATCCGTCCATACAAGTCATCCAGGAACAGGATGAATCGAAGGCACTATTCTGTACATCCATCTTAGGTAGTGTTATCTAAGACTTACAATAGCCCTTGCACTTTACTCCGTCTTCAATTTTCTTTGGCATATATGATTCGCAACGCTTATGCCAATACAGAGTGGTTCTTTGGATAATGATCCAACCGGTCTCTCCATATTAACAACGTTAAAATGGTAAAAACTTCGATAGTCTGTGAGTTAACTATCAAAGAAAAACACGTGTGCAAACAACGATATTATTTCCAAATGGAAATTCTATCAATCAATCATCAATCATATATATATCTATATATATTCATATTTTCCTTGTTTCAATATTTGATTACGTTTCTGATTCTATTTGGAAAACATTTCCAATTCTTCTATACTTGGATTTAAACAGATGTTTAAATCAACATCGCGACGACAAATCAAACCACTTTCACTCTCGAACCTTACCCATTTCTAAATTAAAACGAAGTCAATCAAGTTGGGGTATAATTACCTCTCAGACCTTAACTGAACAACATTTCTAACCTTGAAATAGGTAAAGTTCACTTTATATTTCTTTAACTAACTTCCTTACTTAACCTTTCTTTCGAATAACCATATTCGATCAACTCTTATCAATTAACTCTATGGGACTGACCCTATTGGATTAACTCTATTTGAATTACTCTATTCACTTAACTCCTGTCGAATAAACTAGATTCGATAACTCCTCTAACTCTATTCGAATAAACTGGATTTGATTAACTCCTCTAATTCTATTCCAATAAACTATTTTCGATTAACTCCTCTAACTCTATTCGAATAAACTATTTTCGATTAAATCCTCTAATTCTATTCGAATAAACTATATTCGATTACTCCTTTTATTTAACTCTATTCGAATAAACTAATATTCGATTTCTCCTTTTATTTAACTCTATTCGAATAAACTAATATTCGATTTCTCCTAGTTTACCTAACTCTATCTCAATTAACTTCTATCGAATAACTAATTCGATAACTCTAATTGAATAACTGATATTCAATTAACTCTACTTGTCGATTTACCCTTATTCACTAACTTTATATGCTTTATAATGATTACCTTCTACAGCGTTTATTCATTTATAATGAATACCTTCTACAGCGTTTATTCATTTATCTATTTGTTTACTTAACAAATAACTACTCCCTTTTTCCATTCTATTTATTTGACAAATAAATATTTCTTTTATCTCTTCTATTCTATTTAGCCAATAATATTTCCTTTTATATCTATTCTATCTATTTTAACAAATAAAAATTTCCTCTTTCTTTTCTATTTATTAACAAATAAATTTTCCTTTTTCTTCTATTTATTTGACAAATATCTTTCCTTTATATTTGTTTTACTAATATTTCCTTTATATTTGATTTCAAATATATTCCTTTATATTTGATTTCATATATATCTCCTTATATTTTTAATTAACAAATAAATTCCTTCTATATTTGATTAAAAAATAAATTACTTTATTTAAAATCCTTTTTCTTTTTTAATATTAAATCCATTGATTTTATATAAATAAATTATTTTCAAAATATACTTTGAAATTCCCTTTTTCCATTCTGGTATTTCTTATGGTATTTAACACGCCATATAACAACGATAAATATCGTCCAAACACACACAATCACCAACAGATTATACATCACATCATATATCACAATATATGAATCACCGTAAAATAAATGTTGAGGAATCCAGTCGGATTCCTCCAACCTGTTTCCCGGCATCACAGATGTTAAACAATATAGATAACATCACTTTCAGTTCTATATGATATATTCTGTTAAACATAATCGATATAGAAAATTTAACTAACTGACTAGCAGTTTAATCAAACAACCAACACATAGTAAATTAGACAATTTCTAACAGTTCTAAAAATACAACATGAAATTATAAACTGTTCATAGTTAGTGAGATTTACTCACATTGGACGATCATCGTTGATAACGATAACTATCGCTCGATTTGATTCAGACGGACAATTTATTTTGCTATAAATTGTAACGGACTCCAATTGACTCGCGGTCAGTTCCATTGTGTTGTTCCCGTCCATACGATCCCAACGCAACTTACGGTTCGTCAATCTAATATCGGATGATCAAGTTATACCCGTTATAACTTTATACGATTTAATTTAAATAGAAACGAATATATATACGGGCCTCACATTCATTTCTTGGCCCAACCTAAAGGCTTTAAGCCCAGACCCGCCTATGCTCTCCTTCTTCACTGACAAGAAAAAAATAACCGTCGCTCAGATATTTTCTCCAGGCCATTTTCGATCCTTCTTCCAGCTCAAACTCAGCTGTTACTTCGCGAGTTCCAAATCCGACAACATCCAACCTCCTCTCGCTCGAACCTCCATCTCTCCAACCCCAACAATCCACGCTCGACATCCCTATTACCCGCGCGACTTCAGCTAGCGATTTCACAGTAAAGTGCGACAGAAATCAGAACGGAAACTCACGGGAAAATCCCACTCCAGGCTAATCGATCCCCTAAACCCAAATCTGGCGTCCACAACTCAAATAGCTACCTCGTTTCCATGCTCCGTGGAACCCTAGGCTGTCGCTAAAAACCCAGTGAATGCCGATGACGTCGAATGGTTTGAAAAGGGTATAGATTAGAAGACAAACTCTTAGTGAATTCGACCATGTATGTTTGGGGATTTTTAGCGTTTGTTTGTTATTTGTTTTCGGATTTTCTTTTGGGAATTTTTCCACTGTAAAACCATATGCGGTGTATATATATGTTTGAATGGGTTGGTAGGATATATGGTTGAAACAGAGTGAGGTGTGGCCTGTTTGTGATCAGAGAAAGGGGGAGATATTTTTGAAATTTGATTTGTCTATTTTATTTTATTTGTTTATGCACTCTAAAAATTCCTGTAGTCACACGTGATACCCAAAAATCACCAAACTGGACATGTAGCTAGAGTGTGACATTACGGTCCTAAGGAAACTGGTTTCGTCGAATTCCGACTCCGTTTGCTCACACAGCGTATTTTTAACTCTCAAAATACTGGCTGTTTTTCACTCTAAAAATCCGTATGGCCACACAGTGACTCTAAAAATCACGGAACTTGACATCTAGCAATAATTTAACATTGCGGATCCAACAAAATTAATTTCGTCGAATTCCGACTTCGTTTGCAAAAGTGGCTATTTTTAAAGCTCTAAATAGCCTATTTAAATATATAAATATATTTAAATATATTTAAATTAAATATTTAAAATTAAATATTATTGTCTATATTCACATGGAATACCGTACAGCTTCAGAATATTCCTATATGGATTTACGACTCGGTATTACATCGTCAGAGTTATATCGATGTTCGATTTAAAATGAATTTCCTTTTTAAAATATAAATAATTCCTTTATAAATTATAAAGGAATTCCACAGCGACTTTTCTGAAATTTGATTTGGACACATCTTAAAATCTACAAAATGAAATCCCGATTTTTCTCTTCCACTAGAAAGATATACTCCACCAGCTCCACATGTTTCTTGTTTCACAGAAATCCGGCTTAAAACGAATCTTGTACATTCAGTTGAAATTCAAATCGCCAAATAGCGAACTGCAGCGCCATTTCAAGCTCGATTTTAATTATAATATAATTATACGTTCAAACTGTCGTTTATAAAATATATTCGTCATTTAAATTCAATTCCAAGCTGAATTAAATATCACAGATGATCCAGTTCACATCATATCGTCATTTCAGCCAATTCTGATTATTTCAGAATTAAATATATTATTTAATTTATTATTTTAATTTAAATTTTCACTATTATTTAATTCCACGACCGTGAAATCCTTTTAATCACCTTTTAAATAATTAAATTAATTAATTATAGTACCTCTGCCAATGCGGGTCATTACACACTGGGTACTAATAGTTACACACTGTGCATCTTGAATCGTGTCGGGTTGCTATCATAAGGATTGATACACCTTATGGTGGGACCAGCACACAGTATCTACACGCAAGAGAGGGCCGATTGACATAGACACAAGGAAAATTAATACGAGTGAGGAGCCAATCGATAGGGTAGTAGGGGTACATCTAACATATTCATGGCAATTAGGCTGATTGAGGTGGAATCCTCACAATAGATGTACACCTGAGGGCTAACACAATTGCGGGGATTGGGATCACATTATCATATGATCATTTTATATAGATTACTAGTTGGGACACTAGTTAGATGGTGCAGATATATAAAAATCAGAATAACAGGGTAGTAGCGAAGCAGAGAAAGAGTAGAAGCGCATTCAGTTTATCTTGCCTTATCTTATCTTATGCTAATCTTATGTTATCTTGTTATCCCTGTTATCATGGTATTGCCTTATATTTAGTTTATTCATGTCATGTTACATTTACCTGTTCACATATTGAAAGTCACTGAACTTACCCGACTTATGTCTGACCTAGTTTGTTTCGCCTCTTTTTTTCCGTTTCCCCTAAGGTAGTCAGGGAGGGAATAGCTCAGCTTAGTTTGGACCGTTTCTCTTTCCAAGCTCGAAGATAGTCGACGTATTGTTTTGGACTCTCTTTTCCACTGCTTTGGCTGGCACATTCTTTATTGGGGAATATCATTGTCATTTTATGCTTTTTTATTTTATTAAGAAAGACAGATACTTTGTTGTACTAGGTATTGGTGTTTTGGTGTTGGAAAACAATCTTTGTACAAGCTGTTTTACCAAGCTGCTATTTTATCAATAAAGTAAAGTTTTATTTATTTTTCGCTGCTTTATTTGTCTATCTTGTAATTTATCTTCATCTTTTACCTAAAACGCTCCACCAAAGTTAAGGCATTCCCTTTGTGAGTGACCTTAACGGAGGTGAGGTGTTACATGAAGGGAGAGACATCGATCAAGAAGACTCCAGCTACCATCAAATGCGCCTCTCTCCATAAGATGGCCATTCAGCTGCCTACAACCCCAGCTCTAGCTCCAACACCTCCCATTCCAGTCCTACAGCAGCAACCTTGTTAGGTGAGCCCAGAGCTCGTCACCTTCTGCCAGATCCAGGCCGAGCTTCGAGAGGTCCGCATAGAGCAGCGTCGACATACGCATGAGATTAGTTGCATTTCTTTCATACTACGTTCTTGGCATGGATGCGGAAATAGATCAAGTTCTAGCTGTGGAGCCGGACCATCTCATAGTCTGTAAGCAGTGTTGGCCAGTATCTTATGTGTTTTGTATCTTGCATCGTGTGTTTCCCTTTCCAACATTTTTATGTTTGTAGTTGTAGTGCGTATTGTAACTATTAGTGCTGTCTTTGAAATCGCACGACGATTAATGTGATTCTGTGATTGGAATATTTTGTATCATCGCTTTAATCTATTTGAAATGGAATCTCATTTTCTTATCTAGCTAACACTTGACTTAGAGCTGGAATGTACAAAATTCTATGTTGAGTAAATTTCAGAGAAGGAAGAATTTTTGCGTTGTTTTGTCACAGGTATATTCATTTTATCACCTGTCCCTTGTTTAGCTAAAATTTATTCTTGAGTTTTTTGTGTGTTTACAATTTTTGCGTTTTTTTCCACATGACCGACTTCATTTTTTGCCACATGTGACTTGAACCGTGTAAGTTACCCCAAAGTGTGTTTTTGAAATTTTTACCTAATTTACATTTTTTATCTTGATTAACGAAAAAACATGGATTTGGTATGGTAATTTACGTATGTTTGAACATCTATTTTGTAAAAGGAATAGATGGTTTAAATGTCGTAAGGCACACATTACCAAATTTTTTGTTTTTATGCGAATCTCATAGGTACTAGATAGAAGTTTCCAAAATTTATGTGAAATTTTGAAGTGTAAATTTATTTGGATGAGAATTTTTTTTATTTTTGATCACATGAAAGGCGCAAGGAAGATTTTTTGGATGATTTGTTTGCATGTTTTAGTGGCGCATTAGGAATGGTGATGCGTTAAAAAATGTTAACGTTAACAAGGAAAAAGGCTATTTAGCCGTGGAAACGATGTTTCCTTACCTTGTCAAATGATTCACGCGAGTTGTTAATTAACTCTTTTACATTTTAAAGCTTGTGTCAAGCTTCCTTTGCAATCTATATATCAGAACTCTTGGAGTACTATAGGATGATTAAGGGAAAATTCTGTTATATGACGGAGATGGGATCATTTACAAGTGGAAAGAATGCAAAATTTCTCCATTTTGATTTCCCTTTTTGGGCTTAGGAGGAATTAATAGGAAGCAATTACATGCATTGATGTATTGGATGGTAGGGTTTGGATGCAAAATGGTTGCCTCAAACTTCTATTCGTGGTTATGTGAGGGTTATGGATGAAAATTATTTTCAAAATTTTGCATCCATATTGAACTGCCAGTATATTTTAGGATGTTTGCATCATGTTTTCAAAATAACATGCATACATATTGGATCCGATTTAGAATCTCTATGCATACATGTTTTGTGGTTGCGATACATTATGTACACTGTACACTTGCACACTTGGTTGAAAAATGGATGAACACTAATTGGTTGTGTAGGATAAGATAAGTAGGTGTTAGGATTTCGGGACGAAATCCCTTTTAAGGAGAGGAGAATGTAACAAACTGTAATTTTGGCAATAAATAAATTAGTTATTTAATTAGATTTCCAATTTTTTTACAAACGATGGAATTTGACCATGAAACTTGCACCGTTGCATTCGTTACGTAATTCCTGATAACTTTCATGTTTGGGACTTAGGAAACAAAGTCCATATGAAAAATCTACGGACGAAATACGAAAAAAAAAACGTAAAATAAATACAAGATAATACGTAGAAATTTAATACCATTTATAACCCGCCTTCTCTGGGCGAAAATGACCCAGCGCAGTCGACCGAGCGAGTCGACTACTTGGGCGTGAATTCGCCCGGTGGCAGCCAGGGCTGGTGGTATAAATTTTTATATAAACAGACGGATTTTATTTTAAGTAAATCTAATACCTAGGGTGATTTTATCCCCTATAATTAAAGGGTTAAACCACCATTTATTTTGCATATAATTCTAAAAGTAGTAGCGAGGCTCTGCTATTTTCTCTTCTCATAAATCTCTTCTAAAACAAATATAAACATATACAAATTAAATAAACATAGATTTGAGAATATTGAAATCTGATTCTTGTGCAAAAGAGATGGTGCTACGAATAGGCGTTCTTCCATTTAGGTTTCCTTCCTATTTTCTTATTTTCTTGTAGATCTACAAATCTAAAAGAATCCCCTCTTTGAAATAATTAGAGATCTTTAAAATTTACGAATTTTAGGCCTAAAAGTTTTGTTTAGATTTAGATATGGATGGCTTTCAGGTGAGTGGGAAATTATATACATCGTTTATAATAACTTATTTAATTCATTTGTGTAGATTTGAATTATATGCCTAAAAGTTATCAAATTTTATTGTTTGTTATTATCAAATATGAAATAATAGGTTGTGGTTTGAATATTGAATTTGTAGACCTTTTTAGTTAATACAATTTTATTGCCTACAATTGTTCTGCGGTTTATTGTGGTTATTGTAAACACCTCGGATCTGGAAATCAGTCCCAATACCTTTATTATTGTAGTTTTATTCCAGATCCATAGGGTTGGGTGTTGATTTATAGTCTGTGTAGTATTGGTTAAAATAATTAATAATCCTATTGTGTTTGGTTTTGTTCGTGGTTTTACTTGATTATTGTAATTTTGTCCTTTTTGTTCTTTTGTATAAAAAGACATTATTTGAAATCTACAAGGAACATAAATAATTTAAATAAGAAGGGATGTACAAATTAACTTATTTTATACGTAATTTGCAGCATCCATTCTAAATAAATTATTATCATGCTTCCTTGTGATTTGAAATGTGTCAATTTTCCTCTTTTAAAATAATTTGGACAACATACACAATAATTATAGTAAATAGCCTTCTATAAGATTTTGAATCTTGAAACAAGATTAAACAAAAAGGGGTTGTTTTGGTCGTTTGTTTAGACTGGAACATAATTAATAAACAACAACAATAATAAATATAAATTAGTAACTACGTTAACTTCGCATTTCCAATTCTATGTACATGACTCTACTATATTAAATAAATGTGTGTTTGTTATTTGAATTTGAAGTATTTCCATTTTATGGGAATAAATATATGGTAATAATTCTGATAATAAACAAAAATTAGACATTAATGACCATTGTAGCAATCAATACGGAATTTGCTACTGTAATACAAAGGTCTTAAATAAGATAACAAGTATTGTGACCATATTCATTTTGGGGAATTAATTGATTAGGATAAAAATGCCTTAATGGTTGTAATTAAATTGGTACGTAGGAATAATGATTTAACTCCAATTATGGAACAAATAAATAGAGAATTTATGTATACATATATTCATTTAAGAATTAAATGGAATTAATTTGGTAGTAATATTTAGGAGTTAAAATAATTAGATTAAAATTCAAATGGTAGTGATATAAATGGCATTTAATAGGATAATGAATGCCTTTGGAAAATATCACAGTTAGTATCTTAAATGGCATTGGAAAGTTAAATAATGCCTTAAGAAATTGACCGTTAGGGTCATTAGCGGAAGATAACCTGGTTAATAATAATTGATAGAGGAATTAATGGGAATTGATTGGTGTGGTAAATACAAAGTCCAATATGGAAATTAATAAATAAACATCCTAGATAGTAAGTTATCGGTTTTCCTTATTTATTTCTAGTTTGTAATAACCCGGAAATCTGATCCAATTTAAAAAATTTATTTTGGCAATTTTAATGAATTTTGAATATTTAAAATGAATTATTTTAAACAACAACGATGAGAAAATTCATGTGTTGAATAGAATAAAAATTCATGTGTTGAATAGAATAAAAATTCATATGTTGAATAGAATTAAAATTCATGTGTTGAATAGAATAAATATTCATGTGTTGAATGAAAATATAAATTCATGTGTTGAATAAAATATATATTCATGTGTTGAATAAAAATATATATCCGTGTGTTGAAGAAAACATTCATTTGTTGAATAGAATAACGAAGTTATTGAAACATATAAAGCCGTGTTGGTTAGATATGCGCCATTTTTACGCGAACGATATTTATATCGATTATATTCGTTCTTATAATGACTATAGAAAAGAAGGGATTTCAAAATATAATATTTTGAAAATATTATCATTTATATACTGATGATATGGAATATTCAATTTTGATTAGAAATTGAATATGAAGTTGAAACCGTTGTGAAAACGAATTTAAAACGATTTATAAAATACATTAAAAAAAGGAAATCGGCGAAGTAAATATTATATATATTATATATATAATATAATGGCCTGAATAAAACGCACCGCGCTGCGGCAGTTCGCGAATTTCGACCATTGACGTCGAATAGATGGGAGATCCGACCGTCGCATTCTCCTAAAACCGGAAACCGTTGGGTTCGTATCGAAAAGAGATTTCTAACGAATATTAGAAATTTGAAATCGAACGGTTGGATTAGGAATTATGTCCAAATCAAATTTGGAAAAGGTCGTTGTAAGTGCAGTTCGATGGCCGTTGATGGAAATCGGCTGTACATGCCTTGATAAAATTATTAAAAATAGTAATAATTTGTGTAAAATCATAAGAAATGATTTGAAAAGAATTGGGATGAAAAATTCCATATTTGAATAGATAAAAATAAATTTTATCGAAATGAACTAGTTTTGAACTAGAATTATAATCCCATATATTTTTAAAATAAATAAAGTGGATTTGGAATGGTTTTGAAAATAACCAGAATTTCCAATATATAAAGTGGAAATGGATTTGAATCGAAATTGTCTTTGTAATATTTCGATGTTGGATTTCGTGATTATACAGATATGGTTATGAAAATTTGAAAGATATATTTATATCGTTATTTCCAATACGATATTTGTTGGTCGTAGAATTTGATATTGAATATAAGCCGATATATTTTCTATTCAGAGCCTTGTATTTAATATCAAATGGGATTTGGGTTTGTCATGAATGGTATCTTCATTAACACTGTTCTTAGACCTAGTTGAGAAAAAGATTAAATCTTTTTATTTAGATTTAATGAAGTATACCAATTAAATGGTATTTAATTGGAATTGAATTTGAATTGAATTTGAATTGATTTTTGGGTTTATCGTGAATGGTGTTTTAAATAACACTTGTTCTTTAACCTGATAATTAATGGAATGTGATTTTGGGTTGTCATGAACGGTATCTTTAATAATACTGTTCTTAGACCCAACGAAGTTAAGAAAATCAGAAACTAACTAGAGATTAGTTAAGTTGAATGGTTTCTTGGGTATTGATCTGATGTTGGTTTCGGCCTTCGGGGTTAACACTTAGGGAATTATTTACATGCTAATTTACGGTTAAAGGCCGATGGAAGAAAATGTGATTTTGGGTTTATTGTGAACCATGTTTAAATGACATTGGTTCTTTAACTTAGTTAAAAAAAAGACATTGATTTTTGGGAAGATTAAAACTAAGTGGAGTTTTAATGAATCTTTAATTAGATTGAAATGATCGAGAATGGAGTATCACCCGTTTTGCTCCAAAGCGATAGTTAAATCTTTAATTAGATTTGAACGTGAAATGGTAATTGAAATTACCGATAACACTGTGGTGTCAGCTATGAAGTATTACCAGTTTTACTTCATGGGATTAATAGGTTGGGATTGGGAAATTAAAATAAATGATTACTTCGGTGTGGTTCGTTAATCCCGATTAATTTGAATTGATATTCAAAGGAAGATTAAAGAATAAATTTAAAGAATTTATCTTTGATAAAATTAATGGGAACCTTTCCCAAAATGTAAGAATATTTGAATAAAAGAATATTCTGAATTGGAATGAGGCGTATGTTGTGTTTGTGTAACATTTGTTTATTATATACGCGAGTTATTCAGAAAGACTAGGTTTATCCCATTCTGAATAACTGATTCGACGAAGTGTCGACGATGAAGATGGTGGTCGAAGACCGGAGGTCTTCACATTGTTTGGTGATTACTGATGATCTTGATTGGGCTGTACACCCAAGAGGAGGGAATCAGTTGGTGATCGTCCAGACATACTTGGAGATCGATGGATATGCGAGGTACAAGGTGCCTCCGGTTTCGTTCAGACCCAGAACGAACTTGTAAATGGACTGTGTGTCTGACATTGTACTTTATTCTGTGTGTTTTATTTCTATTAAATATATATCTGTTTGGCGGCGGAGAATTTATTCTCTTGCTTAATGCCTTTCTCTGAGACGTACGAGCTCATGGCTTATATATTGATGGATACCAATCGCATGGAGTGAATTGCCTGTGTGGCATGCCTAAGTGGCAATTGACCAAGGCTTCTGTTGAAAAGCAAAGTCTTGTGGTTGATGATCAAAGCACCGCCTGTGTGGCATAGCTTTGTGTAACGTTGATTCGCGAGCCTCGCACCCCGGTTGTGAACCAGAAACCGGAGAGGACATCACAGAGGGCATGCGTTTCCTTCTAGCTAGGGTGGTGTCCGTGACTTACCAGCCCTGACATTTATATTATTTTCACCTGTGTGGTTGTTGATGTTGCGAGGCGCCTCGGATATATCGGTGACTATGTGGAGCCGATGGAGTCATTTGGCTCATTTATGCCCTAAAGGGCGGGGAAACGTAGTGTTTAGGCATAATAATCCACATCAGTGGACGGGCCCTGACGATCCAAGGCTTGCCTGCGCGCTTACCTGAGACTTGGGCTAGACAGTCTCGAATTCGGTGAGGACGATCCCTGACCTTGGTTCACAGATGGAAATCCAACTTCCAATACGCGACTTTGAGCTTTTAGTTGTAAACCTATATATGGCGACATAGTGGTATGGGGCACTTATGCCGTCTATGATTGATACTTATGACTGAAATTGTTTTGACACTATACACTTATAATAATAACAAAACATGAAATTTCACGTACCAAGCATTCTTGGCTATTATAAGGTAAAAACTCTATCCTCCAGCTTGCGTTGCATTGTGTGATGGGACCTGGGTCTTATAATAGCTTCATTGTTCTTTATTTAGCATTGCGCTGTTGTTTTATGCACTTTTGTTCTTTGGAGGAAACCCGTTCCTTGTTATATGGCGTGGTCCCTTAATTTACCTAACTTTAAAATAAAGATTAATAACTGTTTTAGTTCTCACACCAGTCACATGATTGACCTAGAGTTTATTGTTTTAACCTAAACTCTGGGTGCCCTTATTTTCCGCACGGGCAACTAGTAGTTTTGGTTTTGTAGATTTATATTCACAGGATCCTGATTTACAGCTGGAATGATATCCGGAAAGCTCTGTATCCGTATATCTCCTTCAGTGTTTTGTATTATTTTCCGCTGCTATGTAATGTATTGTAATCTCTGATATTTTATGATGTGTAATATTGATTCATACTTTGTATATTTTTATATTCTGATGGAATTGTTGTAATAAGCAATGAAATGTTCTTCTGTTTGCGTTCCAATTTGTCTTGTTCTCAAAACAATCAGGGGTTTCGAATGGTCTTGGTCGGTTTAGCGATCGATTCGGATCAAGCAAAATTCCTTATCGTTACATAGTTAACCTATAATTAATATAATTAAGAATCAAGATTGGACTTAGTACATAAATGATGCGTGGCCAGTTTCCTTTATCGACAGAAGTTTGCACTTTTCAATAGTCGGATATATGTACAACTGATGTAAGATACCATTAACCATAGGAACCCATAACGATAATTAATTGCGTAGCGAGGATTATTTCCTAAAATAATGTTTATCTCAAATGTGAGGTATTAAGTGGTTATATGACTCGCCTCCCATTCAAAGAGAGGAAACCTTAAAAAGGAATTAATGTATACGCGGAGCCTTCTTTGAGGTAAAGGTATTTAATAGTTAGATCCACCCTTAAAAGGGTATTAAGTGATCGCATAGCACACCTACCCATAAACAAGAAGTATTAAATGGCTATTGGGTACGAGCTTGGTAATCCCTGCATTGGTCCGCTTCCTCTAGCTAGTAAGTGGCTGGGTAAGTGTCCGCCATATGATTAGGTATTAAATGGTTGCCATAGAGGTACCATAGGTCTACCTATCCTGCAGTGGCTAGGGGATTATCTAATAAGGCCAGCTAGATAGTAACACGGGGGTGCGCCGGGGTAAGGTCATAAATGATGAGATTTTGTCTACTTGTCCTGTAGGTAATAAGTAACTGCTTACTATCTCTCTCCTTATGCGAGGCATGAATATTTGCATGAAAGACGGAAGCCTTAAGTTAGAAGGACTTAGTATCAAGTGTCCTCTAATATATATTAGTGTAGAGTAAACCATCGAGTAAGGTATTAAGTGACCGATGGATCCACCTCAAGTTTTAAGTGATCGAAAGGATCCACCCTTATCTTATATTAATAATAAGGTCTTAAGTGGCTATAAACAGATAATAACCTCCTTATGGAATAGTGAGCAATCTAGAGCCTACCTCTTAGTTTTGATAGTTGGTTGAATGGTGGTCTAAAGGCTTCATAATTATGCGTAAACGTTCTGTCTCAGTATTGATACGTTGTTGTCGTGGGAGATACTACCTTGGGTATGGTAATTGGTTGTCATGCATAAATCTTTACAAGGTTAGGTTAGAATTACTATCCTTGTTGGGCATATGCTTTGGTTTTAACCAAATAGGACACATTTGTGTGTTATAGACAACGTTATACATTTTCTAATAACCAAGGCTTGTTATTCTGACCCCTCCTCATAACAACTCTCAAGTTTAGCTCGGGGAAGACCGGTCTTAGCAGATGTTCAGTTTGGTTTTTAATTCTCGTTCTCTCATGCTCGATATCGATGTGACAATGTGTTTTTAAGGTAGTTGTCTTGGTTGGTATTTGTTATCTTATCATGTTTCCCCTGTGATTTAGTTTTTATTTTACTCTGTTTATGCTCATGCTCATGTTTGCAGATACCAGATTTATACTTTCCATTCTTGGATGGGTTTGAGTTTCGATTTTTGTCAAAATTCAAGCTTAGAAAAGTGTGAGGTGTTAAAAGCTATAGTGGGGATATTACGTGGATTCAGCTTGGCTTTAATTGCATAGTTCTTGAGTTGAGGTTCTTCTTCCATCCGCCGAAGGCACTATCGATCATCCCCAAGAAGGATTTTTTTTTGCATACACCGCTATTCATATTTGGCATAACGGTCGCATTCCCCTTTCTCCTTTCGTTTATAACTTCATCATTAACGAGTTGCTAAGATTCAACTTGTCCCAATGCTTATACATACATGCTCGGTTTGGAAGTTCTCTCTCGCGAATCAAGGGGCTCCTCCCTCGATGCCTCTGCTCTTGAGCAGCTTATCCCCTGGCAAAGCTGAACCACGTGAATTCTCAAATATATATGACTAACCCTTTGCTGAAATTGGTTGAAGGATGCATCAACAAGTCCTGGGAGTGGGAACATAAATTCTTTTTCATCAAGTTCCCTCTTGGCATTTCGGGAACTTTTACTAAACTTGGTTATACTTGGAGCTCTTTTTTAATATTGCGTATATCCTTCCTTTACTCAATAAGTTTATGTACTTACTTCCAGGTAGGGTGTCAAAATCTTCAAGCGCTAAAACCTGGTATGTCAATGAAGAAGATATCGAAGGCTTCCTGAACCCTAGGAAAAAAGGTATTCTCTCATGAACTTCGGTCTCATGGAAAAACATTATGTTCTCCTGGCCTTTTAGAGTATCTTAGGTTGTCTACCCATAATGCACTATCAACAATAAGGTGCTTGTTACATAATGAGGGATGACCCATATAGTTTCTCCTCTTAGTCACCCATTTGCCTTGACTATTCTGGTAAGACTCTATTTTTTCTTTGGTTACGAGAGAGTCTATTACTTTATCCCTTAATAATCTTTTCTTTTGTAGTTACTGATTTCGACACCATGGGTGTCGCTCCTCTTAAAAATTTCACCTCTATGCCTTCCAAAAGTGCGTAATTGCAAAAGAATTTTATGACGTTAGAGAAACAACACAAAAGAGGATAACTAAGTTTCACGAGGGAAACTAAACACAAAAGGCTAAAGCTACTAACTCGATTCTAGTGGTGACCTCGAGGGACAAAGAGGCTGTAATGACCCGAATTTTTAGCGACTTTGGTTATCGACATAAACACGATGTCGATAACCAAAACACCGAAAAATCCTGGTAATTAGTGAAAGAAATTAGAGGGTGAGAAAAGATAAGATAGAAACTTAGAATAGAAGAAGAAGAAGAACACAACATCAGAGTAACACGAATCTCACAGCGGAACGAATAACATATAATAGATAACATATCCTTGAAATAAATCATTATATGTATACAATACATTATCAAAGTACAACACTTACAACACAACAGAAATAACTATAGCTATATGATCCTGAAGCCTCCTGCTCCAGCTCTTCAAGTGTATCTGTAAAATCCCGACTACTTGACTGCCCGTACAAATATAGGCACCCAAGAGTTTAGGGAAACAAACAAATAAACTCCGGGTCAGTCATGGGATTGGTATGAGTAAAACAGTTTAAAACAGTTATACAGGTATATGATATCTCATAAGACCACGCCGCATAGCGGAACGGGTTTTTCCCTTATGAGAATCCAAAATATCTTTATATCAAAAACCTTTTGATATTATAATAATGTCTATCAACCACAGTATATATAATCATCTAGCAGAAATGCTTTCATCTCACGTTCTACATATATAGTATACAACTCAAAACCACAAGCACGTATTGGGTAATGGATTTCCAACTATGACAAGGTATGGAACCACTTTCGCTAGTGTACCTCTAGAGAGGAATACACTGGGTTCAACAAGAACATCTTGCAACCCGGCCACACATGACCGACCACTCATTTCGCTTGAGCGTATCGAATGTATATCACCAACGGTTGGGATCAGCAATCGTTTCCCGAATGGGACAACATCAACAATATATTTTTAGAAATAAATGAAACTCTAGATCAGGTGATTGTACACCCTACTTCGGTGCGACCGACTTAGCCATGCTGCCTGCCCGATTTCTGTCATTTACTGGTTGTGAGGCTAGAAGCTACGCTTTATCATCACATCAGATTCACTTTGAATGCCACATCGTCAAATCCATCAAATCATCGATTGACGTTTACAACAATACATTATGTGTTAGCTAAAAGAAGTTTCCTCCTCCGCTTCCACTCTTGGTACGGTTGGAGAAATCAATATACGTGATCGTCTGGAATTACTCTGTCAGACATCCGTCCATACAAGTCATCCAGGAACAGGATGAACCGAAGGAACTATTCTGTAAACAGGATAGCCCTTGCATAACTCCGTCTTCAATTTCTTTTGGCATATATGATTCGTAACGCTTATGCCAATACAAAGTGGTTCTTTGGATAATAATCCAACCGGTCTCTCCATATTAACAACGTTAAATTGGTCAAAACTTCGATAGTCTGTGATTTAACTATCGAATAAAAACAAGTGTGCAAACAACGATATTATTTCCAAATGGAAATTATATCGATCAAACATCATTTAACATTCATCTCCTTAGTTCATTTTTCATCTCCTGTTTTCCCTATATTCAACATTTCTTATTTTCTAAATTTAGAAAATATACGTTATTAACAATGGAAACATTTCCATTTCTCGTTTTCTTTATTAGAAAACATTTCTGGTTTCTTCTTTGGAAAACATTTCCAAAGCTTCTTCATTGGACTTAGAAAGATGTTTAAACAAGCATCGTTATGCCAACTCAAACCATTACCTTTACTGCCGAACATTAACTATTCCTTAGTTAAAAACGAAGCCAATCAAGTTGGGGTAGAACTACCTCTCAGACCTTAACTGAACAACATTTCTAACTTTGAAATAGACAAAGTTCACTTTATATCCCTTTACTAACTTCCTTACTTAACCCTCCTTCGAATAGCTATATTCGACTGACTCTTTTCACTTAACTCTATTCGATTAACCCTTATCAATTAACTCTGTTGGGCTTACACTATTGGATTAACTCTATTCACTTAACTCCTTTCGAATAAACTATATTTGATAACTCCTTTTACTTTCTATTCGAATAAACTATATTCGATTAACTCGTTTGCTTCTATTCGAATAACTATATTCGATTAACTCTTTTCGATTAAACTAACATCGATTAACTCCTTTTACTTTAACACTAATCAATTTAACTAACATCGATTAACTTCTTTTACTTTATCACTAATCGATTAACTAACATCTTTTAACTCCTTTTAACTTTATTCTCTAATTGATTAACTAACATCGATTAACTCCTTTTCTTTATTCTCTAATCGATTAAACTAACATCGATTAACTCCTTTTAACTTTATTCTCTAATCGATTAAACTAACATCGATTAACTCCTTTTACTTCAACTCTAATCGATTAACTAACGTCGATTAACTCCTTTTAACTTTATTCTCTAATCGATTAAACTAACATCGATTAGCTCCTTTATTCTATTCGAATAAACTATTCATTTATAAAGATTTACTTTTAGTAACAGTTCTTCACTTTACAAATGATTTCCCTTTTATAAAACTCTATTCGTTTTAAAAACATTTTTCCCTTTTATCTACTTTCGAAATATTTCCTTTTATAAAATCTATTGATTTTATAAAATCCCTTTATTTCAATATACATTGAAATAATTCTTTTTACATCCCAGGGTCTTTTATGATATTTAAAATATCGAATAAAAATGATCAACATCATTCCAACACCCATAATCCATAACAGATTATATAACACATCATATATCACAATATATGAAAACAGTAAAATAAATGTTGAGGAATCCAGTTGGATTCCTCCAACCTGTTTCCCTGCATCACAGATGTTAAACAATATAGATAACATCACTTTCAGTTCCATATGATATATTCTGTTAAACAGAATCAATATAGAAATTTAACTAACTGACTAGCAGTTCAATCAAACAGTCAACACACAGTCAATCAGCCAACATCTAACAGTTCTAAAAATACAACATGAAATTATAAACTATTCAGAGTTAGTGAGGTTTACTCACATTGGACGATCATCGTCAGTGATGATAACCATCGCTTGATTCAGACAATTTATTTTTCTATAAATTGTAACGAGCTTCAATGGACTTCCAGTCAGTTCCATTTTGTAGCCTTCTTCCACCTGATTCCAACAGATCTTGTTTCGCTCAATTCTGACAACGTATGGAAGAGTTATACATTTTATAAAGTTGAATACATATTTTTAATGATCCTATTATAAGCAAATGGCCATTATTTCTTAATCTCCTAATTTGGACTTAACCTGTTGATCATTATCTTCCAGAAAACTTCCTAACTCGAGTATACTGCTTTCAGTTCAGATCTTCTTTTCACATTCTGTCTCCATTTAACATAGACAACCTTAACACATTCTTCAACTTCATGAGCACCACAATTAACATTTTAAATCATTGAGTAAGCCACTCATCATCTTCCCTGTACCCCTTCCAAACCCGACTCCAAGATTCAACACTCATTGTAACGACCTGGCTTTTTGACCGCCTCAAGTCGGTAATTAAACCAACTCAAATCGTTCAAAAGGACAGATTGTTATTGCTTATGGAGTTGAAATACAAATCATCACAGAATCACAGAGACAGAACACAGAATATCTCACAGCGAAAGTAAAAATTTATACAATATTACAAAATCTTTACATAATATCAGAGTACAGAATAAATATAAAACAGCGGAAGACTAAGAACCTCACGAATAACCGGCTGAAGTGGGAATAACTGTATGAGTGATAACAAGTGGATGTCTGGACCTTCAACGAATAACAAGCTCAAACAGATATACCTCTAAGCTGAAATACTCGGTCTGACCCGGGCATTTTGCAAAAAAATGAAACAAACAAAATACACGAGTCAGGACTAACAGTCTCATATAAGTGAATTAAATCAAATGAAGTGTTCACTGAAATGTACAATAACTTAAAGGATGGTTGGGATTTCCATCCTCTAAGGATCCGCGAAACTAATATCTATATAATAGTACGTTATTATTGTAATGTCTATCCTGTAAAGTATAAATAATAAAAATAGCGTAAGCGGGATTACCATATTACCCTTACGCCGTTTATAAGCATCAACAGTCTATACAGTACCGTAAATTCACCGTACTGGTGTTATCAGAGGGCACTCCATAGAATGCAACACTAAATCAAATCGTATGGGGCTCGATAAGGATAAATATGACAAGGCACTCGAGGCAATACCCAGGGTAGGATTCTACCAGTTGCACTCCCGGACCGGTGGTAACGCATAGCAGCCACTACCGCCCACCTCGGAACACACTCCTATAATCAAAAGGGTGGCCACCAATCAATCACAATAGTAAGATATGGTATCGAAGAAGCGTGTCCGATATGAGGTGCGACCTCAATTAGTCACGGTATAGCTCCTGTTTTAGTCATTTTAATTATGACCCGAAGGTCAAGGCCAATTCGTCATCGTTCGCCTTCTTCGATCCAGTGGTCGCTTCCAAGCCATCATGTTGCCGTTCTGATACTCCACAACGTACACAGTTGTTAAAGTGGTATCGGCACTGACAGAGAGTATGCCACTTACCGACTCCGGTCTCTTTAACAACCGACGCTTACATTTCTTACACCGTGGCCATTAGATTTGAAAACATAATTCAAATATCCCAAATCACTTTATTTCAAGTTTCGCCCCCAAAGTCGATTGTCCCCAAATCATTTACAAATGGTTCAATTAGGGTTATAAACCAATATTCACCGTTGATTCATTAGACTGGATTGGACATAAGTTGTTCAAAATAAGAAGAAAAAAAAATATTTAGAAGGTTATGTTTTGAAAATAGTGTATGTATCTTAAATTTAAAGAAGTGTAAACATGTATATATTTTGGAAAACGATTATAAATTTATATGGTTAAAGTAATCAAATCAATTTATAAAGAGTAATTATAAAATTAAGTAATGCGGGAAAATTTTCTTAAAAAAAAACAAGTAATATTAACCCAATCCAATTCTAAATCCATGCTTACAATTTCTTTCCCAATAGAACTCATATAAAATCCAATTCTTTTGATTGGTTCGATTTCAACACTTTATCGTCAAAACGATGCTTGAATCTCTATTTGACTTGAGATTCACATGTCCATTTATATAACAAATTTTCAACCATTTGGCGTTAGCTATGGATCAAAATCCTTCGTATGCATTTATAAGGCAAATATCCTTTTAACAACCCATATATTCAAATATGTTAGAAAAATATTTATCAAAGCTTTGCCAATCTTTACTTTTCTCTTTCAACCTCAAAATCGTCTTATTACTAAATTTATTACATGAGCATAAAGTTTACAAAGAATAAATTAAAACTAAGTATAAACTTGCAAAAATCACATTAACTTTATACAAATTAGATTACTTATAAAATTCAAGAAAAGTTTGAACAATATTTCTTTAACTTTCTTTATGCAAAAAGGAAGTTTAATTAAAATTTCTACTTATAAGTCGATAAAATATTTAAAATATTTTATTTTATTAACCACGGTGTCTATATAAAATTTAATATCCTATGGTTAAGTGATACGGATATTTATCATTTCAATCCGTTCTTTAAAAATATTCGAATCCCGGGTATGTATCATTTCAACCCGCATCCCAAATCGATTCGAATACACAAGGGGGTTCGGGTATGTATCATTTCAACCCGTCATGTTGCTATTCAAAAGGAGGAACTTGCATGTGAGAAAACGAACATAGCATGGCAACATACATCCATAGTGTCATATGGAAACAGTGTGTGTTGTATGTGCACAACCACGAAGCAACCAATCTAGAGCACCCTAACATTTCATTCAACATCTCAAGCCTTTAATTCACTAAATAAAAATATTAGTCTGTGAGTGAGAAAAACTCACCTTTCGAGGCGGGGAAGATGACTATGAAACCAACACAAGAGCTGAAGCAACTCGGTATCCAATATGATGAATTTAAATTAATTTATATACATATACACGTATGTACATATGTACATAAATATGATTTGATTATTCCCAAGCTTGACGAAACCCTACTTGACTATGTATCCTAGACAAAATTCCAATGAATACCAAATCAAACCCAACCGTATTATATTTGTGTATATATATATATATATATTTTATATACCATTTTATAACAATTTAATTATTGAATAAAGGAGTTTAAGAATTTTACCTAGGCCCAGCCTGCATTTCGACAGACCAGTCAAGCGTTACTCACTCAGACCAGAATTCAACCCCATAGTAAGCCCCAAACCAAACAGCTGCCTTTCAGGCATTAACACGAGCATCTGGGATGCATGCGGAAATTACCCTTAACACTACGACCAACGTCCAACTAGCTGGAGGATGCCAGCGCGCTGGGAGGTGCTGACTGGTCCAAGTCGTTGCTGGTGAACTATCCAGAGGCGAGATCCAACTGCAATTGTTTTTTTTTCTTTTTCCGAAGAGGGCTTGGACTTAAAGGAGACATCAGCGTGGTCGGGGACCAGAGGCACAGGCGCGGTGGTTCCAGTGAATTGCAGATGGAGGACGACCTCAGATGCGGTGGTTGCCGAAGTAGTTAACAAGGTGAGGCGGCAGCGGTAGGCACCTCCGGCGAGCGGCGTCAGGTAGTCGGTGGCAGAACAGGGTTAAGGCTCAGCTAGGTTTAATGGAGAGGACCTTAACCTCTTTCTGAGACGACCCGATTTCCCGTTCTCACGGAAACAAGGTTATCTTTTGGAATATAACACAGAAACAGATAATAGCAGAACAGAATTAAATAAATACACCAAAATGAACAACAAAATATACTGGATAAAAGTAATCATCAGAGTTACACAGTATACAGGATCTTACTTAGTACAAATACAGTTCAGCTATACATAAATGTCTACAGCGGAAATAAACAAAATATGTACAATAGGAGCTGAACAGCATAAAAAGAGATAAATGATAGAATCCATCTTCAGCTCCAGCTATCCAGAAAGAACCAGCTAAACCTGAATACAAGGCTGCCCGTGTGGAAAAAGGGGCACCCGAGTTTGAGAGTGAAACAAACTACGAGTCAGTCATGGGACTGGTATGAGAAATCCACTCAACACATATATATAATTGGCTAATCACAGGACCACGCCACTTTCGTGGAACGGGTTTACTCCATTGGATTGCCAGTGCTTTAAAACAAATCTTTCTTTTAAACATCGCTATGCTTTTTATAAAAATGAAGCCGTTATAAGACTCAGTTCCCATCACACAATGCAACGCAAACCGGAGGATAGAGTTTTTACCTTATAACGGCCAAGATATGCTTGATACGAATAAAACAAAGGCATTTGATATTATTGCTAGTGTTTATATGTTTTGAAAACAATTTCAAATCATAACTATCAATCATAGACGACATTAATGCCCCATACCACTATGTCGCCATATATAGGTATACAATCAAAACCGCACGATGTCGTATTTGGAAATTGGATTTCCGTCATGAACCAAGGCAAAAGATAGTCCTTACCGAATTCGAGACTGCCTAGCCCGAGCCTCAGGACCCAGACTCAGGTGGACCCTTGGATCGTCAGGGCCGGTCCACCGATGTGGATTAAAATGCCTGAACCATGCGTTTCCCCGCCCTTTGGGGCGTAAACGAGCCAACGAATGACTCCATCGGACCCGGATCGTCCGATCAAACCGAGGCGCCTCGCAACAGCAACAACCACATAGGTGAAAAGTATATAAATGTCAGGGCTGGTAGGTCACTGACACCACCCTAGCTAGGAAGAAACGCAGGCCCTCCCTGATGTCCTCTCCAGTTTTAGGTTCATACCGGGGTGTGAGGCTCGCGAATTCACGTTATACACAAAGCTACGCCACACAGGCAGTGCTTTGATCATCACCACAAGACTTTGCTTTTCAACAGAAGTCCTGATCACTGCATCTTAGCATGCCACACAGGCAATTCACACCGTGCAACTGATGGCTATCAATCACACAGAACAAATTCCAATGTCGGACACACAGTCCATTTACTAGTCCGTTCTGGGTCTGAACGAAACCGGAGGCACTAAATACCTCGCAAACCCTTCGATCAACACGTACGTCTGAACGATCACCACTCATTATCCATATTTCGGGATGCCTCCCAATCAGGACCTCGGTTACCATCCAAACGAGGTGAAGATCTCCGGTCTTCGACCATCGTCTTCATCTTCGACTTTCTATCGTCGATCGATTATTCGAAATGAGAATTAACTCGGCCTTTTCAAATAATTCACTTATATTTAGAATTTCAAATCGATTCATTTCAATGGTTAAATTATTCGACAACACCAGTTGTGTTCTTTAATATAGTTTTCACACCAAACACATTCAACCATCAAACATCACATAAATCAAGCAAATTCAGTTTATTTCCATTCCATATCGCTTACGATATTTTATAACTATTTATCGCTATTTTTATTTATTTTAAAATAGCCATTTTATTCAAAACGACGCTTCGGGCCATAAGGCGGCCGTGGCGCTGTTTTTCTTCAGATTTGATTTACACATATCTGAAAATCTAACCGTTGGATCTTCACAAAATTTACATCATTAGAAAGGTCTTTTCAAAACGAATCCAACGGTTCCAGTTTCGGGAAAATCCGACGGTCGGATCTCCCGGTACAATCGTTTGAATTTTCGATTTCAAAATACGAACTGCAGCGTCGTTATTCGATTAAATATATAATTATATTTATATATATATAAATATAATCGCTTCTGGCGCTGTTTTTCTTCAGAATTGAATTAAACATTCCAGACAATCCAACCGTTGGATTTTTACAAGGTTGGTGCCGTTGGAAAGATTATTCCAAGGCGAACCCGACGGTTGAGGTTTCGGGAAAATTCAATGGTCGGATTTCCCGTACTAGTCGTTTGAAATCACGGTTTCAAAATACGAACTGCACGGCCCCGTTTCGTTTTAATTTTATTTATATTTATATATTTATATAAATATAGTTCATTCAACAATTTCAATATCGTTTTCACTTCAAAAATTTTTCTAACACCTTAAATTTTGGAAAAATTTCGCCATAACCTCCTCTGCACCGGGAGCGTCGGGAAATCGCAAATAGCGTCCCGGTCCTTCTAATCTCAAAAACAAAAACAAAAAGCCAAGCGGCTAGCCAACAGGCTCAAAATCATCACCCAAACAAATCAGTAAATGTGTACCTATTTGTCGGGCACAAATTTTATTCCTCTTCTCTAGCCCCTTTGCTATAACCTGTTCAATGAATATGCATGTACATATATATATACAGTCCATATCATTTTTCATTTTCTATTCAACTTCATATTTGATTTCTATTTGGTTTAAAAACACCATTCATTCTAACGTTACATAAATAGGTGCAAATCATTTCATTAGCTAATTAATGAATATTTCAACTCATATATGTTTATTTTGAACAAGTGGCTATTTTTAACACTTCACATTTCAACGATTTATGCATACAATAAAAATGTGATTTTTATTGTAAAACAATTCATTTCAAAACACTATTTTTCTATATAGTTCATATAGTCGATAAAAGGTGATTTTTATTATCAAACAATTTATTTCAAAATATGAATACCATTCAACACATGAATTTCTAAACAACGAATGAATATCAATCCAACACATGAATGTTTTCTATAGTTTCTATATATAGATAAAAATGTGATTTTTATTATCGAACAATTTATTTCAAAATATGAATACCATTCAACACATGAATTGCTAAACAACGAATGAATATCAATTCAACACATGAATGTTTTCTATAGTTTCTATATATAGATAAAAATGTGATTTTTATTATCGAACAATTTATTTCAAAATATGAATACCATTCAACACATGAATTGCTAAACAACGAATGAATATCAATTCAACACATGAATGTTTTCTATAGTTTCTATATATAGATAAAAATGTGATTTTTATTATCGAACAATTTATTTCAAAATATGAATACCATTCAACACATGAATTGCTAAACAACGAATGAATATCAATTCAACACATGAATGTTTTCAATAGTTTTTATATATAGATAAAAATGTGATTTTTATTATTGAACAATTTATTTCAAAATATGAATACCATTCAACACATGAATTGCTAAACAACGAATGAATATCAATTCAACACATGAATGTTTTCAATAGTTTTTATATATAGATAAAAATGTGATTTTTATTATTGAACAATTTATTTCAAAATATGAATATCATTCAACACATGAATTTCTAAACAACGAATGAATATCAATTCAACACATGAATGTTTTCTATACAATGAATAAATATAGTTTAAGCATATGAAAATAATTCAAACACACAAATATTATTCAAAATTTCGGCAGCATAACGGCAGGGTAGTTAAACCGGGACCGTCCCTAGTACGGCTCCTCGCTCTACCTTAAAACCTCGCGGTTTTTGACAATGGGGATCATGCATCTAGTTCGCACGCAGGCGGCATGTATATATTTATTTCATTTCCACAAACTAATCCTATGTGGTTCCAACCAAATATTTCACAACCACCAATGGGTATTTTTCAACCACTTTCAACCAATATCAATCACAAACAATCCCAAACAACCATTCGCTATCAATCAAATTTTCACAACAATTTCAACCAATAAATATCGTCCATGGTTTGTGGACGAGGGGGCGTACATATATATATATATATATAGATATAGATATATATTTATAGATAGCAATTCACTTTCATTTCACACATATAAAATATAAATTTTAAATCAGAAATCTCACCAATAGCTATCCAACTGCACGATACTTCCTTTATAGAAATCTTCGCCTTTTTGTTGCTTTCGCCCGTATTCTCTACACATGTAAAAATCGAATTTTTTACTACGCTATTCTATATATAAAAATATGATTTTTACTTCGACTTTCAACATATAAAAATATGATTTTTCCTTTTGCTTTCAACATATAAAAATATGATTTTTCCTTTTGCTTTTTAAATTCCTAATCTCCTTTTAGTTTATAATTCATTTTAAAATCAGTTTTTAAATCATTATAAAAATTCAGTTTTTAAGAATTGTAAAATCAGTTTTTAAAACTTTCTTTAAAACAGTTTAACAATTTTTTTTTTTTTTATTCAGTTTTCTTTTTATTAAAAACAAAAATCAGTTTTGATTTCTTTTACAAAAAATCTGTTTTAACTTGAAAAAAATTCAGTTTTAAACTTTTTTAAAAACAAAACAGTTTTAAACTTTTTAAAAAAATTCAGTTTTACATCTATCCTAATATCAGTTTTAAATCTATCCTAATATTAGTTTTAAACCTTATATAAAAATCAGTTTATATATAAAATAAAAATAAGATAAATAAAAATAACATTAAATTAAAAACTTACAGAGGAGCGGGGGGTCTGCAGATCGTCGGAGGCGGGGCTCTCGAGGGTGGCGGTCGGCGGTTCAGCGTTGCGAACCAGGGGGTGCGGTGGGGTTTCGAACAGTTGAGGCGGTGGGCGACTTCGGGGTAAGGGCGCTGGGAGGAGGAGGCTGCTTCGAGGGGTGGGGCGCGATGATGGCTCGTCGGCGTCAGATCTTTAGGGGGGCGGCGGCTTCGATTTAGGTTTTCTTCCCTTTTTTTTTTATTATTATCCGAACTGTTTCTGTTATGAAGTCGGGGGGGCCAGGCAGGAGAATAAAGGGGAGGGAGGGAAATTAATTTTTTTTTATTATTTAATTATTATTTTTGCAAATAGGTTGACTGTTACACTCGACCTCGAAACGAGGCCCACCGCCTGTCGCCCATAGCGTTTCACCCCCATTCCGAACACAATGGGATATGTATCGCAAGCTGATTTGATCGTTATAGTCAGTTTCCTTTTGAATTTTCATTTAAATCATTATATTGAATTTTAAACGCACATTTCAAATTACCGGGGTCACATACTAACTAGAAAAATTCCAGAAAAATATTTTCTAGCTTCGTATTGACGATACGGTCCTAACAAAACTAGTTTCGTCGAATTCTGAGACCGTTTGAAAAATGGCCAATTTCCATTCGATTAAAATCAACAAAAACTGGTCAAACGCGTTTTCTTTTGCCACGCTCACATATTAATTCGAAAATTTATGAAATTTGAAACCTAGCAATAACCTGACACTGCGGATCTAACAAAAGTGGTTTCGTCCAAATCCGAGGTCATTTGCAAAATATCCATTTTTTAAGGGCCTGAATTCCATAGCGACTATTCAGAATTTTCGACTGGACATATCTTTTGATTCCCGCTATCAAATTTCGATTGGTCGGATTCGTTAGAAAGATATTATCAATTAGATTCTATTATTTTTGGTTTCACTAAAATCCGGATTATTTTGCACCCGTTATATTCAATTTAAGTTTGAAATCGAATTTATCGAACTACCGCGCCATTTTCAATTCTATATATAATTATAATTAATTATATTGGTTTTCAAATGTCGATTCAAACTCAGTTTTCATTGCCATTATCTAAAATATTTATTTTAAATATTTAAAATCCATTATTTTAGCCAATTTAAAAATTTTAAATTGGTTCAGATTTTCTGGGTCGTTACAATCTCCCCCACTTAAAACTTTTCGTCCCCGAAAAGGAATAAAGTCGAAAGTGGTTTGATAAACCTACAATCCCACAATACAACAACCAATTTTGTTTCTAATATTCAGAGTATAGAATAAACAATGCACATTCATGGGAAGAAAATAGCAACAGAATAGAGAATTAAATGGTAATGCAAGGTAAGGTAAATGTACCTTGCACCAGAGTCAATCAAAGATATCTACTCGGCATCTAGGATAAGCTTTCTGAATGCTCTCCTCAGTTTCCCAAGTACAATCTCGCGGATCTCCACTCCATTGCACTTTGACTAAGTGAACCTTCTTGTTTCTCAGCTCCTTGGTTTCTTTGCCGATAATCTTTAGCGGCTCTCGCCTCACGGCTAATTCTGGAGTAATTTCAATATCCTGCTGAGCTGCTTCTTCCACGACCAAGTCTGGATCATGAACGTGCTTTCGAAGTTGAGATATATGAAATACATCATGCACTCCAGGCAACCAATCAGGAAGTTTGACTCTATAAGCGAGAGTTCCGATCCGTTCCAGAATAGGAAACGGACCAATAAATTTGGGCGCTAACTTTCCAGTTTTACCGAACCGGATAACTCCTCTCATCGGCGATACTTTCAAATATACATAGTCGCCAACTTCAAAGGATATATCTCTTCTTCTTTTATCAGCATAGCTCTTTTGTCGGCTTTGAGCGGCGAGTAATCTCTTCTTAATAAAATCGACTTTGTCGGCCGCTTCTCGAATCATATCGGGACCCAACACAAGTCTATTTCCAGGCTCGACCCAACAAGCAGGAGATCGGCACGGTCTACCATACAATGCTTCGAATGGCGACATTGTCAGACTCGCCTGGTAGCTGTTGTTATAAGAGAATTCAGCCAAATGTAGATTGTCTTCCCATGATCCACCGAAATCTATAACACAAGCCCGCAATAGATCTTCTAAAATGCGATTCACCCTCTCAGTCTGACCGTCTGTCTGAGGATGATAAGCGGTGCTCAAGTTTAACTTCGTTCCCAGCTCGACTTGGAATGCTTCCCAGAATTTACTAGTGAATATCGTATCTCTATCACTTACTATACTGAGCGGCACTCCATGTAGTCTAACTATTTCCCTGAAGTAAATCTGCGCCAGACTCTGAGCAGTTCTGTTTGATTTGACAGGTATGAAATGGGCGGTCTTCGTGAAACGATCTACGATCACCCAAATACTGTCATTTCCCTTTCTGGTTCTGGGCAAACCATCAATGAAATCCATAGAAATATGTTCCCACTTCCAGCCAGGAACTTCTAGCGGTTGTAATAATCCAGCCAATTTCTGTTGGTCACTTTTGACTAGCTGGCAAGTAGGGCATCGACTAACATATATCGAAACGTCTCTTTTCATAGCCTTCCACCAGAAAGTTCTTTTGAGATCGTTATACATTTTGGCCACGCCTGGATGGATACTCAGCTTGAACTTGTGACACTCGTCTAACACTTCCCTTTTTAGCTCAGGAACGTCAGGAACACAAATCCTTCCTTTTAACCTCAAGGTCTCGTCGTTATCTATTTGAAAACACGAGGGTTCGCCTTTCTGAATCCTTTTGATCATATCTTTAATAAAGTTATCCTCCTTCTGAAGAATAGATATTTTGTCAATCAAGGAAGTTGTGATAATAAAGCTGGCGATCATTACATTCTTTCGACTCAGCGCATCGGCCACGACATTGGCTTTCCCTGGAGTATATATAATTTCGAAGTCATATGCTGCAAGAAACTCTAGCCAACGTTGCTGCCTCAAATTTAAGTCCTTCTGAGTGAACAGATACTTTAATGACTGATGATCTGTAAACAGTTCAAATCTCTCGCCCAGAAGATAGTGTCTCCAGATTTTCAAAGAGAATATGATAGCCAATAACTCAAGATCATGAGTTACATAGTTTTTCTCGTGCGGTTTCAGTTGACGGCTAGCATAAGCAATCACTTGGCCCCTTTGCATCAACACTGCACCAAGGCCTTCTCTAGAAGCATCAGTCCATACTTTTAAATCTTGGTTGCCATCGATGATGGTTAGCACTGGAGCAGTTGTTAATCTCAACTTTAGCTCTTCGAAAGCCTCCTCACTCTCTTGAGTCCATTTAAATTTAGAATGCTTCTTTGTAAGCTTCGTTAAGTGACCAGATATCTTCGAAAAGTCTTTAACGAATTTTCGGTAATAGCTAGCCAATCCGAGAAAACTGCGGACTTCAGTGGGAGTACTGGGCTGTTTCCAATTCTGAATAGCTGTGATTTTGCTTGGATCCACAGCGATTCCATCTTTCGATACTACATGGCCCAGAAATTTCACTTCATCCTGCCAGAATATACACTTGGAAAACTTTGCTTTCAATACATTTCTCCTGAGGATTTCTAACACTTGTTCCAGATGCTTTTCATGTTCGGCCTTTGATTTAGAGAAGATTAGAATATCATCAATAAAAACCAGAACAAATTTATTCAAAACCCCTCTGAACACTCTGTTCATTAGATCGACGAAGTAAGCGGGAGCGTTACATAAGCCGAACGGCATTACTAACCACTCGTAGAATAAGTCGGGGCCTCTGAACGCTGTCATTGGAACACACTCTTCGGCAATTCGAAGTTGATGGAATCCTGTAGCTAGGTCCATTCGTGAGAATACTTGTGCTCCATTTAATCGATCTAACAAATCATCAATCCGCGGCAATGGATACTTGTTCTTTATTGTCTGTTTGTTCAAATCTCGATAATCCACACATAGACGTAAAGTACCGTCAGATTTTGGGACAAATACCACGGCTGCACCCCAGTCAGAGAAACTAGGCCTGATCAGACCTTTCCATACTAGCTGTCGTGTTTGATTGTCTAATTCCTCTTTCTCTTTCAAGGACATTCTTCGAATAGTGTGAACTACCGGCCTTGCATTGGGAACTAAAGCAATCTTGAAATCTATTTCTCTCTGCGGAGGTAAGCGAACAACTTCCTCGAACACATCCGCATAATTCTTGACGACAGGAATGTCTTTGATGAGGTCAGGAATATTCTCTGTGATTTCAGGGATATTTTCTATTTGGGCTGGAGAAACATTTAGAGCCGCCCAGAAATCTTTTCTATTTGATGTTGGGCCTTCACACGGAATGGTTATATAACCCCCTGATTTAATCTTAGCCCTAACAACTCTCTCGGCGCATCTAACCTCTGCTTCATATTTGGTTAACCAATCCAATCCCAGAATAAGATCGAATTCATCAAAATTCATGACGACAGAGATAATAGGGAATTTATAGCAAGAAAAAGAGACGGGTACTGCACAAACCCAACTGAGATTGATGGAACCTCCAACTGGATTTCGGACAGTCATTGGCTCTTTGAGCTTCTTCAAATTCAAATCCAACTTCTTGACTGCACTCTTTGCAATAAAGCTTCGTGACGCGCCTGTGTCAAACAGTACTTTAACTGGAATGTTTTTGACATTGAGCGTGCCTTCTAAAACATCAGACCTTTCTTGAGCAGACGGGGAGGCAGGTACTTCTACCACTTCATTCACTTGTAATGCTTCAGATTTTTGAGATAGCGGGCAGTTTTTCGCGATATGCCCAGCCTGATGGCACTTATGGCATCCTCTGCCTTCAGGGACCTTCTGACGGGGTTCTAATCCACTCTTCCCTCGTTTGTTTACAGATTTACATTTTCTGGACAAATGCCCCTTCTGATTGCAGTTCTTGCATATGGAAGTCGTGGCAGGTTCCTTTTCAGATCTAGCCCTTTTCCGATTCACTTCGGGCTCCTTACCGACTTCAGACATTGTACTGGCCCCAGGACGATCAGTTTCAGACTCAATTTTATTACTAGAGCTGACTTCCTCTTCGTACTGTAGCATACCTTTCTTGTCTAGATCTTCGTACTGATAAGCCATGTATATCATTTCCGAGAAAGGAAGCTTCACATGCCCCAATACTTTATTCTGGTATTTCCTTTGCAGCCCGTGAATAAATCTCATATTTTTACTCTTCGGATTTTGAATTAGATGAGGAGCAAAGTGAGAAAGTTCATTGAATTTCTTATGATATTCGGGAATGGTCATGTCTCTCCTTGTATCAGATAAGAAAATTCATCGCATAATCTCTCGGTTGCTTCGGGAGGAGTAAATCTCTCCAAGAAAATTACTTTGAATCTGTCCCAGGTGATATCACCTTCTGGATTATTCTGTATAACCGAATCCCACCAAAACAGAGCTTCTTCTTTGAGTGCCCAAGACGCTAGTAATCTTTTCTGATCGTCTCTCAGCTTTAAACCCTCAAAGATCTTCTCTGCTGAACGAATCCAAGCTTGTGTTTCCATAATGGACTCCTTGCCTAAGAATGGCGATCCACCAAGATTTCGAAATCTCTTGAATAGAACTTCTATATCGGATTCTGGCTGTGGGAGCACAACTGGCTTATTAGCTGGTCGAGCCATACGATTACTTCTTCTGTTCCTGTCACTCATTTTCTAGTACTTCTGCAAATGGCAGATCAAGTGTCAGGTCACAGAAAAGGTATTTTAAAATATAGAAACATATACTTCAAATGTAAATGTGTCTATCTAGGTGTTATTTCTTTCTGCTACTCTTACTAGGATATTACTGATCCTATCTGTATAGAGTTACCCGTCCTAGAACACTACTGGTTCTATTTCTGACGAGTTCGTTCAAATGTTATATTCCAGAACTTAGCTTAACCAAAGCTCTGATACCACGTTGAGACGACCCGATTTCCCGTTCTCACGGAAACAAGGTTATCTTTTGGAATATAACACAGAAACAGATAATAGCAGAACAGAATTAAATAAATACACCAAAATGAACAACAAAATATACTGGATAAAAGTAATCATCAGAGTTACACAGTATACAGGATCTTACTTAGTACAAATACAGTTCAGCTATACATAAATGTCTACAGCGGAAATAAACAAAATATGTACAATAGGAGCTGAACAGCATAAAAAGAGATAAATGATAGAATCCATCTTCAGCTCCAGCTATCCAGAAAGAACCAGCTAAACCTGAATACAAGGCTGCCCGTGTGGAAAAAGGGGCACCCGAGTTTGAGAGTGAAACAAACTACGAGTCAGTCATGGGACTGGTATGAGAAATCCACTCAACACATATATATAATTGGCTAATCACAGGACCACGCCACTTTCGTGGAACGGGTTTACTCCATTGGATTGCCAGTGCTTTAAAACAAATCTTTCTTTTAAACATCGCTATGCTTTTTATAAAAATGAAGCCGTTATAAGACTCAGTTCCCATCACACAATGCAACGCAAACCGGAGGATAGAGTTTTTACCTTATAACGGCCAAGATATGCTTGATACGAATAAAACAAAGGCATTTGATATTATTGCTAGTGTTTATATGTTTTGAAAACAATTTCAAATCATAACTATCAATCATAGACGGCATTAATGCCCCATACCACTATGTCGCCATATATAGGTATACAATCAAAACCGCACGATGTCGTATTTGGAAATTGGATTTCC
Source organism: Allium sativum (assembly GCA_030737875.1). Classification (NCBI taxonomy): domain Eukaryota; kingdom Viridiplantae; phylum Streptophyta; class Magnoliopsida; order Asparagales; family Amaryllidaceae; genus Allium; species Allium sativum. The sequence goes on from CM060920.1 coordinate 919,179,551, forward strand.
GTCATGAACCAAGGCAAAAGATAGTCCTTACCGAATTCGAGACTGCCTAGCCCGAGCCTCAGGACCCAGACTCAGGTGGACCCTTGGATCGTCAGGGCCGGTCCACCGATGTGGATTAAAATGCCTGAACCATGCGTTTCCCCGCCCTTTGGGGCGTAAACGAGCCAACGAATGACTCCATCGGACCCGGATCGTCCGATCAAACCGAGGCGCCTCGCAACAGCAACAACCACATAGGTGAAAAGTATATAAATGTCAGGGCTGGTAGGTCACTGACACCACCCTAGCTAGGAAGAAACGCAGGCCCTCCCTGATGTCCTCTCCAGTTTTAGGTTCATACCGGGGTGTGAGGCTCGCGAATTCACGTTATACACAAAGCTACGCCACACAGGCGGTGCTTTGATCATCACCACAAGACTTTGCTTTTCAACAGAAGTCCTGATCACTGCATCTTAGCATGCCACACAGGCAATTCACACCGTGCAACTGATGGCTATCAATCACACAGAACAAATTCCAATGTCGGACACACAGTCCATTTACTAGTCCGTTCTGGGTCTGAATGAAACCGGAGGCACTAAATACCTCGCAAACCCTTCGATCAACACGTACGTCTGAATGATCACCACTCATTATCCATATTTCGGGATGCCTCCCAATCAGGACCTCGGTTACCATCCAAACGAGGTGAAGATCTCCGGTCTTCGACCATCGTCTTCATCTTCGACTTTCTATCGTCGATCGATTATTCGAAATGAGAATTAACTCGGCCTTTTCAAATAATTCACTTATATTTAGAATTTCAAATCGATTCATTTCAATGGTTAAATTATTCGACAACACCAGTTGTGTTCTTTAATATAGTTTTCACACCAAACACATTCAACCATCAAACATCACATAAATCAAGCAAATTCAGTTTATTTCCATTCCATATCGCTTACGATATTTTATAACTATTTATCGCTATTTTTATTTATTTTAAAATAGCCATTTTATTCAAAACGACGCTTCGGGCCATAAGGCGGCCGTGGCGCTGTTTTTCTTCAGATTTGATTTACACATATCTGAAAATCTAACCGTTGGATCTTCACAAAATTTACATCATTAGAAAGGTCTTTTCAAAACGAATCCAACGGTTCCAGTTTCGGGAAAATCCGACGGTCGGATCTCCCGGTACAATCGTTTGAATTTTCGATTTCAAAATACGAACTGCAGCGTCGTTATTCGATTAAATATATAATTATATTTATATATATATATATATAAATATAATCGCTTCTGGCGCTGTTTTTCTTCAAAATTGAATTAAACATTCCAGACAATCCAACCGTTGGATTTTTACAAGGTTGGTGCCGTTGGAAAGATTATTCCAAGGCGAACCCGACGGTTGAGGTTTCGGGAAAATTCAATGGTCGGATTTCCCGTACTAGTCGTTTGAAATCACGGTTTCAAAATACGAACTGCACGGCCCCGTTTCGTTTTAATTTTATTTATATTTATATATTTATATAAATATAGTTCATTCAACAATTTCAATATCGTTTTCACTTCAAAAATTTTTCTAACACCTTAAATTTTGGAAAAATTTCGCCATAATCTCCCCTGCACCGGGAGCGTCGGGAAATCGCAAATAGCGTCCCGGTCCTTCTAATCTCAAAAAGAAAAAGAAAAAGCCAAGCGGCTAGCCAACAGGCTCAAAGTCATCACCCAAACAAATCAGTAAATGTGTACCTATTTGTCGGGCACAAATTTTATTCCTCTTCTCTAGCCCCTTTGCTATAACCTGTTCAATGAATATGCATGTACATATATATACAGTCCATATCATTTTTCATTTTCTATTCAACTTCATATTTGATTTCTATTTGGTTTAAAAACACCATTCATTCTAACGTTACATAAATAGGTGCAAATCATTTCATTAGCTAATTAATGAATATTTCAACTCATATATGTTTATTTTGAACAATTGGCTATTTTTAACACTTCACATTTCAACGATTTATGCATACAATAAAAATGTGATTTTTATTGTAAAACAATTCATTTCAAAACACTATTTTTCTATATAGTTCATATAGTCGATAAAAGGTGATTTTTATTATCAAACAATTTATTTCAAAATATGAATACCATTCAACACATGAATTTCTAAACAACGAATGAATATCAATCCAACACATGAATGTTTTCTATAGTTTCTATATATAGATAAAAATGTGATTTTTATTATCGAACAATTTATTTCAAAATATGAATACCATTCAACACATGAATTGCTAAACAACGAATGAATATCAATTCAACACATGAATGTTTTCTATAGTTTCTATATATAGATAAAAATGTGATTTTTATTATCGAACAATTTATTTCAAAATATGAATACCATTCAACACATGAATTGCTAAACAACGAATGAATATCAATTCAACACATGAATGTTTTCTATAGTTTCTATATATAGATAAAAATGTGATTTTTATTATCGAACAATTTATTTCAAAATATGAATACCATTCAACACATGAATTGCTAAACAACGAATGAATATCAATTCAACACATGAATGTTTTCAATAGTTTTTATATATAGATAAAAATGTGATTTTTATTATTGAACAATTTATTTCAAAATATGAATACCATTCAACACATGAATTGCTAAACAACGAATGAATATCAATTCAACACATGAATGTTTTCAATAGTTTTTATATATAGATAAAAATGTGATTTTTATTATTGAACAATTTATTTCAAAATATGAATATCATTCAACACATGAATTTCTAAACAACGAATGAATATCAATTCAACACATGAATGTTTTCTATACAATGAATAAATATAGTTTAAGCATATGAAAATAATTCAAACACACAAATATTATTCAAAATTTCGGCAGCATAACGGCAGGGTAGTTAAACCGGGACCGTCCCTAGTACGGCTCCTCGCTCTACCTTAAAACCTCGCGGTTTTTGACAATGGGGATCATGCATCTAGTTCGCACGCAGGCGGCATGTATATATTTATTTCATTTCCACAAACTAATCCTATGTGGTTCCAACCAAATATTTCACAACCACCAATGGGTATTTTTCAACCACTTTCAACCAATATCAATCACAAACAATCCCAAACAACCATTCGCTATCAATCAAATTTTCACAACAATTTCAACCAATAAATATCGTCCATGGTTTGTGGACGAGGGGGCGTACATATATATATATATATATATAGATATATATTTATAGATAGCAATTCACTTTCATTTCACACATATAAAATATAAATTTTAAATCAGAAATCTCACCAATAGCTATCCAACTGCACGATACTTCCTTTATAGAAATCTTCGCCTTTTTGTCGCTTTCGCCCGTATTCTCTACACATGTAAAAATCGAATTTTTTACTACGCTATTCTATATATAAAAATATGATTTTTACTTCGACTTTCAACATATAAAAATATGATTTTTCCTTTTGCTTTCAACATATAAAAATATGATTTTTCCTTTTTCTTTTTAAATTCCTAATCTCCTTTTAGTTTATAATTCATTTTAAAATCAGTTTTTAAATCATTATAAAAATTCAGTTTTTAAGAATTGTAAAATCAGTTTTTAAAACTTTCTTTAAAACAGTTTAACATTTTTTTTTTATTCAGTTTTCTTTTTATTAAAAACAAGAATCAGTTTTGATTTCTTTTACAAAAAATCTGTTTTAACTTGAAAAAAATTCAGTTTTAAACTTTTTTAAAAACAAAACAGTTTTAAACTTTTAAAAAAAATTCAGTTTTACATCTATCCTAATATCAGTTTTAAATCTATCCTAATATTAGTTTTAAACCTTATATAAAAATCAGTTTATATATAAAATAAAAATAAGATAAATAAAAATAACATTAAATTAAAAACTTACAGAGGAGCGGGGGGTCTGCAGATCGTCGGAGGCGGGGCTCTCGAGGGTGTCGGTCGGCGGTTCAGCGTTGCGAACCAGGGGGTGCGGTGGGGTTTCGAACAGTTGAGGCGGTGGGCGACTTCGGGGTAAGGGCGCTGGGAGGAGGAGGCTGCTTCGAGGGGTGGGGCGCGATGATGGCTCGTCGGCGTCAGATCTTTAGGGGGGCGGCGGCTTCGATTTAGGTTTTCTTCCTTTTTTTTTTTTTTTATTATCCGAACTGTTTCTGTTATGAAGTCGGGGGGGCCAGGCAGGAGAATAAAGGGGAGGGAGGGAATTTTTTTTTTTTTTTATTATTTAATTATTATTTTTGCAAATAGGTTGACTGTTACACTCGACCTCGAAACGAGGCCCACCGCCTGTCGCCCATAGCGTTTCACCCCCATTCCGAACACAATGGGATATGTATCGCAAGCTGATTTGATCGTTATAGTCAGTTTCCTTTTGAATTTTCATTTAAATCATTATATTGAATTTTAAACGCACATTTCAAATTACCGGGGTCACATACTAACTAGAAAAATTCCAGAAAAATATTTTCTAGCTTCGTATTGACGATACGGTCCTAACAAAACTAGTTTCGTCGAATTCTAAGACCGTTTGAAAAATGGCCAATTTCCATTCGATTAAAATCAACAGAAACTGGTCAAACGCGTTTTCTTTTGCCACGCTCACATATTAATTCGAAAATTTATGAAATTTGAAACCTAGCAATAACCTGACACTGCGGATCTAACAAAAGTGGTTTCGTCCAAATCCGAGGTCATTTGCAAAATATCCATTTTTTAAGGGCCTGAATTCCATAGCGACTATTCAGAATTTTCGACTGGACATATCTTTTGATTCCCGCTATCAAATTTCGATTGGTCGGATTCGTTAGAATGATATTATCAATTAGATTCTATTATTTTTGGTTTCACTAACATCCGGATTATTTTGCACCCGGTATATTCAATTTAAGTTTGAAATCGAATTTATCGAACTACCGCGCCATTTTCAATTCTATATATAATTATAATTAATTATATTGGTTTTCAAATGTCGATTCAAACTCAGTTTTCATTGCCATTATCTAAAATATTTATTTTAAATATTTAAAATCCATTATTTTAGCCAATTTAAAAATTTTAAATTGGTTCAGATTTTCTGGGTCGTTACACTTTCTCCTTTTTTTTCTGGTTGATTTCGAGGAAAAAGCAAGATCAATTTTTTTTCGCTTTACTGGTTATTCGGTGGAAATAAGAACGAGAAGGGAGGAAGCTGATTTCGGATTATATTGGGAAACAAAGAATGGCCGCGTGTTTTATTTCTTCTGAAGCAAACGACAGATGTCATAAGTTCTATTTCCATTTAACAAGTGTAAATCTGCTTTTATATGTATTAAATTTTTAATTTCCAAATTTTCCTTCCTATTGTATAATGATATGTAAGCTCAAGACAGCTGCAAATACACAAGATTAAGGACAGAGATACACATACCAACATCGTCCGATTCCTTTTTATTTAAATTTTATTACGAAATTTATTCTTCCGTTATGTCTCGTTACCCATATCTTAAGTACTAAATTTCCTAATATAATTTGTATATTAAATTTTTAACGCCAATTACGTTATATCAGTTACTGTTACCGCACAACGATCGTCTAACTTGGTTTAGCCGAAGCGAACGAACCTATAAGTTTTCGTTATACAATTATTTCAATTGCTACAAATTTAAATTCAAGTTGTAACAAATATTCTACAAATTATTGATTTCGCATTTTTCCATTAAATAAGTTCTAAATTATTAACCTATCTTATTGTTTTAAATTGGTATTTCCAACAACTTACCTGTTGTTTGAGTTTATATTTGAAACCCCAATTCATCTTGTCGATTTAAACTAAAGTTTCAAGTTTCTAACTTAAGTTATAATTATAAATATTCATTCAAAATTTCGATTAACTTCGTATATTTAATCGTCAAAATTATCAGTTCGTTACATTCTCCCCCACTTAACGCTTTTCGTCCTCGAAAAGGAAACGTCGTCAAAAATCGTACTTATATGATCCTATTCCTAGCTTATCAAATCTTTTCAAAAATATAACACATCTGAAGGAAAACTTTGTTTCAAAATTTTCAAAACTCAAAATTTTTCTAACGCCCGGATTTACGAAAAATTTCGGCAGCATCTCCCCTGCACGGTTCGATCGGGAAAATTTACTAAGTCAATATACATCTCGTCATGTAGACGAGGCATCCCAATATAGGGGAAACAAAAGAAAAACAACCCAAATGCAAGATGTAAACCAAGATACGTACCTTATTTAGCGTTTTTAAAGCGTATTTGCTTATTTTTATTTGCATTTTTAGCGCAAAAGCGAGCTCCACAAGCGAAGCGCGCCGTTGTACCTACTAAAGCACTCAAACACATAGTGAGAAGTGTGCAACGGTATAGAAAAATAAAATTACATAGTATAAAACATTACATGACCATTGAGTATGCATAATATAACATATGTGATTACAACAATATACAAAATCCGTTATCATCTTCCAATGCAAGTTAATTTGTTTACATTAATCTCGTTTGTTGTTCATGTACATTCTTATTTCTTTTGTTCTCAAGTTATTAACCTACATTTATTTACTTCACATATTTCTTAACATGCATACTATCTGCATAATCATAAGACTATAGTATCATTAAAGTGCATGTCTCATTCCTCATTTTTCTTCAATTCATTCATTTGCTTTGCTGAATACTATAATTTAAATGATTCATTAAATCCATGCAGGTCGCATTTCACTTATGTTCACCCACATTATTTTCTTACTACTTCGATTCTTATTTTAATCAGCCTCCCATCTCTAGTATTATACTACATATCTTTTTTTTTTTTTTTGCTGCTGCAATAGCGGCCCTTGCCACTGCTGCTGGTGCAGCAAACGCTGCTGCTGCTATCAGCTGTACTGCAGTTGTTGCTGCAGCTGCTAGCGGCACAGTCCCGCTATAGTATGTAGGTATGCGAAGCAATACTCATATTATTTATTTCTTGGGGTCATTTGCACCTTAAACCGCAAACATGTATCATTCATTGGGAAGGTTAGATTTATTATGCTTCCCTGCAATGCTTTTCTTTTCTTCTCTTTCCTTTTTATAAATAGATTGAACTATCAGGAAGTAAATTAGTGAAGAGGATGTGTATTTATGTACAAGTTTGAGTCCTGGCAATGAAGACCTATTTGCAGCATGGTTTATATTTCCTTTTTACCTACATTCCATTTTAAACTATTATTCCCTATTTCCAATTCATCCCTATCAAATACTCAAAGTTTACTGTTCATTGCCAATGTAACTAAAACTGTTTATATTCAATTAATTAGTATTGTAACCATCATAGGTTTTTGACTGGCTGTTAATATAACTTCTCAAGGTAAATATTCCTTTAAAACAATTAGAATTGACCTTAATGAACATAAATCAATTTTCCAAATTTTCTTTCAGATTATGCTCTACACTTATCAAGTTAGTCTTTATTTATTCAACATTAATTTATATTTCACTGCTTAAATCTTAGAATGGAATTTAAAACTATTGTACTTATGAGCCTTTATTTATATTATCTTTGTCTGAAAAATGCTATTATTCTCTACATTCATTGTGAATTCACAAAATTAATTTGTGAGTTTGATATGGCAAACAAAACCTGAAATCTGAAATGATATCTCCACATATAAGTCCTCCTTTGAAATTAAATTCAAACTCTTAAGTTAGTTTCTATCTTACTTATCCTGTTTTTAGAGCTTATAGGATTACATACATGAAAGGAAACTTCATAGTTCCATAAATGCTCTTTGGATATATAATTTCCGACTTAAAACCAAAATCAATTTTTTTTCCATTTCAGTTTTTTTTTCTTTCATTTCTGTTTTTTTTTTCAGTTTGGTTTTTAATTCACTTGAATTTTCTTCGGTTTTGCTTTTTTTTTTCATTTCAGTTTTTCCCTTTTTTCTTCAGTTTTGATTTTTCTTTTCAGTTCAGGTTTTTTTTTTCTTTCTTTCACATTTCGGCCTGGCAAGACATTTTCCTTAGCCTTTCTTTTCTCACTCCATGTTGACAGTTTATCCGGGACTAAGGCTTGCATATATTCGAGTACTCCTTTATTAAAATCCTTATTTTACCTTTGTAGCTGTTACAGGTTATTTTGCATATGACTGTCTTGAGTACTTACCACACCATTTGTTTCTTTGGCCAAAACTCCCAGATGACAAAGTTGTTACTTGTTATAGTATTTGGGTCCCTTTTGTTAGTACTATCGAATTCCGGCAAACTACCCTTAACTTCGTCGCCCTAGTGCATGAGCATTGACTTCGTGGCAGCAGTAGCTGCTGTAGTCGTAGCTGCAATTACTGCTGGTTGCGACAGCTACTAGCAGCATGGATTTTTTTTCCCTCTAAGTTATTTCTTCCTAATTGTCGATTTTCTATGACTCATCAAAATTACCTTTATTTATACTCGCTTATTATGCATATTAAATTTAGCTTAGTTTGGTTGATAAATTCCTGTAACTTGTAAGTATCATTCATTGTTGTAAATCTTTATTTTAGTAAATTTCATCCGGGTTCCTACTTGGTTTATTTATTTAGGTTTGTATCAGATATTCCTTTCGAGTAAGATTTTAAATTTAAGAATTCACTTTACTATAGATAACAGTTTTTTAAGTTTGACAAATTTTCATTCATTCATCCAATTTACAGAATTTCAAATGGGGTGTACTGGTTCTCTCCCTACCCGAAGTTTTTTTTTTGTTTCAATAATGAAATTAAATTGTATGCTAATTCAACTTGAAAATATAGGATGTTATCTTCAACCATACGTATGACTTCTTTGAAAAATGGCTTCTCGTTATTTCAAATTCCTTGGTTCCCTTAAATGTCGCAAGTCTAGCATATATAGACAGTAGTCTGAATTTTTCATACAGGCAAAATTTATAGTTATATTAGTATTCTACCTTATTGATTCAACCTCACTCCTAATCTCAAATTCTAATCATATGCAACACTCTGGGTAGTAACTTAGGCAATATCTTCCTTTAAATTGGCGCCAGGTTATTACTTAAATGGAACACTAGCAGGTCCGCCGTCTTTGAAAAATACTCTCCATACACATATATGCAGGAGTCCATGATAATCCCATGAAATGCGCTCTATAATAACATACTAAATAGAAATAAGTTTGTTCATAAAACAATACTTCATGAGGATGTCATTTCTTACCATAAATTAAGTTCGAAACGCACATTGTTTTTTTTTTAACTACCAAACGGTAAATATTCGTTTTCATTAGAAATATTCATTCATAAATTCTTAAATATATTAATTTTCACACAACCACTAAATTTTATTCTTTATTCATGTGAGGAAAATAGATTATAGTTCTATATACGAATATTTTTCTAACAGTACCCTGTAAATATCAAGTTGCTATTTTAATACATTTACTCAAATCAATTCATTTTGAAATTACCTTATACTTATTTGTGAGTTTTGTCATTCCAGGTTTAATTTTATAAGTTATGTTTGTTCTCAATTTGTTATAATTTATAAGTCCAAAATTTTCCAATGAAGTATCCATAATATACGGTTATAAACTCATACCATACTTGATACCATTGGATTTTCAATACGCTCAAGAGCTTAACACTGAGTTAAGTTGTCTACTCAAGTCTTTAAATTCTCATGCCTTATTTAATTCGATTTGAGTTGAGTTGGGATATAAGCTTAGAGTTGAACAAACTAATGAATCAAATGGATTTGTCGAGGATAAGTCAAAAGTACTAAGGAAGATTCAGAACTTAGGACGTGACGAATTCTACGTTCTAAGAAGGGACAATGCAAGATCGAGACTTGCATTTGGAAGATCCAATCCATAAAAGAAGCTTTCGACAAAAGGGACGAGTTCAAAGGAATCTAAAACAAGGATAGATTTTTAAAACAAGGCTAAAATTCAAGTTATTTTCATATATAGAAAATCCTTTTCAAAACCCTTAAAACATTTATAATATTTTTTTCAAAATACGCTCTCTCTTGGGTATGGTTCCATGACGATTTCACTCATTCTAGAGTATTTCTACTCCATCTCTAATGAGTGTTTCAACCTCATAAGCTAAGTTTTGTATGAACCAAAGCTCTGATACCAACTGTAACGACATGGCTTTTTGACTGCCTCAAGTCGGTAATTAACCAACTCAAATCGTTCAAAAGGACAGATTGTTATTGCTTATGGAGTTGAAATACAAATCATCACAGAATCACAGACACAGAACACAGAATATCTCACAGCGGAAGTAAAAATTTATACAATATTACAAAATCTTTACATAATATCAGAGTACAGAATAAATATAAAACAGCGGAAGACTAAGAACCTCACGAATAACCGGCTGAAGTGGGAATAACTGTATGAGTGATAACAAGTGGATGTCTGGACCTTCAACGAATAACAAGCTCAAACAGATATACCTCTAAGCTGAAATACTCGGTCTGACCCGGGCATTTTGCAAAAAAATGAAACAAACAAAATACACGAGTCAGGACTAACAGTCTCATATAAGTGAATTAAATCAAATGAAGTGTTCACTGAAATGTACAATAACTTAAAGGATGGTTGGGATTTCCATCCTCTAAGGATCCGCGAAACTAATATCTATATAATAGTACGTTATTATTGTAATGTCTATCCTGTAAAGTATAAATAATAAAAATAGCGTAAGCGGGATTACCATATTACCCTTACGCCGTTTATAAGCATCAACAGTCTATACAGTACCGTAAATTCACCGTACTGGTGTTATCAGAGGGCACTCCATAGAATGCAACACTAAATCAAATCATATGGGGCTCGATAAGGATAAATATGACAAGGCACTCGAGGCAATACCCAGGGTAGGATTCTACCAGTTGCACTCCCGGACCGGTGGTAACGCATAGCAGCCACTACCGCCCACCTCGGAACACACTCCTATGATCAAAAGGGTGGCCACCAATCAATCACAATAGTAAGATATGGTATTGAAGAAGCGTGTCCGATATGAGGTGCGACCTCAATTAGTCACGGTATAGCTCCTGTTTTAGTCATTTTAATTATGACCCGAAGGTCAAGGCCAATTCGTCATCGTTCGCCTTCTTCGATCCAGTGGTCGCTTCCAAGCCATCATGTTGCCGTTCTGATACTCCACAACGTACACAGTTGTTAAAGTGGTATCGGCACTGACAGAGAGTATGCCACTTACCGACTCCGGTCTCTTTAACAACCGACGCTTACATTTCTTACACCGTGGCCATTAGATTTGAAAACATAATTCAAATATCCCAAATCACTTTATTTCAAGTTTCGCCCCCAAAGTCGATTGTCCCCAAATCATTTACAAATGGTTCAATTAGGGTTATAAACCAATATTCACCGTTGATTCATTAGACTGGATTGGACATAAGTTGTTCAAAATAAGAAAAAAAAAATATTTAGAAGGTTATGTTTTGAAAATAGTGTATGTATCTTAAATTTAAAGAAGTGTAAACATGTATATATTTTGGAAAACGATTATAAATTTATATGGTTAAAGTAATCAAATCAATTTATAAAGAGTAATTATAAAATTAAGTAATGCGGGAAAATTTTCTTAAAAAAAAAACAAGTAATATTAACCCAATCCAATTCTAAATCCATGCTTACAATTTCTTTCCCAATAGAACTCATATAAAATCCAATTCTTTTGATTGGTTCGATTTCAACACTTTATCGTCAAAACGATGCTTGAATCTCTATTTGACTTGAGATTCACATGTCCATTTATATAACAAATTTTCAACCATTTGGCGTTAGCTATGGATCAAAATCCTTCGTATGCATTTATAAGGCAAATATCCTTTTAACAACCCATATATTCAAATATGTTAGAAAAATATTTATCAAAGCTTTGCCAATCTTTACTTTTCTCTTTCAACCTCAAAATCGTCTTATTACTAAATTTATTACATGAGCATAAAGTTTACAAAGAATAAATTAAAACTAAGTATAAACTTGCAAAAATCACATTAACTTTATACAAATTAGATTCCTTATAAAATTCAAGAAAAGTTTGAACAATATTTCTTTAACTTTCTTTATGCAAAAAGGAAGTTTAATTAAAATTTCTACTTATAAGTCGATAAAATATTTAAAATATTTTATTTTATTAACCACGGTGTCTATATAAAATTTTATATCCTATGGTTAAGTGATACGGATATTTATCATTTCAATCCGTTCTTTAAAAATATTCGAATCCCGGGTATGTATCATTTCAACCCGCATCCCAAATCGATTCGAATACACAAGGGGGTTCGGGTATGTATCATTTCAACCCGTCATGTTGCTATTCAAAAGGGGGAACTTGCATGTGAGAAAACGAACATAGCATGGCAACATACATCCATAGTGTCATATGGAAAAAGTGTGTGTCGTATGTGCACAACCACGAAGCAACCAATCTAGAGCACCCTAACATTTCATTCAACATCTCAAGCCTTTAATTCACTAAATAAAAATATTATTCTGTGAGTGAGAAAAACTCACCTTTCGAGGCGGGGAAGATGACTATGAAACCAACACAAGAGCTGAAGCAACTCGGTATCCAATATGATGAATTTAAATAAATTTATATACATATACACGTATGTACATATGTACATAAATATGATTTGATTATTCCCAAGCTTGACGAAACCCTACTTGACTATGTATCCTAGACAAAATTCCAATGAATACCAAATCAAACCCAACCGTATTATATTTGTGTATATATATATATATATATATATATATATTTTATATACCACTTTATAACAATTTAATTATTGAATAAAGGAGTTTAAGAATTTTACCTAGGCCCAGCCTGCATTTCGACAGACCAGTCAAGCGTTACTCACTCAGACCAGAATTCAACCCCATAGTAAGCCCCAAACCAAACAGCTGCCTTTCAGGCATTAACACGAGCATCTGGGATGCATGCGGAAATTACCCTTAACACTACAACCAACGTCCAACTAGCTGGAGGATGCCAGCGCGCTGGGAGGTGCTGACTGGTCCAAGTCGTTGCTGGTGAACTATCCAGAGGCGAGATCCAACTGCAATTGTTTTTTTTTCTTTTTCCGAAGAGGGCTCGGACTTAAAGGAGACATCAGCGTGGTCGGGGACCAGAGGCACAGGCGCGGTGGTTCCAGTGAATTGCAGATGGAGGACGACCTCAGATGCGGTGGTTGCCGAAGTAGTTAACGAGGTGAGGCGGCAGCGGTAGGCACCTCCGGCGAGCGGCGTTAGGTAGTCGGTGGCAGAACAGGGTTAAGGCTCAGCTAGGTTTAATGGAGAGGACCTTAACCTCTTTCTCCTTCTTTTTTTGGTTGATTTCGAGGAAAAAGCAAGATCAATTTTTTTTTCTTCGCTTTACTGGTTATTCGGTGGAAATAAGAACGAGAAGGGAGGAAGCTGATTTCGGATTATATTGGGAAACAAAGAATGGCCGCGTGTTTTATTTCTTCTGAAGCAAACGACAGATGTCATAAGTTCTATTTCCATTCAACAAGTGTAAATCTGCTTTTATATGTATTAAATTTTTAATTTCCAAATTTTCCTTCCTATTGTATAATGATATGTAAGCTCAAGACAGCTGCAAATACACAAGATTAAGGACAGAGATACACATATCAACATCGTCCGATTCCTTTTTATTTAAATTTTATTACGAAATTTATTCTTCCGTTATGTCTCGTTACCCATATCTTAAGTACTAAATTTCCTAATATAATTTGTATATTAAATTTTTAACGCCAATTACGTTATATCAGTTACTGTTACCGCACAACGATCGTCTAACTTGGTTTAGCCGAAGCGAACGAACCTATAAGTTTTCGTTATACAATTATTTCAATTGCTACAAATTTAAATTCAAGTTGTAACAAATATTCTACAAATTATTGATTTCGCATTTTTCCATTAAATAAGTTCTAAATTATTAACCTATCTTATTGTTTTAAATTGGTATTTCCAACAACTTACCTGTTGTTTGAGTTTATATTTGAAACCCCAATTCATCTTGTCGATTTAAACTAAAGTTTCAAGTTTCTAACTTAAGTTATAATTATAAATATTCATTCAAAATTTTGATTAACTTCGTATATTTAATCGTCAAAATTATCAGTTCGTTACACTCATTTCCGACCCTTTCACGGCAAATTCCTCTTCCACTTCAGTTCAAACTTTAAAAACCCAAAATACCAACAGTAAATCCCAAAAATGAACCCCCACTGTTTTTCATCCCAAACATCATGATATAGGAACCCAGAACAAACACTGCCGAACCATTTTTCTACTTCCTCCTATTTTTCTAAAAACAACCATTTGACTTGCTGACTTCATCTTGTTTGTAATTACACAGCTCGAACCCTACGTCAACGTGAAAAGCCACCACAGCACCAGGAAACTGTAAAAACCCGTAACTTCCCCATAAAGGAAAGTGTCGGATAGTTCGAGAACAAGCCACAACAGAACGCATATAGAAGAACATTTCATTATATATTACAACAATGCATCAGATTACAAGAATATACAGAGTATAAATGAATATTACACAGAAATATCAGAGTTTTAAATTACATTTAAATACATAGCAGCGGAAAATAATACAATACTCAACTAGAAGAGATATACGATACCAAGCTTTCCGGATATCATTCCAGCTGCAAACCAGGATCCTGTGAATATAAATCTGCAAAACCAAAACTACTAGCTGCCCATGTCAAAAATAAGGGCACCCAGAGTTTAGGTTAAAACAATAAACTCCAGGTCAGTCATGTGACTGGTGTGAGAACTAAAACAGTTATTAATCTTTATTTTTAAAGTTAGGCAAATCAAGGGACCACGCCGTATAACACGGAACGGGTTTCCTCCCAAGAATACCAGTGCATAAAACAAACAGCGCAATGCTAAATAAAGAAAAATGAAGCTGTTATAAGACCCAGGTCCTATCACACAATGCAACGCAAGCCGGGGGATAGGGTTTTTCCCTTATAACAGCCAAAGAATGCTTGATACGTTTAAAACAGATTATTTGATACTATAATAAGTGCATAGTGTATAAAACAACTTCAAATCATAAATATCAATCATAGGCGGCATGAATGCCCCATACCACTATGTCGCCATATATAAGTTTACAATCAAAACCGCAAGACGTCGTATTGGAAGTTGGGTTATCATTTATGGTATGAACCGAGGCTAGGGGCAAGATCCTCTACCGATTTGTGACTCTCTAGCCCGAGCCACAGGCAAGCGCGCAGGCAAGCCTTTAGATCGTCAGGGCCGGTCCACCGATGTGGATTATTATGCCTGAACACTACGTTTCCCCACCCTATGGGGTGTAAGTCTGATCCGTCTGCCGACCAGAATGCATCGGCCGAAACCGATATAACCGAGGCACCTCGCAACAACAACAACCACATAAGTCAAACTCGTCAGGGCGTGTAAAACCACTGACGCCACTTCTAACTAGAAAGAAACGCATGCCCTCCCTGAGGTCCGTCTCCTGTTTTTGGTTCATACCGGGTGTGAAACTCGCGAAGTGAACGTTACACAAAGCTACGCCACAAAGGCCGTGCTTCGATCATCAACCACAAGACTTTGCTTTTCAACAGAAGCCTTGATCATTTGCCACTTAAGCATGCCACACAGGCAATTCACTCCATGCAATTGATATCCATCAATATATAACCCCTGAGCTCGTACGTCTCAGAGAAGGGCGTTAAGCAAGAGAATAAATTCTCCGCCGCCAAACAGATATATATTTAATAGAGATCAATCACACGGACTAAAATCCAGTGTCAGACACACAGTCCATTTACAAGTCCGTTCTGGGGCTGAACGAATCCGGAGGCACCTAGTACCCCGCATTTCCATTGATCTCCAAGTACGTCTGGACGATCACCCTGTTTCCATCTTCTTGGGTGTACAGCCCAATCAAGATCATCAGTAATCACCCAAACGACGTGAAGACCTCCGGTCTTCGACCATCGTCTTCATCTTCGACTTATCGTCGTATCAGTTATTCAGAATGGGATAAACCCGGTCTTCCCGAATAACTCGCGTATATTTTAAATAAGTGTTAAACAAACACAACATACGCCTTATTCCAATTCATCAGTTACTAACCGTAAATTAATCAAGAGAATAATTCCTCAAATATTAACCCCGAAGGCCGAAACCAACATCAGATCAATATCCAGGAAACCATTCTGCTTAGCTAACCGACAGTTAGTTTCTGAATTTCACGTTCATAGGGAAAGGTTCCCATTAATTTTATCAAAGATAAATCCTTTATATTTATTCTTTATTCTATTTTTGAATCTCAATTCAAACTAGTCGGGATTAGCGAACCTTACCGAAGTAATCATTTATTTTAATTTCCCCATCCCAACCTATTCATCCCATGAAGTAAAACTGGTAATACTTCATACCTAACACCACAGTGTTATCGGTAAATTGAATTACCATTTCATGTTCAAATCTAATTAAAGATTTAACTATCGCCTGGAGTAAAACTGGTGATACTCCATTCTCGATTATTTCAATCTAATTAAAGATTCATTAAAACTCCACTTAGTTTTAATTGTTAACTGGGTTAAAGAATCAGTGTCATTTAAAACACGGTTCACGATAAACCCAAAGTCACATTCCATTAATTATCGGGTTAAAGAACGAGTGTTATTTAAAACACTGTCCACGATAAACCCAAAAATCAATATCAATTCAATTCCAATTAAATATTATCTAATTGGTACACTTCATTAAATCTAAATAAAAAGATTTAATCTTTTCTCAACTGGGTTCAAGAACAGTGTTAATGAAGACACCATTCATGACAAACCCAAATCACATTTGATATTCAATACAAGGCTCTGAATAGAAAATATATCGGCTTATATTCAATATCAAATTCTACGATTAACAAATGTCGTCTTGGAAATAACGATATAAATATATATCTTTCAAATTTCCATAACAACACCTGTATAATCACGAATTCCAACATCGAAATATTCCGAAGACAATTTCGATTCAAATCCACTCCAATGCAATCATTGGAAATTCTGGTTATTTTTAAAACCCTTTTTAAATTCAATTTGTTTACTTAAAAATAAATAGAATTATAATTCCAGTTCAAAACTAGTTCATTTCGATAAAAATCTATTTTTATCTTTTCAAATATGGAGTTTTTCATCCCAATTTTCCCCAAATCATTTCTTATGATTTTACACAAATTATTACTATTTTTAATAATTTTATTAAGGCCCGTACAGTCGATTTCCATCAACGGCCATCGAACTACACTTACAACGACCTTTTCCAAATTTGATTTGGACATAATTCCAAATCCAACCGTTAGATTTCTAATTTCTAATATTCGTTAGAAAGCTCTTTTCGATACGAACCCAACGGTTCCGGTTTTAGGAGAATCCGAAGGTCGGATCTCCCATTTTGTCCGTTTGAAATAAATGGTCGAAACTCACGAACTGCCGCGGCGCGGCGCGTTCTATTCAGGCCATTATATTATATATATAATATATATTTCGCCGATTTCTATTTAAAACGAATTATATAAATAGTTTTAAATTCGTTTCAAAAGCAATTTCAACTTCCATTTCAATTCAAATCAAAATTGAATTCTTCTTTATAAATTCGTTTTAAAATTCATTTCTATTCAATTCAAATTTCAATCTAATTTGAATTCATTTCAATTCGCTTTCAATTCAATTTGAATTCGTTTTCAATTCAATTCGGTTTCAAAGTCCTTTTCTATTCGATTCAATTCAAATTGGTTTTCTATTTGATTCAAATTCGTTATATATTCAATTGAAATCAAATTCGTTTTCTATTCAAATCAAATTCGTTATATATTCAATTGAAAACGATTTCGAAATTTTTTATATTGATAAAGATGTAAATTTTATTACTAAAATATTTCGTTCAACACATGACTAATCTCAACGGATGAGTACAGTCAACACATGAACCTTTATTTTATATTGATAAAGATGTAAATTTTATTACTAAAATATTTCGTTCAACACATGACCAATCTCAATGGATGAGTACTGTCAACACATGAACCATTATTTTATATTGATAAAGATGTAAATTTTATTACTAAAATATTTCGTTTAACACATGACCAATCTCAATGGATGAGTACTGTCAACACATGAACCTTTATTTTATATTGATAAAGATTCTATTTTTATAATTCCTTTCACTTATAAAAATATCGACTTCCAAAAATATGGCTTCATAAATTTCTCGTCGATATTATTTAAAATAATTCATTTTAAATAATCAAAATTCGCTAAAATTGCCAAAATAAAATTTTAAACTGGCCCAGATTTTCGGTTTGTTACAGAAACAAACCACTAGAGGGCCGTCGACAACTGCCAGTTCGAGCGCACCAGCCTCTTCCTTCTTCGCCCGAAATCTTGTTGAGCCCGAGCCTGTCCTCGGCTAGGTATTTGATCACGAACGCCAAGCTTTCCCGAGCAGATCCCAACCATCTCGTTGCAAATTTCTTCATCACCGTTATTTGAATCGGAGAGCTTGCGGAGCTCTTCCATTTTATAGAAGGAAGATGTTTGAGATGATAAGTGGATTCGCAAAAAGAAATGGAGGAAGGATTGGAGAAATTTCACTCGTTCGTTTCATTTTTGAGAAGTGGAGGCGCAAAAATGAGTTTGTCCGAGAATTTGGTTTACATGTTTCCTTTTATAGTAGAAAGTTGGGACGGGTTGGCCATTCGTTGTCTCTGTTTTGACCACACAAACGTTTAAAGGTAGGAACTAGGCCAAGCGTTGAAATTGGGACCAAAAATGAATATTTTATTTAATTAAAACTTATATGTGAAGTCTACTCTTACAACCAATCAATACAATCTCTGTTTTTGACAAAATAAGCTATTTCTAGCATAGAAAAATATTCCGGATCCAATGGGACATGTTTCATCGAATTCCGACACCGTTTGCGAAAATCCTTTAGAAAATATCGATGAAAAACACCGAGCAATAATTCCTAACAATTCCAGAAAAAATCCTAAAAATATGAGGCCTTGACGTTTCACTAGACCTCTCCCTAAGGTTTCGTATGAAACTTGTTTCGTTGAATTCTGAGTTCGTTTGACTAGTTAACTATTCAATAAAAGTTATCCCTGTTTCAAAAGATAACTCCACTCGTTTTCCGGACCTCAATTGACGAAAGTAAAAGTACCGTTGTAATCAGTGATGTGCCAGGGTTCCAAAAATATAATAATACCCGTAGTTTGACTCATATTGTGAAACCTCAAAATGTTGATTACAGGGTGCCAAATACTCCCAAATAACAAGTTGCTTATTTAATTAATTAAAAATTATCATAAATTTCTAAAAATTAAATTATCACTATTTCCTAAAAGAACCTTGTCTAAATTCAAACCCGATCTCTAGTTATATCCAATAAACCGTTACGGTCGATGGTCGATTCTATAGCGACTATTTTAAAATTTGATTTGGACACAAATCAAAATCTACACGATGAAATCCCGATTTTTCTCTTCCACTAGAAAGATATACTCCACCAGCTCCACACGTTTCTTGTTTCACAGAAATCCGGCTTAAAACGAATTTTGTATATTTAGTTGAAGTTCAAATCTCCAATTAACGAACTGCAGCGCCATTTCAAGCTCGTTTATAATTATATTATAAACTATACGTTCAACTGTTGACGATTGAATATATTCGTTATTCAAATTCAATTCCAAGTTGAATTAAATATCACAGATGATTCGGTTCACAACATATTGCCATTTCAGCCAATTCTGATTATTTCAGAATTAAATATATTATTTAATTTATTATTTTAATTAAATATTCACTATTATTTAATTCCACGACCATTTAATTCACTATATCACCATTGATATAATTAAATAAATTAATCATAATACCCCTGCCAATGCGGGTCATTACAATCTTCCCCACTTAAAATAATTTCGTCCTCGAAATTGCTAAAAGGTAGAGGACGACCCTATCGACCGGTTAGAACACATTTGTTCAATTCTTAACTTCAGTTTCAACTGAACCAAATTTAATTTCAATTAAATTATTAATTACAATTAAATTATTAATTAATTCTTATCAACGGATATTTTCAAAAATCTTGAAAATTTTCTAACGCCTTAATTTTTTTTGAAAAATTTCGCCAGCACCTCCTTTGTACTGGTCAATCGGTCAAACTCCAACTCGCCTCTCCGGGTCATCTCCAACTCAAAAGAAAACCAAACAGCCAAACGGCTTGCCAATTCGGCTCATAAATCTTATATCCAATAGAAATATAAACTGGTACCTTTTGTCGGCATATCATTTTATCCTTTCCACCTGTTATTAGTTCAGCGGATACAAGGGTTATCCTAATCAAATCCCCATCTTCTTTTATCCATGACACAACCATTCGTTTATATCCTAAGTCGAATTTTATTTCAAATTCGAGTTCCATTCTCGATTTCAAACTCTTAACTTCCTAATCCAATTTTCATTTCAGATTCTTATCTCGACAATCCAATTTTATTCAAGAATAAATTTTTTCTGATATCGTTCTGTTTCCATTCAGTTTTCACTTAACTGTTTCAATTCAATTTCAGCTTACTTCCGCAAACTTCTATTTAAATTTGTTCTTAATCCAAACAGTCTCTTCCTGGGAATTTTAAACAGTTTACTTTTCCCAAAAATCAATTTTTCCTTTTTGAAATTCAATTGAGCCCATAATCAATATTCCATTAGTTAAATCACTTCTCTATTTCTTTATCAATATTTGTTAACCAAATATTTTCAATAACCAAATTGGCCTTTTATGTTATTTGGAAAACATTTCCGAATATCGCCTTCCTTTATTTTCTAAACTTTAGAAAATATATGCTATTTATAATTGGAAAATACTCTAATTATTTATCTCTTTTTCAATCTCATTTATTTCTATACTTAGGAAATATACATATATATATTTTTATATTTACAGCTTACGCTTATTTGGGTTAAAACGGATGTTGTGTAAAACATCGTTACGACCACCCAACTACTATATTCAACTAACTCTTATTCAACATTGATCTTCGAGCCTGAAATCTTACTATTTATTTATTAATAATGAAATCAATCAAGTTGGGGTATAACTACCTCTCAGACCTTGACTGAATAACATGTATAACGTCAAAACAGATATGACTACTTACTCGAATAATCAATACCATACAACTACTGATTAACTTTTAAACACGTACACACTTCCTCTTTCTATTTTTACTAGATTTTATCCTAGACTTTCTTTTTGATTCTACTATTCTATTTCTAAGTTCGTTTCCTTGTCGACTTCTATATATATATCGATACGTTGATTTTCTAACTATCAAATTATCTTAAAAATATTCTAGCTCCTTAAATTCCCGGAAAAATTCGCCATAACCTCCTTTGTACTAGGAGCATCGGGATATTCCAAATAGCCTCCCATGGCCCTCACCAGTCTAAAAAAAAAGAAAAAGCCAAGCGGCTAGCCGACACGGCGCATAAAATCTCATGGATTAAATACATACCTTTCCATCGAGCGTTCTATCTATATACCTTCATACCTATCTCATGTATATTTATACATTTCTAATTCATTTCAACTTAATCCAATCATTTTAACTTAGTTCGTTAAGTGATTTTCAAATTACTGGTTTGCCCATTTCACCTTTTTATTTTAATATACATGTTCAAATATATTTTAACTTGATTATCAACTAATTGAATTCCATTTCAATTTTATTTGAATTTCCTATATTCAAATTCCAATTCAATTCTCTTATTCAAATTCTATATTCGAATTTCATTTCAAATCTCTTATTCAAATCCCATATTTGAATTTCATTTCAAATCTCTTATTCAAATTCCATATTTGAATTTCTATATTCAAATCTATTTTAAAACTCCATTTGAATTTCTATATTCAAATCTATTTGAATTCTCTTTATTTCATTTCAATTCCCTTTGAATCTTCTATATTCAAATTTCAATTTCAATTCTATTTGAATCTTCTATATTCAAATTTCAAATTCAATTCTATTTGAATCTTCTATATTCAAATTTCAAATTCAATTCTATTTGAATCTTCTTTATTCAGATTTATTTTCACTTCTATTTGAATCTGCTTTATTCAAATTTCATTCTCACTTCTATTTGAATCTGCTTTATTCAAATTTCATTCTCACTTCTATTCAAATCTCATTTGAATTTCTATATTCAAATCCCCTTTGAATTTTCTTATTTACATTCTATGTTTGAACTTCCTTTATTCAAATTCCTTTTCAAACTTTCTTTATTCATTCTTTAAATAAGTCTCGATTTCAATTCCTTTTGAAATCGATATTTCTACCTTTAGAAAATATATTTCCCTTTCAATTTCACACTTGTACTTTATTCCTGAATTATCCAATGATAATTCTTTTCACTTCATTTATGAACTTCGTTTATAAAAGAACTATTTATAAACTTCGTTTATAAAGGAACTTCTCGTTTTATTTCTTTTAAAACGAGTTAATATTTCAAATCTATTTGAGAATTCAAATTATATATTTTAAATCCAATTTGAAATTCAACACAACTTGTCTTTCCCAAAACAAATTCAAAACATTATCTCTGGTAGTAATTCGTCACTTACAACTCGAAAATGAATACTGATGATGCAGTTGTCATCATCAGAATCTATTTTCCAGCAATCGAAGTGAGTTCAA
Source organism: Allium sativum (assembly GCA_030737875.1). Classification (NCBI taxonomy): domain Eukaryota; kingdom Viridiplantae; phylum Streptophyta; class Magnoliopsida; order Asparagales; family Amaryllidaceae; genus Allium; species Allium sativum. The sequence goes on from CM060920.1 coordinate 919,202,365, forward strand.
TACTATAAAACCATTCCTAAACATTTCCACTTTGAAATCCATTTCAAAATATAATTCACACTGCTAGTAAAACAATTTAAAATCTCCCAGGATTTTAAATTTTCCTTATTTTTAATCCAAATTCATTTACAAACACTTATCCAATTCTCTAACTTCAATTTCTGGTTTAAATTTCAGATTTAACTCATCTGATTTCACGTATTTCACTTATATGAATTCTGATTGGTTATTCACATAACCATTTAATTTATAATCTTACTCGACTATAATAACAACCAATATATCCAATATATTATAATTTTGATATATATATCTTCTCTATATCAAGATTTACCTTAGGTAAACTTATTTTAATTTACCCTCCTTTTTCAAAACATATCGTGCCGACCCATCGTATTCGAGTGTTTAGTAACTCCTACCGATACAGTGGATCAAACTGATCGACCAGAATCCATAAACAACTCAACCAATGAATCACCACAATATAAAACAATTTTTATATCAATAATAAATACGCTCACTCGTATATATACACTCAAACTCAATCTAGGGTATTACTAACCCTATCTCTACCGAGTCACGCCACAGAGCCAAGTTATTCTTAACTTAAGCTCTGATACCAACTGTAATGACCCGGATTTTTAGCGACTTTGGTTATCGACATAAACACGATGTCGATAACCAAAACACCGAAAAATCCTGGTAATTAGTGAAAGAAATTAGAGGGTGAGAAAAGATAAGATAGAAACTTAGAATAGAAGAAGAAGAAGAACACAACATCAGAGTAACACGAATCTCACAGCGGAACGAATAACATATAATAGATAACATATCCTTGAAATAAATCATTATCTGTATACAATACATTATCAAAGTACAATACTTACAACACAGCGGAAATAACTATAGCTATATGATCCTGAAGCCTCCTGCTCCAGCTCTTCAAGTGTTTCTGTAAAATACCGACTACTTGACTGCCCGTACAAATATAGGCACCCAAGAGTTTAGGGAAACAAACAAATAAACTCCGGGTCAGTCATGGGACTGGTATGAGTAAAACAGTTTAAAACAGTTATACAAGTATATGATATCTCATAAGACCACGCCGCATAGCGGAACGGGTTTTTCCCTTAAGAGAATCCAAAATATCTTTATATCAAAAACCTTTTGATATTATAATAATGTCTATCAACCACAGTATATATAATCATCTAGCAGAAACGCTTTCATCTCACGTTCTACATATATAGTATACAACTCAAAACCGCAAGCACGTATTGGGTAATGGATTTCCAACTATGACAAGGTATGGAACCACCTTCGCTAGTGTACCTCTAGAGAGGAATACACTGGGTTCAACAAGAACATCTTGCAACCCGGCCACACATGACCGACCACTCATTTCGCTTGAGCGTATCGAATGTACATCACCAACGGTTGGGATCAGCAACCGTTTCCCGAATGGGACAACATCAACAATAGATTTTTAGAAGTAAATGAAACTCTAGATCAGGTGATTGTACACCCTACTTCGGTGCGACCGACTTAGCCATGCTGCCTGCCCGATTTCTGTCATTTACTGGTTGTGAGGCTAGAAGCTACGCTTTATCATCACATCAGATTCACTTTGAATGCCACATCGTCAAATCCATCAAATCACCGATTGACGTCTACAACAATACATTATGTGTTAGCTAAAAGAAGTTTCCTCCTCCGCTTCCACTCTTGGTACGGTTGGAGAAATCAATATACGTGATCGTCTGGAATTACTCTGTCAGACATCCGTCCATAAAAGTCATCCAGGAACAGGATGAACCGAAGGAACTATTCTGTAAATAGGATAGCCCTTGCATAACTCCGTCTTCAATTTCTTTTGGCATATACGATTCGCAACGCTTGTGCCAATACAGAGTGGTTCTTTGGATAATAATCCAACCGGTCTCTCCATATTAACAACGTTAAATTGGTCAAAACTTCGATAGTCTGTGATTTAACTATCGAATAAAAACAAGTGTGCAAACAACGATATTATTTCCAAATGAAAATTATATCGATCAAACATCATTTAACATTCATCTCCTTAGTTCATTTTTCATCCCTGTTTCCCTATATTCAACATTTCTTATTTTCTAAATTTAGAAAATATACGTTATTAACAATGGAAAATATTTCCATTTCTCGTTTTCTTTATTAGAAAACATTTCTGGTTTATTCTTTGGAAAACATTTCCAAAGATTCTTCATTGTACTTAGAAAGATGTTTAAACAAGCATCGTTATGCCAACTCAAACCATTTCCTTTACTGCCGAACATTAACTATTCCTTAGTTAAAAACGAAGCCAATCAAGTTGGGGTAGAACTACCTCCCAGACCTTAACTGAACAACATTTCTAACTTTGAAATAGACAAAGTTCACTTTATATCCCTTTACTAACTTCCTTACTTAACCCTCCTTCGAATAGCTATATTCGACTGACTCTTTTCACTTAACTCTATTCGATTAACCCTTATCAATTAACTCTGTTGGACTTACACTATTGGATTAACTCTATTCACTTAACTCCTTTCGAATAAACTATATTCGATAACTCCTTTTACTTTCTATTCGAATAAACTATATTCGATTAACTCGTTTGCTTCTATTTGAATAACTATATTTGATTAACTCTTTTCGATTAAACTAACATCGATCAACTCCTTTTACTTTAACACTAATCGATTTAACTAACATCGATTAACTTCTTTTACTTTATCACTAATCGATTAACTAACATCGATTAACTCCTTTTAACTTTATTCTCTAATCGATTAACTAACATCAATTAACTCCTTTTCTTTATTCTCTAATCGATTAAACTAACATCGATTAACTCCTTTTAACTTTATTCTCTGATCGATTAAACTAACATCGATTAACTCCTTTTACTTCAACTTTAATCGATTAACTAACATCGATTAACTCCTTTTAACTTTATTCTCTAATCGATTAAACTAACATCGATTAGCTCCTTTATTCTATTCGAATAAACTATTCATTTATAAAGATTTACTTTTAGTAACAGTTCTTCACTTTACAAATGATTTCCCTTTTATAAAACTCTATTCGTTTTAAAAACATTTTTCCCTTTTATCTACTTTCGAAATATTTCCTTTTATAAAATCTGTTGATTTTATAAAATCCCTTTATTTCAATATACATTGAAATAATTCTTTTTACATCCCAGGGTCTTTTATGATATTTAAAATATCGAATAAAAATGATCAACATCATTCCAACACCCATAGTCCATAACAGATTATATAACACATCATATATCACAATATATGAAAACAGTAAAATAAATGTTGAGGAATCCAGTTGGATTCCTCCAACCTGTTTCCCTGCATCATAGATGTTAAACAATATAGATAACATCACTTTCAGTTCCATATGATATATTCTGTTAAAAAGAATCAATATATAAATTTAACTAACTGACTAGCAGTTCAATCAAACAGTCAACACACAGCCAATCAGCCAACATCTAACAGTTCTAAAAATACAACATGAAATTATAAACTGTTCAGAGTTAGTGAGGTTTACTCACATTGGATGGTTATCGTCAGTGACGATAACCATCGCTTGATTCAGACAATTTATTTTTCTATAAATTGTAACGAGCTTCAATGGACTTCCAGTCAGTTCCATTTTGTAGCCTTCTTCCACCTGATTCCAACAGATCTTGTTTCGCTCAATTCTGACAACGTATGGAAGAGTTATACATTTTATAAAGTTGAATACATATTTTTAATGATCCTATTATAAGCAAATGGCCATTATTTCTTAATCTCCTAATTTGGACTTAACCTGTTGATCATCATCTTCCAGAAAACTTCCTAACTCGAGTATACTGCTTTCAGTTCAGATCTTCTTTTCACATTCTGTCTCCATTTAACATAGCCAACCTTAACACATTCTTCAACTTCATGAACACCACAATTAACATTTTAAATCATTGAGTAAGCCACTCATCATCTTCCCTGTACCCCTTCCAAACCCGACTCCAGGATTCAACACTCATTTCCGACCCTTTCACGGCAAATTCCTCTTCCACTTCAGTTCAAACTTTAAAAACCCAAAATACCAACAGTAAATCCCAAAAATGAACCCCCACTGTTTTTCATCCCAAACATCATGATATAGGAACCCAGAACAAACACTGCCGAACCATTTTTCTACTTCCTCCTATTTTTCTGAAAACAACCATTTGACTTGCTGACTTCATCTTGTTTGTAATTACACAGCTCGAACCCTACGTCAACGTGAAAAGCCACCACAGCACCAGGAAACAAACCACTAGAGGGCCGTCGACAACTGCCAGTTCGAGCGCACCAGCCTCCTCCTTCTTCGCCCGAAATATTGTTGAGCCCGAGCCTGTCCTCGGCTAGGTATTTGATCACGAACGCCAAGCTTTCCCGAGCAGATCCCAACCATCTCGTTGCAAATTTCTTCATCACCATTATTTGAATCGGAGAGCTTGCGGAGCTCTTCCATTTTGTAGAAGGAAGATGATTGAGATGATAAGTGGATTCGCAAAAAGAAATGGAGGAAGGATTGGAGAAATTTCACTCATTCGTTTCATTTTTGAGAAGTGGAGGCGTAAAAATGAGTTTGTCCGAGAATTTGGTTTACATGTTTCCTTTTATGTTAGAAAGTTGGGACGGGTTGGCCATTCGTTGTCTCTGTTTTGACCACACAAATGTTTAAAGGTAGTAACTAGGCCAAGCGTTGAAATTGGGACCAAAAATGAATATCTTATTTACTTAAAACTTATACGTGAAGTCTACTCTTACAACCAATCAATACAATCTCTGTTTTTGACAAAATAAGCTATTTCTAGCATAGAAAAATATTCCGGATCCAATGGGACATGTTTCATCGAATTCCGACACCGTTTGCGAAAATCCTTTAGAAAATATCGATGAAAAACACCGAGCAATAATTACTATCAATTCCAGAAAAAATCCTAAAAATATGAGGCCTTGACGTTTCACTAGACCTCTCCCTAAGGTTTCGTATGAAACTTGTTTCGTTGAATTCTGAGTTCGTTTGACTAGTTAACTATTCAATAAAAGTTATCCCTATTTCAAAAGATAACTCCACTCGTTTTCCGGACCTCAATTGACGAAAGTAAAAGTACCGTTGTAATCAGTGATGTGCCAGGGTTCCAAAAATATAATAATACCCGTAGTTTGACTCATATTGTGAAACCTCAAAATGTTGATTACAGGGTGCCAAATACTCCCAAATAACAAGTTTCTTATTTAATTAATTAAAAATTATCATAAATTTCTAAAAATTAAATTATCACTATTTCCCAAAAGAACCTTGTCTAAATTCAAACCCGATCTCTAGTTATATCCAATAAACCGTTACGGTCGATGGTCGATTCTGTAGCGACTATTTTAAATTTTGATTTGGACACAAATCAAAATCTACACGACGAAATCCCGATTTTTCTCTTCCACTAGAAAGATATACTCCACCAGCTCCACACGTTTCTTGTTTCACAGAAATCCGGCTTAAAACGAATTCTGTATATTCAGTTGAAGTTCAAATCGCCATTTAACGAACTGCGGCGCCATTTCAAGCTCGTTTATAATTATATTATAAACTATACGTTCAACTGTTGACAATTGAATATATTCGTTATTCAAATTCAATTCCAAGTTGAATTAAATATCACAGACGATCCGGTTCACACCATATCGCCATTTCTGCCAATTCTGATTATTTCAGAATTAAATATATTATTTAATTTATTATTTTAATTAAATATTCACTATTATTTAATTCCACGACCATTTAATTCACTATATCACCATTGATATAATTAAATAAATTAATCATAATACCCCTGCCAATGCGGGTCATTACAGAGGTGATAACTCTAATCCTCGTTTTGGCTCCTGTACCACTCCTGGCTATCCCAGAGCAAACATCCGGAAGTGTTGCTCTGGTTGTACTTCCTTGTATCGGGGTTGCTCCCCTGCTATCTCCCCAGGTTTCTACTTCTCCTTTCCTATGGGAAGATCTATTTAATGTGTTGTGGCCTTCTCCTTTTCCCTCCAATGATGCCAACATTTCAGGCTCTTCATCAAGTTTATCTCCAGATGTTTCTTTTCCTGATCTAGTGAAGACAGCAATAATCTTGTAATGGACCGAAAATCCAAACTATCTAAGCTGACTAATACAACATACGTCCAACTTAAATAACACAGAAATATGAGTCAATAGGGTTAAAGAAAATAGAAAAGATAAAAGATGAACACAAATAACAAAACAGAACCTCACAGCAGAACGAATAAAATATATTATATAACATAACTTTGAAATACAAATTTGTTTTGTATATACATACCATATCAGAGTACACCATAACATTTGATATAGTGGAAATAACTCTAAATAACTAATAGTAAAGCCTCCTGCTCCAAGCTTCTCCAAGTGTATCTGTAAAGCCCGAAACACTTGACTGCCCATACAAATTTGGGCACCCAAGAGTTTAGGAAAAAGCAAACAAAATAAACTCTGGGTTAGTCATGGGACTGGTGTGAGTAAACTCCAACCATATTGTTTAACTTAAAAAAAAACTTTTGGAAGAAAAGGATAATAGTAAGACCAGCCCACACATAAATACGGACGGTTTTTATCTTACTATAACCCAAAACATTTTTGATATCAAAATCCAGTGATATTATAATAATGTCTAATCAAATAAATAACCAAATAGTAGAACGTTTGCCTCTCACTCTCTACATATATATTATAAAATCAAAAACCGCAGGGTGCTTATTGAAGATTGGATTCCAACTATGACAAGGTATGGGACCACCTGCCGATAGTGTATCTCTAGAGGGGAACACACTGGGTTCAATAGGAACGTCTTGCAACCCGGCCCACACATGACTGACCACTCATTTCGCTTGAGTGTATCGAATGTATATCACCAACGATTGGGCTCAAACCACTTTTTCCCACAAAGGGACTGCATCGAAATAGATTAAAGAAGTAAAAGGAATTTCTCTAGATAGGTGATTATACACCCTAATGGGAGCGACCCACATAGCCATATTGCCTGCCTGATTTTTGTCATTTCCTGGTTGTGAAGTTTGAGGCTACGTCTATCTTTTAGAACATCTGGCCACCATACACTTTGAATGCCACATTGTCAAACCCGTCAAATCACTAGTTAATCTTCCCAAAAATATTACGGGTATAAAAGCTAAGAGAAACGAATTTCTCCGCCATCAGACGTAATACCTTGAAAAGATCGTCCGTTAGGAATACTCTGTCAGACATTCGTCCTTACAAATTGTCCTGGGACTGGACAAACATAACAGCTTTTGAATTTCACTCCATTTTCAATTTTCTTCAGGATAATCTAATTCGCAACACCTATGCCTATACCGAGCGGTTTTTTGGATATTAAATCCAACCGGTCTCTCCGTATTGACAATGATGGTCAAAAATCTTTGATTTTTGGTGATGTAACTATCAAAGGGAAAAATAAACATCCATCAAACAATTTCAAAATCACTGGCCCGTTCTAATATTTAAATTCATTTCTTAGCGAATTATATATATCATTATATCGATTTCTATTATCAAAATTTCTTAAAAATATTGTAACTCCTGAAATTTTCAGAAAATTTCGCCAGCATCTTCTTTGTACCGGTCAATAGTTCAAACTGCAACTCGCCTCTCTAGGCCCTTTCCATTCAAAAAGAAAATTAAAAAGCCAAGCGGCTTGCCGATTCGGCGCATAAAACCTCATATGGAAATTTAAACATGTACCTTTTTGTCGGCCACCTAAATTATAATCTTCGTACTCTCTTCATACTCTTTTTCCCATACTTGTTTAACATATACACACCTGCCTTTCGTTTATTTAAATCAACACAACCATTTGGATTAATTACCTACAATTCCACTACTTAATTCCCAAATTGCTTCGTTTACTCGATTTGGATCGACGATGTTTGTAAACAAGTCGAATTCCATTTCTAATTCGAGTTCACATTCGATTTTAGAATTAAACCCACAAATTTCAATTTACTTATCCAAAGTTAAATTCGATCCAAAACTCCTTTAACTAATTAATTTCTAATTAGTTAACTTTATTCAATAATTAAAAATCTGATTTTTGTTTTCAAAAATCAGTCCATTACTCGACTTGAGTTCATATTTAATCTATATCTCAAGTTCGGATTTTACTGATGGAAATTCGGATTTTTATTCACTGAAAATCCTTTTATTTAATTAAACAAATCGTTATGGTTTTAAAAGGATTATGGCGCCGTTTTTCAGAAAATTTGATTTTGACATAACTCAAAATCTATAAAACAAAATTCAGTTTTTTCTTTCCCGTTAGTAAATTATTATTCAATAGGTCCGAGTGTTTCTTGTTTCATCAAATTCCGACTTATATTGAGTTCTATAAACTCAATTGAAGTTCAAAACGCCAAATTTCGAACTACCGCGCTGTGGCGAGTTCGTTTTAATTAAATTGAATATAAAAGTTTTAAAAAAACTTCATTATAAAATAATTCTAACTCCATTTTCAATAAATTGAACCTGTTATCCAAAACTATTTCAACAATTCATATTATTCAATTTGGCAATTATTTTATTTCACATTCCCAACTCAGTTATGAATTTATTCAACTCAATTTCTTATATTCACTTCCATTCCCCTTGGAGTCAAATTCAATATAATCGAGTTCCGATTATTAATTCATTTATAAATTAATTAATTCAGCATCCTTTTCCATCACAAACTAATATCATCCCTTGATAATAGTGAAGTCGTTCAAGTTGGGGTATTTTATTTACCTCTCAGACCTTGACCGACAACGTTTTTATCTTGAGATAGACAAAAGCTTTTAATATCCAAAATTCGATTTAAAACTCATCTTTTATTCCATTTCTTACATTTGGAAATTTATTTCCAAATTGCTCGATGAAAATTTCTTCACTATATATATAAATGTCGTTTATAAATTAACTTTCTTATTTAAACAACTTCTATTTTAATAACATGTTTGAAATTCCACTCCTATTTCGGAATATTTTATTTCTCTAACTTATATATATAATATGAAATCTATGTTCATATTTAACTTTCATTTTCTATTCAATATAAATCCAATATCCTATATTGAAATAATTTATTAGTTTTGTAAATTCGATACAGCCAAATTCTCATCATAAATCCATACGGATTTATTTCAATTCATTTACATTCCGAACATCGGAATAAATTTCATCGTTTCCTTTCCGAAACGATTCCAAATTATAGATCCCCTTTTTAAATTTCATATTTGAATTTATAAATTATTCATCGGGAATTTCCCTTCTTTATTTATAAACATCACTTGTAAATTTCGTTTCTGGTTTTTTAAATAATGAAACCAGCTTCTATTTCCAATTTCCACTTCGAAAATAAATTTTCCTTTTTAAATTCATATTTGATATTAAATTCTCATATTATCAAATAATAATATTTCTCTTCATTTATAAGCATCATTTATAAATTCCATTACTTGTTTAAATATTTAAACAAGTTAATATTTCAAATCTTATTTGAAATTCAGTTCTCATTCTAGAATTTTTTTTTCTTTTTAAATTCAGAATTGAATTTAAAAATCTAATATTATCAACGATAGCATTATTTATAATTTTAGCAACGTGTTTTTATTTTTTTTAAACAAGTTGATATCTCACAATTCATTCGAAATTCCATTTCCATTTCGAAAAGTAATTTTTCCTTTTTAAGTCCAAAGATCCTCTTCGATATTTTTAAATACAATTTCTAGGGCCAGTGATATTCTAATATCTAATACACAAATCATCCATTCAATTCACACATCACATACATATATAAATATGTAAACAACAGTAAATAAATTTGACGAATCCAATTGGATTCTTCCAACCTGTTTTTCCTGCATCCACAGATGTTAGTAACAACAATAATAATACCAATCCTGCTTCAAGACAGGATATCGCGGTATAACAGTCATCCACTCATATATCATGGGGCGCTAGGGTCATCCGCTAATGATACTACGGGCATCCGCTAATGGTACTGCGGGAAATCGAATATATATATATATATATATATATATATAATAACCACAATCATCAATCCTAAATAACTAATATATATTACCATAGTAATTCAATAATTCATGCATGCATCCAAAGAACCAACAATTTATTTTTAACGATAAAAAATATATTTTTAGTCGAGATTTACTCACCTTGATTTATTTAGTTTGCACTTGTACCAATTTCAATTCCTTTCAGCGATTTTCGAGGCTTTGAACTCTATACGAATGATTTCAATCGATCTATCCTTGCATAAGAAAAGTATGAGTGTTATAAATAAGCTATTAAATTTTCCTTAACAAGGCCATCTTTTAATAATATACAAAGATTTAATTTCTCTTTTCAGTTTCCAAATTCCAATTTAGCACTTAATGGTATTTTACTTTAACAATATATTAATTTTAGTTTTTAATTAATAAACTAATTTAGAAAGAATAAAATAAAATCCAAAAAAATAAAAATTCACCTCATGACTTTGCCAATATTACCAAACAAGCCACTGTCGAATTCTAGCCCCCTAATCGACATCAGTTGTTTGCTCGATCTCCACTCAGTTGCAAATAAGACCCTACATGTAATGTCCCACATTTTGTCGGTTCGTATTTAAATATATAAAACAGTTTAAATATTGAATTCGTAATATAAGTGAATTTATATATTAATTAAAACGAAGTTGAACATATAAAAATATATATTAATTATAATCGAGCTCATAACGACGTTGCAGTTCGTAATTTAACGTTCTGAACTTCAACTGAGTGTACATGACTCGTTTTGAATCGGATTTCTTCGAAACGAAAAACGTTGGAATCTATTAAACAGTATTTTTCTAATGGAAGTGGAAAATGGAGATTCTGTCGTATAGATTGCAAGTTATGTCCAAATCAAATAATCAAAAAGTCGCTATGAAATCGTATATCGACCGTAACGGTTTATTCGATATAACTAGATATCGGTTTCGAATTTGAACAAGGTTCTTTTGGGATATAGTGATTAATTATATTTTAGAATTTCACTGTAATTTTTAATTAATTAAATATGCAACTTTTTATTTGGAGTATTTTGCACCCTATATCAATATTTTGGGGTTTCACAATATGAGTTAACCTACCGATATTATTATATTTTTGGGATCGTGGCACCTCGCTGGACACGACCGTATTCTCATTTTTGTCCGTAACAATTCAGATATGAACGAAATCTTACGGAATGCGGTACAATAATTTTTTTTAAATATGAACGATACTATATTGGTGTCTTAAACCCTAAGCGAACCTCTATTTCAACTATAGACATTTCAAATGAAATTGCATGGCAAAGATATTTGCTACCCTACATCGTCATAGCAAAGTAATTGCGGTAAGGTGTTTTCTAATCAAGAACAGGACCTACCTAAGACTATATTTGCCTAAAAGCTTTTATAATACACCGTACTTCACCTTGAAGTATCCAAGAATGATTTTAAAATATAATATAAAATAAAATAAAATACACTTGCCTTAGGTATGAAGGAAGAAGGAACGTGTTACACCCTATGAAAAAGAAAATAAAAACTGAACATAAAGGATACGTATTAAACAAATTTGGTAACAACAGAATAGAGTAAAAGAATGGTAATACTTAGGGGGATTCAACTACTAAAACAACTACGTTCAGAAGTCGATCAGAAAACAAAGGGACTTGGGACGGATCCATTAATTGATACTAATAAACGAGCAAGGCGAAAATACATATAACAGTATATATATATATATGATTTCTTAACCACTAAGTATATATACTGTTGTGCCTACCCTATTTCCTTACAAGTGATGTACATACCATTGAATTGTCATCCATCTTAGTACCTACCTATAAAACTTAATCCTTATGGAATAGAGAATGCACTATTATCACGTACAGCTACAATGGTTTTGAGGTGAAATCTCATAGCCCACTAAGCCTACCCACCATCTATAACTTAATCCCATTTAAAATGCCATACTTTCAGAACATGCCTACTCTATAGCTTCTATGTTCCCTGATGCGTGATACCAAAGTTATCCTCCCCTATAAATTCACTTTCTGAATAGAAAATCGAAAACAAGTTTCTACTCCACTAAAAGAAAATCCGCAGATCTAAATAAACAAGATCCAATCGCGAGTTACTGGCCTCACAAATTCGCTTTAGCGAAAGTGAAGGCACGGGTGGTTGGTTAGCAGGAGGTGGCGTGGAAGCTGGGAGGTCCGGTGATGATTGCGTGTTCATTTTAAGCTGCGAGTGGCTTTAGGTAGAAATAAAAAGAGGTGCAGACTGAGTTTGAACTAAGGGAGATTCGGTGATGCATCAACACTGGTAGCGATAGCTATAGTAGCTACTGAACGACAGAATTGAGGGTGGCTGACCGGAGTTGGATGGACGGTTATGTTGAAGGAAGGGAAGGTTTTTAATGAAAGTTTCAGGAGGACGGGTTTCCATTTCTAGAGTGGACGGTGCCTCACTAGAGCATGCATTGTCATCACTGGAAATATAAGGAGTGGCAACGGCCATTCTTCCTTGAATGCTATACTGGGGCAAAGTGTGTGGCTTGCATGGAGGGGGAATTGGCGTGATACAACAGTGAAGGAGTAACGTGGTTTTTCAAGAAGTAATCACGAAAGTAAGTATTGAGAGACGATGCTGTCGGGGCGTGATCGGTGAAGAAACGTGAAGCATGAAATGGGTAGAGAGGAAACGACATCTAAAAGCTTGGCAAAAAGGGGTCGGCAATAAAAGTAGGAGCAGGTGATTTAAACTATATGCAATTTGTCATGGATTCACGTTGCATGAAGTGGTGAGGTGCTTCGAAGGGACTGGAGCGCTTTCCTGTTGTGAAGTCGTGGCGGAACCTTGGATTTGATGGTGGAGCGAAGAAGTCCGAGATGTTCTAGGTGATTCCGCAAGTTATTGAGAGCGAGAGGCTGCCTGTTGAGAACAATATGAACATGGCAGCTGTACATGCTGCCAATATGTGGGTGGATAAGTTTAGGTGTGGGCTTAAACGTAGGTCAAAAAGGGAAAAATTCATATAAAAGAAACGCAAAAGTGCGGAAATATTTGGAAACATATACGAGTAACGAGAGTATTATTGTGTGGAAGGTGGTACTATTCATGAAGGAGGCATGGTGTGTTATGAAGGAAGGGGGAGTCCGGCATGGAACTTTAGGCCGGCATAATGGATTTTGGAGATGTACAAGATGGGATAATGTGATGTAAAGGGGGAGCGGCCTCAGATGTTGAAAGGCGTATGGATGATTCCAGCGTTATTGTAAGGGCATGCATGTGAAGTGAGTTTATGGGAATGATCAGAGAAGTGCGAATGTCGGATAAGTGGTGCACACATGCACGAATTGCCTGGAAGTTTCGAACTAAATAGTGGGTATGGCATTTGTTGAGAGAGGAAAGGACAGTGTAGAGTTTTTAAATGGAAATATAAATATACTGGAATTATGTAACATTGGACCGAGAAGGAAAAGGAAGCAGGAATGGGTAGGTGCAGTTCCGATAACACAACAAGAAGTCGACGATGGCAGAATTAAACGACAGATCCAGTCTACTGACGCAAATCGTTATTTAACGGTTAACGCGCCAAGGTGAGTAAATTCACTAACTCTGATCTACTTTAAAATGTTATAATTATATTTTAATGTCGTTTGAATGTTGTGTGATGGTCGATTACAATTAAATTGGTTAAATATTATATATCACATCACCGATTGGATACTGATGCCGTTGATTTTAAATATCCCCTAGTACGGAATCAGTGATAATTGTTTGACTAACATCTACGGATGCGGAAACCGGTTGTAGGAATCCGACCGGATTTCTTGATATTTATATGGACTGTTTGTTTTGTATGCACTGTTTGAACCCGAATTACATTTAAAACCCCATGTGAATAATTGACGTTGAATGAAAATTCAGTATTTGCTTTGATAAATAAATAAACGATATCGATTAAGAAGGTGGTAACAGTCGATCGTAAACCCATCGTTTGTTAAGATGTTGATTGGCCATCAGGCAAATTAACGAAGTTAATTATAAAAATTATATTTTTATAATTAAAGTGAAGTTTTAAATTATAATAGAAGTTCTATTATAAACCAGTGTTTTACAGTTCGTTTTTATAAAGTAAATAAAAATGATTGTTGATATTTAAATAAGTTTATAAGGTAGAAATTATCCTACGATTAAATATTTGGATAATTATTTTAAGACAAACAATTTAGAAATATTATTAGATTAAATATATTAATCTAATGGTAAGGAGAAATCAAAATTAGTTAACGAATTTACTAATGGAATAAAGTTGATTTAAATCAATTGCTTAATGGAAAATGATTATTAGATTAAATGGATCCTTGTAAAGAAGTTATAAATAGAACCGTGGAATGAAGTTAAAGCGAAGAGTTGATGTTTAAAATAAATAATCATAAACAAAGAAGATTTCAAAGTATGAATATGGTGTTATAAAACCATATTCCAAAATAAAATAAGGAAATAAAGTTTAATTAATATTACTAGTAACTAGGAGTTTAGAGTTACGGACTTGTATCTGTTCTAAGGTAAGAACGTTGTCGATCAAGGTCCGAGAGGTAAATAGAATACCCTAACTTGAACGATTTCACTATTATCGAGGAACGACATCAGTTTGTAACCGAAAGAGATGTCAAGATTAGTATAAAGGGAATACAGCAGCGTATTGCAAGTCTTAGAACTATAGCGATAAATTAACGCTGTTGACTAGGCTTAAGCGTGATTGTTATGTTGAGATTAGTTATAAAGGAGAATATTACAGCGTAGGACAAGTTTTGAACCGTAACGATAAATTAGCGCTGTTAACCAAACTTAAGCGTGATTTTTTTATATACCAGCACTTCCTAGGAAATGTAACAGTTGATTTGAAATCCACTTAGTCTAATGTAATAAGTAACGACGTTGGTTCAAAGAAAATATAAGAATAAGTTAGAAAGAGAAATGGGAGAATCGTATTAGAAGACGATGACAGCATTTCGATGTTTGAAACGTGATTAGAATTTAACCATTAGGATTTGGAACTAGAATTCGACGATATCGAATGTATTAAAAGTAAATTATTTTTAGGAATTATAATCTGATAGGATAGTTAATATTTAGGTCCAAACTAATAAATTATAGAACGATATGTAATCAATATTAGTTATAGACTTGATATTGATTTAACAAGAAGTTGACTTAGAATCAGAGTTTATAAAGTAAAATATAAAAGAGATTTCGAAAAACAAGATAACGGTATATACTTGTTGAATAATGTGTTATTTGATACAGTGTTCAAATTTTTATAATAGAAATGATATTCACATTTTAAAGTGAATAATGTTTTAAAGCGAACGCTTGGCAGACTAAAATGTTTAAAATGAAATTTGAAATATATTCCCAATATAGTTAGAGTATATTATCCAAATGTAGGAAATAAAGAATGTGAAAAGAATGGAAATGTTTCGAACCTTAATAATGTATGTCTTCTGGAACATGAGAGAATAAGAGTTTATAATAAATGGGAAATGTTTTCCAAGAAGTGTAAAAAGAATAAAATGGGATTTGAGAAATATCGGGTAAGATATGGGAATTCGAATAATAAAAACGAACGTTAAATAAAAAATATATGTGATGTCTAGTTATACATTAGAATGGATGTTTGTTTTTACTTCGATAGTTAAATAACTGACTATCGAAGTGTTTTGACCATCGTTGTCAATACGGAGAGACCGGTTGGATATAATTATCCGGAAACTACTCCGTATAAGCATAAGCGCTGCGAATTATATTACGTTAAAAAATTGAAGACGGAGTGAAATGAAAAGGTCATCCAGTTCCAAAATGGTGTTTTTCTGTTTATCCAGTCCCAGGACAACTTGAATGGACGAATGTCTGACACAGTATTTCCAACGGTCACGCCGTTGATTTTTACGAATATATCAAGTTGGTGGGGGAGAAGGTAACTTCTCTTAATTCTACACCCAGTGTGCATTTGTGTAATCAATATGTGATTACGGATTTGACGATGTGGCATTCAAAGTGAATGGTGATCATATGTTCTGAAGATAGACGTTGCCTCTAGCCTCACAACCAAGAAGTAACACAAGTTGGGCTAGGCAGCATGGCTAGTTGGGTCATCCCCAAGCAGGGTGTATTGTCACCGATCTAGAGAAAATTCATGTTTATACTTCTTTTCGATTCTGTATCTTCGGATGACGGTTGAATGGCCTACAACCGTGGTGGAAATATATTCGCGACACTCAATGTAACAACCCGTATTTTCAATAACCTGTAATAACATAAATCGAGGCAGAATTTAATTCTAAAATGGGAATCAAGGGAAACGGGCTATGCCATTGTGTTCGTCTCGGAAAAATACGCGAAATAGAGTCCGAGTTTTCGAAAATCGGAGTCCGTATGACCAAGATATGGCCTCGCGAAGTTTCACGAAAATTCCCAAATTAAAGTATACTTAATTAAGTGAAATGGGTTGTGTAGATATATATATATATATATATATATTGATATATATATATATATATATAATTGAAAATTTAATAAATAAATATGCAAAAATGCTCAAAACAGCGAATTGGGAGAGGGGAATAACCGAACCGGCCGATTTTTGAAGTCGACCCGAGCCCGCTGGGTCGACTAGGGGTTAATCCAGGGTGTTTGGCTGTCAACCCGTGGGCCGATTCGCTCAAGTGCAGATTTTGCATTTGAATGGTTCTCATGGTCCATCTTTAATCTAAAGGCCCTAGATGGTTCCTACACTTGACTTCTTCCCCAAGACATGCTTTGATGGCTTGGATTGAATCTAGGGTTAATCCTATGGCCTAAAACACTTGCCTAATCTATAAATAAGACCCTAACCTACCCTAATTCATTCATAATTAAACCTAGTGACTAAACTATGGCAAAATGCTAGCTCTCATGGCCTCCACTAATTTTATGAAGAGGGTTGCATACTAATCACTCTCTAATCAACTTCTAATCCCTTCTTAGCATCTTAATCTTCTTCATTTGGTGTTCAAAGTTGCTAGTTGTGAGTTTCTATCACTTTGATGATCTTTTGGTAAACTAATTAGAGGAGATGTGATGAGATTTATGGTTTTGTATGTGGGTTAATGAGCTTTGAATCATATGATATGATGTTAGCATTAATCTTATGTTTATGCATGTTGAGTATGTAAGCTTATGCAAGTTTAATATGATGTATGTTATGTTTGCATGATGCTAAATATGCAAGTTGTGGGCTATGTAATCATATGCATGTTATGCAAGTTCATGGTAATATGCTATGCAAGTTACATGTTTGTTAATATGCAAGTTACATGTTTGTTAATATGCAAGTTACATGTATGTAAATATGCAAGTTACATGTTTGTTAATATGCAAGTTACATGTTTGTTAATATGCAAGTTACATGTATGTAAATATGCAAGTTACATGTTTCTTTATATGCAAGTTACATGTTTGTTAATATGCGAGTTACATGTATGTAAATATGCAAGTTACATGTTTATTAATATGCAAGTTCATGATGACACATTATGCAAGTCTATAAGCTAATATGCAAGTTTGTTATGCAAAATGAATATGTAAGTTATGTGACATATTATATGCAAGTTATGTGACATGTTATGCAAGTTCATATGCAAGTTATGTGTTTGTTAATATGCAAGATGGCACCTTTGAAACATGTTCATTCATATGCAAGTTGACACCTTTTATATGTGTTATATCATGAACGAAATTACGTGGGAACGATGGGGTAATTAAATGCATAAGTTAATAAGATTGTGTGAAATTAATATAATTATGCATAACACAAAATAAATAAACATAGTATGGGAATTTGCCTATTTGGTTAGGTGTACCCATACTATGTGTTGGGAATTTACCTATTGAGTTAGGTCTACCCCATGGGAATTTACCTATTAAGTTAGGTCTACCCATGTTAAGAAAACTTGATTAATTAGGGATAATTAATATAAAATTATGAGGGTGATTAATTAGGTGTAATTAATTGACTAAGACACGAGGTTGGACTCAGTTGTAGCGTAAAACTGCCCGGACCCAACCGGCTTAACCAGTTGCTACAAATGTTAGCCCAATGTGAGAGGTCTTAGGCACAAACTAAATACGTAATTAATGTAAAGACACGAGGTTAGACTCTGTTATGACATAAGGCTGCCCGGACCCAACCGGCTTAACCAGCGGTCATAAAAGACAGTCTAATGTGAGAGGTCTTTACAAAGGTTACGTTCTTAATTAATTAATTAAGAAACACTTAACCACATTAGCATGTAGAGGGACATGAGGGGTTAAGTGGGTGCCTCGGGTGGCATGAGAAAATCTAGTGGTTGCCTTGGGTGGCAATAGAAAATACGATTAGAATACTTAACCAAAATAGAACATGTAATTAAAACATGATTAAAGGGTTAAGTGGGATATACTAGAAAAAGGGACAAGCTTAGGTGGGTAGCTTGTGGAGGCCCATTTCAACCAGTAACCCATACGTATCTTTGTGGGCTCGACCCATGTCGAGGACGGGACACGCATACTGGGCTTGACTGTAAGAGGCAAACGGGTTAGCGGTGGCAACGCAAGTCCAACGGGCTTCATATGCGTGAGTGGGCCCGGGCTGGTAGGTAAGCCGTTGTTGCATCGAGTAGATATAAGCCGTGCACCTTTAGTTTCATCAGGTTGCCACATTGGGGAATGATACATCCCACGGTGGGGCCAGCACGGGTATCTACGTTAGGGAGCCGATCGAATGGGAAGTAGTGTGTACACCTAGTGGATTGTAGGGCCCCGTGGCGCCTACTTGGTCACCTAGGGGTACGCAGGTACTAATTAGTAAATTTTATAAGTCCTTGGGTGGGATCAACCTTTAAGTTAGGAACGACTGGTGTGGTGCAGTTTAGTAATTTACCTTAGGGAGGGTAGATGCGTCTTTATCCTTTATCTTCGTTTAGTTGACTGCTTAGGGTAGCCATTCATCCCTATATGTTACCGTATATCAGTTTATGTCTTCTCTGGTTACTTTAACGATTGTATTGTTAAAGTTATAGGACTCGCTCAGACTTATGTCTGACCCTGTTGTTTTTATCTTTTTCCCAACCCTCAGGTCCTACGGTGGATCCTAGCAGTAGTGGAGCTTGATCGGATTGCTGTTCCAGTCTTTAGGAGCTTGGATAGATGTAAAGCTCCAGTTATCCAGTTATCTTTTCTTTTGTTTGGCTATTGTATGAGAGTGGGATTATGTACTTCTTTATTTTGATGGATATTGTACTTGACCTTTATTGTGGTTTTATGATGTAACCAGACATGTTTTACTTCCGCTGTTATGAGTTGATGTTTTAAAATTTCAAGTACTATTTATATCTGTCTTGTTGTAATTTTTCTGTTCTATATTCACTAAAATACTCCACCGATGCTATGGCATTCCCTTAGTGAGTGATCATAGCGGGAGTGGGGTGTTACACGTGGTATCAGAGCTTAAGGTTACCAGAACAGATAAAATTTTTGAGAAAAACTACTTTCTAAGAGTATTTTCGAAGAAAGTATTTTTAAAAGCATGTCTTCTAAGAGAAAAAGTTTTTGAAAAAGAAAAGCATAATCCCCAATAGCCATATCTTTATCTTTCGGAATCTCCTTTTTGAATCTTTCCTCTTTCGTTTCAGCATGGCTGAAGATCTTAACATCCCGGAGGGTTTAGTTATACCACTATGGTATAGGAGGTTGCAAGAGGCTAGGGCCGCGGCTGCGGGTCCGGCCAATGCTACTACACCAGAGACAACCGCTCCTCCTCCTCAGCCTAGAGTGGATAATTTTGCTAAGGTTTGCAAGGAGTTCAAGGCTATAGGAGGAAAACCTTTTCTTGGTTCAGAGACTTTCGTAGAGGCTAGAGATTGGCTTAAGGAAGTGGAAGAGTTGCTAGATATCTTTGAAGTGGAAGAGGGAAAGAAAGTCAAGTTGGCGGCTTGGTTAATGAAGGGAGAGGCCTCATTCTGGTGGGAGGTCACTAATGGAGAACGCCCTGTTGACTCTTGGGCAGATTTTAAGCAAAGGTTTGGGGCTAAGTTTCTCTCAAGGGCGGAAGAGAATCTGTTTATGGAGAAGTTCTTGAATTTGAAGCAAGGGAATCTCACGGTGAAAGAATATGTCAACAAATTCAATCAATTAGCAAGGTTTGGCATAGAGTTGGTGAATACACCGGAGAAGAAGGCTTTGAGGTTCGTTAGAGGCTTGAACGAACCATTGCAAGGAATAGCTATGACTCACATTCCTATGGGGGCCACTTTTGAGAAGCTTGTCTACATGGCACTTATGCATGAGGATGATAAGAATTCTAAGGCACCAGAGAAAAAGGGGGATCAGAAGAAACCGCAACAGCAACAACAAGGCAAGGGCGGAAAAGGCAATGGTGACAAAAAGAAGACGAAGAAGAAGTGCTTCAATTGTGGAACACCAGGACACCTCAGTAAGGATTGTCTCAAAAAGAAGAAGACCGGTTGCTTTCATTGTGGTGAAGCAGGGCATCTTGTGAAAAACTGCCCAAAGAAGGGGCAGAAGACGGGGTCTACCTCAGGAGGCCAGGTGCAAGCTCTTATAGCACCACCTCAGTCAGGGGGGCAAGTTCAGGTTCTCTCAGTTCCACCGATTCAGCAGAGAGGTAGAACTATTTCCGTTGAAAGTCTGGTTTTTCTGTTTGATCATCCAGTTCGTACTTTGTTTGACTCTGGCGCATCGCATTCTTTTATCTCATCATCGTTAGTTGAGTCACTGCACTTAGACACCAGTCTAGTTGATGATCCCTTGGTTGTCTCAAACCCAATTGGGGGCTCCATATATCTGTCTATGATATGTTTGGGTTTGAAGATTTCTATACTTAGCGTTGAGTTTAGATGTGATGCTTTTGTATTGGGCTTCACGGGCTATGGGTTGATCTTGGGCATGGACTGGTTATCCAGTAATGGTGCCGTTCTTGATTGCGAAAGGAGAGTTGTCAGGCTCATGACCCGCTTGGGTAACACTCTCGAGATCTCTTGCAATCCCATGGAATCTGTTTTGCTAAGTTATCTTGAATTGCTCGATGCTTCGGTCGAAAGTTTGTGTTCTGTCAGAGTAGTCCGGGAATATCCGGATGTGTTTGAAGAAGTAAAGGGTTTGCCTCCGAAGCGGGAGATAGATTTCCGAATTTATTTGGTGGATAATGCCAAACCAGTGTCTTTGCCAGTACGCCACATGGCTCCTCGTGAGAGAAGAGAACTTCATAAGCAAGTAGGGGAGTTGCTTGAGAAGGGGTTCATAAGGCGAAGTATATCGGAGTGGGGAGCTCCAGTAGTGTTTGCCACGAAGGCGGATGGGTCCCTCAGACTTTGTGTGGATTATAGGGAACTTAATAAGCTCACGAAGAAGAATAGACACCCATTACCGAGGATAGATGATCTCTTTGATCAGTTGGTTGGCGCGTCAGTATTTTCGCAGATGGACTTAGCTACAGGGTTTCATCAGTTAAGAGTGGCGGAGGACAGTATAGAGAAGACTGCTTTCCGGACTCCGGATGGTTTTTATGAGTGGCTAGTGATGCCATTTGGGTTGACAAACGCCCCCGCATACTTTGTTGATCTCATGAGTAGAGTGTTCAGAGAGTATCTGAATAAGTTTGTAGTAGTTTTTGTGGATGACATCTTGGTCTTTTCCAAGAATGAAGAAGAGCATGCCTTACATCTCAAGGAAGTGTTGGAGACTCTTCGAGCGCATAGTCTTAAAGCTAAATTCTCTAAATGCCATTTTTGGAGAAGAGAAGTGCGATTCTTAGGGCATGTGGTCTCTAAGGAAGGGATAGCTGTGGATCCCGCAAAGATAGTATCTATCCAGGATTGGAAAGTTCCTAGAAATGCTACCGAGGTAAGAAGTTTCTTGGGGTTGGCAGGATATTATAGGAAGTTCATCAAAGACTTCGCGAAGATATCAGCCCCATTAACCCGCTTGACGAAGAAGAATCTGGTTTTCTCATGGGATGTAGATTGTGATGATGCTTTCCGACGGTTAAAGAGAGCTTTGACCACCGCTCCAGTTTTAGTGCTTCCAGATGGGAGTAAGCCGTTTGTTGTTTATACCGATGCTTGTGGAACAGGATTAGGCGCAGTCTTGATGCAGGAGGGAAGGGTAATAGCCTATGGAGGGAGACAATTGAGAGTGCATGAGAAGAATTACCCTACCCATGATCTAGAGTTGGCCGCGATTGTTTTCGCACTTAAGTCTTGGCGCCATTATCTTCTTGGTGAGAGATTCGAGTTGTTCACCGACCATAAATCATTGAAGTACTTATTCTCTCAGAAGGATTTAAACTTAAGACAGCAAAGGTGGATGGAGTTCTTAGCATCCTATGATTTCGAGATAGCGTATACCCCTGGTAAGGGTAACGTGGTGGCAGACGCCTTAAGTAGAAAAAGGCTATCTTTGAGTCCATTGTTCGTGGAACGACGAAGCTTGGAGTTTCTTTCTTTGTTTGACTTCAGACCTTCTGTTGATTTTGTAACTGGTTTGTTGGCATCCTTGGAGGTTAGACCTACTCTTTTGAGACGGATTGGCGAGGCTCAGCGAGACGACCCACAGTTGGTTGTGTTGGTAGAGAAGCTTATAAGAGGGGAGTCGTCCAGCCATTTGGGTAGATACACCATAGATGATAAGGGATGGTTGCATAGAGACGGTAGACTTTGTGTACCGCAAGATGAGGGTTTGAAGAAGGCTATTTTGGATGATGCACATCGTTCAAGAATGACTATTCATCCCGGTGGAGACAAAATGTACCAAGACATGAAGAGAGTTTTCTTTTGGGCCGGTATGAAGAAAGATGTGGCCGAGTATGTGGCTAGATGCTTAGTGTGCCAACAAGTTAAAGTGGAGCAAAGGAAACCCGGTGGGTTGCTACACCCATTGGAAGTTCCACAGTGGAAGTGGGATAGTGTCTCGATGGATTTCATCGACGGGTTACCGAGATCGAGGAAGGGCAATACGGGAATTTGGGTTGTGGTAGACAGACTTACAAAGAGTGCCCATTTTATACCCGTAAAGAGTAAGAGGACCGCTCCATGGCTTGCTTCAGTCTATGTTAGAGAGATTGTTAGATTGCATGGCGTACCATCCAGCATTGTGAGTGATCGAGATCCTATTTTCACTAGTGAGTTTTGGAGAAGTTTGCAAGAGGCGGTAGGGACTCAGTTGTGTTTGAGCACCGCATATCATCCTCAGACGGACGGTCAGACCGAGAGGGTGAACCGTATCTTAGAAGATCTTTTGAGGCTTTGTATCTTGGATTTTGGAGGTACATGGGAAGAACATCTTCCTTTGGTGGAGTTCGCATATAATAACAGCTTTCAGTCCAGTATTGGTATGGCTCCTTTCGAAGCTCTTTATGGAAGGCCTTGTCGATCTCCTACATGTTGGTGGGAATCTACGGATAAGATCTTGCTTGGGCCGGATATGGTTAGAGAGACTTCAGAGAAGATTGATTTAATTCGAAAAAGGATGAAAGCAGCGCAAGATAGACAGAAATCTTATGCGGATCGGAGAAGGACGGATCTTGAGTTTGAGGTTGGGGACATGGTTTTTGTCAAAGTATCTCCATTGAGAAATGTTGTTCGCTTTGGGTCCGTAGGGAAGTTAGCACCGAGATTTGTTGGGCCGTTTCCTATTAAGGAAAGGATTGGACGGATGGCATATAGGGTGGAGTTGCCCGACAGACTTAGTGGTGTTCATGATGTATTCCATGTATCACATTTGAGGAAGTGCTTACATGAGACCGCGGAGGTGGTAGAGCCGAGCTTGCTTAGAGATGTAGAGGTAGAGCGTGATGCGACGATTCGACGAGCTCCTACTCGCATCCTTGGGTCAGAAACTAGGAAGTTGAGGAACAGAGAAGTTCAGCTAGTTAAAGTGCAATGGGGAGATGACGAAAGCAATGCTACTTGGGAGACGGAAGCAAAGATGCGTTCTTTGTATCCATTTCTTTTTGAGAGTATGTCTTTTAACTTCTCCTTTATTGCTTGTCTAGTACTTATCTTATCTTTAGTATATCCTCTCGCTAATACCTATGACCTTTAGATAGGGTAAAACCTATGGTTGAGACATGTGTTTGAAACATGTTATGGTTGATGGATGCATATGGATGCAATTGTTTGCTAGTGGTTGCTCGTGGATGCATATACACACACATTAGGCACTAGATCGGCTCAGTCACTTCATGTTGCATATTGCATAAATGGATGTGGTAGTTAGATTGATGGATGTATCATGGCTGTGTTATCATATGGATGATGCATTTTTGTGTATGGTTGTGCACGCATGTAGAAATTTGTATGTGTCAATAGGGTTTCGCATACATATTGGATGCATGGCACTATCATGGTTTGCATTAAGGAGGTTTACTGTATCAGTAACCGCCTGATTTTCGCATTAGGTAAGTACATATACACACACTTTTGCATATATCCATCCAGCATTTAGAATCTTGTAAGGACAATGATTGCTCGTGGATGATGCTTTGAGTAGATGGATGATTGGATGGTAGGATACGTTCTTCCTAACTTGAAGATTTCGGGGACGAAATCCTTTAAGGAGGGGAGAATGTAACAACCCGTATTTTCAATAACCTGTAATAACATAAATCGAGGCAGAATTTAATTCTAAAATGGGAATCAAGGGAAACGGGCTATGCCATTGTGTTCGTCTCGGAAAAATACGCGAAATAGAGTCCGAGTTTTCGAAAATCGGAGTCCGTATGACCAAGATATGGCCTCGCGAAGTTTCACGAAAATTCCCAAATTAAAGTATACTTAATTAAGTGAAATGGGTTGTGTAGATATATATATATATATATATATATTGATATATATATATATATATAATTGAAAATTTAATAAATAAATATGCAAAAATGCTCAAAACAGCGAATTGGGAGAGGGGAATAACCGAACCGGCCGATTTTTGAAGTCGACCCGAGCCCGCTGGGTCGACTAGGGGTTAATCCAGGGTGTTTGGCTGTCAACCCGTGGGCCGATTCGCTCAAGTGCAGATTTTGCATTTGAATGGTTCTCATGGTCCATCTTTAATCTAAAGGCCCTAGATGGTTCCTACACTTGACTTCTTCCCCAAGACATGCTTTGATGGCTTGGATTGAATCTAGGGTTAATCCTATGGCCTAAAACACTTGCCTAATCTATAAATAAGACCCTAACCTACCCTAATTCATTCATAATTAAACCTAGTGACTAAACTATGGCAAAATGCTAGCTTTCATGGCCTCCACTAATTTTATGAAGAGGGTTGCATACTAATCACTCTCTAATCAACTTCTAATCCCTTCTTAGCATCTTAATCTTCTTCATTTGGTGTTCAAAGTTGCTAGTTGTGAGTTTCTATCACTTTGATGATCTTTTGGTAAACTAATTAGAGGAGATGTGATGAGATTTATGGTTTTGTATGTGGGTTAATGAGCTTTGAATCATATGATATGATGTTAGCATTAATCTTATGTTTATGCATGTTGAGTATGTAAGCTTATGCAAGTTTAATATGATGTATGTTATGTTTGCATGATGCTAAATATGCAAGTTGTGGGCTATGTAATCATATGCATGTTATGCAAGTTCATGGTAATATGCTATGCAAGTTACATGTTTGTTAATATGCAAGTTACATGTTTGTTAATATGCAAGTTACATGTATGTAAATATGCAAGTTACATGTTTGTTAATATGCAAGTTACATGTTTGTTAATATGCAAGTTACATGTATGTAAATATGCAAGTTACATGTTTCTTTATATGCAAGTTACATGTTTGTTAATATGCGAGTTACATGTATGTAAATATGCAAGTTACATGTTTATTAATATGCAAGTTCATGATGACACATTATGCAAGTCTATAAGCTAATATGCAAGTTTGTTATGCAAAATGAATATGTAAGTTATGTGACATATTATATGCAAGTTATGTGACATGTTATGCAAGTTCATATGCAAGTTATGTGTTTGTTAATATGCAAGATGGCACCTTTGAAACATGTTCATTCATATGCAAGTTGACACCTTTTATATGTGTTATATCATGAACGAAATTACGTGGGAACGATGGGGTAATTAAATGCATAAGTTAATAAGATTGTGTGAAATTAATATAATTATGCATAACACAAAATAAATAAACATAGTATGGGAATTTGCCTATTTGGTTAGGTGTACCCATACTATGTGTTGGGAATTTACCTATTGAGTTAGGTCTACCCCATGGGAATTTACCTATTAAGTTAGGTCTACCCATGTTAAGAAAACTTGATTAATTAGGGATAATTAATATAAAATTATGAGGGTGATTAATTAGGTGTAATTAATTGACTAAGACACGAGGTTGGACTCAGTTGTAGCGTAAAACTGCCCGGACCCAACCGGCTTAACCAGTTGCTACAAATGTTAGCCCAATGTGAGAGGTCTTAGGCACAAACTAAATACGTAATTAATGTAAAGACACGAGGTTAGACTCTGTTATGACATAAGGCTGCCCGGACCCAACCGGCTTAACCAGCGGTCATAAAAGACAGTCTAATGTGAGAGGTCTTTACAAAGGTTACGTTCTTAATTAATTAATTAAGAAACACTTAACCACATTAGCATGTAGAGGGACATGAGGGGTTAAGTGGGTGCCTCGGGTGGCATGAGAAAATCTAGTGGTTGCCTTGGGTGGCAATAGAAAATACGATTAGAATACTTAACCAAAATAGAACATGTAATTAAAACATGATTAAAGGGTTAAGTGGGATATACTAGAAAAAGGGACAAGCTTAGGTGGGTAGCTTGTGGAGGCCCATTTCAACCAGTAACCCATACGTATCTTTGTGGGCTCGACCCATGTCGAGGACGGGACACGCATACTGGGCTTGACTGTAAGAGGCAAACGGGTTAGCGGTGGCAACGCAAGTCCAACGGGCTTCATATGCGTGAGTGGGCCCGGGCTGGTAGGTAAGCCGTTGTTGCATCGAGTAGATATAAGCCGTGCACCTTTAGTTTCATCAGGTTGCCACATTGGGGAATGATACATCCCACGGTGGGGCCAGCACGGGTATCTACGTTAGGGAGCCGATCGAATGGGAAGTAGTGTGTACACCTAGTGGATTGTAGGGCCCCGTGGCGCCTACTTGGTCACCTAGGGGTACGCAGGTACTAATTAGTAAATTTTATAAGTCCTTGGGTGGGATCAACCTTTAAGTTAGGAACGACTGGTGTGGTGCAGTTTAGTAATTTACCTTAGGGAGGGTAGATGCGTCTTTATCCTTTATCTTCGTTTAGTTGACTGCTTAGGGTAGCCATTCATCCCTATATGTTACCGTATATCAGTTTATGTCTTCTCTGGTTACTTTAACGATTGTATTGTTAAAGTTATAGGACTCGCTCAGACTTATGTCTGACCCTGTTGTTTTTATCTTTTTCCCAACCCTCAGGTCCTACGGTGGATCCTAGCAGTAGTGGAGCTTGATCGGATTGCTGTTCCAGTCTTTAGGAGCTTGGATAGATGTAAAGCTCCAGTTATCCAGTTATCTTTTCTTTTGTTTGGCTATTGTATGAGAGTGGGATTATGTACTTCTTTATTTTGATGGATATTGTACTTGACCTTTATTGTGGTTTTATGATGTAACCAGACATGTTTTACTTCCGCTGTTATGAGTTGATGTTTTAAAATTTCAAGTACTATTTATATCTGTCTTGTTGTAATTTTTCTGTTCTATATTCACTAAAATACTCCACCGATGCTATGGCATTCCCTTAGTGAGTGATCATAGCGGGAGTGGGGTGTTACACTCAAGCTAACTGAGTGAGCGGTCATATGTGGCGGGTTGCAAGACGTTCTTGTTGAACCCAGGTGTATCCCCTCTAAAGTACACTGTTCGGAAGGTGCTCCCATAACTTGTCTGTTGGAATCCAATCTCCAATAAGCGCCCTGTGGTTTATGATTTTTTATTATATATATATGGAGCGTGAGTTGTAAGCGTTCTGCTACTTGGATAATTATTTGTTTTAGACAATATCATAATATCACTGGTTTTGATATCAAAGTAATTTGGGTTATAGTAAGGTAAAAACCGACCATGTTTATGTGTGGGCTGGTTTTACTATTATCCTTTTGTTTCAAAAGGATTCTCAAAGTTAAACAGTATCGTTGGAATTTACTCACACCAGTCCCATGATTGACCCAGAGTTTATTTTGTTTGTGTTTTCCCTAAACTCTTGGGTGCCCAAATTTGTACAGGCAGTCAAGTGTTTCAGGATTTTACAGATTCACTTGGAGGAATTCAAAGCAGGAAGCTTCACCATTAATTATTTAGAGATTATTTCCGCTGTGATATGATGTATTGTACTCTGATAATGGTATGTATATACACGTTCAGATTTGTATTTCAAAAGTTATGTTATATAATACATTTTATTCGTTCCGCTGTGAGTTACGTGTTTACTCTGATTATGTTCAGTGCGTTCTTCTTCTTCTTGTAGTAACCCGGATTTTGAGCGGCTTTGGTTATCGACGTAAGCTCGACGTCGATAACCAAAACATCGAAAAATCCCGGTAATTAATGAAAGAAATTAGAAGGTGAGAATAGATAAGATAGAAACTTAGAATAGAAGAAGAAGAACACAACATCAGAGTAACACGAACCTCACAGCGGAACGAATAACATATAATAGATAACATAACTTTGCAATATAACAGTTATGTATACAATAGCACTTATCAGAGTACAACACTTACAACACAGCGGAAATAACTATAGCTATATGATCCAGAAGCCTCCTGCTCCAGCTCTTCAAGTATACCTGTAAATCCTGACTACTTGACTGCCCGTACAAATTTAGGCACCCAAGAGTTTAGGGAAAACAAAATAAACTCCGGGTCAGTCATGGGACTGGTGTGAATAAACTCAAATCATTTAAACAGGTATATGATATCTCATAAGACCACGCCGTGAATACGGAACGGGTTTTTCCCTTATGAGAATCCAAATAACTTTTCAAAGCAATATATCTGATATTATAATAATGTCTAAGTACAAATAAATATCAATCAAGAAGAAACGCTTGCATCTCACGTTACTACATATATAGTATACAATCAAAATCGCAAGCACGTATTGGATGATTGGATTTCCAACTATGACAAGGTATGGAACCACCTTCCGATCAGTGTACTCTAGGAATGATACACTGGAGTTCAACAAGAACATCTTGCAACTCAGCCACACATGACCGACCACTCATTTCGCTTGAGTGTATCGAATGTACATCACCAACGGTTGGGATCAGCAACCGTTCCCGTATATATATGGGACAGCATTGATAGATTTAAGAAACAAATGAATATTCTCTAGATAGGTGATTATACACCCTACTTCGGTGCGACCGACTTAGCCATGCTGCCTGCCCGATTTCTGTCATTTACCGGATGTGAGGCTAGAAGCTACGCTTTGTCATCCCAATAGATTCACTTCGAATGCCACATTGTCAGATCCATCGAAAATCACTAATTGACGTCTACAACAATACATTACGTGTCAGCTAAAAGAAGTTTCCTTCTCCGCTTCCACTCTTGGTACGGTTGAAGAAATCAATGTACGTGACCCTTCTGGAAATACTCTGTTAGACATTCATTCATACAAGTCATCCTCATTCACTTAGAACGTCACATCGTCATACCCGCCAAATCACAAATTGACTTATCCAAAAATAACACGGGTATACAGCGTAGGGAAACGAATTCCTCCGCCACCAAACGTGAATACGTTTGAACAGATCAACTTACGCGATCCATTGGATATACTCTGTCAGACCTTCGTCCATACAAGTTGTCCTGGGACTGGACAAACCGAAGGCACTATTCTGTAAACAGGATAGCCCTTGCATTTTACTCCGTCTTCAATTATCTTTGGCATATATGATTCGCGACGCTTATGCCAATACAGAGTGGTTCTTTGGATAAAAATCCAACCGGTCTCTCAATATTAACAACGTTAAAATGGTCAAAACTTCGATAGTCTGTGATTTAACCATCAAAGAAAAACAAGTGTGCAAACAACGATATTATTTCCAGATGGAAATTATATCGAACAAACATCATTTAACATTAATCTCTTAAGTTCCTTTATTTACTTATCTCCTGTTTCCCTATATTCTAAATTCTTATTTTCTTTTATCAGAAAACATTTCTGATTCTCGTTTGGAAAACATTTCCAAAACTCCTTTACGATCAAACTTTACAATTTCTTAGTCAAGAAGGAAGTCACTCAAGTTGGGGTATAATTACCTCTCAGACCTTAACTGAACAATGTTATAATTTCGAAATGGTCAAAGTTTATCTTTTACTCTTTAACGACTTCTTTACGCCTTTCTCGGATTCAATTTTACTAGTCCACTTCTATATTTAAAACATTGGTTATAACGATAACGTTATAATCCCTACTTTCGAATTATCTAACTTTAATTATAACTTCTATTCTTATTAGTGAATAATTAACCTAACACTTATTTATTTAAATATAAATAAATTTTTATTTAAACACTGGAAAGTATAAGTACTTTCCCGAATTCGATATAATCGAATTTTGCCGATTAACTCTCTTCGAGAAATCTCTATTTGATTAACTCTTCTTCGAATAACCTATATTCGATTAACTCCTTCTCGAATAAACGATATTCGATAATCTCTCTTCGAATAACTAATATTCGATAACTCTTCCTTTTCAAATATCTCATATTTGAAAATCTCACTTCGATTAAACTATAATCGATAACTCCTTTCGATGAAACTAACATCGATAACTCCTTTCGATGAAACTAACATCGATAACTTTAACTCAACGAACATAACTCGACTAACTTAACTTGACTCGACTAACTCGACTTACTTGGTTCGACCAATTTGATTCGATTAACTAGGCTCGACTAACTTAACTCGACTTACTTGGTTCGACCAATTCGATTCGATTAACTAGGCTCGACTAACTTGACTAACTTAACTCGACTTACTTGGTTCGACCGACCAGGTTTGACTAACCTGACCCATTTGGTTTGACTGACCAGGTTTGGCTAACCTGACCCATTTGGTTTGACTGACCAGGTTTGGCTAACCTGACCCATTTGGTTTGACCACTGGGCTTGACTACTTGGTTCGACCACTTGGTTTGACCATTTGGTTCGAATACCATATTCGACTAACTCCTCTCGATTCATTAAAACCGATTAACTCATCTCGATTGACTAAATCAATTAACTCCTATCGATTAACTAAATCGATAAACTCCTTTCGATTAACTAAGTTTGATTTACTCGACTCGACTGACCAGGTTCGACTAACTTGACCAGCTTGGTTGTACTGACCAAGTTCGACTAACTTGACCAGCTTGACTCGATTGGTTCGACTCGACCAGCTCGACTCAGTTGGTTTGACTCGACCATCTTGACTCGATTGGTTTGACTCGACCATCTTGACTCGATTGGTTCGACTCGACCATTTGGCTTGATTTGGTTCGACTCGACCATTTGGGCTCGATTGGTTCGACTCGACCATTTGGGCTCGATTGGTTCGACTCGACCATTTCGACTCGGTTGGTTTCGACTAGCTTGACTAGTTTGGTTCGACTAGCTTGGTTTGACCACTTGACTAACTTGATTCGAATATTTATATCCGACTAACTAACTTTTCTTTTATTTCTATTTATTTTAACTTCTATTTATTTCCTAAATAGATTTCCTTTTGTATAATCTATTTATTTTCCTAAATAAATTTTCCTTTATAACTCTAATTATTTAATCCCTAATTAAATATCCTTTATTCTATTTATTTAATCTAAATAAACATTCCTTTATTTTATTTATTAATTTCTAAATAAATATCCTTTTATAAAATCCTTCGATTTTATAAATAGATTCATTTTCAATATAAATATTGAAAATCCCCTTTTCTACATTTTTCAGTGTTTTCTATTGTTTTTAAACAACCGACTGTCAATGATCAATATCATCCAAACATATACAATCAACAACAGATTATATATCACAGTATGTATCCCAATATACAAATAACAGTAAAATAAATATTGAGGAATCTAGTCGGATTCCTCTAACCTGTTTCCCTGCATCCACCGATGTTAAACAACGTATATAACATCACTTGCATTTCT
Organism: Allium sativum; assembly: GCA_030737875.1. Lineage (NCBI taxonomy): Eukaryota > Viridiplantae > Streptophyta > Magnoliopsida > Asparagales > Amaryllidaceae > Allium > Allium sativum. Next base: position 919,234,796 of record CM060920.1, read on the forward strand.
AATGAAATAAACTGTTAACAAAATCACCGTTTAATAACGATATATATATATATATATATATATCCATACTGTTTTCAATCAATTATTTAACAGTCCAATCTACAGTCCAATTTAACAATACAACTTAACAGTCCAAATTAACAGTACATAACTAGCAGTCAAATACAGAAATAAAATACAATTTATATTAAAATATAAATTGAGGAGAGTTAGTGAGTTTTTACTCACTTTTGCAGTTCATCGTTAAAGAACGATAAACTGTTGTTTGATCTGAATCAAACAGTTTATTTCGCCATAAATTCATATGAGCACCAATCCCCTTTCAGTCAGCTTCACTGTGAAACTCTCGTCCATATGGTCCCAACGCAACTTACGGTCCGTAAAACTGATCACATATGGATATGATACCGCGTTAACAAGTTAAATCACTATTTTAAAATAAACTAAACTTAAAATATTTATTTTATAAAAGGGCCTCACCCCTTTTCTATTTTCTTGGCCCATCTTCATTCCACCAAGGCCCATACCCGGTTGAATTCCTTCTTCCCCAATCCTCTAATAAAAATCGTGGCACCTGCTACTCCACAAGACCACGACCGACTTCCATCCTTCCACCCTTACTCGAAATCAAACACAGAAAATGGGTTGCTCCCCTCATCACACGCTCGATCACCCGTACCCATTTTCGTCGAGCTTGAATAGCTCCTGGACGATGCGACTCCGACCAGAGAAAGGCCAGGTCCGACATGAAAGTGAACCGGAATCCACCAAACTCCACGAACAGATGCTAAATCCCGTAGAAAACTCGAATACGATTTCAAATCCCACTTCGATGCACCCATTGCCTTCGAGCTCGAACCCCCTGGTGAAAATCCGTCGTCGCCAACTCACGTACAGGTACCGAACCCTGTCACCACTATTTCCCCCAAACTTCTTCTGAACGGTGCTGCTCGACACCACGAGTTCAAAATTACCAACCAACACAAACGAAAATGCCTAAATCCTGATAATACCCAAACCCTAGTTCACTGTTGTGAACGTCGAACAAGGAAAATGGGTATCGAACCCCATATTTCATACATAGGATCGAAGGAATTTCCGTCAGTAACTCAAAAAGGATTATTTCATGATTTTAGGAATTTGATTCCTATTTCTTTGATTTAAAAGAAGATCGAGAGTTTTTCTGGGAGGAAGACAACGGCGGTCTTTATTTGGTGTTGACTTAGAAAGGAGTAAATTAGGTTTTAAGGAAAGTAAAGGGGGTATTTATAGGCTCATAAAATATCTAGATATTTTTTTTATTAATATTTTATTATTTTATTTAATCCTTTATATTCGTTTTCTGACTTCTAAAAATCTGTGTGATCACCCACGATGCCCAAAAATCACGAAACTGGACCTACTGCTAGAGTTCGACATTACGGTCCCAACGAAACTGGTTTCGTCGAATTCCGACTTTGTATGCTCACACAGTGTATTTTTAACCATCAAAATACTAACTGTTTTTCACTCTAAAAATCTGTACGGCCACACAGTGCCTCTAAAAATCACGAAACTTGATATCTAACAAAAATTTGACATTGCGGATCCAACAAAACTGGTTTCGTCGAATTCCGACTTCGTTTGCAGAAGTGGCTATTTTTAACGCTCTGGATGACCCATTTAAATATATAAATATATTTAAATATTATTAAATTATAAATAAATTTATATTATCGTATATCTTCAAATATGATATCGTACTGCTCCAGAATATCAAATCAGAATATACAGTTTTGTATTTCAGATTTTAGATTTATCGATATTCAGTTTATATCGAAAATCCTTTTATAACGTATATAAAGCGTCGCAAATTATAAAGGAATTCTACAGCGACTTTTCTGAAATTTGATTTGGACATATCTCAAAATCTACACGACGAAATCCCGATTTTTCTCTTCCACTAGAAAGATATACTCCACCAGCTCCACACGTTTCTTGTTTCAAAGAAATCCGGCTTAAAACGGATCCTGTACATTCAGTTGAAGTCTGAATCGCCAAATAGCGAACTGCTGCGTCGTTTCAAGCTCTATTTTAATTATATTATAATTATACGTTCAAACTGTCGTCGATTGAATATATTCGTCAACATAATCCAACTCTAAGCTGAATTACATCTTAGGGATGACCCCATTCACAGAATATTGTGATTTCCAATATTTTTGATTATTTCGACATTATAATATATTTTATTATATTATAATTATTAATTAAATATTCAATATTATATAATTCACGTTTTCGATATCGATAAATCGATATTTAATAATTAAATAAATAAAATATTCAATAGCTAAAAATGCGGGTCACTACACTTCTTCTTCTTCTTCTATTCTATTAGTTCTATCTTTTCTATCTCACCCTCTAAATTCTTCTATTAATTATCTGAATTTTCGTGCATTTTGAGTTGAAAGTATAGGATATTCGTCAGCTCAAATTGGTACGGATTTTAGGGCGTTACAGTTGGTATCAGAGCTAAAGGTTAAGTGATTACCTTGGCTCTGTGGCGAAACTCAGTAGAGATGGAGTAAGTAATACTCTAGATTGAATTGAGTGTATATATATAAGCGCGTATTTGTAATTAATATAAAAACCGTTTTATATTATGTTGACTGGTCAGTCGAGTGGTTTATAAATTCTGGCCGAAACAGTAATGCAAACTGTGTCGATAGGTGTTTCTAAACTCTTGAACAGGGTAATTCGACACAATATGTTTTGAAAGAGGGTAAATAAAATAATTTTACCCAAAAATATATTTTGATAAAAAGAAAACATATATATTGGAATTATCTAATTTATATTGGATGAGTTGGTTGAAATTATGTCGAATAAGATTTATAATTGAGTTGGTTATATAAATAACCAAATCGAAATATTATATAAGTATAATATGTAAAATACGATGAATTCGATCTGAATTTAAAACCAGAATTGAAATAAAACTCTAGAAACATAGAAAAAGAGTTGAAATTAATAATTGGATTAAATATATAGGAATTTTAAAATCTTGAGAGATTTGAAATTGTTTTCCAAGTGCTGTGAATTTTGAAGTAAAATTCAAAATGGAAGTGTTTTGAAAGATAAGTTTTGAAAAGTAATATAGTATTGAACTCACTTCGATGGCTGGAAAATAAATTCCGATGGTGATCCGGACATCATCGGTGTTCATTTTCAAGGTCTAAGTGACAGATTACTACCAAAAGATTTTATTTTTGAATTGTTTTGAGAAAACGAGTTGTTATAAATTCAAATGTTTTGAATTATACATGATTTCAAAATGATTTGAAATAAAATCCCAAGAATTTGAATTCTGAAATAAAAATTTAACTTATAGTGTTAAAATGGTAAAAGTGGAACTTAAACTAAGATAAATAAAATTTGACTGAACGATCCAGAATGGAATTGAATTATTAAGTAATACTTTGGAATTGAGATCAGAACTAGAGTTTGAAATGAAGTCTGATTTGGGTATAAGTGGATGATTGAATTGGAGAATAAACTGATTGGAGTTCAGTTGGAAATGTTTGGATGTATGTTCGTGTAGCAGATGGCAGAAATAGAGTTGAATGCCCAATAGAGAAAGTACATGTTTATACGAGTATGGGAGTTTTATAAGTCTGTTTGGCAAGCCGTTTGGCTGTTTGATTTTCTGTTGAAATTGGAGAAGGACCAGAGTGACAAGTTGTAGTAGTACCGAATGAGCCGTGCAGAGGAGATACTGACGAAATTGTCTGAAAATTTAAGCTGTTAGGAAATTTTCAGAATTTCTGAGAGTATTTGTTAATAAGAAGGAATTAATTTTTAATTAAAATTATTTGGTTCAGTTAAAACTGGAATCAAGAAGTAAAACAAAATATCTTTAAACTGGTTATAATATAGATTGTAGCATTTTCCCTATCTTAGCAATATCGAGGACGAAATTATTTTAAGGGGGAAGGAATGTAATGTCCCGCATTTTGTCGGTTCGTATTTAAATATTTAAAACAGTTTAAATATTGAATTCGTAATATAAGTGAATTTATATATTAATTAAAATGAAGCTGAACGTATAAAAATATTTATTAATTATAATCGAGCTCATAACGACGCTGCAGTTCGTAATTTAACGTTCTGAACTTCAACTGAGTGTACAGGACTCGTTTTGAATCGGATTTCTTCGAAACGAAAAACGTTGGAATCTATTAAACAGTATTTTTCTAACGGAAGTGGAAAATGGAGATTCCTTCGTATAGATTGCAAGTTATGTCCAAATCAAATAATTAAAAAGTTGATATGAAATCGTATATTGACCGTAACGGTTTATTCGATATAACTAGATATCGGTTTCGAATTTGAACAAGGTTCATTTAGGACATAGTGATAAATTAATTTTTAGGATTTTACTGTAATTTTTAATTAATTAAATACGCAACTTTTTATGTGGAGTAATTTGCACCCTATATCAATATTATGGGGTTTCACAATATGAGTTAACCTACCGATATTATTATATTTTTGAGATCGTGGCACCTCGCTGGACACGACCGTATTCTCATTTCTGTCCGTAGCAATTCAAATATGAACGAAATCTTACGAAATGTGGTACAATGAAAATTTTAAAATATGAACGATAATATATTGGTGTCTTAAACCCTAAGCGAACCTCTATTTCAACTACAGACATTTGAAATGAAATTGCATGGCAAAGCTATTTGCTACCCTACATCGTCATAGCAAAGTAATTGTGGTAAGGTGTTTTCTAATCAAGAACAGGACCTATCTAAGACTATATTTTCCTAAAAGCTTTTACAATACACCGTACTGCACCTTGAAGTATCCAAGAATTATTTTATAATATAATATAAAATAAAATACACTTGCCTTAGCTATGAAGGAAGAAGGAACGTGTTACACCCTATGAATAAGCAAATAAAAACTGAACATAAAGGATACGTATTAAACAAATTTGGTAACAACAGAATAGAGTAAAAGAATGGTAATACTTGGGGGGATTCAACTACTAAAACAACTACGTTCAGAAGTCGATCAGAAAACAAAGGGACTTGGGACGGATCCATTAATTGATACTAATAAACGAGCAAGGCGAAAATACATATAACAATATATATATATATATATAAATGATTTCTTAACCACTAAGTATATATACTGTTGTGCCTACCCTATTTCCTTACACGTGATGTACATACCATTGAATTGTCATCCATCTTAGTACCTACCCCTAAAACTTAATCCTTAAGGAATAGAGCATGCACTATTATCACGTACAGCTATAATGGTTTTGAGGTGAAATCTCATTGCCCACTAAGCCTACCCACCATCTATAACTTAATCCCATTTGAAATGCCACACTTTCAGAACATGCCTGCTCTATAGCTTCTACGTTCCCTAATGCGTGATACCAAAGCTATCCTCCCCTATAAATTCACTTTCTGAACAGCAAATCGAAAACAAGTTTCTACTCCATTAAAAGAAAATCCGCAGATCTAAGTAAACAAGATCCAATCGCGAGTTGCTGGCCTCACAAATTCGCTTTGGCGGAAGTGAAGGCCCGGGTGGTTGGTCAGTAGGAGGTGGCGTGGAAGCTGGGAGGTCCGGTGATGATTGCGTGTTCATTTTAAGCTGCGAGTGGCTTTAGGTAGAAAGAAAAAGAGGTGCAGACTGAGTTTGAACTAAGGGAGATTCGGTGATGCGTCAACACTGGTAGCAATAGCTACAGTAGCTACTGAACGACAGAATTGAGGGTAGCTTGCCGGAGTTGGATGGACGGTAATTATGAAGGAAGGGAAGGTTTTCAATGAAAGTTTCAGGAGGACGGGTTTCCATTTCTAGAGTGGACGGTGCCTCACTAGAGCATGCATTGTCATCACTAGAAATATAAGGAGAGGCAACGGCCATTCTTCCTTGAATGCTATACTGGGGCGAAGTGTGTGGCTTGCATGGAGGGGGAATTGGCGTGATACAACAGTGAAGGAGTAACGTGGTTTTTCAAGAAGTAATCACGAAAGTAAGTATTGAGGGACAATGCTGTCGGTGCGTGATCAGTGAAGAAACGTGAAGCATGAAATGGGTAGAGAGGAAACGACATCTAAAAGCTTGGCAAAAAGGGGTCGGCAATAAAAGTAGGAGCAGGTGATTTAAACTATATGCAATTTGTCGTGGATTCACGTTGCATGTAGTGGCGAGGTGCTTCGAAGGGAATGGAGCGCTTTACTGTTGTGAAGTGGTGGCGGAACCTTGGATTTGATGGCGGAACGAAGAAGTCCGTGATGTTCTGGGTGATTCCGCAAGTTTCTGAGAGCGAGAGGCCGCATGTTGAGAACAATAAGAACATGGTAGCCGTACATGCTGCCAATATATGGGTGGATAAGTTTGGGGGTGGGCTTAAACGTAGGTCAAAAAGGGAAAATTCATATAAAAGAAAACGCAAAAGTGCGGAAATATTTGGAAACATATACGAGCAACGAGAGTGTTATTGTGTGGAAGGTGGTACTATTCATGTAGGAGGCGTGGTCTATTATGAAGGAAGGGGGAGTCCGGCATGGAACGTTAGGCCGGCGTAATGGATTTTGGAGATGTACAAGATGGGATAATGTGAAGTAAAGGGGGAGCGACCTCAGATGTTGGAAGGCATATGGATGACGCCAGCATTATTGTAAGGGCATGCATGTGAAGTGAGCTTATGGGAATGATCAGAGAAGTGCGAATGTCGGATAAGTGGTGCACACATGCACGAAGTGCCTAGAAGTTTCGAACTAAATAGTGGGTATGGCATTTGTTGAGAGAGGAAAGGACAGTGTAGAGTTTTTAAATGGAAATATAAATATACTGGAATTATGTAACGTTGGACCGAGAAGGAAAAGGCAGCAGGAATGGGTAGGTGCAGTTCCAATAACACAACAAGAAGTCGACGATGGCAGAATTAAACGATAGATCCAGTCTACTGACGCAAATCGTTATTTAACGGTTAACGCGCCAAGGTGAGTAAATTAACTAACTCTGATCTACTTTAAAATGTTATAATTATATTTTAATGTCGTTTGAATGCTGTGTGATGGTCGATTAGGTAGATTACAATTAAATTGGTTATATATTATATATCACATCACCGGTTGGATATTGATTCCGTCGATTTTAAATATCCCATAGTATGGAATCAGTGATAATTGTTTGACTAACATCTGTGGATGTGGAAATCGGTTGGAGGAATCCGACCAGATTCCTCGATATTTATATGGACTGTTTGTTTTGTATGCACTGTTTGAACCCGAATTACATTTAAAACCCCGTGTGAATAATTGACGTTGAATGAAAATTTAGCATTTGCTTTGATAAATAAATAAACGATATTGATTAAGAAGGTGGTAACAGTCGATCGTAAACCCATCGTTTGTTAAGAAGTTGATTGGCCATCAGCAAAATTAAATAAGTTAATTATAATAATTATATTGTTATAATTAAAGTGAAGTTTTAAATTATAATAGAAGTTCTATTATAAACCAGTATTTTAGAGTTCGTTTTTATAAAGTAAATAAAAACGATTGTTGATATTTAAATAAGTTTATAAGGTAATAATTATCCTAAGATTAAATATTTGGATAATTATTTTAAGACAAACAATTTAGAAATATTATTAGATTAAATATATTAATCTAATGGTAAGGAGAAATTAAAATCAATTAACGAATTTACTGATGGAATACATTTGATTTAAATCAATTGTTTAATGAAAAATGATTATTAAATTAAATGGATCCTTGTAAAAATGTTATAAATAGAACTGTGAAATGAAGTTAAAGCGAAGAGTTGATGTTTAAAATAAATAATCATAAACAACGAAGATTTCAAAGTATCAATATGGTGTTATAAAACCATATTCCAAAATAAAATAAGGAAATACAGTTTAATTAATATTACTAGTAACTAGGAGTTTACAGTTACGGACTTGTATCTGTTCTAAGGTAAGAACGTTGTCGATCAAGGTCTGAGAGGTAAATAGAATACCCTAACTTGAACGATTTCACTATTATCGAGGAACGACATCAGTTTGTAACCGAAAGAGATGTCAAGATTAGTATAAAGGGAATACAACAGCGTATTGCGAGTCTTAGAACTATAACGATAAAATAACGTTTTTGACTAGGCTTAAGCGTGACTGTTATGTCGAGATTAGTTATAAAGGAGAATATTACAGCGTATGACAAGTATTGAACCGTAACGATAAATTAGCGCTGTTAACCAAACTTAAGCGTGATTTTTATATATAGCAGCACTTCCTAGGAATGTAACAGTTGGTTTGAAATCCACTTAGTCTAATGTAATAAGTAACGACGTTGGGTAAAAGAAAATATAAGAATAAGTTAGAAAGAGAAATGGGAGAATTGTATTAGAAGACGATGACAACATTTCGATGTTCGATATGTGATTAGAATTTAACCATTAGGATTTGGAACTAGAATTCGACGACGTCGAATGTATTAAAAGTAAATTATTTTTAGGAATTATAATCTGATAGGATAGTTAATATTTAGGTCTAAACCAATAAATTATAGAAGGATATGTAATCAATATTAGTTATAGACTTGATATTTATTTAACAAGAAGTTGACTTAGAATCAGAGTTTATAAAGTAAAATGGAAATATAAAAGAGATTTCGGAAAACAAGATAACGGTATTTACTTGTTGAATAATGTGTTATTTGATACAGGTGTTCAGATTTTTATAATAGAAATTATATTCACATTTTAAAGTGAATAATTTTTAAAGCGAACGCTTGGCAGACTAAAATGTTTAAAATGAAATTTGAAATATATTCCCAATATAGTTAGAGTATATTATCCAAATGTAGGAAATAAAGAATGTGAAAAGAAAGGAAATGTTTCGAACCTTAATAACGTATGTCTTCTAGAACATGAGAGAATAAGAGTTTATAATGAATGGGAAATGTTTTCCAAGAAGTGTAAACAGAATAAAACGGGATTTGAGAAATATCGGGTAAGATATGGGAATTCGAATAATAAAAACGAACGTTAAATAAAAAGTACCTGTGTTTATGTGATGTCTAGTTATACATTAGAATGGATGTTTGTTTTTACTTCGATAGTTAAATAACCGACTATCGAAGTGTTTTGACCATCGTTGTCAATACAGAGAGACCTGTTGGATATAATTATCCGGAAACCACTCCGTATAAGCACAAGCGCTGCAAATTATATTATGCTGAAAAATTGAAGATGGAGTGAAATGAAAAGGTCATCCAGTTCCAGAATGGTGTTTTCCTATTTGTCCAGTCCCAAGACAACTTGAATGGACGAATGTCTGACTGAGTATTTCCAACGGTCACGCCGTTGATTTTTACGAATATACCAAGTTGGTAGGGAGAAGGTAACTTCTCTTTATTCTACACCCAGTGTGCATTTGTGTAATCAATATGTGATTACGGATTTGACGATATGGCATTCAAAGTGAATGGTGATCAGTTGTTCTGAAGATAGACGTAGCCTCTGACCTCATAACCAAGAAGTAACAAAAGTTGGGCTAGGCAGCATGGCTAGTTGGGTCATCCCCAAGCAGGGTGTATTGTCACCGATCTAGAGAAAATTAATATTTATACTTCTTTTTGATTCTGTATCTTTGGATGACGGTTGGATGGCCTACAACCGTGGTGGCAATATATTCGTGACACTCAAGCTAAATGAGTGAGCGGTCATGTGTGGCCGGGTTGCAAGACGTTCTTGTTGAACCTAGGTGTATCCCCTCTAGAGTACACTGTTCGGAAGGTGCTCCCATACCTTGTCTGTTGGAATTCAATCTCCAATAAGCGCCCTGTGGTTTATGATTTTATACTATATATATGTGGAGCGTGAGATGCAAGCATTCTGCTACTTGGATAATTATTTGTTTTAGAGAATATCATAATATCACTGGTTTTGATATCTAAGTAATTTGGGTTATAGCAAGGTAAAAACCGTCCATGTTTAGGTGTGGGCTGGTCTTACTATTATCCTTTTGTTTCAAAAGGATTCTCAAAGTTAAACAGTATAGTTGGAATTTACTCACACCAGTCCCATGACTGACCCAGAGTTTATTTTGTTTGTGTTTTCCCTAAACTCTTGGGTGCCCAAATTTGTACGGGCAGTCAAGGGTTTCAGGATTTTACAGATTCACTTGGAGGAGCTCAAAGCAGGAAGCTTCACCATTCATTATTTAGAGATTATTTCCGCTGTGATATGATGCATTGTACTCTGATAATTGTATGTATATACAAGTTCAGATTTGTATTTTAAAAGTTATGTTATATAATACATTTTATTCGTTCCGCTGTGAGTTGCGTGTTTACTCTGATTCTATTCAGTGCATTCTTCTTCTTCTTCTATTCTATTAGTTCTGTCTTTTCTATCTCACCCTCTAAATTCTTCTATTAATGATCTGAATTTTCATGCATTATGAGTTGAAAGTATAGGATATTCGTCAGCTTAAATTGGTACCGATTTTTGGGCGTTACACTACATCAACTTCTTTCAGATTGTAGTGCCTCAAATCATTATGCACTACACCAGACCCCTCAGCATCTTTCCAAAATCGCATCAGAAAACTCAATCTCTGCCTTCCCTTAAAAACATACTAACTTCATTCCATTGTTAACAAAATCGCATTCTAAAAAAAAGAAACTAAACTTCACCAACGTCCTTACTGTCGATCTAAAAAGGAACGGATCCAACTCCTCTAGTACGTACCCCAGTATACCCGCCTCATTCAAAACCCCCCTCCAGTTCGAAATCCTTCGAACATGCCAAGCACTGAATACTTGAAATCACAATGCCTAAATCATATCAATACCCTCTTCAACATATGTAAATCGAACTCCATTGTGGCTTCATTGCACCCATTCAGTTTTCCACCAACAATAATTTAATCACATCAGAGTGACCCCCAAATCAACTAAGTTCGAACCTTTATCTTTGCCCACAAATCGCGAGCTCCTCCACTGTGTTGAGATTCAGATTTCACTGCGGTGAGACGACCCGAATTCCCGTTCTCACGGAAACAAGGTTATCTTTGGAATATAACACAGAAACATATAATAGCAGAACAGAATTAAATAAATACACTAGATATGAACAACAAAATATACTGGATAAAATTAATCATCAGAGTTACACAGTATACAGGATCTTACATAGTACAAATACAGTTCAGCTATACATAAATGTCTACAGCGGAAATAAACAAAATATGTACAAAAGGAACTGAACAGCATAAAAAGAGATAAATGATAGAATCCATCTTCAGCTCCAGCTATCCAGAAAGAACCAGCTAAACCTGAATACAAGGCTGCCCGTGTAGAAAAAGGGGCACCCGAGTTTGAAAGTGAAACAAACTACGAGTCAGTCATGGGACTGGTATGAGAAATCCATTCAACACATATATAATATGACTAATCACAGGACCACGCCACTTTCGTGGAACGGGTTTACTCCATTGGATTGCCAGTGCTCTAAAACAAATCTTTCTTTTGAACATCGCTATGCTTTTTATAAAAATGAAGCCATTATAAGACTCAGTTCCCATCACACAATGCAACGCAAACCGGAGGATAGAGTTTTACCTTATAATGGCCAAAATATGTTTGATACGAATAAAACAAAGGCATTTGATATTATTGCTAGTGTCTATATGTTTTGAAAACAATTTCAAATCATAACTATCAATCATAGACGACATGAGCGTCCCATGCCACTATGTCGCCAAATATATATACAACTGAAACCGCACGATCACGTATTTGGAAATTGGATTTCCGTCATGAACCAAGGCAAAAGATAGTCCTTACCGAATTCGTGACTCTCTAGCCCGAGCCACAGGATCAGAACGCATCAACCCTTTAGATCGTCAGGGCCGGTCCACCGATGTGGATTATTATGCCTGAACACTACGTCTCCCCGCCCTTTGGGGCGTAAACGAGCCAACGAATGACTCCATCGGACCCGGATCGTCCGATCAAACCGAGGCGCCTCGCAACAGCAACAGCCACATAGGTGAAAAGTATATAAATGTCAGGGCTGGTAGGTCACTGACACCACCCTAGCTAGAAAGAAACGCAGGCCCTCCCTGATGTCCTCTCCCGTTTTAGGTTCATACCGAGGTGTGAGGCTCGCGAATTCACGTTATACACAAAGCTACGCCACACAGGCGGTGCTTTGATCATCACCACAAGACTTTGCTTTTCAACAGAAGCCCTGATCACTGCATCTTAGCATGCCACACAGGCAATTCACGCCATGCGATTGATGTCCATCGATATACAACCTCTGAGCTCGTACGTCTCAGAGAAGGGCGTTAAGCAAAAGAATAAATTCTCCGCCGCCAAACAGAGGTATATTTAACAGAGATCAATCAACACAGAATAAAATCCAATGTCGGACACACAGTCCATTTACGAGTCCGTTCTGGGTCTGAACGAAACCGGAGGCACTAAATACCTCGCAAACCCATCGATCACCACGTACGTCTGGAAGATCACCACTCATTATCCATATTTCGGGATGCCTCCCAATCAGGACCTCGGTTACCATCCAAACGAGGTGAAGATCTCTGGTCTTCGACCACCGTTTTCATCTTCGACTTTCAATCGTCGGTCAATTATTTGAAATGAGAATTAACTCGGCCTTCTCAAATAATTCACGGATATTTAGAATTTCAAATCAATTTATTTCAATGGTTAAATTATTCGACAACACCAATTTCGTTCTTTAATGTTATTTTCACACCAAACACATTCAACCATCAAATACAACATAAATCAAGCAAATTCAGTTTATTTCCATTCCATATCGCTTATGATATTTTATAACTATTTATCGCTATTTTTATTTATTTTAAAATAGCTAATTTATTCAAAACGACGCTTCGGGCCATAAAGCGGCCGTGGCGCTGTTTTTCTTCAGATTTGATTTACACATCTCGGAAAATCTAACCGTTGGATCTTCACAAAATTTACATCATTAGAAAGGTCTTTTCAAAACGAATCCAACGGTTCCAGTTTCGGGCAAATCCGACGGTCGGATCTCCCGGCACAATCGTTTGAAGTTTCGATTTCAAAATACGAACTGCAGCGTCGTTATTCGATTAAATATATAATTATATATATATATAAATATAATCGCTTTTGGCGCTGTTTTTCTTCAGATTTGAATTAAACATTCCAGACAATCCAACCGTTGGATTTTTACAAAGTTGGTGCCGTTGGGAAGATATTTCCAAGGCGAACCCGACGGTTGAGGTTTCGGGAAAATCCAATGGTCGGATTTTCCGTACTAGTCGTTTGAAATCACGGTTTCAAAATACGAACTGCACGGCTTCGTTTCGTTTTAATTTTATTCATATTTATATAGTTATATAAATATAGTTTATTCAATGATTTCCATATCGTTTTCACTTCAAATATTTTTCTAACACCTTAAAATTTTGGAAAATTTCGCCATAACCTCCCCTGCACCGGGAGCATCGGGAAATCGCAAATAGCGTTCCCGGTCCTTCTAATCTCAAAAAGAAAAAGAAAAAGCCAAGCGGCTAGCCAACAGGCTCATAAAATCATCACCCAAACAAAACAGTAAATGTGTACCTATTTGTCGGGCACAAAATTTTATTCCTCTTCTCTAGCCCCTTTGCTATAACCTGTTCAATGAATATGCATGTACATATATATACAGTTCATATCATTTATCATTTTCTATTCGACTTCATATTTGATTTCTATTTGGTTTAAAAACACCATTCATTCTAATGTTACATAAATAGGTGCAAATCATTTCATTAGCTAATTAATGAATATTTCAACTCATATATGTTTATTTTGAACAAGTGGCTATTTTTAACACTACACATTTCAACGATTTATGCATACAATAAAAATGTGATTTTTATTGTAAAATAATTCATTTCAAAACACTATTTTCTATATAGTTCAAGTTGGTGATAAAAATGGGATTTTTATCATAAAACAATTTCTTTTAAGACGAGATTATTTTACACAGTTCATATAGTCGATAAAAGGTGATTTTTATTATCAAACAATTTATTCCAAAATATGAATACCACTCGACACATGAATTTCTAATCAACGAATGAATATCAATTCAACACATGAATGTTTTCTATACAACGAATAAATATAGTTTAAGCATATGAAAATAATTCGAACACACGAATATTATTCAAAATTTCGGCAGCATAACGACAGGGTAGTTAAACCGGGACCGTCCCTAGTACGGCTCCTCGCTCTACCTTAAAACCTCGCGGTTTTTCACAATGGGGATCATGCATCTAGTTCGCACACAGGCGGCATGTATATATTTATTTCATTTCCACAAACTAATCCTATGTGGTTTCAACCAAATATTTCTCAACCACCAATGGGTATTTTTCAACCACAATCAACCAATATCAATCACAAACAATTCCAAACAATCATTCGCTATCAATCAATTATCACAACAATTTCAATCAATAAATATCGTACATGGTTTGTGGACGAGGGGCGTATATATATATATATATATATATATATATTTATATATAGCAATTCACTTTTACTTCAACACATATATGTTTAGAAAAAGAAATTGAAGAGTGAGAAATTCTCACCAAAAGCTATCCAATACCACGACTCTTCCTTTAGAGAAATCTTCGCCAATCTCGCCTTTTGTCGCTTCGTTGCCGGTATTCTCTACATATGTAAAAATCGAATTTTTACGATGCTATTCAATATATAAAAATATGATCTTTACTTCGACTTTCAATATATAAAAATATGATTTTTACCTCGACTTTCAATATATAAAAATATGATTTTTACTTCGACTTTCAATATATAAAAATAGGATTTTTACCTCGACTTTCAATATATAAAAATATGATTTTTTTCTTTTCTACAAATCTGATCTTTTTAAAGTTTAAACCTTTTTCTTTTAACTTAAAATTAAAATCAGTTTAAAGTTCAAATCTTTTTCTTTTAACTTAAAATTAAAATCAGTTTAAAGTTCAAATCTTTTTCTTTTAACTTAAAATTAAAATCAGTTTAAAGTTCAAATCTTTTTCTTTTAACTTAAAATTAAAATCAGTTTTATATGCTTTATATAATTCAGTTTTAAATCTTTATAAAATTCAGTTTTACATTCTTTTTAAAAAAAATCAGTTTTACATTCTTTTTAAAAAAATTCAGTTTTACATTCTTTTTAAAAAAATTCAGTTTTAAATGCTTTTAAAAATCAGAATTAAACCCTTAATTAAAATAAATCAGTTTTATACCTAAAATAAAATAAAATAAAATCAACTTACATTTATTTGTTAAGGAGGAGGGGGTCGTCGGAGCAGTGGCGGTTGGCTGCGTTGGTCGCAGGAGGGGCGGAGGAAGCTACGACGGTGGAAGGTGGAGTCTGGCTTCGAGGCGGCGGTTCGATTCGCTCGCGATGGCTTCGAGGGGGGGGGGGGCTAATCGGGTGTCGCGATGCGGAGGAGGGAGAGTGAAGCGGAGGAGAGAGTGGCGCAGGTCGGAGGTGGTCTTCGGTGGTGGCGTCGCCGTCGAGTTTTAGGGTTTTTTTTTTCTTTCTGGTTGAAATCGAAATGAATTACAAGGGGGGGCCAAGGTATAGGAGGGAAAAATAGATTTTTTTATTTATTATTTAATTATTTAATTTAGCAAAAAGTTGACTTTTACATACGACCTCGAAACGAGGCCCACCGCCTTCCGTCCATAGCGTTTAACCCCCATTCCGAACACAATGGGATATGTATTGCAAGTTGATTTGATCGTTTGAATCAGTTTCTGTTGAATTTAAATTTAAATCACTATATTGAATTTTAAACGTACATTTCAAATTACCGGGGTCACATACTAACTAGAAAAATTCCAGAAAAATATTTTCTAGCTTCGTATTGACGATACGGTCCTAACAAAACTAGTTTCGTCAAATTCTGAGACCGTTTGAAAAATGGCCAATTTCCAGTCGATTAAAATCAACTGAAACTGGTCAAACGCGTTTTCTTTTGCCACGCTCACATATTGATTCGAAAAATTATGAAATTTGAAACCTAGCAATAACTTGACACTGCGGATCCAACAAAAGTGGTTTCGTCGAAATCCGAGGTCATCTGCAAAATGTCCATTTTTAAGGGCCTGAATTCCATAGCGACTATTCAGAATTTTCAACTGGACATATCTTTTGATTCCCGCTATCAAATTTCCATTTGTCCGATTCGTTAGAAAGATATCTTCAATTAGATTCCATTATTTTTGGTTTCACTAAAATCCGGATTGTTCTGCACCCGGTATATTCAATTGAAGTTTGAAATCGAATTATCGAACTACCGCGCTATTTTCAATTCTATATATAATTATAATTAATTATATTCGTTTTCAATTGTCGATTCAAACTTAGTCTTCATTGCCATTATTTAAAATATTTATTTAAATATTTAAAATCCATTATTTTAGCCAATTTAAAAATTTTAAATTGGTTCAGATTTTCTGGGTCGTTACAATCTCCCCCACTTAAAACTTTTCGTCCCCGAAAAGGAATAAAGTCGAAAGTGGTTTGATTAATCTACAATCACACAACACAACAACCAATCCATTTGTTTTTAACCTTCAAAAATATACTAATCAAAACTCCTTTTCAAAATCATTCAGCCTATAGAATTTAAAAGTGCACATCTATGAAAAGAAAATAACAATAGAGTAGAGAATTGAATGGTAATGCAAAGTAGGGCAAATGTACCTTGCACCGAAGTCAATCAGAGATATCTACTCGGCATCTAGGATAAGCTTTCTGAATGCTCTCCTCAGTTTCCCAAGTACAATCTCGCGGATCTCCACTCCATTGCACTTTGACTAAGTGAACCTTCTTGTTCCTCAGCTCTTTGGTTTCTTTGCCGATAATCTTTAGCGGCTCTCGCCTCACAGCTAATTCTGGAGTAATTTCAATATCCTTCTGAGCTGCTTCTTCCACGATCAAGTCTGGATCATGAACGTGCTTTCGAAGTTGAGATATATGAAATACATCATGAACTCCAGGCAACCAGTCAGGCAGTTTGACCCTATAAGCGAGAGTTCCAATCCGTTCCAGAATAAAGCTTCGTCTTTGAGCGCCCAGGAGGCCAGTAATCTTTTCTGGTCATCCCTCAGCTTTAATGCTTCGAAGATTTTCTCAGCCGAACGAACCCAAGCTTGTGTTTTCATAATTGCTTCTTCACCCGAAAAGGGTTTTCCACCCAGATTTCTATATTTCATATATAGAGCTTCTATATCCGGGTCAGTATTACTTCTCCTGGTTCTGGCACTCATTTTCTAGTTCTTCTGCAAATAGCAGATCAAGTGTCAGGTCATAGAAAAGAAAATTTTCAAACATAGAAACACATACTTCAAGTGTAAATGTGTCTATCGAGGTGTAATTTCATTCTGCTTTACTCATACTAGGATATTGCTGATCCTATCTGTATTGAGTTACCCGTCCTAGAACACTACTGGTTCTATTTCTGACGAGTTCGTTCAAATGTTATATTCCAGAACTAAGCTTAACCAAAGCTCTGATACCACGATGAGACGACCCGAATTCCCGTTCTCACGGAAACAAGGTTATCTTTGGAATATAACACAGAAACATATAATAGCAGAACATAATTAAATAAATACACCAGATATGAACAACAAAATATACTGGATAAAATTAATCATCAGAGTTACACAGTATACAGGATCTTACTTAGTACAAATACAGTTCAGCTATACATAAATGTCTACAGCGGAAATAAACAAAATATGTACAATAGGAACTGAACAGCATAAAAAGAGATAAATGATAGAATCCATCTTCAGCTCCAGCTATCCAGAAAGAACCAGCTAAACCTGAATACAAGGCCGCCCGTGTAGAAAAAGGGGCACCCGAGTTTGAAAGTGAAACAAACTACGAGTCAGTCATGGGACTGGTATGAGAAATCCATTCAACACATATATAATATGGCTAATCACAGGACCACGCCACTTTCGTGGAACGGGTTTACTCCATTGGATTGCCAGTGCTCTAAAACAAATCTTTCTTTTGAACATCGCTATGCTTTTTATAAAAATGAAGCCATTATAAGACTCAGTTCCCATCACACAATGCAACGCAAACCGGAGGATAGAGTTTTACCTTATAATGGCCAAAATATGTTTGATACGAATAAAACAAAGGCATTTGATATTATTGCTAGTGTCTATATGTTTTGAAAACAATTTCAAATCATAACTATCAATCATAGACGACATGAGCGTCCCATGCCACTATGTCGCCAAATATATATACAATTGAAACCGCACGATCACGTATTTGGAAATTGGATTTCCGTCATGAACCAAGGCAAAAGATAGTCCTTACCGAATTCGTGACTCTCTAGCCCGAGCCACAGGATCAGAACGCATCAACCCTTTAGATCGTCAGGGCCGGTCCACCGATGTGGATTATTATGCCTGAACACTACGTCTCCCCGCCCTTTGGGGCGTAAACGAGCCAACGAATGACTCCATCAGACCCGGATCGTCCGATCAAACCGAGGCGCCTCGCAACAGCAACAACCACATAGGTGAAAAGTATATAAATGTCAGGGCTGGTAGGTCACTGACACCACCCTAGCTAGAAAGAAACGCAGGCCCTCCCTGATGTCCTCTCCCGTTTTAGGTTCATACCGAGGTGTGAGGCTCGCGAATTCACGTTATACACAAAGCTACGCCACACAGGCGGTGCTTTGATCATCACCACAAGACTTTGCTTTTCAACAGAAGCCCTGATCACTGCATCTTAGCATGCCACACAGGCAATTCACGCCATGCGATTGATGTCCATCGATATACAACCTCTGAGCTCGTACGTCTCAGAGAAGGGCGTTAAGCAAAAGAATAAATTCTCCGCCGCCAAACAGAGGTATATTTAACAGAGATCAATCAACACAGAATAAAATCCAATGTCGGACACACAGTCCATTTACGAGTCCGTTCTGGGTCTGAACGAAACCGGAGGCACTAAATACCTCGCAAACCCATCGATCACCACGTACGTCTGGACGGTCACCACTCATTATCCATATTTCGGGATGCCTCCCAATCAGGACCTCGGTTACCATCCAAACGAGGTGAAGATCTCCGGTCTTCGACCACCGTTTTCATCTTCGACTTTCAATCGTCGGTCAATTATTTGAAATGAGAATTAACTCGGCCTTCTCAAATAATTCACGGATATTTAGAATTTCAAATCAATTTATTTCAATGGTTAAATTATTCGACAACACCAATTTCGTTCTTTAATGTTATTTTCACACCAAACACATTCAACCATCAAATACAACATAAATCAAGCAAATTCAGTTTATTTCCATTCCATATCGCTTATGATATTTTATAACTATTTATCGCTATTTTTATTTATTTTAAAATAGCTAATTTATTCAAAACGACGCTTCGGGCCATAAAGCGGCCGTGGCGCTGTTTTTCTTCAGATTTGATTTACACATCTCTGAAAATCTAACCGTTGGATCTTCACAAAATTTACATCATTAGAAAGGTCTTTTCAAAACGAATCCAACGGTTCCAGTTTCGGGCAAATCCGACGGTCGGATCTCCCGGCACAATCGTTTGAAGTTTCGATTTCAAAATACGAACTACAGCGTCGTTATTCGATTAAATATATAATTATATTTATATATATATATATAAATATAATCGCTTCTGGCGCTGTTTTTCTTCAGATTTGAATTAAACATTCCAGACATTCCAACCGTTGGATTTTTACAAAGTTGGTGCCGTTGGGAAGATATTTCCAAGGCGAACCCGACGGTTGAGGTTTCGGGAAAATCCAATGGTCGGATTTCCCGTACTAGTCGTTTGAAATCACGGTTTCAAAATACGAACTGCACGGCTTCATTTCGTTTTAATTTTATTCATATTTATATAGTTATATAAATATAGTTTATTCAATGATTTCCATATCGTTTTCACTTCAAATATTTTTCTAACACCTTAAAATTTTGGAAAATTTCGCCATAACCTCCCCTGCACCGGGAGCATCGCAAATAGCGTTCCCGGTCCTTTTAATCTCAAAAAGAAAAAGAAAAAGCCAAGCGGCTAGCCAACAGGCTCATAAAATCATCACCCAAACAAAACAGTAAATGTGTACCTATTTGTCGGGCACAAAATTTTATTCCTCTTCTCTAGCCCCTTTGCTATAACCTGTTCAATGAATATGCATGTACATATATATACAGTTCATATCATTTATCATTTTCTATTCGAATTCATATTTGATTTCTATTTGGTTTAAAAACACCATTCATTCTAATGTTACATAAATAGGTGCAAATCATTTCATTAGCTAATTAATGAATATTTCAACTCATATATGTTTATTTTGAACAAGTGGCTATTTTTAACACTTCACATTTCAACGATTTATGCATACAATAAAAATGTGATTTTTATTGTAAAATAATTCATTTCAAAACACTATTTTCTATATAGTTCAAGTTGGTGATAAAAATGGGATTTTTATCATAAAACAATTTCTTTTAAGACGAGATTATTTTACACAGTTCATATAGTCGATAAAAGGTGATTTTTATTATCAAACAATTTATTTCAAAATATGAATACCACTCGACACATGAATTTCTAATCAACGAATGAATATCAATTCAACACATGAATGTTTTCTATACAATGAATAAATATAGTTTAAGCATATGAAAATAATTCAAACACACGAATATTATTCAAAATTTCGGCAGCATAACGGCAGGGTAGTTAAACCGGGACCGTGCCTAGTACGGCTCCTCGCTCTACCTTAAAACCTCGCGGTTTTTGACAATGGGGATCATGCATCTAGTTCGCACGCAGGCGGCATGTATATATTTATTTCATTTCCACAAACTAATCCTATGTGGTTTCAACCAAATATTTCTCAACCACCAATGGGAATTTTTCAACCACAATCAACCAATATCAATCACAAACAATTCCAAACAATCATTCGCTATCAATCAATTATCACAACAATTTCAATCAATAAATATCGTCCATGGTTTGTGGACGAGGGGCGTATATATATATATATATATATATATATATATATATATTTATATATAGCAATTCACTTTTACTTCAACACATATATGTTTAGAAAAAGAAATTGAAGAGTGAGAAATTCTCACCAAAAGCTATCCAATACCACGACTCTTCCTTTAGAGAAATCTTCGCCAATCTCGCCTTTTGTCGCTTCGTTGCCCGTATTCTCTACATATGTAAAAATCGAATTTTTACGATGCTATTCAATATATAAAAATATGATCTTTACTTCGACTTTCAATATATAAAAATATGATTTTTACCTCGACTTTCAATATATAAAAATATGATTTTTACTTCGACTTTCAATATATAAAAATAGGATTTTTACCTCGACTTTCAATATATAAAAATATGATTTTTTCTTTTCTACAAATCTGATCTTTTTAAAGTTTAAACCTTTTTCTTTTAACTTAAAATTAAAATCAGTTTAAAGTTCAAATCTTTTTCTTTTAACTTAAAATTAAAATCAGTTTAAAGTTCAAATCTTTTTCTTTTAACTTAAAATTAAAATCAGTTTAAAGTTCAAATCTTTTTCTTTTATCTTAAAATTAAAATCAGTTTTATATGCTTTATATAATTCAGTTTTATATGCTTTATAAAATTCAGTTTTAAATCTTTATAAAATTCAGTTTTACATTCTTTTTAAAAAAAATCAGTTTTACATTCTTTTTAAAAAAATTCAGTTTTACATTCTTTTTAAAAAAATTCAGTTTTAAATGCTTTTAAAAATCAGAATTAAACCCTTAATTAAAATAAATCAGTTTTATACCTAAAATAAAATAAAATAAAATAAAATCAACTTACATTGATTTGTTAAGGAGGAGGGGGTCGTTGGAGCAGTGGCGGTTGGCTGCGTTGGTCGCAGGAGGGGCGGAGGAAGTTACGACGGTGGAAGGTGGAGTCTGGCTTCGAGGCGGCGGTTCGATTCGCTCGCGATGGCTTCGAGGGGGGGGCTAATCGGGTGTCGCGATGCGGAGGAGGGAGAGTGAAGCGGAGGAGAGAGTGGCGCAGGTCGGAGGTGGTCTTCGGTGGTGGCGTCGCCGTCGAGTTTTAGGGTGTTTTTTTTTCTCTTTCTGGTTGAAATCGAAATGAATTACAGGGGGGGGGGGGCAAGGTATAGGAGGGAAAAATAGATTTTTTTATTTATTATTTAATTTAGCAAAAAGTTGACTTTTACATACGACCTCGAAACGAGGCCCACCGCCTGCCGTCCATAGCGTTTAACCCTCATTCCGAACACAATGGGATATGTATTGCAAGTTGATTTGATCGTTTGAATCAGTTTCTGTTGAATTTAAATTTAAATCACTATATTGAATTTTAAACGTACATTTCAAATTACCGGGGTCACATACTAACTAGAAAAATTCCAGAAAAATATTTTCTAGCTTCGTATTGACGATACGGTCCTAACAAAACTAGTTTCGTCAAATTCTGAGACCGTTTGAAAAATGGCCAATTTCCAGTCGATTAAAATCAACTGAAACTGGTCAAACGCGTTTTCTTTTGCCACGCTCACATATTGATTCGAAAAATTATGAAATTTGAAACCTAGCAATAACTTGACACTGCGGATCCAACAAAAGTGGTTTCGTCGAAATCCGAGGTCATCTGCAAAATGTCCATTTTTAAGGGCCTGAATTCCATAGCGACTATTCAGAATTTTCAACTGGACATATCTTTTGATTCCCGCTATCAAATTTCCATTTGTCCGATTCGTTAGAAAGATATCTTCAATTAGATTCCATTATTTTTGGTTTCACTAAAATCCGGATTGTTCTGCACCCGGTATATTCAATTGAAGTTTGAAATCGAATTATCGAACTACCGCGCTATTTTCAATTCTATATATAATTATAATTAATTATATTCGTTTTCAATTGTCGATCAAACTTAGTTTTCATTGCCATTATTTAAAATATTTATTTAAATATTTAAAATCCATTATTTTAGCCAATTTAAAAATTTTAAATTGGTTCAGATTTTCTGGGTCGTTACATGCGGTTTGACTTAAATCGAGAGCACTCAAGGCATCGAGCTTTAGCAGACCTTTGGTCTCCATCTCGAGTCGCAATTCCTATTTGTTTTCCTTTTTTTTATACGGAGGATTCAATTTGGTTTACTGGAAGAAAAGGAAGCGTTGAGGAAGTGGGTTTGAATAACTTTTGGATTTCAGAAGAAAATGGAAAAGAATAACGAAGGGTGAGGCTTATTTATAATTCAGAACAGAAGACAAGCCATTAAATTGCTGCTTCTTTGATATGAAAATTGGGAGACATAAATTTGATCTCGAGAAATTTACTTAGATCCACGCAACAAGTATAGGTCAGCTTGAATAAGAATAGGGTGGCTGCTAATTTGATTTTACTTTGATTAAATAACTTAAAATATCTCGTGGTCCTCGAACTACTATTCAACCGTAACGACCGACGTTCTCAGACTATATCGTTATTTTGGACTACGCGGAACTGATTCCAAAATTAAATTTGACTGTATAGAAGAGATAACAGATTAAATTAACGATTAAAATTAAATTCGATTTAAACTATAAATTGATTTCAAACAATTAAATTTATCAATAATAAATAATTATTATCATTCTAGTTCAATACAGAATTTATATTAATCGATTGTATCATTTCGATTCAGTTTTAACTTCTAAATTCAACTGTATTTTGTTTTCGTATTACTATATTTGATATAAATTCGTTTGTCGATTATTAAATTGATAAAATTAGTATAAAAATTTATATTACTATTTCAAACCAATATTTAAAATAAATATAAATATGCAATATTAAATGGCTAAAATTCCGGGATGTTACATTCCTTCCCCCTTAAAAGAATTTCATCCCCGAAATTACTAAGGCTGAAGAAATGCAACAAACCCGTTAACTTTTCAATAGCTCTCTTATGTTGAAACTCAATACTTCGTATTTCTGCACTTTTAGTTCCAACAAAACTTCTGGTTTTGGTGCAAACCATTAATTTCTCATTCTTATTTCAAAGTGCTTCAAATTGAATTCAATTTGGAAATTTTCTCTTTTATTTTTAAAAAATTTCAAAAGTGGAATTTTTTCTAAATCTCTAAATTTTGGAAAAAATTTGGCAGAGCCTCCCCTGTACAGAGGAGCTTTTGCAATATACCAAAAGAGAGAAAAAAGCATACATCGACCCATATTGGTCGGAAACATTTCATATACCCTAATTTGATATTTTGCATACGCGTACCTTATATAAGCATTTATTAAACGTGCAAGCTTAGCTTATAAGCAATCTGCATATTCAAAATCTAGCCAGGTAGGTCCATGTACCTTTACTAACTCAATTTAAACTCATAAGTTTCATAAATATGTAGTCAATAACTTTTATTCATGCTAAACTTTTAAACACGCGATTTCAACACAAACATACATACTATGCATATTTATTAAACATGCGCTAAAACAAGTTCTGATATTTAGTTTATGCCTCATTTCACTCATATTTCACATTAAATATGCATATATTCATTCAATTCAAATGACTTACAACTAATAAATTTTCATTTGACTTATATTCCCTACACATGCATTCCAATTCATCCAATTTGATTCTAATCTATTTATTTCGTTTAAAACAAGCAAAATTTTCTATGCATATTTGGTTTTATTGCGTTAATACAATAGCCACTTATATTCTGACCAAAATTTAAACTGATTCCCAATTTATTTATCCCTTTCAATTCAGTTTTACCAATTCCATTTATTTAACTTACATAAGTTAAATTTTAAATTCTAGAATTCAAATTCCCAGTTTTTATTTCAAATTCCCTTGAAATCATATAAACATATATACATATATTTATTTCCATCTCAAATTCAAACATTTGAATTCAACACAACTTGCTTTCTTAAATAATTTCCTTTGGAAATCTCATTAAGGTAGCAATCCATCACTTAGAAACTTAAAAATGAACACTGACGATGGCGCGCTTCATCATCAGAATTATTTTCTAGTGTCCGAAGTGAATTCAGTGCTTTATCACTTTCAAAAATCTAATTAAAATGATTTAATTTCAAAAACTCTTACAAATCAAAGTTATATTGTTTTAATATACTTTGAGAAAATATTTTCCAAACATCCGGGATTTAAATTCCAATTCTGATTTGAATCCAATTCAATTTCATCTCATTTGTATATATTATTTACATACAAATTCTATATATAATCATTTCAATTTTATAAGTGAAACACCCCACCTCCGTTAGGGTCACTCTCAAAGGGAATGCCCTAATTTTGGTGGAGGTTTATAAGTATAAGTCACAGATACACAAGACAGATATAAATACACATATTTTTGAACAGCGGAAAACAACAGCAACTTTTATTTCATCAAAATACGTGTTACACAAGCCATGCCATAATTGTCTTACAATACTTCCAAAAACATTACATTTTCATAACTGTCTTGATTTCATAACTTAAAGAAGCATAAAAACATAAGTAAACTGCACAAGTCCCCATAATTGCTATCCAAAGCCATAGTCCAAAACGAAATAGATCCAAGCAATACATTCTTTCTCTTCAAGCTGGATGTGAAAACTGTTCAAGCCGCGGTATTCCCTCCCTGTGGACCTTGGGGGGGGGGGGGAACGAAAGAAAAAAAGACGAAAGAAAAGTAGAGTCAGACATAAAGCCTGAGAAAGTCTAGGACTATTCAGGCTATGAATAAGGAAATGAGCATGAAAAGTACAAACTGGAAATGGGAAAGCACCGTAAACTAAGTTAAGTTGCATAGAGTCGAATACACTATCGTACCCCATATTAATCTCTGCAACCCTATAAACTAGTTCCCAACACGCACCCCATAATCAGGGTGAAGTGATCCATTTCTAATGATCGGCTCCTACTGGCATAGTTACATGTGTCTTACGGCCCCCGATGTTGTAGCTACCTATGCTGGTCCCACCATGGGGTGTATCAAGTCCCATGGTGGCGGCCCGACACAATTCTAGAATGCACAGGTATACTACTGGTGCCCAGTGCCTAATTTTTTTGCGCCGGAGTGTGTGCACGCCCGCACCCCGTTAGAACCTACACTGCTGCACCGCCGCCGTCGATTTGACCTCTTACAGTCAGCCCAGTAATCGTGCCCCACCCTGCCTAGTTCAGGGTATCCTGATACACCTTGTAGGGTTACTGCTGAAAAGGGTCCCCCGCTATTAGGTTTTCTATTTCTAGCCAACATGCTAAGTTGGTTAAGTGTTCTGTATAAACCTAACCCCCAATCAGTCTGTATAGTTTAGCATGTTCAATTTGATTAAGTATTAATTCAATTTACTTAATCCTATCAATCCCGACTCAGCCTTAATTGTCTTATTAAAGCCTCAACCACTCACATTAGACAGGTATTGTTGTGACTGCCTGTTGCTGGTTGGGTCCGGGCAGTCTTACGTCACAACTCAGTCTAACCTCGGGTCTTTATTGGCCTCAATGTTTAACGACCCACATTGGATAGGTATTGTTGTGACTACTGGACAGCCGGGCGGGTCCGGGCAGGTTTATGTCACAACTCAATCCAACCTCGGGTTAAACACATCGTATTTTCTAAGTTTACATATTTTGTCTCTTTTCTTTTTATATGTAAATATTTACAGCCCATTATTCAAATTCATCTTTATTGGGTAAAATTAATTTATACCACTTAAATGTTCTCAAGGTCATTGGCATGCGTCAAACATGCCAACACATATGTTTTATATTTTTAACCCAACGTCATTACCCCCGTTTTGTACATTCGCTATATTATAACATATGTTGGGCTTAACATTTAAGCCCAACTTAGCCACATGAAAATGGGGAGGCTTAGAACATGGTGTTTATATATCCTAAGTAACATCAAAAGGGGTGTGTGAACGCATGAACTTGCAACATAGCGATCTAATTAACATAAATTAGGCACTTGTGAACTTGCATTGTAATAGCATATAATCTTGACATAAAGCATACCTAAACATGAATCATGGTTTTAATCTAGTCATGTAAACTTGCATTTAAAATGTGAATCTAACTTAATTATGTGTCACATATATTATCATATGATTTTGATAACAACATAGGCCTAAAACATATTTTCAATTAGGCATAACACCAAACGTAATCTAGTCATGTTCATAGAGTCAACACAAGTTCACAAAGATGCTTACTTTTGTCACTAATACAAAAGTATGGTTTTCACTTGAATCATAATGCCTATTTCAACATAAATTCATATGAATCATAATACCCAAATGGATCCAACTACACTAAAAATGATCATAAAAATATACATAGAAGGATCTAAAATCATGTTGGCATAATAGTGAATCATATACTTGCATGAGTCTCAAATTAGTTGTAATAAACTACCACAAACATATAGTTGTTAACTTTCAACATGAATCATACACTTGCAAATATCCAATAGGTCTAACATCATTATACCACAACATCCCAAATCTATTCATAATTAGAATCATAGCAACATACAATTATGAATTATCGTCACCACAAATTAAGTACAATTCCATTTCTCATTTTACACAGATCAAATCTCAATTATTCATTCACATCGGAATAGCACTCTACTTACAACGTATGACGAATCTTCAATTCAGGATTCTGAATTTAGAGATGCTATCCTTTGTTGTAGGCGTTGTTTTGATTTAATTGTCGTTGCTTTAAGGTTTTGAATCAACTCCTAACCGTTTCTCGACTTGACGGCTATTCCTAGTCTTTCTTCAACAGCATGACAGCTCCATTCTCATTTTTATTTGTGTGAATTAGGTGGAGTCTTAGGTCCTTTTTATAGTGTTTGTGAATTGATTGGAGCCATCGATGGAGCTTAGATTAATATAAGCCATTTGTTTTAAAGAGAAACCAATCAAGACTTGACACATAAGCCCTAGTGACAAGACAAAGTCCAGAAATTCGGCCAAGCACAGACCAGGCCAGCCAGGAGGGGCTGGGTTCGACCTGGTTCAGGGGCCAGGTCGACTACCCAGTTAGACCCCCAGGACGACTACCCAGTCGACCCCCAGGTCGACTACCCAGTCGACCTGGGTGCCTTGGGCGGGAAAATTCCCGCCCAGCCCAATCTGGGTCCGATTTTTGAATTTTGAACTCGTTTCTGGACTGTTTCTGTCTGTTTGAATTTTAAACTGAATTTTGAAACTTCCGGAGGTCATATCTCCCTCATACGGGGTCCGTTTTACGCAAACTCGGACTCTATCTCAAGCAGAATTCCGAGACGAACGCAATGGCTTATCCCGTTTCCCTTAATTCTTTGATTTGAAATTAATTATCTTTAATTTATGAATTTCACTGTTATAGAACATACGAGGTGTTACATTCTCCCCCACTTAAAAGGATTTCGTCCCCGAAATCTTCAAGTTTAGGAAGAATATATATCCTAACATCCAAACGTCCATCTATTCATCCATCAAACACGAGCGTTAATTGTCCTTAAAAGACTTCTAATGCTTCATGATCATATGCAAGGTGTGTGTACATGTACTTATCTAATGCAAAATCAGGCGGCCTACTGATTCAGTTGACCTCCTTAATGCAAATTATGTAAGTGTCATGAATCCATTATGTATGCAAACCTTCCTATTCATGATTCTACATGAGTGCACAATCATTCATGTAAATGCAACATCCATATGACAACACATTAAACTTCAACCACGTAAGAATGTAAATACATATATGCATATGCAATATGAGGTGACTGAGCTGATCTAAAACCTAGATGGCGTGTGTATATGCAACCACGAGCAACCACTAGCAATCACTTGCAACCACTTGCAGCCATCATTCATAACATGTTTCAATTACATGTTTTCATCCAAAGGGTTTCTACCTAAAAGATAAGGTCGAGGAGATATACCCTAAAAGATGGATAAAGCATAACTTAAGGAAAAAGAGAGATCAAAGTTGTACCCTCGAAAAGAAAAGGGTAGGCTGCACGTATTTTGGCCTCAGTTTCCCAAGTCGCGTCTTCCTCGGCGTCGCTCCACTGAACTTTGACGAGCTTGACTTCGCGGTTGCGTAGCTTTTTCACTTCCGTTCCTAATATGTGGGTTGGAGCTTTCCTCATGGTTGCTTCGCGTTCCATTTCAGCTTGTTCAAGGATGTTTGGCTCTACCACTTCAGCAGACTCGTGTACACACTTCCGGAGGTGAGAAACATGAAAGACGTTGTGAACTCCGGCCAGTTTTTCGGGTAGCTCTAATCTATAAGCCATCTTCCCAATTTTCTCGATAATTGGAAACGGCCTTACGAACCTTGGTGCTAGCTTCCCTGTGGTTCCAAAACGAACGACATTCTTTAAAGGAGATACCTTAAGAAAAACCCTGTCTCCAACATCAAATTCAAGGTCGGTCCTCCTTTTGTCTGCGTAGGATTTTTGTCTGTCTTGGGGTGTCTTCATCCTTCTCCATATTAAGTCTACTTTCTCTGAAGTCTCTCGGATCATATCTGGTCCAAGTATGAGCTTGTCAGTAGACTCCCACCAACAAGTGGGCGATCGGCACGGTCTTCCATATAATGCTTCGAAGGGCGCCATTCCGATGGTGGCTTGGTAACTGTTGTTATAGGCAAATTCCACCAAAGGAAGATGGTCTTCCCACGTCCCTCCGAAGTCAAGGATGCATAGTCTTAAAAGGTCCTCCAAAACTCTGTTCACTCTTCCTATCTGGCTGTCGGTTTGGGGGTGATAGGCTGTACTCAAGCATAATTGTGTGCCTACCGCTTCTTGCAAACTCCTCCGAAACTCACTTGTGAAGATAGGGTCTCGGTCACTAACAATGCTGAAGGGTATTCCATGGAGTCGAACAATTTCCTTGAGATAAAGAGATGCTAGGGATGAGGCAGTCCTCTTACTCTTGACAGGTAAAAAGTGGGCGCTTTTAGTAAGCCTATCCACTATTACCCAAATGCTAGTGTTGCCTCTTCTAGACCTAGGCAGCCCATCAATGAAGTCCAATGCTATCCCACTTCCACTGTGGAACCTCTAGAGGATGGAGCAGACCGCCAGGCTTCTTCTGCTCCGCCTTAACCTATTGGCAAGTCATACACTTAGAAACGAAATCTGCCACGTCCTTCTTCATGCCGCTCCAAAAGAAAGTTCTCTTTATGTCCTTGTACATTTTATCTCCGCCTGGATGTATCATCATCTTGGAGTGATGTGCTTCTTCGAGAACCGTCTTTACTAAATCCCTTGTCCGTGGGACGCATAGTCTTCCGTCTCGCCTTAACCAACCCTTATCGTTGATGGAGTATCTGTTGAGGTGACTTGAAGTCTCACCCCTAATTAGCCTATCAATCGTCTCCACAAGCTGAGGGTCTTCGCGTTGTGCTGTCCCTATTGAGTCCACTAGAGTCGGGCGTACTTCGAGAGATGCTAGCAAGCCCGGTACAAAATCGGAGAAGGGCCTAAAGTTAAAACTGGCTATATACTCCAAGCTTTGTCTTTCTATAAAGAGCGGGCTTAGGGTCAGTTTCTTTCGGCTCAACGCGTCTGCCACTACGTTGCCTTTGCCCGGAGTGTAGGAGATCTCAAAATCGTACGAGGCAAGAAACTCCATCCACCTTTGTTGCCTCAAGTTAAGATCTCTCTGCGAGAAAAGTTATTTCAATGATTTATGATCAGTGTAAAGTTCGAACTTCTCACCTAGGAGATAGTGTTGCCAAGACTTAAGTGGAAAGACGATGGCAGCTAACTCAAGATCGTGGGTTGGGTAGTTCTTTTCGTGCACTTTCAATTGCCTTCCACCATAAGCTACTACCCTTCCTTCTTGCATTAAGACAGCGCCTAGTCCTGTCCCGCATGCATCCGTGTATACCGTAAACATTTTGCTTCCATCCGGCAAGGTCAGAACTGGGGCTGTTGTAAGAGCCCTTTTTAAGCGTTGGAAAGCAAACTCGCAATCCAAATCCCAAACAAACGCTAGGTTCTTCTTTGTTAATCTAGTGAGGGGAGCTGATATTTTTACGAAGTCTCTGATGAATTTCCGATAGAAGCCTGCAAGCCCGAGAAAGCTTCGGACTTCTGTTGCGTTCCTAGGTGTCTTCCAATCCTGTACCGCTACCACCTTAGCGGGGTCCACAGCTAACCCTTCTTTGGATACTACATGCCCAAGAAACCTTACTTCCTCTCTCCAAAAGTGGCAATTGGAGAATTTGGCTTTTAGCTGATGGACTCGCAGAGTTTCCATGATTGCCCTTAGGTGCTGAGCATGTTCTTCTTCACTCTTTGAGAAGATTAAGATATCGTCTACGAAGACTACTACGAACTTGTTGAGGAATTCTTTGAACACCCTACTCATCCGGTCCACGAAGTAAGCGGGTGCGTTTGTCAAGCCGAAAGGCATGACAAGCCATTCAAAGAAGCCGTCTGGGGTTCTGAATGCTGTCTTATCGATGCTATCTTCAGCCACCCATAGCTGATGAAATCCGGTCGCTAAATCGAGTTGGGAGAAAACTGATGCTCCTACAAGCTGATCAAACAGATTGTCAATTCTAGGGAGAGGGTGCCTATTCTTTTTCGTTAGCTTGTTGAGCTCCCTATAGTCAACACATAGACGGAGTGAACCATCCGCCTTTGTGGCGAACACCACTGGAGCGCCCCATCCTGAAATACTCCTTCTAATGAACCCCTACTCCAGAAGCTCTTTAACCTGTTTACTGAGCTCTATCCTTTCCTATGGAGCCATGTGTCTAACGGGCAACGTAACGGGCTTTGCATTATCTACAAGATATAAGCGGAAGTCTATCTCCCTCTTCGGGGGTAAGCCCTTCACCTCTTCGAAGACATCCAGATATTCACGGACCACTCTAACCGATTGCAAACTCTCAACAGAAGCATCTAGCGATTCAAGATAACTAAGCATAACCGCATACAAGGGATTACAAGTAATTTCCAGAGTGTTACCGAGTTGGGTCAGAAGCCTAACCGCCCTTTTCTCACAATCAAGGATGGCACCATTACTGGATAGCCAATCTATGCCCAAAATCAAACCATATCACGAGAAGCCCAAAACAAAGGCACTACATCTAAATTCTACGCTTAGAATAGAAATTTTCAATCCCACACAGATCATAGACAAATGAGCTAGGCCCCCGATTGGATTTGAAACAATTAAGGGGTCCTCTACCATACTAGTTTCTAGGTGCAGAGATTCTACTAAAGCAGATGAAATAAAGGAGTGTGATGTGCCAGAATCAAATAAAGTGCGAACTGGGTGATCATAAAGATAAACTACACTTTCTATAGAAGTATTTATACCTCACTGTTGCAGAGGTGGCGCTTCTAGCACATGAACCTGTGCCCCTGAGGTGGATCCAGCCTTCTGCCCCTGCCGTCACTTCTTTGGGCAATTCTTAGCCATGTGGCCTGCCTCACTGCAAGAAAAACATCCACCATTCAACTTGGCCTTCTTTTTCCGGCAATCTTTCACTAAGTGTCCCACTTTTCCACAGAAATTACGCTTCCTCTTCTCTTGGGACTTGTTGTCTTTCTCGCCCTTCTTAAAGTCTGTCTTCTTAGGCTGTAAACCCACTTTCTTCCCTTGAGAGCCTTCTGCCTTTTTCTCCTTCTTGCCCTTATCCTCTTCGTTCAGCAATGCCATCTGCACCAACCTTTCATGCGTAGCTCCCATGGGTATATGGGTCATGGCCAAACTGTGTGATGGCTCATTCAATCCTTTGACAAAGCGGAGAGCCTTCTTGTGTGGAGTGTTGACTAGGTCCAGTTCGAACCTACCCAGCTGATCGAACTGATTAACGTACTCTTTGACTGTCATATTCCCTTGCTTAATAAATAAGAATTTTTCCAATTGAAGGCCCCTTTCAGCTTCTGAGAGAAATTTAGCCTCAAACCTCGCCCTAAAGTCCTCCCATGTTTCCACTAGTCTTTCTGCATTGGTAACTTCCCACCAGTAGGAAGCCTCGCCTTTAAGTAGCCATACTGCCAGTTGTACCTTCTGCCTATCTTCTACCTCAATGATGACGAATAAGTCCTCGGTTTCCTTCAGCCAGTTCCTGACTGCCACGAAGGACTGGGTTCCATGAAAGTCCTTCCCTCTCATAGCTTTGAAATCTTTACATATCTTGGCAAAAGCATTACCACGTGCAGGAGGTGGAGGAGGAGGTGCTACTGCAGCTGGATGATTTCCTGCAGCTGGGGGAGGAGGAACAGTGAGACCTGGCTGATTGGCCCTTGCTTCTAAGAATCGTCTGAACCAACCAGGTATTGGTACACCCTCTGGCAAGTTAAGTTCTTCGTACATGCTGAAACAAAAAGGATAGATTCAAAACGAAGGATAAAAGATAGTACCTATGGCTTTGGGGGACTATGCCTTTTTAAAATAAAATAACATTTTATCTTTAAAAATGCTTCTTTAAATTTTCTTTTGAAAATAAATTTTCAAAACTTTTTATCTTATCTGGTAAACCTATGCTCTGATACCAAGTGAAACACCCCACCTCCGTTAGGGTTACTCTCAAAGGGAATGCCTTAATTTTGGTGGAGGTTTATAAGTACAAGTCACAGATACACAAGACTGATATAAATACACATATTTTTGAACAGCGGAAAACAACAGCAACTTTTATTTCATCAAAATACGTGTTACACAAGCCATACCATAATTGTCTTACAATACTTCCAAAAACATTACATTTTCATAACTGTCTTGATTTCATAACTTAAAGAAGCATAAAAACATAAGTAAACTGCACAAGTCCCCATAATTGCTATCCAAAGCCATAGTCCAAAACGAAATAGATCCAAGCAATACATTCTTTCTCTTCAAGCTGGATGTGAAAACTGGTCAAGCTACGGTATTCCCTCCCTGTGGACCTGGGGGAGGGAACGAAAGAAAAGTAGAGTCAGACATAAAGCCTGAGTAAGTCTAGGAATATTCAGTCTATGAATAAGGAAATGAGCATGATAAGTACAAACTGGAAATGGGAAAGCACCGTAAACTAAGTTAAGTTGCCTAGAGTCGAATACACTATCGTACCCCATATTAATCTCTGCACCCCTATAAACTAATTCCCAACAGGCACCCCATAATCAGGGTGAAGTGATCCATTTCTAATGATCGGCTCCTACTCACATAGTTACATGTATCTTATAGCCCCAATGTTGTAGCTACCTATGCTGGTCCTACCATGGGGTGTATCAAGTCCCATGGTGGCGGCCCGACACAATTCTAGAATGCACAGGTATACTACTGGTGCCCAATGCCTAATTTTTTTGCGCCGGAGTGTGTGCACGCCCGCACCCCGTTAGAACCTACACTGCTGCACCACCGCCGTCGATTTGACCTCTTACAGTCAGCCCAGTAATCGTGCCCCACCCCGCCTAGTTCAGGGTATCCCGATACACCTTGTATGGTTACTGCTGAAAAGGGTCCCCCGCTACTAGGTTTTCTTTTTCTAGCCAACATGCTAAGTTAGTTAAGTGTTCTGTATAAACCTAACCCCCAATCAGTCTGTATAGTTTAGCATGTTCAATTTGATTAAGTATTAATTCAATTTACTTAATCCTATCAATCCTGACTCAGCCTTAATTGTCTTATTAAAGCCTCAACCACTCACATTAGACAGGTATTGTTGTGACTGCCTGTTGCCGGTTGGGTCCGGGCAGTCTTACGTCACAACTCAGTCTAACCTCGGGTCTTTATTGGGCTCAATGTTTAACGACCCACATTGGATAGGTATTGTTGTGACTACTGGACAGCCGGGCTGGTCCGGGCAGGTTTATGTCACAACGCAATCCAACCTCGGGTTAAACACATCGTATTTTCTAAGTTTACATATTTTGTCTCTTTTCTTTTTATATGTAAATATTTGCAGCCCATTATTCAAATTCATCTTTATTGGGTAAAATTAATTTATACCACTTAAATGTTCTCAAGGTCGTTGGCATGCGTCAAACATGCCAACACATATGTTTTATATTTTTAACCCAACGTCATTACCCCCGTTTTGTACATTCGCTATATTATAACATATGTTGGGCTTAACATTTAAGCCCAACTTAGCCACATGAAAATGGGGAGGCTTAAACATGGTGTTTATATATCCTAAGTAACATCAAAAGGGGTGTGTGAACGCATGAACTTGCAACATAGCGATCTAATTAACATAAATTAGGCACTTGTGAACTTGCATTGTAATAGCATATAATCTTGACATAAAGCATACCTAAACATGAATCATGGTTTTAATCTAGTCATGTAAACTTGCATTTAAAATGTGAATCTAACTTAATTATGTGTCACATATATTATCATATGATTTTGATAACAACATAGGCCTAAAACATATTTTCAATTAGGCATAACACCAAACGTAATCTAGTCATGTTCATAGAGTCAACACAAGTTCACAAAGATGCTTACTTTTGTCACTAATACAAAAGTATGATTTTCACTTGAATCATAATGCCTATTTCAACATAAATTAATATGAATCATAATACCCAAATGGATCCAACTACACTAAAAATGATCATAAAAATATACATAGAAGGATCTAAAATCATGTTGGCATAATAGTGAATCATATACTTGCATGAGTCTCAACTTAGTTGTAATAAACTACCACAAACATATAGTTGTTAACTTTCAACATGAATCATATACTTGCAAATATCCAATAGGTCTAACATCATTATACCACAACATCCCAAATCTATTCATAATTAGAATCATAGCAACATACAATTATGAATTATCGTCACCACAAATTAAGTACAATTCCATTTCTCATTTTACACAGATCAAATCTCAATTATTCATTCACATCGGAATAGCACTCTACTTACAACGTATGACGAATCTTCAATTTAGGATTCTGAATTTGGAGATGCTATCCTTTGTTGTAGGCGTTGTTTTGATTTAATTGTCGTTGCTTTAAGCTTTTGAATCAACTCCTAATCGTTTCTCGGCTTGACGGCTATTCCTAGTCTTTCTTCAGCAGCATGACAGCTCCATTCTCATTTTTATTTGTGTGAATTAGGTGGAGTCTTAGGTCCTTTTTATAGAGTTTGTGAATTGATTAGAGCCGTCGATGGAGCTTAGATTAATATAAGCCGTTCGTTTTAAAGAGAAACCAATCAAGACTTGACACGTAAGCCCTAGTGACAAGACAAAGTCCAGAAATCCGGCCAAGCACAGACCAGGCCAGCCAGGAGAGGCTGGGTTCGACCTGGCTCAGGGGCCAGGTCGACTACCCAGTCGACCCCCAAGTCGACTACCAGTCGACCTGGGTGCCCCAGGTCGACTACCCAGTCAACCTGGGTGCCTTGGGCAGGAAAATTCTCGCCTAGCCCAATCTGGGTCCGATTTTGGAATTTTGAACTCGTTTCTGAACTGTTTCTGTCTGTTTGAATTTTAAACTGAATTCTGAAACTTCCGGAGGTCATATTTCCCTCATACGGAGTCTGTTTTATGCAAACTCGGACTCTATCTCAAGCAGAATTCCGAGACGAACGCAATGGCGTATCCCGTTTCCCTTAATTCTTTGATTTGAAATTAATTATCTTTAATTTATGAATTTCACTGTTATAGAACATACGGGGTGTTACAATAATAGCAACCAATTCATCCATATATAAATAATTCTAGAAAATTATTTATCTTTCATATCAAAATATAATTTTGGGTAAAAATTTTCATTTACCCATTTTAAAACAATATTATGTCTAACTACTCTGTTCAAGTGTTTAGAAACTCTTATCGACGTTGTGGCATCCCACAATTCAACGAGAATTCATAAACCACTCAACAGACAAGCCAACACAATATAAAACAGTCCTTTTATATTAACATACAAATACGCTCTCTCATATATATATATACACACACACACACACACACTCACTCAACTCATTCTAGAGTACCACTGACCCTATCTCTAATGAGTAAACCCCCACCAAAGCCTAGGTATTCGCTCAACCTAAGCTTAAATACCAACTGTAATGGCCCGAAAATCCATACTATCTGAGCTGACTAATACAACATACGTCCAACTCAAATAATACAGAAATACGAGTAATTAGGGTTAAAGAAAATAGAAAAGATAGAAGATGAACAGAAATAACAAAATAGAACCTCACCGAAGAATGAATAAAATATATTATATAACATAACTTTGAAATACAAATTTGTTTTGTATATACATACCA
This sequence comes from Allium sativum, assembly GCA_030737875.1. Taxonomy (NCBI): domain Eukaryota; kingdom Viridiplantae; phylum Streptophyta; class Magnoliopsida; order Asparagales; family Amaryllidaceae; genus Allium; species Allium sativum. The sequence goes on from CM060920.1 coordinate 919,272,212, forward strand.
TATCAGTGTACAACATAACACTTGATACAACAGAAATAACTCTAAATAACTAACAGTGAAGCCTCCTGCTCTAAGCTCCTCCAAGTGTATCTATAAAGCCTGAAACACTTGACTTCTCGTACAAATATGGGCCCCCCAAGAGTTTAGGAAAAAACAAACAAAATAAACTCTGGGTCAGTCATGGGACTGGTGTGAGTAAACTCCAACCATATTGTTTAACTTTAAAAAAAACCATTTAAAAGAAAAGGATAATAGTAAGACCAGCCCACTCATAAACACGGACGGTTTTTATCTTACTATAACCCAAAACATTTTTGATATCAAAATCCAGTGATATTATAATAATGTCTAATCAAATAAATAACCAAATAGTAGAACGCTTGCATCTCACGCTCTACATACATATTATAAAATCAAAAACCGCAGGACGCTTATTGGAGATTGGATTCCAACTATGACAAGGTATGGGACCACATGCCGATAGTGTATCTCTAAAGGAGAATACTAGGTTCAACAAGAACGTCTTGCAACCCGGCCCACACAAGACCGACCACTCATTTCGCTTGAGTGTATCGAATGTATATCACCAACGGTCGGGCTCAAACCATCGTTTCCCGAAAATGGACAGCATCAAAATAGATTAAAGAAGTAAAAGAAATTTTTCTAGATAGGTGATTATACACCCTAATGGGAGCGACCCACATAGCCATGCTGCCTGCCCGATTTTTTCATTTCCTGGTTGTGAAGCTTGAGGCTACGTCTATCTTTTAGAACATCCGGCCAGCATACACTTTGAATGCCACATCGTCAAACCCGTCAAATCACTAGTTGATCTTCCCAAAAATATTACGGGTATAAAAGCTAAGAGAAACGAATTTCTTCGCCATCAGACGTAATACCTTGAAAAGATCGTCTTATGTGACCGTTAGGAATACTCTGTCAGACATTCGTCCATAAAAATTGTCTTGGGACTGGACAAACATAACAGCTTTTGAATTTCACTCCATTTTCAATTTTCTTCATTATAATCTAATTCGCAACGCCTGTGCCTATACGGAGTGGTTTTTCGGATATCAAATCCAACCGGACTCTCCGTATTGACAACGATGGTAAAAAATCTTTGATAGTCAGTGATGTAACTATCAAAGGGAAAAATAAACATCCATCAAACAATTTCACAATCACTGGACCTTTCTAATATTTTATATTAAATTCATTTCTTAGCGAATTCTATATATATCGTTATATCGATTTATATTATCAAAATTTCTTAAAAATATTTTAACTCCTGAAATTTCCGGAAAATTTCGCCAGCACCTCCTTTGTACCGGTCAATAGTTCAAACCCAATTCGCCTCTCTAGGCCCTTTCCATTCAAAGAGAAAATCAAAAATCCAAGCGACTTGCTGATTCATCGCATAATACCTCGTATGGAAATTTAAATATGTACTTTTTGTCGGGCACTTAAATTATAATCTTCGTACTCTCTTTATACACTTCATCCCATACCTATTTAACATATACACACCTACCTTTCGTTTATTTAAATCAACACAACCATTTGAATTAATTACCTATAGTTCCACTACTTAATTCCCAAATTGCTTCATTTACTCGGTTTGGATCGATGATGTTTGTAAACAAGTCGAATTCCATTTCGAATTCGAGTTCGCATTCGATTTTAGAATTAAACCCACAAATTTCAATTTACTTATCCAAAGTTAAATTCAATCCAAAACTCCTTTAATTAATTAATTTCTAATCAGTTAACTTTTTCAATAATTAAAAATCTGATTTTTGTTTTCAAAAATCAATCCATTACTCGACTTGAATTCATATTTAATCTATATCTCAATTTCGGATTTTACTGATGGAAATTCGAATTTTTATTCACTGAAAATCCATTTATTTAATTAAACAAACGGTTATGGTTTTAAAACGATTATGGCGCTGTTTTTCTAAAAATTTGATTTTGACATAACCCAAAATCTATAAAACAAAATTCAGATTTTTCTTTCCCATTAGTAAATTATTATTCAATAGGTCCAGGTGTTTCTTGTTTCATGAAATTCCGACTTATATTGAGTTCTATAAACTCAATTGAAGTTCAAAACGCCAATTTCGAACTACCGTGCTACGGCAAGTTCATTTTAATTAAATTGAATATAAACGTTTTAAAAAAAACTTCGTTATAAAATAATTCTAACTCCATTTTCAATAAATTGAACCTTTTATCCAAAACTATCTCAACAATTCATATTATTCAAGTCGGCGATTATTTTATTTCACATTCCTAACTCAGTTATGAATTTATTCAACTCAATTTCTTATATTCAATTCCATTCCCCTGGAGTTAAATTCGATATAATCGAATTCCGATTATTAATTCATTTATAAATTAATTAATTCAACATCCTTTTCCATCACAAACTAATATCATCCCTTGATAATAGTGAAGTCATTCAAGTTGGGATATTTTATTTATCTCTCTGACCTTGACCGACAACGTTTTTATCTTGAGATAGACAAAAGCTTGTAATACACAAAATGTAACACCCCGAATTTTAGTTAATACTAAAATTCACTAATTACAGGATAAAGAATCTCAGACGTGGGAATTGGGGGTAACGGGCTGCGTTATTGCGTTCGTCTCGGAAAAATACGCGAAATAGAGTCCGAGTTTTCGAAAATCGGAGTCCGTATGGCCCGGTTATGGCCCAAAGAAGTTTGCAGAAAAATTAGAGCTAAAAACAGATTTAGGAATTTAAACTCAAATTTAAATTCAGATTTGGAATGGGCCAGGCGGGGTCAGGCGGGAAGCTTCCCGCCCAACCCATGTCGACAGGGCTGTCGACAGGCCTGTCGACAGGGGTGTCGACATGCCTGTCGACTTGCATGTCGACAGGGTGGCACCGTTCTGTGAACCTGGGTGCACCAGGTTGCACCAGGTTGGGTTTCAGGCTGGCTAGGAGGGCTGGTTCTAGAGATTTCCTAAATCTAAGGGTCCTAATTTAATCTAGGGTTAATCTAAGGGCCTAAAACACTCTCTTAATCTATAAATACACCCTAAACCTACCTTAATCCTTACCAAAAATAGAAATAATGGCCTCATGCCGCCAAATTAAATCCTAAGAGAAGCCTCCACTAATCTAAGAAGAAATTTGCAAGCTAAATCCTCTCTAATCAATCTTTAATCATCATTATCTTCATAGTTAGCAACTAATTCTACTTCATAAGGTTGCTAATCTTGAGTTTGGTGAGTTTCTATCACTTTAACATCATTTGTTAAAGTACGTAGATTGGGTGTAATGAGACTTATGGTCTTAAATGCGGATTAGTGAGTATGAATCATGAATAATGATATGTTACTCTATGTTGTTCTATGTTTATGCATATGTGATAAGTTGGTTTATGCATGCTTAATAAGTTGATTTATGCATGTTTAACAAGTTGATATATGCATGTTTAATAAGTGGATTTATGCATATTTAATAAGTGGAATCATGCATGTTTAGGAAAGTGAGATATGCAAGTTGAAAGTGATATGCAAGTTAAGTATATGTTTAAATGCAAGTTGAAAGTGATATGCAAGTTAAGTATATGTTTAAATGCAAGTTGAAAGTGAAATGCAAGTTGAAAGTGATATGCAAGTTATGCATGCTTATGCAAGTGTATGGATGATTATGCAAGTCATATATATGTTTAAATGCAAGATTTATGTGATATGCAAGTTATGCATGCTTATGCGAGTATATGAATGCTTATGCAAGATATGTATATGCTTAAATGACATGATATGCAAGTTATTCATGTTTATGCAAGTATGTGAATGCTTATGCAAGTATGTGGATGCTTATGCAAGTATGTAAATGCTTATGCAAGTTATGTGTATGCTTAAATGCACGTTTAACATGTTATGCAAGATATGTGTATGATAATATGCAAGCTCATATGCAACATGTTATGCAAATCATGTGTATGATAATATGCAAGTTTGGGTTATATGTAGTTGGGTTAATATATGCTCATATATGTAAGTTGACATCCTCTTAACCCATGACAAAGTTGTATGCAAAACCCATGATACTTGTGATGATCTTCCCCTTATTATGTCATGTAACGAGAACGATTTACGTGGGGAACGATGGGGTTGGTAAATATGTTAATAAATGAATGTTTGGGTATGATTAAGCATACCATAAAAATAAATTACCATAAGTGGGAATTTACCTATTGAGTTAGGTCTACCCCATGGGAATTTACCTATTGAGTTAGGTCTACCCATGTTATGGAAAACTTGATATTAATTAGGGATAATTAATATAGGGGTGATTAATTAGGTGTAATTAATCGACTAAGACACGAGGTTGGACTCATTTGTAGTGTAAAACTGCCCGGACCCGACCGGCTTAACCAGTTGCTACAAATGTCAGCCCAATGTGAGAGGTCTTAGCCATAAATTAAATACGTGATTAAGGTAAAGACACGAGGTTAGACTCTGTTATGACGTAAGACTGCCCGGATTCTACCGGCTTAACCAGGCGGTCATAACAGCCAGTCTAATGTGGGAGGTCTTTATGGGAGATCACGGTCTGAATTAATGAAGAAACACTTAACCATAATAGCATGTAGTGGGACATGAGGGGTTAAGTGGGTGCCTTGGGTGGCATGAGGAAATTTGGTGGTTGCCTTGGGTGGCATGTGGAATCTAGTGGGTTGCCTTGGGTGGCAATAGAAAATACGATTAGAATACTTAACCAAGTGGAAACATGTAATTAAACATGATTAAAGGGTTAAGTGGGATACACTAGATAATTGACAAGCTTAAGTGGGTAGCTTGTGGAGGCCCATTTCAACCAATATCCCAAACGTATCTTTGTGGGCTTGACCCATGTCGAGTGACGGGACACGCATATTGGGCTTGATTATAAGAGGCCAAAACGGGTTAGCGGTGGCAACGCAAGTCCAACGGGTTTCATATGCGTGTGTGGGCCCGGGCTGGTAGATAAGCCGTTGTTGCATCGTGTAGATATAAAGCCGTGCACCGTTAGTATTGGGTAGCCACTTTAGGGGAGTGATACACCCCACTGTGGGACCAGCACGGGTATCTACGGTAGGGAGCCGATCGCTTGGGGAGTAGTGGGTACACCTAATGAAGATAGGGGCAGACGGCACCTATGTAGGGGTACACGAAACTACTGGGTAAGAATACTGGGTACACCTAGTGGAGACAGGGGCAGACGGCACCTATGTAGTGGACTAGGGGTACAAGAGACTACTGGGGAAATTTTCTAAGTCTTTGGAAGGGATCAACCTTTAAGTAGGAAGGACTGGTGTGGTGCAGTTAGTAATTATCTTTGGGTGGGTAGATGCGTCCTGATGGTTATCTTAGTTTATCCTAAGTCTACCAAGCTGCTTAGTGTAGCCATTCAACCCCAGATATTACCGTAGGTCAAGTTTATGTCTTCTCTGGTTACTTTAATGATTGTATTGTTAAAGTTATAGGACTCACTCAGACTTATGTCTGACCCCGTTGTTTTTATCTTTTTCCCAACCCTCAGGTCCTACGGTGGATCCTAGCGGTAGTAGAGCTTGATCGGATTGCTGTTCCAGTCTTTAGGAGCTTGGGTAGATGTAAAGCTCCAGTTATCCAGTTATCTTTTCTTTTGTTATGGCTATTGTATGAGAGAGTGGGATTATGTACTTCTTTATTTTGATGGATATTGTACTTGACTTTTATCGTGGTTTTATGATGTAACCAGACATGTTTATTTCCGCTGTTATGAGATGATGTTTTAAAATTTCAAGTACTATTTATATCTGTCTTGTTGTAATTTTTCTGTTCTATATTCACTAAAATACTCCACCGATGCTATGGCATTCCCTTTGTGAGTGACCCTAGCGGGCGTGGGGTGTTACACGTGGTATCAGAGCAAAGGTTACCGGAACAGATAAAATTTTTAGAAAACTATTTTTCTAAAACATTTTTGGAAAAGATATTTTCAAAAACATGTCTTTTAAGAGAAAAGTTTTTGAAAGAAAAGCATAATCCCCAATAGCCATATCTATATCCTTCGAATTCTCCGTTTTGAATCCTTCCTTTTTTCGTTTCAGCATGGCCGAGAATCTTAATCTTCCAGAGGGTGTGACGGTACCAGTATGGTATAGGAGATTGATGGAGGCTAGGGCCACCACTGCGGGTCCAGCAAATATTCCTCCACCAACCGTAGCACCCGATCTTCCTCCTCCCCCTCCTTCTCGCACGGATACTTTTGCTAAGACTTACAAGGAATTTAAAGCTATGGGAGGGAAACCTTTTCAAGGATCTGAAACCTTTGTGGAGGCTAGAGATTGGCTTAAAGAGGTGGAAGAGTTGATAGATATCTTTGAGATGGAAGAAGGGAAGAAAGTCAAGTTGGCTGCTTGGTTAATGAAGGGAGAGGCCTCATTCTGGTGGGAGGTCACTAATGGAGAACGCCCCGTTGACTCTTGGGCGGATTTTAAGCAAAGATTTGTGGCAAAGTTTCTCTCAAGGGCGGAGGAAAACTTGTATATGGAAAGATTCTTGACTCTAAAACAAGGAAATCTTTCGGTGAAGGAATATGTTAACAAGTTTAATCAATTGGCAAGGTTTGGCCTAGACATGGTCAATACACCGGAGAAGAAGGCTTTGAGGTTCGTGAAAGGCTTGAATGAACCGATGCATGGGTTGGCTATGACTCACATCCCTATGGGGGCCACCTTTGAAAAGCTAGTTGACATGGCACTCATGTATGAGGAAGAGAAGGGTCCTAATGCTAATAAGGCACCCGAGAAGAAGGGAGATCAAAAGAGACCTCAACAACAGCAAAGCAAAGGTGGGAAAGGCAACGGTGGCAAGGGCAAGAAGAAGAAGTGTTTCAATTGTGGGACACCTGGCCACCTAAGCAAGGATTGTCGCAAGAAGAAGAAGACCGGCTGCTTCCACTGTGGCGAAGCAGGGCATCTAGTAAAGGATTGCCCTAAGAAAGGGCAAAGGACGGGATCTACCTCAGGAGGACAGGTGCAAGCTCTTATGGCACCGACTCAGGCTAGGGGGCAAGTACAGGCTCTCGCGGTTCCACCGATTCAGGAGAGAGGTAGAACTATTTCCGTTGAAAGTCTGGTTTTTCTATTTGACCATCCTGTCCGTACATTATTTGATTCAGGCGCATCGCATTCGTTTATCTCGTCATCATTAGTCGAGTTACTGCACTTGGACACCAGTCTGGTAGATGATCCCTTGGTTGTTTCAAACCCAATTGGGGGCTCCACTTATTTGTCCATGATATGTTTGGGTTTGAAGATTTCTATACTTAGCATTGAGTTTAGATGTGATGCTTTTGTATTGGGCTTCACGGGCTATGGGTTGATTTTGGGCATGGACTGGTTATCCAGTAATGGTGCCATCCTTGATTGCGAAAGGAGAGTTGTTAGGCTGATGACCCGCTTGGGTAACACTCTCGAGATTTCTTGTAATCCCATGGACTCTGTTATGCTAAGTTATCTTGAATCGCTTGACGCTTCGGTCGAGAGTTTGCAATCTATGAGAGTGGTCCGGGAATATCCGGATGTGTTTGAGGAGGTGAAGGGCTTACCTCCGAAGCGGGAGATTGACTTCCGAATATATTTGGTGGATAATGCTAAACCGGTATCTTTACCAGTGCGCCACATGGCTCCTCGTGAGAGGAGGGAACTCCATAAGCAAGTAGGGGAGTTGCTTGAGAAGGGGTTCATAAGACGGAGCATATCGGAGTGGGGTGCTCCAGTAGTATTTGCTACGAAGGCGGATGGGTCCCTCAGACTTTGTGTAGACTATAGAGAACTCAACAAGCTCACAAAGAAGAATAGACACCCATTGTCGAGGATTGATGATCTTTTCGATCAGTTGGTTGGCGCTTCAGTATTTTCTCAGTTGGACTTGGCCACGGGGTTTCATCAGTTGAGGGTGGCTGAGGATAGCATAGACAAGACTGCCTTTAGAACTCCGGATGGTTTCTATGAGTGGCTGGTGATGCCATTTGGGTTGACGAACGCCCCTGCATACTTTGTTGATTTGATGAGTAGGGTGTTCAGGGAGTTCCTTAATAAATTCGTGGTGGTCTTTGTGGATGACATCTTAGTGTTTTCTAAGAGTGAAGAAGAGCATGCCCTACATCTTGGGGAAGTGTTGAAGACTCTTCGAGCACATAGCCTTAAGGCTAAATTCTCTAAATGTCACTTCTGGAGGAAGGAAGTACGATTCTTGGGGCACGTGGTCTCCAAGGAAGGGATAGCTGTGGATCCCGCGAAGGTAGTATCAATTCAGGATTGGAAGGTTCCGAAGAATGCTACCGAAGTAAGAAGTTTCTTGGGGTTGGCGGGTTATTATAGGAAGTTTATTAAAGACTTCGCGAAGATATCAGCCCCATTAACCCGCTTAACAAAGAAGAATCTTGTTTTCACATGGGACATAGATTTTGATGATGCGTTCCGACGGTTAAAGAGAGCTTTAACCACCGCTCCAGTTTTAGTGTTGCCAGATGGGAGCAAGCCATTTGTTGTCTATACCGATGCCTGTGGGACAGGACTTGGTGCAGTCTTAATGCAAGAGGGAAGGGTAATAGCCTATGGTGGAAGGCAGTTGAGGGCACATGAGAAAAATTACCCTACCCATGATCTAGAGCTGGCCGCTATTGTTTTTGCGCTTAAGATTTGGCGCCATTATCTTCTTGGTGAGAGATTCGAGTTGTTCACTGACCATAAATCTTTGAAGTACTTGTTCTCTCAGAAAGATTTAAACTTAAGACAGCAAAGGTGGATGGAGTTTTTAGCATCCTATGACTTCGAGATATCGTATACCCCTGGCAAGGGTAACGTGGTGGCGGACGCCTTGAGTAGGAAGAGGTTGTCCTTAAGTCCATTGTTCGTGGAACGACAAAGCTTGGAGTTTATCTCGATGTTTGATTTCAGACCTTCCATTGATTATGTACCCGGTTTGCTAGCTTCCTTGGAAGTTAGGCCTACTCTTTTGGGGCGGATTAGGGAAGCCCAGAGGGACGACCCACAGTTGGTTGAGTTAGTAGAGAAACTCATAAGGGAGGAGTCGTCCAGCCATTTGAGTAGGTACACCCTAGACGATAGGGGGTGCTTGCGTAGAGACGGCAGACTTTGTGTACCGCAAGACGAGGGTTTGAGGAAGGCTATTCTTGATGACGCACACCGTTCTAGGATGACCATTCATCCCGGTGGGGATAAGATGTACCAAGACATGAAGAGGGTTTTCTTCTGGGCCGGTATGAAGAAAGATGTGGCCGAGTATGTAGCTCGATGCTTGGTATGTCAACAAGTGAAGGCGGAGCATAGGAAACCAGGGGGGTTGCTTCACCCGTTGGAGGTTCCGCAATGGAAGTGGGATAGCGTCTCGATGGATTTTATTGACGGGTTACCCAGATCGAGGAAAGGTAATACAGGAATTTGGGTGGTGGTAGACAGGCTTACTAAAAGCGCCCATTTCATACCTGTGAAGAGTAAGAGGACCGCTCCATGGTTAGCTTCAGTATATCTTCGAGAGATAGTTCGATTACATGGGGTACCCTCTAGCATAGTAAGTGATCGAGATCCTATCTTCACTAGCGAGTTCTGGAGAAGTTTGCAAGAAGCAATAAGGACTCAATTGTGTCTGAGCACCGCATATCATCCTCAGACGGACGGCCAGACTGAGAGGGTGAATCGTGTTCTAGAAGACCTTTTGAGGCTTTGTATCTTAGATTTTGGAGGTACATGGGAAGAGCATCTTCCATTGGTAGAGTTCGCCTATAATAACAGCTTTCAGTCCAGTATTGGTATGGCTCCTTTCGAAGCTCTCTATGGAAGGCCTTGTCGATCACCTACATGTTGGTGGGAATCTACGGATAAGATCTTACTTGGGCCCGATATGGTTAGGGAGACTTCTGAGAAGATTGATTTGATTCGAAGGAGGATGAAAGCAGCGCAGGATAGGCAGAAATATTATGCGGACAAGAGAAGGACGGATCTTGAGTTTGAGGTTGGGGATATGGTTTTTGTTAAGGTATCTCCGTTGAGAAATGTTGTTCGCTTCGGATCCGTTGGGAAGTTAGCACCGAGGTTTGTTGGGCCGTTTCCTATCAAGGAAAGGATTGGACAGATGACATATAGGGTGGAGTTGCCCGACAGACTTAGTGGTGTTCATGATGTATTCCATGTATCACATCTAAGGAAATGCTTACATGAGACCGCAGAGGTGGTAGAGCCAAGCTTGCTTAGAGATGTAGAGGTAGAGCGTGATGCGACTATTCGACGAGCTCCTACTCACATCCTTGGGTCAGAGACTAGGAAGTTGAGAAACAGAGAGGTTCGGCTAGTCAAAGTGCAATGGGGAGAAGATGAGAGCAACGCGACTTGGGAGACGGAAGCGAAGATGCATTCATTGTACCCATTTCTTTTTGAGGGTATGTCTTTACTTTCTCCTTTATCACTTGTCTAGTACTTATCTTATCTTTGGTATGTCCTCTCGTTAGTACCTTTGACCTTTAGATAGGGTAAACCTATGGTTGAAACATGTGTTTGAGACATGTTATGGTTGATGGATGCAAGTGGATGCAAGTGTTTGCTAGTGGTTGCTCGTGGATGCATATACACACACTCTAGGCACTAGATCGGCTCAGTCACTTCATATTGCATATTGCATAAAATTGTGTGTAGGAAAATATATTTATGGATGTATAATGGTTGTATTATCACATGGATAATGCATTTTGGTGAATGATTGTGCACTCATGTAGATATTGTATGTGTCGATAGGGTTTTCTCGCATACATAATGGATGCATGGCACTATCATGGTTTGCATATGTTCATACATTAGATAGGGAACATATACACACACCGTTTGCATATGCTCATACATCATTAGAAACTGTTTAAGGACAATGGATGCCCGTGGTTGATGATTTGAGTAGATGGTTGTTTGGATGGTAGGATATGCATTCTCCTTAGCTTAGAGATTTCGGGGACGAAATCCTTTAAGGAGGGGAGAATGTAACACCCCGAATTTTAGTTAATACTAAAATTCACTAATTACAGGATAAAGAATCTCAGACGTGGGAATTGGGGGTAACGGGCTGCGTTATTGCGTTCGTCTCGGAAAAATAGGCGAAATAGAGTCCGAGTTTTCGAAAATCGGAGTCCGTATGGCCCGGTTATGGCCCAAAGAAGTTTGCAGAAAAATTAGAGCTAAAAACAGATTTAGGAATTTAAACTTAAATTTAAATTCAGATTTGGAATGGGCCAGGCGGGGTCAGGCGGGAAGCTTCCCGCCCAACCCATGTCGACAGGGCTGTCGACAGGCCTGTCGACAGGGGTGTCGACATGCCTGTCGACTTGCCTGTCGACAGGGTGGCACCGTTCTGTGAACCTGGGTGCACCAGGTTGCACCAGGTTGGGTTTCAGGCTGGCTAGGTGTGAAGACCCGCAACTTCCCCGTAAAGGAAAGCGACGGATAGTTCGAGAACAAACCACAGCAGAACGCATACAGAAGAACATTTCATTGTATATTACAACAATGCATCAGATTACAAGAATATATAGAGTATAAATGAATATTACACAGAAATATCAGAGATTTAAATTACATTTAAATACATAGCAGCGGAAAATAATACAATACACAACTAGAATGAGATATACGGATACAAAGCTTTCCGGATATCGTTCCAGCTGTAAACCAGGATCCTGTGAATATAAATCTGCAAAACCCAAAACTACTAGCTGCCCATGTCAAAATAAGGGCACCCAGAGTTTAGGTTAAAACAATAAACTCCAGGTCAGTCATGTGACTGGTGTGAGAACTAAAACAGTTATTAATCTTTATTTTAAATCATTAGGTAAATCAAGGGACCACGCCGTATAATACGGAACGGGTTTCCTCCCAAGAATACCAGTGCATGAAACAAACAGCGCAATGCTAAATAAAGAAAAATGAAGCTGTTATAAGACCCAGGTCCCATCACACAATGCAACGCAGTCGAGGATAGGGTTTTCCCTTATAACAGCCAAAGGATGCTTGATACGTTTTAAAACAAATCATTTGATACTATTATAAGTGTATAAAACAACTTCAAATCATAAGTATCAATCATAGGCGGCATGAGCGTCCCATGCCACTATGTCGCCATATATAGGTTTACAAATAAAACCGCAAATGTCACGTATTTGGAAATTGGATTTCCATCTATGAACCGAGGCAAAAGATAGTCCTCAACCGATTCGAGACGCTCTAGCCCGCCCCTCAGGAACAGCCGCAACTGCCCCTTGGATCGTCAGGGCCGGTCCACACGGAGTGGATTATTATGCCTGAACAATACGTCTCCCCACCCTATGGGGTGTAAGTCTGGTCCGTCAGCCGACCAGAATGCATTCGGCCGAAACCGATATAACCGAGGCGCCTCGCAACAGCAACAACCACATAAGTCAAACTCGTCAGGGCGTGTAAAACCACTGACGCCACTTCTAGCTAGAAAGAAACGCAAGTCCTCCCTGAGGTCCGTCTCCCGTTTTTGGTTCATACCTGGTGTGAAACACGCGAGGTAAACGTTACACAAAGCTACGCCACAAAGGCCGTGCTTTGATCATCACCACAAGACTTTGCTTTTCAACAGAAGCCTTGATCATTTGCATCTTAGCATGCCACACAGGCAAACCATCCTATGCAACCGATATCAGTCACACAGAATGAAATCCGATGTCAGACACACAGTCCATTTACAAGTCCGTTCTGGGTCTGAACGAAACCGGAGGCACCTAGTACCCCGCATATCCATCGATCTCCAAGTACGTCTGGACGATCACCAACTGTTTCCATCTTCTTGGGTGTACAGCCCAATCAAGATCATCAGTTATCACCCAAACGACGTGAAGACTTCCGGTCTTCGACCATCGTCTTCATCTTCGACTTATCGTCGTATCAGTTATTCAGAATGGGATAAACCCGGTCTTTCCGAATAACTCACGTATATATTATAAAAGTGTTACACAAACACAACATACGCCTCATTCCAATTCATTAGTCACTAACCGTAAATTAATCAAGAGAATAATTCCCCAAATATTAACCCCGAAGGCCGAAACCAACATCAGATCAATATCCAGAAAACCATTCTGCTTGGCTAACCGACAGTTAGTTTCTAAATTTCACATTCAAATCTAATTAAAGATTTAACTATCGCCTGGAGCAAAACTGGTGATACTCCATTCTCGATCTTTTCAATCTAATTAAAGATTCATTAAAACTCCACTTAGTTTTAATCTGTGACTGGGTTAAAGAATCAGTGTCATCTAAAAACACGGTTCGCGATAAACCCAAAGTCACATTCCATTAATTATCGGGTTAAAGAACGAGTGTTATTTAAAACACTGTTCACGATAAACCCAAAAATCATTCCATTAATTATCGGGTTAAAGAACGAGTGTTATTTAAAACACTGTTCACGATAAACCCAAAAATCAATATCAATTCAATTCCAATTAAATATCATTTAATTGGTACACTTCATTAAATCTAAATAAAAAGATTTAATCTTTTCTCAACTGGGTTCAAGAACAGTGTTAGTGAAGACACCATTCACGACAAACCCAAATCACATTCGATATTCAATACAAGGCTCTGAATAGAAAATACATCGGCTTATATTCAATATCGAATTCTACGACTAACAAATGTCGTATTGGAAATAACGATACAAATATATATCTTTCAAATTTCCATAACAACACCTGTAATATCACGAATTCCAATATCGAAATATTCCGAAGACAATTTCGATTTAAATCCACTCCAATGCAATCATTGGAAATTTTGGTTATTTTCAAAACCCTTTTCGAATTCAATTTATTTATTTAAAAATAAATAGAATTATAATTCTAGTTCAAAACTAGTTCATTTCGATAAAAATCTATTTTTATCTTTTCAAATATGGAGTTTTTCATCCCAAATCTTCACAAATCATTTCTTATGATTTTACATAAATTATTACTATTTTTAATAATTTTATCAAGGCCCGTACAGTCGATTTCCATCAACGGCCATCGAACTGCACTTACAGCGACCTTTTTCAAATTTGATTTGGACATAATTCCAAATCCAACCGTTAGATTTCAAATTTCTAACATTCGTTAGAAAGCTCTTTTCGATACGAACCCAACGGTTCTGGTTTTAGGAGAATCCGACGGTCGGATCTCCCGTAATGTCCGTTTGAAATAAATGGTCGAAATTCGCGAACTGCCGCGGCGCGGCGCGTTCTATTCAGGCCATTATATTATATATATAATATATATAATATATATTTCGTCGATTTCTATTCAAAACGAATTATATAAATAGTTTTAAAATCGTTTCAAAACCTATTTCAACTTCCATTTCAATTCAAAGAAAAATTGAATTCTTCCTTATAAATTCGTTTTAAAATTCATTTCTATTCAATTCAAATTTCAATTCAGTTTGAATTCATATTCAATTCAATTCATTTCGAAATCGTTTTCAATTCAATTCAGTTCGAAATCGCTTTCAATTCAATTCATTTCGAATTCGTTTTCAATTCAATTCATTTCGAAATCGTTTTCAATTCAATTCATTTCGAAATCGTTTTCAATTCAATTCATTTCGAATTCGTTTTCAATTCAATTCATTTTGAATTCGTTTTCAATTCAATTCATTTCGAAATCGTTTTCAATTCAATTCATTTCGAATTCGTTTTCAATTCAATTCATTTCGAAATCGTTTTCAATTCAATTCATTTCGAATTCGTTTTCAATTCAATTCATTTCGAAATCGTTTTCAATTCAATTCATTTCGAAATCGTTTTCAATTCAATTCATTTCGAAATCGTTTTCAATTCAATTCATTTTGAATTCGTTTTCAATTCAATTCATTTCGAAATCGATAAAATCGATATAAATATCGTTCTCGTCAAAATGGCGTCAATCTAATCAACACGGCTTCATATATTCCTTTATTTTCAAATATTCTATTTCAAATATTTCTTTTTCAAAACTGGAATGAGGCCCAATCAATTACCATATAAAATTAATTATATGGATTTTCATACAACACATGTATATAATAGCATTGAAAATAATCAACCATCAACCAAAGTGCACTACACTGTATAAGCATCAAATATAGATATTCAACGCTTACAACAGCATGTCAATCAATCGATCGACATATTTAATCAATCAGGATGAGTGAACTTCAAATTTCATCCTAACACCCGTGTGGGGTTTCAAACAATCAAACACATATTTTATTTGTGCAGTTAGGCGATGTGTAAAATTTATCGACCCAATTAATGTCATTCAAATAAGTGTACATAAACAAACCATCTGGTTTGTAAATGAATATTTATTTTATTCACTTTCACTATATTCATATTCACGTTAAAAATTGTATTTTTAACGATAAAACATTTTATTCTATCATATGAATTTCTATTATTCATTTACACAATAAAATGATATTTTTATTTTCTAACATATTTTAGAAAATTTCGGCGGCATAACGGCACGATACTAGAAACGGGACAAGGCCTAGCCTAATCCCCGGTCTAGTGAAGGCCCACGCCATTCACTCATCAATCAAATCAATTTCATTTTGCAAACCACAAAATTTGGAGTAAGAGTCTAACCTAGTCTTACTCCTTCGCCTTATAACGGCGCACGTCTAATCCTAACCAATTTATCGATTCGATTTTTCACACCACAAACCACATTCAAACCAATATCTCGATCAATCACCAAACAATCCAAACAAACAAGTCCATGGTATGTGGACGGGTGTCGGGTGCTTCTAATAAGCACCGTCTGCATCCTAGTATATATATATATAACTAGAAATATAAATTGAAAGGTGAGAAATTCTCACTTATAGCTATCCTAGCTCCACGGCACTTC
The DNA here is from genome assembly GCA_030737875.1 of Allium sativum. NCBI lineage: Eukaryota > Viridiplantae > Streptophyta > Magnoliopsida > Asparagales > Amaryllidaceae > Allium > Allium sativum. The sequence continues at coordinate 919,288,176 of CM060920.1, forward strand.
ATTTGCAGAAGTCTTCGTCGTTTCGCCTTTTTGTCACCTTCGTTGCCCAAGGCCACTATATATATAAAAAAAAAAAATCGAATTTTTATTTCAAAGTTCCATATATAAAAATCGAATTTTTAGTTCAAAGTTCAATATATAAAAATCGAATTTTTAGTTCAAAGTTCAATATATAAAAATCGAATTTTTAGTTCAAAGTTCAATATATAAAAATCGAATTTTTAGTTCAAAGTTCAATATATAAAAATCGAATTTTTAGTTCAAAGTTCAATATATAAAAATCGAATTTTTAGTTCAAAGTTCAATATATAAAAATCGAATTTTTAGTTCAAAGTTCAATATATAAAAATCGAATTTTTAGTTCAAAGTTCAATATATAAAAATCGAATTTTTAGTTCAAAGTTCAATATATAAAAATCGAATTTTTAGTTCAAAGTTCAATATATAAAAATCGAATTTTTATATTCTCCATTATATTTTCAAAAGTGATGTCTTTTTATTTTCAAATCAAGATTGCTTGTATTTTTGAATCAATGACCATTTCAGTTTCTTTTCTTTTTAACAATGTAAAAATCAAATTTTTAAAATATAGATTTCACCTTTATAAAAATAAAGTTTTCGCTTTTATAAAAATCACCACTTTATTTCAATGTATATAAAATAAAAATCAGATTTTTATTTCGCTACATATACAAAGATGATATCTTTATATTCTCTATCCTATAAAGATTATATTTTTAATACTTTAAAAAAATATAAAAATCATATTTTTACTTCACATTCATATCGATAAAAATCTAATCTATTTCATTTTCAAAATCTAATCTTTTTGACATATGAATTTCTATTTTTACTTCAATGCCCTATACATATAAAAATAAAAATTCTTTTCTATTAAAAATCTAAACTATATACTATATAAAATAAAAATCTAGCTTCAGCTTTTAAAGTAGATAAAACTCAGTTTTAAAAATAAAACAAATTCAGTTTTTTTTCATTTTTAAATCAAAATCAGTTTTAACATTTTTAAATCTAAAATCAGTTTAACATTTTTAAATCTAAAATCAGTTTAACATTTCTGTTTTTAAATCTAAAAAAAAAAAACAGTTTTTAAAATTAATTAAAATCAGTTTTCTAAAACTTGAAAATAAAATAGCAAAGCCAAAAACAAAAACAAAAACTTACAGATGGGGGGGGGGGTTCTGCTGATCGTCGGAGGCTCCTGGCTTCGAGGCGGCGGCACAGGCTCGCTGGCCAGGGTCGCGGAGGCGTCGAACGATTTGGGGGGGGGGGGGCGTCTCGTCTTCGTCGAGGAGGGCAGGGGTGGGGCCTTCGCGCCAGGCGCCAGTCGAGGGGAGGGGTCTTCTGTCGTCGCGGTGGCCAAGGTGAGGCTGGAGGGAGGTGGGTCGGTGGAGGGTTCGGGCGGCGGTAGGCTGTCGCCATCGCGCGATGGCTTTCCCCCTTTTTTTTTTTTTTATTTTATTTAAGAACTGAAATTGAAACGGGGGGGGCCAGAAGAAATAAAGGAGAGTAAGGAATATTTTTTTTTTTTTTTTTTTTTTTTGTATTATTTTATTTATTTAATTATTTAAAGGTTGACTTTCACATACGACCTCAAAACGAGGTCCACCGCCTGTCGCCCATAGCGTTTCCCCCCCATTCCGAACACAATGGGATATGTATCGCAAGCTGATTTGACCGTTTCGATCAGTTTCCTTTGAATTTACATTTAAATCACTTTATTGAATTTTAAACGTACGTTTCAAATTACCGGGGTCACATACTAACTAGAAAAATTCCATAAAAATATTTTCTAGCTTCGTATTGACGATACGGTCCTAACAAAACTAGTTTCGTCGAATTCTGAGACCGTTAGAAAAATGGCCAATTTCCAGTCGATTAAAATCAACTGAAATGGTTAAAACACGTTTTCCTTTGCCACGCTCACATATTGACTCGAAAAATTATGAAATTTGAAACCTAGCGATAACTTGACACTGCGGATCCAACAAAAGTGGTTTCGTCGAAATCCGAGGTCATTTGCAAAATGTCCATTTTTAAGGGCCTGAATTCCATAGCGACTATTCAGAATTTTCAACTGGACATAACTTTTGATTCCCGCTACTAACTTTTGATTTTTCGGATTCGTTGGAAAGATATTCACTATTAGATTCCATTATTTTTGGTTTCACTAAAATCCGGATTGTTTTGCACCCGGTACATTCAATTGAAGTTTGAAATCGAATTATCGAACTACCGCGCCATTTTTAATTCTATTTATAATTATATATAAATATTTATATTCTAACGGCGACGCGTATAATATATACGTTCGAATTCTATTCAAAATAAGTTTCTCGTCGATATTATTTAAAATAATTCATTTTAAATAATCAAAATTCGCTAAAATTGCCAAAATAAAAATTTTAAACTGGCCCAGATTTTCCGGGTTGTTACAATCTCCCCCACTTAAAACTTTTCGTCCCCGAAAAGGAACAAAGTCGAAAGTGGTTTGATAATTCAACTCTACATTCGATTTGGCTTCCGTTCTCCAACTTTTCAGTTTCTGAGAATTTTCAAAGTTTCAAAAATTTGGCTAACACCCTAAATTTTCGAAAAATTTCGCCATAACCTCCCCTGCAATGGGAGCATCGGGAAATTTCAAATAGCTTCCCCGGTCCTTCAGATCTCAAAAAGAAAAAGAAAAAGCCAAGCGGCTAGCCAATAGGCTCATAAAATCATCATCACCCAAACAAAACAGGAAATTATGTAGTAAACATGTACCTATTTGTCGGGCAAACAAATTTTATTCTCTGCTCTAGCCTCCTTGCTATGACCTGTTCAATGATATATATGTATATGCAAGCAAATGCAACCAATTTTCAATACAATTCAATATTTGTTTCAAATGAACTAAGTGGTCCAAATTTTAATTATTCAAACAATAATCAAACAATACAACCATCAATCAATTAGTGAATTAGCTTTTCAAATTCATAATTTTGATATATATAAAGAAAATCATGTTTTGATGCCAAATCACAACAATGTATTCTAGCTATATATAAGTTTTGGTTCTCACACCAGTCTAATGGAAATATATAGAAAATCACACCTTCGAAACTCGAATACCAATTCTGATGATGTCTAGACTATCATCAGAATCGTCTCCGGGCGACTAGAGTGTGACTCTATATCTATCCAGTATATTAAAACTTCGAATACACGCGGATCAGACGTATACGCAAAATCTATATATACTGGACTGTCCAACTCAATATAAATAGATAATCAAATACGAATAATTGCTTTAAATTTTCAAAACAAAAATTGTTTTTATTTGAAAAATATACTCTTCACACTCGTTCTAGGATACTACTGATCCTATCTCTAACGAGTCATTCTAATTGGATATTACTAATCCAATATCTGATGAATCCTTTCGTATGTTTCTAATGTGTCTTGTTCTCTAGCTTTGTAAACCAAAGCTCTGATACCAACTGTGAAGACCCGCAACTTCCCCGTAAAGGAAAGCGACGGATAGTTCGAGAACAAACCACAGCAGAACGCATACAGAAGAACATTTCATTGTATATTACAACAATGCATCAGATTACAAGAATATATAGAGTATAAATGAATATTACACAGAAATATCAGAGATTTAAATTACATTTAAATACATAGCAGCGGAAAATAATACAATACACAACTAGAATGAGATATACGGATACAAAGCTTTCCGGATATCGTTCCAGCTGTAAACCAGGATCCTGTGAATATAAATCTGCAAAACCCAAAACTACTAGCTGCCCATGTCAAAATAAGGGCACCCAGAGTTTAGGTTAAAACAATAAACTCCAGGTCAGTCATGTGACTGGTGTGAGAACTAAAACAGTTATTAATCTTTATTTTAAATCATTAGGTAAATCAAGGGACCACGCCGTATAATACGGAACGGGTTTCCTCCCAAGAATACCAGTGCATGAAACAAACAGCGCAATGCTAAATAAAGAAAAATGAAGCTGTTATAAGACCCAGGTCCCATCACACAATGCAACGCAGTCGAGGATAGGGTTTTCCCTTATAACAGCCAAAGGATGCTTGATACGTTTTAAAACAAATCATTTGATACTATTATAAGTGTATAAAACAACTTCAAATCATAAGTATCAATCATAGGCGGCATGAGCGTCCCATGCCACTATGTCGCCATATATAGGTTTACAAATAAAACCGCAAATGTCACGTATTTGGAAATTGGATTTCCATCTATGAACCGAGGCAAAAGATAGTCCTCAACCGATTCGAGACGCTCTAGCCCGCCCCTCAGGAACAGCCGCAACTGCCCCTTGGATCGTCAGGGCCGGTCCACACGGAGTGGATTATTATGCCTGAACAATACGTCTCCCCACCCTATGGGGTGTAAGTCTGGTCCGTCAGCCGACCAGAATGCATTCGGCCGAAACCGATATAACCGAGGCGCCTCGCAACAGCAACAACCACATAAGTCAAACTCGTCAGGGCGTGTAAAACCACTGACGCCACTTCTAGCTAGAAAGAAACGCAAGTCCTCCCTGAGGTCCGTCTCCCGTTTTTGGTTCATACCTGGTGTGAAACACGCGAGGTAAACGTTACACAAAGCTACGCCACAAAGGCCGTGCTTTGATCATCACCACAAGACTTTGCTTTTCAACAGAAGCCTTGATCATTTGCATCTTAGCATGCCACACAGGCAAACCATCCTATGCAACCGATATCAGTCACACAGAATGAAATCCGATGTCAGACACACAGTCCATTTACAAGTCCGTTCTGGGTCTGAACGAAACCGGAGGCACCTAGTACCCCGCATATCCATCGATCTCCAAGTACGTCTGGACGATCACCAACTGTTTCCATCTTCTTGGGTGTACAGCCCAATCAAGATCATCAGTTATCACCCAAACGACGTGAAGACTTCCGGTCTTCGACCATCGTCTTCATCTTCGACTTATCGTCGTATCAGTTATTCAGAATGGGATAAACCCGGTCTTTCCGAATAACTCACGTATATATTATAAAAGTGTTACACAAACACAACATACGCCTCATTCCAATTCATTAGTCACTAACCGTAAATTAATCAAGAGAATAATTCCCCAAATATTAACCCCGAAGGCCGAAACCAACATCAGATCAATATCCAGAAAACCATTCTGCTTGGCTAACCGACAGTTAGTTTCTAAATTTCACATTCAAATCTAATTAAAGATTTAACTATCGCCTGGAGCAAAACTGGTGATACTCCATTCTCGATCTTTTCAATCTAATTAAAGATTCATTAAAACTCCACTTAGTTTTAATCTGTGACTGGGTTAAAGAATCAGTGTCATCTAAAAACACGGTTCGCGATAAACCCAAAGTCACATTCCATTAATTATCGGGTTAAAGAACGAGTGTTATTTAAAACACTGTTCACGATAAACCCAAAAATCATTCCATTAATTATCGGGTTAAAGAACGAGTGTTATTTAAAACACTGTTCACGATAAACCCAAAAATCAATATCAATTCAATTCCAATTAAATATCATTTAATTGGTACACTTCATTAAATCTAAATAAAAAGATTTAATCTTTTCTCAACTGGGTTCAAGAACAGTGTTAGTGAAGACACCATTCACGACAAACCCAAATCACATTCGATATTCAATACAAGGCTCTGAATAGAAAATACATCGGCTTATATTCAATATCGAATTCTACGACTAACAAATGTCGTATTGGAAATAACGATACAAATATATATCTTTCAAATTTCCATAACAACACCTGTAATATCACGAATTCCAATATCGAAATATTCCGAAGACAATTTCGATTTAAATCCACTCCAATGCAATCATTGGAAATTTTGGTTATTTTCAAAACCCTTTTCGAATTCAATTTATTTATTTAAAAATAAATAGAATTATAATTCTAGTTCAAAACTAGTTCATTTCGATAAAAATCTATTTTTATCTTTTCAAATATGGAGTTTTTCATCCCAAATCTTCACAAATCATTTCTTATGATTTTACATAAATTATTACTATTTTTAATAATTTTATCAAGGCCCGTACAGTCGATTTCCATCAACGGCCATCGAACTGCACTTACAGCGACCTTTTTCAAATTTGATTTGGACATAATTCCAAATCCAACCGTTAGATTTCAAATTTCTAACATTCGTTAGAAAGCTCTTTTCGATACGAACCCAACGGTTCTGGTTTTAGGAGAATCCGACGGTCGGATCTCCCGTAATGTCCGTTTGAAATAAATGGTCGAAATTCGCGAACTGCCGCGGCGCGGCGCGTTCTATTCAGGCCATTATATTATATATATAATATATATAATATATATTTCGTCGATTTCTATTCAAAACGAATTATATAAATAGTTTTAAAATCGTTTCAAAACCTATTTCAACTTCCATTTCAATTCAAAGAAAAATTGAATTCTTCCTTATAAATTCGTTTTAAAATTCATTTCTATTCAATTCAAATTTCAATTCAGTTTGAATTCATATTCAATTCAATTCATTTCGAAATCGTTTTCAATTCAATTCAGTTCGAAATCGCTTTCAATTCAATTCATTTCGAATTCGTTTTCAATTCAATTCATTTCGAAATCGTTTTCAATTCAATTCATTTCGAAATCGTTTTCAATTCAATTCATTTCGAATTCGTTTTCAATTCAATTCATTTTGAATTCGTTTTCAATTCAATTCATTTCGAAATCGTTTTCAATTCAATTCATTTCGAATTCGTTTTCAATTCAATTCATTTCGAAATCGTTTTCAATTCAATTCATTTCGAATTCGTTTTCAATTCAATTCATTTCGAAATCGTTTTCAATTCAATTCATTTCGAAATCGTTTTCAATTCAATTCATTTCGAAATCGTTTTCAATTCAATTCATTTTGAATTCGTTTTCAATTCAATTCATTTCGAAATCGATAAAATCGATATAAATATCGTTCTCGTCAAAATGGCGTCAATCTAATCAACACGGCTTCATATATTCCTTTATTTTCAAATATTCTATTTCAAATATTTCTTTTTCAAAACTGGAATGAGGCCCAATCAATTACCATATAAAATTAATTATATGGATTTTCATACAACACATGTATATAATAGCATTGAAAATAATCAACCATCAACCAAAGTGCACTACACTGTATAAGCATCAAATATAGATATTCAACGCTTACAACAGCATGTCAATCAATCGATCGACATATTTAATCAATCAGGATGAGTGAACTTCAAATTTCATCCTAACACCCGTGTGGGGTTTCAAACAATCAAACACATATTTTATTTGTGCAGTTAGGCGATGTGTAAAATTTATCGACCCAATCAATGTCATTCAAATAAGTGTACATAAACAAACCATCTGGTTTGTAAATGAATATTTATTTTATTCACTTTCACTATATTCATATTCACGTTAAAAATTGTATTTTTAACGATAAAACATTTTATTCTATCATATGAATTTCTATTATTCATTTACACAATAAAATGATATTTTTATTTTCTAACATATTTTAGAAAATTTCGGCGGCATAACGGCACGATACTAGAAACGGGACAAGGCCTAGCCTAATCCCCGGTCTAGTGAAGGCCCACGCCATTCACTCATCAATCAAATCAATTTCATTTTGCAAACCACAAAATTTGGAGTAAGAGTCTAACCTAGTCTTACTCCTTCGCCTTATAACGGCGCACGTCTAATCCTAACCAATTTATCGATTCGATTTTTCACACCACAAACCACATTCAAACCAATATCTCGATCAATCACCAAACAATCCAAACAAACAAGTCCATGGTATGTGGACGGGTGTCGGGTGCTTCTAATAAGCACCGTCTGCATCCTAGTATATATATATATAACTAGAAATATAAATTGAAAGGTGAGAAATTCTCACTTATAGCTATCCTAGCTCCACGGCACTTCATTTGCAGAAGTCTTCGTCGTTTCGCCTTTTTGTCACCTTCGTTGCCCAAGGCCACTATATATATAAAAAAAAAAAATCGAATTTTTATTTCAAAGTTCCATATATAAAAATCGAATTTTTAGTTCAAAGTTCAATATATAAAAATCGAATTTTTAGTTCAAAGTTCAATATATAAAAATCGAATTTTTAGTTCAAAGTTCAATATATAAAAATCGAATTTTTAGTTCAAAGTTCAATATATAAAAATCGAATTTTTAGTTCAAAGTTCAATATATAAAAATCGAATTTTTAGTTCAAAGTTCAATATATAAAAATCGAATTTTTAGTTCAAAGTTCAATATATAAAAATCGAATTTTTAGTTCAAAGTTCAATATATAAAAATCGAATTTTTAGTTCAAAGTTCAATATATAAAAATCGAATTTTTAGTTCAAAGTTCAATATATAAAAATCGAATTTTTATATTCTCCATTATATTTTCAAAAGTGATGTCTTTTTATTTTCAAATCAAGATTGCTTGTATTTTTGAATCAATGACCATTTCAGTTTCTTTTCTTTTTAACAATGTAAAAATCAAATTTTTAAAATATAGATTTCACCTTTATAAAAATAAAGTTTTCGCTTTTATAAAAATCACCACTTTATTTCAATGTATATAAAATAAAAATCAGATTTTTATTTCGCTACATATACAAAGATGATATCTTTATATTCTCTATCCTATAAAGATTATATTTTTAATACTTTAAAAAAATATAAAAATCATATTTTTACTTCACATTCATATCGATAAAAATCTAATCTATTTCATTTTCAAAATCTAATCTTTTTGACATATGAATTTCTATTTTTACTTCAATGCCCTATACATATAAAAATAAAAATTCTTTTCTATTAAAAATCTAAACTATATACTATATAAAATAAAAATCTAGCTTCAGCTTTTAAAGTAGATAAAACTCAGTTTTAAAAATAAAACAAATTCAGTTTTTTTTCATTTTTAAATCAAAATCAGTTTTAACATTTTTAAATCTAAAATCAGTTTAACATTTTTAAATCTAAAATCAGTTTAACATTTCTGTTTTTAAATCTAAAAAAAAAAAACAGTTTTTAAAATTAATTAAAATCAGTTTTCTAAAACTTGAAAATAAAATAGCAAAGCCAAAAACAAAAACAAAAACTTACAGATGGGGGGGGGGGTTCTGCTGATCGTCGGAGGCTCCTGGCTTCGAGGCGGCGGCACAGGCTCGCTGGCCAGGGTCGCGGAGGCGTCGAACGATTTGGGGGGGGGGGGCGTCTCGTCTTCGTCGAGGAGGGCAGGGGTGGGGCCTTCGCGCCAGGCGCCAGTCGAGGGGAGGGGTCTTCTGTCGTCGCGGTGGCCAAGGTGAGGCTGGAGGGAGGTGGGTCGGTGGAGGGTTCGGGCGGCGGTAGGCTGTCGCCATCGCGCGATGGCTTTCCCCCTTTTTTTTTTTTTTATTTTATTTAAGAACTGAAATTGAAACGGGGGGGGCCAGAAGAAATAAAGGAGAGTAAGGAATATTTTTTTTTTTTTTTTTTTTTTTTGTATTATTTTATTTATTTAATTATTTAAAGGTTGACTTTCACATACGACCTCAAAACGAGGTCCACCGCCTGTCGCCCATAGCGTTTCCCCCCCATTCCGAACACAATGGGATATGTATCGCAAGCTGATTTGACCGTTTCGATCAGTTTCCTTTGAATTTACATTTAAATCACTTTATTGAATTTTAAACGTACGTTTCAAATTACCGGGGTCACATACTAACTAGAAAAATTCCATAAAAATATTTTCTAGCTTCGTATTGACGATACGGTCCTAACAAAACTAGTTTCGTCGAATTCTGAGACCGTTAGAAAAATGGCCAATTTCCAGTCGATTAAAATCAACTGAAATGGTTAAAACACGTTTTCCTTTGCCACGCTCACATATTGACTCGAAAAATTATGAAATTTGAAACCTAGCGATAACTTGACACTGCGGATCCAACAAAAGTGGTTTCGTCGAAATCCGAGGTCATTTGCAAAATGTCCATTTTTAAGGGCCTGAATTCCATAGCGACTATTCAGAATTTTCAACTGGACATAACTTTTGATTCCCGCTACTAACTTTTGATTTTTCGGATTCGTTGGAAAGATATTCACTATTAGATTCCATTATTTTTGGTTTCACTAAAATCCGGATTGTTTTGCACCCGGTACATTCAATTGAAGTTTGAAATCGAATTATCGAACTACCGCGCCATTTTTAATTCTATTTATAATTATATATAAATATTTATATTCTAACGGCGACGCGTATAATATATACGTTCGAATTCTATTCAAAATAAGTTTCTCGTCGATATTATTTAAAATAATTCATTTTAAATAATCAAAATTCGCTAAAATTGCCAAAATAAAAATTTTAAACTGGCCCAGATTTTCCGGGTTGTTACACTAGGAGGGCTGGTTCTAGAGATTTCCTAAATCTAAGGGTCCTAATTTAATCTAGGGTTAATCTAAGGGCCTAAAACACTCTCTTAATCTATAAATACACCCTAAACCTACCTTAATCCTTACCAAAAATAGAAATAATGGCCTCATGCCGCCAAATTAAATCCTAAGAGAAGCCTCCACTAATCTAAGAAGAAAGTTGCAAGCTAAATCCTCTCTAATCAATCTTTAATCATCATTATCTTCATAGTTAGCAACTAATTCTACTTCATAAGGTTGCTAATCTTGAGTTTGGTGAGTTTCTATCACTTTAACATCATTTGTTAAAGTAAGTAGATTGGGTGTAATGAGACTTATGGTCTTAAATGCGGATTAGTGAGTATGAATCATGAATAATGATATGTTACTCTATGTTGTTCTATGTTTATGCATATGTGATAAGTTGGTTTATGCATGCTTAATAAGTTGATTTATGCATGTTTAACAAGTTGATATATGCATGTTTAATAAGTGGATTTATGCATATTTAATAAGTGGAATCATGCACGTTTAGGAAAGTGAGATATGCAAGTTGAAAGTGATATGCAAGTTAAGTATATGTTTAAATGCAAGTTGAAAGTGATATGCAAGTTAAGTATATGTTTAAATGCAAGTTGAAAGTGATATGCAAGTTATGCATGCTTATGCAAGTGTATGGATGATTATGCAAGTCATATATATGTTTAAATGCAAGATTTATGTGATATGCAAGTTATGCATGCTTATGCGAGTATATGAATGCTTATGCAAGATATGTATATGCTTAAATGACATGATATGCAAGTTATTCATGTTTATGCAAGTATGTGAATGCTTATGCAAGTATGTGGATGCTTATGCAAGTACGTAAATGCTTATGCAAGTTATGTGTATGCTTAAATGCATGTTTAACATGTTATGCAAGATATGTGTATGATAATATGCAAGCTCATATGCAACATGTTATGCAAATCATGTGTATGATAATATGCAAGTTTGGGTTATATGTAGTTGGGTTAATATATGCTCATATATGTAAGTTGACATCCTCTTAACCCATGACAAAGTTGTATGCAAAACCCATGATACTTGTGATGATCTTCCCCTTATTATGTCATGTAACGAGAACGATTTACGTGGGGAACGATGGGGTTGGTAAATATGTTAATAAATGAATGTTTGGGTATGATTAAGCATACCATAAAAATAAATTACCATAAGTGGGAATTTACCTATTGAGTTAGGTCTACCCCATGGGAATTTACCTATTGAGTTAGGTCTACCCATGTTATGGAAAACTTGATATTAATTAGGGATAATTAATATGGGGGTGATTAATTAGGTGTAATTAATCGACTAAGACGCGAGGTTGGACTCATTTGTAGTGTAAAACTGCCCGGACCCGACCGGCTTAACCAGTTGCTACAAATGTCAGCCCAATGTGAGAGGTCTTAGCCATAAATTAAATACGTGATTAAGGTAAAGACACGAGGTTAGACTCTGTTATGACGTAAGACTGCCCGGATTCTACCGGCTTAACCAGGCGGTCATAACAGCCAGTCTAATGTGGGAGGTCTTTACGGGAGATCACGGTCTGAATTAATGAAGAAACACTTAACCATAATAGCATGTAGTGGGACATGAGGGATTAAGTGGGTGCCTTGGGTGGCATGAGGAAATTTGGTGGTTGCCTTGGGTGGCATGTGGAATCTAGTGGGTTGCCTTGGGTGGCAATAGAAAATACGATTAGAATACTTAACCAAGTGGAAACATGTAATTAAACATGATTAAAGGGTTAAGTGGGATACACTAGATAATTGACAAGCTTAAGTGGGTAGCTTGTGGGGGCCCATTTCAACCAATATCCCAAACGTATCTTTGTGGGCTCGACCCATGTCGAGTGACGGGACACGCATATTGGGCTTGATTATAAGAGGCCAAAACGGGTTAGCGGTGGCAACGCAAGTCCAACGGGTTTCATATGCGTGTGTGGGCCCGGGCTGGTAGATAAGCCGTTGTTGCATCGTGTAGATATAAAGCCGTGCACCGTTAGTATTGGGTAGCCACTTTAGGGGAGTGATACACCCCACTGTGGGACCAGCACGGGTATCTACGGTAGGGAGCCGATCGCTTGGGGAGTAGTGGGTACACCTAATGAAGATAGGGGCAGACGGCACCTATGTAGGGGTACACGAAACTACTGGGTAAGAATACTGGGTACACCTAGTGGAGATAGGGGTAGACGGCACCTATGTAGTGGACTAGGGGTACAAGAGACTACTGGGGAAATTTTCTAAGTCTTTGGAAGGGATCAACCTTTAAGTAGGAAGGACTGGTGTGGTGCAGTTAGTAATTATCTTTGGGTGGGTAGATGCGTCCTGACGGTTATCTTAGTTTATCCTAAGTCTACCAAGCTGCTTAGTGTAGCCATTCATCCCCAGATATTACCGTAGGTCAAGTTTATGTCTTCTCTGGTTACTTTAATGATTGTATTGTTAAAGTTATAGGACTCACTCAGACTTATGTCTGACCCCGTTGTTTTTATCTTTTTCCCAACCCTCAGGTCCTACAGTGGATCCTAGCGGTAGTAGAGCTTGATCGGATTGCTGTTCCAGTCTTTAGGAGCTTGGGTAGATGTAAAGCTCCAGTTATCTAGTTATCTTTTCTTTTGTTATGGCTATTGTATGAGAGAGTGGGATTATGTACTTCTTTATTTTGATGGATATTGTACTTGACTTTTATCGTGGTTTTATGATGTAACCAGACATGTTTATTTCCGCTGTTATGAGATGATGTTTTAAAATTTCAAGTACTATTTATATCTGTCTTGTTGTAATTTTTCTGTTCTATATTCACTAAAATACTCCACCGATGCTATGGCATTCCCTTTGTGAGTGACCCTAGCGGGCGTGGGGTGTTACACAAAACTCGATTTAAAACTCATCATTTATTCCATTTCTTACATTTGGAAATTTATTTCCAAATTGCTCGATGAAAATTTCTTCACTATATATATAAATGTTGTTTATAAATTAACTTTCTTATTTAAACAACTTATATTTTAATAACATGTTTGAAACTCCACTCCTATTTTGGAATATTTTATTTTTCTAACTTATATATATATAATATGAAATCTATGTTCATATTTAAATTTCAGTTTCTATTCAATATAAATCCAATATCCTGTATTGAAATAATTTATTAGTTTTGTAAATTCGATACAACCAAATTCTGATCATAAATCCGTATGAACTTATTTCAATTCATTTTACATTCTGAACATCGGAATAAATTTCATCGTTTCCTTTCTGAAACGATTCCAAATTATAGATCCTCACTTTAAATTTCATACTTGAATTTGAATTTATAAATTATCCATTGGGAATTTCCCTTCTTTATTTATAAACATCACTTATAAATTTCGTTTCTGGTTTTTTAAATAATGAAACCAGCTTCTATTTCCAATTTCCACTTCGAAAATAAATTTTCCTTTTTAAATTCATATTTGATATTAAATTCACATATTATCAAATGATAATATTTCTCTTCATTTATAAGCATCATTCATAAATTCCATTACTTGTTTAAATATTTAAACAAGTTCCTACTTCAAATCTTATTTGAAATTCAATTCTCATTCTAGAATTTTTTCTTTCTTTTTAAATTCAGAATTGAATTTAGAAATCTAATATTATCAATGATAACATTATTTATAATTTCAGCTACTTGTTTTTATTTTTTTTAAACAAGCTGATATCTCATAATCCATTTGAAATTCCATTTCCATTTCGAAAAGTAATTTTTCCTTTTTAAATCCAAAGATTCTCTTCGATATTTTTAGATATACCATCTAGGGCCAATGATATTCTATTATCTAACACACAAGTCATCCATTCATTTCACACATCACATACATATATAAATATATAAACAACAGTAAATAAATTTGAGGAATCTAGTTGGATTCCTCCGACCTATTTTTCCTGCATCCACAGATGTTAGTAACAACAATAATAATACCAATCCTGCTTCAAGATAGGATATCGTGGTATGAAGGTCGTCCACTCGTATATCATGGGGCGCTAGGGTCATCCGCTAATGATACTGCGGGCATCCGCTAATGGTACTGCGGGAAATCTAATATATATAATAACCACAATCACCAATCCTAACTAACTAATATATATCACCACATTAATTCAATAATTAATGAATGCATCCAAACAACCAACAATTTATTTTTAACGATAAAAAATAATTTTTTAGTGAGATTTACTCACCTTTGTTTATTTAGTTTGCACTTGTACCAATTTCAATTCCTTTCAGCGATTTCCAAGGCTTTGAACTCCATACGAATGATTCCAATCAATCTATCCTCGCATAAGAAAAGTCCGAGTGTTATAAATAAGCTATTAAATTTTCCTTAACCAGGCCTTCTTTTAATAATATACAAAGATTTAATTTCTCTTTTCAGTTTCGAAATTCCAATTTAGCACTTAATGGTATTTACTTTAATAGTATATTAATTTCAAATTTTAATTAATAAACTAATTTAGAAAGAATAAAATCAAATTTAAAAATAGGAATTCACCTCATGACATTGCCAATATTACCAAATAACAAGCCACTGTTGAATTCCAGCCCCTAATCAACATCAGTTGTATGCTCGATCTCCAATCAGATGCAAATAAGACCCTACATCAACTTCTTTCAGATTGTAGTGTCTCAAATCATTATGCACTACACCAGACCCCTCATCATCTTTCTAAAATCACATCAGAAAACTCAATCTCCGCCATCCCTTAAACACATACCTACTTCATTCCATTATTAACAAAATCGCATTCTATAAAAAAGAAACTAAACTTCACCAGCGTCCTTACTGTCAATCTAAGAAGGAAATGATCCAACTCCTCTAGTACGTACTCCAGTACACTCGCCTCATTCAAAACCCCTCTCTAGTTCGAACTCCTTCGAACATGCCAAGCACCGAACCCTTGAAATCACAACGCCTAAATCACATCGATACCCTCTTCAACATATGTAAATCAAACTCCTTTGTGGCTTCATCGCATTCAGTTTGCCACCAGCAAGAATTTAATCACATTGCAGTGAACCCCAAATCAACTAAGTTCGAACCTTTATCTTCCCCTACAAATCGCGAGCTCCTCCACTGTATCGAGATTCAGATTTCACTGCGGTTTGACTTAACTTGAGAGCACTCGAGGTGTCGAGCTTCAGCAGACCTTTGGTCTCCATTTTGATTCGCAATTCCTGTTTGTTTCCCTTTTTTTATACGGAGGATTTAATTTGGTTTACTGGAAGAAAGGAAGCGTAGAGGAAGTGGCTTTGAATAACTTTTGGGTTTCAGAATAAAATGGAAATGAATAACGAAAGGCGAGGCTTATTTATAGATCAGAATAGAAGACAAGCCATTAAATTGCTTCTTCTTTGATATGAAAATTAGGAGACATAAATTTGATCTCGAGAAATTTACTTAGATCCACGCAACAAGTATAGGTCGGCTTGAATAAGAATATGGTGGCTGCTGATTTTATTTTACTTTGATTAAATAACTTGAAATATCTTGTGGTCCTCAAACTACTATTCAACCGTAACGACCGACGTTCTCAGACTATATCGTTATTCTGGACTACGCAGAACTGATTCTGAAATTAAATTTGACTGTATAGAAGAGATAACAGCTTAAATTAACGATTAAAATTAAATTCAATTTAAACTATAAATTGATTTCAAACAATTAAATTTATCGTTAATAAATAATTATTATCGTTCTAGTTCAATACATAATTTATATTAATCGACTGTATCGTTTCGATTCAGTTTTAACTTCTAAATTCAATTTATTTTGTTTTCGTATTACTATATTTGATATAAATTTGTATATCGATTATTAAATCGATAAAATTAGTATAAAAATTTATATTACTATTTCAAACCAATATTTAAAATAAATTTAAATATACAATATTAAATGGCTAAAATTCCGGGACGTGACAAATCTCCCCTTCGTTAGCTTACCTTTCACTTCCTCCAATCGCACTTTTGGAGCAGAAAATTGTTGCTGATCACCATCTTTCGGTAACCTTTTGACCTTGGTATTCCATTTTGTTTATTCCTCTTTCCTTTTCTTATATCTTTAATTATTCTTCTACAGCTTGTGAGATAATGGTTCTCTTCTCAAAAAGATATTGCTAAATTGCTTGCGATTAAAGAAGAGAACCGAATCTTAAAACCTTAAAGTGCTGAATTTTCTACTATAAAATATGAAGTCCTAAAAGAGATGGATGCTACGAAGGTCTCCCTTTTGAAGTGAGATGAATCAGTGCTGATTCTCATAGGCCAGAATCTAGACTTAAGCGTTGAGTTGGAGAAGTCCAAGAAGGAGGCAAAAGACTTGAGCTCAAAGTATCATCTCTTTCCTCTAGCCTTAAGGAGAGTGTCCAAAAGGGAAGAGGATCGTTTACGAAAGTTCTTAGTTACTTTATAATATGCTAATAGGAAGGTTGACTACTTTTTGGCTTATTCTTTTAATGAAATTTTGACTAGTACCAAAGTATCATCTCTTTCCTCTAGCCTTAAGGAGAGTGTCCAAAAGGGAAGAGGATCTTTTACGAAAGTTCTTAGTTACTTTTCAAGATGCTAATAGGAAGGTTGACTACATTTTGGCTTATTCTTTTAATGAAATTTTGACTAGTACCCTTATAGATACGCTTGTAGCTGTCTATACAGAAAACAAAGGTAAGCAGCTTGATCATAGCTCCCCTGAACTTCCTATGGAGATGATAAATGATTTTCAGAGAAAGGCTGATATTCTCTAAAAGGGAGGCAAATTTTTCCAAAAGGAGATTGTAGATGTTGTTGCGTTTATTTACTTTTAAGTGCCTAATATGATGAGGATGTCTCTTATGATGACGTGAATGAAGAAGACGAGGCTTTGGATGAATATTTAAAAGACTCATCCGATAAAAATGATGATGATGGTGACGAAGTCCTATAGAGAGACAATAGTAATTTAATGTTAAACCTAGCAACAGGGTCTCTAGAAACTCTCCAGATAAAGGTGCCGAAAAAGATGTCCAATCTACCGAGAAAGGTGATTCTTTTGATGTTGGGGAAGATGTTTCCATTACCGAAACTTTAGGTTCTTCAGAGCCTATCAACATTGTTGAGAATTCGATGGCTTTTTAAACGAATAATATTATCGAAGCATGCTCAATGGTGCCTTCTTCAACACCTTTTCTTCCAGCAAAACATAGCTTTTCCTTAATACTTTACTTGATTGTTAGCATCTAAACTACGCAATAATTATGTATCCTTTGATCCGTCGAAGGCACTCAACATCTTCCAAAGATAAAATTATTGAAATGTAAAAAGGAATAAATTCTTTATGGAGGGAGGTAGATAAACAGATAAGGGATTATAAAAACTTATGTTACTTATCTAATAGATATTTTGAGCTTGGCAAGGGTGCCTCCTCCTTGATGTCTTTTAAGAATGATGAAGTCGGTCCTCACTCGAAGAAGGGCTCGCCTTTGAAATTATAGCCTCAATAATGAAAATAAAAATAAAAATAAAAATCAAATGTGATTTTCTCCATGTTAATGGAGGAAAGAGACTTCTTGGTTGGCTTTCTCTAGGAAGCCTATTGCCATTATACAGAAGATGATTTTGCGTTCTTTGGTAATCTTAGTGATGACATGCTTTGACGCTTCTACCAAAGGTACCTGAGAGAAATTGGACACTGCACTCATCCGAAGAGCACATGGGACCTCTCAAAAGTGTTATAATTACCTTTTGATCTTTTTCCTAAAAGACTTTGGCACTATAGAGACAAATTAATTCAAAAATATTAAAGAATTCAATTCTGTATGAGTTACCCTGTGATTTTGTAAATGTCTAACTGAATTTAATATGAAATGATTCTTTTTATGACATGTTTGTGCTTTTAGTATTGTCTTTTTATCCATTAATTATGTGTTACTTATCTTCTTCTTCTTTTTAATGAATAACATTATCGTATACCTTTGCTTTGATCAGACTTCCTATCATATACCATCTAATCCTCAAGGAGTTCCCCCCGTTCAGAGTTGAACCTGTACTGAAGGAGGTGGGTACCCTAGAGATTCAATTCCTCCGAAATTTATGGGTAATCCTCTCGCTTTTGTCTAGTTTAAAATATTCCAAGAGCATAGGGTTATCGTATAAATTATATGGGTGTAGAGAGGGGATTTGGAAGGGAAGCTTGTTCAGCAAGCAAAAATCTGACTACCATGAAGAACCTAGAAAAGGCCAATCATGTGGAAAATTTTGATAAAGATATGGACTTGCTTCGGGGGTAAGTTTATTATATGATATATCAATTGGAGAATGGCCATGATCCCTGCAAATACTTGGAATTCATTTTGAATGATGGTGCCCATGATTCTCCCATCTATCCTTTTGACACATCATCTGGCCCTGCTGGGGCGACAAGACAACAAAAAGAAGTCACAGAGCATTTTTATCATTCAATGAAACCTCCAAAGGGCTTGGATGGGGATCTTGCAAAAGTTTGGGTCAAGAAGGTGAAATATGATGAAAGGAAAGAATGGTGTTAATGATTGCATTTGTGAGTATGTTAATTAGGCTAAAATTTTGAAGAAGGAAATATATAGTTTGAGGAAATGTAATGCCGAGTATGAAAGAGCGAACAAGCTTCTTACAAGAATCAGTAGAGCATATAATTAAGCCCCCAAGGCTCATATTAATTCAACTGATGACATAGATAATGCCAAGGAGAAAGAAGCAAAGCTTAAGCAAACACTCCAAATTGCCTTGAAACATCTTTTGCACCCTGCATTATTAGGAATTATGGTAGAAAAGCTCAACAAGTTATAAATTTTATTTTGTTTGTATGTGTATGAATATCTATTCATTTGTAATTTTACTAATTGATCAAAGGTCCAAAATGATTTCCTTTTCATCTTGTTTGTATATGTGTTATTTACTTGTTTACCTTTTCTAAATAGGCACGATATGTTGAAACCAACATTAGGTGTCAAAATAATTAAAGCGAGATAGAGGAAGTCCTTGTTGACTTGTCAAGTCTTAAATCTAGGTATCAGGACGGCTAGGCTCAAAAGCCCTTTTTCGAATGAAACGATTTTGGCTTAAATAATAGGCTTATTGAAATCCTGAATACATTCGAAGCCATTTTTTCATAATATTAGCCTTGAAGGATATATTCAGTTTTTCGAATAAGAGAAATCCCAAAAAATCTTTTAGTAGTACCCCACATTTTAAGTAATAAAATTATCAAAATAATTACATGAGTAATGTGCGTTTGAAATTCAAAAAATAAACATATAGTATGAAATGACTTAAATCAAGAAATGGGAAGTAATTAACATTAAATTACAATGTTTCTTTAATTAACAATGTGTGTCATTAATGACATTAAAAGATAAATAAACGAAAATAATGTCAAAGTTGGAAGCAGATAATTAATTTTGGAATGTTGACACGCATGTGAATGCATATGTATATAAATGTATATATAAGCATAAATATCAGAGGTAACATGCATTTGAATTTTAAAATAAACATGCAACTCAAATAGAATTAAATTATGAAGAATTTAATGAAGCTAAGTAACGTTCTAATTTAAAATGAGTATACATGTATTAATTCCCGAAATGGTACACTTTTGAAATCAAAATTAAACGCGTATTGAAAATGGAAGGAAATTAATGCGTAGACAATAAAACAAGAAATAAATATAACTTTAAGAAAAACATTTGAAATCTTGTGTAATTATACATAAATAAATCACAAAGAATATGCACATATTAAATACGCATTAACAAAAAGAAGTTAATACACATACTAATAGCATAAGTGACTAGTGTTCAAATTTAAAATTTAACACGTGCTAAAAACAGAAGTTAATTAAATAAATTGGGAAACTAGAGTAACGTTGGGAACCAACGTTCAAAAACATTAACCATGCGCGATCAAAACAGGCAACCGAACCACGCCCAACGTGCTAATACATGTTTGAGTCGACCCATGTGTCGACCCAAGCATGGGTATGGTCGGCCCAGACTGTTTAACGTTGCTATTTTTTGGCACTTTGGTTTTGGGCTTATTTTGATGGTCAGACTTATTTTAGTTTAAATCCAACGGAAGTTATTTATCTGAGCATCTATAGATAAACCTATAAGGCCTAGGTCAAACTCATATTTTCTGAGCGAACACCGAAGCCCTACCATTTCTTTTCTTCTCCAAATTCTTAAATAATAGATTAGATTTAGGTCATATGATTTGATATTTAGAGGCAAAAGCAATGGATTCAAGATTTAGATATCCATATTTCCTATCCAAATAGATTCGTAAATTCGAACTATAGAAGAAAATAGAAAATAAACTCAGATTCCTATCCGATACAGATTTTAGAGCGCGTTGCAGGTGACTGGATTTAAATTTACTTTTATATAATGGTATATATGATACTATTTGATTCCTGTTAAATTAACAAGATACTCTCTCATTCCTCTCTTCCATTTTTCTATGTTAGATTTCACGGCTTTAAATTTTGGCTTTGCGCAAAATATGTATAAATCTGCAATATTGACATATGTATATGACTGATTAGAATTCTTTTTATTTGTGCATGTGGGGAAAATATGATTCAGTTGGAATTATGGGAAAAAGAATTTGGTGATTTGGGGCTAAATGTAAAATTGTAACAAAAAGAGAATATTGGAGAGAAAATAGGCAAACATGATAAAACTTGCCAAATAACTATGACACAAGTGGACATAGCATAACTAACATTATATATAGTAAATTTACAGTTAAATGGTAAATCTGAGAATTTCCATAGTATCCATGAAAATAACCTTTCAGATTTAGAATATAATGAATATAGAACTATTAGGATTGAAAAAAAAAGGGTATAAACCCAATTGTGTCTGAATTTACCATAGTTATGTCAAAATGGGAAAAATAAGTTAAAAGCAGTAATAAATGTATACCAATTAAAATAGAAAGTTATAAATAACCTAAATTAATTAGAAAAAGGAAATAATTTCCATAGTTTGGCTTGTAAGGAAAATGGAAAACAATATTGCAATTTTAAAAAGGAGCAAATGTGTGGATTAGTGCGAAATTGGGATATAGCCGTACTGTGTACTTTTCAAAAGCCTAAAAATACGTAAAAAATGTCTTGTAATTATGGTTTCCTATCACAGTAATTACCTTAAACTATCACTACAAGAAAAAGATGAGGTTGCAACGGCGTAATCGCTGGTAATGTGTCGCTATATAGGGCTTAGCGACGGATTACTAATGGATCTGAATGGTCGGTAAATTTTAGGACGGTATCTATGTCAAAATTTTGCGATGGATTTTAGCGTGAGTTCTCCGACCATTGTAACGGATTTTCAGAACCAATTTAAAATTTTTATTTTAGCAATTTTAATGGATTTTGAACATTTAAAATGATTTATTTTAAATAATAACAACTATAAATTTATTTAAATTGAAGTTAGAATGAATAAATTTATTTTAATTATAAAATGAGACTGAAATGGCGCAGTAGTTCAAAAATTCGATTTCAAATTTCAAACGGATGTACAGGATTCAAAATAAATCGGATTTCAGTAAAACCAGAAATATTAGAATCTGTTTAATTATATCTTTCTAACAAATGTGAAAAATTCAGATTTCATAACGGGAATAAAAAGTTATGACCAGTTTAAATTTTAAAACAGTCGCTATGGAATTTATATATCTTTTATATAATATATAACCTTAAAAATAGCCATTATGCGAACGACCTCTGTTTTTGACGAAACCGCTTTTGTTGGAACCGGAATGTCAAATTATGGCTAGATTCTAATTTTCATAATTTTTGGAATTGATATGTGAGCATTGTGAATTTAAACATACTTGGTAATTTCAATTCGAATTTAATCGACTGGAAAATGGCCATTTTTCAAACAGTCTCCAAATTCGATGAAATTAGTTTTGTTAGGAATGTATCGTCAAAATATAGCTAAATTTATTTTTCTGGAATTTTTGGAGTCAGTATGTGGCCCCGGTAAATTAAAATGTACGTTCAAATTCAATATATATTGATTTATATTTTAATTTAAAGAAAAACTGATCGAAACAGTTGAGTTGGCCTACCAAGCATATCCCATTGTGTCCAGAATAGGGGTATTTAGCTAGCGGCGACAGTCGGTGAGTTCGATTTGGGGTTCGAATTGAAAAGTAATTTTTTGAAAAAAATTAATAAACATATATATTATATTACCCCCTTTTTATCTCTAAACCTAAATCAGAAACCCCCCACAAAATCCCCTCGTCCCCCGATCTGCCAGGCCACCCCCCGCCCTAGCTGCATCCACCACCCAGCGGCGCTGCCTCATCACCCTCCACCCCCTCCTCCTTCCTCCACCGCTTCTATTCTCTCTCCACCTCTATTCCAGCCCAAACCGCCCCGCTCCAACCACCAGAACGCTGTCGCTGCAACCTGCAACACCTCTACCCCCTCCAAACCCCAAGCCGACCCTCCTCCGCCACCTCAACCACCTGTGAGTTTTCATTTCTAGTTTTATTTATTTATGTAATTAAAAATATGATTTTTAAGTGAGATAGCTTTAATAAAAATGTTATTTTTATTATGAAATAGTTTTAAATGAAGTTACGATTTTTTATTAAATAAAGTTATGATTTTTAGTTATTTAAAGATATAATTTTTAATTATATAAAGATATGATTTTTAATTATATAAATATATGATTTTTAATTATATGAAGTTATGATTTTAATTATATAAAGATATGCTTTTTAATTATATAAAAGTATGATTTTAATGTATATGGTTATAAATTAAAAATATGATTTTTATGCATATGGTTATAAATTAAAAATATGATTTTTATGCATATGGCTATAAATTAAAAATATGGTTTCTATGCATATGGTTATGAATTAAAAATATGATTTTTATAGAAATGGTTTTAGATTAAAAATTTGGTTTTTATTATATGAATAACAATATAAAAGTATAATTTTTATTATAAGGATAACAATATAAAAATGTGATTTTTATATACATAGCGGCAATATAAAAATGTGATTTTTATATACAAAGTAGCATTGTTAAAAATATGATTTTTAATATAAACCGCGTGAAACAGATTGCTATGGGATCAAGGTGAAGAACACTACGCACTGAAACAAATCCAAATCTAAACCGTTAAATTAAAGAATGATGGAGTGGGAACCAAAGGTGAGAACCCCTTCACACTTAATTTATTTTACAGTTAAAAATATTTTAGGTTGTAGACGAGGCTTAGAAGCTCCCGACACTATTTATTGTACAAACCATATTGTTTGATTTGAATTATATGGAGTTCAACACTCGAATTCACACAATCACATAAATTGAAAGCGATGTATGGATATTACCGACACACGGATTTCATACTCCGCGAATAGCCACTTACGGCATCGTAAATGGCATTGTGGTTGTTGAGTATTTATTTATTTGATGTTCTGCGTGATTTGATTGTGATTAAAAAATTGGTTGTGCATTGATTGTGAATTGATTGGCATTGGTTTGTGTATGGAGCGAGCCAGTATTAGGCGAGGGACAAGGCTAGACCTTATTCCAGTTTTAATATCGCGCTGTTGTGCTGCCGAAATTTTCTGAGATGTGTTAAAATAATTAATAGCTAGTTAAAAATATTATTTTTAACATATATATGAGATATATAAAATGGCTATGTTATGGAATAAATACGAGTTCTCTAAAAATATTATTTTTACTTTATAACTGCGATGAATAAGATTATTTAGGCATTGTATAGAATTTTATAAGTAAAGTTATAAAATTTTATATATTTATTAGATAATTAAAAATAAGTTTACGCATCCATTTACAAGTCGGATGAATTGTTTATGCTCGCCTATTTTTGTGATATGGATTGGGAAGATATTTTTTACACATTGCCAAAATGCACAAATAATAATTTAGTATTTGTTGGTTGAAACCCCACACGGGTATTGGGATGATATTTGGGTACACAAACCCCAATTGTTTATTTATATGATAATTGATTAGTTGACAGACTATTGTAAGCGTTAATTATTTATATTTAATGTTTATGCAATTGTGTGATGCACTCTGGATGATGGTTGATTGGTTTTGATTGTTGTTATATACATGTGTTACATGAAATCCATATAAATAAAATTATATGGTAATTAATTAGGTCTAATTCCAATTCAGAAAGAGCAAATATTTTAAAATAATAAATATTTTAAAATAATATTCTGTAAAGGATAAAAATATGATTTTGATGTCCGATTTGGGATAGACATGAAAATATTGAAATGTGTAAAGCCGTGTTGATTAGTTTTGTGTCATTTTAACGCGAACGATATTTATATCGATTTTATTCATTTTTATAATGAATATTGAAAAGGAAATGGTTTCAAAATCTGATATTTTGAAAATATTATCATTTATATATTATAATGATAGGGAGTATTCAATTTTGATTTAAAATTGAAACGAAGTTAGAATCGTTTTAAAACTAAATTATAAACGATTTATAAAATACGTTTTAAATGGAAATCAATTAAATATATATGTTATATATATAATGGCCTGAATAGAACGCGCCGCGCCACGATTTTTTGCGAATTTCGACCATTGACTTCGAATTGATATTACGGGAGATCCAACCGTCGGATTCTCCTAAAATCAAAACCGTTGGGTTCGTATCGAAAAGATATTTCCATCGAATATAAGAGATTTGAAATCTAATGGTTGGATTTGGAATTATGTTCAAATCAAATTCGGAAAAGGTCGCTGTAAGTGCAGTTCGACGACCGTTTAAGGAAATCGACTGAAAGGGCCTAAATAAAATTATTGAAAATATTAATAATTTGTGTAAAATCATAATAAACGATTTGGATGAAAAATTCCACGTTTGTAAAGATAAAGTATATTTTTATCAAAATGAACTAGTTGTTAACTATATTTGAAATCCAATAATTTTTAAATAAAATAAATTGGAATGGATTTGGAGTAGAAATAATCTTCAAATATTTCGATATTGGATTCCGAGATTATATGGATATTGTTATGGAAATTTGGAAGATATATTTAAATCGCTATTCCCCATATGATATGTGATGGTTTTAGCATTTAATACTGAATATAAGCCAATATAATTTCTATTTAGAGCCATATATTTAATATTAAATTGGATTTTGGGTTTGTCGTGAATGGAGTCTTCAGTAACATTGTTCTTAAACCCCATGTGAAAAGAATAAATCTTTTAATTAAGATTATTAGAGTTTCTAGTTGTATTTAGTAACTGGAATAAAATGGAATGTGAATTGGGTTTTTTGTGAACTGTGTTTTTAATGACATTCTTTCTTTAACCCGATTGACAATGAAATGTGATTGAGAATATATAAATCTTTTATTAAGATTTAATGGGAATTTTCCAAAGTAAAGTTTTCCAATTTAATATATTAAACTGGAATTGAATGGAATTTTATTTGGTAATAATCGAAGTGAACTTCTGTGGAGGAAGACTGTTAATATATATGGAATTCAAAAGGCTTTGCTGTTATTCCATTTATATTATTAGTTGGATACGGGGATTAATATCGATTATATATTGATTTGTTTTTCCATGAAGCTTCCATAATTAAAGGAATGTGATTTTGGGTTTATCGTGAACTGTGTTTTAAATGACATTGGTTCTTTAACCCAGTTAAAGACAGGATTACATGTCTAACATTGTATTTTGAACTGTATTGTTGATCTCTGCTAAATAAATATATTTGTTTGGTGGTGGAGAATTTATTCTCTTGCTTAACACCCTTCTCTAAGACGTACGAGCTGGCAGAAATCAATGGTACAGTGTAGATTGTCGATGCTGCATGTTTGATTTCCGAAAGATAAATAATCATTAATAATGATTGTTGGAAGATTAAAACTAAGTTAAGTTTTAATGAATTTTTAATTAGATTGAAATGTGAATATGATAATTTAAGTTATCAAATTGGGAAACGATCGAGAATGGAGTACCACCAGTTTTACTTCAGGCGATAGTTAAATATTTAATTAGATTTGAACGTGAAATGGTAATTAATTTTACCGATAACATTGTGGTGTTAGATATAGAGTATTACTAGTTTTGCTCCATGGGATGAATAGGTTGGGATTGGGAAATAAAACAAATGATTACATCGATAAGGTTCGATAATCCTGACTAGTTTGGATAAACCTTAATTTTGTTTGAATTGATATCCAAAGGAAGATTAAAGAATAAATTTAAAGAATTTATTTTTGATAAAATTAATGGGAACTTTTCCGTAAAGATGTGAATATTTGAATAAAAGAATATTCAGAATTGGAATGAGGCATATGTTGTGTTTTTATCACACATGATTATAAGATACGTGAATTATTCGGAAAGGCCGGGTTTATACCCATTCTAAATAATTGATTCGACGATAAGTCAACGATGAAGACGGTGGTTGAAGACCGGAGGTCTTCACATCGTTTGGATGATTACTGATGTCTTGATTAGGCTATACACCGAAGACAAGGTAATAAGTGGTGATCGTCTAGACGTACTTGGATATCGACCGGATATGCGAGGACCTCTCTCCTATATTGGACATATGGGACGAGGAATAAGGTGCCTCCGGTTTCGTTCAGACCCAAAACAAACTTGTAAATGGATGTGTGTCTGACATTGGATTTTATTTTGTGTTGATTGATCTCTATTAAATATATATCTATTTGGTGGCGGAGAATTTATTCTCTTGCTTAACACCCTTCTCTAAGACCTACGAGCTTAGAGGTTATATATCGATAGACATCAATCGCATGACATGAATTGTCAGTGTGGCATGCTGAGATGCAAATGATCAAGGCTTTTATTGAAAAGAAAGTCTTGTGGTTGATGATCAAAGCATGACTTTAAATAGCATAGCTTTGTGTATAGCTTTAATTCGCGAGCCTCACACCTCGATATGAGTCAAAAACGAGATCAGGGACGCAGGAGGATATGATGTTTCCTTCTAGCTATTGGTGGTGTCATGGTACGGAGCCTAGACATTTATTATATTTTTACCTATGTAGATGATGGATAGCAAGGCACCTAGGATATATCGGTTACTATGGAGCCGATGGATAGGTCCGATAGGACCGGGAAACGTGTGTTCAGGAATCACCAATCCTCAAAAATAAGAAAGGAACAACCCTGCAGGAACCAAGGGTTGCCCAGAGTGTGTAATCCTGAGACATTTTCTAGAGTGTCTTGAAGCCGGCGAGGACGATCCCTTGCCTTGACTCATGACGGAAATCCAATTTCCAATACATGACATTTCGGTTTTGATTGTAGATCCTAGTATGGCGACATCATATATGGTACCCATGCCGTCTATGATTGATACATTTATATCTGAAGTTGTTTTATACACTACACACTTATAATAATATCAAATGATTTTTGTTTTAAACGTACCATGCATGTTTGGCTATTATAAGGTAAAACTCTATCCTCCGGCTTGCGTTGCATTGTGTGATGGGACCTGAGTCTTATAATAGCTTCATTTTTCGAAAAGCATTGCGTTGTTTATAAGCTGTTTAGGCACTGGTATTCTTGGGAGGAAACCCGTTCCGTGTTATACGGCGTGGTCCATTGATTTACTTTATTTTAAAGTAAAGATTTATTAACTGTTTTAGTTCTCACACCAGTCGCATGACTGACCTGGAGTTTATTGTTATAACCTAAACTCTGGGTGCCTCTATTTTCCACACGGGCAGCTAGTAGTTGGGTTTTTGAAGATATTATATTCATAGCATCCTAGTTTACAGCTGGAGCTATATTCGGAAAGCTCTATATTCGTGTATTTCTTTCAGTGTTATGTATTATTTTCCACTGCTTTGTAATTTGAGTCTCTGATATTTATCAAATGTATATTATTTATTAATACTCTATTATACTCTTGTACTCTGATGTAAATTGTTGTAATAATAATGAAATATTCTTCTATTTGCGTTCCGATTAGTCTTGTTCTCAAAACAGTTCGACTTCTTGTTCGGTTTAGGCAGGACGGGAAGTTCGGGTCGTTTCAGCTGGTATCAGAGTTTTGGTTTATAGAGCTCAAGAACAAGACACATTGGAACCAAACGAAAGAATTCATCAGAGATTGGGTTAGTAATGTCTAATGAGTATGACTCATTAGAGACGGGATCAGTAGTATCCTAGAACAAGTGTAAAAAGTGTTGTTTTTAAAGATAAAAAATGAAAACATTTTTTTTAGAATTTAAATCTTATTATATGTATTTGAGTAATTTATTTTAAATTGATTTGGACTATTGGGTATATGGAGATTTTGAATATACATCTGATCCACGTGTATACGAAGCCTCAAATATACTGGATGGATATAGAGTCACACTCTAGTCGCCCAGAGATGATTCTAATGATTGAGATTTCATCATCAGAATCTATGTTCCAGTGGCTAGAGTGGGATACCTATATGTTTCCAATTGACTTGTGTGAGAACCAAAACTAGATAGGGTTAATATTTGTGATTTGACACTAAAAATTGGATTTTGACTATATATAAAGTTATATATTTGGAAAGATAATCAACTAATAGATTGTTGGTTGTATTGTTTGATTATTTATCTGATTAATAAAAATATATTCGAACCATAAAACCAATAGGAGAAATGAAGGTAAATTTAGCCAAATCAAATCAAATATTGAACTAAACTGAAAATTGTTTGAAATTGCATACATGTACATATATATATGTATGAACAGATCATAGCATGAAAGCTAAGAAGAAGAATAAAATTGTGTGCCCGAAAAATAGCTATTTTCTTTGGTTTTGATGATTATATGAGCCGATTGGCTTTTTCTTTTTCTTTTGGATTGATGAGGGTCCTGTGAGGCAAGTTACAGTTTTAAAGGTCTCTCCGTACGAAGGAGGTTATGGCGATTTTTTTTGAAATTTTAGGGTGTTGGCCAATTTTTTGAAAACTTTGAAAATTCTTAGAAATAGAAAAGTTGAAGAATGAAAGCCAGAATGAAAGTTGAGTTGGTTAGTTAAACAACTTTCAGCTCCGTTCCTTTTCGAGGATGAAAAGATTTTAAGTACGGGAGATTGTAACAACCTGGATTTTCAGAACCAATTTAAATTTTTTATTTTAGCAATTTTAATGGATTTTGAATATTTAAAATGATTTATTTTAATAATAACAATTAAAAATTTATTTAAATCAAAGTTAGAACGAATAAATTTAGTTTAACTATAAGACGAGTCTGAAATGGCGTGATATATTTTTCTAATGAATGTAAAAAATTCATATTTCATAACGGGAATAAAAAGTTATTTCTTGTTTAAAATTTAAAATATTCGCTATGGAATTTATTTATATTTTATATAATATATAGCCCTTAAAAATAGCCATTTTGCAAATGACTACCATTTTTTATGAAACCACTTTTGGTGGATCCGGAATGTCAAATTATTGCTAGATCTCAATTTTCATGATTTTTGGAATTGAAATGTGAGGATGGTGAATTTAAACATGTTTGGTAATTTCAGTTTGAATTTAATCGACTGGAAAATGGTCTTTTTTCAAACGATCTCCAAATTCGACGAAATTAGTTTTGTTAGGACCGTATTGTCAAAACATAGCTAGATTTATTTTTCTGGAATTTTTGGAGTCAGTATGTGGCCCCGGTAAATTAAAATATACGTTCAAATTCAATATATATTGATCTTTATTTTAATTTAAAGAAAAACTGATCGAAACAGTCGAATTGGCTTACCGGGCATATCCAATTGTGTCCGGAATTGGGTATATGGCAAGGGGCGACAGTTGGTGGGTTCGATTTAGGGTCCGAATTGAAATGTAACATTTAAAAATAAATAAATATATATATATATTATATTACCCCCCTTTTATCTCTAAACCTAAATCAGAAAAAACCCGCAACCCCCCCCAAAATGCCATCGCCTCTCCGATCTGCCACGCCAGCCGACACAACGGCGCAGGTGCATCACCCTCCACCACCTCTTCCTTCCTCCGCCGCAGTAACGACCCGTATTTTTGGCAGTCAAATACTGTATTTAATTTATTATTTCAAATATTGAAATTGGAATATTAATGGATTTAAATATTTAATTCGTTATTAAAACGAAGTTCGAATGTTATATAATTATAAATCAAGCCCGAAATGGCGCGATAGTTCATAATATGGAGTTTAGAACTTCAATTGAATATACATAATCCGATATAAGTCGGATTTCTACGAAACAAGAAACGTTTGGATCTGATTGATTATAATTTTCATATGAAAGAGATAAATCCAGATTTCGTGTTATAGATTGTTGGGTATGGCTAAATCAAAATTTTAAAATAATCACTATGGTATTCATTAAGAAATGATAACGTTTATTAAAAATACAAAAGAATGTTTATATATATTATATATTCTGAATATCGTTAACCAAGAATTTCAAACATCGAGTTTAATCTATATGGTGTTATTTTGAAGCTATATAGGTCCTGTTAGGTTATATTTAACAATAGTAATTTATTTAGTATTAAACCGAAATTGTTTGGTATTGAATTATAATTTATCGTTATTATATAGACCTTAAAGAAATACAATAAAAAAAGCGGAGAATCCCTAGAGGAGACAAGATGAATCTGCGTAAATGCAGATGATAGTTTCAAATCAAGACTTGTGTACATATGCAATTAAAAACATGTGCTTTAAATGATAGATTATTGAACCTAAAAGTTTACCACTCATTTCTGTTTAGCCATTTAGTAGACTTTCTACAATTAACATCCTCCTTTCAGATATGTAGTGCAATTGGGCCACATCAATAATATTTTTAAAACAAGGACACAATATGGGAACTCACCTTAAAAAAATGTTAAATAAAATAAGCCAGTCACAAACATGAAGATCTTGGTACCGTTCAAAAATCATAAAGAAGAAGCTCAATGTACAAATCAACAAATATAAATTGTAACTTTTGGTATCTTCGATATCCCAGCTTATAAAGCTTTGCACCAAGTACCTCCAGTTATCATAAACATACAAATCTATATACATACATCTAAATATGAAATAATACACACACTACAAAATATAGCCTAACACCCTGGCTTAATCGTCTCTGTGCAGCTTCATCTCTACTGAAAAGAAAGAAAAAAAAGATTTATCACATAAGGGAAATATAAAATTTAACTATTATAGAACAGTGTATGAGCGGATAAGGAAATGGAAATTGAATAACTAAAGCAGAAAGATTTAGAACAGCTAAAGGAAGATATAGCCTAACAGCTATAATAACTAAGTATATTCATATATCAAAATCTATAAATCATGAACAGGAAAAAGAAAATGGACTGTGTACAACTAGGAAAATAGCCAAACAGCTAAGGAAAATAAATCTTGAATAACTAAAGAAACAAGTATATATTTCTACATTGATAAGTACAATAATAGCTAAACTATATTCATATGAATAGCTAAACAAAACAGTGGGTGATGTACAGCTCAAAACAATACAATGAACAACTAAGAAATCAAATCTAGGTATATATATATTTATATATGGCAAATCTAGACAGAACCGATATATATATAAATTTTGAAAAGAGGAAGAAAAACCAATGGCCTAAGCATAGTAGCCGAACCTTTCTAGGATGAACTGATGGACAAGAATCTTATTTGAATCAACTACTATAAATACACGTATCGTGCATAGGCATTTCAACAATTCTAGGAACAATATGAACCAATACAGTAAATAGAAACAGTTCGAACCATATAAAGATCAAAAAAGAAAAAATAAACAGTAATCAAAAACCAAAGTAAACACTTATCTGCTTTAGTAAAATCCACGCCTTTTGTTTCAAGATGCTTCTGACGAATTTTCCTGGTAGTTTGCTCGAGACCGGGGACCTAGGGTTTGGCAGACTGTGAAATTGGAGCCTCGGTTTGGATTCGCGAAGATCTGTAGTGGATGTAGGTAAGAAGATCCTTCATTTTAGGTCACCTTGGGTGACTCGATCGGTTGTTGAAGGGGGGTTCGATGGTTTAGGGATTGGCCAATAAATTGAAGACAAAGGGCAAAGGAGGTGGCTCGAGCGAGTTGCGTTGGGGGAGCTGAGTTGGATTTTAGCTGAAGAAGCAGGGAGGCAAGCGGATTTGATTTTGGCAATGGAGATGATTTTTGTGGAGGCGGATTTGTTGAAGTGAGGGTTGGGGATACGAGAGTAGGGTTTTAAGATGGATAGCGGGTTGGGTTTGTGCCGATTGTTAAGGTAAAGAGCCCGTTTAAAATTTATAATCTATGTTTTATAATTTATTTATTTTATAAAAGTGTTAATACAATATTTTGTGCCTACATTATCAGATTTGATCACGGTCTATCTCATTGGGACCATAGAGACAAGAGCTTCGAGATGGAGGAGGGTTAGTCAGGATCGGATGCAACTGGAAATTTTAGTCAAATTAAACGTCAGTTTAATTTGACTAAAACAAACTGTTTACCAACAAAATCAAATCAAAGGTGAGTTAAACTCACTCAGTTCTCCCTATTTATATTTTATATAAATTAGGTTTTTATTTTGTGTGCTCTGGTTTCTGTTGGTTGATTTTTTGCTAATTATATATTTATTTGTTGATTTAACTAATGAAATTAAACCGTTGTTTAATTTCAGTATTAAAATCAAATCGTTACTTTAACATTTTGATCCAATAAAGATAACTTATCTTGTTGGTCACGTTTATAAAATAAACGTGTTTAATGGTTTGAATTTTTTAAACTGATTGAATTGTTTTGTTTATTGGTTAATGTTAAATGGTCGTTATTTATTATTATCAAAATTATCAGTTAAATTGGATTTGATCATCTGATTTGAGATAACCTATTTACAGAGAAGAACAGGTTGGAGAGATCCAACCTGATTCCTCAAATATATTATTTATTTTCATATTATCGTATATGAACTGATCCGATGGTGTGAATGATTTGAGTATTGATTGTTGACTGAAATTTCAACATCTGTGTAGTTTAAACCAATGGGCGGTATTGGTTGAGTATCTAGCAACATATGGCCTATAAAATCAATCGTTTTATAAATGTTGATTTACCATCAGGCAAATCGACAGAGATGAAGTTATAAAATTTATTTTATAACTGGAGATAGATTTTGAAACATGTTATTTTGAATAAACGTTATAAAAAGGGAAATAAATAAATGTTTTATTTAAGGCTTTGATTTATTATTAATTAATTTTATAAAGTCAACTCTGATGTTAATCAGATTTATAAGTACGATAATAAGAAATAAATCGAATGGTTAAGCTTGGATAATTGTTTTGTTAAGAAACAATTTAATGGAATTATTTAAATTAGTTATATTACTAAGTGAGAACTAATTGGAATCAGTAAATGGAATAACCGTGTTTGAGTTAATTAAATCAACCGTTTTTAATTAGAATTTATTATTAATTTAGTGTGTTTTGAATAAAATAGTTTAACGATATTGTTTTAATTTTAATAATATTTTAAAGGGAAATTAAATATTTATTTTTGTAAATAAAGGGATTAACTACAAAAGTAGTTAAGTATCAAAATAAATTATTATTTTAATAATTTTAAGAAATACTTTTTAATTGAGATTCATTTAAAAGGTACTCGAAATTGAAATGGAATCCAATTGAATGGTGAAAGGGAATTACGAATGGGTTTTATATTTAAAACCCGAATTTGTATAACTAGTTATAAAAAGAATTCTAAGCGAATATGATAGCTTAAAAATGAATGTTACTTAATTATTTGAGTTAAGTGAAAGGAAATTTAGATCAAAAATATATATAATAAATCAGGGTTATGTAAATGAGATTTAATGTGTAAAAGTGTTAATAGTACATTAAAGT
This sequence comes from Allium sativum, assembly GCA_030737875.1. Lineage (NCBI taxonomy): Eukaryota > Viridiplantae > Streptophyta > Magnoliopsida > Asparagales > Amaryllidaceae > Allium > Allium sativum. The sequence goes on from CM060920.1 coordinate 919,322,671, forward strand.
TACTTAATCAGATTAAGTAAAAAGGGGGAATGAAAATAAGATTTTCAAAGCAGGAATTGTTGAATGGATTTGAAAAGGGTTAGTAAAAGTGAATTTGGTAAACGAAGCAGATCATGAGATTATTTACCAAATTCGAGTTATAAAATGAATTTGGTTGAAGAGGCAGAGTTAAAAGTGATATTTTAGAAAGCAGATTACTTAATTAGTGAATAAAGAACTAATTGTATATTCGAGAAAGAGATTTTCCGAAAGGAAAGAAGGTTTATGAAACCGTACTTTTGAATAAAATAGTTAAATGGAATTTGTGTTGAGATTAGGATGAGATATTGGTTTTATATTACAACTTGTATCTATCTTTAGATGTGAACATTGTTGATCAAGGTCTAAGAGGTAATTAAAATACCCCAATTTGAACGATATTAGGACTATCTAAGGATGATATTAGTTGTAATGGTAAAAGGGATTAGTGATAATTTATTATTTCCATTAGTTAAATAATAATGTAAAAGTTGGGTTTTATTCAACGGGAATAAGCACTGGGTACTGTCAAGTAATAAATAAAAGATATTTTGTAATGTTGTTTACGAGTTGTTTCGAAGGTAAAAATAGAGAACCAGATATCATATAGGATTTTACTAGGTATTAAAATGAATTTGTTTAAAGTACAATTTTATGATAAAGAAGCAAGAAAACTATATTAATAATATCGAAATATTTAAGAGTTTATAATTTACATTTTGTTTTAATTAAAAGGCTAAGTGATGCTGAATACTGAACCTTGGATTGTCATGATTGAATCACTGATTATTTTGATAGTTAAATCATGACTATAAAATCTGTATAATACGTTTGTTGGTATGGAAAGGCCGGGATCAAATTTATATTCAAAAACCATTCTGACCAATAAATACGTGAAGATATCAGGAGATGATCGAGATGGAGCTTTGAAGACCGTAGATTTTCATAAACGGAAGAACTGCTAATAATCTCTGGGATTGCAAGTAGAGATAAACTGTTGTTCTATCGTTGTTGGAATCAACAGGTTGCAAGGACTTCTCGCTACTGATCCATGGGGTGATTCCTATATTGGATGTAGTAGGAAAGTACCTTCGGTTCATCCTGTTCCTGGATGACTTGTATGGACAGATGTCTGACAGAGTATTTCCAAAGGGATCGCATACATTGATTTTCAAAAACGTATTTCTATTAGTGGTGGAGAAGGGCACTTCTCTTAGCTTAACGACCAGAGTATTTTTGTGGACGTCAATTAGTGATATCTGGCGGATCTGACGATGTGGCATTCAAAGTAAATGGTGACCAAATATCCCAAAAGATAATTTAAACCTCAATCCTCATCAACCGGGAAATGTCAAAAATCGGGCAGACATCATGGCTATGTGGGTCACTCCCATTAGGGTGTATAATCACATATCTAGAGAAATTCCTTTTGCTACTTTAATCTATTTCGATGCTGTCCCGTTTCGGGAAAATGTGGTTTGCACCTAACCTTTGGTGATATACATTCGATACACTCAAGCGAAATGAGTGGATGGTCATGTGAGGGCCGGGTTGCAAGACTTCCTGTTGAACCTAGTTTATTCGCCTCTAGAGATACACTATCGGCAGGTGGCCCCATACCTTGTCATAGTCGGAATCCAATCTCTAATAAGTGCCCACGGTTTTGTTTGTATATATATATTGATATGTATGGAGCTTGAGATGCAAGCGTTTCGCTTGATTTGTATCTACTTGTATTTAGACATTATTATAATATCGGAAAAGATATTAATTTCGAAAATGCTTTGGGTTATCGTAAGGTAGAAACCGTCCATATTTATATGTTGATTCGGTCTTACGATTATCCTTTTCTTTCAAAAAGATTTTCACTTTAAAAATCAAGTTGTGTGATACCTTAATACTGTGCGAGTTTTTTCCTCACTCTGGCTCACCAGACTGACCCGATATTTTGTAAATGCTCGGGTTAGATGTAACAACCCGAAAATCTGGGCCAGTTTAAAATTTTTGTTTTGGCAATTTTAGTGAATTTAGAATATTTAAAATAGATTATTTTAAATATAATCGACGAGAAATTTATTTTGAATGTAATTCGAACGTATATATTTATACGCGTCGTCGTTAGAATATAAATATTTATATATAATTATAAATAGAATTGAAAATGGCGCGGTAGTTCGATAATTCGATTTCAAACTTCAGTTGAATGTACCGGGTGCAAAACAATCCGGATTTTAGTGAAACCAAAAACATTAGGATCTAATTGATAATATCTTTCCAGCGAATCCGGGAAATCGAAATTCCATAGCGGGAATCAAAAGATATGTCCAGTTGAAAATTCTGAATAGTCGCTATGGAATTCAGGCCCTTAAAAATGGACATTTTGCAAATGACCTCGGATTTCGACGAAACCAGTTTTGTTGGATCCGCAGTGTCAAATTATTGCTAGGTTTCAAATTTCGTAATTTTTCGAATCAATATGTGAGCGTGGCAAAGGAAAACGCGTTTGACCAGTTTAAGTTGATTTTAATCGACTGGAAATTGGCCATTTTTCAAACGGTCTCAGAATTCGACGAAACTAGTTTTGTTAGGACCGTATCGTCAATACGAAGCTAGAAATATTTTTCGGGAATTTTTCGAGTTAGTATGTGACCCCGGTAATTTGAAATGTTCATTTAAAATTCAATATAGTGATTTAAATGTAAATTTAACGGAAGCTGATTATAACAGCCGAATCAGCTTGCGTGGCATATCCCATTGTGTTCGGAATGGGGGTAAAACGCTGGGGGCGACAGTCGTTGGACTCGATTCTGAGTTCGAATGTAAAAACAGATATTTTCTAGAAAAAAATAATAAAAAAATAAATTATATATATAGTCAACTTGGGGTCAAACCCTTCCTTTTCATTCCTAGGTCAAATCGCTTAGCCCCCAAATTTTCAATACCCGCTTCTTTATCCCCGTCGCCCCCCTCACTCAGCCCTCCACCTCCGTTGACCGCCGCCCCACCTCCCCGAACTCCGTCCAACTCCTTCTTCCTCCCTACTCTCTCGCTCCTCCCCCTCAATCGAGCGCACACGCCCCCAACTCGGTGAAGCTGTCGCTTGGCTTCAGGCCGTCGCCCCCGCAACGCCGAGCGCCGTCGCCCTCTTGGGCGCAACCCCCTCTCTCCTCCGCTGCACCCTAACGCGCCACCATCCTAGTCAGCGCCGCCCCCTCCGATGCTTTCTCCCCTTTCTGATTTGAAGGCCGCCACCCAAAACCCCCTTGCTCCACTTCGAGACCACCAACAACTCCTCCATCTTCATTGTAATTCGCAGCAGCCTCGCCCTATTTCAATGTAAGTTTTCTTTTGTTATTTACTTGATTTTACTTAATGTAAGTAGGTTTCAAAATGCAAGAACGGATTTGTAAAACTAAAAAGAACTGATTTTTAATATAGTAAAGAAGAGATTTTTAATATATTAAAGAAGAGATTTTTAATATTGTAGAGGCGAGATTTTTGCTATAATAAAGATTCAATTTTTAGAAGTGGAAATATTCAATTTAGAAATAAAAAGATTTGATCTTTACAAAGGAAAAGATCTGATTTGTATACCTAAAGAAACGATATTTAAAAATATAAAGAAACGATATTTAAAAATATAAAGAAACGATATTTAAAAATATAAAGAAACGATATTTGAAGATATGAAGGAAAAGACATGATTTTGATATGGGCGGTATAAATACAAAATTCGATTTTTATATATTTAATAGCGAAGTCAAAGTTCGATTTTTATATATTGAGTAGCGAAGTAAAAATTCGATTTTTATATATTGAATAGCAGAGAAAAAATATGATTTATATATATATTGAATGTCGAAGTAAAAATGTGATTTTTATATATCGAATAGCGAAATAAAAATTCGATTTTTACATATGTAGTGGCTACAGCAACGAAAGTAACAAAAGATGTGATAGCGATGAAGATTTCTGCAAAGAAGAGCCGAGGCGTCTGGTTTAGCAAATATGTGAGAATTTCTCACCTTTCAATTTCTTTTTCTAGTTATATATATATACTAGGATGCAGACGGTGCTTAGTAGCACCCGACACAATCATCCACAGACCATGGACTTGTTTGTTTGGTTGCATAAGTTAATTTGATGACTTGATTTGAATTGGTTATTTGGTGAATTTGATTGATCGTGAATGGCGTGGGCCTTCACTAGACCGGGGATAAGGCTAGGCCTCGTCCCGTTTCTAGTATCGTGCCGTTATGCCGCCGAAATTTTCTAAAATAAGTTAGATAAATAAAAGTATCATTTTATTTAAAGAATGAACTGAATAGAAATTCATATGTTGGAATAAAATGTTTTATCGTTAAAAATATAATTTTTAACGTGAATGTGAATAAATAAATATTCATTTACAAACCAGACGGTTTGTTTATGTACATCTATTTGAAGGACATTGATTGGGTCGATAAATTTTACACATCGCCCAACTGCACAAACAAAATCTGTGTTTGATTGTTTGAAACCCCACACGGGTGTTGGGATGAAATTTGAAGTTCACTCATCCTGATTGATTAAATATGTCGGTCGATTGATTGACAGGCTGTTATAAGCGTTAGATATCTATATTTGATGCTTATACAGTGTAGTGCACTTTGGTTGATGGTTGATTATTTTTCAATGCTATTATATGTGTGTAATGTATGAAAATCCATATAATTAAATTTATATGGTAATTGATTGGGCCTCATTCCAATTTAGAAAATAAAGAATAACATAAAATAAAGGTTCATGTGTTGACAGTACTCATCCATTGAGATTGATCATGTGTTAAACGAAATATTTTAGTAATAAAATTTACATCTTTATCAATATAAAATAAAGGTTCATGTGTTGACAGTACTCATCCATTGAGATTGGTCATGTGTTGAACGAAATATTTTAGTAATAAAATTTACATCTTTATCAATATAAAATAAAGGTTCATGTGTTGACGGTACTCATCCATTGAGATTGGTCATGTGTTGAACGAAATATTTTAGTAATAAAATTTACATCTTTATCAATATAAAATAAAGGTTCATGTGTTGACAGTACTCATCCATTGAGATTGGTCATGTGTTGAACGAAATATTTTAGTAATAAAATTTACATCTTTATCAATATAAAATAAAGGTTCATTTGTTGACAGTACTCATCCATTGAGATTGGTCATGTGTTGAACGAAATATTTTGATAATAACAACTATTTTGAAAAAGAAATATTTGAAATAGAATATTTGAAATATAATATTTGAATAGAAATTTATGAAGCCGTGTTGATTAGATGGACGCCATTTTGACGTAAACGATATTTATATCGATTTTATTGATTTCAAAATGAATTGAATTGAAAACGATTTCAAAATGAATTGAATTGAAAACGATTTCAAAATGAATTGAATTGAAAACGATTTCGAAATGAATTGAATTGAAAACGATTTCGAAATGAAATGAATTGAAAACGATTTCGAAATGAATTGAATTGAAAACGATTTCGAAATGAATTGAATTGAAAACGATTTCGAAAGGAATTGAATTGAAAACGATTTCGAAAGGAATTGAATTGAAAACGATTTCGAAATGAATTGAATTGAAAACGATTTCGAAATGAATTGAAAACGAATTCGAATTGAAAGCGAATTGAAATGAATTCAAATGGAATTGAAATTTGAATTGAATAGAAATGAATTTTAAAACGAATTTATAAAGAAGAATTCAATTTTGATTTGAATCGAAATGGAAGTTGAAGTTGTTTTTGAAACGAATTTTAAAACTATTTATATAATTTGTTTTAAATAGAAATCGACGAAATATATATTATATATATTATATATATAATATAATGGCCTGAATAGAACGCGCCGCGCCGCGGCAGTTCGTGAATTTCGACCATTTATTTCAAACGGACATTACGGGAGATCCGACCGTCGGATTCTCCTAAAACCGGAACCGTTGGGTTCGTATCGAAAAGAGATTTCTAACATATATTAGAAATTAGAAATCTAACGGTTGGATTTGGAATTATATCCAAATCAAATTTGAAAAAGGTCGCTATAAGTGCAGTTCGATGGCCATTGATGGAAATCGACTGTACGGGCCTTGATAAAATTATTAAAAATAGTAATAATTTGTGTAAAATCATAAGAAATGATTTAGAAAGAATTGGGATGAAAAACTCCATATTTGAAAAGATAAAAATAGATTTTTATCGAAATGAACTAGTTTTGAACTAGAATTATAATTCTATTTATTTTTAAAATAAATAAATTGAATGTGAAAAGGGTTTTAAAAATAACCAGAATTTCCAATGATTGCATTGGAGTGGATTTGAATCGAAATTGTCATTGGAATATTTCGATGTTGGAATTCGTGATATACGGATGTTGTTATGGAAGTTTGAAAGATATATATTTATATCGTTATTTCCAATACGACATTTGTTAATCGTAGAATTTGATATTGAATATAAGCCGATATATTTTCTATTCAGAGCCTTGTATTGAATATCAAATGTGAATTGGGTTTGTCGTGAATGGTGTCTTCACTAACACTGTTCTTGAACCCAGTTGAGAAAAGATTAAATCTTTTTATTTAGATTTAATGAAGGGTACCAATTAGATAATATTTAATTGGAATTGAATTGATATTGATTTTTGGGTTTATCGTGAACTGTGTTTTTAAACAACACTCGTTCTTTAACCCGATAATTAATGAATGTGATTTTGGGTTTATCGTGAACTGTGTTTTTAAATGACACTGATTCTTTAACCCAGTTAAAGATTAAAACTAAGTGGAGTTTTAATGAATCTTTAATTAGATTGAAAAGATCGAAAATGGAGTACCACCAGTTTTGCTCCAGGCGATAGTTAAATCTTTAATTAGATTTGAACGTGAAATGGTAATTGAATTTACCGATAACACCGTGGTGTTAGATATGAAGTACTACCAGTTTTACTTCATGGGATGAATAGGTTGGGATTGGGAAATTAAACAAACGATTACTTCGGTAAGGTTCGCTAATCCCGACTAGTTTGAATTGATATTCAAAAATATATTAAAGAATAAATTTTAATGATTTATCTTGGATAAAATTAATGGGAACCTTTCCCTATGAATGTGAAATTTAGAAACTAACTGTCGGTTAGCCAAGCAGAATGGTTTTCTGGATATTGATCTGATGTTGGTTTCGGCCTTCGGGGTTAATATTTGGGGAATTATTCTCTTGTTAATTTACGGTTAGTGACTGATGAATTGGAATGAGGCGTATGTTGTGTTTGTGTAACACTTTTATAAAATATACGCGAGTTATTCGGAAAGACCGGGTTTATCCCATTCTAAATAACCTATACGACGATAAGTCGAAGATGAAGACGATGGTCGAAGACCGGAGGTCTTCACGTTGTTTGGGTGATTACTGATGATCTTGATTGGGCTGTACACCCAAGAAGATGGAAACAGTTAGTGATCGTCCAGACGTACTTGGAGATCGATGGATATGCGGGGTACTAGGTGCCACCGGTTTCGTTCAGCCCCAGAACGGACTTGTAAATGGACTGTGTGTCTGACATTGGATTTTAGTCCGTGTGATTTATCTCTATTAAATATATATCTGCTTGGCGGCGGAGAATTTATTCTCTTGCTTAACGCCCTTCTCTGAGACGTACGAGCTCAGGGGTTATATATTGATGGATATCAATCGCATGGAGTGAATTGCCTGTGTGGCATGCCTAAGTGGCGAATGATCAAGGCTTCTGTTGAAAAGCAAAGTCTTGTGGTTGATGATCGAAGCACGGCCTTTGTGGCGTAGCTTTGTGTAACGTTTACTTCGCAAGTTTCACACCCGGTATGAACCAAAAACGGGAGACGGACCTCAGGGGGGGCATGCGTTTCTTTCTAGTTAGAAGTGGCGTCAGTGGTTTTACACGCCCTGACGAGTTTGACTTATGTGGTTGTTGCTGTTGCGAGGCGCCTCGGTTTGATCGGACGATCCGGGTCCGATGGAGTCATTCATTGGCTCATTTACGCCCCATAGGGCGGGGGAACGCATGTTCAGGGTTTAAGTTTAATCCACATCGGTGGACCGGCCCTGTCGCTTCAAGGTCACTCGAGCTCTGACCTGTGGCTCGGGCTAGAGAGTCACGAATCGGTTGAGGACTATCTTTTGCCTCGGTTCATAGATGGAAATCCAATTTCCAAATACGTGATTTTGCGGTTTTAATTGTAGAACTAGTATGGCGACATGATATATGGTACCCATGCCGTCTATGATTGATATTTATGATTGAAATTGTTTTGACACTATACACTTATAGTAGTATCAAATGATTTGTTTTAAAGGTACTAAGCATGTTTGGCTATTATAAGGGAAAACCCTATCCTCGGCTGCGTTGCATTGTGTGATGGGACCTGGGTCTTATAATAGCTTCATCTTTAGAAAAGCATTGTGTTGTTTACTTATATGCACTGGTATTCTTGGGAGGAAACCCGTTCCGTGTTATACGGCGTGGTCCCTTGATTTACCTAACTTTAAAAATAAAGATTAATAACTGTTTTAGTTCTCACACCAGTCACATGACTGACCCGGAGTTTATTGTTTTAACCTAAACTCTGGGTGCCCTTATTTTGACACGGGCAGCTAGTAGTTGTGGTTTTGCAGATTTATATTCACAGGATCCTGGTTTATAGCTGGAATGATATCCGGGAAGCTTTGTATCCGTATATCTCTTCTAGTTGTGTATTGTATTATTTTCCGCTGCTATGTATTTAAATGTAATTTAAATCCCTGATATTTCTGTGTAATATTCATTTATACTCTGTATATTCTTATATTCTGGTGCATTGTTGTAATATACAATGAAATGTTCTTCTGTATGTGTTCTTTTTTGTCGTGTTCTCAAACGATTGGGCGTTTCGAACGGTCTGGGTCGGTTTAGCGACTGGTTCGGACCGAGCGAAATTCCTTCTCGTCACATTTGGTATCAGAGCTTTGGTTTACGAAGCTAGAGAACAAGGCACATTAGAACCATACGAAGGAATTCATCAGATATTGGATTAGCTATATCCAATGAGAATGACTCGTTAGAGATGGGATCAGTAGTATCCTAGAACGAGTGTGAAGAGTATATTTTTAAAATGAAAACTAATTTTGTTTTGAAAATTTAAATCAACTATTCGTATTTGATTATTTATTCTATATTGATTAGGACAGTCCAGTATATAAAGATTTTGCATATACGCCTTGCAAACGTGTATTTGAAGTTTTAATATACTGGATAGATATAGAATTATACTCTAGTCGCCCGGGGGTGATTCTGATGATTGATATATCATCATCAGAGTTTATATCCGAGTGACGAACGTGTAATATCTATATATTTCCTATTGACTGGTGTGAGAACCAAAAATTAGATAGGACTTATTGTTGTGATTTGGCATCAAAAATCTGATTTTTGACTATATATCAAAGCTATGAATTTGAAAACTCTAATTCACTAATTGATTAATGTTTGTGTTGTTTGTTTAATGGTTTGATAATTTTGAACCATTACGCCTAATTGTATCAAATAGTGAGTTGTATTGAAAATTGGTCGCATTTGCTTGCATATACATATACTTACATTGAACAGGTCATAGCAAGGAGGCTAGAGCCGAAGAATAAAATTTAGTTGCCCGACAAATAGGTACATGTTTACTACATAATTTACTGTTTTGCATGGGTGATGATGATTTTATGAGCCTATTGGCTAGCCGCTTGGCTTTTTCTTTTTCTTTTTGAGATCTGAAGGACCGGGGAAGCTATTTAAAATTCCCCGATGCTCCCGGTGCAGGGGAGGTTATGGCGAAATTTTTCAAAAATTTAGGGTGTTAGCCAAATTTTTGAAATTTTTGAAAATTCTCAGAAACTGAAAGTTGGAGAATGGAAGCCAGATCGAATGTAGAGTTGATTAGTCAAACCACTTTCGACTTTGTTCCTTTTCGGGGACGAAAAGTTTTAAGTGGGGGAGATTGTAACAACCCGAAAATCTGGGCCAGTTTAAAATTTTTGTTTTGGCAATTTTAGCGAATTTAGAATATTTAAAATAGATTATTTTAAATATAATCGACGAGAAATTTATTTTGAATGTAATTCGAACGTATATATTTATACGCGTCGTCGTTAGAATATAAATATTTATATATAATTATAAATAGAATTGCAAATGGCGCGGTAGTTCGATAATTCGATTTCAAACTTCAGTTGAATGTACCGGGTGCAAAACAATCCGGATTTTAGTGAAACCAAAAACATTAGGATCTAATTGATAATATCTTTCCAGCGAATCCGGGAAATCGAAATTCCATAGCGGGAATCAAAAGATATGTCCAGTTGAAAATTCTGAATAGTCGCTATGGAATTCAGGCCCTTAAAAATGGACATTTTGCAAATGACCTCGGACTTCGACGAAACCAGTTTTGTTGGATCCGCAGTGTCAAATTATTGCTAGGTTTCAAATTTCGTAATTTTTCGAATCAATATGTGAGCGTGGCAAAGGAAAACGCGTTTGACCAGTTTCAGTTGATTTTAATCGACTGGAAGTTGGCCATTTTTCAAACGGTCTCAGAATTCGACGAAACTAGTTTTGTTAGGACCGTATCGTCAATACGAAGCTAGAAATATTTTTCGGGAATTTTTCGAGTTAGTATGTGACCCCGGTAATTTGAAATGTACGTTTAAAATTCAATATAGTGATTTAAATGTAAATTTAACGGAAGCTGATTGTAACAGCCGAATCAGCTTGCGTGGCATATCCCATTGTGTTCGGAATGGGGGTGAAATGCTAGGGGCGACAGTCGTTGGACTCGATTCTGAGTTCGAATGTAAAAACAGATATTTTCTGAAAAAAATAATAAAAAAATAAATTATATATATAGTCAACTTGGGGTCAAACCCTTCCTTTTCATTCCTAGGTCAAATCGCTTAGCCCCCAAATTTTCAAAACCCGCTTCTTTATCCCCGTCGTCCCCCTCGCTCAGCCCTCCACCTCCGTTGACCGCCGCCCCACCTCCCCGAACTCCGTCCAACTCCTTCTTCCTCCCTACTCTCTCGCTCCTCCCCCTCAATCGAGCGCACACGCCCCCAACTCGGTGAAGCTGTCGCCTGGCTTCAGGCCGTCGCCCCCGCAACGCCGAGCGCCGTCGCCCTCTTGGGCGCAACCCCCCTCTCCTCCGCTGCATCCTAACGCGCCACCATCCTAGTCAGCGCCGCCCCCTCCGATGCTTTCTCCCCTTTCTGATTTGAAGGCCGCCACCCAAAACCCCCTTGCTCCACTTCGAGACCACCAACAACTCCTCCATCTTCATTGTAATTCGCAGCAGCCCCGCCCTATTTCAATGTAAGTTTTTTTTTGTTATTTACTTGATTTTACTTAATGTAAGTAGGTTTCAAAATGCAAGAACGGATTTGTAAAACTAAAAAGAACTGATTTTTAATATAGTAAAGAAGAGATTTTTAATATATTAAAGAAGAGATTTTTAATATTGTAGAGGCGAGATTTTTGCTATAATAAAGATTCAATTTTTAGAAGTGGAAAGATTCAATTTTTAGAAATAAAAAGATTTGATCTTTACAAAGGAAAAGATCTGATTTGTATACCTAAAGAAACGATATTTAAAAATATAAAGAAACGATATTTAAAAATATAAAGAAACGATATTTAAAAATATAAAGAAACGATATTTGAAGATATGAAGGAAAAGACATGATTTTGATATGGGCGGTATAAATACAATATTCGATTTTTATATATTGAATAGCGAAGTCAAAATTCGATTTTTATATATTGAGTAGCGAAGTAAAAATTCGATTTTTATATATTGAATAGCAGAGTAAAAATATGATTTTTATATATATTGAACGTCGAAGTAAAAATGTGATTTTTATATATCGAATAGCGAAATAAAAATTCGATTTTTACATATGTAGTGGCTACAGCAATGAAAGTAACAAAAGATGCGATAGTGATGAAAATTTCTGCAAAGAAGAGCCGAGGCGTCTGGTTTAGCAAATATGTGAGAATTTCTCACCTTTCAATTTCTTTTTCTAGTTATATATATATACTAGGATGCAGACGGTGCTTAGTAGCACCCGACACAATCGTCCACAGACCATGGACTTGTTTGTTTGGTTGCATAAATTAATTTGATGACTTGATTTGAATTGGTTATTTGGTGAATTTGATTGATCGTGAATGGCGTGGGCCTTCACTAGACCGGGGATAAGGCTAGGCCTCGTCCCGTTTCTAGTATCGTGCCGTTATGCCGCCGAAATTTTCTAAAATAAGTTAGATAAATAAAAATATCATTTTATTTAAAGAATGAACTGAATAGAAATTCATATGTTGGAATAAAATGTTTTATCGTTAAAAATATAATTTTTAACGTGAATGTGAATAAATAAATATCCATTTACAAACCAGACAGTTTGTTTATGTACACCTATTTGTAGGACATTGATTGGGTCGATAAATTTTACACATCGCCCAACTGCACAAACAAAATCTGTGTTTGATTGTTTGAAACCCCACACGGGTGTTGGGATGAAATTTGAAGTTCACTCATCCTGATTGATTAAATATGTCGGTCGATTGATTGACAGGCTGTTATAAGCGTTAGATATCTATATTTGATGCTTATACAGTGTAGTGCACTTTGGTTGATGGTTGATTATTTTTCAATGCTATTATATGTGTGTAATGTATGAAAATCCATATAATTAACTTTATATGGTAATTGATTGGGCCTCATTCCAATTTAGAAAAAAAAGAATAACATAAAATAAAGGTTCATGTGTTGACAGTACTCATCCATTGAGATTGGTTATGTGTTGAACGAAATATTTTAGTAATAAAATTTACATCTTTATCAGTATAAAATAAAGGTTCATGTGTTGACAGTACTCATCCATTGAGATTGGTCATGTGTTGAACGAAATATTTTAGTAATAAAATTTACATCTTTATCAATATAAAATAAAGGTTCATGTGTTGACAGTACTCATCCATTGAGATTGGTCATGTGTTGAACGAAATATTTTAGTAATAAAATTTACATCTTTATCAATATAAAATAAAGGTTCATGTGTTGACAGTACTCATCCATTGAGATTGGTCATGTGTTGAAAGAAATATTTTAGTAATAAAATTTACATCTTTATCAATATAAAATAAAGGTTCATGTGTTGACAGTACTCATCCATTGAGATTGGTCATGTGTTGAACGAAATATTTTGATAATAATAACTATTTTGAAAAAGAAATATTTGAAATAGAATATTTGAATAGAAATTTATGAAGCCGTGTTGATTAGATGGATGCCATTTTGACGTAAACGATATTTATATCGATTTTATTGATTTCAAAATGAATTGAATTGAAAACGATTTCAAAATGAATTGAATTGAAAACGATTTCAAAATGAATTGAATTGAAAACGATTTCAAAATGAATTGAATTGAAAACGATTTCGAAATGAATTGAATTGAAAACGATTTCAAAATGAATTGAATTGAAAACGATTTCAAAATGAATTGAATTGAAAACGATTTCGAAATGAATTGAATTGAAAACGATTTCGAAATGAATTGAATTGAAAACGATTTCGAAATGAATTGAATTGAAAACGATTTCGAAATGAATTGAATTGAAAACGATTTCGAAAGGAATTGAATTGAAAACGATTTCGAAAGGAATTGAATTGAAAACGATTTCGAAATGAATTGAATTGAAAACTATTTCGAAATGAATTGAAAACGAATTCGAATTGAATTGAAAGCGAATTGTAAGGAATTCAAATTGAATTGAAATTTGAATTGAATAGAAATGAATTTTAAAACGAATTTATAAAGAAGAATTCAATTTTGATTTGAATCGAAATGGAAGTTGAAGTTGTTTTTGAAACGAATTTTAAAACTATTTATATAATTCGTTTTAAATAGAAATTGACGAAATATATATTATATATATTATATATATATAATATAATGGCCTGAATAGAACGCGCTGCGCCGCGGCAGTTCGTGAATTTCGACCATTTATTTCAAACGGACATTACGGGAGATCCGACCGTCGGATTCTCCTAAAACCGGAACCGTTGGGTTCGTATCGAAAAGAGATTTCTAACGAATATTAGAAATTAGAAATCTAACGGTTGGATTTGGAATTATGTCCAAATCAAATTTGAAAAAGGTCGCTATAAGTGCAGTTCGATGGCCATTGATGGAAATCGACTGTACGGGCCTTGATAAAATTATTAAAAATAGTAATAATTTGTGTAAAATCATAAGAAATGATTTAGAAAGAATTGGGATGAAAAATTCCATATTTGAAAAGATAAAAATAGATTTTTATCGAAATGAACTAGTTTTGAACTAGAATTATAATTCTATTTATTTTTAAAATAAATAAATTGAATTTGAAAAGGGTTTTAAAAATAACCAGAATTTCCAATGATTGCATTGGAGTGGATTTGAATCGAAATTGTCATTGGAATATTTCGATGTTGGAATTCGTGATATACGGATGTTGTTATGGAAGTTTGAAAGATATATATTTATATCGTTATTTCCAATACGACATTTGTTAATCGTAGAATTTGATATTGAATATAAGCCGATATATTTTCTATTCAGAGCCTTGTATTGAATATCAAATGTGAATTGGGTTTGTCGTGAATGGTGTCTTCACTAACACTGTTCTTGAACCCAGTTGAGAAAAGATTATATCTTTTTATTTAGATTTAATGAAGTGTACCAATTAGATAATATTTAATTGGAATTGAATTGATATGGATTTTTGGGTTTATCGTGAACTGTGTTTTTAAACAACACTCGTTCTTTAACCCGATAATTAATGAATGTGATTTTGGGTTTATCGTGAACTGTGTTTTTAAATGACACTGATTCTTTAACCCAGTTAAAGATTAAAACTAAGTGGAGTTTTAATGAATCTTTAATTAGATTGAAAAGATCGAAAATGGAGTACCACCAGTTTTGCTCCAGGCGATAGTTAAATCTTTAATTAGATTTGAACGTGAAATGGTAATTGAATTTACCGATAACACCATGGTGTTAGATATGAAGTACTACCAATTTTACTTCATGGGATGAATAGGTTGGGATTGGGAAATTAAACAAACGATTACTTCGGTAAGGTTCGCTAATCCCGACTAGTTTGAATTGATATTCAAAAATAGATTAAAGAATAAATTTTAATGATTTATCTTGGATAAAATTAATGGGAACCTTTCCCTATGAATGTGAAATTTAGAAACTAACTGTCGGTTAGCCAAGCAGAATGGTTTTCTGGATATTGATCTGATGGTTGTTTCGGCCTTCGGGGTTAATATTTGGGGAATTATTCTCTTGTTAATTTACGGTTAGTGACTGATGAATTGGAATGAGGCGTATGTTGTGTTTGTGTAACACTTTTATAAAATATACGCGAGTTATTCGGAAAGACCGGGTTTATCCCATTCTGAATAACCTATACGACGATAAGTCGAAGATGAAGACGATGGTCGAAGACCGGAGGTCTTCACGTTGTTTGGGTGATTACTGATGATCTTGATTGGGCTGTACACCCAAGAAGATGGAAACAGTTGGTGATCGTCCAGACGTACTTGGAGATCGATGGATATGCGGGGTACTAGGTGCCTCCGGTTTCGTTCAGCCCCAGAACGGACTTGTAAATGGACTGTGTGTCTGACATTGGATTTTAGTCCGTGTGATTGATCTCTATTAAATATATATCTGCTTGGCGGCAGAGAATTTATTCTCTTGCTTAACGCCCTTCTCTGAGACGTACGAGCTCAGGGGTTATATATTGATGGATATCAATCGCATGGAGTGAATTGCCTGTGTGGCATGCCTAAGTGGCGAATGATCAAGGCTTCTGTTGAAAAGCAAAGTCTTGTGGTTGATGATCGAAGCACGGCTTTTGTGGCGTAGCTTTGTGTAACGTTTACTTCGCGAGTTTCACACCCGGTATGAACCAAAAACGGGAGACGAACCTCAGGGAGGGCATGCGTTTCTTTCTAGTTAGAAGTGGCGTCAGTGGTTTTACACGCCCTGACGAGTTTGACTTATGTGGTTGTTGCTGTTGTGAGGCGCCTCGGTTTGATCGGACGATCCGGGTCCGATGGAGTCATTCGTTGGCTCATTTACGCCCCATAGGGCAGGGGAACGCATGTTCAGGGTTTAAGTTTAATCCACATCGGTGGACCGGCCCTGTCGCTCCAAGGTCACTCGAGCTCTGACCTGTGGCTCGGGCTAGAGAGTCACGAATCGGTTGAGGACTATCTTTTGCCTCGGTTCATAGATGGAAATCCAATTTCCAAATACGTGATTTTGCGGTTTTAATTATAGAACTAGTATGGCGACATGATATATGGTACCCATGCCGTCTATGATTGATATTTATGATTGAAATTGTTTTGACACTATACACTTATAGTAGTATCAAATGATTTGTTTTAAACGTACTAAGCATGTTTGGCTATTATAAGGGAAAACCCTATCCTCGGCTGCGTTGCATTGTGTGATGGGACCTGGGTCTTATAATAGCTTCATTTTTAGAAAAGCATTGCGTTGTTTACTTATATGCACTGGTATTCTTGGGAGGAAACCCGTTTCGTGTTATACGGCGTGGTCCCTTGATTTACCTAATTTTAAAAATAAAGATTAATAACTGTTTTAGTTCTCACACCAGTCACATGACTGACCCGGAGTTTATTGTTTTAACCTAAACTCTGGGTGCCCTTATTTTGACACGGGCAGCTAGTAGTTGTGGTTTTGCAGATTTATATTCACAGGATCCTGGTTTACAGCTGGAATGATATCCGGGAAGCTTTGTATCCGTATATCTCTTCTAGTTGTGTATTGTATTATTTTCCGCTGCTATGTATTTAAATGTAATTTAAATCCCTGATATTTCTGTGTAATATTCATTTATACTCTGTATATTCTTATATTCTGGTGCATTGTTGTAATATACAATGAAATGTTCTTCTGTATGTGTTCTTTTTTGTCGTGTTCTCAAACGATAGGGCGTTTCGAACGGTCTGGGTCGGTTTAGCGACTGGTTCGGACCGAGCGAAATTCCTTCTCGTCACATTAGACCGGGTGTACAGGTTCAGGTTATCAAGTACCACGAAGTCCAGAGACGAGCTGGAGATGTTCAGACATATGATAATATATAGCTACTATTCCGCTATGTGTTGTATATGGGACAGATTTTTATAACTATCCAGAGATGTTGATGTACTCTGATATTGTATGTGTTTTTAAAAGCTCTTAATAAAGTTTTGTTTCTGTATTATATTTTGTTCCGCTGCGAAGTGAGGCTCTGATTCTGTGTTATGTTGGTTCTTCTTCTTCTTCTATTCTTATATTTCTTTCTTTCTTATCTCACCCTCTAAATTCTTTCTAATAACGTTCCAGTGACTTCAATGTTTTGGAAGGTCGGCATGAGGTACGTGAAATGTATTTATGTCGATTTCCGGGGCCGAAAATTCCTGGGTCGTTACAGTGGTATCAGAGCTATTGGTTTAGTAATAACCTTGGCTTTGTGGTGTAACTCAAAATATATTGGATTAGTAATACCCTAAATCGAGATTGAGAGTATTAATATGAGAGCGTAATTGTAAATTTTATATACAAATGTTTTGTATTGTGTTTGTTGATCGGTTCAAGCGCTGAGAAGCGTTGAATTGACATAGACACGATATTATTTTGTAAAAAGGGTAAATGGAATAATTTTATCCAAATTATATTTTTTATAGTAAAAAAATAATTTTATCAAATTACTGAGATATTAGTGTGTTTGATCGATTTGAATGGAATTCAAATCGAATAGAGAATTTGAATTGAAACTTAACTTAGTTAAGTGTAATTAAATTTAGAATGATATTGAAATTGAATAAAACAGAGTTGGAAATTAAAAGTTTGATGAATAAATGATAATCAAATAGGAATCAATCGTATTAAGCCATTGATGTCCAAAACATGTGAAACCAAAATAAAATATTAATATCGAATGTAAATTCAATCAGTTTGGTTGATTTGGTTGTATATTGGTTGTTGATTGTGAATTGTTTGTTATTGGATGACAGTTTGTTTGTATGGGAATAATCAACAATTTAATGAAGCTAAATGAATTATAAACTAAAGAATAATTTCCGGTATAATTAAACTGGAATGAAACCGCATATGAATTGGAAATTATGGTTTAACCCTACATTTAATAATGAATTGATGATGTGCGTTCGACTTTGCAATTGGTGTAGTAGACCAGTTGATTAGTGAAATATTATTTCAGAATTTCATGTATTGGTTACTTACATGTGAATTGAGTTAAGTACAGGTGCCAAAGGGCTAGGCAGATTAATATTGGTTGGGTAAATCACATATACGTTAAGCAAATATGGTGCTCGAAAAGGTACACCTACGCGAAACATAAAATTTTGGATTTTGATTTTTGTTTTCCAACCGTGTGGGTTGATGTATATATATTATTCGTTCCTGCGATATCGCATATGTCACTCCGTGCAGGGGAGACTCTACTGAATTTTCTGGGAATTTAAGGTGTTAGAATTTTTTTGATAATTTTGAAAATATTTACTTACGATATTGAATTGATTTTCGATTTAAAATAAATTGGGTTTGGAAATTAATGGGTTTGTAACGTTCTTTCCTACTTTAGCAATTTCGAGGACGAAATTATTTTAAGGGGGAAAGAATGCAACTACCCGTATTTTTGACAGTCAAATATCGGATTTAATTTATTATTTTAAATATTGAAATTGGAATATTAATGGATTTAAATTTTTAATTCATTATTAAAATGAAGTCCAAACGTTATATAATTATAAATCGAGCTCGAAATGGCGTGACAGTTTGTAATATGGAGTTTTGAACTTCAATTGAATATACAGAATCCGATATAAGTTGGATTTCTGTGAAACAAGAAACGTTTGGATCTAATTGATTATAATTTTCATATGAAAGAGAAAAATCCAGATTTCCTGTTATAGATTGTTGGTTATGGCTAAATCAAAATTTTAAAATAATTGCTACGGTATTCGTTAATAAACGATAACGTTTATTAAAAATATAAAAGAATGTTTATATATATTATATATTCTGAATATCGTTAACCAAGAATTTCAAACATCGAGTTTAATTTATATGGTGTTATTTTGAAGCTATATAGGTCCGATTTGGTTATATTTAACAATAGTAATTTATTTAGTATTAAACTGAAATCGTTTGGTATTGAATTATAATTTATCGTTATTATATAGACCTTAAAGAAATACGATAAAACAAACGGAGAATCCCTAGAGGAGATTAGATGAATCCGCGTAAATGCAGATGATAGTTTCAAATCAAGACTTGTGTATATATGAAATTAAAAACATGTGCTTTTAATGATAGAATATTAAACCTAAAAGTTTGCCACTCATTTCTGTTTAGCCAGTTTGTAGACTTTCTACTATTGTGACGGCCCGCCCCGCACCAGCCTGCATTTCCCCCGAAAGTGCGTTGTACACATGCCCAACTAGCACGGGACGGTCGTCAGGAGAAAGGAAAGAAGAGAATGAACTAATCAAGGAACCTGTAGAATGTCTCACAGCGCATGGGATAAAATATAATAATAACATACTTGACATAAAACAGGCGAGACAGTGCATAAGCTGATAACTAATAATCAATGTCAACATCAGAGCAGCGGAAATCCAAAGACAGCTTATTACAACTTTCCAAATTTACTGTCTCTAACAAAAGAAAACTAAAGTAGAAGATGCACCACCAATGCCAAGCAGTGATCTTCAACAACACAGGGAGAATACTATATATATTACGTGGAAGCCTCCTGCTCGTCTCCGGATCATCTACCCGTGCATCACCAGCTAACCTGTCTCTAGTCTGCTCGTGTGAGCACCCAGAGTAATAAGAGGAGACATAAAACTCTGGGTCAGACATAAAGCCTGGTATGAGCGATAAGCATCTAAACAGAGTAATAACAGGTATACTAAACCATACCTGAACCTGGACCTACAACCAAAGAGTTAGTACCACATACCGTACAATACTCCAAGGTGCCATAATAAATAGTGTAAGAATACGGGGGTGGGGTGTGCATGTCACAATGATAGCAAACAAATCATCCATAGCAACCATTCTCACATCTCTCACTCAGTGCGTAAAGCGTACGACATCTACCACTTTGGAACACTAGACAAACTGAGGTAACGACGAATCCCGACTTGTAGAAACCCTGATGTGACCAAGCCAAACTCTTGGAGTCATGACCAAACATTTCAATGACCCACTTCATTGGTCGTAGCCCTTGGTTCTACCGATGCCATAATGGCCCTGAATCCGCCTTCGTACCTCCTACCATAGTGGTCCAAAGCTATAGACGTCGATAACTCCTTGGCACGCGTCCCGCAGCAAAGCCCAACCATGAAGCGAACTCGTTGATTCCCATCTGAATCTTAAGCTCTAACTTCTCATTTGGACTTCCTTTGCATCTCGGGTTTGTTCGAATTGGAGTGGGTCTTCAGAAGAGTTGTCGCGCATTAACAGTCTTAGAATTCGGTTCGGTTCGGTAGTCATCACCTTCATCGGTTCGGGTCGGGAGTCATCACCTTCATCGGTTCGGGTCGGTGCTCCTTCCTTGTCATCTTTCCATTTGGTTCGGGTCGGGTACTCCACTTCGGGTCGGGTCGGTATCTTCCTCCGGGTCGGGTCGGGTGTCCTTCCTTCCAGTGCTCTGATCCGCTCCCTCATTTCTTCACGTATTCCGGTCCGATCCCTCCTTGCCATCTGATCCGCGTGGCCTTCCCTCTTGCTAGTTCTCCCAAATGTTTACCTCCGATCCGAGCCCTGCGTCTCCAAGTCAATCCGATCTGGCCTCCAATTATTGTTCCGATCCGATCCCCTTGTCCACTCCAACTCTAAGCAAACGACCTTCCTCCTCGCCAAGCCTCCTATGTGCCAAACTCCGGTTCGGGTCGGGTTTCTTGCCCAGTTCACATATCCGATCCGAGCCCCCATCCGATCCGATCCAAAACCCTGCACAACTTTCTGCAACTTTTCCAGCAACTTGTTTACGCCGTTCGACGACGTTTTTGACAAATCTAACTATTCTAATCAATCACAATTCATGTCAAATAGTCATAACAACATAGCAAACTAACCTCAAACACCAAAACAATGAATTTATATGTCAAAATGGATCAAACGTGCCCAAAACCCCTTATTTTCCTATAATCCTTCTTAATCATGTTTAAGCACATACTTAGTAAAACTTAATCAAATCGTCTAAATTTTCTAATAGAGGCATGAAATATTATTTAAGAATTTCTAAACATTTTTTCAGAATTTATTAGTGTATAAATTCGCTAATCTTCACTAATTACCCTTAATTAACTGTAATTAGTGTCAAAACGATGCTATCACTCACCTTGGCCACAAAATAAAACACCAAATCTGAAATATTCTCTGCTTGGGTCGAATTCCTATGTATAGCAGCAGCTCCAACCTTGCTTTGTTGCTATTTGGCCTTGTTTTGATGTAGTTTAGGCTTAATCTTCACTAAAATGTGTTTTGGAGTGGTTTTAGAGGATGGAAGCCATTACTAAGGTCTCAAGAAGGTTTGTGGCGGCTCAAAACTGAAATGAAAGTGATAACGTAACCCTAATCAGTCCTCCTATATCTCTAAACCCGAAATTCCCCTGTGGGCCTAGCTGCTAATCACCCGGTTAAGCCCAATTAAGCTGTTTTTCACCATCTGAAACTTGTTTCAGCCATATCTCCCAAACGGTGAGTCCGTTTGACTAATGTGACCACTCTAGGGAAAGAGAAACCATCATCCGGAGCCAATGGAAGTGGATTCAGGTCAAAATTCATTTCCAGTCAAAAGTTATGGCCAAAACAGTGCTAACTAGGGATAAAATGGTCATTTAAAAATTGGGAAAAATCATGAACATGGGAAATGACCCCAATAGTCGTCTCCCAAAGTTACATGACCATACGACTTCGTATGTGACAGAAATAAATATTCTACGATCCTATGATGCGTAGAATACGGGTCGTTACACTCTCCCCCCCTTAAGAAATTTCGCCCCCGAAATTCCTTAACCCAAAACATACAAAGGATCCCGCATGCCTAACAACCACATACAATAATCAAACATGCAAAACAAGCAAAAAAGCCTATCCTAGCATGCGGAAAACTAAATCGAAGTCAAAATCTTACCAGGCAAAGAGTTCTGGGTGTGTCTTCCTAATGTCCTCCTCTGTCTCCCAAGTACAATCACTCTCGTCCTCGCTCCACTGTACCTTGACTAGCTTCACCGCCTTCCTTCGAAGTTGCTTCATGTCGTGCTCGACAATACGGGCCGACTTACGGTTCCCAACCGCCTCGGGTTCTACTTCGAAGTCCTCTAACTGATCAGGTGAAATAGTCATATTTGAGTCGTGAACGAACTTCCTTAGTTGGGAAACATGAAATACGTTGTGAACTCCCGCCATCTTCTCCGGTAAGTCAATTCTATATGCCAAATTCCCGACTAGCTCAAGAACAGGGAATGGGCCAACAAATCTTGGTGCCAACTTGCCTCTCCTGCCAAATCGTATTACGCTCTTCAACGGAGAAATCTTGACAAACACCAAGTCGCCAACGGATAATTTTAAGTCTCTTCTCCTCTTATCAGCATAACTCTTCTGCCTATCTTGGGCAGCCTTCATTCGTTGTTGAATGATCTTGATCTTATCTGAAGTTTCCCTCACCACATCTGGTCCAAGCATAAACTTCTCGCCAGTCTCTATCCAACATGATGGTGAGTTGCACGGTCTTCCATACAAAGCTTCAAATGGAGCCATACCGATACTGGATTGGTAACTATTATTATATGCAAACTCTACTAGATGCAAATGGTCATCCCATGATCCACCAAAATCCAATATACATGCTCTCAAGAGATCTTCCAAAATACGATTCACCCTTTCCGTCTGACCGTCGGTCTGAGGATGATATGCGGTACTGAGATGTAACTCTGACCCTAGAGCCTCTTGTAAGCTCTTCCAAAACCCACTAGTGAACAACGGGTCTCGGTCGCTCACAATGCTTTTATGTACTCCATGAAATCTCACTACCCACTTCATATACAATTCTGCTAACTTAGCTGTCGTTCTGGTCGATTTGACTGGTATAAACCTTGCACTTTTAGTCAATCGATCCACAATCACCTAAATGCCATCATGTCCCGATCTAGTCCTTGGTAAACCATCGATGAAATCCATCGAGACATGCTCCCATTTCCATTCGGGAATTTCTAATGGTTGCAACAACCCACTTGGTTTCTTTTGCTCGGCTTTAACTAGCTGGCAATTCATGCACTTGGATATAAACTTCCCAACGTCTCTTTTCATCCCTTCCCAGTAGTAAGTCTGCTTCATATCTCGATACATCTTGTTACCACCGGGGTGTATAGTTAGCTTTGAGTGATGACATTCTCTAAGCACTTCATCCCTCAATCCATTGACATTGGGTACAACAAGCTTTCCATTCTTTCTAAGCCATCTATCTCGATCAAGCCCATACTTGTTCATCTCCTCATCGATACCCATCTCTAACTTGGAGATGATTTCCAATAGGTTAGGATCGTCCCTCTGACTAGAGCCGATCCGCTCAACCAAAGTGGGTCTGATCGTCAAACTTGCTAACATTTCTGGATTCAATTCGCACTTTGGTATGAAATCAAACCCCGCGATAAACTCCAGTTGCTTCCATTCAAGGAACATAGCCCCTAAGCTGGCATGTCTTCTACTCAATGCATCAGCCACCGCATTGCCCTTTCCCGGTGTGTATGCGATGTCAAAATCATAGGAAGCTAAGAACTCTAACCATCTCTGCTGACGGAGATTCAGATCTTTCTGAGAGAAGAGATACTTTAACGACTTATGGTCTGTAAACAGCTCAAATCTTTCTCCCAAGAGATAGTGTCTCCACATCTTTAACGCGAACACGATTTCCGCCAATTCTAAATCATGGGTAGGGTATCTTCTCTCGTGCGGTTTCAATTGCCGACTTGCATAAGCAACAACCCTACCTCCTTGCATCAATACAGCACCCAGTCCAGCACCACAAGCATCCGTGTATACCGTCATCTCTTCATTCCCTTTAGGAATGACTAATACTGGCGCGCTTGTCAACTTGTCCTTTAGACTCTTGAATGCATTCTCGCACCTTCCATCCCAGACAAAAGCTTGATTCTTCTTGGTCAACTGGGTCAATGGTGCTGCTATCTTGGAGAAACCTTGGATAAACTTACGATAATATCCCGCTAACCCCAAGAAACTTCTTACATCTGTTGCATTCTTGGGCGTAGGCCAATCTTGTACCGTAGCCACCTTTGCTGGGTCCACGGCAATACCGTTCTCTGATAAAACATGGCCCAAGAACCTCACTTCCCTCTTCCAGAAGTGACACTTAGAAAACTTGGCTTTCAATTGGTGTTTTCTCAACACCTCCATCGCTACTCTCAAGTGCCCCTTGTGTTCCTCCTCTGTCCTTGAATAAACAAGGATATCATCCACGAACACAAGAACAAACTTATTCAACTGATCTCTGAATACTCGATTCATAAGATCCACAAAATAGGCTGGTGCATTAGTCAACCCAAATGGCATAACCAACCACTCATAAAATCCAGACGGCGTTCGAAATGCCGTTTTAGCTATACTTTCAGCTTCCACTCTAAGCTGATGAAAACCTGTCGCGAGATCCAACTGAGAAAATACTCTTGCGCCACTCAACTGATCGAATAAATCATCTATCCGCGGTAGAGGATACTTGTTCTTCCTCGTTACTTTATTCAACTCGCGGTAGTCTACACACAAACGAAGGGAACCATCCGCCTTGGTAGCAAACACAACTGGTGCTCCCCATTCAGAAACACTCCTTCTGATAAATCCCTTCTTCAAAAGATCGCTGACTTGCACCTCGAGCTCTCGCTGCTCTCTTGGTGCCATACGACGAAGTGGCATCACTATAGGCCTGGCATCTTTTACCAAATCAATACGAAACTCAATCTCTCGGTGTGGTGGAAGTCCGGTCACTTCTTCGAAAATATCCGGATACTGGCTAACCACGGGCAAACCTGACAACTCACTATGCGGAATGTCGAGGGAGTTTAGAAAACTAGCCAATACCCCCTTACTGGGTAGACCACCAAACACTATCCTCCGCCCATCATCCGCTCTAGCTGTCACCAACAAGCCCTCACATTCTACCACCACCCCGTATCTTTGGAGCCAATCTACTCCCAAAATAATGCCAAACCCAGTAAAGCCCAAAACAAAGCAATCACAAACAAACATGCATCCATGACTCGATAAGACCACATTACGACAAATCATGCTAAGGCTTGTCGAACCACCAATCGGGTTCGTCACTACTGAAGGCCTATCGACAATCTCGGGCTCCAATCCCAACCTATCTACCAGGTCACTAGATATGAAAGAACTGGAAGCTCCGGTATCAAACAAAACTCTAACAGGAACATCATAAACAGAAAGCATACCTTGAATGACGACATTCTTTCCCTTCTCCGCCGCAGTTGGGGCATTCGACGAAGAAGGAATAGCATTAAGGGCATATGCTTTCACCATTTGCTTTTCTCTAGGGGGCTGTGGACACTTGTCCTTGTGATGTCCCATTTGGCCACAGTTGAAGCACTTCCTATCCACTGGCTTGGCCCGACAATTACTAGCATAATGGCCCTTCTTACCACAGCTGAAGCACTCCACATCTTGCTTATTCTTTATCTTCTGGCCATCCTTAGTCTGATTCTGCTTTCTTTTATTCTGGGAACCACCCTTGCCTCCACCACTTGCTTGTGGCTTTGGCTCATCTGCGGATGCAACCTCAGTCTTTGGCTTAGGGTAGAGACTTTCCGATCTTAACGCTTTCCCCACAATCGATTCAAACGTCTCATCGATGTGGTTAATAAGTTTTTCCCCCAAGTACTGATCCAAACCAGTTATGAATTTCTCATTCTTTTTCTCGGCAGTATCAATAAGAGATAACCCATATTTTGACAAAGTGTCAAATTCAGCAATATACTCCGAGACAGCTCTGCCATTCTGCTTGAGCTCCAAGAACTTCTTAAACAGCATTGACTTCTGAGCAGCTGGAATGAACTTCTCACTAAAGCGAGCCTTAAACTGCTCCCAAGTAATCTGATCTTCGGGAGTAGCTGCCTTTATAGCATTCCACCAATTCATTGCCCGCCCTTGCAGCTGACGGGACGCTAGCTTTCCCTTCATCGCATCCTCGATACCCAAATCCTCGAAGATGCGTTCGCAACTATCCAACCAATCTTGAACATCCGTAGCCGACTCCGTTCCGTGGAACGGCTTCCCACCAAGGCTAGTATAATCCTTATTCAGCTTGGCGAAGTCGACTCTTGGCGCCTGCACCATTGGACCACCACCATTTCCACCATTGGGAGCTGCCCTCCGTACATCTCTAAGCATCTCTCTCATGATGTCAGTAAACATCGTCCTCATGTCAGCAGCATTCCCATTATTGGCTCCTCTACCGGCACCTCTAACATATCGGCTCATCGTCAATCTGAAAAAGGAAATGATTAACGACTCCATAGTGGTGCTAGTGCAGTACAACTTCATCCTTATACTACTAATAGTATATATATATGTAGCTTTTAAAAACCAAAGTAATCACAAATACGCTCTCTCGTATACGTATATTATCTCTCCCTGATAACTTCCCTAGGTTAACTACGCAACCTAGAGCTCTGATACCAAGTGTGATGGCCCGCCCCGCACCAGCCTGCATTTCCCCCGAAAGTGCGCTGTAGACATGCCCAACTAGCACGGGACGGTCGTCAAGAGAAAGGAAAGAAGAGAATGAACTAATCAAGGAACCTGTAGAATGTCTCACAGCGCATGGGATAAAATATAATAATAACATACTTGACATAAAACAGGCGAGACAGTGCATAAGCTGATAACTAATAATCAATGTCAACATCAGAGCAGCGGAAATCCAAATACAGCTTATTACAACTTTCCAAATTTACTGTCTCTAACAAAAGAAAACTAAAGTAGAAGATGCACCACCAATGCCAAGCAGTGATCTTCAACAACACAGGGAGAATACTATATATATTACGTGGAAGCCTCCTGCTCGTCTCCGGATCATCTACCCGTGCATCACCAGCTAACCTGTCTCTAGTCTGCTCGTGTGAGCACCCAGAGTAATAAGAGGAGACACAAAACTCTGGGTCAGACATAAAGCCTGGTATGAGCGATAAGCATCTAAACAGAGTAATAACAGGTATACTAAACCATACCTGAACCTGGACCTGCAACCAAAGAGTTAGTACCACATACCGTACAATACTCCAAGGTGCCATAATGAATAGTGTAAGAATACGGGGGTGGGGTGTGCATGTCACAATGATAGCAAACAAATCATCCATAGCAACCATTCTCACATCTCTCACTCAGTGCGTAAAGCGTACGACATCTACCACTTTGGAACACTAGACAAACTGAGGTAACGACGAATCCCGACTTGTAGAAACCCTGCTGTGACCAAGCCAAACTCTTGGAGTCATGACCAAACATTTCAATGACCCACTTCATTGGTCGTAGCCCTTGGTTCTACCGATGCCATAATGGCCCTGAATCCGCCTTCGTACCTCCTACCATAGTGGTCCAAAGCTATAGACGTCGATAACTCCTTGGCACGCGTCCCGCAGCAAAGCCCAACCATGAAGCGAACTCGTTGATTACCATCTGAATCTTAAGCTCTAACTTCTCATTTGGACTTCCTTTGCATCTCGGGTTTGGTCGAATTGGAGTGGGTCTTCAGAAGAGTTGTCGCGCATTAATAGTCTTAGAATTCGGTTCGGTTCGGTAGTCATCACCTTCATCGGTTCGGGTCGGGAGTCATCACCTTCATCGGTTCGGGTCGGTCCTCCTTCCTTGTCATCTTTCCATTCGGTTCGGGTCGGGTACTCCACTTCGGGTCGAGTCGGTATCTTCCTCCGGGTCGGGTCTTGTGTCCTTCCTTCCAGTGCTCCGATCCGCTCCCTCATTTCTTCACGTATTCCGGTCCGATCCCTCCTTGCCATCTGATCCGCGTGGCCTTCCCTCTTGCTAGTTCTCCCAAATGTTTACCTCCGATCCGAGCCCTGCGTCTCCAAGTCGATCCGATCTGGCCTCCAATTATTCTTCCGATCCGATCCCCTTGTCCACTCCAACTCTAAGCAAACGGCCTTCCCCCTCGCCAAGCCTCCTATGTGCCAAACTCCGGTTCGGGTCGGGTTTCTTGCCCAGTTCACATATCCGATCCGAGCCCCCATCCGATCCGATCCGAAGCCCTGCACAACTTTCTGCAACTTTTCCAGCAACTTGTTTACGCCGTTCGACGACGTTTTTGACAAATCTAACTATTCTAATCAATCACAATTCATGTCAAATAGTCATAACAACATAGCAAACTAACCTCAAACACCAAAACAATGAATTTATATGTCAAAATGGATCAAACGTGCCCAAAACCCCTTATTTTCCTATAATCCTTCTTAATCATGTTTAAGCACATACTTAGTAAAACTTAATCAAATCGTCTAAATTTTCTAACAGAGGCATGAAATATTATTTAAGAATTTCTAAACATTTTTCCAGAATTTATTAGTGTATAAATTCGCTAATCTTCACTAATTACCCTTAATTAACTGTAATTAGTGTCAAAACGATGCTATCACTCACCTTGGCCACAAAATAAAACACAAAATCTGAAATATTCTCTGCTTGGGTCGAATTCCTATGTATAGCAGCAGCTCCAACCTTGCTTTGTTGCTATTTGGCCTTGTTTTGATGTAGTTTAGGCTTAATCTTCACTAAAATGTGTTTTGGAGTGGTTTTAGAGGATGGAAGCCATTACTAAGGTCTCAAGAAGGTTTGTGAAGGCTCAAAACTGAAATGAAAGTGATAACGTAACCCTAATCAGTCCTCCTATACCTCTAAACCCGAAATTCCCCTGTGGGCCTAGCTGCTAATCACCCGGTTAAGCCCAATTAAGCTGTTTTTCACCATCTGAAACTTGTTTCAGCCATATCTCCCAAACGGTGAGTCCGTTTGACTAATGTGACCACTCTACGGAAAGAGAAACCATCATCCGGAGCCAATGGAAGTGGTTTCAGGTCAAAATTCATTTCCAGTCAAAAGTTATGGCCAAAACAGTGCTAACTAGGGGTAAAATGGTCATTTAAAAATTGGGAAAAATCATGAACATGGGAAATGACCCCAATAGTCGTCTCCCAAAGTTACATGACCATACGACTTCGTATGTGACAGAAATAAATATTCTACGATCTTATGATGCGTAGAATACGAGTCGTTACAACTATTAACACTCTCCTTTCAAATATGTAGTGCAATTGGGCCACATCACTAATATTTTTAAACCAAGGACACAATATGGGAACTCACCTTAAAAAAAAATGTAAAATAAAATAAGCCAGTCACAAACATGAAGTTCTTGGTACCGTTCAAAAATCATAAAGAAGAAGCTCAATGTACAAATCAACAAATATAAATTGTAACTTTTGGCATCTTCAATATCCCAGCGTATAAAGTTTTGCACCAAGTACATCCAGTTATCATAAACATACAAATCTATATACATACATCAAAATATGAAATAATACACACACTACAAAATATAGCATAACACCCTGAGCTTAGTCGTCTCCGTGCAGCTTCATCTCTAATGAAATGAAAGAAAATAAAGATTTATCACATAAGGGAAATATAAAATTTAACTGCTAAAGAACAGTGTATGAGCAGCTAAGGAAATGGAAATTGAATAGCTGAAGCAGAAAGATTTAGAACAACTAAAGGAAGATATAGCCTAACAGCTAGAACAACTAAGCATATTCATATATCAATCTCTATAAATCATGAATAGGAAAAAGAACATGGACCGTGCGCGGCTAGGAAAATAGCCAAACAGCTAAGGAAAATAAATCTTGAATAACTAAAGAAATAGGTATATATTTCTACATCGATACATACCAAAACAGCTAAACTATATTCATATGAACAGCTGAACAAAACAGTAGGTGATGTACAGCTCAAAACTGTACAATGAATAGCTAAGAAATCAAACCTAGGTACATATATTTATATACGAAAAATCTAGATAGAACCGATATATATATATATATATATATATAAATTCATATATTAAATCTACACTGCAAAAATGAATTTATACACATAAATCTGAACTCATAATCTAGAATACAGTTTCAAAATCTCTAAATTTGATTTAAACAAGTCATAGCCTCATTCTAACATAATCTATACAAGATCAATCACTATTTTTCAAACTGACCAACAGTACTGGATCCAATACTAAATTCATTTTAAAAGCTCCTGCTAAAACATCAAACAACTATCAACCTCCATCAACAGTACAAACACAATCTAAAATGGGGAAGAAAAACCAATGGCCTAAGCATAGTAGCTGAACCTATCTAAGATGAATTGATGGACATGAATCTTATCTGAATCAACTAGTATAAATACACGTATCATGCATAGGCATTTCAACAATTCCAGGAACAATATGAACCAATATAGTAAACAAAAACATTTCGAACCACATAAAGATCAGAAAAGAAAAAATATACAGTAATCAAAAACCAAACTAAACACTTATCTGCTTTAGTAAAATCCACGCCTTTTGTTTCAAGATGCTTCTGACGAATTTTCCTGATAGTTTGCTCGAGACAGGGGACCTAGGGTTCAACGGACTGTAAAGTTGGAGCCTCAGTTTGGATTCGCGAAGATCTGTAGTGGATGTAGGCAAGAAGATCCATCATTTTAGGTCGCCTTGGGTGCCTCGATCGGTCGCTGAAGGGGGGTTCGATGGTTTAGGGTTTGGCCGATAAATTGAAGACAAAGGGCGAAGGAGCTGGCTCAAGCGAGTTGCGTTGGGGGAGCTGAGTTGGATTTTAGCTGAAGAAGGAGGGAGGCAAGCGGATTTGATTGCGGCCATGGAGATGATTTTTGTGTAGGCGAATTTGTTGAAGTTAGGGTTGGGGATACGAGAGTACGGTTTTAAGATGGATAGCGAGTTGGGTTTGGGCCGAACGTTAAGGTAAAGAGCCCGTTTAAAATTTATAATCTATGTTTTATAATTTAGTTATTTTATAAAAGTGTTAATATGATATTTCACACCTACGTTATCAGATTTGAGCACGGCTATCTCATTGGGACCGTAGAGACAAGAGCTTCGAGATGGAGCAGGGTTAGTCAGGATCGGATGCAACTGGAAATTTTAGTCAAATTAAACGTCAATTTAATTGGACTAAAACAAACTGTTTATCAACAGAATCAAATCAAAGGTGAGTTAAACTCACTCAGGTCTTCCTATTTATATTTTATTTAAATTGGGTTTTTATTTTGTGTGCTCTGGTTGCTGTTGGTTGATTGTTTGCTAATTATATATTTATTTATTGATTTAACCAATGAAATTAAACCGTTGTCTAATTTCAGTATTAAAATCAAATTGTTATTTTAACGTTTTGATCCAATAAAGATAACTTACCTTGTTGGTCACGTTTATAAAATATACGTGTTAATTGGTTTGAATTGTTTAAACTGATTGAATTGTTTTATTTATTGGTTGATTTTAAATGGTCGTTATTTGTTATTATCAAAATTATCAGTTAAATTGGATTTGATGATCTGATTTGAGATAACCTATTAACAGAGAAGAACAGGTTGGGGAGATCCAACCAAATTCCTTAAATATATTATTTATTTTCATATTATCATATATGAACTGATCCGATAGGGTGATTGATTTGAGTATTGATTGTTGACTGAAATTTCAACTTCTGTGTAGTTTAAACCAATGGGCGATATTGGTTGAGTATCTGGCAACATATGGCCTATAAAATCAATCGTTTTATAAATGTTGATTTACCATCAGGCAAATCGACATAGATGAAGTTATAAAATTTCTTTTAAAACTGGAGATAGATTTTGAAACATATTATTTTGAATAAACGTTATAAAAAGGGAAATAAATAAATATTTTATTTAAGGCTTTGATTTATTATTGATTAATTTTATAAAGTCAACTCTGATGTTAATCAGATTTATAAGTACGAGAATGAGAAATAAATCGAATGGCTGAGCTTGTATAATTGTTTTATTAAGAAACAATTTAATGGAATTATTTAAATTAGTTATATTATTAAGTGAGAACTAATTGGAATCGGTTAATGGAATAACCGCGTTTG
Organism: Allium sativum; assembly: GCA_030737875.1. NCBI lineage: Eukaryota > Viridiplantae > Streptophyta > Magnoliopsida > Asparagales > Amaryllidaceae > Allium > Allium sativum. The sequence continues at coordinate 919,355,119 of CM060920.1, forward strand.
AGTTAATTAAATCCATCGTTTTTAATTAGAATTTATTATTAATTTAATGTGTTTTGAATAAAATAGTTTAATGATATTGTTTTAATTTTAATAAGATTTTAAGGGAAATTGAATATTTATTTTAGTAAATAAAGGGATTAACTACGAAAGCAGTTAACTACCAAAGTAAATTATTATTTTAATAATTTAAAGAAATACCTTTTAATTGAGATTCATTTAAAAGGTACTCGAAATTGAAATGGAATCCAATTGAATGGTGAAAAGGAATTACGAATGAGTTTTATATTTAAAACCCGAATTTATATAACCAGTTATAAAAAGAATTTTAAGCGAATATGGTAGGTTAAAAATAAATATTACTTAATTATTTGAGTTAAGTGAAAGGAAATTTAGATCAAAAAGATTTATAATAAATCAGGGTTATGTAAATGAGATTTAATGTGTAAAAGTGTTAATTGTACATTAAAGTTACTTAATCAGATTAAGTAAAAAGGGGAATTAAAATAAGATTTTCAAAGCAGGAATTGTTTAATGGATTTGAAAAGGGATTAGTAAAAGTGATTTTGCTAAAAGAAGCGGATCATGAGATTTTGTTACCAAATTCGAATTATAAAATAAGTTTGGTCGAAGAGGCAGAGTTAAAAGTGATATTTTAGAAAGCAGATTACTTAATTAGTGAATTAAGAACTAATGGTATATTCGAGAAATAGATTTTCCAAAAGGAAAGAAGGTTTATGAAAACGTACTTTTGAATAAAATAGTTAAATGGAATTTGTGTTGATATTAGGATGAGATATTGGTTTTATATTACAACTCGTACCTATCTTTAGATATGAACGTTGTTGATCAAGGTCTGAGAGGTAATTAAAATACTCCAACTTGAACGATATCAGGACTATCTAAGGATGATATTAGTTGTAATGGTAAAAGGGATTAGTGATAATTTATTATTTCCATTAGTGAAATAATAATGTAAAAGTTGGTTTTATTCAACGGGAATAAGAACTGGGTACTGTCAAGTAATAAATAAAAGATATTTTGTAATGTTGTTTACGAGTTGTTTTGAAGGTAAAAATAGAGAACTGGATATGATATAGGATTTTACTAAATATTAAAATTAATTTGTTTAAAGTACAATCTTATGATAAAGAAGCGAGAAAACTATATTTATAATTTCAAATATTTAAGAGTTTAAAATTTACATTTTGTTTTAATTAAAAGGCCAAGTGATGTTGAATACTGAACCACTGAACTCACTGGATTGTCATGATTGAATCACTGATTATTTTGATAGTTAAATCACCGACTATCAAATCTGCCCAATACGATTGTTGGTATGGAAAGACAGGGATCGAATTTAAATTCGAAAACCATTCCAACCAATAAAAACGTGAAGATATCAGGAGATGATTGAAATGGAGCTTTGAAGACCATAGATTTTCATAAACGGAAGAACTGCTAATATTCTCTTGGATTGCAACTAGAGATAAACTGTGGTTCTATCGTGGTTGGAATCAACGGGTTGCGAGGACTTCTCACTACTGATCCATGGGGTGATTCCTATATTGGATGTAGTAGGAAAGTACCTTCGGTTCATCCTGTTCTTGGATGACTTGTATGGACGGATGTCCGACAGAGTATTTCCAAAGGGATCGCATACGTTGATTTTTACAAACGTATTTCTGTTAGTGGCGGAGAAGGGCACTTCTCTTAGATTAATGACCAGAGTATTTTTTTTGACGTCAATTAGTGATATCTGGCGGATCGGACGATGTGGCATTCAAAGTAAATGGTGACAAAATATCCCAAAAGATAATTTAAACCTCAAGCCTTATTAACCGGGAAATGACAAAAATCGGGAAGACAGCATGACTATGTGGGTCGCTCCCATTAGGGTGTATAATCACCTATCTAGAGAAATTTCTTTTGCTTCTTTAATCTATTTCGATGCTGTCCCTTTTCAAGAAACGGTGGTTTGATCCCAACCGTTGGTGATATACATTCGATACACTCAAGCGAAACGAGTGGTCGGTCACGTGAGGGCCGGGTTGCAAGACGTTCTTGTTGAACCCAGTGTATTCGCCTCCAGAGATACACTATCGGCAGGTGGTCCCATACCTTATCATAGTCGGAATCCAATCTCCAATAAGTGCCAACGGTTTTGTTTGTATATATATATATATATATATATGTGTGTGTGTGTGTGTGTGTGTGTGTGTATGGAGCGTGAGATGCAAGTGTTCCGCTAGATTTGTATCTACTTGTATTTAGACACAATTATAATATCAGAAAAGATATTGATTTCGAAAATGCTTTGGGTTATCGTAAGGTAGAAACCGTCCATATTTATGTGTGGATTCAGTCTTACGATTATCCTTTTCTTTCGAAAAGATTTTTACTTTAAAAATCAAGTTGTGTGATACCTTAATACTGTGCGAGTTTTTTCTCACTCTGGTTCACCAGACTGACCCGATGTTTTGTAAATGCTCGGGTTAGACCGGGTGTACAGGTTCAGGTTATCAAGTACCGCGAAGTCCAGAGACGAGCTAGAGATGTTCAGACGTATGATATTATATAGCTACTATTCCGCTGTGTGTTGTATATGGGACAGATATTTATAACTGTCCAGTGATGTTGATGTACTCTGATATTGTAAGTATTTTTAAAAGCTCTCAATAAAATTTTAATTCTGTATTATATTTTGTTCCGCTGCAATGTGAGGCTCTGATTCTGTGTTGTGTTGGCTCTTCTTCTTCTTCTTCTTCTATTTTTATGTTTCTTTCTTTCTTATCTCACCCTCTAAATTCTTTTTAATAACGTTCCGGTGACTTCGGTGTTTTGGAAGGTCGGCATGAGGTACGGGAAATGTATTTATGTCAATTTCCAAGGCCGAAAATTCCTGGATCGTTACAGCCGCTTCTATTCTCTCCCCCCTCTATTTCAGCCCAAACTGCCACACTCCGACCACTAGAAGGCCGCCGCCGCCACCTGCAACACCTCCGCCCCCTCTAGACCCCAAGCCGACCCTCCTCGGCCACCTCCACCACCTATGAGGTTTTATTTCTATTTTATTTATTTATGTAATTTAAAATATTATTTTTAAGAGGTAACTTTAATAAAAATGTTATTTTTATTATGAAATAGTTTTAAATGAAGTTGTGATTTTTAATTATATAAACTTATGATTTATAATTATATAAAGATATAATTTTTAATTATATAAAGACATGACTTTTAATTATATAAAGACATGATTTTTATTATATGAAGTTCTGATTTTTAATTATATAAAGGTATGATTTTTAATTATATATAAATATGATTTTTATTATATATAATAGCCATATAAAAATATGTTTTTTGTGCATATGGTTATAAATTAAAAATATGATTTTTATGCATATGGTTTTAAATTAAAAATATGATTTTTATGCATATGGTTGTAAATTAAAAATATGATTTCTATGCATATGGTTATGAATTAAAAATATGATTTTTGTAGAAATGGTTTTAGATTAAAAATATGGTTTTTATTATTTGAATAACAATAAAAAAAATATGATTTTTATTATAAGGACAGCAATATAAAAATGTGATTTTTATATACATAGCAGCAATATAAAAATGTGATTTTTTTTATATAGTAGCATTGTTAAAAATACGACTTTTAATATAAACCGCGTGAAATAGATTGCGATGGGATCAAGGTGAAGAACACTACGCACTGGAACAAATCCAAATCTAAACCGTTAAATTAAAGAATGATGAAGTGGAAACCAAAGGTGAGAACTCCTTCTCACTTAATTTATTTTGAAGTTAAAAATATTTTAGGTTGTAGACGGGGCTTAGAAGCCCCCGACACTATTTATTGTACAAACCATATTATTTGATTTGAAATATGGAGTTCAACACTTGAATTCGCACAATCGCATAAATTGAAAGCGATGTATGGATATTACCGACACACTGATTTCATACTCCACGAATAGCCACTTATGGCGCATAAATGGCATTGTGGTAGTTTAGTATTTATTTATTTGCGTGTTCTGCATGATTTGATTGTGATTGAAAAATTGGTTGTGGATTAATTGTGAATTGGTTGGAACTGGTTTGTGCATGGCAAGAGCTAATATTAGGCGAGGGATTAGGCTATACCTTATTCCGGTTTTAATATCGCGCCATTATGCTGTCAAAATTTTCTAAAATGTGTTAGGAAAATTAGTAGCTAGTTAAAAGTATTATTTTTAACATATATATGAGATATATAAAATGGCTATGTTATGGAATAAATACTAGTTCGCTAAAAATATTATTTCTAGTTTATAACTACGATGAATAAAATTATTTAGGTGTTGTATAAAATTTTATAAGAAAAGTTATAAAATTCAATACATTTATTGGATAGTTAAAAATAAGTTGACACATCCATTTACAAATCAGATGACTTGTTTATGATCGCCTATTTTTGTGATATGAATTGGGACGATAATTTTTACATACCGCCCAAGTGCACAAATAATAATTCAGTATTTGTTGGTTGAAACCCCACACGGGTATTGGGATGATATTTGGGTACACTAATCCCAATTGTTTAGTTATATGTCAATCGATTAGTTGACAGACTATTGTAAGCATTAATTATTTATATTTAATGCTTATGCAGTTGTGTGATGCAATCTGGATGATGGTTGATTGGTTTTGATTGTTGTTACACATATGTGTTTTATGAAATCCATATAAATAAAATTATATGGTAATTGATTGGGTCTAATTCCAATTCAGAAAGAACGAATATTTTAAAATAATTTTCTGTAAAGGATAAAAATATGATTTTGATGTTCGGTTTGGGATGGACACGAAAATATTGAAATTTGTAAAGCTATGTTGGTTAATTTTGCGTCATTTTAACGGGAACGATATTTATATCAATTTTATTCATTTTTTATAATGAATATCGAAAAGGAAATGATTTCAAAAATATGATATTTTGAAAATATTATCATTTATATATTATAATGATAGGGAGTATTCAATTTTGATTTAAAATTGAAATGAAGTTAGAATCATTTTTAAATGAATTTATAAACGATTTATAAAATATGTTTTAAATGGAAATCGACGAAATATATATAATATATATTATATGTATTTAGTGGCCTGAATAAAACGCACCACGCCGAGACCGTTCGCGAATTTCGACCATTGACTTTGAATTGATATTACGGGAGATCCGACTGTCGGATTCTCTTAAAACTGGAACCGTTGGGTTCATATCGAAAAGAGCTTATAAGAGAATTGAAATCTAACGAATGGATTTGGAATTATGTCCAAATCAAATTTGAAAAAGGTCGCTGTAAGTGCAATTCGACAACCTTTTATGAAAATCGACTAAAATGGCCTTAATAAAATTATTAAAAATATTAATAATTTGTGTAATATCATAATAAATGATTTGGAAAAAATTTGGATGAATAATTTCACGCTTGTAAAGATAAAAAAATATTTTTATCAAAATGAACTAGTTATTATCTAGATTTGAAATCCAATAATTTTTAAATAAAATAAATTGGAATGGATTTGGAATAGAAATAATCTTCGGAATATTTCGATATTGGATTCGGTGATTATACGAATATTGTTATGGACATTTGGAAGATATATTTATATCGTTATTCCCCATACGATATGTGTTGGTTTAAGAATATGATATTGAATATAAGCCGATATAATTTCTATTCAGAGCCTTATATTTAATATTAAATTGGATTTTGGGTTTGTTATGAATGGTGTCTTTAGTAACACTGTTCTTAAACCCCGTGTGAAAAGAATAAATCTTTTAATTAAGATGATTAGAGTTTCCAGTTATATTTAGTAACTGGAATAAAATGGAATGTGAATTGGGTTTATTGTGAACTGTGTTTTTAATGACATTCGTTCTTTAACCCGACTGACAGTGAAATGTGATTTGGAATATATAAATCTTTTATTAAGATTTAATGGGAATTTTCCAAAGTATACTTTTCCTATTTAATATATTAAATTGGAATTGAATGGAATTCGATTTGGCAATGAAGGTTATATATTGATCTTTTTTTTCAATGAAGATTCCATAATTAGTGGAATATAACTGTGTTTTAAATGATATTGGTTCTTCAACCCAGGTAAAGTGTAACAACCCGAAAATCTGGGCCAGTTTAAAAATTTTATTTTGGCAATTTTAGCGAATTTTGATTATTTAAAATTAATTATTTTAAATAATAACGATGAGAAATTTATTTTGAATAGAATTCGAACGCATATATTTATATAGCTCGACGTTGGAATATAATTGTTTAATTATAATTATAAAAGGAATTGAAAATGGCGCAGTAGTTCGATAATTCGATTTCAAACTTCAAATGAATGTACCGGGTGCAAAATAAACCAGAATTTAGCGAAACCAAAAATATTTGAATCTATTTGAGAATATCTTTCCAACAAATCCGAAAAATAAAAATTTCATAGCGGGAATCAAAAGTTATGGTCAAATGAATTTTCAGAATAGTCGCTATGGAATTCTGGCCCTTAAAAATGGAAATTTTGCAAACGACCTCGGATTTCGACGAAACCACCTTTTGTTGGGTCCGTGATATCAAGTTATCGCTAGATTCCAAATTTCATAATTTTTCGAATCGATAGGTGAGCGTGGCAAAGGAAAACGCATTTGACTAGTTTCAGTTGATTTTAATCGACTGGAAATTGGTCATTTTTCAAACGATCTCGGAATTTGACGAAATTAGTTTTGTTAGGACTGTATCGTCAATACGAAGCTAGAAAATATTTTTCTGGAATTTTTTGAGTTAGTATATTGTGACGGCAAGGAATCTCGCTCGGTCCGAACCAGCCGCTAAACCGACCCAGACCGTTCGAAACGCCCTATCGTTTGAGAACACGACAAAACAGAACGCATACAGAAGAACATTTCATTGTATATTACAACAATGCATCAGATTACAAGAATATACAGAGTATAAATGAATATTACACAGAAATATCAGAGATTTAAATTACATTTAAATACATAGCAGCGGAAAATAATACAATACACAACTAGAAGAGATATACGGATACAAAGCTTTCCGGATATCGTTCCAGCTGTAAACCAGGATCCTGTGAATAAAAATCTGCAAAACCAAAACTACTAGCTGCCCGTGTCAAAATAAGGGCACCCAGAGTTTAGGTTAAAACAATAAACTCCAGATCAGTCATGTGACTGGTGTGAGAACTAAAACAGTTATTAATCTTTATTTTAAATCATTAGGTAAAATCAAGGGACCACGCCGTATAACACGGAACGGGTTTCCTCCCAAGGATACCAGTGCCTAAAACAAACAGCGCAATGCTAAATAAAGAAAAATGAAGCTGTTATAAGACCCAGGTCCTATCACACAATGCAAACGCAAGCCGGGGGATAGGGTTTTCCCTTATAACAGCCAAAGAATGCTTGATACGTTTAAAACAAATCATTTGATACTAATATAAGTGCATAGTGTATAAAACACTTCAAATCATAAGTATCAATCATAGGCGGCATGGGTACCATATATCATGTCGCCATATATAGGTTTACAAATAAAACCGCAAATGTCACGTATTTGGAAATTGGATTTCCATCTATGAACCGAGGCAAAAGATAGTCCTCAACCGATTCGAGACAATCTAGCCTACCATGTCTCAGGAACAGCCGCAACTGCCCCCTGGATCGTCAGGGCCGGTCCACCGATGTGGATTATTATGCCTGAACAATACGTCTCCCCGCCCTTTGGGGCGCAAACGAGCCAACGAATGACTCCATCGGTTCGAGAACGACCGATCAATCCGAGGCGCCTCGCAACAGCAACAACCACATAAGTCAAACTCGTCAGGGCGTGTAAAACCACTGACGCCACTTCTAGCTAGAAAGAAACGCAAGTCCTCCCTGATGTCCTCTCCCGTTTTTGGTTCATACCGGGTGTGAAACTCGCGAAGTAAACGTTACACAAAGCTACGCCACAAAGGCCGTGCTTTGATCATCACCACAAGACTTTGCTTTTCAACAGAAGCCTTGATCATTTGCATCTTAGCATGCCACACAGGCAAACCACTCTATGCAACCGATATCAGTCACACAGAATGAAATCCAGTGTCAGACACACAGTCCATTTACAAGTCCGTTCTGGGCCTGAACGAAACCGGAGGCACCTAGTACCCCGCATATCCATCGATCTCCAAGTACGTCTGGACGATCACTAACTGTTTCCATCTTCTTAGGTGTACAGCCCAATCAAGATCATCAGCTATCACCCAAACGACGTGAAGACCTCCGGTCTTCGACCATCGTCTTCATCTTCGACTTATCGTCGTATCAGTTATTCAGAATGGGATAAACCCGGTCTTTCCGAATAACTCGCGTATATTTTAAATAGGTGTTACACAAACACAACATACGCCTCATTCCAATTCATTAGTCACTAACCGTAAATTAATCAAGAGAATAATTCCCCAAATATTAACCCCGAAGGCCGAAACCAACATCAGATCAATATCCAGAAAACCATTCTGCTTGGCTAACCGACAGTTAGTTTCTAAATTTCACGTTCAAATCTAATTAAAGATTTAACTATCGCCTGGAGCAAAACTGGTGATACTCCATTCTCGATCTTTTCAATCTAATTAAAGATTCATTAAAACTCCACTTAGTTTTAATCTGTGACTGGGTTAAAGAATCAGTGTCATTTAAAACACGGTTCACGATAAACCCAAAGTCACATCCCATTAATTATCGGGTTAAAGAACAAGTGTTATTTAAAACACTGTTCACGATAAACCCAAAAATCAATATCCATTCAATTCCAATTAAATATTATTTAATTGGTACACTTCATTAAATCTAAATAAAAAGATTTAATCTTTTCTCAACTGGGTTCAAGAACAGTGTTAGTGAAGACACCATTCACGACAAACCCAAATCACATTCATTAATTATCGGGTTAAAGAACAAGTGTTATTTAAAACACTGTTCACGATAAACCCAAAAATCAATATCAATTCAATTCCAATTAAATATTATTTAATTGGTACACTTCATTAAATCTAAATAAAAAGATTTAATCTTTTCTCAACTGGGTTCAAGAACAGTGTTAGTGAAGACACCATTCACGACAAACCCAAATCACATTCGATATTCAATACAAGGCTCCGAATAGAAAATATATCGGCTTATATTCAATATCGAATTCTACGACTAACAAATGTCGTATTTGAAATAACGATATAAATATCTATATCTTTCAAATTTCCATAACGACATCCGTATAATCACGAATTCCAACATCGAAATATTCCGAAGACAATTTCGATTCAATTCCACTCCAATGCAATCATTGGAAATTTTGGTTATCTTTAAAACCCTTTTCAAATTCAATTTATTTATTTCAAAATAAATAGAATTATATTTCTAGTTCAAAACTAGTTCATTTCGATAAAAATCTATTTTTATCTTTTCAAATATGGAGTTTTTCATCCCAAAATCTTCACAAATCATTTCTTATGATTTTACATAAATTATTACTATTTTTAATAATTTTATCAAGGCCCGTACAGTCGATTTCCAACAATGGCCATCGAACTGCACTTACAGCGACCTTTTTCGAATTTGATTTGGACGTATCTCCAAATCCAACCGTTAGATTTCAAATTTCTAATATTCGTTAGAAGGCTCTTTTCGATACGAACCCAACGGTTCCGGTTTTAGGAGAATCCGACGGTCGGATCTCCCGCAATGTCCGTTTGAAATAAATGGTCGAAATTCACGAACTGCCGCGGCGCGGCGTGTTCTATTCAGGCCATTATATTATATATATAATATATATAATATATACTTCGTCGATTTCTATTTAAAACGAATTTTATAAATAGTTTTAAATTCGTTTCAAAAGCAATTTCAACTTCCTTTTCAATTCAAATCAAAATTGAATTCTTCTTTATAAATTCGTTTCAAAATTCATTTCTATTCAATTCAAATTTCAATTCAATTTGAATTCATTTCAATTCACTTTCAATTCAATTTGAATTCGTTTTCAATTCAATTCATTTCGAAATCGTTTTCAATTCAATTCATTTCGAAATCGTTTTCAATTCAATTCATTTCGAAATCGTTTTCAATTCAATTTATTTCGAAATCGTTTTCAATTCAATTCATTTCGAAATCGTTTTCAATTCAATTCATTTCGAAATCGTTTTCAATTCAATTCATTTCGAAATCGTTTTCAATTCATTTCATTTCGAAATCGTTTTCAATTCAATTCATTTCGAAATCGTTCTCAATTCAATTCATTTCGAAATCGTTTTCAATTCAATTCAAAATATTCATTTCGAAATCACTTTTCAATATTCATTTTTAAGATGAATAAAATCGATATAAATATCGTTCACGTCAAAATGGCGTCAATCTAATCAACACGGCTTCATAAATTTTCTATTTTCAAATATTCTATTTCAAATATTTCTTTTTCAAATATTTCTTTTTCAAAACTGGAATGAGGCCCAATCAATTACCATATAAAATTAATTATATGGATTTGCATACAACACATGTATATAATAGCATTGAAAATACTCAACCATCAACCAAAGTGCACTACACTGTATAAGCATCAAATGTATATATTCAACGCTTATAACAGCCTGTCAATCAATCGATCGACATATTTAATCAATCAGGATGAGTGAACTTCAAATTTCATCCCAACACCCGTGTGGGGTTTCAAACAATCAAACACAGATTTTATTCGTGCAGTTGGGCGGTGTGTAAAATTTATCGTCCCAATCAATGTCATTCAAATAGGTGTACATAAACAAACCGTTCGGTTTGTAAATGAATATTTATTTATTCACATTCACGTTAAAAATTATATTTTTAACGATAAAACATTTTATTCCAACATATGAATTTCTATTCAATTCATTTATTCTATAAAATGATATTTTTATTTTTCTAACATATTTTAGAAAATTTCGGCGGCATAACGGCACGATACTAGAAACGGGACAAGGCCTAGCCTTATCCCCGGTCTAGTGAAGGCCCACGCCATTCACTCATCAATCAAATCAATTTCATTTTGCAAACCACAAAATTTGGAGTAAGGGTCTAACCTAGCCTTACTCCTACGCCTTATAACGGCGCACGTCTAATCCTAACCAATTTATCGATTCGATTTTTCACACCACAAACCACATTCAAACCAATATCGCAATCAATCACCAAACAGTCAAACAAACAAGTCCATGGTCTGTGGACGGTTGTGTCGGGTGCTACTAAGCACCGTCTGCATCCTAGTATATATATAACTAGAAAAATAAATTGAAAGGTGAGAAATTCTCACTTATAGCTATCCAGCTCCACGGCACTTCCTTTGCAGAAGTCTTCGTCGTTTCGCATTCTTGTCACCTTCGTTGACCGTAGCCACTACATATGTAAAAATCAAATTTTTACTTCACTATTCGATATATAAAAATCATATTTTTACTTCGCTATTCATATATAAAAATCGAATTTTTATTTCAAAGTTCAATATATAAAAATCGAATTTTTATTTCAAAGTTCAATATATAGAAATCGAATTTTTATTTCAAAGTTCAATATATAGAAATCGAATTTTTATTTCAAAGTTCAATATATAAAAATCGAATTTTTATTTCAAAGTTCAATATATAAAAATCGAATTTTTATTTCTCTACTCATATCAAAATATCGTCTTTTCATATTTAAAAATATCGCCTTCTCATATTTAAAAATATGATCTTTTCTATTCTAAAAATCTGATCTTTCTATCCCAGTTCAAATCTTTTCTTTTTAAAATCTAAATCTTTAATCAGTTTTTAAATGCTAATAGAAAAATCAAAACAGTTTTAAATTACTAATTAAAAATAAAAACAGTTTTAAATTACTTATTTAAAATTCAGTTTTTACTTAACTTAAAAAAACAGTTTTAATCTTTTTATAAAATTCAGTTTTATTTATTTCTTCTCAAATCAGTTTTTGATTTCTTTTAAAAACAGTTTTTAAATTATTTTTCAAAACAGTTTTTATAACTTACTTCTTTTAAAAATTCTGTTTTAAAAACTTAAAACAAAAATCAGTTTTCTATATTCAAAAATTCAGCTTTTTAGATTCTTAAAAATCCAGTTTTTAACTTTAAAGTAAAAATCAGTTTTACTGTTTATATAAAATGAAAATAAAATAAATGAAATAAAATAAAATAAAATAAAATAAAAATAAAAAAAAATAATAAAAAAACTTACAGTAGAAATCTCGAAAAGGGAGGGGGAGGCTTTCCGCGGCTGTCCAAGGTGGCGGAGGGGGCGCGTCGCGTTTCTGAAACGAGGAGGGGGCTTCGGTCGGCTCGCGATGCTTGGGGTCTTCGGGGTGAGGGCGCTGGGAGGAGGAGGGGCTGAGGGGGTCGGAGCTTCTCGTCGGAGGAGGGCGCGTCGCCCCTGACGGCGGCGAAACCCTGGGGGGGGGGGCGATCGCCTTTTCCCCCCTTTTCTTTTTTTTCTGAAATGTTTTTGTCGATTAAACGAGGGGGGGGGGCCAGAGGGAAATAAGGGGGAGAAAGGAAATATATAATTTTTTTTTTATTTTATTATTTAATTTTTCAAAAGGGTTGACTTTTATATACGACCTCGAAACGAGGCCCACCGCCTGCCGTCCATAGCTAATTACCCCCATTCCGAACACAATGGGATATGTATCGTAAGCTGATTCGACCGTTTCAATCAGTTTCCGTTGAATTTACATTTAAATCACTATATTGAATTTTAAACGTATTTTTCGAATTACCGGGGTCACATACTAACTCTATAAATTGCAGAAAAATATTTTCTAGCTTCGTATTGACGATACGGTCCTAACAAAACTAGTTTCGTCGAATTCTGAGACCGTTAGAAAAATGGCCAATTTCCAGTTGATTAAAATCAACTGAAACTGGTCAAACGCGTTTTCCTTTTCCACGCTCACATATTGATTCGAAAAATTATGAAATTTGAAACCTAGCAATAACTTAACATCACGGACCCAACAAAACTGGTTTCGTCGAAATCCGAGGTCGTTTGCAAAATGTCCATTTTTAAGGGCCTGAATTCCATAGCGACTATTCAGAATTTTCAACTGGACATATCTTTTGATTCCCGCTAAGAAATTTTGATCATTCGGGTTCGTTGGAAAGATATTCACTATTAGATTCCATTATTTTTGGTTTCACTAAAATCCGGATTGTTTTGCACCCGGTACATTCAATTGAAGTTTGAAATCGAATTATCGAACTACCGCGCCATTTTCAATTCTATTTATAATTATATATAAATATTTATATTCTAACGACGACGCGTATAATATATATGTTCGAATTATATTCAAAATAAATTTCTCGTCGATATTATTTAAAATAATTCATTTTAAATAATCAAAATTCGCTAAAATTGCCAAAATAAAAATTTTAAACTGGCCCAGAATTTCCGGGTTGTTACAATCTCCCCCACTTAAAACTTTTCGTCCCCGAAAAGGAACAGAGTCAAAAGTGGTTTGATTAATCAGCTCTACATTCGATCTGGCTTCCATTCTCCAACTCTTTAGTTTCTGAGAATTTTCAAAATTTCAAAAATTTGGCTAACACCCTAAATTTTTGAAAAATTTCGCCATAACCTCCCCTGCACCGGGAGCATCGGGGAATTTCAAATAGCTTCCCCGGTCCTTCAGATCTCAAAAAGAAAAAGAAAAAGCCAAGCGGCTAGCCAATAGGCTCACAAAATCATCATCACCCAAACAAAACAGGAAATTATGTAGTAAACATGTACCTATTTGTCGGGCAAACAAATTTTATTCTCTGGCTCTAGCCTCTTTGCTATGACCTGTTCACTGTAAGTATACGTATATGCAAGCAAATGCGACCAATTTTCAATACAATTCAATATTTGGTTCAATTAGGCTAAATGGCTAAAAATTAGCAAACAAATAAACAAACAACACAAACATCAATCAATTAGTGAATTAACGTTTTAAATTCATAATTTTGATACATATACAAAAAATCATGTTTTGATGCCAAATCACAACAATGAATTCTAGCTATATATAAGTTTTGGTTCTCACACCAGCCTAATGGAAATATATAGAAAATCACACCTTCGAAACTCGAACACACACTACTGATGCTATATAGTCATCAGTAGAATCATCTCCGGGCGACTAGAGTGTGATGCTATATCTATCCAATATATTAAAACTTCGAATACACGTGGATCAGACGTATACCCAAAAATTTTTATATACTGCATTGTCCAAACCAATATAATTAAATAATCAAATACGAATAAGTGATTTAAATTTTCAAAACAAAAATTTGTTTTCATTTTTCAAAAATATACTCTTCACACTCGTCCTAGGATACTACTGATCCTATCTCTAACGAGTCATCCCATTGGATATTACTAATCCAATATCTGATGAATTCTTTCGTATGGTTCTAATGTGCCTTGTTCTCTAGCTTTGTAAACCAAAGCTCTGATACCAACTGTGACGGCAAGGAATCTCGCTCGGTCCGAACCAGCCGCTAAACCGACCCAGACCGTTCGAAACGCCCTATCGTTTGAGAACACGACAAAACAGAACGCATACAGAAGAACATTTCATTGTATATTACAACAATGCATCAGATTACAAGAATATACAGAGTATAAATGAATATTACACAGAAATATCAGAGATTTAAATTACATTTAAATACATAGCAGCGGAAAATAATACAATACACAACTAGAAGAGATATACGGATACAAAGCTTTCCGGATATCGTTCCAGCTGTAAACCAGGATCCTGTGAATAAAAATCTGCAAAACCAAAACTACTAGCTGCCCGTGTCAAAATAAGGGCACCCAGAGTTTAGGTTAAAACAATAAACTCCAGATCAGTCATGTGACTGGTGTGAGAACTAAAACAGTTATTAATCTTTATTTTAAATCATTAGGTAAAATCAAGGGACCACGCCGTATAACACGGAACGGGTTTCCTCCCAAGGATACCAGTGCCTAAAACAAACAGCGCAATGCTAAATAAAGAAAAATGAAGCTGTTATAAGACCCAGGTCCTATCACACAATGCAAACGCAAGCCGGGGGATAGGGTTTTCCCTTATAACAGCCAAAGAATGCTTGATACGTTTAAAACAAATCATTTGATACTAATATAAGTGCATAGTGTATAAAACACTTCAAATCATAAGTATCAATCATAGGCGGCATGGGTACCATATATCATGTCGCCATATATAGGTTTACAAATAAAACCGCAAATGTCACGTATTTGGAAATTGGATTTCCATCTATGAACCGAGGCAAAAGATAGTCCTCAACCGATTCGAGACAATCTAGCCTACCATGTCTCAGGAACAGCCGCAACTGCCCCCTGGATCGTCAGGGCCGGTCCACCGATGTGGATTATTATGCCTGAACAATACGTCTCCCCGCCCTTTGGGGCGCAAACGAGCCAACGAATGACTCCATCGGTTCGAGAACGACCGATCAATCCGAGGCGCCTCGCAACAGCAACAACCACATAAGTCAAACTCGTCAGGGCGTGTAAAACCACTGACGCCACTTCTAGCTAGAAAGAAACGCAAGTCCTCCCTGATGTCCTCTCCCGTTTTTGGTTCATACCGGGTGTGAAACTCGCGAAGTAAACGTTACACAAAGCTACGCCACAAAGGCCGTGCTTTGATCATCACCACAAGACTTTGCTTTTCAACAGAAGCCTTGATCATTTGCATCTTAGCATGCCACACAGGCAAACCACTCTATGCAACCGATATCAGTCACACAGAATGAAATCCAGTGTCAGACACACAGTCCATTTACAAGTCCGTTCTGGGCCTGAACGAAACCGGAGGCACCTAGTACCCCGCATATCCATCGATCTCCAAGTACGTCTGGACGATCACTAACTGTTTCCATCTTCTTAGGTGTACAGCCCAATCAAGATCATCAGCTATCACCCAAACGACGTGAAGACCTCCGGTCTTCGACCATCGTCTTCATCTTCGACTTATCGTCGTATCAGTTATTCAGAATGGGATAAACCCGGTCTTTCCGAATAACTCGCGTATATTTTAAATAGGTGTTACACAAACACAACATACGCCTCATTCCAATTCATTAGTCACTAACCGTAAATTAATCAAGAGAATAATTCCCCAAATATTAACCCCGAAGGCCGAAACCAACATCAGATCAATATCCAGAAAACCATTCTGCTTGGCTAACCGACAGTTAGTTTCTAAATTTCACGTTCAAATCTAATTAAAGATTTAACTATCGCCTGGAGCAAAACTGGTGATACTCCATTCTCGATCTTTTCAATCTAATTAAAGATTCATTAAAACTCCACTTAGTTTTAATCTGTGACTGGGTTAAAGAATCAGTGTCATTTAAAACACGGTTCACGATAAACCCAAAGTCACATCCCATTAATTATCGGGTTAAAGAACAAGTGTTATTTAAAACACTGTTCACGATAAACCCAAAAATCAATATCCATTCAATTCCAATTAAATATTATTTAATTGGTACACTTCATTAAATCTAAATAAAAAGATTTAATCTTTTCTCAACTGGGTTCAAGAACAGTGTTAGTGAAGACACCATTCACGACAAACCCAAATCACATTCATTAATTATCGGGTTAAAGAACAAGTGTTATTTAAAACACTGTTCACGATAAACCCAAAAATCAATATCAATTCAATTCCAATTAAATATTATTTAATTGGTACACTTCATTAAATCTAAATAAAAAGATTTAATCTTTTCTCAACTGGGTTCAAGAACAGTGTTAGTGAAGACACCATTCACGACAAACCCAAATCACATTCGATATTCAATACAAGGCTCCGAATAGAAAATATATCGGCTTATATTCAATATCGAATTCTACGACTAACAAATGTCGTATTTGAAATAACGATATAAATATCTATATCTTTCAAATTTCCATAACGACATCCGTATAATCACGAATTCCAACATCGAAATATTCCGAAGACAATTTCGATTCAATTCCACTCCAATGCAATCATTGGAAATTTTGGTTATCTTTAAAACCCTTTTCAAATTCAATTTATTTATTTCAAAATAAATAGAATTATATTTCTAGTTCAAAACTAGTTCATTTCGATAAAAATCTATTTTTATCTTTTCAAATATGGAGTTTTTCATCCCAAAATCTTCACAAATCATTTCTTATGATTTTACATAAATTATTACTATTTTTAATAATTTTATCAAGGCCCGTACAGTCGATTTCCAACAATGGCCATCGAACTGCACTTACAGCGACCTTTTTCGAATTTGATTTGGACGTATCTCCAAATCCAACCGTTAGATTTCAAATTTCTAATATTCGTTAGAAGGCTCTTTTCGATACGAACCCAACAGTTCCGGTTTTAGGAGAATCCGACGGTCGGATCTCCCGCAATGTCCGTTTGAAATAAATGGTCGAAATTCACGAACTGCCGCGGCGCGGCGTGTTCTATTCAGGCCATTATATTATATATATAATATATATAATATATACTTCGTCGATTTCTATTTAAAACGAATTTTATAAATAGTTTTAAATTCGTTTCAAAAGCAATTTCAACTTCCTTTTCAATTCAAATCAAAATTGAATTCTTCTTTATAAATTCGTTTCAAAATTCATTTCTATTCAATTCAAATTTCAATTCAATTTGAATTCATTTCAATTCACTTTCAATTCAATTTGAATTCGTTTTCAATTCAATTCATTTCGAAATCGTTTTCAATTCAATTCATTTCGAAATCGTTTTCAATTCAATTCATTTCGAAATCGTTTTCAATTCAATTTATTTCGAAATCGTTTTCAATTCAATTCATTTCGAAATCGTTTTCAATTCAATTCATTTCGAAATCGTTTTCAATTCAATTCATTTCGAAATCGTTTTCAATTCATTTCATTTCGAAATCGTTTTCAATTCAATTCATTTCGAAATCGTTCTCAATTCAATTCATTTCGAAATCGTTTTCAATTCAATTCAAAATATTCATTTCGAAATCACTTTTCAATATTCATTTTTAAGATGAATAAAATCGATATAAATATCGTTCACGTCAAAATGGCGTCAATCTAATCAACACGGCTTCATAAATTTTCTATTTTCAAATATTCTATTTCAAATATTTCTTTTTCAAATATTTCTTTTTCAAAACTGGAATGAGGCCCAATCAATTACCATATAAAATTAATTATATGGATTTGCATACAACACATGTATATAATAGCATTGAAAATACTCAACCATCAACCAAAGTGCACTACACTGTATAAGCATCAAATGTATATATTCAACGCTTATAACAGCCTGTCAATCAATCGATCGACATATTTAATCAATCAGGATGAGTGAACTTCAAATTTCATCCCAACACCCGTGTGGGGTTTCAAACAATCAAACACAGATTTTATTCGTGCAGTTGGGCGGTGTGTAAAATTTATCGTCCCAATCAATGTCATTCAAATAGGTGTACATAAACAAACCGTTCGGTTTGTAAATGAATATTTATTTATTCACATTCACGTTAAAAATTATATTTTTAACGATAAAACATTTTATTCCAACATATGAATTTCTATTCAATTCATTTATTCTATAAAATGATATTTTTATTTTTCTAACATATTTTAGAAAATTTCGGCGGCATAACGGCACGATACTAGAAACGGGACAAGGCCTAGCCTTATCCCCGGTCTAGTGAAGGCCCACGCCATTCACTCATCAATCAAATCAATTTCATTTTGCAAACCACAAAATTTGGAGTAAGGGTCTAACCTAGCCTTACTCCTACGCCTTATAACGGCGCACGTCTAATCCTAACCAATTTATCGATTCGATTTTTCACACCACAAACCACATTCAAACCAATATCGCAATCAATCACCAAACAGTCAAACAAACAAGTCCATGGTCTGTGGACGGTTGTGTCGGGTGCTACTAAGCACCGTCTGCATCCTAGTATATATATAACTAGAAAAATAAATTGAAAGGTGAGAAATTCTCACTTATAGCTATCCAGCTCCACGGCACTTCCTTTGCAGAAGTCTTCGTCGTTTCGCATTCTTGTCACCTTCGTTGACCATAGCCACTACATATGTAAAAATCAAATTTTTACTTCACTATTCGATATATAAAAATCATATTTTTACTTCGCTATTCATATATAAAAATCGAATTTTTATTTCAAAGTTCAATATATAAAAATCGAATTTTTATTTCAAAGTTCAATATATAGAAATCGAATTTTTATTTCAAAGTTCAATATATAGAAATCGAATTTTTATTTCAAAGTTCAATATATAAAAATCGAATTTTTATTTCAAAGTTCAATATATAAAAATCGAATTTTTATTTCTCTACTCATATCAAAATATCGTCTTTTCATATTTAAAAATATCGCCTTCTCATATTTAAAAATATGATCTTTTCTATTCTAAAAATCTGATCTTTCTATCCCAGTTCAAATCTTTTCTTTTTAAAATCTAAATCTTTAATCAGTTTTTAAATGCTAATAGAAAAATCAAAACAGTTTTAAATTACTAATTAAAAATAAAAACAGTTTTAAATTACTTATTTAAAATTCAGTTTTTACTTAACTTAAAAAAACAGTTTTAATCTTTTTATAAAATTCAGTTTTATTTATTTCTTCTCAAATCAGTTTTTGATTTCTTTTAAAAACAGTTTTTAAATTATTTTTCAAAACAGTTTTTATAACTTACTTCTTTTAAAAATTCTGTTTTAAAAACTTAAAACAAAAATCAGTTTTCTATATTCAAAAATTCAGCTTTTTAGATTCTTAAAAATCCAGTTTTTAACTTTAAAGTAAAAATCAGTTTTACTGTTTATATAAAATGAAAATAAAATAAATGAAATAAAATAAAATAAAAAAAAATAAAAAATAAAAAAAAATAATAAAAAAAACTTACAGTAGAAATCTCGAAAAGGGAGGGGGAGGCTTTCCGCGGCTGTCCAAGGTGGCGGAGGGGGCGCGTCGCGTTTCTGAAACGAGGAGGGGGCTTCGGTCGGCTCGCGATGCTTGGGGTCTTCGGGGTGAGGGCGCTGGGAGGAGGAGGGGCTGAGGGGGTCGGAGCTTCTCGTCGGAGGAGGGCGCGTCGCCCCTGACGGCGGCGAAACCCTGGGGGGGGGGGGGGGGGGGGCGATCGCCTTTTCCCCCCTTTTCTTTTTTTTCTGAAATGTTTTTGTCGATTAAACGAGGGGGGGGGCCAGAGGGAAATAAGGGGGAGAAAGGAAATATATAATTTTTTTTTTTTTTTATTTTATTATTTAATTTTTCAAAAGGGTTGACTTTTATATACGACCTCGAAACGAGGCCCACCGCCTGCCGTCCATAGCTAATTACCCCCATTCCGAACACAATGGGATATGTATCGTAAGCTGATTCGACCGTTTCAATCAGTTTCCGTTGAATTTACATTTAAATCACTATATTGAATTTTAAACGTATTTTTCGAATTACCGGGGTCACATACTAACTCTATAAATTGCAGAAAAATATTTTCTAGCTTCGTATTGACGATACGGTCCTAACAAAACTAGTTTCGTCGAATTCTGAGACCGTTAGAAAAATGGCCAATTTCCAGTTGATTAAAATCAACTGAAACTGGTCAAACGCGTTTTCCTTTTCCACGCTCACATATTGATTCGAAAAATTATGAAATTTGAAACCTAGCAATAACTTAACATCACGGACCCAACAAAACTGGTTTCGTCGAAATCCGAGGTCGTTTGCAAAATGTCCATTTTTAAGGGCCTGAATTCCATAGCGACTATTCAGAATTTTCAACTGGACATATCTTTTGATTCCCGCTAAGAAATTTTGATCATTCGGGTTCGTTGGAAAGATATTCACTATTAGATTCCATTATTTTTGGTTTCACTAAAATCCGGATTGTTTTGCACCCGGTACATTCAATTGAAGTTTGAAATCGAATTATCGAACTACCGCGCCATTTTCAATTCTATTTATAATTATATATAAATATTTATATTCTAACGACGACGCATATAATATATATGTTCGAATTATATTCAAAATAAATTTCTCGTCGATATTATTTAAAATAATTCATTTTAAATAATCAAAATTCGCTAAAATTGCCAAAATAAAAATTTTAAACTGGCCCAGAATTTCCGGGTTGTTACATATATGATCCCAGCAAATTGAAACGCACGTTCAAATTCAATATATGGAGTTATATGTTGATTTTGACGAAAACTAATCAAAACGATCGAATCAGCTTACGATACATATCCCATTGTGTTCGGAATGTGGGTAATTAGCTATGGATGAAAGGCGGTGGGTCTCGTTTTGAGGTCGAAATAAAAAGTTGCTTTTTGAAAATAAATATATTAAATATATATAAATATACTCCCCCTTGATGGAAAAGGTCGCTGTAAGTGCAATTCGATGTCCATTGATGGAAATCGACTGTACGGGCCTTGATAAAATTATTAAAAATATCAATAATTTATGTAAAATCATAAGAAATGATTTGGGATAGGATGAAAAACTCCATATTTGAAAAGATAAAAATAGATTTTTATCGAAATGAACTAGTTTTGAACTAGAATTATAATTCTATTTATTTTTAAATAAATAAATTGAATTTGAAAAATGGTTTTGAAGGTAACTAGAATTTCCAATAATTGAATTGGAATGGATTTGAATCGAAATTTTCTTTGGATTATTTCGATGTTGGATTTCGTGATTACACAGATATTGTTATGGAAATTTGAAAGATATATTAATATCGTTATTTCCAATACGATATCTGTTGGTCGTAGAATTTGATATTGAATATAAGCTGGTATATTTTCTATTCAGAGCCTTGTATTTAATATCAAATGTGATTTGGGTTTGTCGTGAATGGTGTCTTCATTAACACTGTTCTTAAGCCCAGTTGAGAAAAAGATTGAATCTTTTTATTTAGATTTAATGAAGTGTACCAATTAAATAATATTTAATTGGAATTGAATTGGTATTGATTTTTGGGTTTATCGTGAACAGTGTTTTAAATAACACTTGTTCTTTCACCCGATAATTAATGAAATGTGATTTTGAGTTGTCGTGAACGGTATCTTCAATAATACTGTTCTTAGACCCAAAGGAGTTAAGAAAATTCAGAAACTAAGTGGAGATTGGTTAAGTTGAATGGTTTCTAGGGTATTGATCTGATGTTGGTTTCGGCCTTTGGGGTTAATACTTAGGGAACTGCTCACTTGTTAATTTACGGTTAAATGTGATGTGATTTTGGGTTTATCGTGAACCGTGTTTTAAATGACACTGATTCTTTAACCCAGTCACAGATTTAAATTAAGAGGTGTTTTAATGAATCTTTAATTAGATTGAAATGATCGAGAATGGAGTATCACCAGTTTTGCTCCAGGCGTTATTTAAATCTTTAATTAGATTTTAACGTGAAATGGTAATTGAATTTACCGATAACACCGTGGTGTTAGATATGAAGTATTACCAGTTTTACTTCATGGGATGAATAGGTTGGGATTGGGAAATTAAAACAAATGATTACTTCGGTAAGGTTCGTTAATCTCGACTAGTTGAATCGAAATTCAAAAGAAGATTAAAGAATAAATTCAAGGAATTTATCTTTGATAAAATTAATGGGAATCTTTCCCTATGAATGTGAAATTTAGAAACTAACTGTCGGTTAGCTAAGCAGAATGGTTTTCTGGATATTGATCTGATGTTGGTTTCAGGCTTCGGGGTTAATATTTGGGGAATTATTCTCTTGTTAATTTACGGTTAGTGACTGATGAATTGGAATGAGGCGTATGTTGTGTTTGTGTAACACATGTTTATTATATACGCGAGTTATTCGGGAAGACCGGGTTTATCCCATTCTGAATAACTGATACGACGATAAGTCGAAGATGAAGACGGTGGTCGAAGACCGGAGGTCTCCACGTCGTTTGGGTGATTACTGATGATCTTGATTGGGATGTACACCCAAGAAGATGGAAACAATTGGTGATCGTCTAGACGTACTTGGAGATCGATGGATATGCGGGGTACTAGGTGCCTCCGGTTTCGTTCAGACCCAGAACGAACTTGTAAATGGACTGTGTGTCTGACATTGGATTTTAGACTGTGTGATTGATTTCTATTAAATATATATCTTTTTGGCTGCGGGGAATTTATTCTCTTGCTTAACGCCCTTCTCTGAGACGTACAGCTCAGGGGTTATATATTGGTGGATATCAAACGCATGGAGTGAATTGCCTGTGTGGCATGCCTAAGTGGCAAATGATCAAGGCTTCTGTTGAAAAGCAAGGTCTTGTGGTTGATGATCAAAGCACGGCCTTTGTGGCATAACTTTGTGTAACGTTTGATTCGCGAGTTTCACACCCGGTATGGACCAAAAACGGGAGAGGACGTCAGGGAGGGCATGCGTTTCTTTCTAGCTAGAAGTGGCGTCAGTGGTTTTACACGCCCTGACGAGTTTGAGTTATGTGGTTGTTACTGTTGCAAGGCGCCTCGGTTTCATCGGACGATCCGGGTCCGATGGAGTCATTCGTTGGCTCATTTACGCCCCATAGGGCGGGGAAACGCATGTTCAGGGTTTAAGTTTAATCCAAATCGGTGGACTGGCCCTGAGGATCCAAGAGTCGATGCGCTCTGACCCTGAGGATCGGACTAGAGAGTCTCGAAGTTGGTAAGGACTATCTTTTGCCTTGGTTCATGACGGAAATCCAATTTCCAAATACGTGACATTTGCGGTTTTGATTGTAGAGCCTAGTATGGCGACATGGTACCCATGTCGTCTATGATTGATATTTATGATTTGAAGTTGTTTCATACACTATACACTTATAGTAATAAGCAATGATTGGTTTAAAACGTACTAAGCATGTTCGGCTATTATACGGGAAAACCCTATCCCCCGGCTTGCGTTGCATTGTGTGATAGGACCTGGGTCTTATAATAGCTTCATTTTTCCAAAAAGCATTGCGTTGTTTTTTATATGCACTGGTATTCTTGGGAGGAAACCCGTTCCGTGTTATATGGCGTGGTCCCTTGATATATCTGATTTAAAGTAAAGTTTTAAATAACTGTTTTAGTTCTCACACCAGTCCCATGACTGACCTGGAGTTTATTGTTTTAACCTAAACTCTGGGTGCCCTTATTTTCGACATGGGCAGCTAGTAGTTTTGGTTTTGCAGATTTATATTCATAGGATCCTGGTTTACAGCTAGAACAATATCCGGAAAGCTTTGTATCCGCGTATCTCTTCTAGTTGTGTATTGTATTATTTTCCGCTGTTATGTAATTTATTGTAATCTCTGATATTTTCTGTTGTGTAATATTTGTTTATACTCTGTATATTCTTGTATTCTGATGAATTGTTGTAATATACAATGAAATGTTCTTCCGTCTGCATTCTAATGTGGATTGTCCTTGACTCAATCCGGGATTTCCCAAAAGGGGGATTTCGGGTCGTTTCATTGTGGTATCAGAGCTTTGGTTTACAAAGCTAGAGAACATACACATTAGAACCAAACGAAAGAATACATCAGATATTGGATTAGTAATATCCAATGGGAATGACTCGTTAGAGATGGGATCAGTAGTATCCTAGAACGAGTGTGAAGAGTATATTTTTAAAATGAAAACAATTTTTGTTTTGAAAATTTAAATCGGTGTATACGTATTTGAGTATTTATTTTATATTGAATTTGGACAATCCAATATATAAAGATTTTGCATATGCGCCTTGCAAACGTATATTCGAAGTTTTAATATACTGGATAGTTATAGAATCATACTCTAGTGGCCCGAAGATGATTCTGATGGTTGAGTACTCATCGTCAGAATTTATCTTCGAGTGACGAAAGTGTGATATTTATATATTTCCTATTGACTGTTGTGAGAACCAAAATTAGATAGGGCTTATTATTGTGATTTGGCATCAAAAATGTGATTTTTGACTATATATCAAAATTATGCGATTTAAATGATAACCAACTAATTGATTGATGGTTGTGTTGTTTGATTATTGTTTGAAAGAACCTTTAGCCAAATTGAATCAAAAAGTGAATTGTATTGAAAATTAGTCACATTTGTTGGCATATACATGTACTTACATTGAACAAGTCATAGCAAGGAGGCTAGAGCAGAGAAATAAAATTGTTTGCCCGACAAATAGGTACATGTTTACCATAATTTATTGTTTTGTTTGGGTGATGATGATTTTATGAGCCGACTTGCTAGCCACTTGGATTTTTCTTTTTCTTTTTGAGATCAGAGGGCCAGTATGGCAATTTCGGGATTTTCCCGGTGTAGGGGAGGTTATGGCGAAATTTTTCGAAAATTTAGGGTGTTAGCCAAATTTTTGAAAAATTTGAAAAGTTCTTAGAAACTGAAAAGTTGAAGAACTTAAGCCGTAATGAAAATAACGAAAGTTGAGTTGGTATTTAAAACAACTTTCGGCTTCGTTCCTTTTCGAGGACGAAAAGTTTTAAGTGGGGGAGATTGTAACAACCCGAAAATCTGGGCCAGTTTAAAATTTTTATTTTGGCAATTTTAGCAAATTTTGATTATTTAAAATGAATTATTTTAAATAAAAACGACGAGAAATTTATTTTGAATAGAATTCGAACGCATATTTATATAGCTCGACGTTGGAATATAATTATTTAGTTATAATTATAAAAGGAATTGAAAATCGCGCGGTAGTTTGATAATTCGATTTCAAACTTCAAATGATTGTACCAGGTGCAAAATAAACCGGAATTTAGCGAAACCAAAAATATTTGAATCTATTTGGGAATATCTTTCCAACGAATCCAAAAAATCAAAATTTCATAGCGGGAATCAAAAGTTATGGTCAAATGAATTTTCAGAATTGTCGCTATGGAATTCTGGCCCTTAAAAATGGAAATTTTGCAAACTACCTCGGATTTCGACGAAACCACTTTTGATGGGTCCGTGATGTCAAGTTATCGCTAGATTCCAAATTTCATAATTTTTCGAATCGATAGGTGTGCGTGGCAAAGGAAAACGCGTTTGACCAGTTTCAGTTGATTTTAATCGACTGGAAATTGGTCATTTTTCAAACGATCTTGGAATTTGACGAAATTAGTTTTGTTAGGACCGTATCGTCAATACGAAGCTAGAAAATATTTTTCTGGAATTTTTCGAGTTAGTATGTGACCCCAGTAAATTGAAATGCGCGTTCAAATTCAATATATAGAGTTATATGTTGATTTTGACGAAAACTAATTAAAACGATCGAATCAGCTTATGATACATATCCCATTGTGTTTGGAATGTGGGTAATTAGCTATGGACGACAGGCGGCGGGTCTCGTTTTGAGGTCAAAATAAAAAGTTGCTTTTTGAAAATAAATATATTAAATATATATATAAATATACTCCCCCTTGTTTTCTCTCTCTCCCTCATTTAACAGAAAATGGAAAAAACGAGCAGCCTCCATCGCTGCCCTCCCTCCCCTGCGATTTCCACCTCCGCCAGCATCCCACACCGCCGCCGCTTGCTCCGCCTCCCCCCCTCCACTTCGCCGGACCCCCATCTCTCTCCTCCTCCCTTCCCCTTCTCTTTCCTCCCCCAATCCGATTCGCAATGACCCCAAACCCCCACCGCGCCTGACCGTCACCGCACTGGCCCACCACTTCACCTTCGCCAGATCTGACAATGCTTCGGACCCCCCCTCGGCGACTGCTTCATCCACCTCTTCCTTTTTTAAAAACAAAACTGTAAGTATCTTTGTTTATTTAATTTTGTTTGTTTATTTAGTTTTCTTTTTTGCGTTTGTATATAACGTATAATAAAAGTATTGATTTTTAAAGTGAAAGAAAATTGATTTTTATGGCGAAAGGGCAGTGATTTCTATAGCGAAAGAGAATTGATTTTGATTATGGAGAAGCGAACCTAAAGATTTGATCTTTATTATATGATTAACATGATAAAAATATGATTTTTATATTTTTAGAACATTAAAACTATGATTTTTATTATATGCAGAGAGTAAAAATATAATTTTTATAATATAAAAGGTTAAAAATATAATTTTTATAATATAGTAAGGTTAGAAATATAATTTTTATACTAGGGGCATATTAACAATATAATTTTTATATAGGTATGATAGTAAAAATATGATTTTTATTCATGTAGAGTAATAAAAATATAATCTTTATTTAGAGAAGAGCAATATAAAAATATAATTTTATAGCGAAGTGAAGATAAAAATTTGATTTATATATATATATGAAGTGAAGGTAAAAATTCGATTTTTATATATGTAGCGTATACGGACGACGAAAGTGACAAAAAGGGCGAGTGGTGAAGATTTCCTATATAAGAAGAGGCGTGGACTTTGGATTAGCTATCGGTGAGAAATTCTCACCTTTAAATTTTGTTTTCTAGTTAATAATATATAATAGGATGCAGACGGTGTTTAGTAGCACCTGACACCCGTCGTCCACAGACCATGGACTGCTTGTATGCTTGTTTGTTTGATTTTGATGTGTAGTTGATTGCGTGATGTGATGTGAAATGAAATAAAATATCTATATAGTCAAAAATATTTTATAGTTAAAAATAGAATTTTTAACGTGTATATGAAATGAAATAAAAATAAACAAATCGGACGATTTGTTTATATACACACATTAGACTAATATTGATTGGGACGATAAATTTTACACATCGCCCAACTACACAAATAAAATCTGTGTTTGATCGTTTGTAAACCCCACACGGGTATTGGGATGATATATGACATACACTAGTCCCAATAATTAGCTGTATGTCGATCGATTGATGGACAGACTGTTATGAGTGTTAAATATTTATATTTGATGCTTGTACAGTGTAGAATGCACTTTGGATGATGGTTGATTATTCATCGTTGTTATTGTATACATTGGTTGTAGAAAATCCATATAATTAACATTATATGGTAATTGATTGGGCCTCATTCCAGTTTTGAAAAAGAAATATTTGAAATAGAAATATTTGAAAGGAAATATTTGAAATAGAATATTTGAAATAGAAATATTTGAAAGGAAATATTTGAAATAGAATATTTGAAAATAGAAATATATGAAGCCATGTTGATTAGATTGACGCCATTTTGACGCGAACGAGATTTATATCGATTTTATTCATTTTTCCAATGAATATTGAAAAGAATTGAAATTCGAATTATATTGAAAAGAATTGAAATTCGAATCAGATTGAATTGAATTGAATATGAAACGAATTTGAATTGAATGTAAAACGAATTCGAATTGAATATAAAACGGATTCGAATTGAATTGAATATAAAACGAATTCAAACTGAATTGAATATAAAACGAATTCGAATTGAATTGAATATAAAACGAATTCGAATTGAATTGAATGTAAAACGATTTTGAATTGAACTGAATATAAAACGGATTCGAATTGAATTGAATTGAAAAGAAAATGAATTCAAATCGAATTAAAATTGATTTGAATTGAAATCAATTTGAAACAAATTTAAAACAAATTTATATTGGAAAATTCAATTTTGATTTGAATTTGAAATGAAGTTGAAATCGTTTCGAAAATGAATTTAAAACGATTTATAAAATACGTTTTAAAAGGAAATCGACGAAGTAAATATTATATAAATTATATATATAATATAATGCCCTGAATAGAACGCGCCGCGCCGCGGTAGTTCGCGAATTTCGACCATTGACTTCGAACGGATATTACGGGAGATCCGACCGTCGGGTTCTCCTAAAACCGGAACCATTGGGTTCGTATCGAAAAGAGCCTTCTAACGAATATTATAAATTAGAAATCTAACGGTTGGATTTGGAATTATGTCCAAATCAAATTTGGAAAAGGTCGTTGTAAGTGTAGTTTGATGGCCGTTGATGGAAATCGACTGTACGGGCCTTGATAAAATTATTAAAAATATCAATAATTTGTGTAGAATCATAAGAAATGATTTGGGAAGAATTGGGATGAAAAACTCCATATTTGAAAAGATGAAAATAATTTTTTATCGAAATGAACTAGTTTGGAACTAGAATTATAATTCTATTTATTTTTAAATAAATAAATTGAATTTGAAAAATGGTTTTGAAGGTAACTAGAATTTCCAATAATTTAATTGGAATGGATTTGAATCGAAATTTTCTTTAGATTATTTCGATGTTCGATTTCGTGATTACACAGATATTGTTATGGAAATTTGAAAGATATATTAATATCGTTATTTCCAATACGATATCTGCTGGTCGTAGAATTTGATATTGAATATAATCCGGTATATTTTCTATTCAGAGCCTTGTATTTAATATCAAATGTGATTTGGGTTTGTCGTGAATGGTGTCTTCATTAACACTGTTCTTAAGCCCAGTTGAGAAAAAGATTGAATCTTTTTATTTAGATTTAATGAAGTGTACCAATTAAATAATATTTAATTGGAATTGAATTGGTATTGATTTTTGGGTTTATCGTGAACAGTGTTTTAAATAACACTTGTTCTTTAACCCGATAATTAATGAAATGTGATTTTGGGTTGTCATGAACGGTATCTTCAATAATACTGTTCTTAGACCCAAAGGAGTTAAGAAAATTCAGAAACTAACTGGAGATTAGTTAAGTTGAATGGTTTCTGGGGTATTGATCTGATGTTGGTTTCGACCTTCGTGGTTAATACTTAGGGAACTGCTCACTTGTTAATTTACGGTTAGGGACTGATTGAAATGTGATGTGATTTTGGGTTTATCGTGAACCGTGTTTTAAATGACACTGATTCTTTAACCCAGTCACAGATTTAAACTAAGTGGAGTTTAAATGAATCTTTAATTAGATTGAAATGATCGAGAATGGAGTATCGCCAGTTTTGCTCCAGGCGTTAGTTAAATCTTTAATTAGATTTGAACGTGAAATGGTAATTGAATTTACCGATAACACCATGGTGTTAGATATGAAGTATTACCAGTTTTACTTCATAGGATGAATAGGTTGGGATTGGGAAATTAAAACAAATGATTACTTCAGTAAGGTTCGTTAATCCCGACTAGTTGAATCGAAATTCAAAAGAAGTTTAAAGAATAAATTCAAGGAATTTATCTTTGATAAAATTAATGGGAACCTTTCCCTATGAATGTGAAATTTAGAAACTAACTGTCGGTTAGCTAAGCAGAATGGTTTTCTGGATATTGATCTGATGTTGGTTTCGGCCTTCGGGGTTAATATTTGGGGAATTATTCTCTTGTTAATTTACGGTTAGTGACTGATGAATTGGAATGAGGCGTATGTTATGTTTGTGTAACACATGTTTATTATATACGCGAGTTATTCGGGAAGACCGGGTTTATCCCATTCTGAATAACTGATACGACGATAAGTTGAAGATGAAGACGGTGGTTGAAGACCAGAGGTATTCACGTCGTTTGGGTGATTACTGATGATCTTGATTGGGATGTACGCCCAAGAAGATGGAAACAGTTGGTGATCGTCCAGACGTACTTGGAGATCGATGGATATGTGGGGTACTAGGTGCCTCTGGTTTCGTTCAGACCCAGAACGAACTTGTAAATGGACTGTGTGTCCGACATTGGATTTTAGTCTGTGTGATTGATTTCTATTAAATATATATCTGTTTGGAGGTGGAGAATTTATTCTCTTGCTTAACGCCCTTCTCTGAGACGTACGAGCTCAGGGGTTATATATTGGTGAATATCAAACGCATGGAGTGAATTGCCTGTGTGGCAAATGATCAAGGCTTCTGTTGAAAAGCAAAGTCTTGTGGTTGATGATCGAAGCACGACCTTTGTTGCATAGCTTTGTGTAACGTTTGATTCGTGAGTTTCACACCCGGTATGGACCAAAAACGGGTGAGGACATCAGGGAGGGCATGCGTTTCTTTCTAGCTAGAAGTGGCGTAAGTAGTTTTACATGCCCTGACGAGTTTGACTTATGTTGTTGTTGCTGTTGTGAGGTGCCTCGATTTGATCGGACGATCCGGGTCTGATGGAGTCATTTGTTGGCTCATTTACGCCCCATAGGGCGGGGAAACGCATGTTCAGGGTTTAAGTTTAATCCACATCGGTGGAATGGCCCTGAAGATCCAAGGGTCGATGCGCACTGACCCTGAGGCTCAGGCTAGAGAGTCTCGAAGTCGGTAAGGACTATCTTATGCCTTGGTTCATGACGGAAATCCAATTTCCAAATACGTGACATTTGCGGTTCTGATTGTAGAGCCTAGTATGGCGACATGATATATGGTACCCATGTCGTCTATGATTGATATTTATGATTTGAAGTTGTTTTATACACTATACACTTATAGTAATAAGCAATGATTTGTTTAAAACGTACTAAGCATGTTTGGCTATTATAAGGGAAAACCCTATCCCCCGGCTTGCGTTGCATTGTGTGATAGGACCTGGGTCTTGTAATAGTTCCATTTTTCCAAAAAGCATTGCGCTGTTTTGTTATATGGACTGGTATTCTTGGGAGGAAACCCGTTCCGTGTTATACGGCGTGGTCCCTTGATATATCTGATTTAAAGTAAAGTTTCAAATAACTGTTTTAGTTCTCACACCAGTCCCATGACTGACCTGGAGTTTATTGTTTTAACCGAAACTCTGGGTTCCCCTTATTTTCGACATGGGCAGCTAGTAGTTTTGGTTTTGCAGATTTATATCCACAGGATCCTGGTTTACAGCTGGAACGATATCCGGAAAGCTTTGTATCCTTATATCTCTTCTAGTTGTGTATTGTATTATTTTCCGCTGCTACATAATTTATTGTAATCTCTGATATTTTCTGTTGTGTAATATTTGTTTATACTCTGTATATTCTTGTATGCTGATGAATTGTTGTAATATACAATGAAATGTTCTTTCGTCTGCATTCTGATGTGGCTTGTCCTCGACTCAATCCGGGATTTCCCGAAAGGGGAATTTCGGGTCGTTTCATAAAGACAGGATTACATGTCTAACATTGTATTTCGAACTGTATTGTTGATCTATGGTAAGTATATATCTTTTTGGTGGCAGAGAATCTATGCTCTCTTGCTTAACACCCTTCTCTAAGACGTACGAGCTTAGAGGTTATATATCGGAAGAAATCAATGGTACGGTGTAGATTGTCAATGCAGCATGTTTGATTTCCCAAAGATAAACAATCATTAATAATGATTGTTGGAAGATAAAAAACTAAGTGGTGTTTTAATGAATCTTTAATTAGATTGAAATGTGAATGTGATAATTTAAATTATCAAATTTGGGAAATGATCGACAATGGAGTACCACCAGTTTTACTCCGAGCGATAGTTAAATATTTAATTAGATTTGAACGTGAAATGGTAACTAATTTTACCGATAACACCGTGGTGTTAGATATGGAGTATTACTAGTTTTGCTCCATGGGATGAATAGGTTGGGATTGGGAAATAAAACAAATGATTACTTTAGTAAGGTTCGATAATCCCGACTAGTTTGGATAAACTTTAATTTGGTTTGAATTGATATCCAAAGGAAGATTAAAGAATAAATTTAAAGAATTTATCTTTGATAAAATTAATGTGAACTTTTCCCTAAAGATGTGAATATTTGAATAAAAGAATATTTAGAATTGGAATGAGGCATATGTTGTGTTTTTATCGCACTTGATTATAAGATACGTGAATTATTCGGAAAGGTCGGGTTTATACCCATTCTGAATAATTGATTCAACGATAAGACGACGACGAAGACGGTGGTTGAAGAATGGAGGTCTTCACATCGTTTGGATGATTACTGATGTCTTGATTGGGCTGTACACCCAAGACAAGGTAATAAGTGGTGATCGTCCAGACGTACTTGGAGATCGACCAGATATGCAAGGACCTCTCTCCTGTATTGGACATATGGGACGAGGAATAAGGTGCCTCCGGTTTTGTTCAGACCCAGAATGAACTTGTAAATGGATGTATGTCTGACATTGGATTTTATTCTATTTTGATTGATCTCTATTAAATATATATATCTGTTTTGTGGCGGAGAATTTATTCTCTTGCATAACACCCTTCTCAAAGACCTACGAGCTTAGAGGTTATATATCGATAGACATCAGTAGCATGGTGTGAATTGTTAGTGTTGCATGCTGAGATGTAAATGATCAAGGCTTTTGTTGAAAAGCAGAGTCTTGTGGTTGATGATCAAAGCACGACTTTAAATAGCATAGCTTTGTGTATAGCGTTAATTCGCAAGCCTCATACCTGGGTATGAGTCAAAAACAGGATCAGGGACGCAGAGCGGACATGGCGTTTCCTTCTAGCTATGGCTGGTGTCTTGGTATGGAGCCCGTACATTTATTATATTTTTACCGATGTGGATGATGGATAGCAAGGCGCCTCAGATATATCGGTTACTACGGAGCCGATGGATAGGTCCGATAGGACCGGAAAACGTGCGTTCAGGAATTGCTAATCCTCAAACGTAAGAGAGGACCGACTCTGCAGGAACCAAGGGTTGTCCAGAGTGTGTAATCCTAAGACCTTTGCTAGAGTGTCTCGAAGCCGGCGAGGACGATCCCTTGCCTCGACTCATGACAGAAATCCAATTTCCAATACACGACATTTCGGTTTTGATTATAGAGCCTAGTTTGGCGACATGATATATGGTATCCATGCCATTTATGATTGATACATATATATCTGAAGTTGTTTTATACACTACACACTTATAATAGTATCATATGTTTTTTGTGTTAAACATACCAAGCATGTTTGGCTATTATAAGGTAAAACTCTATCCTCCGGCTTGCGCTGCATTGTGTGATGGACCTGAGTCTTATAATAGCTTCATTTTTCAAAAAGCATTGCGTTATTTGTAAACTGTTTAGGCACTGGTATTCTTGGGAGGAAAATGTTCCATGTTATACGGCGTGGTCCCTTGATTTACTTTATTTTAAAGTAATGATTTAATAACTGTTTTAGTTCTCACACCAGTCACATGACTGACCTGGAGTTTATTGTTTTAACCTAAACTCTGGGTGCCCCTATTTTTTGCACGGACAGCTAGCAGTTGGGTTTTTGCAGATATTATATTCATAGGATCCTGGTTTACAACTAGAGCTATATTCGAAAAGCTTTGTATCCGTGTATTTCTTTCAGTTGTGTTATGTATTATTTTCCGCTACTTTGTAATTTGAATCTCTGATGTTTATGAAATGTATATTATTTATTCATATCTGTTATATTCTTGTACTCTGATGTAAATTGTTGTAACAGAAATGAATTGTTCTTCTGTTTGCGTTCCGATTAGTCTTGTTCTCAAAGCAGTCCGACTTCTTGTTCGGTTTAGGCCGGCCGGGAAGTTCGGGTCGTTTCAACCATTTTTCGTCATTTCACTCAATATAAAATTTTAATTTTGTATTAATTTAAAATTTATCTACTGATGGTTTAGAGATGGAAACGATTTTTTTCCAGAAATTATTATTTATAAATATTCACTAGCAAACCCTTGCTATTTAGCAATGGATTTGCGACAAAATATTTTTTTGGGGTTATTTGTCGATATTCTAATTGTGGACCTTTTCTAATTAGCAAGGGATTAACAATAGAAAGTTTTCCGTGTTTGTATCTTGGCTTTCCTTTTTGCTGGTAATTTGTCTCTGTTCCCCTTCTGATCTACCATTATATATATATATATATATATGTGTGTGTGTGTGTGTGTGTGTGTGTGTGTATGAGTGTGTGTATAACTAATATCATTTAACTGTGAACACTGAAATAAATAACATATCCCACAAAACAAAGATAAATTTGCAAGAAATAACATCCATCATCCCATACAAAAAAGAACATCATTCGTAATCCTCTATCGATACATATACACCATGCTGAATTATGAACAACAAAACTGTTCAATATGTGCTAACATTATCCTATATACAAGCACATACTACCCATAACCATAATAACCGTACCAAAACAACAAAACATCATATTTACACTAAAATATGTCCAACTAACATACTCATATAGCTTACGAAGATGACGCCCATGAAGGCGCAAGCGAAAACTAAAATTTATCATGGCTCTTAAGCATTGTCATCGCCTTTGTCATTTGTGCTTCAGAGCACTCCACATCTACCAAAAGCCATGAACTGAAGTTGCCGACTTATATAAATTTATTCCAATATTTGTAAATATACTATAAAGTATTGCAATAATTGCTAGCTAACTCATTCCTCAATCTACATTGAGAGAACCATGGAATATTTGGGTATTCCACATCCACTTTAGTAAGTGAAGTAAAATAATTAAGGTGCATTTCTTTGTTAGTATATTAAATAACAAGAATACAAAGTAATTTACTAAAATTATTTTGAGTGATATGAGAAAATAAAATAAAGCTGGCCTCAGATTGGTTTAGTTTCGTATATGTTAAATTACCAATATGCATGTATTCATTCAGAAATGCTCTGAGAGTAAGAATGTAGTGTTGTTTTATGAGGACGGCTTGTATAGATTGCTTAATCATATATGGGAATAATGGAGCATGTTTGTTTTGCTTTGTTTTATTAAATGAGAAAAAATAGAAGAGATAAATGAAACTCAGTAGTATTAAATGATAATCGCAAAAGTCTAATAAACAATAATTGATACTATCTAGTTGTGGCTAATAGAAAAACATAATTTTGCAAACATAATTTTAAAGCCAGGATTTATTCTTGTTTTTGAGTGCATTTTCTTCAACTGCATATAACCTAAATTCCATCAGGAGAGTAACACATAGAATATAGTAACTTGTTTATCTTTAAAATAAAAAAGGCCAACATTCTAATATAACTTGAATCCAAAGAATCAAGCATTTAAATCCAATAATCAAACTTACTTGAATCTCACCTAAGCAATTAAATATCACAAGCATCAAGAAGATACTACATTTGAGCACAACACATACTTTACATTCTTCATGACAGCATGTGTTTCATGCATCATACACTTTGCACCGTGAATATGCAGAAGATCCATCCCTGCTACTGGAGCAACCTCGATCACAATTCCATTTCTATGATCATCGAAAACAGTCCCTCCACCACCTAAAGACTATAAAATATCCTGATTGTTGTTTTGATCCCTTTTCCCTTTAGATCTTGATACTCTAGTGAGATATATTAGTAATGTATACAATGTCTTACAACCTTCACCTAAATTCACACTCTCATCTATATGTTGACCAAAGCATTGACCAACCTTGTATCCGTTTACACGGATATTAGGATTTAAATATAGTATTTCCTTGTACAAGTAGACCAGAAAAGCTGCTTGGTTTCTTAAGAAAATAACAAAACAGATGTTTCATAAAATTTTGCATATAAATATATTTTAAAAAATTGTGTCACTTGTAAGAAATCAAGCATAGATTTGGAACACTTACTACCCAGTCCAAGCTTCAAAATAATTACATGAGTAATGTGTGTTTGAAATTCGAAAAATAAATGCATGGTATGAAATAAATTATATTAAGACAGGGAAATTAATTATCATTAAATTAGAATATTCCTTTAATTAAGAATGTGCATCATTAATAGCATTAAAACAGAAATAAATGAAAATAATGTCAAAGTTGAAAGCAGATAACTAATTTTGGAATGTTGACACACATGTGAATGCATGTATATACATATATACATGCATACATATATATGTGTGTGTGTGTTTGTGTGTATATATAAGGCATTAATATCAGAGGTGACGCACGTCTGAATTCGAAAATAAATGTACGTCACAAATAAAATTATGGAGAATTTAATGATGCTAAGTAACGTTCTAATTTAAAATGAGTATGCACATATTAATTCTGAAAATCGTACATGTTTAAAACTAAAATTAAATGCGGATTACTGAAAATGAAGAAAATTAACGTGTAGATTATAAAATAGGAAATAAATGTAACGTTAAGAATAATGTTTGAAATCTTGTGTAAGTATACTTAAATAAATCTCAAAATATACACGCATATTAATTACGCATTTGAATTAGAAACATAAGGAAGTTAATACGCATACTAATGGCATAAATTACAAGCATTTAAATTTAAAATTTGACACGTGCTAAAAACAGATAATAATCAAATAAATCGGGAAACAAGAGTCAATAACCATGCACAATCAAAACAGGCAATAAAACAAGGCCCAATGTGTTAAAAAACGTTTGGGTCGATCCAAACATGTTGGGTCGACCCTTGTATCAGTTGGGTTGACCCATGTGTCAACCCAAGCATGGGTTGGGTCGGCCCAGACTGTTTAACGTTGTTTTTTATTATGGCACGTCAGGCATGGGGTTGTTTTAAAGGTTAGATTTATTTTAGTTTAAATCTGTTGGATGTGGTTTATCTAAGCATCTAAAAATAAATCTACATGGCCTAGGTTAAACTCATATTTTTTGAGAGAATGCTGAAGCCCTGCCATTCCTTTTATCCTCCAAATTCTTCAAAAATAAAATATATAAGATTTAGGTTATATGATTGAGAATTGAAGGCAAAAAACAGTGGTTTCTAGATTTAGATATCCAAATTTCCCTTCTAAATAGATTCATAAATTTGAACTGAAGGAGAAAACAGAAAATGAACTCAGTTTCAAAATTTAGGGCGCATTGCAGGTGAGTGGATTTAAATTATATGGTTATATAATTGTGTATGATATCGTTTGATTCCTGTCAAATTAGCAAGATATTCTCTCGATCCTCTCTTCGCCTTCTTTGCAATGGATTTCACAGTTTTATGTTGAATTTTGATTGCGTGCAAAATATGTATAATTCTACAATATTGAAATATGTATATGATTGATTAAAATTCTTTCAATTTGCCGATGTCAGGAAAATATGATTCAATTGGAATGGTAAAACAAAGAATTTGGTGATTTGGGG
Organism: Allium sativum; assembly: GCA_030737875.1. Lineage (NCBI taxonomy): Eukaryota > Viridiplantae > Streptophyta > Magnoliopsida > Asparagales > Amaryllidaceae > Allium > Allium sativum. Next base: position 919,393,171 of record CM060920.1, read on the forward strand.
CTAAATGTTAAATTGTAAAATAAAGAGAATATTGGACTGAAATTGGACAAACTTGATAAAACTTGCCAAATAACCATGACACAAGTTAACATGACATAACTAACATTATGTACAATAAATTTGTGGTTAAATGGTAAATCTAAGAATTCCCATAGTATCCGTTAAAACTACCTTACAGGTTTAGAATATAATGAATATAGAAATAGTTGGGATTGAAAGAAAAGGGTATAAACCCAGTCGTGTCCAAATTTACTGTAGTTTTGTAAAAAATATGAAAAATAAGCTAAAAGAAGGAATAATGTATACTAATTAAAATAGTAAGTTAGAAATAGCCTAGATTGATCTGTTAGGAAAAAGGAAATATATTTCCATAGTTTGGTTTGTACGAAAAACGGAAAACATAATTGCAAGTATAAAAAGTAATAAATGTGTGGATTAGTGAGAAATAGGGATATAGCCATATTGCATATTTTCAAATAGCCTTAAAATTTAAAAAATATCTTGTAATCATGGATTCATATAGCAACAATTATCTTAAACAATGGAAATAAATTTTACGCAGTTTTAATAACCAATCAAGTTGGAACGTGTCTAATGTTCTAAAGACATAAACCTATAAAAGTGGAAAGAATAAGGAAAGCATAACTAAAAGATGTTATTGAAGAGAAATGAACTATAATCTATATTTGCATAAATATTATAGTTCGGAAATTATAATAAACAAACATGGTTTAGTTGCAAATATGAATATGACAGGGAATGGTTGAAATGATATTTATGCTTTAATATGAACATATTGACCATAAAGGTGTTAAGTTACAAGCCTAAAATTCTATGGTGACCTTATGATTAGGCATTAGACTTTAACTGAACATACTGACTTACAAGGTATTAAGTTAAAAGCCTAAAATTCTATGGTTATTAAATGGTTATATGATTACTAATAAGTTGATTAACAAATAATGAATATTCGGATTAAAAGGATTAAAGAATATTGCAAATCAACTAAAAGAAAGATAAGTAAAACGCATATTGGTAAATTAGACATAGGGTGTAATAAAATAGTGATATGTGTTTGGTCCAGTCCGAGGGGATGAAGAGCCCAACGGGAAAAATCATTGTTGATGTCCAGAGACACGGTGGGAGAACATCCAACTTATTATTCGATGGGACTAGAAAGAGTGAGCGACTTCGACGGGATGTGAGATACTTTGAGATGGGCCTCTGTGGTTGGCCAAACAAAGTTGCACCCATTGAGGCAGGTATGTATGGTTCAATCCATAAAGTATGCTTGGCTGCATTTTAGTTGAGGGAAGCTAGAAGACTGATGACATGATTTTTAGGATGATTCGGCGGATGCCTCGGCTCTGAGAGTAGGCTTCATGTCAGGACCCAATAAGGATAGTAAGTCGTCGGATACCTGTCATCATCAATTGGAGCGAGTACGGGAAGGATTTTTGCTAAACCAACATACCAATGATTTTTCATATATATATATATATTTGAAATTGGGTAAAAATTTATTTCAGCCCTTAAAGCCGGCTCGGCTCAAATGATACAAACCCGATCTGCTACGAGAACATTATACAAACAATAGTTTACTTTTCGTTCATTCTGCAATCTCTACAAAAGAAACAAAAAGCACCCAATTGTCAATTAGGGCATCAGAGAATTTTCATGGCAGCCGCAGATTCTCTCTTCGCCTTCCTCTAGTCGCCGCCCTCCAGTTCCACTTCTCCAATTGCAATAGTTCTCGTTCCGTTGCACTGGTGAGAAACTTCGGTTTGATTATGTCAATAATAATTGCAATTTCCTGATTAATCGTAGCCGCATTTTCTAACACATCCTTTTCTTTCTTCTTGAAAGCACGAGCGTTGCATTCTCGCCATGTGTGCCACATTGTGGTTGCGAGGCCAACCTTGCCAACCTCTATCATCAACTGCGACATATTACTCCCATCGTGCAGGTAATTGATTTCTTCCTCTAAGCTTCCAATTTGGTCAGAATTGAAGCATTTTAGTTTTTGAATGGCCCACAACCTTCTACTTTACTGACACTCGAAGATAAGATGGTTAAGTATTTCTCTTTCCTTTTTATAAAGATAGCATATGTCTTCATCTATGATCGCCCAACTGTGCAGTCTTTCTTTGGTAGGAAGTCTGTCTAAGATAGCTTTGTATAGGACTTGAGACATTTTAGGTGGACAAGACCTTAACCAAACCACTTTTCTCCAAGGTACTTGTTCATGCTCGTGTCTAATACTCTCGCAAACATTTTTAAGGTTAAATTTGCCATCAACCCACTTCCACTCGTCTTCATCCTTGTTAGGATTAATAGTTTTCTCTGCAAGCTCGTTTGCTAGATTGCGTGCTACTAAGTTATTATTGTATTTCCAAGTGTTGTTTGAGATAATTATGTTTACATTTACTGTTGGTGCACCATTAGCTGAATAATTATCCTACCCATGCCTGGCTATTAGACTCTGCCCATTCAACCATGGGTCACGCCATGTCAGTTGACTTACCATTTGCAATCTCTTGCTGAATTCTGCTCTTCAACTCTTGTCTAGGTTTCAGGCATGTCTTCCAAATAATTGATGAGTTGTTATCAATGAGTAAGGTCCAGAAGTTGTTATCCGGCCCTCATCCATACAACCCATAAATTATTTGAAGAGATTAAATTCCAAGCTAACTTCAGCCCATAGGCTTTTTTGAGTTCAAATAAAATTTTCAGTCCAACTCCTCCCTCATTTTTGGGCCTGCAAAGAAGCTTGTAGCTGATTTTGTGCATGCCTCCTTTCCAAATAAAATTTGCACATACTGTATTAATTTTGGCTATCGAGCAGTCTGGAATTTGAAAAGTTTGAAGCCAAAATCTGACTTTTGAAGTGATAACATTTGGATCAACTCACTCTTCCAGCAAAAGAAAGAAGTTTTGATCTCTAGCCCTGTAATTTTTCACGAATACCATCTACCAGTTTACCACACTTTGCATCTGTAATAGTGTTATTTGACAGAGGTACCCCTAAGTACTTGATTGGGAGAGTACCCTATGGAACACCCATTACTTCTAGATACTCATTCTTGCACCTGCAAAATTTGTTGAAATAGCATTTAGTTTTGAGATCATTCACTTTGAGTCCCACCCATCTCTCCATGTTGTGAAAAATGTGTTTTAGTTGGGTAATTGCTGAATGGGAGGCCTTAAACACCACTAATAAATCATCAGCATAAATCAGATGAGTGACCAGTGGTTGGTGATTATAAATTGGCAATATCAGGCTTTGCTCAGTTGCCAGTTCCATTTGTATGTGAACCATTCCATAGCCACCGCAAAAAGGTATGGGGATTGTGGGTCACCTTGTCTAATTCCCCTTGTGCTAGTAATATAACCTTTGGGGACCCCATTGATGATGATTGAGTACGTAGGGGAATTGAGGCAAAACCGTGTTAGGTTTAAAAGGTTAGCAAATAGCCCCATTGAGCTTAGCATTTGTATGATGAAACCTCGGTTAATTCTAACATAGGCCTTTATGTAGATTAATTTTAAGACAGATCTTATCTGCACCTTTCTTGTTGAATTCTCTCACTAGTTCATAAGCCATGAGTGAGTTTTCAGAGATAAGTCTCCCTTTTATAAAATCACTTTGACATTGAGAAATGAGGTCTGGAAGCACTAGATTTAATCTATTGCATATGATTTTGCTAAGCACTTTATACACCACATTGAAACATGCAATTGGTATGTAATCTTCAATTCTGGTAGGGTTCTGCACTTTGGGTATTAATGAAATTAAAGTATGATTTATTTCTCTAATAAATTCACCTGAATTTAAAGCCTCCTGAAATGCTGCTAACATCAGATTTTTCAGGTCTTTCCAGTGCAATTTGAAGAAGGATGCCCCCATTTCGTCAGGCCCGGGACTGGAGTCGTTTGAATGGAGAGCATAGCACTCTTTAGTTCCCTCTTGCTGATGTCAGCACCCAGCAGCAACCTCCCCTCAGCAGAGATTTGCTTTCTATACTCAATACTGGGTAAGTCTTCATCATAATCCTCAATAAACAGATCAGTATAGTATGCAATAGCTGTCTCTTCTAGCTGCTTAATCAGCTTTGAGGAATCTCCCTGTTCATTTAAACAATTAAGCAAATTCTTATAATGTTTTCTCTTTGCGACATTTTGGTATAAAAAAAATTTGTTGCATTCGTCTCCCTGAGTTGGCCACTTTTCTTTAGCTTTTTGTTTAATTTTCATTGTTTTTTTAATAAAGATTCTTTGAGTTGCCTCTACACTTCATAAAAATCACTGTTTAGGCCTTCATTAAGAGGGTCTGAATCAAGTAGGTTTTGAAAGTGTTCGATTTGTTGTTGAAGCCCTTGAATTGCATCACCCTCTTTTGGCCTTAATTTGTTCCATTCTTTCAATCTGGTTTTGCATTGCTTTATGTGACGATCCCAAAATCCGAGGGGCGGTATTAAGGATAATCATTGGAATATAACACATTAATCATCATAGTAGAGTACAGATAATAGCAGAAACAATAAATAGAATAATTTTACATGGATATGACAGCGGAATCACAACATGTAATAACATCAGAATAGCATAGCGTGGGATATAACTTAGTAAATAAAAAGTAAGTGATCAGTCATCATCGCCAGAGGCGGAATACATACATGCAGTGAGACATAATAAGGGTATCAGTCTACATCGCCGAAGGCGGTACATATACATACAATAAGAAATACGGAAAGTAAATCAGTCTGCATCGCCCGTGGCGGAATCATAATATAAGTACAGTAATGGCGGAAAAAGTCAAAGTCATCTCTGTGAAGTCAGCCTCGCCATGAGCCAAAAATGCACTCTATGCAGCAGTGCAGAGCCAAAAACAACCTGTCACCTGTGTACTAGGCTGCCCGTGTGAAAATAAGGGCACCCGCGTTTGCAAAGAGAAACAAACAACGAGTTAGTCATGGGGACTGGTATGAGGAATCTATTTAACAGTTGAATAACAGTAATAGCAAATCATAGGACCACGCCACTTTCGCGGAACGGGTTTACTTCAGTGATTTCTAGTGCATTTAAAACAAAGTAAATTCTTTTAAAACAACGCAATGCTTTTTGAAAGAATGAAGCCATTATAAGACTCAGGTCCCATCACACAGTGCAACGCAAGACGGAGGATAGAGTTTTACCTTATAATAGCCAAATATGCTTGATACGTATAAAGCGAAATCATTTGATATTATTACTAGTGCATATATGTTTCAAAAATGAATAGCATCATAAATATCAATCATAGACGGCATAAGTGCCCCATACCACTATGTCGCCATACTAGTTCTACAATTGAGTCCGTTATTTCGTATTGGAAATTGGATTTCCGTCATGAGTCGAGGCAAGGGGCAAGCTCCTCTCCGCTTCGAGACACTCTAGCAAATGCCTCAGGATTACACACTCTGGGTAACCCTGGATCTTCAGGGCCGGTCCTCTCTTACGTTTGAGGATTAGTATTCCTGAACACACATTTCTCGGTCCTTACAGACCTATAATCGAGGCGCCTCGCATTCCAACAACCACAAAGGTGAAAAGTAGATATATATGTCAGGGTTGGTAAGTCACTGACACCACCATAGCTAGAAAGAAACGTCGTGCTCTCCCTGCAGTCCGTATCCCGTTTTTAACTCATACCAGGGTGTGAGGCTCGCGAATCTACGAAATACACAAAGCTAGGCCACGTAGACCGTGCTTTGATCATCATCCACAAGACTTTGCTTTGCAACAGAAGCCTTGATCACAACATCTTGGCATGCCACATAGGCAGTCCACTCCATACGATTGATTTCCATCGATATATAACCCCTGAGCTCATATGTCTCAGAGAAGGGCGTTAAGCAAAAGAATAAATTCTCCGCCGCCAAACAGATATATATTTAACAGAGATCAATCAGTATAGAACAAAATCCAATGTCAGACACACAGTCCATTTACAAGTCCGTTCTGGGTCTGAACGAAACCGGAGGCGTCAAATTCCTCGTATATCCGTCCAATCAACACATACATTCAGACGGCTACTACTTCCGTCCCTTTTCGGTAGCTACTCCGGTCAGGAACCTCAGTAGCGCCCATCCAACCGATATGAAGATCGTCGGTCTTGAATCGTCTTTGCATTTTCCAATTCGAATCGCTCGATAAATTATTTGAAATGAGGGTTAGCTCGGCCTTTTCAAATAATTCACGTCATTAGAATTTAAATCGATTCTTTTTATGGTTATATTATTCGACATCCATCTTTCGGTTCTTTAGTGTTATTTTCGCATCAAACACATACAACCATCAAATATCAAACAATTCAAGCCCAATTGGTTTATTTTCAATCAATGTTACTTATAATATTTTATAACGATTTTTCGCCATTTTTATTTATTCAAAAATGGCCATAATTAATTAAACGACGTTTCAGGTCATGCCGTGGCACTGGCGCTGTTTTTCCCTTAATTTGTTTTACACATATCAGAAAATCTAACCGTTGGATTTCTACAAAGTCTATATCAGTGGGAAGATATTCCCAATGCGAACCCAATGGTTCCAGTTTCGTGAGAATCCGACGGTCGGATCTTCCACACTAGTCGTTTGAAGTTACGGTTTCAAAATTCGAACTGCAGCGTCGTTATTCGATTTAATTAAATTATATTTATATTTATATATAAATATAAACGATTCTGGCGCTGTTTTTCTTCAGATTTGAATTAAACATTCCGGACAATCCAACCGTTGGATTTTTACAAGGTTGGTGCCGTTGGAAAGATATTTCCAAGGCGAACCCAGCGGTTGCGGTTTCGGGAAAATCCGATGGTCGGATTTCTCGCACTGATCGTTTCAAATTACGATTCCGAAACACGAACTGCACGGCCTCTATTCCTTTTAATTATATTTATATATATATATATATATATATAAATATAGTTCATTCTATAATTTCGACTATAGTTCATTCTATATTTTCAACTTCGTTTTCACTTCAAATATTTCACTAATGCCTTAATATTTCGAAAAAATTCGCCATAACCTCCTTTGTACGGGGAGAGGTTTGGAAATTTATTGGGCCGTGTTAGGTACCCAATAAATCCTAAAAAGCATTCACATATTTATAGTGATATATTCTGGTGTTTACGGGGGAGCATGTACTGATAATCATTCCAGAGAATAAATTCTTGTCACCCCGTTTCCGTGTGGAAATAAATAGTCCATGTGCCGTATCTAATAACTAGAGCGACGTGATTATTGTCAACTCCAGACCCGTATGGGGTTTTTATTAATCTGGCAATTTATCGTTATAATTTATATAGTCCATATCAGTCATCAGTTCAACCTGTAATATATAGTCTGTAAAGGCCCGCAAATCCGTGCTATCTGAGTTGACTAAAAACACCACACGTCCAACTCAAATTGCACAGAAATACGACTCATTATTAGAAAGAAGTTAGAAGATGAGAAATAGGAAGAAAGAAATATTAGAATAGAAGAAAAAACGAAGATCACAACTCACAGCGGAACGAATAAAATATATTCTATAACATAAGCTTTTGAAATACAAATCTGTTTTGTACATACATACCATCATCAGAGTACACGTAACATTTGATTCAGCGGAGGTAACTCTAAATAACTAACGTTGAAGCCTCCAGCTTCAAGCTCCTCCAAGTGTATCTGTAAAAGCCTGAAACACTTGACTGCCCGTACAAATTTGGGCACCCAAGAGTTTAGGGAAAACAAAAACAAAATAAACTCTGGGTCAGTCATGGGACTGGTGTGAGTAAACTCCAACCACTTGTTTAACTTTCAAAATCCTTTCCGAAAGAAAAGATAATAGTAAGACCAGCCCACACATAAACACGGACGGTTTTTACCTTACTATAACCCAAAACACTTTGATACGAAATCCAGTGATATTATAGTAATGTCTACATCAAGTAAATAACCAAATAGCAGAACGCTTGCATCTCACGCTCCACATATATATTATAAAATCAAAAACCGCATGGTGCTTATTGGAGATTAGATTTCCAACATGACAAGGTATGGGACCACCTTCCGATGATGTATCTCTAGAGGCGAATACACCTGGGTTCAACAAGAACATCTTGCAACCCGGCCCACGCATGACCGACCACTCATTTCGCTTGAGTGTATCGAATGTATATCACCAACGGTTGGACTCAAACCACCGTTTCCCGAATGGGCAGAATCGATAGATTTAGAAACAAAAGGAATTTCTCTAGATAGGTGATTATACACCCTAATGGGTGCGACCCACATAGCCATGTTGCCTGCCCGATTTTTGTCCTTTCCCGGTTGTTGAGGCCTGAGGCTACGATTACTTACCATTCCTTGATAACACAATCACTTTGAATGCCACATTGTCAGATCCGTTAATCACTAGTTGAGTTTGCACAAATATTCTGGATATTATGCTAAGTGATAAATCCGTTGCAACCATATATATTCATACAGACCAACCCATTTGATCATTGGAAATACTTTGTCCGACATTCGTCCATTTACGTTCGTTCTGGGATTGAACGAAACCGAAGGCACTATTTCTATTACTAGAAAAGCCCTTGCACTTTACTCCGTCTTCAATATATTCAGCATACTTGGTTCGCAACGCTTATGCCGATACGGAGTGGTTCTTCGGATAATAATCCAACCGGTCTCTCCATATTGACAACGATGGTCAAAACTTCGATAGTCTGTGATTTAACTATCGAATAAAAACAAGTGTTCAATCAACATAACAAACAAATCACTGGGCCCTTTAATTAATATTTCATTAATTAAATCTCTTCTATATTCTCTTATCAATATTTGTTAACCAAATATTTTCAATAACCATATTGGCCCTTTTCGCTATTTTTGATTTCGTTTCCTTGTCGAATTCTATATATATCGATATATAGATTTCTAATTGTCAAATTTCTTAAAAATATTCTAACTCCTTAAATTCCCGGAAAAATTCGCCATAACCTCCCCTGTATCGGGAGCATCGGGGAATTTCAAATAGCTTTCCCCGTCCTTCTAATCTCAAAAAGAAAAAGAAGAAGCCAAGCGGCTAGCCGATACGGCGCATAAAACTCATATATGAATTTAAACATGTACCTTTTTGTCGGGCACATTCATATACTCCATCCCATATCTGTTTAACACCTGTTCACCTGTTTCCAATTCAATTCAACTCAATCCATTCGTTTGAATTCAATTTTGAATCGTTTGAATTCAGTTTCGCTCAATTATTCTTTAATTAGCCTTTTTGCCTAATTCACTTCTTTGTTTGAACATAACACGTTCAAATAAAATGTTTAACTTGCTCACAACCAAACTGAAATTTCAATTTCAATTCTAGTTTCCTTTTTGATTTCGAATATAAATTTTCAAATCGAATTTACTTATTAAAACCCCAATATTCATTCGAAATCACATTAACTAATTTCTATTCAATTTAGTTAATTCTATTCAATAAATCAAAATCTGGTTTCTGTTTCAAAAATCATATTCATTTACACAACTTGAATTCGCATATATTTTACAACTCAACTCGGAGATTTTCTAAATAGGAAATTCGGATTTTTCCGCTTAAAATCCTTTTATAACATTAAATAAACCATTATGGTTTTAAAACGATTCTGGCGCTGTTATTCTGAAAATTTGATTTTGACATATCTCAAAATCTATACGACGAAATCCAGATTTTTCTTCTTCATTTGAAAACTATTATCAAACCGGTCCTGACGTTTCTTGTTTCAAAGAATTTCGACTTCAATTGTGTTCTGTATATTCAATTGAAGTTCGAATCGCTATTTACGAACTGCAGCGCTGCGGCGAGTTCGTTTAATTATATTTATATATATATAAACTTTTAAACTTCTTTAAAATGAATTCAACTCCATTTAACTCTGCTTGATTTAAATTCAAATCTCACTTTTATTTGAATTCTAAATTCAAATTCCAATTCCTTTTCTATTTGATATTCAAATTCAATATTTGAATTTCTATTTGAATTCCCTTATTCAAACTCTATATTTAAATTCCATTTGAACTTTCTATATTCCAATTTCTATATTTGAATTCTATTGGAATTCAAATATTCAAACTCCTTTTAAATTCTATATTCAAAATTCCATAGTTTAAAACCCATTTGAATTTCATATTCAAATCCCATAGATTAAATCCTATTTGAATTCAATTTGAATCTCTTACATTCAAATCTCATTTTTCCATTTCCGACCCCATTTGAATTTCTAATATTCAAATTCATTTTCAACACCATTTGAATTTCTAATATTCAAATTCATTTTCAACACCATTTGAATTTCTAATATTCAAATTCATTTTCAACACCATTTGAATTTCTAATATTCAAATTCATTTGAATTCCCTTGAATTCAAATTCCATTTCAAAACTATTTGGATTTCCTATTTTGAAATCCTATTTCAATCCTACTTTGAAATCCTACTTTCAAAGTTTATTTCAAACTCTATTTTGAAATCTCATATTCAAATTTCTACTTGAATTTCTATATTCAATTCCATGTTCAAATTCAACACTTGAATTTCTATTTCAAATCTCAATTCAAATTTCATATTTAAATTCCATTCAATCTCTATTCAAATTTCACATTTGAATTTCTTCTTTGAAATACTATATTTCAAATTCTATTTAATTTTTCTTTGAAATTCTATATTTCAAATTCTATTTTGAAATTCTACACTCAAATCTCTATTTGAATTTCTTTATTCGAATTCCTTTGAATTCAAATTTTATTTTAATTCCTTGAATTCAAATTCTATTTTTCATTCAAATTTCGTCTATTCAAATTCTATTTGAACTTCTATTTGAATTTCTAATATTCAATCTCCTTTTAAAATTCAAACATTCAAACTCCTTTTAAAATTCAAATGTTATACTCAAATTTCATTTGAGTTATATATTTAAAAATTTCATTTCACATCCTATTTTTGAAATTTCATTTCAAATTCAAATTTCACACTTGTATTTCTATTTCTGAATTATCAAATGATAATTCTTTTTACTTCATTTATAACTTCGTTATAAACGAATTATTTATAAACTTCGTTTATAAAGAAACTACTTGTTTTATTTCAAAAACAAGTTTATAAATTTATTTCCGTTTAAAATTCAAATTCTATTTAAAAATAGAATTTTTCCTTTTTAAATCTCAATATCCTTTTAATTGGCCCAGTGATATTTAAAACAATCAAATCACCCAATTTTCAATCATTTGGTTTTTAACACATCATATATGAATATATATGAAATCAAACAAACAACAAACAAACAGATAATATATTTTTGAGGAATCCAGTTGGATCCCTCCAACCTGTTTTCCTGCATCCACAGATGTTAGCACATAAATAATACCCATTCTGCTTCGTGGCAGAATATCGCAGTATAGAAGGTCATCCACTAATCATAGCGTGGGGCGTATAGGGTAATCATCCGCTATGAAACTGCGGGCATCCGCTAATGAGACTGCGGGAATTCAACCAATCAATCAACCCAATATATATATATAGCCTAAATAACTAATATATATAAAACAACCATAAACCATTCACACAAGCAACAGACAATTATTTTTAATGAAATAAAAAAATTCTAAAGGTGAGTGAGATTTACTCACCAGGATTTTTGTTTGTGCTGAATATCCTGTTTAAGTTCCAAGTTGTTGCGGCTACGAATCGTCCCTAACCGCATCTATTTGCTCCTGTTGCCAACTACTGCACTGTCTACTGTTGCTGCACCCTCCTAGAAAGACCTCAACATCCTCTTCAATGCTTAGCCCAAGTCACCACGCCTTCCTTCTAACCTCCATCATCATTATCAGATCAACTTCCGATCACCGCTGCCACATTACTGTATTGCTCCAGTTCAGCCCCGTACAGTCGCCCCTTTGAAAGCACAGTCCAATTTATACTCTACCGTATCATCAGTAAATCTGAACTACACTCAGCTTATCCAAACCAACATCTCAACAATAACCTTGTGTGGACAATATCACAAACACCATCAGCCCTCATCATTGTCGCACTCACCAGAATTTCCACTGCTGAATCCATCAGCAGCACCCCAGTTCAACTCCATAACATTCGAACTCCTTCCATATGCTCCTTTTTCCCAAGCTTTATCTCTCGTTACCACTGTCTCCACCCTGCTGTCAAATCCCACAAACTCGAACAACCCAAATCAATAACCGAGCTTCAAAAGTCACCCACTGTCGAACCCTGCTCGACTCAGACAACAACACCTCGTCATCGCACCCCAAATTGCGAGTGTCACAGATCTGATCGCGAGCCCCATTTCATCCTTGTAAACCGCGAACGCTTCCAGTGATGCCTGGCTTTGGGCAATCTCGTGATTTCTGAATCGAGATACGTGATTTTGTTTTTGATTTCATTTTTTTTTCTTTTATTTTTAACGGTGGAAGGATTTCGATCTGATTGGGATAAAAGAACGAGAAGAAAGGATTATTAAATGGTACGCTTCTTTGAGAAATGAAGACGAGGTATTGTTATATAGGTGCGAAGGTGACAGAACGTACCACGCCATTAAGACGGTGTTCCCTTGATATGGAAGATGAGAGACATTTTTGCTGGCTCGAGGAAACAGGTCTGTGATTTTACAAAGATAGGTCGGCTAGGTAATGTTTTAGGGTGGCTCGAAATGACATGTATATAATTCGATTTGATTTGTAATATAATATTTCAAAGTATCTCTTGGTCTCTTAATTTAAATCCCAGAACCGTTATTTCAATGCAACCACTGACGTTACAAGATTATAATACTATTTTGAACTTAGTTAGTAGAACCAAATTCTGAATTTTAATTCGACAGCGTAGAAGAAATAACAAATTAAATCAACGATTTAATTTAAATTCGATTTAAAATAAAATCCTATTTCAAACAATTTAATTCATCAATAATAAATTACTATTATCGTTCTAGTTCAAATAAAATTCATATTAACCATTTGAATCACTCAGAATCCATTCTAAATTCAAATTGAATTATTTCAGTTCTCGTATTTCGAAAATTATATATATACGAAATAAATCATATATTGATCACTAATTTGTAATTCAATATAAAAATTCTTTTATATTACTAATTCAATATTTAAAAACCATACTAAATATTTAAAATAAATCGATCAAAAATCCGGGTCGTTACATTCTTCCCCCCTTAAAATAATTTCGTCCTCGAAATTGCTAAAGTAGGAAAAAGGTACAAACCTATTACTTTTCAAAAATTCATTTATGTTGAAACTCAACTCCTCATATTTCTATGACTTTAATTTCAATCAAAACTTTTGGTCTTCACACATTTGATTTGAATGATCTACGATCAATCCATCTATATCCAATCTATATTCCATTAAACCTATTCAAATTGATTCACTTCTTTCCATTTAACTAGCTTAAGTTAAATTCCAATTCCAGAATCCAAATCCCAGGATTTTCATTTCAAATCCTTTTGAAATCACTTAAATATATACATGTATATTTATTTCCATTTCAAATTCAAACATTTGAATATTCAAACCAATTTGTTTTCTTTCAAACAAATTTCCATCAAAAACTTTCTAAGGTAGCAACCTATCACTTAGAAACTCGGAAATGAACACTGATGATGTTGCAATCATCATCAGAATTATTTCCCAGCCACTGAAGTGAGTTCAGTGCCTTATTATTTCAAAATCCATGATTTTCTTTCAAATCCTTTAAAACAGATCTATATTATTTTAATATACTTTGAAAAATATTTTTCAACTTCCCAGGATTTCCGAATTCTTAATTCTGGTTTGAATTTAATTCTAATTTATCTCATTTGTATATTTAATTCCTATACAAATTCTATTTGGTTATAAATAACCATTTTAATTTTATAATCTCATTGATTATAAAATCAACATCCAACACATCCATATAATAATAATTCTAGAAAATTATTCTTTCTATATCAAAAATAGAAATTTTGCGTAAAATTATTTCATCTACCCACTTTAAAACAATATCGTGTCGTATTTTCTGTTCAAGTGTTTTAGAAACTCCTATCGACGTCGTGGCGTCCCACGATTCGACCAGAATTCATAAACCACTCAACAGACTAGCCAACACAATATAAAACAACTTTTATATCAACTAACAAATACGCACTCTCGTATCTATACACTCAACTCATTCTAGGGTACTACTGACCCTATCTCTAATGAGCACATGCCACACAAGCCTAGGTATTCGCTCAACCTAAGCTCTGATACCAACTGTAAAGGCCCGCAAATCCGTGCTATCTGAGTTGACTAAAAACACCACACGTCCAACTCAAATTGCACAGAAATACGACTCATTATTAGAAAGAAGTTAGAAGATGAGAAATAGGAAGAAAGAAATATTAGAATAGAAGAAAAAACGAAGATCACAACTCACAGCGGAACGAATAAAATATATTCTATAACATAAGCTTTTGAAACACAAATCTGTTTTGTACATACATACCATCATCAGAGTACACGTAACATTTGATTCAGCGGAGGTAACTCTAAATAACTAACGTTGAAGCCTCCAGCTTCATGCTCCTCCAAGTGTATCTGTAAAAGCCTGAAACACTTGACTGCCCGTACAAATTTGGGCACCCAAGAGTTTAGGGAAAACAAAAACAAAATAAACTCTGGGTCAGTCATGGGACTGGTGTGAGTAAACTCCAACCACTTGTTTAACTTTCAAAATCCTTTCCGAAAGAAAAGATAATAGTAAGACCAGCCCACACATAAACACGGACGGTTTTTACCTTACTATAACCCAAAACACTTTGATACGAAATCCAGTGATATTATAGTAATGTCTACATCAAGTAAATAACCAAATAGCAGAACGCTTGCATCTCACGCTCCACATATATATTATAAAATCAAAAACCGCATGGTGCTTATTGGAGATTAGATTTCCAACATGACAAGGTATGGGACCACCTTCCGATGATGTATCTCTAGAGGCGAATACACCTGGGTTCAACAAGAACATCTTGCAACCCGGTCCACACATGACCGACCACTCATTTCGCTTGAGTGTATCGAATGTATATCACCAATGGTTGGACTCAAACCACCATTTCCCGAATGGGCAGAATCGATAGATTTAGAAACAAAAGGAATTTCTCTAGATAGGTGATTATACACCCTAATGGGTGCGACCCACATAGCCATGCTGCCTGCCCGATTTTTGTCCTTTCCCGGTTGTTGAGGCCTGAGGCTACGATTACTTACCATTCCTTGATAACACAATCACTTTGAATGCCACATTGTCAGATCCGTTAATCACTAGTTGAGTTTGCACAAATATTCTGGATATTATGCTAAGGGATAAATCCGTTGCAACCATATATATTCATACAGACCAACCCATTTGATCATTGGAAATACTTTGTCCGACATTCGTCCATTTACGTTCGTTCTGGGATTGAACGAAACCGAAGGCACTATTTCTATTACTAGAAAAGCCCTTGCACTTTACTCCGTCTTCAATATATTCAGCATACTTGGTTCGCAACGCTTATGCCGATACGGAGTGGTTCTTCGGATAATAATCCAACCGGTCTCTCCATATTGACAACGATGGTCAAAACTTCGATAGTCTGTGATTTAAATATCGAATAAAAACAAGTGTTCAATCAACATAACAAACAAATCACTGGGCCCTTTAATTAATATTTCATTAATTAAATCTCTTCTATATTCTCTTATCAATATTTGTTAACCAAATATTTTCAATAACCATATTGGCCCTTTTCGCTATTTTTGATTTCGTTTCCTCGTCGAATTCTATATATATCGATATATAGATTTCTAATTGTAAAATTTCTTAAAAATATTCTAACTCCTTAAATTCCCGGAAAAATTCGCCATAACCTCCCCTGTATCGGGAGCATCGGGGAATTTCAAATTGCTTTCCCCGTCCTTCTAATCTCAAAAAGAAAAAGAAGAAGCCAAGCGGCTAGCCGATACGGCGCATAAAACTCATATATGAATTTAAACATGTACCTTTTTGTCGGGCACATTCATATACTCCATCCCATATCTGTTTAACACCTGTTCACCTGTTTCCAATTCAATTCAACTCAATCCATTCGTTTGAATTCAATTTTGAATCGTTTGAATTCAGTTTCGCTCAATTATTCTTTAATTAGCCTTTTTGCCTAATTCACTTCTTTGTTTGAACATAACACGTTCAAATAAAATGTTTAACTTGCTCATAACCAAACTGAAATTTCAATTTCAATTCTAGTTTCCTTTTTGATTTCGAATATAAATTTTCAAATCGAATTTACTTATTAAAACCCCAATATTCATTCGAAATCTCATTAACTAATTTCTATTCAATTTAGTTAATTCTATTAAATAAATCAAAATCTGGTTTCTGTTTCAAAAATCATATCCATTTACACAACTTGAATTCGCATATATTTTACAACTCAACTCGAAGATTTTCTAAATAGGAAATTCGGATTTTTCCGCTTAAAATCCTTTTATAACATTAAATAAACCATTATGGTTTTAAAACGATTCTGGCGCTGTTTTTCTGAAAATTTGATTTTGACATATCTCAAAATCTATACGACGAAATCCAGATTTTTCTTCTTCATTTGAAAACTATTATCAAACCGGTCCTGACGTTTCTTGTTTCAAAGAATTTCGACTTCAATTGTGTTCTGTATATTCAATTGAAGTTCGAATCGCTATTTACGAACTGCAGCGCTGCGGCGAGTTCGTTTAATTATATTTATATATATATATAAACTTTTAAACTTCTAAACTTCTTTAAAATGAATTCAACTCCATTTAACTCTGCTTGATTTAAATTCAAATCTCACTTTTATTTGAATTCTAAATTCAAATTCCAATTCCTTTTCTATTTGATATTCAAATTCAATATTTGAATTTCTATTTGAATTCCCTTATTCAAACTCTATATTTAAATTCCATTTGAACTTTCTATATTCCAATTTCTATATTTGAATTCTATTGGAATTCAAGTATTCAAACTCCTTTTAAATTCTATATTCAAAATTCCATAGTTTAAAACCCATTTGAATTTCATATTCAAATCCCATAGATTAAATCCTATTTGAATTCAATTTGAATCTCTTACATTCAAATCTCATTTTTCCATTTCCGACCCCATTTGAATTTCTAATATTCAAATTCATTTTCAACACCATTTGAATTTCTAATATTCAAATTCATTTTCAACACCATTTGAATTTCTAATATTCAAATTCATTTTCAACACCATTTGAATTTCTAATATTCAAATTCATTTGAATTCCCTTGAATTCAAATTCCATTTCAAAACTATTTGGATTTCCTATTTTGAAATCCTATTTCAATCCTACTTTGAAATCCTACTTTCAAAGTTTATTTCAAATTCTATTTTGAAATCTCATATTCAAATTTCTACTTGAATTTCTATATTCAATTCCATGTTCAAATTCAACACTTGAATTTCTATTTCAAATCTCAATTCAAATTTCATATTTAAATTCCATTCAATCTCTATTCAAATTTCACATTTGAATTTCTTCTTTGAAATACTATATTTCAAATTCTATTTAATTTTTCTTTGAAATTCTATATTTCAAATTCTATTTTGAAATTCTACACTCAAATCTCTATTTGAATTTCTTTATTCGAATTCCTTTGAATTCAAATTTTATTTTAATTCCTTGAATTCAAATTCTATTTTTCATTCAAATTTCGTCTATTCAAATTCTATTTGAACTTCTATTTGAATTTCTAATATTCAATCTCCTTTTAAAATTCAAACATTCAAACTCCTTTTAAAATTCAAATGTTATACTCAAATTTCATTTGAGTTATATATTTAAAAATTTCATTTCACATCCTATTTTTGAAATTTCATTTCAAATTCAAATTTCACACTTGTATTTCTATTTCTGAATTATCAAATGATAATTCTTTTTACTTCATTTATAACTTCGTTATAAACGAATTATTTATAAACTTCGTTTATAAAGAAACTACTTGTTTTATTTCAAAAACAAGTTTATAAATTTATTTCCGTTTAAAATTCAAATTCTATTTAAAAATAGAATTTTTCCTTTTTAAATCTCAATATCCTTTTAATTGGCCCAGTGATATTTAAAACAATCAAATCACCCAATTTTCAATCATTTGGTTTTTAACACATCATATATGAATATATATGAAATCAAACAAACAACAAACAAACAGATAATATATTTTTGAGGAATCTAGTTGGATCCCTCCAACCTGTTTTCCTGCATCCACAGATGTTAGCACATAAATAATACCCATTCTGCTTCGTGGCAGAATATCGCAGTATAGAAGGTCATCCACTAATCATAGCGTGGGGCGTATAGGGTAATCATCCGCTATGAAACTGCGGGCATCCGCTAATGAGACTGCAGGAATTCAACCAATCAATCAACCCAATATATATATATATAGCCTAAATAACTAATATATATAAAACAACCATAAACCATTCACACAAGCAACAGACAATTATTTTTAATGAAATAAAAAAATTCTAAAGGTGAGTGAGATTTACTCACCAGGATTTTTGTTTGTGCTGAATATCCTGTTTAAGTTCCAAGTTGTTGCGGCTACGAATCGTCCCTAACCGCATCTATTTGCTCCTGTTGCCAACTACTGCACTGTCTACTGTTGCTGCACCCTCCTAGAAAGACCTCAACATCCTCTTCAATGCTTAGCCCAAGTCACCACGCCTTCCTTCTAACCTCCATCATCATTATCAGATCAACTTCCGATCACCGCTGCCACATTACTGTATTGCTCCAGTTCAGCCCCGTACAGTCGCCCCTTTGAAAGCACAGTCCAATTTATACTCTACCGTATCATCAGTAAATCTGAACTACACTCAGCTTATCCAAACCAACATCTCAACAATAACCTTGTGTGGACAATATCACAAACACCATCAGCCCTCATCATTGTCGCACTCACCAGAATTTCCACTGCTGAATCCATCAGCAGCACCCCAGTTCAACTCCATAACATTCGAACTCCTTCCATATGCTCCTTTTTCCCAAGCTTTATCTCTCGTTACCACTGTCTCCACCCTGCTGTCAAATCCCACAAACTCGAACAACCCAAATCAATAACCGAGCTTCAAAAGTCACCCACTGTCGAACCCTGCTCGACTCAGACAACAACACCTCGTCATCGCACCCCAAATTGCGAGTGTCACAGATCTGATCGCGAGCCCCATTTCATCCTTGTAAACCGCGAACGCTTCCAGTGATGCCTGGCTTTGGGCAATCTCGTGATTTCTGAATCGAGATACGTGACTTTGTTTTTGATTTCATTTTTTTTTCTTTTATTTTTAACGGTGGAAGGATTTCGATCTGATTGGGATAAAAGAACGAGAAGAAAGGATTATTAAATGGTACGCTTCTTTGAGAAATGAAGACGAGGTATTGTTATATAGGTGCGAAGGTGACAGAACGTACCACGCCATTAAGACGGTGTTCCCTTGATATGGAAGATGAGAGACATTTTTGCTGGCTCGAGGAAACAGGTCTGTGATTTTACAAAGATAGGTCGGCTAGGTAATGTTTTAGGGTGGCTCGAAATGACATGTATATAATTCGATTTGATTTGTAATATAATATTTCAAAGTATCTCTTGGTCTCTTAATTTAAATCCCAGAACCGTTATTTCAACGCAACCACTGACGTTACAAGATTATAATACTATTTTGAACTTAGTTAGTAGAACCAAATTCTGAATTTTAATTCGACAGCGTAGAAGAAATAACAAATTAAATCAACGATTTAATTTAAATTCGATTTAAAATAAAATCCTATTTCAAACAATTTAATTCATCAATAATAAATTACTATTATCGTTCTAGTTCAAATAAAATTCATATTAACCATTTGAATCACTTAGAATCCATTCTAAATTCAAATTGAATTATTTCAGTTCTCGTATTTCGAAAATTATATATATACGAAATAAATCATATATTGATCACTAATTTGTAATTCAATATAAAAATTCTTTTATATTACTAATTCAATATTTAAAAACCATACTAAATATTTAAAATAAATCGATCAAAAATCCGGGTCGTTACATAGTCATCGCCATACAAGCCTCTTGCTCGTATGGTAAATCTTCCACCTCGTCACACAAGCTCCAGTTGCTTATGTGGAATATGATGAAGTATGCCTATCGTCAAGAAGTATGCCATGTAGTGTAGTTCAAAATTAATTGTTACTATCCTATGGCGTTATTTATTATTTCACACAGAATAACCAGCACTCCGCATCCAATGGCATTCACAGGAGTTGATATATAAATAAAATTGCGCAGCCAACTCATCAAGGTTTACCTATTTGTCGGGCACGCAAATAATTTCTTTACTCTACAGCTAATCCATTTTTCCTGTTCAACACATGTATATATATGCAGAACAAAGCTAATATTAATATTTCTAGCAAGCTATTACTTATTTCAACACGTGTATATTTTTATTTAAGCATATACATGATAAAAGAAATATTTTTATCATCAAAAATATTTATTCAACACGTGAATGTTTTTAACACTTCATATTCACAATAAAGGTGTAGTTTTTATTGTCTATTCATTTTATTTTAAAATACGATAACATTCAACACGTGAATTTCAACTCGACGAACAAATTGCAGTTCAACACATGAATATTCTATATCGTTTGTATATATATAAAAATGTGATTTTTATCGCTAAAGCTATTTGTTTAAATTCAAATAATATTCAACACATGAATTTCAACTCGACGAACGAATTGCAACTCAACACATGAATATTCTATATCGTTTGTATATATAAAAATGTGATTTTTATCGCTAAAGTCATTTGTTTAAATTCAAATAATATTCAACACATGAATTTCAACTCAACGAATGAATTGCAACTCAACACATGAATATTCGATATAGTTCGTATATATATAAAAATGTGATTTTTATCGCTAAAGCTATTTGTTTAAATTCAAATAATATTCAACACATGAATTTAAACTCAACGAATGAATTGCAACTCAACACATGAATATTCGATATAGTTTGTATATATATAAAAATGTGATTTTTATCGCTAAAGATATTTGTTTAAATTCAAATAATATTCAACACATGAATTTCAACTCAACGAATGAATTACAACTCAACACATGAATATTCGATATAGTTTGTATATATATAAAAATGTGATTTTTATCGCTAAAGCTA
Organism: Allium sativum; assembly: GCA_030737875.1. Lineage (NCBI taxonomy): Eukaryota > Viridiplantae > Streptophyta > Magnoliopsida > Asparagales > Amaryllidaceae > Allium > Allium sativum. The sequence goes on from CM060920.1 coordinate 919,414,529, forward strand.
TTTGTTTAAATTCAAATAATATTCAACACATGAATTTCAACTCAACGAATGAATTGCAACTCAACACATGAATATTCGATATAGTTTGTATATATATAAAAATGTGATTTTTATCGCTAAAGCTATTTGTTTAAATTCAAATAATATTCAACACATGAATTTCAACTCGACGAACGAATTGCAACTCAACACATGAATATTCGATATAGTATATGTAATTTATTTCAACGAATGAAAATTATTCTAACACATAAATATTTCAGAAAATTTCGGCAACATAATGGCAGGGTAGTTAAAACCGGGACCGTCCCTAGTACGGCTCCTCGCTCTACCTTAAAACCTCGCGGTTTTTGACAATGGGGATCATGCATCTAGTTCGCACGCAGGTGGCATGTTTTATTTTCAATTCCACAATCCTATTCTATTTTGTTTCAACCACAAGAGGGTATTTTTCAACCACAAAGGTATTTTTCAACCACAATATCTACCACAAACAATTATTTCCAACCATTCGTCATACCATATAATATCACGTCAATCACAAACAATAAATATCGTCCATGGTCTGTGGACGAGGGGAGTATATATATATATATAATATAATAATTCACTTGCATTTCATCACAATTTAAAGCATATATGTTTCATTCAACGCTTGTATAATTTATACATCGCTAATATAACTTATACAACACATGTACATGAGGTATACAATGCGTATATAATTTACACTTCGCTTGTATAATTTATACAACATGATTTCATTCACACAAATAGTTTAGATTCCTCACATTGGTTATTGCAGTGCTAAAAATCGTAGGAAGGTCAGAAAAATCCGCGGCTTCTTCTAGAATGTAAAGAGCCTCCTTGCGGTCACGGTGTCTCCTGTTTCATCGAATTTCGTTAACATAGCAAAAAGATACGATTTTTACAAGTTTGCAACGCTTTATAGTGTAAAAATCAGTTGAAAATAGGTTTAGCCGTATACCTCCTTTGTGCTCGAAAACTAGGGTTCCACTTTTCGGCTAGACCGCGAAGCGATAGGACGAACAGCCAGCGCTGCGTCGAAGAGGAAGGGAAGAGCTTCCCAACGCTACCCGAGATGATCGGCTCGGTGGTCCCTAGCACCCACGGCGGCGGCGCGAAGTTCGAGCTTTCTCGACGCGATATCTCCCTCTACACTCAACGATAAATCTTGAAGTTGCTATGGATTTGAAGATCTCTGAACGCTCTTCAAAATGGATCTTAGTTTGCTTGATTTCGTTGTGTGGTTGTGGAGAAATTGAAGAGAGAAGTTCAGAGCAAATTTCTGCGTTGCGCCTGGAAGAACGTTGAGGGAGATGAATTCTGATTGGTAGGCTCCCTTTTTATTTTAATTTTTAATTTATTTAATTCCAAAAATACCCCCTTCCACAGACGAACTCGAAATCAAACCCAACGACTGTCGCCCCTAGCTAAATACCCCCATTCCGAACACAATGGGATATGTTTCGCTGGCCATTCGACTGTTATAGTCAGTTATTTTTCAAATTAAAATATAAGACATTCGATATTTAATTTAAACGTACATTTCAATTTGCCAGGGCCACAAACTGAATCGAAAAATTCCAGAAAAATAAATCTAGCTTTGTTTTGACGATACGGTTCTAACAAAACCAGTTTCGTCGAATTCTGAGCTCGTTTGAAAAACGGCCATTTTTAGGTCGACCCATTTTAACAGAATTTGACCAATCACATTTTCTTTTGCCCCGCTCACATACTAGCTTCAAAAATTACGAAATTTGAAACTGAGCAATAATTTGACACCCCGGACCCAACAAAAGTGGTTTCGTCGAATTCCGAGGTCGTATGCAAAATATCAATTTTCAAGGGCTATATATGCTATATAGCGACCTTTCTGAAAATTCAATTGGCCATAACTTTTGATTTCCGTTATGTAATTTTGATTATTCTGATTCGTTAGAAAGATATTCATAAACAGATTTAAATATTTTCAGTTTCGCTAAAATCCGTTATATTTTCCACCCGGTACAGTCAGACAAAGTTTGTATACAAAATTTCAAACTGCAATACTATACCCGATTCTATATTTTATTGAAATAGGCTATTTCAACCATTCAAATTCTTTGGTAATAACCTAATTTAAAAATTTTAAATTGGTTCACATTTTCCGGGTTATTACACTTTACGACCATCACCAGTTTGAACATGTTGTTCCCTTCTGGAATGCTTATGTCGTCGAAATTGGTTGCATTGTGGTAACCATGAATGAGATGCCAATGGTTAGCATACCTAAAAGGCATGCCTTTGATATTCGTGTCATCATTGAACCTTATAAGCAGTGGGGAATGGTCACTAGTAGATGAGGCTAAGAAAGTAGCGTTAAGTCCATTGATCTGGTTTAGCAAGTTTGCATTTGTGAGTGCTCGATCAAGTCTTGATGATATTTTCATAGCCTCACCTCTTCTCCATGTAAACTGCAGACCTGAATGGGGAATTTCCAATAATCCACTTGCTAACACGCAATTATTGAATTCAGAAACTTGGGATAGCTTGAGGGTGATTCCACCTTTTTTCTCATTAGTATGTAGTACAACATTAAGTCTCCTAGCACCAACCATGGTGACTGCATTGTCTTGGCTATTTCATTGATGGATTTCCATAACTGGACTTTTTCAGAAGCCCGGTTGCTTGCATATACAAAAGAAATGTAAATGTCAAGTCCTGCGTCACTAGTTGCACGAATAGTAACTTGTTGTTTATCATAATTCTCACATACACATTTCCAACACATCACATCCCAAAAAATGACAATACGTCCTTTTAAGGAAGTGTTTATGTTGTCACTAGTGTACCACTGGTCTCCCACATGATTTTTGAAAAGTTCTAAGTTTTCATGTGAGAATTTATTTTCTAGAACAACAATTATTGAGGGCTTATACTTGTCCCTAAAGTTGTAGAGGTCTAATTGACAAGTGTCATTATTTAGACCCCTAACATTCCATCATAGGATCGACATTATGATTTGGTGGCTTTGCTCCTTGTGACTGGAGCAACACTAACCATGCCACTGGTAATAGTAGCTTTCTTTTCCCTTTGTTTGAATTGTGCATTGTATTTGTAATTAGTTTTAGTAAGACCACCAATATTGGGTTCTTCTGTATTTTCTTCCTCATCTCATCCAGTTGAATATCCAGCTTTTGAATATCATCTAGAGTCTCTAGTTCTTTATTCACCTCCACTACTTGATTGGGCTTCGCATGTTGACAAACTGGACATGGGTCATCCGCCACTACCTGATCCCATTCCAGATTTTGATTTGGATGTTTACAAGATATTGCAGATGCCTCAGACTCCACCACGTTAGGCGGAGAAGGGATAGTGATTGTAGATATTGTAGACGTGCTGGCTTCATTGTGTACATCACTTTTTTGCGAAGCCTGACTTTTGGATGTGTTAGCTTAAGGGGGTTTCCTTACCCACATATTGTCTAGCGTAGATGTAGAACAATATGTAACTGAATGCCCAAAGCATTTGCAAGTGGTGCATCTGGGTGGGACAAACTCATACTCCACTGATTGCTCATAAGTGTTTCCATGCTTATCATATGCTTTAACATATTTTGGAAGTTCTGAATCAACTGTAATTTCAATCAAAACTTTGGCATAGGTGATTTTTTTGACTATTTTTGTGTTTTCATCTATTTCCAATGGTTTTCCAATGTTACTGGCTAATTTACCGATGCATCATGCATTCCATAATGCTAAGTTCAGATTTGGGAATTTGACCCAGATTGGGTATGATGTGAGCATTTCTTTTTCAAAGTTGAAGTTTGCCAACCATTTTCTCATAAAAATGATTTTACTGTCCATAAACCATGGACCACCTTTGTGAATACTTTCATAATCATCTTTCAATTGAAACTTGATCAGAAAGAAACCATTTTCCCTTGGGTACATATCTCACGTCCCTTTGGGTCTCCATGTCCTTTTAATATATGCGTTAAAATAGACAAAGTAAGGCCTTTTACCTGCCATGTAGACATAGATTGAATTTTCCCAAATCTTATTTGATTCAGCGTAGTCCACATCGTCTATTACTTGATATTTTGCGTCGCCAGTTTGCAGCGGCTCAAAGTACTGCAAATCACTAGAGATTTTGATTTGAGAGTCAAATACGTCTGCCTAGTTTTTAGGGTTTAGGTTATTTGGCCTTTGAGCAACGCGTGGGGATTGCCTGAGGATGTCAGCGAACGTTTGTTTCCCCTTGCGTCGGGCCTCCTGCCATCCGCCACCGTCGTCATCTTCGTTTTCTCCAGCTAGGGTTTCAAGGGGAATGGGTGTGGCTGCCATTTTGTATTATATATATATATCAGAAAATTGGATGAGGGATAATGCCAAATTGGATTCTTAGATTGTTCGTTAGGGGCATAGTCACTTAGCTCTTTGAATGTTCTTTCATTAATTAGGGTGGCCGAGTAGGGTCATGGCCACTGAAAAGAGATAGACCAATCTATAGATATCTGTATTGTAGGCCTTACGAAGTTGTACTTTATGGATATAGAAATCCCTGATTGAATTCTGTGGGGGAACTCGAGATTAGGGCTCTTTCGTAGCACAACGATATAGGCTTTACTCTTTTGTAGCATGGCCTAGTACACTTTCGTTGCATAGCGATGGAGACTTAGTACACTTTATAGTCTGGTGTAGTGCCCTTTTGTAACATGGCATTGTATTGTACATTTTCGCAGTATGATGATGGAGACCACTTGAGAAGGGCACTATAGGAAGTATCTTGACATGTTGGGCAAATTGCTACGTATATATGATTTATTAGGTTAATCTACTTGAGAATAGATGTGTACGATTTATGCGTAAATCCAAAGGTGTAATGTATAATAATCCTACATAATTTAATAAAAGTAAACTAGTGATATAACAGTATACGTAGTGTTATTTATAGAAATCATAATTTTTCCATTCACTAGAACTTTTATTATGACCTCCTCCTCATAACGAACCCATTTGTTAGACATGCGGCATAGATTATGTAGCTTAGAGACACTTATTAGACAGTGTCAATGTTATGATAAGTATTTATTTACTATTGTATTTTATTCATTACACTATGAGATAATTTATTGTGAGCTTTGGTATATTTTATCTTTGCCTTTCTGTAGGATACCAGACAAACAATTCGGTTTAGTAGTCTTGGATTTCAGCACTTTGCGAAAAATTTTGGTCCGCTGAAATTTGGGTTGTTACAAGTAAATATTCAGTATGAATAAATCATTCCTTGGATCGTAGATGACCTTAAACCTAGACTCGGGTGCCAAAAGTCCATAGTCAATTTTGGGTAGTAAAAGATACAAAGTTACCTTCGGCTTACCAAAAGATCTAAAACCCTGATTCAGGTTATTTAGAAATCCAAAAATCTAGATTCTAGAGATAATGTATACAAAGTGAATTTCGGCTTATTAGAAGGCCTGAAACCAAGATTAGGGTGATAAGAATTTTAGAAATCCAAAAATCCCAATTTTGGTAATAATATATGCGCAACCTTCTTCAGCTTATTAGAAGGCCTGAAAGCCTTATTCAAGTATTTGTGATAATAAAAGTCAAAAATGTCCTCTTCCAGTTTCAATTGTTGCGTAGAAATCTTTTGCTTCAATAGAAGGCCCGAAACCCTTATTCATGTACTTATGATAATAAATGTATTAAATGTCCTCTTCCGGTCTTAATAGTTACAAAGCCATCTTTGGCGTTAATATAATACCCAAAATCCTTATTCGGGTGCTTATGATAATAAAAGTCTGAAATGTCCTCTTTTGGTTTTTTGATATGCAAGCGCTTTCATTTTTAACCGACTCTTTGCCTTTTTAGGATTTTTCCAAAAGCAGAGGATTGACATGCTTTATGCTCGTTTTGAGAGTTTTTTCCCATTTGCAAGACGAGACATGAGCAGGGGCTTGGCATGCTATGCCGAAGCCGAGGCTTGGCATGCATCATTCGGAACCGGGAATGTGCATCGAAAATAGATTACTCGTACCTTGAGACAACCCAGACTTCCCCGATCCCCGAGGAGACAGAGGAGCCTGGATTGCTTTGAGAACACGACGCATCAGAAAACAAACACTAGAACATTTCATTGCTATTACAACAATTACATCATAGTACAAGAATATAATAGAGTATGAATAAATAATACACCGCGGAAAAATACAATTATCAGAGATTTACAAATTACAAAGCAGCGGAAAATATAACACATGAATATAATGCACAACAGAAATACATCAACTACCACAATTGAAAGAAATACGCGAATACAAAGCTTTCTGAATATTGCTCCAGCTGTAAACCATGATCTTGGGAAATAGAAATTTGCAAAACCAAACTATTAGCTGCCCGTGTGAAAAAAATATGGGCACCCATAGTTTAGGTAGAAACAATAAACTCTGAGTCAGTCATGGGACTGGTGTGAGAACTAAAACAGTTACCAAAACTTCACTTTAAAAGTTGGGAAATCATGGGACCATGTCGTATAACATGGAACGGGTTTACTCCACATGAATCTCATTTTAAAATGAAACAACGCAATGCTTTTTGGAAAATGAAGCTATTATAAGAGTCAAGTCCCATCACACAATGCAACGCAAGCCAAAGGACAGAGTTTTCCCTTATAATAGCCAAACATGCTTGAAACGTTTAAAATAGTTCATTTTGATATTACTATAAGTGTATAGTGTCAAAATCAACTTCAAATATAAATGTATCAATCATAGACGGTATAGGTACCATATATTATGCCGTCATACATAGTTTACAACTAAAACCGAAAAATCGTGTATTGGAAATTGGATTCCATCTATGATTCGAGGCAAGGGATGGCTCCTCCCGATTCGAGAAACTCTAGCAAATGCCTCAGGATCATACCTACGGGCAACCCTTGGATCTTCGGGGCTGGCCCACGCTTACTTTAGTGGATTGTTTATTCTTGAACACGCATTTCCCGATCCTATCGGACCTATCACTTAGCCAGTAGTGACCAATATCCGAGGCGTCTCGCAATCCATCATCAACATAAGTAAAAATGTTTGGGCTCCATACCATGACACCACTTCTAGCTAGAAAGAAATGTCGTGCACACCCTGTAGTCACTATCCCGTTTTTGACCCGGGTGTGAAGCTCGTGAATTAACGCTATGCACAAAGCAATGCTATTTAAAGCCGTGCTTGTATCATCAACCACAAGACTCTTCTTTTCAACAAAATCCTTGATCATTTGCATTTCAGCATGCCGCACTGACAATTCACGCCATACAACTAATGTCTATCAATATATAACCTCTAAGCGTGCACGTCACAGAGAAGAGTGTTAAGCAAGAGAATAAATTTTCCGCCACCAAACAGATACATATTTAATAGAAATCAATCAACACAGAATGAAATCCAATGTCAGACACACATCCATTTACAAGTCCGTTCTAGGTCTGAACGAAACCGGAGGCACCTTATTCCTTGTCCCATATGTCCAATACAGCAGAGAGGTCATTGCATATCTGGTCGATCTCCAAGTACGTCTGGACGATCACCACATATTACCTTGTCTTGGGTGTACAACAAAATCAAGAAATCAGTAATCATCCAAACGATGTGAAGATCTATGGTCTTCAACCACCGTCTTCATCGTCAACTTTTAGTCCTCGTATTAGTTATTCAGAACGTGTTAAAACCGGTCTTTCTGTATAATTTGCATATTTCAATAATCCTGTGCAATAAAAACACAACATACACCTCATTCCAATCTAGAACATTCTTTTATTCAAAGATTCACATCTTTAGGGAAAGGTTCCCATTAATTTTGTCAAAGATAAATTCTTTTAAACTGATTATTTAATCTTCCTTTGGATATCGATTTCAAAAGATTTTATTTTATCCTTTCGCAATTCTAAACCAATTTAAGGTTTATAAAACTAGTTATATTTTATCATTTCGCAATTCTAAACCAATTTAAGGTATATAAAACTAGTCGGGATTATCTAGCCTTACCGAAATAATCATTTATTATTTTATTATATCCAATCCCACCCTATTCATCCCATGGAGAAAAACAGGTAGTTCCCCATATCTAACACCCACGGTGTTATCGGTAAATTTAATTACCATTTCACGTTCAAATCTAATTAAAGACTTGACTATCGCATATAGCAAAACTGGTGGTACTCCATTCTCGATCATTTCATGAATTCGATAAATTCAATTATCCCATTCCCATTTTGATCTACTTAAAGATTTATCAAAACTCCAACCTGGTTTTAATATCAAAAATCATTATTTTATGACTATTCAACTTTAAGCAATTAATTTTGTCTTTAACTGGGTTAAAGAACCATCGTTTAAAACATAGTTCACGATAAACCCGAATCATCTTCCATTAACTATGAAATCTTCGTGGAAAAATAGATCAATATATAATTGATATAAATTTCTGTATCAGACTAATAATATAAATGGAATAACGGCAGAGCCTTTTAAATTAAATATATAGTAATGGTCTTCCTTTACAGAAGCTCATCTCGATTATTACCAAATCAAATTCCATTCAATTCCAATTTTATATATTAAATTGGAAAACTTTACTTTGGAAAATTTCCATTAAATCTTAGAATAAAGATTTATAAATTCCAAATCTTATCTTCATAGTGAAATAGGCTAAAGAACAAATGTCATTTAAAATATCATTCACAACGAACCCAAAATCATTTTCCATTTAATTCCAATTAATAAATATAATTGGAAAACTTCATTAATCTTAATTAAAAGATTTATTCCTTTCTCAACTGGGCTTAAGAACAATGTCATTTAAGACACCATTCACGACAAACCCAAAATCCAATTTAATATTAAATATAAGGCTCTAAATAGAAATTATATCGGCTTATATTCAATATCATATTCTGAAACTAACGGATATCGTATTAGGAATAAGGATATCTGCATCTTCCAAATTTCTCAACAATATCCATATAATCACGGAATCCAATATCGAAATATTCCAAAGATTATTTCCATTCAAATCCATTCCAATTCGTATGTTGGAAAATTTTGGTTATATTAAAACCATTTACAAATCCAATTTGTTTATTTAAAAACATTAGATTATTATTCTAGTTATTAACCAGTTCATTTCGATAAAAATATATTTTTATCTTTTCAAACTCGGAATTTTTCATCCAAAATCTTTACCAATCAGTTATTATGATTTTACATAATTTTCCATATTTTTAATAATTTTATTAAGGCCCTCACGGTTGGTTTCCAATAACGGCCACCGAACTACATCCATAATGTCCTTTTCCAAAATTGATTTAGACACATTGTAATATCCAACCATTCAAATTTAAATCTCATTTATTCGTTCGAAAGATCTTTTCGATACGAACCCAACGGTTCCGGTTTTAGGAGAATCCGACGGTTGGATATCCCGTTATGCCAATTTGAAGTTAATGGTTGAAATTTGCAAACGGTCGCTGCGCAACGCATTCTATTCAAACCATTTATATATATGTATATATATATATATATAATATTTCATCAATTTATTTTTAAAATGCATTTTATAAAATATTTATAAATCTGTTTTTAAATGATTTTAACTTCATTTTCAATTTTAAATCAAAACTGAATATTCTATATCATTATAACATTAAAACGATTATATTTTCAAGATATCAGATTTTGAAATCCATTTCTTTTTAAATTCATTATAAAATGAATAAAATCGATATAAAAATCCGTTCAAGTAAAATGGCGTACCTCTACTTAATTCGGCTTCATATATTTCAATATTTTCATGTCCATCCAAAATCGGACATCAAAATCATATTTTGATTCCGAAACACCCCACCTCCATTAAGGTCACTCACAAAGGGAATGCCTTAACTTTGGTGGAGGTTTATAAGTAAAAGTCATAGATAAACACAAGACAGATATAAATACAAATATTTTAAACAGCGGAAAACAAACATGCTTTTATTTCATCAATAAGTGTTCATACAAAACATTTCCATAATTGTCTCAAAATACTTCCAACATTGCAACCACATTACTGTCTTGATTATTAAAGAAGCATGAAACATAAATAAAGTAACAAAAATCCCCGTAGTGAGATCTAAAGCCATAATCCGAGCAAAAGAGATCCAAACCATACGTCTACGGTCTTGAAGCTTGCAAAAGAGTCTGACTAAGCTGGGTTGTTTCCTCCCTGTGGACCTGGGGGGGGGGGGGAACGAAAGAAAAGAAGACGAAAAGAAAATAGAGTCAGACATAAAGCCTGAGTAAATCTAGTGACTCTGCAATATGTGAATAAGAAAAAGGGCATGATAGATATAAACTGAAAACAGGAAAGTATCACAAGCTAAGGAAGTGTCGTTTAGAATCGAATGTACTATCGCACCCACACTATCTCTCTGCACCTACTTGAGCTTATTCTAACTGGCACCCCATGCCGAGGGTGAGTTGATCCCCATTTTCTAAAGATCGTCTCCTACTCGCATAAACATATGTATCATATGGCCCCCAAGAATTGTAGATACCTATGCTAGTCCCACCATGGGGTGTATCAAGACCCATGGTGGCGGCCCCGACACAATTCTAGAATACATAGGTTATACTACTGGTGCCCCCAGTGCCCTGTTTGTCTACTCCGAAGTGTGTGCACGCCCACACTCCGTTAGAACACACACAGTTTCACCAACCGCCATTGCTTTGACCGCTTACAATCAGCCCAGTAATCGTGCCCCACCCTGCCTAGTTTCAGGGTACCATGATACCTAACTTGGGTTACTACTGAAACGGGTCCCTCGTTACTAGGGTTTTCTAGTCAAACATGTTAAGTGGTTAAGTGTCTGTATTTACCTAACCTCACCCATCAATTCTTGTTAACATGTTGAATTTGGTTAAGTGTTTTTAGTTGACTTAACCCTACCATCTGTCCTTAGCCTCTTAAAGCACCGACCACTCACATTAGACAGATATTGCTACGGTTACTGGATGTGCCGGTCGGTTCCGGGCAGGTTTACACCGTAGCTCAGTCTAACCTCGGGTCCTTATTGGGCTCAATGCTTAACCACCCACATTGGATAGGTATTGTTGTGACTACTGGACAGCCGGGCGGGTCCGGGCAGGTTTACGTCACAACTCAATCCAACCTCGGGTTAAGCATAACATGTTTTCTAAATTTACATATTTTATCACTTCTCAATTTTATATGTAAATGTCATGTCCTTTATTCTTGGGTATAATAATTCATACCGCTTAAATGTCATTGTCATTGGCATGTGCCAAACATGCCAACATATATTTTTCATGTTTTACACCCAACGTTATTACCCCCGTTTGTACATTCGCAACATTGTAACAAATGTTGGGCTCGACACAATTCAGCCCAACTTTATAAACGTGAGAAAAGGGAAAATCAAGAACATGTAATATTTTACAATACATAAAGGTGTATGGCGCATGAACTTGCAATTTAGCGATTCATAAATTATGGGTCATGTGAACTTGCATTCAAATCAGAGTATAACTAAGTAGGTGTCATATGAAATGACATAGTTTAGGCTTATACAAACTTGGGTTTAAACATGTTTAACTTGGCATAATGTCAACCAAAAAACTAACATGTTGTATATTCACCAAAATATCCAATTTTTTACATCTAATCATATAGCCTATTTCAACATGAACTTGCATAGTTTATGTAACCCAAACAGTGCTTAATATAGATTCAATTATACTTGCAAATAAACATAAGAATGTGTTCATAGATTTTGAGTCATGTAGGCATAAAAGGTCTCAAATCTAGAACATGCTTACATAAGCTTTAACTTAGACTTAGGGAATGTATATAGTCCATGCCATCGACATAAACATAAAGGGATCAATTACTAGTTTTTTCCACAACTTCCAAGTGCTATTATTTTCATATATAAATGTCCAATAGGCTTGCATCAATCAATTTATGCCATAAATATCAATACACAAGTCAGGACAGAATTATTACAATACACAGAATTCATATCATTATTTTACAATAACACAATTCTATTTTCATTTACATCGAATCGTGTCACAGTTTTATTCATATTCTGAAAGATAAATATACTTACAACGAATGCGGAATCTTGAATTCTGGATTCTGAATTCTGAAATTGAGATGCGTTCCTTTGGGTAGATTAACGTTGCGTTGAATAATTTCATTAAGCTTTAGTTCTCTTCTTAATTTGATTCGTCTCAAAGCTCCTCCCTCTTGACGGTTAAGCTCAATTCCTTCTTGGCAGCATGACGACTCGAATCTTATTTTTTTTTTTTGTGAATTTTGTTGAGACTTAGGGTGTATATATAGATTTTTAGATTTTTTTGAGCCGTCAGATGAAGACAGGAGGTATCTATACCATACAAAGTCCAAAGAGTCAATCAAGAGGTGACATGTCAGCCCTAATGACATACCGAGCCACAGAAATTCAAGCCAGAGGCAGACCCAGCCAGCCAGGTCGACCAGGTAGTTCGACTGGCAGGTCGACACCCAGGTCGACACTATGGTCGACCTGGGGTGACCAGGTCGACACCATGGTCGACACTATGGTCGACCTGGTCCCTGGGCGAGAATTTTCCCGCCCAGTCCAGTTTGAACTTATTTTTCGAATTTTGAACTTGAAACCGAGCTATTTGAATTTTAAATTTTATTCTGAAACTTCTAAAGGTCATAACTCCTTCATACGAAGTCCGATTCACACAAACTCGGACTCTATCTCAAGCAGAATTCCGAGACGAACGCAATGGCGTAACCCGTTTCCCTTAATTATTTCATTTAGAACTAATTACACTTTAATTTTTGAAGCTTAATGTTATAGAATTCACGGGGTGTTACATTCTCCCCCTCTTAAAAGGATTTCGTCCTCGAAATCTTCAAGTTAGGAAAAATGTATATCCTATCATCCAACCGTCCATCTACTCAACCAACAAACACAGGCGTCCATTGTCCTTAAAAGACTTCTAATGCTTTATGATTATATGCACGGTGTGTGTATATGTCCTTAATTAATGCAAAATCAGGCGGTCTACTGATCCAGTTGACCTCATTAATGCAAATCATGTTAGTGTCATGAATCCTTTTGTATGAAAATTTGTCCTTACTCATAATTCTACATGAGTGCGCAACCATCAATACAAATGCGACATCCATATGACAACATACCAAGTTTCAACCATATACAAATATGAATACATATATGCATATGCAATATGAAGTGATTGAGCCGATCTAAAACCTAGGTTGTGTGTGTATATGCATCCACGAGCAACCACTAGCAACCAATTGCAGCCATTTGCAGCCGTCAACCATAACATGTTTCAAATACTTGTTTATATCCAAAGGGGTTTCTACCTAAGGATAAAGGATCATATCGAGGAGATATACCTAAAAAAAGATAGATACAAGCACAACTTAAGGAAAAAGAGAGGTCAAAGATGCACCATCAAAAAGAAAAGGGTAGGCCGCACATATTCTATCCTCACATTCCCAAGTCGCGTCTTCCTCGGCGTCGCTCCACTGAACCTTAACGAGCTTCACTTCGCGATTGCGTAGCTTTTTGATTTCAGTTCCTACAATTTGAGTTGGAAATCTCCTCACAGTTGCTTCGCGTTCCACTTCGGCTTCTTCTAGAATGCTTGGCTCCACCACTTCAGCTGATTCATGTAGACATTTCCGGAAATGAGAAACGTGAAAGACATTGTGAATTCCAGCCAATCTTTCAGGCAGATCTACTCTATAAGCCATTTTCCCAATCTTCTCGATGATATGGAACAGTCCTACAAATCTTGGTGCTAACTTTCCTACGGATCCAAAGCGAACGACGTTCCTTAAAGGGGATACCTTAAGGAAAACCCTGTGCCCAACCTCAAATTCAAGGTCGGTCCTTCTTTTGTCGGCGTAGGATTTCTGTCTGTCTTGGGCAGTCTTCATTCTCCTTCGTATCAAGTCCACTTTTTCTGAAGTCTCTCTAATCATGTCTGGCCCAAGTATAATCTTGTCAGTGGACTCCCACCAACAAGTTGGTGATCAGCAAGGTCTTCCATACAAAGCTTCGAAGGGCGCCATACCGATGGTGGCTTGGTAGCTGTTGTTGTAGGCAAATTCCACTAAAGCAAGGTGATCCTCCCAAGTCCCTCCGAAGTCAAGAACGCACAGTCTTAGAAGATCTTCTAATACCCTATTCACCCTTTCTGTCTGACCATCAGTTTGGGGGTGATAGGCCGTGCTCAAACATAACTGTGTGCCAACAGCTTCTTGCAGACTCCGCCAAAATTTGCTCGTGAAGATGGGGTCTCTGTCACTCACTATGCTGGAGGGTATTCCATAGAGTTGAACTATTTCCTTGAGATAAAGAGAAACTAGAGACGAAGCAGTTCTTCTACTCTTGATAGGTATAAAGTGGGCACTTTTAGTAAGCCTGTCCACTATTACCCAAATGCTAGTATTGCCTCTTCTTGACCTAGGCAACCTGTCAATGAAGTCCATTGAAATGCTATCCCACTTCCATTGCTGGACTTCTAGAGGATGTAGTAGTCCTCCAGGTTTCTTCTGTTCCGCCTTGACCTATTGGCATATCATACACTTAGAAACGAAATCTGCCACATCCTTCTTCATGCCGCTCCAAAAGAAAACTCTCTTTATGTCCTTGTACATTTTGTCTCCGCTTAGGTGTATTGTCATCTTGGAATGATGTGCTTCCTCAAGAACCTTCTTTATCAACTCCCGTGCTTGTAGGACGCATAGTCTTCCATCTCGCCTCAGCCAACCCTTATCATCGATGTAATATCTATTGAGGTGATTGGAAGTTTCACCCCTAATTAGTTTATCAATCACATCCACAAGCTGGGGGTCTTCACATTGTGCAGCCCCTATTGAGTCCAAGAGAGTAGGGTGTACTTCAAGAGATGCTAACAAACCCGGTACAAAATCCGAGGAGGGCCTAAAGTTAAAACTGGCTATATACTCCAAGCTTTGCCTTTCCACAAAGAGAGGGCTTAAGGTCAGTTTCTTTCGGCTCAACGCGTCTGCTACTACATTGCCTTTGCCGGGAGTATAGGAAATTTCAAAATCATACGAGGCAAGAAACTCCATCCATCTTTGCTGCCTCAAGTTAAGATCCTTTTGCGAGAAGAGATATTTCAACGATTTATGGTCAGTGTATAATTCGAACTTCTCACCTAGGAGATAATGGCGCCATGACTTAAGCGCAAAGACGATGGCGGCTAACTCAAGATCGTGGGTTGGGTAGTTCTTTTCATGAACTTTCAATTGCCTTCCACCATAAGCTACTACCCTCCCTTCTTGCATCAAAACAGCGCCTAGACCCGTCCCGCATGCATCTGTGTATACTGTGAACATTTTGCTTCCATCTGGCAGAGTCAGAACTGGGGCTGTTGTAAGACCCGTTCTCAAGTGTTGGAAAGCAAACTCGCAATCCAAGTCCCAAGTGAATGACAGATTCTTCTTTGTTAGCCTTGTGAGTGGAGCTGAGATTTTCGCGAAATCCCTAATGAATTTTCGATAAAAACCGGCTAGCCCTAGAAAGCTTCGAACTTCGGTTGCATTTCTTGGTGTCTTCCAGTCTTGCACTGCCACCACTTTCGCGGGGTCCATAACCAACCCTTCTTTGGACACTATATGCCCCAGAAATCTTACTTCCTTTCTCCAAAAGTGGCACTTGGAGAATTTGGCTCTTAGCTGATGTGCAAAGAGAGTATCCATGATCTCTTTCAGATGCTGAGCATGTTCTTCCTCATTCTTTGAGAAGATCAAAATATCATCTACGAAGACCACCACGAACTTATTGAGGAATTCTCTGAACACCCTGCTCATCAGGTCTACGAAATAAGCGGGTGCGTTCGTCAAACCGAAAGGCATGACAAGCCACTCGAAGAAACCGTCTGGGGTTCTGAACGCCGTATTATCAATGCTATCCTCAGCTACCCTTAGTTGATGGAACCCAGTTGCCAGATCAAGTTGGGAGAAGACCGACGCACCTACAAGCTGATCAAACAAATCGTCGATTCGGGGAAGAGGGTGCCTATTTTTCTTGGTCAATTTGTTTAACTCCCTATAGTCGACGCAAAGGCGAAGCGAACCATCCGCTTTGGTTGCGAACACCACTGGAGCACCCCATTCCGAAATGCTCCTTCTAATGAACCCCTTTTCGAGAAGTTCTTTAACCTGCTTACTGAGATCCTTTCTCTCCTTTGGAGCCATGTGTCTGACAGGTAATGCTACAGGCTTTGCATTATCCACAAGATATATGCGGAAGTCTATTTCCCGCCTCGGAGGTAAGCCCTTCACCTCCTCAAAGACATCCGGATATTCCCGGACTACTCTAACTAAATGCAAATTTTCATCAGAAGCATCAAACGACTCTAGATAACTAAGCATAACAGCATTTAAGGGATTACAAGAAATTTCTAGTGTGTTACCAAGCCAAGTCAAGAGTCTAACTACTCTTTTATCACAATCAAGAATGGCACCATTACTGGATAACCAGTCCATGCCTAAGATCAAACCATATCCCGAGAAGCCCAAAACAAAGGCATTACAACTAAACTCAACGCTGAGAATAGAGATTTTCAAACCCAAACAAACCATTGACAAGTAAGCGGAGCCCCCAATTGGATTTGAAACTACTAAGGGATCTTCTACCATACTAGTGTCTAGATGCAGATATTCTACTAAGGCAGATGAAATAAAGGAGTGTGATGCGCTAGAGTCAAAAAGTGTGCGAACTGGATGATCATAGAGATAGACTACACTTTCTACAGAAATATAACTACCTCATTCCTATGGAGGTGCCACCAGTGCATGAACTTGACCCCCTGAAGTGGATCCAGCCTTTTGTCCCTGCCCTTGCTTCTATGGGCAGTCCTTCGCCAAGTGCCCAGTATCTCTGCAATGGAAGCACCCAGCCATCTTCGCTTTCCTCTTTCGGCAGTCTTTCAATATATGTCCAACAATGCCACAGAAATTGCACTTTCTCCTCTCACGGGGCTTATTGTTCTTCCCTCCTTTCTTGAAGTCTGTTTTCATAGCTTGTAGACCCTCTTTCTTTTCTTCCACCTTAGTCTCTTTCTTGCCGTTGTCTTCCTCGTGTAGCAACGCCATGTCCACCAAGCTTTCATAAGTCGCTCCCATGGATACATGGGTCATAGCAAGGCTGTGTAGAGGCTCATTCAAACCTTTGACAAAGCGAAGCGCCTTCTTGTGTTGGGTTTTTACTAAGTCCAGCCCAAATCTGGCCAGCTGATTAAACTGATTGACGTACTCCCTGATCGTCATGCTCCCCTATTTAAGAGTTAGGAACTTCGCCATTTGCAGGCTTCTTTCAGCTTGGGAGAGGAATTTCATCTCAAATCTTGTCCTGAAACCTTCCCATGTTTCCACTGGCCTTTGAGCATTGGTAATCTCCCGCCAATAGGAAGCTTCATCTTTAAGCAACCACACTGCTAGCTGTATCTTTTGCCTGTCATCAACTCCGAAGATGACAAATAGATCCTCAGTCTCCTTTAGCCAGTTTCTTGCCCCTACAAAGGATTCTGTCCCAAAAAAAGTCTTTTCCACCCATAGCCTTGAAGTCTATACAAGTTTTTGCGAAGGCATTTCCACGAGGAGGAGGAGGAATCGCGGCCACTGGAGGAGGAATGTCTGCTGGGCCCACGCCATTGGCCCTTGCTTCTAAGTACCTCCTAAACCAGCCGGGTATCGGCACTCCTTCTGGAAGGTTTAGGTCTCCATACATGCTGCAACAGAAAGGAAAGATTCAAAACGAAGGATAGAGAGAGATACTACACATGACTTTGGGGTATTATGCCTTTTTTTTTAAAAAAATATAATACTTTTTCTTGAAAAATGCTTCTTTAAACTACCTTTTGAAATCAATTTCAAAAAAAAAAAAAATTATCTTATCTGGTAAACTTATGCTCTGATACCAAGTGAAACACCCTACCACCATTAAGGTCACTCAAAAAGGGAATGCCTTAAATTTGGTGGAGGTTTATAAGTAAAAGTCACAGATAAACAAAAGACAAATATAAATACATATATTTTAAACAGCGGAAAACAAACAGGCTTTTATTTCATCAATACGTGTTCATACAAAACATTTCCATAATTGTCTCAAAATACTTCCAACATTACAACCTCATTACTGTCTTGATTATTAAAGAAGCATGAAACATAAATAAAGTAACAAAAATCCCCGTAGTGATATCCAAAGCCATAATCCGAGCAAAAGAGATCCAAACCATAGGTCTACGGTCTTGAAGCTTGCAAAAGAGTCTGACTAAGCTGGGTTGTTTCCTCCCTGTGGACCTGGGGGGGAAACGAAAGAAAAGAAGACGAAAAGAAAATAGAGTCAGACATAAAGCTTGAGTAAATCTAGTGACTCTTCAGTATGTGAATAAGAAAAAGGGCATGATAGATATAAACTGAAAACAGGAAAGTATCACAAGCTAAGGAAGTGTCGTTTAGAATCGAATGTACTATCGCACCCACACTATATCTCTACACCTACTTGAGCTTATTCTAACTGGCACCCCATGCCGAGGGTGAGGTGATCCCCATTTTCTAAAGATCGGCTTCTTATAAACATATGTGTCATATGACCCCCAAGAATTGTAGATACCAATGTTGGTCCCATCATGGGTGTATCAAGACACATGGTGGCGGCCCCGACAAAATTCTAGAATACATAGGTTATACTACTGGTGCCCCCAGTGCCCTGTTTGTCTGCTCCGAAGTGTGTGCACGCTCTCACTCCGTTAGAACCCACACTGTTGCACCCACCGTCGTCGCTTTGACCGCTTACAATCAGCCCAGTAATCGTGCCCCACCCTGCCTAGTTTCAGGGTACCATGATACCTGACTTGGGTTACTGCTGAAACGGGTCCCTCGTTACTAGGGTTTTCTAGTCAAACATGTTAAGTGGTTAAGTGTCTGTATTTGCCTAACCTCACCCATCAATTCTTATTAATATGTTGAATTTGTTTAAGTGTTTTTAGTTGACTTAACCCTACCATCTGTCCTTGGCCTCTTAAAGCACCGACCACTCACATTAGAAAGATATTGCTACGGTTACTGGATGTGCCGGTCGGTTCCGGGCAGGTTTACACCGTAGCTCAGTCTAACCTCGGGTCCTTATTGGACTCAATGCTTAACCACCCACATTGGATAGGTATTGTTGTGACTACTAGACAACCGGGCGGGTCCGGGCAGGTTTACGTCACAACTCAATCCAACCTCAGGTTAAGCATACCGTGTTTTCTAAATTTACATATTTTATCACTTCTCAATTTTATATGTAAATGTCATGTCCTTTATTCTTGGATATAACAATTCATACAGCTTAAATGTCATTGTCGTTGGCATGTGCAAATGCCAACATATATTTTTCATGTTTTACACCCAACGTTATTACCTCCGTTTGTACGTTCGCAACATTATAACAAATGTTGGGCTCGACACAATTCAGCCCAACTTTGTAAACGTGAGAAAAGGGGAAATCAAGAACATGTAATATTTTACAATACATAAAGGTGTGTGGCACATGAACTTGCAATTTAGCGATTCATAAATTATGGGTCATGTGAACTTGCATTCAAATCAGAGTATAACTAAGTAGGTGTCATATGAAATGGCCTAGTTTAGGCTTATACAAACTTGGGTTTAAACATGTTTAACTTGGCATAATGTCAACCACAAAACTAACATGCTTTATATTCACCAAAATATCCAATTTTTAACATCTAATCATATAGCCTATTTCAACATGAACTTGCGTAGTTTATGTAACCCAAACGGTACTTAACATAGATTCAATTATACTTGCAAATAAACATAAGAATATGTTCATAGGTTTTGAGTCATGTATGCATAAAAGGTCTCAAATCTAGAACATGTTTACATAAGCTTTAACTTAGATTTAAGGAATGTATATAGTCCATGCCATCGACATAAACATAAAGGGATTAATTACTAGTTTTTGCCACAACTTGCAAGTGCTATTATTTTCATATACAAATGTCCAATAGGCTTGCATCAATCAATTTTTGCCGCAAATATCAATACACAAGTCACGACAGAATTATTACAATACACAGAATTCATATCATTATTTTACAATAACACAATTCTATTTTCATTTACATCGAATCATATCACAGTTTTATTCATATTCTGAAAGATCACTATACTTACAACGAATGCAGAATCTTGAATTCTGGATTCTGAAATTGAGATGCGTTCCTTTGGGTAGATTAACGTTGCATTGAATAATTTGATTAATCTTTAGCTCTCTTCTTAATTTGATTCATCTCAAAGCTCCTCCCTCTTGACGGCTATGCTCAATTCCTTCCTGGCAGCGTGACGACTCCAATCTTATTTTTTTGTGTGAATTTTAGTTGAGACTTAGGGTGTATATATAGATTTTTAGATTTTTTTGAGCCGTCAGATGAAGACAGGAGGAATCAAGACCATACAAAGCCCAAAGAGCCAATCAAGAGGTGACATGTCAGCCCTAATGACACACCGAGCCACAGAAATTCGAGCCAGAGCCAGACCCAACCAGCCAGGTCGACCAGGTAGGGCGACTGGCAGGTCGACACCCAGGTCGACACTATGGTCGACCTGGGGTGACCAGATTGACACCATGGTCGACCCTATGGTCGACCTAGTCCCTGTGTGGGAATTTTCCCGCCCAGCCCAGTTTAAACTTATTTTTCGAATTTTGAACTTGAAACCGAGTTGTTTGAATTTTAAATTTTATTCTGAAACTTCCGAAGGTCATAACTCCTTCATACAAAGTCCGATTCACGCAAACTCGGACTCTATCTCAAGCAGAATTCCGAGACGAACGCAATGGCGTAACCCGTTTCCCTTAATTCTTTCATTTAGAATTAATTACACTTTAATTTGTGAAGCTTAATGTTATAGAATTCACGGGGTGTTACAGATTCTTCACTGAATATTATGTTAAAATATTCGTTTATATTCTGAATCGGAATGCGACTCAATAAATTACCATATGATTCCAGTTATATGGATTTCATACATCGCATGTATTCAACAACAATGATAAATAATTATTAAACATTCAAACATCATCCAGAATGCATTCTATAACTGTATAAGCATTAAAATGAATAAATAACGCTTACAACAGTCTGTTAGTAAATCGATCGACATACAACTAAATATTGGGATTAGTGTATGTCAAATATCATCACAATACCCGTGTGGGGTTTTCAGACAACAACAGTCTATTTAAATAAATCATTGGTTAATAAATTTAACCAACTCTAATTCATTTGAATTATTTTACTACATAACAAATTTTCACTATTCAAATTATAAATGGATATTTATATCACATTTCAACAACCACAAAGTGTATCCATATTGTTTGAAATACGAGTGTCGGATATTCAAACAATGCTTGTTGTGAAGATGAATCGTGAATAGTTCATATGTTGAACTCAAGCAATGTCACATACAACAGATAATAATCAACGCTGGCAATTTCTATATATTTACAGTTGTAAAATAAATCAAATAACTGTACAAATATTTTAGTGAGAGAGAGTTCTCACATTTGGTTTCCACTCCGCCATTCTTTATCTCTGAATTTCTGTTTTTAAACTAAATTAAACGACCAGTTAATTTAGCTTAAAATCCAGCTTGCTTCATTTCCGTTCTGGTTAGTTCCATGTTGTAGAGTTTCTAATCACGATTCCAACGCAATTGAAATCGTTGGATTTCGACCTCGTATGAAAAAGATATGCCAATTTAAACATTCAATTACATTTTTAAATAAAATAAAGAAATTAATTAAATTAGTTAACCTAGTTAATATCCTAATCCATCTTCCCCATTAGATTTCTGGAAACCCGTCGCTCAAATCGGAAACCTTCTCCGCGCCGCCACATCAAACCGCCGGACTACTATCACGTGACGCCAAGTGGAGCATCGCTCCTCCACCTCCCCCTGTGCTGACCGTCGGTCAACTCGAGCTCCTCTCTGGCATGGAAATCAGTAGCGAACGTGGCACATTTGTGTGCAAAAATCAAGCAATCTAGATCATGAAATCCAATCTTGTCTGTATAGATCGAGGCCCCTGAGATCCTCTACAATTTTCCCTTAATAACTTTCGGAAATTATAGCGTGGATTAGGCTATTTTAGAGGATGAAATTTGGAGCAAGATCGGCCGTCATTCCTAGTGCCTACACAGATTCAGATTTGTGAAGAGAGAGGGTGCGGAAATTAATATATACACATATATTTATTAATATTTAATTCGTAAAAGTAAGATTTTGGACTCGTACTCCATATCAAACCCAACAACCGTCGTTCCTAACCAATACCCTCATTTCGGATATAATGGGATATGTTTCATTAGCCAATTCAGTTGTTTTGATTAGTTTTTATCAAAATTAAAATATAAATTAAAGTAACAGTCAATATTGAATTTCAACGTGCATTTTAATTTACTGGGGCCACGTACTGACTCTTAAAATGTAACATCTCGCCTTTTTGACCGCTTCAAACTGGTAACTAAACCAATCTAAAACGCCCAAATCGACGGATCGTTATTTAGCTTACAGAGTTCAATAACAGAATCAACATTTGAAAAATCCTGGATAGATAACACAATGTTTAACAACAAACATACTTCTATTTATTAATCAGAATTTTTGATACAAACTTTTCTATACGGTGGAATTTAAAACATAGTTTATATACAAGAAAAATATTTACTATTCAAAATCTTTAGAGTGCGTGTCTCCTAGAATCCCCAACTCTACCAATCTTCGAATCCTAAGCTGTAACCTTTAAATATGTACTGCTCGGTTCTGACCCGAGCGTTCCATGCAAAAACATAAAACACCCGAGTCAGGATTAATCATAGTTCAAGTAAAATAATTTCAACAAAAACATTAAATATAATAGTAAATTATCATATCAGTCATATGCCAAATACGGTTGTGCGGTGCATGTTCTAAATCAGTTTTTATTTCTGGGACAAATGGTCACGGGAGCCTGCATATACACACATGTACAAGTACATGTGTGCACTGCCTCAACATTTCGTAATAAGAAATAACAAGTGCGATGAAACTCACGGGAGACGCGTAAATGTGCGGTAAACCAGGGTAGCAGGAATGAATGGGAAACGCCACATTCAAGGCAACCGTCCACAATTTAGACCCAGGGTGGAAATACGCAGGGTATAGACCCAGGGACATGCATGTCGGGATGCAAAAATAGTTCAAACGAATTTTCAGCAAAAGTCTAGCGGACAAGTGGACCAGTCAAGAAGTACGGTAACACAAATGCACCACAAATACATGTTGCACAAGTAACAGAAAAATGGTTTCTCAAGCTTACATAACAAAAGTATATTGTCAGGTTTCAAACATGGTGATGTATTGTACTCAAATGGCCATAAGCTATCACATAAATATGCTATCAAGTTTCAAACATGGTAATGTAGTGTGCTATTCTCATTTTAAATCATTGGATAAGGAAATTTGATACAAAACCAATTTTATGCATACATCCAGGAAAGTTACTTCATCCTTCAAACCTACATGCATGCAATAACTATGACATTTTCTCACTGGTAATGAATACATACTTGATGACAGTAGGGTATTACAATGTAGGCATGTAGTATTATAAAGCCTGTTAACATGTCAAGGGCAATGAATGCTTATTAATTAGTACAAGGATAAAACGATATGCATGTAAAGCCAAGCGTGACAATGAAATTGTGGTTTTCCATGACATTTCGCAGGTTGGTTTATAGGTCAAAATAGAATTGATTTGACAGTAAATATTTCAACATGAATAGCCATAAATAACCAAGTCACTTGTTAGCAAAGGGGGTCCATCCAAATGTTAGGCTTCCAACAAAAAAATGGGTTTGACAGTAAGAAATTTAACATAAATACCCACAAGTATATGTACCATTTTCTTAACAACCCTTACAATGATCATATGATGTGAAGCACACCTTTAATTATCAACAAAACTGGTTAGTCAGCAAGTTGGCGAAATACTGAATACTATAATCTGATAATAATTACAATAACATAGTGTATTATGCTGGTTACCGGGAGCAAAGTATAATGTAGTTAGCACAAATTTTGTAATACAGTATTACCGCTAAATTCTTTTTGAATGGTTCCTGATAGACGATGCATACACTGGTTTTAAAATTAAAATGCAAATTCTTGTAATAAAACGAATACACTATGGTTTTACTGAACATAAAGTGACATGCAAAATATTTATGCTGCCTAAATTTAACTATAAATGACAAATGAGGAGATATGTCCCTGGTACAATGCATTCAGGACAAACTAGCACTAGGTTTAATCACTTATGTGAGCAACTTCTACTTCACATAGCAAAGGACACAGTATGTTATACTACATGAAATCTGACGTGTCACTAATTCTGATATGAAGAATGATACACACAAATGCGTCACATAAGCATCCCATAGCTAAGTTAACTAAATTCTTGTTGTGGTGGAGAACTGCATAAATAGTTCAATATGCTTTTAAAATTAAAATGCACAGTGCACACAGCAACATAATGCCATCATTTTCGAACATGCTTTGATATAGGACAAAACAGAGATGATTTGATATTCAACTTAGTAATGTCTGTCTTGATTCATAAATAAGAACGCATACAATAACATAGGTTAATAACTGATCCCAAAATGGAAGCACATAGGAATGAATATGTCAAGACTAGTCAACCCAAGAAAATGGCAAGATAGGAATTAAAATGGCCAAATGCTCACAGCAAATTAAATTAGTATGAATTCATCAGGGACTTGGTTAAGTAATAATTTGCCTAACCAAAACATCTATGCCCCAGTTTCGAACAATCATAACATACTGCCAAAGGTTCAGGTTTAATACAGCAAGAATGGTGTCAATCTATTGGTTCAAGTTTGAGATCAAAGAGGGTACTTCGTATCCATGTGTACACATAAATACATAACATAGATGAATGTATACTGCCAATGGTTCAGGTTTAATATTCCATGTTTATAGGCCTTGACAAATATGGGTCCGCTACTTTATTTATTAAAGACAATGAATTAATTGAAACAAGGGGACAAACACTCTCGGCTTCTATTTAGTTCTCCCTTCTTTCCTTTTCTTTCCTCTTATTTTCTTGCTGTAAAGAAATTTTTAAATTTTGTTTCTTTGTTTGGGTCCATCTGCTTGACTTTGCGAATCCTTGTAAGTGTTGGACTCTCTATATTTAATAACAGCACATGTTGTATTATGAAGAAGAGTCTAGTTCATAAACAGTTTTCCTAAAATAGTATTCTACATTTACCTTAAGCATTACATAACTATTTCTTTCCATTCCAAAACAGAAAGTTAAAGCAGCACATAGCAAAATGATTATGAATCCCACAATTTTCAACAGCCACTATATAACAGATGACTATTTTCGTATTCACAACTAAAGCGGGGTAATTTGATGTATTTAAAAATATATATGTGTACCTACATTGTCCCAACTCCTTATACATACACATTTGGTTTTAGCAAATATATGTATACACATATATTCCTATGTATATACATATGCAAGGCAACAATGCAGATGCAATGTCGTTTAATTACACAATCAAGTCATATGCATACACCAACTTTTATTGGCATATACATACAAGTAACAACAAGCCCGCGGGTCGGATAAATGAAATCGAAAAGATAGCAGTGTACAACACATCCAAGGTATTCAAGCCCGCAATGTAACAGCGATACATAAGCATGAAGAATATTCGAACAAGGAGGTTAAACGACCTGACTTAAACTATTTTACTTAGATTTTACTGAAATTAATTTACTTGTAATGGAGATTAATCGTGAGTGAGATGCTCACCTCTAATGGTCAGGCATGCGCAAGCGATCGCAGCAGTGGCACCAGGTAGCAATCAGTCGAACGGAATCTGCGGTGACGAATTAGGCTTCAAATTTACCAAGGCAGTGACTTTGATGTTGTCCTCTTTGCTTTTCGAAGCGGGAATAGGGTTCTAGTCTACTACAGTTTCAATAGGAGATGGAAGCTTCGATTTCGGGAAAGAAGAAATTGACACGGATCTGGAGGCAAGCGGCTGAGTAGCGAACCAACGGAGGTGGTGATAGGGTTTCGCTTTCAATTAGAGGAGTGGAGCCATGGATTTTTCATAGGAGGCCATTATTTGGATTGGGAAGGACTGATTTCGGATGAAGGAATTGGGTAAAGAGGGGTTCAATATATAAAGAAAGAACCGTGGCATCCAAGAAAACGTGGGGAGCACAGCATTAGATAGTGTGTGTGAGAAGGAACCGCTTATTAATTTATATTTTATGGTTCTTATTATCATCCACCACTACTTATGTTAATGTTTTATTTTTGTACCTTCACAAACAAACTCCAATCGTGATGAATTTGGATATGTTGCTTCATATTAATGTTTTAAACTCAAAAATAATCCTGATTGTAATCTGACTCCGTCTGTATATGATGTTATTTTATTTTTAAATTATTTGTCGGTTCATTGATGTTCTTTTGTTCGTTCATTAACAATTCTGTTCGCTTTCAAATTTGAAACGTTAAATTTCAATTCCTTTATATTCACACATATTAAGCCAATTTTAACAAATAAAATTTTCCATTTGATTAACGTCCACTAAGTTATTTATCTATTTTAAATCCATCACTATATATATTTTTTTCCACCAAATTTCAAATCCGATTTAAATATTCAACCAAATTCAATTCAAATATTTGACAATAAATATTTGATTTCCAATCTCCCATTCTGAATTAAATATTGAATCCAATTCGTACTCAAAAACATATACTTGAAATTTTAATTTCTAACTCATGTATTTATAAAATTATTATTATTAGTTAATTCTCTAATTAAATCCATATTTAGTTGTCGAAATTTCCGGGACGTTACAGAAAATTACAGAAAAATTAAATCTAGCTATGTTTTGATGGTACAGTTCTAACAAAATGAATTTCATTGAATTTGGAGACTGTTTATAAAATGGCATTTTTCCAGTCGATTAAATTCAAACTGAAATTACAAAACACGTTTAAATTTACTGTACTCATATATTAATTCCAAAAATTATGAAATTTGAAACCTTACAATAATTTGACATTCTGGATTCAAAAAAGTGGTTTCGTCAAAAACGGAAGTCATTTGCAAAATAGCTATTTTTAAGAGCTATATAATTTTAAAATATATATAAATTCCATAATGACTATTTTAAAATTTAAACTCGACATAACTTACAATTTATAAAGTGAAATCTCAGTTCTCACATTCATTAGAAGGATATAAATTAAGCAGATTCTAACGTTTCTTGTTTCACTGAAATCCGACTTATTTTGAATCATATACATTCAATTGAAATTTAAAATCGAATTTTCAAACTACCGCGCCATTTCGAGTTCGATTTATAATTAAAATAAATTTATACATTCTAACTTCGATTTAAATAATTTTTTAGTCGTTACTATTTAAAATAAATCATTTTAAATATTCAAAACCCATTAAAATAGCTAAAATAAAATTTTTAATTTGGTTTAGAAATTTCGAGTTGTTATAATCTCCCCCACTTAAAATCTTTTCGTCCTCGAAAAGGAACGGAGCTGAAAGTTGTTTAACTAACCAACTCAACTTTCATTCTGGCTTTCATTCTTCAACTTTTTTGTTTCTAAGAACTTTCTAATTTCTCAAAAATTTGGCTAACACCATAAATTTTCGAAAAATTTCGCAATAACCTCCTTTGTACGGGGAGGGTTTGAAATTTTATTGGTCCGTATTAGGCACCCGAAAAATCAATAAAAAGCATATACAATTTTTATGACCTATCTATGCCCAAAGGAGACGTGTAAAAATGTCGAAATCTCATACCTTTCCCCAGTGTTGGAAATAAAATAATCCATGTGCCTTAATTAAAAACAAGAGAGACGTGAATTTTTTTGTCATCTCTAGACCTGTGTAGGGTTTTTATTAAATCCTACCTCGAGCACCATTGCATGTATTTTATTAAGTCCATAATCAGTCTTCTGTTCAACCTGTAATTCAGGCATCGCCATACAAGCGTCTCGCTCGTATGGTAATCCAAGCCTCATCATATAAGCGCCAAATGCTTATATGGAATATGATATGATATGATGTCTTCATGTAGTATGCCGTGTCATGTAGTTCATAATTTATTTGTTACTATCCTATGACATATGTATATAATCTCACACAAAACAACCATCACAATGCATCCAATTTCATTCACAGGAGTTGGTATAATAATAAAATTGTGCAACCAACTCATTAAGGTGCAACTGTTTATCGAGCATGCAATATATTTCTTTACTCAACGCGAAGCCATTAACCTATTCAACATATATATATATATATATATATATATATATATATATATATTTGTGTGTGTGTGTGTGTGTGTGTAAATGTCTATGTATGCAATTCCAATGAATTTTAAATTCAGTTTAAAATTTGACTCGATTTGGCTTTATTTTACATTCATTCTCATCTTGGTTTAATTGTTCCAATATTTTTATTAGTTAATTAATAATCACACAAACAACCATCAATCAATTAATTGGTTAACTTTTCTAATATATAACTTTTGTATAGCCGAAATCATATTTCAATGCCAAATCACAAACAATAAATTCTAATTATGTTTGGTTCTTACACCAGTCAATTGGAAATTTATAAATATCCACTTTCGATACTCGAATATAAATACTAATGATGCAACCGTCATCATCAGAATCATCTCCGGGCAACTAGAGTGTGACTCTATATCTACCCAGTATATCTAAGACTTCAAATATACGTTCGCGAGATGTATATGCAAAATCTTCATTTACTAGACAGTCCAAATTCAATATAAAGTAAAATATTCAAATACGAATAATAGATATAAAATTTCAAAACTAAATTTGTTTTTATAAATAATACTCTTCAAACCTATTCTAGGATATTACTAACCCTATCTCCAACGAGTCATTCTTATAGGATATTACTAATCTAATCTATGATGAATTTTTTCATTCGGTTCTAATGTGCCTTGTTCTCTAGCTTTATAAACCAAAGCTCCGATACCAACTGAGAGGACCCAGACTTCCCCGATCCACGAGGAGACGGAGGAGCCCAGATTGCTTTGAGAACACGACGCATCAGAACATAAACACTAAAACATTTCATAGTTATTACAACAATTACATTAAAGTACAAGAATATAACAGAGTATGAATAAATAGTACACCGTAGAAAAAAATACAATCATCAGAGATTTACAAATTACAAAGCAGTAGAAAATATAATACATGAATGTAATGCATAGCAAAAATACATCAACTACCACAATTGAAAGAAATGCACGGATACAAAGCTTTTCGAATATAGCTTCAGCTATAAACCAGGATCCTGGGAAATATAAATCTGTAAAACCAAACTACTAGCTGCCCATGTGGAAAATATGAGTACTCAGAGTTTAGGTAGAAACAATAAACTCCGAGTCAGTCATGGGACTGGTGTGAGAACTAGAACATTTATTAAATCTTTACTTTAAAAGTTGGGAAATCATGGGACCACGCCGTATAACAAGGAACGGGTTTACTCCACATAAATCTCAATTTAAAATGAAACAACACAATGCTTTTTGGAAAATGAAGCCATTATATGACTCAGGCCCCATCACACAATGCAACGCAATCCAGAGGATAGAGTTTTCTTTTATAATAGCCAAACATGCTGGATACGTTTAAAAGAAACCATTTTGATGTTACTATAAGTGCATTGTGTCAAAATCAACTTCAAACATAAATGTATCAATCATAGACGATACTGTTACCATATATTATGCTGATATATATAGATTACTAAAACCGAAAAGTCGCGTATTGGAAATTGGATTCCATTTATGATTCGAGGCAGGGGATGGCTCCTCCCGATTCGAGACACATTAGCAAATGCCTCAGGATCACACCTACGGGAAACCCTTGGATCTTCAGGGTCGGTCCACACTTACTTTAATGGATTGGTTATTCATGAACGCACGTTTCCCGGTCCTATCGGACCTATCACTTGGCCAGTAGCGACCAATATCCGAGGCGCCTCGCAATCCATCATCCATATAAGTAAAAATGTCTGGGCTCCATACCATGACACCACTTCTAGCTAGAAAGAAATGTCGTGCACTCCCTACAGTCACTATCCCATTTTTGACTCATACCAGGCGTGAGGCTCGCGAATTAACACTATACAAAAAGCTATGCTATTTAAATTCATGTTTTTATCATCAACCACAAGACTCTGCTTTTCCAAAAATGCCTTAATCATTTGCATCTCAGCATGCCATACTGATAATTCATGCCATACAACTGATGTCTATCAATATATAACCTGTAAGCTCATACGTCTCAGAGAAGGGTGTTAAGCAAGATAATAAATTCTCTGCCACCAAACAGATATATATTTAATAGAAACCAATCAACACAGAATGAAATCCAATGTCAGTCACACATCCATTTACTAGTCCATTCTGGGTCTGAACGAAACTGGAGGCACCTTATTCCTCATCCCATATGTCCAATACAGGATAGAGGTCCTCGCATATCCGGTCAATCTCCAAGTACGTCTAGACGATCACCACTTATTACCTTGTCTTGGGTGTACAGCCCAATAAAGATATTAGTAATCATCCAAACAATGTGAAGATCTCCGGTCTTCAACCACCGTCTTTATCGTCAACATTTAGTCGTCATATTAGTTATTCAGAATGGGTTAAACCTGGCTTTTCAAATAATTCAAGTATTTTATAATCTATAATCCTGTGCTATAAAAACACAACATACATCTCATTCCAATCAAGAATATTCTTTTATTCAAAAATTCACATTTTTAGGGAAAGGTTCCCATTAATTTTATCAAAGATAAATTCTTTTAAACTGATACTTTAATCTTCCTTTGGATATCGTTTTCGAAAGATTTTATTTTATCGTTTCGCAATTCAAAGCCAATTTAAGGTTTATAAAACTAGCCGGGATTATCGAGCCTTACCGACGTAATCATTTATTATTTTATTATGTCCAATCCCACCTTATTCATCCCATGGAGAAAAACTGGTAGCTCCCCATATCTAACACCCATGGTATTATCGGTATATTTAATTACCATTTCACGTTCAAATATGATTAAAGATTTGACTATCTCATGGAGCAAAAGTAGTGGTACTCCATTCTCGATCATTTCATTAATTCGATAAATTTAATTATCCCACTCTCATTTTGATCTACTTAAAGATTTATTAAAACTCCAACTTGGTTTTAATATTAAAAATTATTGCTTTATGATTATTCAACTTTAAGAAATTAATCTTCTCTTTAACTGGGTTAAAAACCAATGTCGTTTAAAACACAGTTCACGATAAACCCAAATCATCTTCCATTAACTATGGAATCTTCACGGAAAAATAGATCAATATATAATTGATATAAATTTCTGTATCAGAATAATAATATAAATGGAATAACGGTAAAGCCTTTTAATTCCGTATATAGTAACGGTAGATTGTAGTCCATACGAAAGTGAATTCCTTTAGAAATCAAGATATAGATATAAGATTTTTATGGTATGGAAAATTGTAGTCCATTAGAAGGCAACTTGTACTCTTTGTGGGACCAGTTTCAGTTGTTATCTCTCTTAAGATTTAGGTATAACCCTCTCTGATAGACTATAGTTGTAATGTCCCGCATTTTTTTCCAGTTTGTATGTGAATATTTAAATCATTTTAAATATTGAATTCGTGATATAAGTGGATGTGTATATTAATTAAAACAAAGTTGAACATATAAAAATATATATTAAATATAATTGAGCTCATAACGACGCTGTAGTTCGTAATTTAACGTTCTGAACTTCATCTGAGTATACAGGAACCATTTTAATTCGGATTTCTTCGAAACAAGAAACATTGGAATCTGTTGAACTCTATCTTTCTAACGGAGGTGAAAAACCAAGATTTCGTGTTATAGATTGTGAGTTATGTCCAAATCAAATATTCAAATAATCGTTGTAAAATCGTTTATCGACCGTAACAGTTTATTTGAAATAACTAGATATCGGATTCGAATCTGGACAAGGTTCTTTTGGGACGTAGTGATAATTTATTTTTTAGAATCTTACTGCGATTTTTAATCAATTAAATACACAACTTCTTATTTGAAGTATTTTGCACCCTGTATTAGTATTTTGGGGTTTCAAAATATGAGTTAACCTACCGATATTATTATATTTTTGAGATCGTGACACCTCATTGAGCACGACTGTACTTTTATTTCTATCCGTACGTAAGTGTAATTTTAGGAACACAGTGGCTACATACATGGTGGTGAGACAAACCAGACATCTTTATTGTATGTATATCAAAAAGGAAAAAATTAAATATAAAAAGAGACAAAGCCTTTGTACCTAAGCAAATCCTATTACTTCATACAAAAGAAATCACTTATAAAATAAATATCCAAACCCTTTTGCTACAGCCGACCCTAAGGGACATAGACTACACTATATTTCTTAACTATTAAGCATCCTTGTAGGTATATTTTTATGTATATGCAAGGCGCGCTACTCTATACACCAATATAAGCCTATGACAAGGCAAAATCAACACTAAAAACAATAAAGGTACCAACCTAAGATGCTATCTCCATACCCTATTCTTGTATCAGTAGCAAAACGTGGGAACAAGACTGTCCTCGTATCAAAACCCTTAAAAGAAAATATATTAAAACCTACATCTTCATGCCAAAGTAATAGGGTAGACTTACCCTAAAAACTAAACAAGTAAGCTTCATCAATGAGTTTTCAAATCAAAGCCACGCATACCCATAACATAACAGCTATTAGCCTAATACTTACATGCGAAGGAACTCAACCAATATAAATACGGAGCCCTTGTTTCCATAAATCAGAAAATCGAAATAACAAAAGAAAATAGTTAAATACAAAAGCATTGATGAAACAGAGGATGCGATTCATAACTGAGTGAGGTCAGATAGGCATTGATGGTTTGAGGAACACAGGCGGGTCATGAGTTGTAAGTATGGATGAAACGGAGGCTTGGACGAGTTGGGGGTAGTTGAAAGGAGAGCTGCATGGGTTGGAGACGTTGTCAACAAGGTGGGATGGAGGGTTGTACAGTCGATGAAGGTGCTGGAGTTCTCGCGCAAGGGTCTGCCAGAATGCGATAGACATATGCTTGCGTGGGCCCTTAAAAATATATAAAGGGAGTGAGCATGAGTGCATGTGAGTGGAGGCTTCCGATGCTTTCTGTGGTGATGAAGTCTGAAAATACTAGGAGCAGTTTTCAGTTGGTATGAATATGAAAGAGGGTGTACATGTGGGTGTTAACCGTGGCACTGCATGTTGTTATATGCGCTAGAAGGATTTATGTTTGGAGCGGACTTTGGTTTAGAGAGAAAGAAGTGGAACACAAAAAAAGGTAAGAAGAAGGGGCTTGTTCAAGTATGTGACGTTGTGGAGATGAGGTGGAGTCTGGTGTGTGAAGGTGTATGGTATATTGAAGAAGGGGCGGTAGCTCGTAAGTTCTAAATTCTGGAACTAAGGAGAATGCGTTTCCTAATAAGTTTTATATTTTTGAGTTGGAAAACAAGTGTGATTCCGATATTGGAGGAATGACACACTGTAATTTGAGCAAGCTGATCTGAACGTTTTGGGAAGCAGGGTGTAACAGGACTTGGTGCATGGAGTAGGGGTTGGGCGGCGACCTGTACAATTACAGGCGGTTATTTGTGTATATACGGTGGAAGAAAGAGGTTATCTTAATGATGTTGGTTTCTAAAATGTATAGTATTGGGCTTATATATGTATACGGGTTTGGGCCTTGAAGTAATTTGGAGAAAACCAAAAAAAAGGAAGTGCGTGGAGTTAAGGATGTAAGGTGGTCATTTTTCTTGTTCGTGGAGGAATAATAGAGCTATTTCGGGTTGGAGAAGCAGTAAAAGTGAACGAGCTTTTATAAGAATGGAGATGGGCCGATATGTATGTATAGGGGCCTATTCTATAATAGTTAAGTTTAATATGAAGTAGGAATATTCAAGTAAGTTGAAGGATTAACAGTGTAGAACCGGTTGCTACAGAGAATCAGACAGTCTTATTTGAGGAAGAAGGAACCAGCGTAAAGCTTTGTCATGAAATGTTTTAACGTGCAAGGAAGGAAGATTAATTAATGGCGGAGATTTAAGATGTAAGGAACCTGAAACAGTTACAAGGAAGAATAGGAAGAGGACAGGCGAGTGGAAGTTGAAGAGCAGATTAAATAGGAGAATTAAAGCGTCGGGTATAATCAACTGACAAAAATCATTATTTAAAGGTTAACGCGCCAAGGTGAGTAAACTCACTAGCTCTGATCATTTTTATAATATTATAATCGTTATTTAATATTGGTAAATAATGATTGATTGCTGTGCGATGGTTGCTTGGATGAATTGCTGATGAATTGATTAAAATAATTATACCATTGTTTTCATATACTTCTCTATATGATAAAATAGATAGTCTGTTATTGATTGTTGTTTGTAATGGATGGGGGATTACACTAGCTCTGAAATAACTGATATGTAAATACCGTGAATGAAAATGAATGTGGGTTTCGGAAAAGGTAAAATCTATTTTGAAATGGTGTTGGATAACTTGTTTTAATTACATTAAAACAAGTAGTTGATTTATAAATGATGTTTCGAAATTAAATGGAATAATTATTATTAAATAATTTGGAGATATAAGAATTAATTTATAGGGAGGAATTGGGGAATCGTTTCAGAAAACGACGACATCATAGTACTAGATAACACCATTAGGAATTGGAACTAAAATTCATCAATGTTGAATGTATTAAAGTAATTTATTATAACCTGATAGGATAGTAAATAACTGGTTTTAAACCAATAAATTATAATAGGATATGAAGAAAATATTTAGTTATAAACTTGATATTGATTTAATAAGAAGCTGACTTAGAAACAGAGTTTATCAAATGAAATGGGAATATGGCAGCATATTGCAATAGTTATAAAAGGGAATATAGCAGCGTATTGCATTAGTGATAAAAGGAAATATAGCAGCGTATTGAAATAGTTATAAAGGGGAATATAACAGCGTATTGCATTAGTTATAAAAGGAAATATGTCAACGCATTGAAATAGTTATAAAGGGGGAATATATCAGCATATTGCATTAGTTATAAAGGGAAGTAAAAGAAGAGTTTATAGAAATATGGGAAACTAGAAAGTTAGTATTAAATAAAAGGGCTAGTGTTTGTGTGATGTTTGGTTGTACATTTGAATGGATGTTTGTCTCTACTTTGATAGTTAAATAACCGACTATCGAAGTGTTTTGACCATCGTTGTCAATACGAAGAGACCGGTTGGATTTATTAGTCGAAAACCACTCCGTATAGGCATAAGCGCTGCGAATTAGATGCTGCTGAAGATAATTGAAGATGAAGTGAAGTGCAAGGGTCGTCCTGTTCCAGAATAGGTGTTTTTGTTTGTCCAGTCCCAGGACAACATGTATGGACGAGTGTCTGACAGAGTATACCTAACAAATCACGTATGGTTTGATCTTTTAATGGTATTACATCTGGTGGCGGAGGAATTCGTTCCTCTTAGCTTTTTATACCCATAATATTTTTGGAAATCGATCAGTGAATTGACGGGTTTGACGATGTGGCATTCAAAGTGAATGGTAATCAGATGTTCTGAAGATAGACGTAACCCCTAGCCTCACAACCAGGAAGTAACAAAAGCTGGGCTAGGCAGCATGGCTAGTTGGGTCATCCCCAAGCATGGTGTATTGTCACCGGTCAAGAGAAATTTCATATTTGTTCTTCTTTTTCGATTTTGTATCTTCGGATTACGGTTGGATGGCCAACAAATGTGGGTGGCAATATATTCGTTACACTCAAGCTAAATGAGTGGTCGGTCATGTGTGGCCGGGTTGCAAGACGTTCTTGTTGAACCTGCAGTGTATACCCTCTAGAGTACACTGATCAGAAGGTGCTCCCATACCTTGTCTATTGGAATCCATTTTCCAATAAGCGCCCTGCGGTTTATGATTTTATACTATATATATGTGGAACGTGAGATGCAAGCGTTCTGCTACTTGGATATTTATGTGTTTAGACATTATCACATTATCGCTGGTTTTGATATCAAAGTATTTAGGATTATGGTAAGGTAAAAACCGTCCATGTTTATGTGTGGGCTTGTCCTACTATTATCTTCTTATTTGAAAAGGATTTTCAAAGTTAAACAGTATGGTTGGAATTTACTTACACCAGTCCCATGACTGACCCAGAGTTTATTTTGTTGTTTTCCTTAAACTCTTGGGTACCCAAATTTGTACGGGCAGTCAAGTGTTTCAGGCTTTTACAGATACATTTGGAGGAGCTCGAAGCAGGAGATTTCACCATTAGTTATTTAGAGATTTTTCCACTGTGATATATCATGTGTTACACTCTGATATGGTATGTATATAAAATTACAGTTATGTAATTCAAAGTTATGTATATAATACATTTTATTTCGTTCTGCTGTGAGATTCGTGTTTACTCTAATGCTGTTCAGTTGTCTTCTTCTTCTTCTTCTTCTATTCTATTAGTTCTATCTTTTCTATCTCATCCTCTAATTTCTTCCTATTAATGATCTGAATTTTCGTGCACTTTGAGTTGAATGTGTGGGATATTAGTCAGCTCAAATTGGTATGGATTTTCGGGCCATTACAATTGGTATCAGAGCACAAGATTAAGTGATTACCTTGGCTCTGTGGCGTGACTCAGTAGAGATGGGGATAGTAACACCCTAGATTGAGTATGAGTGTATATATATATGAGCGCATATTTGTAAATTAAAAATTGTTTTATATTATGTTGACTGGTCAGTCGAGTGGTTTACGAATTCTGGTCGAAACAGTTATGCAAACTGTGTCGATAGGTGTTTCTAAACTCTTGAATAGAG
This sequence comes from Allium sativum, assembly GCA_030737875.1. Taxonomy (NCBI): domain Eukaryota; kingdom Viridiplantae; phylum Streptophyta; class Magnoliopsida; order Asparagales; family Amaryllidaceae; genus Allium; species Allium sativum. The sequence goes on from CM060920.1 coordinate 919,451,738, forward strand.
TAATTTGACACAGTATGTTTTTAAAAAAGGGTAAATAAAATAATTTTACCCAAAAATACATTTCGATATAAAGAAAGCATATATATTGGGATTATCTAATATATTGAATGTGTTGGTTGAAATTATGATCGAATAAGATTTATAATTGAGTTGGTTATATAATTAACCAATCAAAATTTTATATAAGTATAATATGCAAAATCAGATGAACAGAATCTGAATTTAAACCCAGAATTGAAATAAAACTCTAGAAACTTGGAAAAGAGTTGGAAATAATATTTGGATTAAATATATGGGAAATTTAAAATCCTGGGAGAGATTTGAAATTGTTTTCTAAGCATTTTGAAAAATATTCTGAAATGAATTTTGAAAAGTAATATAGTATTGAACTCACTTTGATCACTGGAAAATAAATTCTGACGATGACGGCCGCATTATCAGTGTTTATTTTCGAGTTCTAAGTGACAGACTACTACCAAAGATTTTGTTTTTGAATTATTGTTAGGAAACAAGTTGTCAGAAATTCAAATGTTATGAATAATGTATGATTTCAAACTGATTTGAAATAAATCCCAAGAATTTGAATTCTGAAATAAAGATTTAACTTATGAAGTTAAAATGGAAAAAGTGGAACTTATACTAAGATAAAAAAAATTGAACTAAATTTGGAATGATCCAGAATGGAGAGTGTAAAATAGAAACATTGGAGATTCGAGTTATTAAAATGAATTGATTCTTGGAGAATAAGAATCGAATTTTGAATTTGGAGATGAAGATAACTGATTTGAGAAATAATTTAGTAAATGAAATTGAAACCGAAGTTGAATTGGAATGTAACTCGGACGTCAGCGAATGATTGGATTGGAGAAGGCCCAGAGTGGAATGTTGTTGTAATATCGAATAAGCCGTGCAGAGGAGATGCTGGCAAAATTCTTCGAAAATTCGAGCTATTAGGAAATTTTCAGAATTTTGAATATTCGAAATAAAAAGGAATTAAAATTTAATTGGAATTAACTAGTTCAGTTGAGAAGTAAACCAAAAGGATTTTTAACATGTTCACAACAGAGATTGTAGCATTTTCCCCATCTTATCAATTTCGAGGACGAAATTATTTTAAGGGGGAAAGAATGTAATGTCCCGCATTTTTTTTCGGTTTGTATGTGAATATTTAAATCATTTTAAATATTGAATTCGTGATATAAGTGGATGTGTATATTAATTAAAACGAAGTTGAAGATATAAAAATATATATTAAATATAATTGAGCTCATAATGACGCTGTAGTTCATAATTTAACGTTATGAACTTCAACTGAGTATACAGGACCCACTTTAATTCGGATTTCTTCGAAACAAGAAACATTGGAATCTGTTGAACTGTATCTTTCTAACAGAAGTGAAAAACCAAGATTTCGTGTTACAGATTGTGAGTTATGTCCAAATCAAATATTCAAATAATCGTTGTAAAATCGTTTATCGACCGTAACAGTTTAGCTGAAATAATTAGATATCGGATTCGAATCTGGACAAGGTTCTTTTGGGACGTAGTGATAATTTAATTTTTAGAATTTTACTGCAATTTTTAATTAATAAAATACACAAGTTCTTATTTGAAGTATTTTGCACCCTTTATCAGTATTTCGGTGTTTCAAAATATGAGTCAACCTACCGATATTATTATATTTTTGAGATCGTGACACCTCGTAGAGCACGACTGTACTTTTATTTCTGTCCGTACGTAAGTGTAATTTTAGGAACACCGTGGCTACATACATGGTGGTGAGACAAACCAGACATCTTTACTTTATGTATATCAAAAAGGAAAAAATTAAATATAAAAAGAGACAAAGCCTTTGTACCTAAGAAAACCCTATTACTTTATACAAAAGAAATCACTTATAAAAGAAATATCCAAACCCTTTTGCTACAGCCGACCCTAAGGGACATAGACTACACTATATTTCTTAACTATGAAGCATCCTCGTAGGTATATTTTTATATATATGCAAGGCGTACTACTCTATACACCAATATAAGCCTATGATAAGGCAAAATCAACACTGAAAACAATAAAGGTACCAACCTAAGATGCTATCTCCATACCCTATTCTTGTATCAGTAGCAAAACGTGGGAACAAGACTGTCCTCGTATCAAAACCCTTAAAAGAAAATATATTAAAACCTATATCTTCTTGCCAAAGTAATAGGGTAGACTTACCCTAAAAACTAGACAAGTAAGCTTCATCAATGAGTTTTTAAATCAAAGCCACACATACCCCTAACATAACAGCTATTAGCCTAATACTTACATGCGAAGGAACTCAACCAATATAAATACGGAGCCCTTGTTTCCATAAATCAGAAAATCGAAATAACAAAAGAAAATAATTAAATACAAAAGCATCGGTGAAATAGAGGATGCGGTCCATAACTAAGTGAGGCCAGCTAGGCATTAATGGTTTGAGGAACACAGGCGGGTCATGAGTTGTAAGTATGGATGCAACGGAGGCTTGGACGTATTGGGGGTAGTTGAAAGGAGAGATGCATGGGTTGGAGACGTTGTCGACAAGGTGGGATGGAGGGTTGTACAGTCCATGAAGGTGCTGGAGTTCTCGCGCAAGCGTTTGCCAGAATGCGGTAGACATATTGTAACACCCCGTATTTTTTTTAATATAATTAAATATGAAATAAAATATATGAAAATATGCTTATGATAGGTAAATAATGGTGATGCATAAGGAGAATTAATTAATGCATGGAAGAGAAGAAAAATTAATTTGATAACGGCGTATGTAACGGAAAAGATAGTAAAATAAGGATAACTAATTAAAGAATTAGGAATTAGGTAAAATGGACATCACCATTGCGTTCCTCTCGGAAAAATACGCGAAATAGAGTTCGAGTTTTCGAAAATCGGAGTCCGTATGACCAAGATTTCAACAGACTTTTTGGCAGACTGACCCAGGTCGACCATAGTGTCGACACTATAGTCGACCTGCCCCCCCCCCCCGGTCGACTATAGTGTCGACCCCCCCTCTGTACAGGTCGATCTGGTCGGCTTGGGGTGGCCCAGAACCCATTTTTGAGGCCCGGGATGAGTTTTGATGGTCCGGATTGACTCTAGGGTTGATCTAATGGCCTAAATGAGTTTCCTACACCTATAAAATAACACCTAGACCTAGCCTAACTCACACAAATCATTCTTACACCGTTATGCTGCTAAAATCTCTCTTGAGCCATGGCAGCCGTTCCAAATTAAAGCTTAAGCGTCCAAACTCAAATCAAATCAAAGATCAATGCTTCTACAACAAATTCAAGGGGATAGATCAATGACACTGAAACTTTCTAAGACAAATTCACTTCTTAATTCATTAGCCATTCTCTGTAAGTGCTAGTTATTTTCAGATCTAAATATTTAATTTTAATATGGGCATGAAATGAAGTGGAATTGAATCTAAGTATGTTTATCGATTCAGATCTATTCCTGTTGCTTTTTGAATCTTTAGTTTTGAGGCTTGTCTACCTTTATTCGCATGACAAGTTTGTGATTTATTCAACAGTTTCCTTGATTCGTAATGATGTCATCATCAAGTTGTAATCTTTATGCCTATCATGATGTTGTTTTCTCTCTGATCTATTTATTATGCAAATTTCTATCTTCCTCTATTTATTTTCTTTTGATGAACCTTGGTCTACTTCGTACCTTGGCCTAAAATCACGATTCGCATACGAGATGTATACGGGGGAATAATGGGATTACTGCCTATAAGAATATGATTAATAATTGGCAACATGAAATTGGATATTATCATTTAATTTGCAAGTTTGGGGTAGATCTGTAAAGTTTGGTATAATCTTGTTATGATAAAATTTGCATAAATATTATATACATGGAATTCGACACCAATTGGATCTATGTAATGTAACATGAAATTTGGTATATATAACATGTATGTAATTTGGCATGTAAAATAAAATTATGATTTTTGGAGCCTATGTAAATTAAATCAAAAGATTGGGCTTATGTTAATTAGGCATATGTAGATTTGGGGAATTTGAGCATGAAAGCGATTGTAAACTTTATAATTGGCATAAACATGTATTATGAACTTGGGCAACTGGCATGTATTGAAACAAAAAAGATTATAGTTTGGGATAACTACATCATGAATCATCGGATTTGAGTTTATTGGGTATAAAACTTGATACATGTCATTTTGGCTAGATCTTGACATATGTAAAAAGGCATGAAACATGGTATATATGTAAACTGACTAGAATTGGGTACATATATTAGTAGCCTTAAAAGAGGGATAAATATAAATTGAGATAAGTTGCCTTTAATGGCCTAAGATAAATTGTGGTAAAATTGGTATGATTTTGCATACCATTAATTGATGGACAAAATTGAGTCAATTATGGACATCGTTAAATTAGGAATAGATTGATAATTTGAATAGGGGAAATAAATTCAAATTAGGGTAAAAGATTATAAGTAATAATAAATGCTTAGGACACGAGGTTGGACTCATTTGTGACGTAAGCCTGCCCGGAACCGCCCGGCGAATCCAGTAGTCACAAATGTCAGCCCAATGTGAGAGGTCCTAGGCCCAAATTAAAAGCGTAACAGTTGTAAAGACACGAGGTTAGACTATTTTATGGTGTAAGACTGCCCGGACCCGCCTGGCAAATCCAGCTGCCATAAATGTCAGTCTAATGTGAGAGGTCTTTATAAGGTTACGACCTTAATGAATTAAGAAATACTTAACCAGATAAACATGTGGTGGGACATGGGGGTTAAGTGGGTGACATGTGGAAATACGAATAGTAATACTTAACTAACGTAACATGGTAATTAGACCAGTGGGTAGGGTTAAGTAAACAAGAACACTTAACTAATATGATATAAATAGGTGGGTTAAGTAATATGATTAGGTTAATCTGGACACTTAACCAATTTAATAAGTTGACTACGTGAGTGGGTAAGGTTAAGCAAATGTTTAACCATTATAACATGATTAAACTGGACTAGAGAGTGAGGTTAAGTTAATGAGAACGCTTAACTAATACGATGGGTTAATTAGACAAGTGGTTGTGGTTAAGTAGTAACACTTAACCAACATAACAGGACAAGCGGGTGGGTTAAGTTAACTTGAATAAGTTGATAACACTTAACCATTATAATATGACTAGTGGATGAGGTTAAGTTAACATGCACTTAACCAATCTGATGTGAGGCGTGGTAGGGTTAAGTAACACATGGGGTTAAGTTAACAAGAAAATTCTTAATCAATGTAACCAGATAGACGAACAGGGTTAAGTTAATAAACCACACTTATCCAATCAAACATAATAAGCGAGAAAGGTTAAGTTAACTAAGGTAAACACTTAACCATGGTAACATAACGAGTAGAAGGGCTAAGTACATATCGGGTTGGTGGGTAATATTAGTAAATATAGGCCCACATACACTTAACCATTAAATACACATGCTTGAATCAGTAGCGGGGTTAAGTACACATTGGGGTTGGTGGGTAATATCAGAGAATATAGGCCCACAGACTTAACCATTAGAAAAACCTAGTAATGGGGACCCATTTCAGCAGTAACCCACATTAGGTATCAACGGAACCCTGAGCTAGGCAGGGTGGGGCACGATTACTGGGCTGATTATAAGAGGTCAAATTAGCGGCGGTTGGTGCAGCAGTGTAGGTTCTAACGGAGTGCGGGCGTGCACACACTTCGGCGCATAAAATTTAGCCACTGGGCATCAGTAGGTATAAAGCTGTGCATCTTGATTGTGTCAGGGTTGCCACCATGGGACTTGATACACCCCATGGTGGAACCAGCACAGGTATCTACAAGTAGGGGGCCATGTGACACAAACAAGAACTAGGTCAAGTAGGGAGCCGATCGATAAGGTAGTAAGGGTGCATCGAATATATACATGGCCATTGGGGTGATCGAGGTGGAATCCTCAAAATTGATGTACACCTGAAGGCCACCATAATTGCGGGGATTGGGATCACGTTGTAATTATTATATAACACGGGCTACCAGTTGGGACACTAGTAGGGGGTACGGATCCTTGTTACACAGGACACTAGTTGGGATACCAGTAGGAGTACAGATCATTCCATGTAAGACACTTATGAGGATGCTAGTTAGGTGGTGCAGAGCTAATAGATATCGTTTTAATGGTAAAGCTTAGAAACCTTGCGATGTTATTCTTGATAGAAACCATACGGTGGGATACTTGATAGGAATTATGGGATGTTATACTTGTTTCATCGTGCCCGAAGTTTATCTTGTTACCTTAGTTTATCTTGTTATCATAGTTTATCTTGTTATCTTAGTTTATCTTGCCTACCTTGTCATCATGCTTATGTTTACTTTCAGTTTATTCATGCCATGTTATCTTTATCTATTTTTATGCTGAAAGTCACTAGGACTTACTCAGTCTTTATGACTGACCCGCTTTGTTTCACCTCTTTTTCTTCCATCCCCCCCCCCCCCCCCAGGTTCACAGGGTGGGAATACAGCTTAGTTCGGATCTTACCAAGCTCCAAGGATCTTTCATGTATGGCTTGGATTTCTCTTGGCAATGACTTTCCTTGCTTTATTGGGGAATACTGCAGTTTTTTTTATGCTTCTTTGTTTTTGAGCAAGACAGATATTTTTACTATGAAATTGGGTATTGGGAGTTGATGGGCTTTTCTTGTAAACATAGGCTTTTCTTGTAAACATTTATATTTAACAAATGATTTGAAGTACTTCCACTTTATTTTCCGCTATTTTATGTATGTCTATCTTGTAATATTTCTGTTCCAGTGCCCATAATACTCCATTGAAGTTAAGGCATTCCCTTTGTGAGTGACCTTAACAGATGTGGGGTGTTACATTTGGTATCAGAGCAGAAGGTTACCAGAATGGGCAAAAGTTTTCAAAAACCTTCTGAACTGGTTTTCAAAACATTTACAAAGAAGGAAATTTTCAAGAAAATTTTGTTTTGATTAAAAGGCGTATTCCCCAAAGCCATATGCTCTATCTTTTGATTCTCTCTTGAAATCTCTTATCTCTCTTTTCACCATAGTTTCGTAGGCATCCGACACATGTCGGAGGGCAAAGGAGTGCCCAACCTCCGTTTGTAACCGTGGTAGTTCCATCTGCATCTAATCTTATTTCAAGTTGGGTAGAGTGCCGTGCGTTGGAGGTAGCTTCGAGAGACTTGTCAACAAACTATACATGGACAGTAAGAACAAGGAACTAGTTGTTATAGCTTAATCCACGAAGGAGGAAAAAGGTGAAAGGAAAGAGGCCTAAGTGAAAGAATAGAAAAACCCATGACAAGAGAGAGTATCTTTAGTGAGAAGGGACATGTAGTTAAGTATTATAGGACAAGGGCAAGGGACAAGATTGTCGAGAGGGCAATTGTATGCTCTCACTACTAGCGTACCTAAGAGAGTGGTAACGTTGCTGTTAAAAGTTTAGCTTTTCCTTTCTATCATCCCACTATAACTTTGTTTTTGTACATCGCATCCTTTTAATTCTGCTTCTAAAGTTGAGTCTCTACACCTTAGTACTAGTATGGTAGAGGATCCCATTTTTTTTCTCAAATCCTGTTGGGGAAATCGGCTCATTTATTCATGACTTGTTTGGATTTGAGAATGTCTATGCTAAGTGTTGAGTCTAGAAGTAATGTTTATGTTTTGGGCTATGGGTTGATTCTAGTGATGGAGTGGTTATCCAGTAAGGGTGACCTTCTCGGTTTTGAAAAGAGGGTAGTTAGACTCTTGACTTGCCTCGGTAATACCCTCGAAGTCGCATGTAACCTTTAGGGTTCTATCATGATTTGTTACCTAGAATCTCTTGACACATTTATTAGTAATTTGTAATCCGCTCGAGTAGTGTTCGCCACTAAGGTGGATGGGTCATTTCGCTTATGCATGAGTTGTAGAGAATCACCTTAGTAAGTACATTTGGCAGCATGGTTGGCATTTATTTTCAAGAGATAGTTCTTCTGCGTGGAATACCTGATAGTAAGTGGAAGAGATCCAAGATTCACTAGTGAATTTTGGAGAGCTTGCATGAAACCATGAGTACGCCGTTATGTTTGAGCCGAGTATACTAGAAGTAGAGTAAGTGAAAGAGGAACGAGAGGCAACAGTGAAATAGGTTCCAACTCATATTTTGGAAACAAGAATTAAGAAGCTACAAAATTGTGAAGTTAAAGACGGACAAAGCACAATGGAGTTAAGCTCAAGGAAATGCGACTTAGAAGATTGAAGACTAGATTCGTGCATCATATCTCTTCTTAAGATTATATCCTTGATCCATTTCTTCCTGTAGAGCTTACTCACATGCTATCTTTTGTGTATATCCTCTCGGTCCTATTCTCAATCCTATTTCTATTGCGAACCTCATAGGGAGTATTACTCGTCTGTTAGTAATATATGTTGGGGCTTGAGGATGCCCGTCGGGTGGACTAAACTTTTTTTTGGGTTTTATAGGATACGGGTTTGTCTTAGGAAGGGATTCCCTTGTGACCTAAAAGGAGTCCATCATGCTTAGTTTCCTAAAATCATATATAGTGGTTGGGTTGAGTAATTCTTTGGATGTCAGTCTGATGTTGATTTCGGTCTTCGGGGCTGATGCTTAGAGAGTTCTTCTCCTAATCAATATATATGTGTCATAGATTTCCAGTTTTGACATTGCCTAATGGGCACAAAGTTTTTACTTGCTTCTATCATTCGACTATACCTTTAGATAGGAACAATTGGGTGTAAACATGTGTTTGAGACATGTTATGATTGATGGTTGCAAGTGGTTGCAAGTGGTTGCTAGTGGTTGCTCGTGGATGCATTTACACACATTAGGCACTCGATCGGCTCAATCACCTTTCATATTGCATATGCATGAGTGTTTACACTTGTTTTTAGATGAAATTGAATGTGTTATCATGTGAATGTTGCATATGGATGGATGTTTGTGCACACATATAGTGTTTATGTGACTAGGACTATTTGCATACATGTTGGACTCATGACACTAAACATATTTTGCATTTAGAAGATCAATCAGGCTTGATCATTTGCATTAGACAAGGAACATATACACACACTTCTTGCATATGTTCATATAGCATTAGAAATCTCTTAAGGACAATGAATGCCTGTGATTGATGATTGAGTAGATGGATGATGGATGGTAGGACACATTCTTCTTAACTTGAAGATTTCGGGGACGAAATCCTTTATGGAGGGGAGAATGTAACACCCCGTATTTTTTTTAATATAATTAAAAATAAAATAAAATATATGAAAATATGCTTATGATAGGTAAATAATGGTGATGCATAAGGAGAATTAATTAATGCATGGAAGAGAAGAAAAATTAATTCGATAACGGCGTATGTAACGGAAAAGATAGTAAAATAAGGATAACTAATTCAAGAATCAGGAATTAGGTAAAATGGACATCACCATTGCGTTCCTCTCGGAAAAATACGCGAAACAGAGTCCGAGTTTTCGAAAATCGGAGTCCGTATGACCAAGATATGGCCAAAACAAGATTTCAGCAGGCGTTTTGGCAGACTGACCCAGGTCGACCATAGTGTCGACACTATAGTCGACCTGTCCCCCCCCCCCTCCCCCCCAGGTCGACTATAGTGTCGACCCCCCTCTGTACAGGTCGACCTGGTCGGCCTGGGGTGGCCCAGAACCCATTTTTGAGGCCCGGGATGAGTTTTGATGGTCTGGATTGATTCTAGGGTTGATCTAATGACCTAAATGAGTTTCCTCCACCTATAAAATAACACCTAGACCTAGCCTAACTCACACAAATCATTCTTACACCGTTATGTTGCTAAAATCTCTCTTGAGCCATGGCCGCCGTCTCCAAATTAAAGCTTAAGCGTCCAAACTCAAATCAAATCAAAGATCAATGCTTCTACAACAAATTCAAGGGGATAGATCAATGACACTGCAACTTTCTAAGATAAATTCACTTCTTAATTCATTAGCCATTCTCTGTAAGTGCTAGTTATTTTCAGATCTAAATATTTAATTTTAATATGGGCATGAAATGAAATGGAATTGAATCTAAGTATGTTTATCGATTCAGATCTATTCCTGTTGCTTTTTGAATCTTTAGTTTTGAGGCTTGTCTACCTTTATTCTCATGACAAGTTTGTGATTTATTCAGCAGTTTCTTGATTCGTAATGATGTTATCATCAAGTTGTAATCTTTATGCCTATCATGATGTTGTTTTCTCTCTGATCTATTTATTATTCAAATTTCTACCTTCCCATATTTATTTTCTTTTGATGAACCTTGGTCAACTTCGGACCTTGGCCTAAAATCGCGATTCGCATACGAGATGTATACGGGTGAATAATGGGATTACTACCTATAAGAATATGATTAATAATTGGCAACATGAAATTGGATATTATCATTTAATTTTCAAGTTTGGGGTAGATCTGTAAAGTTTGGTATAATCTTGTTATGATAAAATTTGCATAAATATTATATACATGGAATTCGACACCAATTGGATCTATGTAATGTAACATGAAATTTGGTATATATAACATGTATGTAATTTGGCATGTAAAATAAAATTATGAGTTTTGGAGCCTATGAAAATTAAATCAAAAGATTGGGCTTATGTTAATTAGGCATATGTAGATTTGGGGAATTTCAGCACGAAAGCGATTGTAAACTTTATAATTGGCATAAACATGTATTATGAACTTGGGCAACTGGCATGTATTGAAACAAAAAAGATTATAGTTTGGGATAACTACATCATGAATCATCGGATTTGAGTTTATTGGGTATAAAACTTGATACATGTAATTTTGGCTAGATCTTGACATATGTAAAAAGGCATGAAACATGGTATATATGTAAACTGACTAGAATTGGGTACATATATTAGTAGCCTTAAAAGAGGGATAAATATAAATTGAGATAAGTTGCCTTTAATGGCCTAAGATAAATTATGGTAAAATTGGTATGATTTTGCATACCATTAATTGATGGACATAATTGAGTCAATTATGGACATCGTTAAATTAGGAATAAATTGATAATTTGAATAGGGGAAATAAATTCAAATTGGGGTAAAAGATTATAAGTAATAATCAATGCTTAGGACACGAGGTTGGACTCATTTGTGACGTAAACCTGCGCGGAACCGCCCGGCGAATCCAGTAGTCACAAATGTCAGCCCAATGTGAGAGGTCCTAGGCCCAAATTAAAAGCGTAATAGTTGTAAATACACGAGGTTAGATTCTTTTATGGTGTAAGACTGCCCGGACCCGCCCGGCAAATCCAGCTGCCATAAATGTCAGTCTAATGTGAGAGGTCTATATAAGGCTACGGCCTTAATGAATTAAGAAATACTTAACCAAATAAACATGTGGTGGGACATGGGGGTTAAGTGGGTGACATGTGGAAATACGAATAGTAATACTTAACTAACGTAACATGGTAGTTAGACCAGTGGGTAGGGTTAAGTAAACAAGAACATTTAACTAATATGATATAAATGGGTTGGTTAAGTAATATGATTAGGTTAATCTGGACACTTAACCAATTTAATAAGTTGACTACGGGAGTGGGTAAGGTTAAGCAAACGTTTAACCATTATCACATGATTAAACTGGACTAGAGAGTGAGGTTAAATTAATGAGAACGCTTAACTAATACGATGGGTTAATTAGACAAGTGGTTGCGGTTAAGTAGTAACACTTAACCAACATAACAGGACAAGCGGGTGGGTTAAGTTAACTTGAATAAGTTGATAACACTTAACCATTATAATATGACTAGTGGATGTGGTTAAGTTAACATGCACTTAACCAATCTGATGTGAGGCGTGGTAGGGTTAAGTAACACATGGGGTTAAGTTAACAAGAAAATTATTAACCAATGTAACCAGATAGACGAACGGGGTTAAGTTAATAAACCACACTTATCCAATCAAACATAATAAGCGAGAAAGGTTAAGTTAACTAAGGTAAACACTTAACCATGGTAACATAACGAGTAGAAGGGCTAAGTACATATCGAGTTGGTGGGTAATATTAGTAAATATAGGCCTACATACACTTAACCATTAAATACACATGCTTGAATCAGTAGCGTGGTTAAGTACACATCGGGGTTGGTGGGTAATATCAGAGAATATAGGCCCACAGACTTAACCATTAGAAAAACCTAGTAACGGGGACCTATTTCAGTAGTAACCCACATTAGGTATCAACGGAACCCTGAGCTAGGCAGGGTGGGGCACGATTACTGGGCTGATTATAAGAGGTCAAATTAGCGGCGGTTGGTGCAGCAGTGCAGGTTCTAACGGAGTGCGGGCGTGCACACACTTTGGCGCATAAAATTTAGCCACTGGGCATCAGTAGGTATAAAGCTGTGCATCTTGATTGTGTCAGGGTTGCCACCATGGGACTTTATACACCCCATGGTGGGACCAGCACAGGTATCTACAAGTAGGGGGCCGCATGACACAAACGATAACTAGGTAAAGTAGGGAGCCGATCGATAAGGTAGTAAGGGTGCATCGAATATATACATGGCCATTGGGGTGATCAAGGTGGAATCCTCAAAATCGATGTACACCTGAAGGCCACCATAATTGCAGGGATTGGGATTACGTTGTAATTATTATATAACACGGGCTACCAGTTGGGACACTAGTAGGGGGTACGGATCCTTGTTACACAGGACACTAGTTGGGATACTAGTAGGAGTACAGATCATTCCATGTAAGACACTTATGAGGATGCTAGTTAGGTGGTGTAGAGCAAATAGATATCGTTTTAATGGTAAAGCTTAGAAACCTTGCGATGTTATTCTTGATAGAAACCATGCGGTGGGATACTTGATAGGAATTATGGGATGTTATACTTGTTTCATCGTGCCCGAAGTTTATCTTGTTACCTTAGTTTATCTTGTTATCATAGTTTATCTTGTTATCTTAGTTTATCTTGCCTACCTTGTCATCATGCTTATGTTTACTTTCAGTTTATTCATGCCATGTTATCTTTATCTATTTTTATGCTGAAAGTCACTAGGACTTACTCAGTCTTTATGACTGACCTGTTTTGTTTCGCCTCTTTTTCTTCTGTCCCCCCCCCCCCGGTTCACAGGGTGGGAATACAGCTTAGTTCGGATCTTACCAAGCTCCAAGGATCTTTCATGTATGGCTTGGATTTCTCTTGGCAATGGCTTGCCTTGCTTTAATGGGGAATACTGCAGTTTTTTTTTATGCTTCTTTGTTTTTGAGCAAGACAGATATTTTTACTATAAAATTGGGTATTGGGAGTTGATGGACTTTTCTTGTAAACATAGGCTTTTCTTGTAAACATTTATATTTAACAAATGATTTGAAGTACTTCCACTTTATTTTCCATTGTTTTATGTATGTCTGTCTTGTAATATTTTTGTTCCAGTACCCATAATAATCCATTGAAGTTAAGGCATTCCCTTTGTGAGTGACCTTAACAGATGTGGGGTGTTACACATATGCTTGCGTGGGCCCTTAAAAATATATAAAGAGAGTGAGCAAAAACGTTTGATAATGAGTGCATGTGAGTGGAGGCTTCGGAAGCATTCCGTGGTGATGAAGTCTAAAAATACTAGGAGCAATTTTCAGTTGGTATGAATATGAAAGAGGGAGTACATGTGTGTGTTAACGGTGGCATTGCATGTTATTACATGCACTGGAAGGATTTATGTTTGGAGCGGACTTTGGTTTAGAGAGAAAGAAGTGAAACGTAAAAGAGGTAAGAAGAAGGGGCTTGTTCAAGTATGTGACGTTGTGGAGATGAGGTGGAGTCTTATGTGTGAAGGTGTATGGTATATTGAAGAAGGGGTGTTAGCTCGTAAGTTCTAAATTCTGGAACTAAGGAGAATGCGTTTCCTAATAAGTTTTATATTTTTGAGTTGGAAAACAAGTGCGATTCCAATATTGGAGGAATGACACAGTGTAATTTGAGCAAGCTGATCTGAACTTTTTGGGAAGTAGGGTGTAACGGGACTTGGTGCATGGAGTAGGGGTTGGGTGATGACCTGTACGAGTACAAGCGGTTATTTGTGTATATACGGTGGAAGAAAGAGGTTATCTTAATGACGTTGGGCTTATATATGTATACGGGTTTGGGCCTTGAAGTAATTTGGAGAAAGCCAAAAAAAGGAAGTGCGTGGAGTTAAGGATGTAAGGTGGTCATTTTTCTTGTTCATGGAGGAATAATAGAGCTGTTTCGGGTTGGAGAAGTAGTAAAAGTGAACGAGCTTTTATAAGAATGGAGATGGGCCGATATGTATGTACAGGGGCCTGTTCTATAATAGTTAAGTTTAATATGAAGTAGGAAAATTCAAGTAGGTGGAAGGATTAACGGTGTAGAACCGGTTGCTACAGAGAATCAGACAGTCTTATTTGAGGAAGAAGGAACCAGCATAAAGCTTTGTCATGAAATGTTTTAACGTGCAAGGAAGGGAGATTAATTAATGGCGGAGATTTAAGATGTAAGGAACCTGAAATAGTTACAAGGAAGAACAGGAAGAGGACAGGAGAGTGGAAGTTGAAGCGCAAATCAAATAGGAGAATTAAAGCGCTGGGTATAATCAACTGACACAAATCGTTATTTAACGGTTAACGCGCCAAGGTGAGTAAACTCACTAGCTCTGATCATTTTTATAATATTATAATCGTTATTTAATATTGATAAATAATGATTGAATGTTGTGCAATGGTTGCTTGGATGAATTGCTGATGAATTGGTTAAAATAATTATACCATTGTTTTCATATACTTCTCTATATGATAAAATAGATAGTCTGTTACTGATTGTTGTTTGTTGGGGATGGGGGATTACACTAGCTCTGAAATAACTGATATGTAAATACCGTGAATGAAAATGAATGCGGGTTTCGGAAAAGGGAAAATCTATTTTGAAATGGTATAGGATAACTTGTTTTAATTACATTAAAACAAGTAGTTGATTTATAAATGATGTTTAGAAATTAAATGGAATAATAATTATTAAATAATTTGGAGATATAAGAATGAATTTATAGGGAGGAATTGGGGAATCGTTTCAGAAAACGACGACATCATAGAACTAGATAACACCAGTAGGAATTGGAACTAAAATTCAACGATGTTGAATGTATTAAAGTAATTTATTATAACCTGATAGGATAGTAAATAACTGGTTTTAAACCAATAAAATAAGATACGAAGACAATATTTAGTTATAAACTTGATATTGAATTAATAAGAACCTGACTTAGAAACAGAGTTTATCATATGAAATGGGAATATGGCAGCGTATTGCAATAGTTATAAAGGGGAATATAGCAGTGTATTGCATTAGTGATAAAAGGAAATATAGCATCGTATTGAAATAGTTATAAAGGGGAATATAGCAGTGTATTGCATTAGTTATAAAAGGAAATATGGCAGTGCATTGAAATAGTTATAAAGGGGGAATATAGCAGCATATTGCATTTGTTATAAAGGGAAATAAAAGAAGAGTTTATAGAAATATGGGAAACTAGAAAGTTAGTATTAAATAAAAGGGCCAGTGTTTGTGTGATGTTTGGTTGTACATTTGAATGGATGTTTGTTTCTACTTCGATAGTTAAATAACCGACTATCGAAGTGTTTTGACCATCGTTGTCAATACGGAGAGACCAGTTGGATTTATTAGCCGAAAACCACTCTGTATAGTCATAAGCACTGCGAATTAGATGCTGCTGAAGATAATTGAAGATGAAGTGAAGTGCAAGGGTCGTCCCGTTCTAGAATAGGTGTTTTTGTTTGTCCAGTCCCAGGACAACTTGTACGGACGACTGTTTGACAGAGTATACCTAACATATCACGTATGGTTGATCTTTTAAAGGTATTACGTCTGGTGGCGGAGGAATTCATTCCTCTTAACTTTTTATACCCGTGATATTTTTGGAAATCGATCAGTGAATTGACGGGTTTGACAATGTGGCATTCAAAATGAATGGTGATCAGATGTTCTGAAGATAGACGTTGCCCCTAGCCTCACAACCAGGAAGTAACAAAAGTTGGGCTAGGCAGCATGTCTAGTTGGTTCATCCCCAAGCAGGGTGTGTTGTCACCGATCTAGAGAAAATTCATATTTGTTCTTCTTTTTCGATTTGGTATCTTCGGATTATGGTTTGATGGCCAACAAACGTGGGTGGCAATATATTCGATACACTCAAGCTAAATGAGTAGTCGGTCATATGTGGTCGGGTTGCAAGACGTTCTTGTTGAACCTGCAGTGTATACCCTCTAGAGTACACTGATCAGAAGGTGCTCCCATACCTTGTCTGTGGAATCCATTCTCCAATAAGCGCCCTACGGTTTATGATTTTATACTATATATATATGGAATGTGAGATGCAAGCGTTCTGCTACTTGGATATTTATGTGTTTAGATATTATCATAATATCACTGGTTTTGATATCAAAGTATTTTGGATTATAGTAAGGTAAAAACCGTCCATGTTTATGTGTGGGCTGGTCCTACTATTATCTTCTTGTTTGAAAAGGATTTTCAAAGTTAAACAGTGTGGTTGGAATTTACTCACACAGTCCCATGACTGACCCAGAGTTTATTTTGTTGTTTTCCCTAAACTCTTGGGTGCCCAAATTTGTACGGGCAGTCAAGTGTTTCAGGCTTTTACAGATACATTTGGAGGAGCTCGAAGCAGGAGACTTCACCATTATTTATTTATAGATTTTTCCGCTGTGATATATAATGTGTTACACTCTGATATGGTATGTATATAAAATTAAAGTTATGCAATTCAAAGTTATGTATATAATACATTTTATTTCGTTCTGCTGTGAGATTCGTGTTTACTTTGATTCTGTTCAGTTGTGTTCTTCTTCTTCTTCTTCTTCTTCTTCTATTCTATTAGTTCTATCTTTTCTATCTCATCCTCTAATTTCTTTCTATTAATGATCTGAATTTTCATGCACTTTGAGTTGAATGTGTGGGATATTAGTCAGCTTAAATTGGTAAGGATTTTCGGGCCATTACAATAGTCCATTGGTGCCATGACTGGGAATAACTTATCATTTCCTTTATATGTGTGCTTGTGATCTCAGAAGTATCCTTTCAGTAAGATGGATGTTGGACCTCTCGGTAATGTAGGAAGGGAGTGTTGAATTATTATCGAGTTCGTTAACCTTAGGGAACCATGATTTGATTACAAGGTTAGGTAGTTTCGGTTAGACTAACGATGGCCCTATCGGACGGTCAAAGTAGGATTTAGGGACTTAGCTAGATTAAGTGACCTCAAGAAATCATCGATAGTCGATATTCTATAAGGTTGCGGATATCTTGATTCCAACATTGACTTAAATGGAAATCATTAACTTTTGTAATTTAAGAGGTATCATGGCTGGATTCTTTCATTATGCAACCATCGGGTTGGAACTACAAAGTTATGACAATAATATAATAATAGCCAAATAATTATGACTTCGTTACCTTTATTTCTTGGGAAAAACCCTTTATTGATAATCTCTGCAATTATTGAATCCTTTTTCCGTAAATCAATATAGATAATTGGGTCTACTACTAACTCATAATTACAGGATTGAGAAAGTGAGAAGTTCGACCCCGATTATGGACCCACGAGGTTGTATTTGCAGGTGTAGGTTGGCCCTTTCTTTCCTATTTGGGCTTCGTCCCGACTTTTTGGTAATATCTTCATCTTGGGAAAACCTATTTTTCAAAACTTCGGTATTATAAGAATTTCGAGTAAAATATTCGTCAAAAGATACGGGAAGCAATCCTATTTTATTAGTTCTTTTATTATAAATACGATAAGCTTTGCTTCGATCTGAATATCCTTGAAATATTCCTTCATCGATTTGGAATCAAAATTTCCAGATTGATCTTTAGTATTTAAAATAAAACGTTTTGAACCAAAATCTTAAAATATGAAATATTTGGTTTTCTTTCGTTAAAATGTTCACATGGAGTATTTTTTTGTGAGTGGTCGAATGGAAATACAATTCAAAACATAATAAACTATTGCGGCTGCTTCTGCCTAGAAATGTTTTGGTAATGAACTTCCATTCAACAATGTTCTAGCGCATTATTGTAATGTTCGAATTTTCCGTTCTACAACTTCATTTTGTTGTGGAGTTCTAGGAATCGAAAAATTATGAATTACTCCTTTCTTCTTACAATTTAAATAGAACTTTTCATTTTCAAATTCTCCTCCATGATCACTTCTTTAATTTTTAAACCTGTCAAATTTTGGATTTGTTTTTCAAATATTTTAAAATTATTAAAAGTATCACTTTTATTTTTCAAAAATATTTTCCAAGTATATCTTGAAAAATCATTAACCATTGAAAACACATATCTATTTATGGACTAAATTTGAGTTGGTCCAAATAATCCATATGTAGTAATTCATGTTGTTGTAATTTTGAAATAACATTTCTAGATTTAAAAGAAGATTTCATTAATTTTCCTAATTGATGTGCATCGCATGAATTTTCCAATTTAAATTTCATTTTTTGGTAAACCTCTTACGAGTTCTTATTAATCGTTACAAAATTAATGTTATAAAATCTCTTACGCCATAACCAATGAGCTTTATCTTTGGCTAGTAAGCACATACATGGATCATTATTAACTTTCATATTTAAAATATAAATATTTTTATCTCTATTACCTTTGAAAATAAGGCTTTGATTTTAGTTAAAAATACTGCATTTTTTTCAAAAAATGATATTTTAAAACTTAATCGCATAACTGACTAATACTTAATAAATTATGTTTTAAATTCTTAACTAGTAACACATCAGTAATAAGAGGTAAATTAGATATACTGCGATTTCTCACATCGCCTTTGCCAATGATATATCCTTTGGAATTATTTCCAAATGTGACAGTTCCTCCTTTTGAGTAGATAATATTGGTTAGCATTTCTTTGCCTCTTGTCATATGTTTTGAGCTACTGCTATCGAGTATCCATTTCCTCTATTTTTTAGTGGGACCTGAAAAAAATATGTAATAGATGTTGGTACCCACTTCCTCAGTTAGGGTCCTAAGAATTAAGTCTTAGGAAACCAAACCCAAGAGGGTTAACTGTCCCTTTTAAAAATATAATCAATATTATTATGAACATATTCTAAGAAAGTTTTAAAATATTTATTCCTAACCAAATAATTATTTATTTTAGGAACCCATATACTTACGGTTTTAGAATCCTTCCTCTTAGTTGAAAAAGTTTCAGGTTTCTTTACAGAAGGTGTTACTGTTTTGCTATATCTAGCCTTTTCTTGGATTTCTTAGAGATACTAGTTTTCTGCATATATCATAATCCCTTTCTACTAGAAGTAGGTTGAGAATTTTCTAAAATCTTAGATAAATTCTCTCTTCCTTTGTTGAAATTACTAACATTTTTAGAAATATCATCTAGTTTTACCTTAACACTAGGGTTACCTAATTCTATGATTTTAATTCTAGTATTTAGCTCACGATTTTCAGAAGCAAGCAGATTGTTCTTTTCTTTTTGAGTTCCAACTTCTTGACTCAATAAGGAAAGTTGAGAATTTGCATTAGATAAAGATTCTTGTAATTTTCTAATTTTCATCCTCTAATATCTCTTTTTCATCTTTCAGCAAATCTCTTTCAAATTCTTCCTTTTCCTTATCCTCATTTGCTTGTTTAAATTTTATTTTAAAATTATTTCTAGATTCTAATATTTCAGTATTTTTTTCTACCATATCTTTGAAAGTAAAATCACTAACCTCGGTTTCTTTTGCCATGAAGCACACATTAGCTTGTTCATTATCACTTTCAGAAGATGAAGAATCTGAATGATTCCAAGTTACTGGGGAAGCTCTCTTCTTTTAATCTTTCATGTTTTTGATGTATTGTTCTTTCTTTTGTTCTGGACAATGTTTTTGATAATGACCAGTTTTGTGACAACCAAAGCATTCAAATAAAGATGGAGCAGCTTTATCATTAGTATTCTTGAGATTTTTCTTTCCATTGTTCTTGAATCCCTTCTTGTATTTCAGAAATTTTATGAAATTTAAAGCTAAGTCTTCTTCTTCATCTAAATCTGATTCATCTTTTTCTACATGGAAAGCTAAATTCTTTTTTGTCTTGTGCATGAACCTTTTTAGCCTGGAAATTCACATCATATGACATTAGGTTTACTATCAACTCTTCAGCTTGCATGGTTGAGAGACCATTAGCTTCTTCGATAGCCAAGACCTTTCTTTCCTACTCGTCCATTAAAGAGTTTAGGATCTTTGATACAATATCAAAATCAGAATATTTTTCACCTAAGCCAAATAATGAATGATAAATTTTTTGAAAGCTAGAATATATATAATTGATAAATTCAATTTCATTCCTTTTAAAGTTTTGAAATTGATTTTTAAGCATGAATACCATGCTTTGTTCAATCTTGCTAGTTTTTTCGTGTGTAATTTTGAGTGTTCGCCAAATTTCATATGCAATATTGCACACACAAATTCGGTTAAACTAATTTCTATCCAAAGCACAATGCAACATATTCATGGCTTTAGCATTTGCAGTAATTTCTATTTTTTCATTATCTAACCATTTGAAGTAATTTATAGTGGGTTGTGTATATTCTTTTTGAGTAATATTCCAAGATTCAAAACCATTTTGCTTACATATATATATATATATATATTCCCATACGTGTTTCTCAATAACTATAGTTCATGCAATTAAAAAAAAGGTCGTGAAGTAGATTGAACTTTTGCGAATCCTATGTTTGTGTTAGTTTATTTTCCAGATTATCGAAATATCGAATAACAGTTTTATGATTATAAGCTATCCTGCTCTGATACCAAATGAAAAGTCAGTGCTTAGAGTAGGATAGATTAATATGGAATATTGATAGACTTAGCGGAAGTGTATGTGATATGATTAAATATTCAACGATATAAATATTCATATATCATAGATAAGTAATGCAGTAAAGTAAATGACACCAGGAATTTTTATACTGGTTCAGAGCACCGTCCTACGTTCAGTCCCAGACTTCTTCTGGCTTTTTAATACAACACCTTCCCTTCACCCAGAGGAACAAGTTCGCAACACACTTGCGCACCAACAACGAGATACCATGCCAGAGAAAACCAAATAGGACTTCAACATCATGCCTGAGCAGCCGGACATGACTTCAGCAATACAATAAGAGTTTGACTTAGAATTGTGTTCTTGAATAACACTGATTAGCCAATAGTTTGTATACACCCTTCCTATAATCTTATCCTCAAATATTGAAAGTGTATGTGAAGATTGAATGAAGAAGAATGTTTATTGAATCAAGGGATATGAAATACACTCAATGATTCAAAAGCAAATTGAATATAAATAGATCTTTTAGAATGCAAGAGTGTTCAGAAATTAAGATTAGAAAATATAGGAAGAATCAGTGATTTGGAGATGGAGTTAATGATGTTTATATAATAGTTAATAAGTAGTAACCTTTCACGAAAAATTACAGCGAAAAGAAGCGGCCATTTCTATTCAGAAATGGATAGAAATCTCTTCATAAATGGAGATGACTTTTCGTAAAAATGACCGTTATTGTCGGATCAGTCGACTGGTAAAAAATTCACCAGTCAACTGGTTGAAAATGAAACTGTGTATTTATACATGTGTGTGTGTGTGTGTGTCTGTGTGTGTGTGTGTGTGAATATGCATAAAATAGCCAAAAAAGCCGTTATTGGGTTGTTTTCACCCTACCAGTTGACTAGTTTTGAACCAGTTGACTGGTTCAGGGAAACAACCCCAGTAATGGATATTTTGTGCCATTAACACATACATACACAGATATATATTTGTGTTTTGTGATTTTTGTGTTATAATATGTGAGGATAGATTTTAACAAGATCTAGCATAACTAAACACAATTAAATATATACTAACCAACTCTTTAGTCGATCTTCATTCTTTGTTGTCGTGAATCAAAAATCTTATCAATCAATAGAACTAGCATTGTTGATCTTCTTTGCTCCTTCCTAACATTGAAGAAACTTTTTCGGCCTGGTGTCATAAAGGAGATGTAGACTATTGGCTTTGGAAATCTCGCCATTGCCTCGTTATCACATCCATATCATGCCTTATCATGGCGTTTTCTCGCCTCTTGGAAGTTAGGGCAGTGGTGGCCTCGTCCAACTTGTTGAGCAAGTGTGTATAATCGTCAAGCATAACAAACACTGAAGGACCAGGTTAATTAATTGCCACAACAATCAGATCATAGCTTGGCCCTGCTCGGTTCAAATTCGATCTGGGGACCATCGAACCAGGAGGGGTTCGATCCGGGAACTGCCTGGGTAAGCACTGACTGCGAGATTGTCTATTGCACATCATTGGATGACACTCTAAGGGAATCTTGCTGGGCTTTGTTTCTCGTAGAAACCATGGTTGTCAAAAGTGTTAAATGCGTGGGTTACTCCCTCAGACTTGATGATCCGAATAGTAGCTAAACAATCCAAAAAACCGAGAATTCGAGATTTCTTAGTGAAAGCACCAAATGTTTGAACAAAAAATGGCATAAACACCAAAAGTAGATAATTTATGCAGAAATAAACTAAGAATATAAATGAAGAAGAGGAAAAACAACAATCACATGCTATTTATAGTGGTGTTCGACGTTAATAAGCCTTCGTTCACTTTATAGTCACTTGATTATACATCAAATTCATAGTACAACGCTTGTGATTCTATAACTCTCGAATTACAATAAAGATTCTCACGATTTACAACAATGTAATTGAAGATAAACTCGAGTTCTTTACTATGGTGAAATTTACAAGAGTATTTAATGACAAAAGGTCCTCTAAACGCTACATTTGATGGTATATTTATAGGCTTAGTACCTGCTTGGATCTAATGGGTTACGTTATCTTCGGCACGGGAAGATAAGAGAGTAATTGGCACGTTTTTCGTGCTATTGGTGTGGGCTTTTAGAAAGTAGTTAGTCGGATCGAGGTAGTTAGGCTCGATTGTGGACATGCGTCAGCATATCCAGTGCTCTCGGAGATAGTTGAAGTAGTGTAATCGTGGCTGGAACGTGTCTTCAGCATAATATCTTGTCCGGATCGAGTAGGCCTTGAATAAAGATTTTTGATCCGGGCATTGTTCGACCCGAGGATTGTTTATTCCTGGGATAAGCTTCCAAGCCTCATTCAACCCAAACAGCCTTTGTTTCCATTCGATCTGAAGATAAACTCAAGCATCACGTTCTTCGAGCCAGAATGTGTTGTATGCTACTTCTTCATTCCGAGCTATAGCCCCATTCAACTTGAGGTGGGTGGCAGGGATCTTCTCCAATCCAAAATTCCATGTTTCTCCTTTTCCAAACCAACATCTTCGATTCGAGATGTAGTCTTTAGCTTGGCATGAATTTGGGGTTTAGAGCCTCTTGGCCATGAGTATCTATGCTTTTGACGACCTTGCCAAAAGGCAGGTCAACATCAAGATTTGAATTAAATCGCTAATAAAAATTCATTCAAAATTTCATGTTGTTACATTTATTATAAAGGGATTTTTCAATAAATAATTTCATGATAGTTTTCGAACTCGTCTTAAAAACTCGTTTTCTTAAATTTAGTGTTTTCATATAAATTCACATGTTTTTACTCTTTTCGGGAGAATGAGATTGCGATTTAAATAATATAATATACCATGTGGTATAGCACACATAGGTTTGTTATACTGGTTAATTCCTGACATGTTCGACTGAAGCTACATATATGTGGAGTTGACTGACTTATAGTAAACCAATAAGTGAGAATGTGCGGTATGAAACACACTATTGTCACTATTTGGGTTACAATTTGGAAATCTACAGCACATTCTATTGTTGATATTGCTAGATTTTAGGCCTTATTTATTGACTTTGTAGGTGATATTTGTTAGTCCTTCTCCACTTGTTAGGCTTTCTGGGTGATAGTTATTGAATTTCGGTCATCCGTTGGACCCTCGGGCCAATTGTTCGGCTTTCAAGCCATTCGATGGATCTTTCGGACATTTATTGGGAACCACTATTGTTGTTATTAGTACTTGGCAAACTTCATCCATTGAGTTGATGTAACGTCCTGTATTTTCTGGCCAATTATTTTATTGTTTTAAATATTGGTTTGGATTTAAATAGTCTGAATTTAAATAGTTTGAATTTAATAGTTTTGATTATTTAATTAATATAAATAATATTTTAATTCCAAAATATTTGGGAAAATGTTGAATTTACAATATAACGTGAATGCGCAATTTAAAATAGTTTAATATTGTTTGTATTGAAATTATATTAATGTATTTGTTTATTAAACGACGTTAGAATGTTTAATTTATAATATAATTAAAACGAGCTCGAAACGATGTGGTAGTTGTAATATTGGGTTTTGAATTTTAATTGAATATACAGGATCTGATATAAGTCGGATTTCTATTAAACAAGAAATGTTAAAAATCTATTAGATGATAATCTGTTACTTATACTGGAAAGCAGAATCCAACTCATTTCTAGTTGAGACATCTGTCCTTTTTTATCTCAATTTTTTTGTTCCCACGATGCTCGGTTGTTCCTCTCACTTCACAACCGCCTCACCCATCTTCTGCCGACGCTCCTTCCTTCTCCATCAAATTATCGATGTTTACTCCACCCTATGAAACAACGCCAACGACAAAAAGACTAACCAAATCTGCCCCCCTTTCCGGAATCAATTCACTGATTTTCCCTCATCGAATCCACATATAATTTTGCATCCTTTTCTCCCTTGCCGAGTAAATTTACCTTCTTCTACGATGGAAACTCCAATTGAACTTATAGGTACGATGTTCAACTTCGTTATCTGACCGTTTACTTCCAACCGTTGGATCTGTTTCTCTTTCTAACCTAATCCCACTTTTAGTAACAAATACCGTATTCTTATCGAAATTTATAATATTTGTCCCTTGATTTGTAATCAATTAACTAGTAAAAGATCTTTGTGCAATGACAGTCGTGGACGATTTGTACTGAATCAACAATCACCATACATCATGGAAGGAAAAGAGCGCAAGGTTGGTCTGTGTGCGTGAAGTCCCGTAGGGTAAATTAATTTTGTTATTAAACTGATAGCCATATGTCTGCCAAATACGTATATTTTTCTCTTAATTTGTATACATACTTATACGGATTAGGTTTTAATTTGTCAAACTTATAGAGGAGTCACTCATTGCGTATCCCTATAAAATAGGAAGAAACATTACATTTCATTCCCTCAAAGGATGAAGGCCATCTTTTAGATATCATATTTCATCCTGTCATACTTTGTTATCGCATTATAAGTAAAAGATAGGGCTGAAGGGCCGATAATTTGTGATCTCTACCAATTGGAATACACTGTGGAAGAAATTCAACCATGAAATTGACCCCTTGGATAGAGAATACTTTCTAAGGAGGATAATGAAATATATTCCGAGAGTAAGAAAACCTTTGAGAGTAAGAATTATTCAGAGTACCATCAGTTGTGTATGAAAATCGGAGATTTGATTAAGGGAATAACTGATCAGATAAAAATTATTTGCTTCTACGACATGGAATAATTAGTTAAATCGCTCCAATGGATAAATTGAACTTTATATGATTGCAGAAATTAGTATAATTCTTCAAAGGAAAAATTTTAGTTAAGAAAAATAGTAAAAGATGTCAAGCAAAGCCATTTTTGCTATAGGTCAAGAGGTAGAATAAGGTGATAGCAGCCAAGTGGTCTGGGCAATCAGACGGAACTCATGCTGATCTGATAGGAAACTAAGAGGCTAAATAGGATTAACTATTTCTAGAAATAGATCTAAGTATTATTATTGGAGATTGATTTGAAAATTGCCACGTTTGGCCTACTTCCAGTGCTTTCAACAGGCTTGCATTACTTTGAAATATTATGTGTTTCTACTTCACTAATTAAATTGCTAATGCTTGCACTTTATAGTTTCTTTGGATTGGTTTGGATAATGGCCTTACTTTCATAATGGGCTAGCTCGATTTACTCGAGTTATGAAATTGGTTTCACTGTGATTTAATACATTGTTTCCTATGTTACTTCACTGAGAGATTTTAATTATTGCTTCCTTTATTTACATAATTCATAAATTAGCAATCTTCGATAATTTTCTACTCTTCTACTTGATGAATTCAGAATCAATTAATGCGTAGTTTTCTAACACTTCCATTTGAGGACGGCCTTTTGTTTTTCATAATTGCATTTTCAAGCTAATTGAATCTTTTCTAATTGCACATCATTTACAGATGTTTTCAAATGAATCGCTTCCTCTTCCTCTGATGGATGAATGAACATATTTTCATTTGGTGCTTTTTATTTGTATATGGTTTTATCGATATCATGAAGTATTTCCTATTAGCTACTTTGAGATTGGATAATAATTCCTGTATTTAATGGTCCTTAAGATTAGTTGACAACTTTCAGATGCTATCACATTGAAATATTTTAACTAGATTCAACAGCTACACTTTCAATTCCATCTTGGTGAATTCTAACTACCATTTTACTTCCGGAGGTCATTAGATGAATTTCAGATTTGTTTCGTTATTGGATGAATAGCTGATACTTTTGCAACTTTTGATCTATTCATAATATTTTTGAAATTTCTCCTTAACATAGAATTTCCAGCTGTATGGTTCATACTCCCCGTCATTAGTATATTACCGATTTCTACCCATGAGACAACAATTTTTTAATAAATTTTAATGTTATCTACTATTTTTTGGTTTTCGCACATAAATTGGCGATTTTAATTTACTTGGATGGCTATGCAGCGTATTTGGATAATTTTGGATTTATTTCTCGCTACTGCCCTCATTTGATGTTATGATCCATAAATCATTGGTGATATTTTAATATTGTAGGTTTATTTACAATATTGATCCCGTTTGTTTCTGTATGTTTATATTACCTGAAGTTGCTTTATTAGATAAAAGGCCTCCACCGATTTTATTAGTTAAAAATTAAAATGTATAAAGGTACAGTTGACATCATAGGATACATTAACATGGCTTTCAATGTACCAATGTACTTATATATGTATGCAGTATTATTATAGTCGAATTAGTGTATTAAGATCCCATTGAACTTTGCCTTTGAGAATACGAGACAGTTTTATTTCTGTGAATCAAATTTTCTTTCTGTTACTATTACTTTACATGTTATGGTCCTTGAACTGTACATTCATTACTAATTCGATTGGTTGCCTAGGGATATGACAAAGACAATTTGTTCAAAACCACTTTTAACTGTTGACCAGTTTGATACTAAGAAAATTTTCATATATTCTGAATAAGTTGTTCTTCGCCCTTTTAACCTAATCACCTTCTATTTCTACTTCATAATGCGTTTCACGGTTGTTCTATCCCCTTTAAACCTAACCACCTTCTATTTATCACATTTGTAACTGCTCACCCTTCCTCTTCCTTCATTTTAACCCATGCTTCCTTCACGAATATCTATTGATAATTCCTTCTGTAAGATGCTCTCTAATGTAACGTAGCCATAATCCACTTGAAATAAAGTACATCTAAAACTTTAACGGAGGCGAAGCAAATAACCTTTTTGATTGAGGCGCTTCCTTCTTCTCCCTTCACTATTTCGCGAATTATCAATTCATAAAAGAAATCTGATAATCTCCATTTCTAACTAACATTTTCTTTCATGATTTTTTCTTTCCTCTGTTTGACCTGCTTCCTAATAGTTCAGGATTAATGATTTACACATGAACTGTTTAACATCGAGCAGATCATATGTTGATATTGTAACACAATGTTCGTTGGACTTGGTTCAATTATGACGCTGACGTTCAATTATGACGCTAACGATAAAAGCACAGTGGTGTTTGTTATTAGTCTATGGTATTAAACTTATATAGTGATGCATGTCTCAACAGTTTCAACTGGTATTAATTATTTGGTCATTGCTGATTCTTAGGAGTTCGATAACTAAACGTGTTTCAGTTCGAATGCAACTAATTGCCAAAAAAGAAAGGAAAATTCATTATTTCCTGTCTACTATAATGAAGGAGAAGGAAGGAATTGTTTGATCTAAAGATCTCAGTGTCCACAACTATGAGATTTTCTGCAGTTTACATCATTGTTCCAAATATTATGTTTAAGTTTATTCAATTCCCTATATAGCTCCAGTATTTTTTATAAGACAACACTGATACTTTTTCACCTTTATTGAATAATTATTTCATCATTTTAACTTTCTTCTAGAATGTCTGACTTTTCAAATTGTGTTACTATTGCATATTGTTACTAATGAGTTCATTGACCTATAAACCTTATTATTTTACTTTAATTCTCCAACTACTCATTCCTGGATAAGAAATGACTAATTAATATTCAAGCTCACTTTTGTATCAAAAAATATAATAATACCATGTAAAGACTTAATGGAAATATATTTACAAACACCCTTCTCTTTAGGAAATCATAACTCTTTTTTATCTTCCTAAGTGCTTTGGATGAGGGTTTCACTAACGTTTTTGGGATCAATTATTTGTGAAGTCTTACTAATTTTTGTTTCAATTAATTTGCGATGGCATTCCCTATATTATAGATTTTAATTGGGCTACACTTATAATTGCATGTGGCTTAAGTATTTTCCTTAGGTTTTTGAATAAGAAATTTTTGCTAAATGCAATATCATGTTGAGTTTTATCCATAACTAAATGTAAGTAAGTAGGAGTTTTTTCTGCTATAGCTAATGAATGATTGGACCCTTTTTTCACTGTTTCTTAAATTGTTATTTCACTGCAATTTCCAACCTTAACTATTTTATTCGTGCGAATTTTTATTTCTTCTCAATACATTGATAGTTAAAAATGTATGAACCACTGCTAGTGGAAGTGGGAGGTGTGAAGTAAAGCGCAATGATATGACTATATTGTATGATAGTTGAATCATCCCATTTAGTTCTGTTTTTCATTCTCAATGTCTTTAGGAATGCAGTAGGCATATAGATAGTTGTGGTATACACAGACAAACTTCTGCTTTCCTATAACATATATAAAGTCTATGTAGAACCAATTACATCAGCAAGAAACATGCAAATGGTGTAAAATGAAACAAGCGATAAATTACCATTGGTAATCATTGATCCCAATAGCCTCAAAACATTTAGGCATGCCATCTTTGTAGTGGTAGGATTCTAGAATTATGAAGATACGGTTTACGAAACAACGAGTTTGATGATTACTCAACAGATTCAAAAATATGGCAAAAGTGAATATATGTATTTCAATCTACATAGCACTGAATACAAAAGTGTCATCTTTGTAATTGTAAGATTGTATCGTGAAGGAAATATAGTTTATGGAACTTTGGAATTCGATAACTAATTTGTAAACTCTAGAATGTGTGTATAACGTTGTATAATGGAATGACAATTTTCTGAAATTCAATGTACTGGAAACTATGTGCATTTTTGCAAAGATAATGACCCAGACTTCTCGATTCCCGATAAGATGGAGGAGCCCAGATTGCTTTGAGAATGCAACGCATCAAAAAACAAACAATAGAACATTTCATTGCTATTACAACAATTTACATCGGAGTACAAGAATATCAAAGTACGAATAAATATTACACAACGAAAAAATAATATCAGAGATTTAAATTACATAGCAGCAGAAATAAAAATGTATAAATACAATGCATGGCGGAAATACATCAACTACCACAACTGAAAGAAATACACAGATACAAAGCTTTCCGAATATAGCTCCAGTTGTAAACCAGGATCATGTGAAAAGAAATATCTGTGAAAACAAAAACTACTAGCTGCCCGTGTGGAAAATATGGGCACTCGGAGTTTAGGAGAAAACAATAAACTCCAGGTCATTCATGGGACTGGTGTGAGAACTTAAAACAGTTATTAAACTTTACTTTAAAAGTTGGGAAATCATGGGGCCACGTCGTATAACACAGAACGGGTTTACTCCACAAGAATCTCAGTTTAAAATAAAACAACGCAATGCTTTTTGGAAAATGAAACTATTATAAGAGTCAGGTCCCATCAGACAATGCAATGCAAGACGAAGGATAGAATTTTGCCTTATAATAGCCAAACATGCTTGATACGCTTTAAAACAAATCATTTGATATTACTATAAGTGCATAGTGTAAAAAACAACTACAAATATAAATGTATCAATCATAGACGATATGAGCATCCCATGCCACTATGCCGCCATATAGGATTACAAATAAAACCGAAAAAGTGTAGTATTGGAAATTGGATTCCATCTATGAGTCGAGGCAAGGGATGGCTCCTCACCGATTCGAGACACTCTAGCCCTTTCCTCAGGATTCAGCTGCATCTACACCTGGATCTTTAGGGCCGATCCACAATTACTTTAGTGGATAGGTAATTCTTGAACAATACGTTTCCCTGTCCTATGGGAAACAAAATCTGGTCAGTATGTCGACCACATCAAGAGCCACTAGGGCTTCAAATCCAAGGTACCTTGCTTTCTAACATCCATATAAGTAAAATATTTGGGCTCCATACCATGACATCACTCCTAGCTAGAAATAAACGCATGCACTCCCTGCAGTCACTATCCCGTTTTTGGATCATACCTGGGTGTGAGACTCGCGAATTAATGCTATACACAAAGCTATGCTATTTAAAATTGTGCTTTGATCATCATCCACAAAGCACTGCTTTTCAACAAAAGCCTAAATCATTTTCATCTTAGCATGCCACATTGACAATTCATGCCATACAACTGATGTCTATCAATATATAACCTCTAAGCTCGTACGTCTTAGAGAAGGGTGTTAAGCAAGAGAATAAATTCACCGTCATCAAACATATATATATTTAATAGAAATTAACCAATACAGAATGAAATCCATTGTCAGACACACATCCATTTACAATTCTTGGTCTGAACGAAATCAGAGACATCCAATTCCTCGCCCCATATGTCCAATACAGGAGAGAGGTCCTCGCATATCTGGTCGATCTCCAAGTACATTTGGACGATCACCACTTATTACCTTGTCTTGGGTGTACAACCCAATCAAGACATCAGTAATCATACAATTGATGTGAAGACGTCCGGTCTTTAACCACCATCTTTATCGTCGACTTTTAGTCATCGTATCAGTTATTCAGAATTGGATAAACCCGATCTTTCCGAATTACTCGCCTATTTTATAATCAATAATTATAAAAACACATCATACGCCTCATTCGAATTCAGAATATTCTTTTATTCAAATATTCACATATTTAGGGAAAGGTTCACATTAATTTATCAAAGATAAGCTCGTTCAAACTAATTCTTTAATATTCCTTTGAAAACTATTGCAAAAGATTTTGTATTATCTTTTACCAATTCTAAACCATATTAAGGTTTATAAAACTAGTCGGGATTATCGAGCCTTACCGAAGTAAATGTTTATTTTATTATCCCAATCCCAACCTATTTATCCCATGGACCAAAACTAGTAGTACTCCATATCTAACACCCACGGTGTTATTGGTAAATTTAATTACCATTTCACATTCAAATCTTATTAAAGATTTAACTATCGTATGGAGTAAAACTGGCGGTACTCCATTCTCGATCATTTCATGAATTCGATAAATTTAATTATTCCATTCTCATTTTAATCTACTTAAATATTTATTAAAACTTCATTTAGTTTTTATCTTCCCAAAAATCATTGTTTAACGGTTACTTAACTTTTAAAAAATAAATTCCATCTTTCACTGGATTAAAGAACCAATGTCATTTAAGACATAGTTCAAATAAACACAAAGTCATCTTCCATAAAAATGGAATCATCACAGAAATCAGATCAATATATATGATCGATATAAATTTTTGTATCGGACTAATACTATAAACGGAATATGGCAAAGCCTTTTAAATTCCATATATAGTAACGGTCTTCCTTCACAGAAGCTCATCTTGATTATTATCAAATCGAATTCCATTCAATTCCAATTTAATGTAATAAACTGGAAACTTTACTTTGGACATTTCCATTAAAGCTAAATAAAAAATTTATAAATTCCAAATCATATCTTCACTGTTAATTGAGCTAAAGAACAAATGTCATTTAAAATATCATTCACAACGACCCCAAAATCATCTTCCATTTAATTCCAATTAATAAATGTAATTGGAAAACTTTGTTGATCTTAATTAAAAGATTTATTCTTTTCTCAACGGGGTTTAAGAACAGTGTTATTTAAGACACCATTCGCGACAAAACCAAAATCCAATTTGATATTAAATACAAGGCTCTGAATAGAAATTAATATCGACTTATATTCAACATCAAATTCGGCAACCAACGAATATCGTATTTGGAATAACTATATCTGTATCTTCCAAATTCCTCAACAAAATCCGTATAATCATTGAATCCGCTATCGAAATATTCTAAAGATTACTGTAATAACCCGGAAATCTGAGCCAGTTTAAAATTTTTATTTTGGCAATTTTAGCGGATTTTGAATATTTAAAATGGATTATTTTAAATAATATCGACGAAAATTTATTTTGAATATATTTAGAACGTATATATTTATACGCGTCGTCGTTAGAATATAAATAATTATATATAATTATAAAAGGAATTGAAAATGGCGCGGTAGTTCGATAATTCAATTTCAAACTTCAATGGAATGTACCGGGTGCAAAACAATCCGGATTTTAGTGAAACCAAAAATAATAGGATCTACTTGATGATATCTTTCCAACGAATCCGAAAAATCAAAATTTCATAGCGGGAATAAAAAGTTATGTCCAGTTGAAAATTCTGAATAGTCCCTATGGAATTCAGGCCCTTAAAAATGGAAATTTTGCAAACGACCACAGATTTCGACGAAACCACTTTTATTGGATCCGTGATGTCAAATTATTGCTAGATTCCAAATTTCGTAATTTTTTGATTCAATATGTGAGCGTGGCAAAGGAAAACGCGTTTGACCAGTTTCAGTTGATTTTAATCGACTGGAAATTGGCCAGTTTTCAAACGGTCTCAGAACTCGACGAAACTAGTTTTGTTAGGACTGTATTGTCAATACAAAGTTAGAAAATATTTTTCTGTAATTTTTAGAGTTAGTATGTGACCCCGGTAAATTGAAATGCGCGTTCAAAATCAATATATAGAGTTATATGTTGATTTTGACGAAAACTGATCGAAACGATCGAATCAGCTTACGATACATATCCCATTGTGTTCGGAATGGGGTAAAACGCTATGGACGACAGGCGGTGGGCCTCGTTTAGAGGTCGTATGTAAAAGTCAACTTTTTTTTGAATTTAAAATTAATAAAAAAATATAATAACCTATCCCTCTCTCTCTCTCCTCCCCTTAATTCATTCTGGCCCCCCTTTTATTTCAAGCCCGATTTCAGAAATCAAAATAAAAAAAAAGAAGAAAAGAGGATCGACGGCGGCGGGGGAGGGGGGGGGGACCGCCGCCGCCTCATCGCCCCCCCCAGTCTCTGACGCGTCGCCAGTAGCTGCTCGAGCCCCCCCTCTTCGATCGCGTCGATACCCCCTTCCCCTCCTTCTGCCTCGCGTCGACACCCCACCCCATCCTCCTCCCCTCAGTAAACCGCCCCCACCACCGCATCGAGAGCACCGCCCTCCGACAACCCCTTCAACTATGACAGCCGCCCCCTCCTCCTCCGATAACGGTAAGGCTTTATAATTTTATTTATTTCTTTTATTTAATAAAATCAGTTATATAACTTAGGGTTTAAAAATCTGATTTTTGTTGTATGGAACTATGTTTAAAATTCTTATATTATGTAAAAATAGGAAAATCAATTTTATATAAATTATCAAAGAATAAAAATTTGATTTTTAATCATAATAAAGTTTATATTTTTACGAATGAGGAGTATGATTTTTCAAAGTAAAAAGAAATGATTTTGCATAGACAAAAGATTGGATTTTTCTTTGTATGAATGAAGGAAAAGATTTGATTTTTTTTTAAAAATAGAAAAGATTAGATTTTTGAAATTGAAAAGGCGAAATCTTTATAATTGAAAAGGCGAAATCTTTATAGTTGAAAAGGCGAAAATATATTGAATAGCGATGTAAAAATTCGATCTTTATATATTGAATAACGAGATAAAAATTCGATTTTTATATATTGAATAGCGAGATAAAAATTCGATTTTTATATATTGAATAGCGAGATAAAAATTCGATTTTTATATATTGAATAGCGAGATAAAAATTCGATTTTTATATATTGAATAGCGAAGTGATATGTGATTTTTATATATATATAGTGGCTACGGGCAACGAAGGTGATAAAAAGGCGAGAATGATGAAGATTTCTATCAATGAAGTGTCGTGAAGTTGGGATAGCTATCAGTGAGAATTTCTCACTCTTCAATTTCTTTTTCTAGTTATATATATATACTAGGATGCAGACGGTGCTTAGCAGCACCCGTCATCCACAGATCATGGATGGCTTGTTTGTTTAATTGTTTGGTTTTGTAGTTGGTTAGATTATCTGGGTTGAATTGAATTGTTTGGTGAAATGGAATGGATTTGATTGATGTGTGAATGGCTTGGGCCTTCACTAGACCGGGGATAAGGATAGGCCTCGTCTCGTTTCTAGTATCGTGCCGTTATGCTGCCGAAATTTTCTAAAATAAGTTAGAAAAATAAAGAAATCGTTTTATTTAATAAATGAACTGAATAGAATATTTTCATAGGTTTAATAAAATGGTTTATCGTTAAAAATATAATTTTTAACGTGAAAGTGAATAAATAAATATTTATAAACAAATCGACCGATTTGTTTATACACACTGATTTGACTGATATTGATTGGGTCGATAAATTTTACACATCGCCCAACTGCACAAATAAAATCTGTGTTTGATTATTTGAAACCCCACACGGGTATTGGGATAATATACGGTATACACTAATCCCAATAATTAGTTGCATGTCGATCGATTGATTGACAGGCTGTTATAAGCATTAGATATCTATATTTGATGCTTATACAGTGTAGTGCACTTTGGATGATGGTTGATTATTTATCGTTGCTATTATATGCATGTGTGGTATGGAATCCATATAGTTAACGCTATATGGTAATTGATTGGGCCTCATTCCAATTTGAAAAATAAAGAATATTATAAAATAAAGGTTCATGTGTTGACAGTACTCATCCGTAGAGATTAGTCATGTGTTGAACGGAATATTTTAATAATAAAATTTACATCTTTATAAATATAAAATAAAGGTTCATGTGTTGACAGTACTCATCCGTTGAGATTAGTCATGTGTTGAACGAAATATTTTAACAATAAAATTTACATCTTTATCAATATAAAATAAAGGTTCATGTGTTGACAGTACTCATCCGTTGAGATTAGTCATGTGTTGAACGAAATATTTTGAAAATAGAAATATTTGAAAAAGAAATATTTGAAATAGAATATTTGAAAATAGGAATATTTGAAATAGAAATATTTGAAATAGAATATTTGAAAAAGAAATATTTGAAATAGAATATTTGAAAATAGAAATATTTGAAATAGAAATATTTGAAATAGAAATATTCGAATGGAAATATTTGAAAAAGAAATATTTGAAATAGAATATTAGAAAATAGAAATATATGAAGCCGTGTTGATTAGATTGACGCCATTTTGACGTGAACGATATTTATATCGATATTATTCATTTTAAAATGAATATTGAAAAGTGATTTCGAAATCGAATATTTTGAAATGAAATATGAATTAAATTGAATAGAAAACGAATTTGAATTGAATTGAATATATAACGATTTGAATTTGAATTGAATAGAAAACGAATTTGAATTGAATTGAATATATAACGAATTTGAATTGAATTGAATATATAACGAATTTGAATTGAATTGAATATAAAACGAATTTGATTTGATTTGAATAGAAAACGAATTTGATTTGATTTGAATAGAAAGCAAATTTGATTTGAATAGAAAACAAATTTGAATTGAATTGAATATATAACGAATTGAATTTGATTTGAATAGGAAACGAATTTGATTTGAATTGAATAGAAAACGAATTTGATTTGAATTGAATAGAAAACGAATTTGATTTGAATAGAAAACGAATTTGATTTGATTTGAATAGAAAACAAATTTGATTGAATCGAATAGAAAACCAATTTGAAATGAATTGAATATAAAACGAATTAGAATTGAATTGAAAACGTATTCGAATTGAATTGAAAACAAATTTGATTGAATCGAATAGAAAACCAATTTGAAATGAATTGAATATAAAACGAATTCGAATTGAATTGAAAATGAATTCGAATCGAATTAAAATCGATTTGAATTGAAATCAAATAGAAATGAAAGTAAAAAGGATTTATAATAGAAAATTCAATTTTGATTTGAATTTGAAATAAAGGTTGAAATTGTTTTTGAAACAAATTCAAAACTATTTATAAAATTCGTTTTAAATAGAAATCGACGAAATATATATTATATATATAATATAATGGCCAGAATAGAACGCGCCGCGGCGCGGCAGTTCGTGAATTTCGACCATTTATTTCAAACGGACATTAAGGGAGATCCGACCGTCGGATTCTCCTAAAACCGAAACCGTTGGGTTCGTATCGAAAAGAGCTTTCTAACAAATATTAGAAATTTGAAATCTAACAGTTGGATTTGGAGATATGTCCAAATCAAATTTAGAAAAGGTCGTTGTAAGTGCAGTTCGATGACCGTTGATGGAAATCGACTGTACGGGCCTTGATAAAATTATTAAAAATATCAATAACTTGTGTAAAATCATAAGAAATGATTTGGAAAAAATTGGGATGAAAAACTCCATAATTGAAAAGATAAAAATAGACTTTTATCAAAATGAACTAGTTTTGAACTGAAATTAAAACCCATTTATTTTTAAATAAATAAATTGGATTTGAAATGGGTTTAAATAGAATTGATTCATGGGTTTATCGTGAACTGTGTTTTAAATAACACTAGTTCTTTAACCCGATAATAAATAAAATGTGATGTGGGTTTGTAGTGAACTGTGTTTTAAATGACACTAGTTCTTTAACCCAATAAAAGGAGTTTTATTGAATCTGCAATTAGATTGAAATGTGAATTGATAATTCAAATTATCAAATTTGGCAAATGAGCGAGCATGGAGTATCACCAGTTTTGCTCCGAAGAGATAGTTAAATCTTTAATTAGATTTGAACGTGAAATGGTAATTAATTTTACTGATAACACCACGGTGTTAGATATTGAGTATTGCCAGTTTTGCTTCATGGGATGAATAGGTTGGGATTGGGAAATAAAATAAATAATTACTTCGGTGTGGTTCGCTAATCTCGACTAGTTTAGAAAACCGTAATTTGGTTTGAAATGACATCCAAAGGAAGATTAAAGGATAACTTTTAAAGAATTTATCTTGGATAAAATTAATGGGAACCTTTTCCCTAGGAATGTGATTTTATGAATAAAAGAATATTCTAGATTGGAATGAGGCGTTCGTTGTGTTTGTGTAACATTTGTTTTTAATATACGCGGGTTGTTCGGAAAGTCCGGGTTTATACCCATTCTGAATAACCGATTCGACAATATGTCGAAGATGAAGACGGTGGTCGAA
Organism: Allium sativum; assembly: GCA_030737875.1. Lineage (NCBI taxonomy): Eukaryota > Viridiplantae > Streptophyta > Magnoliopsida > Asparagales > Amaryllidaceae > Allium > Allium sativum. The sequence continues at coordinate 919,489,472 of CM060920.1, forward strand.
GACCGGAAGTCTTCACATCATTTGGGTGATTACTGATGATCTTGATTGGGCTGTACACCCAAGATGAGGGAATCAGTTCGTTGTCGTCCAGACGTACTTGGAGATGGATGGATATGCGAGGAAAGTGCCTCCGGTTTCGTTCAGACCCAGAACGAACTTGTAAATGGATTGTGTGTCTGACATTGGATTTTATTCTGTGTTGATTGATCTCTATTAAATATACATCTGTTTGGCGGCGGAGAATTTATTCTCTTACTTAACGCCCTTCTCTGAGACGTACGAGCTCAATGGTTGTATATCGATGGACATCAGTCGCATGGCATGAATTGCCTGTGTGGCATACTGAGTTGCATGGATCAAGGCTTCTGTTGAAAAGCAAAGTCTTGTGGTTGATGATCAAAGCACGGCCTTTGTGGCGTAGCTTTGTGTATAACGTGAATTCGCGAGCCTCACACCTCGGTATGAGTCAAAAAGGGATATAGACTGCTGGGAGAGCACGACGTTTCTTTCTAGCTATAGTGGTGTCAGTGACTTACCAGCCCTGACATTTGTATACTTTTCACCGAAGTGGTTGTTGGAATGAGGCGCCTCTATTATAGGTCTGTAAGGACCGGGAAACGTGTGTTCAGGAATTGCCAATCCTCAAACGTAAGAGAGGACCGGCCCAGCCGCATCCGGGGTTGCCCAGAGTGTGTAGTCCCGAGGCATTTGCTAGAGTGTCTCGAACGCGGAGAGGAGCTTGCCCCTTGCCTCGACTCATGACGGAAATCCAATTCCCAATACGTGATATTGCGGTTTTAATTGTAGAACTAGTATGGCGACATGATATATGGTACCCATGCCGTCTATGATTTATATTTATGATTGAAATTATTGTGACACTATACACTTATTATAGTATCAAATGATTTGTTTTAAACGTACCAAGCATGTTTGGCTATTATAAGGGAAAACCCTATCCTTCGGCTTGCCTTGCATTGTGTGATGGGACCTGGGTCTTATAATAGCTTCATTTTTCGAAAAAGCATTGCGTTGTTTATTGATATGCACTGGTATTCTTGGGAGGAAACCCGTTCCGTGTTATACGGCGTGGTCCCTTGAATTACTCTCTTTTAAAGTAAAGTTTTAAATAACTGTTTTAGTTCTCACACCAGTCACATGACTGACCTGGAGTTTATTGTTTTAACCTAAACTCTGGGTGCCCCTATTTTCGACACGGGCAGCTAGTAGTTTTGGTTTTGCAGATTTATATTCATAGGATCCTGGTTTACAGCTGGAATGATATCCGGAAATCTTTGTATCCGTATATCACCTTCAGTTGTGCTTTGTATTATTTTTCCGCTGCTTTGTAATTTATTGTAATCTCTGATATTTATCGAATGTAATTTATTCAATTATACTTTGTATATTCTTGTATCTGATGAAATTGTTGTAATATACAATGAAATGTTCTTCTGTTTATGTTCTGATTTGTCCTGTTCTCAAACGATCAGGGGTTTCGAACGGTCTAGATCGGTTTAACGACTGATTCGGATCGAGCGAAATCCCAGGCCGTCACATTTGGTATCAGAGCTTTGGTTTACAGAGCTCGAGAACAAGACACATTAGAACCATACGAAAGAATTCATCAGATATTGGATTAGCAATATCCAACTAGAATGACTCGTTAGAGATAGGATCAGTAGTATCCTAGAACGAGTGTGAAGAGTATATTTTTCAAATGAAAACAATTTTGTTTTAAAATTTAGATCGCTTTATACATATTTGATTATTTATTTATTTTGAATATGGACAATCCAATATATAAAGATTTTGCTTATACGCGTCATGAACGTATATTCGAAGTTTTAATATACTGGATAGATATAGAATCACACTCTAGTCGCCCGGACCTGATTCTGATGATTGACGCGTCATCATCAGTAATTATGTTTGTGTTTCGAAGGTGTGATATCTATATATTTCCATTAGACTGGTGTGAGAACCAAAACTTATATAGCTAGAACACATTGTTGTGAATTGGCATCAAAAACATGATTTTCTGTATATATATCAAATTATGAATTTGAAACGTTAATTCACTAATTGATTGATGTTTGTGTTGTATGTTTATTTCTTTGATAATTTTGAACCATTTAGCCTAATTGTACCAAATATTGAATTATATTGAAAATTGGTCGCATTTGCATGCATATACATGTATATCATTGAACAGGTCATAGCAAGGAGGCTAGAGCCGAAGAATAAAATTTGTTTGCCCGACAAATAGGTACATGTTTACTACATAATTTACAGTTTTGTTTGGGTGATGATGATTTTATGAGCCTATAGGCTAGCCGCTTGGCTTTTTCTTTTTCTTTTTGAGATCAGAAGGCCCCCCATAGGGCAATTTCGGGATTGTCCCGTGGCTTCCGGTGCAGGGGAGGTTATGGCGAAATTTTTCGAAAATTTAGGATGTTAGCCAAATTTTTGAAAATTTGAAAATTCTCAGAAACTGAAAAGTTGGAGAATGGAAGCCAAATCGAACGTAGAGTTGATTGATCAAACCGCTTTCGACTTTGTTCCTTTTCGGGGACGAAAAGTTTTAAGTGGGGGAGATTATAATAACCCGGAAATCTGAGCCAGTTTAAAATTTTTATTTTGGCAATTTTAGCGGATTTTGAATATTTAAAATGGATTATTTTAAATAATATCGACGAAAATTTATTTTGAATATATTTAGAACGTATATATTTATATGCGTCGTCGTTAGAATATAAATAATTATATATAATTATAAAAGGAATTGAAAATGGCGAGGTAGTTCGATAATTCGATTTCAAACTTCAATTGAATGAACCGGGTGCAAAACAATCCAGATTTTAGGGAAACAAAAAATAATAGGATCTAGTTGATGATTTCTTTCCAACGAATCCGAAAAATCAAAATTTCATAGCGGGAATCAAAAGTTATGTCCAGTTGACAATTCTGAATAGTCGCTATGGAATTCAGGCCTCTTAAAAATGGAAATTTTGCAAACGATCTCGAATTTCGACAAAACCACTTTTGTTGGATCCGTGATGTCAAATTATTGCTAGATTCCAAATTTCATAATTTTTCGATTCAATATGTGAGTGTGGCAAAGGAAAACGCGTTTGACCAGTTTCAGTTGATTTTAATCGACTGGAAATTGGCCATTTTTCAAACGGTCTCAGAATTCGACGAAACTAGTTTTGTTAGGACCGTATCGTCAATATGAAGTTAGAAAATATTTTTCTGCAATTTTTAGAGTTAGTATGTGACCCCGGTAAATTGAAATGCGCGTTCAAAATTAATATATAGAGTTATATGTTGATTTTGATGAAAACTGATCGAAACGATCGAATCAGCTTACGATACATATCCCATTGTGTTCGGAGTGGGGGTAAAACGCTACGGACGACAGGCGGTGGGCCTCGTTTAGAGGTCGTATGTAAAAGTCAACTTTTTTTGAATTTAAAATTAATAAAAAAATATAATAACCTATCCCTCTCTCTCCTCCACTTAATTCATTCTGGCCCCCCTACCCCTTTTATTTCAAGCCCGATTTCAGAAATCAAAATAAAAAAAAAAGAAGAAAAGAGGATCGACGGCGGGGGGGAAACCACCGCCGCTTCATCGCCCCCCCCCCCACCAATCTCCGACGTGCCGCCAGTAGCTGCTCGAGCCTCCCCCCTCTTCGATCGTGTCGATACCCCCTTCCCCCCCTTCTGCCTCGCGTTGACACCCCTCCCCATCCTCCTCCCCTCAGCAAACCGCCCCTACCACTGCATCGAGAGCACCGCCCTCCGACAGCCCCTTCAACGATGACAGCCGCCCCCTCCTCCTCCGATAACGGTAAGGCTTTATAATTTTATTTATTTCTTTTATTTAATAAAATCATTTATATAACTTAGGGTTTAAAAATCTGATTTTTGTTGTATGGAACTATGTTTAAAATTCTTATATTATGTAAAAATAGGAAAATCAATTTTATATAAATTATCAAAGAATAAAAATTTGATTTTTAATCATAATAAAGTTTATATTTTTACGAATGAGGAGTATGATTTTTCAAAGTAAAAAGAAATGATTTTGCATAGACAAAAGATTGGATTTTTCTTTGTATGAATGAAGGAAAAGATTTGATTTTTTTTTTTAAAATAGAAAAGATTAGATTTTTGAAATTGAAAAGGCGAAATCTTTATAATTGAAAAGGCGAAATCTTTATAGTTGAAAAGGCGAAAATATATTGAATAGCGATGTAAAAATTCGATCTTTATGTATTGAATAACGAGATAAAAATTTGATTTTTATATATTGAATAGCGAGATAAAAATTCGATTTTTATATATTGAATAGCGAGATAAAAATTCGGTTTTTATATATTGAATAGCGAGATAAAAAATCGAATTTTATATATTGAATAGCGAAGTGAAAATGTGATTTTTATATATATAGTGGCTACGGGTAACGAAGGTGATAAAAAGGCGAGAACGATGAAGATTTCTATCAATGAAGTGTCGTGAAGTTGGGATAGCTATCGGTGAGAATTTCTCACTCTTCAATTTCTTTTTCTAGTTATATATATATACTAAGATGCAGACGGTGCTTAGCAGCACCCGACACTCGTCATCCACAGACCATGGATGGCTTGTTTGTTTAATTGTTTGGTTGTGTAGTTGGTTAGATTATCTGGGTTGAATTGAATTGTTTGGTGAAATGGAATGGATTTGATTGATGTGTGAATTGCGTGGGCCTTCACTAGACCGGGGATAAGGCTAGGCCTCGTCCCGTTTCTAGTATCATGCCGTTATGCCGCCGAACTTTTCTAAAATAAGTTAGAAAAATAAAGAAATCATTTTATTTAATAAATGAACTGAATAGAATATTTTCATAGGTTTAATAAAATGTTTTATCGTTAAAAATATAATTTTTAACGTGAAAGTGAATAAATAAATATTTATAAACAAATCGACCGATTTGTTTATACACACTGATTTGACTGATATTGATTGGGTCGATAAATTTTACACATCGCCCAACTGCACAAATAAAATCTGTGTTTGATTGTTTGAAACCCCACATGGGTATTGGGATAAAATACAGTATACACTAATCCCAATAATTAGTTGTATGTCGATCGATTGATTGACAGGCTGTTATAAGCGTTAGATATCTATATTTGATGCTTATACAGTGTAGTGCACTTTGGATGATGGTTGATTATTTATCGTTGCTATTATATGCATGTGTGGTATGGAATCCATATAGTTAACGCTATATGGTAATTGATTGGGCCTCATTCCAATTTGAAAAATAAAGAATATTATAAAATAAAGGTTCATGTGTTGACAGTACTCATCCGTTGAGATTAGTCACGTGTTGAACGAAATATTTTAATAATAAAATTTGCATCTTTATCAATATAAAATAAAGGTTCATGTGTTGACAGTACTCATCCGTTGAGATTAGTCATGTGTTGAATGAAATATTTTAACAATAAAATTTACATCTTTATCAATATAAAATAAAGGTTCATGTGTTGACAGTACTCATCCGTTGAGATTAGTCATGTGTTGAACGAAATATTTTGAAAATAGAAATATTTGAAAAAGAAATATTTGAAATAGAATATTTGAAAATAGAAATATTTGAAATAGAAATATTTGAAATAGAATATTTGAAAAAGAAATATTTGAAATAGGATATTTGAAAATAGAAATATTTGAAATAGAAATATTTGAAATAGAAATATTCGAAAAGGAAATATTTGAAAAAGAAATATTTGAAATAGAATATTAGAAAATAGAAATATATGAAGCCGTGTTGATTAGATTGACGCCATTTTGACGTGGACGATATTTATATCGATTTTATTCATTTTAAAATGAATATTGAAAAGTGATTTCGAAATCGAATATTTTGAAATGAAATTTGAATCAAATTGAATAGAAAACGAGTTTGAATTGAATTGAATATATAGCGAATTGAATTTGAATTGAATAGAAAATGAATTTGTTGAATTGAATATATAACGAATTTGAATTGAATTGAATATATAACGAATTTGAATTGAATTGAATATAAAACGAATTTGATTTGATTTGAATAGAAAACGAATTTGATTTGATTTGAATAGAAAACGAATTTGATTTCAATAGAAAACGAATTTGAATTGAATTGAATATATAACGAGTTGAATTTGATTTGAATAGGAAACGAATTTGATTTGAATTGAATAGAAAACGAATTTGATTTGAATTGAATAGAAAACGAATTTGATTTGAATAGAAAACGAATTTGATTTGATTTGAATAGAAAACAAATTTGATTGAATCGAATAGAAAACCAATTTGAAATGAATTGAATATAAAACGAATTCAAATTGAATTGAAAACGAATTCGAATTGAAAACAAATTCGAATTGAATTGAAAACAAATTTGATTGAATCGAATAGTAAACCAATTTGAAATGAATTGAATATAAAACGAATTCGAATTGAATTGAAAGAGAATTCGAATTGAATTGAAAATGAAAAGAAAATGAATTCGAATCGTATTAAAATCGATTTGAATTGAAATCAAATAGAAATGAAAGTAAAAAGGATTTATAATAGAAAATTCAATTTTGATTTGAATTTGAAATGAAGGTTGAAATTGTTTTTGAAACAAATTCAAAACTATTTATAAAATTCGTTTTAAATAGAAATCGACGAAATATATATTATATATATATAATATAATGGCCAGAATAGAACGCGCCGCGGCGCGGCAGTTCGTGAATTTCGACCATTTATTTCAAACGGACATTAAGGGAGATCCGACCGTCGGATTCTCCTAAAACCGGAACCGTTGGGTTCGTATCGAAAAGATCTTTCTAACGAATATTAGAAATTTGAAATCTAACAGTTGGATTTGGAGATATGTCCAAATCAAATTTAGAAAAGGTCGTTGTAAGTGCAGTTCGATGACCGTTGATGGAAATCGACTGTACGGGCCTTGATAAAATTATTAAAAATATCAATAATTTGTGTAAAATCATAAGAAATGATTTGGAAAAAATTAGGATGAAAAACTCCATATTTGAAAAGATAAAAATAGATTTTTATCAAAATGAACTAGTTTTGAACTGAAATTAAAACCCATTTATTTTTAAATAAATAAATTGGATTTGAAATGGGTTTATCGTGAACTGTGTTTTAAATAACACTAGTTCTTTAACCCGATAATAAATAAAATGTGATGTGGGTTTGTCGTGAACTGTGTTTTAAATGACACTAGTTCTTTAACCCAGTAAAAGGAGTTTTATTGAATCTGCAATTAGATTGAAATGTGAATTGATAATTCAAATTATCAAATTTGGCAAATGAGCGAGAATGGAGTATCACCAGTTTTACTCCAAAGCGATAGTTTAATCTTTAATTAGATTTGAACGTGAAATGGTAATTAATTTTTCCGATAACACCACGGTGTTAGATATGGAGTATTACCAGTTTTGCTTCATGGGATGAATAGGTTGGGATTGGGAAATAAAATAAATAATTACTTCGGTGTGGTTCGCTAATCTCGACTAGTTTAGAAAACCATAATTTGGTTTGAAATGACATCCAAAGGAAGATTAAAGGATAACTTTTAAAGAATTTATCTTGGATAAAATTAATGGGAACCTTTCCCCTAGGAATGTGATTTTGTGAATAAAAGAATATTCTGGATTGGTATGAGGCGTTCATTGTGTTTGTGTAACATTTGTTTTTAATATACGCGGGTTGTTTGGAAAGTACGGGTTTATACCCATTTGAATAACCGATTCGACGATATGTCGAAGATGAAGACGGTGGTCGAAGACCGGAAATCTTCACATCGTTTGGGTGATTACTGATGATCTTGATTGGGTTGTACACCCAAGATGAGGGAATCAGTTGGTTGTCATCCAGACGTACTTGGAGATGGATGGATATGCGAGGAAAGTGCCTCCAGTTTCATTCAGACCCAGAACGAACTTGTAAATGGATTGTGTGTCTGACATTGGATTTTATTCTGTGTTGATTGATCTCTATTAAATATACATCTGTTTGGCGGCGGAGAATTTATTCTCTTGCTTAACGCCCTTCTCTGAGACGTACGAGCTCAGAGGTTGTATATCGATGGACATCAGTCGCATGGCATGAATTGCCTGTGTGGCATACTGAGTTGCATGGATCAAGGCTTTTATTGAAAAGCAAAGTCTTGTGGTTGATGATCAAAGCACGGCCTTTGTGGCGTAGCTTTGTGTATAACGTGAATTCGCGAGCCTCACACCTCGGTATGAGTCAAAAATGGATACGGACCGTTGGGAGAGCACGACGTTTCTTTCTAGCTATGGTGGTGTCAGTGACTTACCAGCCCTGACATTTATATACTTTTCACCGAAGTGGTTGTTGGAATGAGGCGCCTCGATTATAGGTCTGTAAGGACCGGGAAACGTGTGTTCAGGAATTGCCAATCTGCAAACGTAAGAGAGAACCGGCCCAGCCGCATCCGGGGTTGCCCAGAGTGTGTAGTTCCGAGGCATTTGCTAGAGTGTCTCGAACGCGGAGAGGAGCTTGCCCCTTGCCTCGACTCATGACGGAAATCCAATTCCCAATATGTGATATTGCGGTTTTAATTGTAGAACTAGTATGGCGACATGATATATGGTACCCATGCCGTCTATGATTTATATTTATGATTGAAATTGTTGTGACACTATACACTTATTATAGTATCAAATGATTTGTTTTAAACGTACCAAGCATGTTTGGCTATTATAAGGGAAAACCCTATCCTCCGGCTTGCGTTGCATTGTGTGATGGGACCTGGGTCTTATAATAGCTTCATTTTTCGAAAAAGCATTACGTTGTTTATTGATATGCACTGGTATTCTTGGGAGGAAACCCATTCCGTGTTATACGGCGTGGTCCCTTGAATTGCTCTCTTTTAAAGTAAAGTTTTAAATAACTGTTTTAGTTCTCACACCAGTCACACGACTTACCTGGAGTTTATTTTTTTAACCTAAACTCTGGGTGCCCCTATTTTCGACACGGGCAGCTAGTAGTTTTGGTTTTGCAGAATTACATTCACAGGATCCTGGTTTACAGCTGGAATGATATCCGGAAAGCTCTGTATTCGTATATCACCTTCAGTTGTGCTTTGTATTATTTTTTCGCTGCTTTGTAATTTATTGTAATCTCTGATATTTATCGAATGTAATTTATTCAATTATACTTTGTATATTCTTGTATCTGATGAAATTGTTGTAATTTACAATGAAATGTTCTTCTGTTTATGTTCTGATTTGTCCTGTTCTCAAACGATCAGGGGTTTCGAACGGTCTAGATCGGTTTAACAACTGATTCAGATCGAGCGAAATCCCAGGCCGTCACAATTACTTCCATTTAAATCCTTTCCAATTCATACGTTGGAAAATTCTAGTTATACTAAAACCATTTACAAATCCAATTTATTTATTTGAAAACATTGGATTATTTTCATGTTAATAACTAGTTCATTTCGATAAAAATATATTTTTATCTTCTCAAAACTAAAAAATTTCATCCAAATTTTTTCCAAACCATTTATTATGATTTTACACAATTTTTCCATATTTTTAATAATCTTATTAAGGCCTTTACAGTCGGTTTACAATAATGACCACTGAACTGCATCCATAGTGACCTTTTCTAAAATTAATTTGGACATAATTTAAAATCCAACCCTTCAAATTTTAATCTCTTATAATCATTGGAAAGATCTTTTCGATATGAACCGAACGGTTTTGGTTTTAGGAGAATCCGACGGTTGGATCTCCCGTAACATCAATTTGAAGTTAATGGTTGAAATTCGCGAAACGTTGCTGCGCGCCGCGTTCTATTCAAACTATTTAAATATATATAATATATATATCGTCGATTTCCATTTAAAACATATTTTATAAATTCGTTTTATAAACGATTCCAACTTCCAATTTAATTTTTAAATCAAAATTGAATATTCGATATCATTATAATATTAAAATGATAATATTTTCAAAATATCAGATTTTGAAATCCAGTCTTTCGATATTTATTCTAAAAATGAATAAAATCAATATAAAGCTTCATCGAGTTAAAATAGCGTTTCTATACTTAATTCGGCTTCATATTTTTATATGTTTTTGTGTCCATCCAAAGTAGTACATCAAAATCATATTTTGATTCTTCCACTGAATAATATTTTAAAATATTCATTCATATTCTGAATCGGAATGCGACTCAATCAATTACCATATATTTTCATTTTTATGGATTTCATACATCGCATGTATTCAACAATAATGATAAATAATCATTAAACATTCAAACCACATCCACAGTGCATTCTATAACTGTATAAGCATTAAAATGAATAAATAACGATTATAATAGTCTGTCAATCAATCGATCGGCATACAACTAAATATTGGGATTAGTGTATGTCAACTATCATCCTAATACCCGTGTGGGATTTTCAAACAACAATAGTCAATTTAAATAAATCATTGGTTAATAAATTTAACCAATTCAGATTTGATTCGAATTATTTTTCTACTTAACAAATTTTCACTGTTTAAATTATAAATAGATATTTATAATTTAATTTCAACTACCACGTTAATGTTAACATTATTTTTAATATGTTAATCATCACAATCATAGTACATAAATCACCAAACCATCCATATAAATAAATACTCAACTACCCAGTGCCATTTCCGATGCCACAAGTGACCATCCGCGGAGTATGAAATGCGAGTGTCGCTAATATGCATACATCGCTTCCAATTCAAATGATTTGTGTGAGTTCGTGTGTTGAACTCCAAAAATAACTACATGATAAAATATTGAGTGAGAACGAGTTCTCACTTTGGTTTCCGCTCCGTCGTTCTTTAACTGATGGTTTTTATTTTTGAACTAAATTATATGAGCGTTTAATTTAGCCTAAAAATAAACTTGCTTCATTTCCGTCCTAGTCAGTTCCATGCTGTAGAGTTCGTCGCCCTGATCGCATTGCAACTTGTTTCGTTCGATTTTGTGTTCGTATAGACAAGTTATAGTAGTTTAAATATTTAAACATTTAAATATATAATTAATTAAATTAATCACTTAATTAACTCACTAATCCCTCTTCCTCTGTAAAAACCGAACCCAACTCGTCGATTTCCCAAGGTCGCCGTCGCCAGAAGCCAGCCTCCCCTCATTAGAGGCCACCACGTCGAAAGCTACGAAAGTCGTGCCTCCTCCCTTAACCAGTCGAACTTGGTGGACCCTGGCGCTCAGAAAACCACCACGAACGGTGGCAAGTTGAGCGCAAAAATCGAGGCCCATGCTCCACGATAAATGATGGAAGTGGTATGGATTTAAAGCTGGGAAAAATCTCTATAATATTTGTTCAGAAATCCTAGGCTAATTCGAATTGTATTTAGGGATTTTAGGGCTTGAATTTAGGAGCTTTTAGACCCTCGATTTCATACTCACGGCGGGTTTTCTAATTATGGTTTGGGAAAAAGGGGGTATTTATAATATTTAAATATTAATATTTAATTCAATTAGTTTCTTTATTGTGAAATTTCTCGTCCAATCTCGAAATGATTCCCAATGAATGTCGCCCCTAGCCAAATACCCCCATACCGAACATTATGGGATATGTTTCATAATCCAATTTGACTATTTCGATCAGTTTTTGCGAAAATTATAATATAAATTAATATAACGGTCAATATTGATTTCAGCGTTCATTTTAATTGTTCGAGGCCACATACTGACTCCAAAAATTATGAATTTTTAATCCTGACAATAATTTGACATTCTGGATCCAACAAAAGTGTTTCGTCGAAAACGGAGGTCATTTGCAAAATAGCTATTTTTAAGGGCTATATATATTATAATAAGATATATATATTCTATAGCAACTATTTTAAATTTTAAACTGGATATAACTTACAATTTATAAAGTGAAATCTCAGTTTTTTAAACTCATTAGAAAATTACCAAAATATTCCAACGTTTCTTGTTTCATTAAAATTTGATTTATTTTGAATCCTATACATTCAACTGAAATTTAAAATCGAATTTTCAAATTACCACGCCATTTCAAGCTTGTTTTATAATTAAATTAAATATATACGTTCTAATTTCAATTTAAATTAATTTTAAATCGTTAATTCTCAAAATAAATCATTGTAATTTATCCAAATCCATTAAAATAGCTATAAAAAAAATTGGTTTAAAAATTATGGATTGTTACAATCTTCCTCACTTAAAATCTTTTCGTCCTCGAAAAGGAACGGAGCTGAAAGTTGTTTAACTAACCAACTCCACTTTCATTCTGGCTTGAGTTCTTCAACTTTTAAGTTTCTAAGAACTTTCTAATTTCTCAAAAATTTGTCTAACACCCAAAATTTTCAAAAAATTTCGCCATAACCTTCTTTGTACGGGGAGGGTTTGAAAAATTTATTGGAAGCCGTATTAGGCTCCCAATAAATCAATAAAAAACATACACAATTTTTGTGACCTATCTATACCCAAGGGAGACATGTAAAATTTCGAAATCTCATACCTTGCCCTAGTGTTGGAAATAAAAATAATCCATGTGCCTTAATTAAAAACAAAAGAGACGTGAATTTTTGTCATCTCTAGACCTGTGTAGGGTTTTTATTAAATCCTGCCCCGAGCACCTTTATATGTATTTATTATGTCCATAATTGGTCCTCTGTTCAACCTGTAATTCAGTCATCGCCATACAAGCATCTCGCCCGTATGGAAATCCAAACCTCGTCATATAAGCGCCAAATGCTTATATGGAATATGATATCATATGCTATCTTCATGTAATATGTCGTGCGGTGTAGTTCATAATTTTATTACTATCCTATGGCGCATGTTTATAATCTCACACGGAACAACAATCACAACGCATCCAAAAACACTCACAGTAGTTTATATAGTAAATAAAATTGTGCAACCAACTCATTAAGGTGCACCTGCTTGTCGGGCATGCAATATATTTCTTTACTCAACAATAAATCCCTAACCTTCTCAACATGTGTGTGTGTATGTGTGTGTGTATATATATGCATATCTATCTAATATATATATCCAATTCGAGCTAAATTTTCTATTCAGCTCTATATTATATTTGGTTTGGATTAATTTAACATTCATTCTCATATTGGTTAAATTAATTATCATTCCAATAATTTTATTAGTTAAATTAATAATCACCCAACACAATCATCAATCAATTAGTTGGTTAGCTTTTCAAATATATATCTTTAATATATACTCAAAATCATATTTTTAGTGCCAAATCACAAAAAATAAATTCTAACTAAGTTTTGGTTCTCACACCAGTCAATTGGAAATATATAGATATCCCAATTTTGAAAATCGAACATAAATGTTGTTGATGCGATCGCTATTATCATCAGATCATATCCGGGTGACAAGAATTTGATATTTTTATATCTATCCAGTATATTTGAGACTTCGAATACACGTGGATCAGACGTATACACAAAATCTTCTAATACCCGATAGTCCAAAATCAATACAAAATAAAATACTTAAATACATATAATAAGATATAATTTTCAAAACTAAATTCGTTTTTAGAAATAACACTCTTTAAACTCATTCTAGGGCATTCCTAACCCTATCTCTAACAAGTCAGTCTTATAGGACATTACTAATCCTATATTTGATGAATTGTTTCATTTGACTAATGTTTCTTATTCTCGAGCTTTGTAAACCAAAGCTCTGATACCAAATTGAAACGACCCAGACTTCCCGAACCCCGGGGAGACGGAGGAGCTTGGATTGCTTTGTGAACACGATGCATTAGAACACAAACAATAGAACATTTCATTGCTATTACAACACTTTATATCAGAGTACAAGAATATCATAGTACGAATAAAAATCACATAGTGGGAAAATAATATCATGGATTTTAATTACATAGCAGCATAAACAAAAATGTATAAATACAATGCACAATGGAAATACATCAACTACCACAACTGAAAGAAATAAACGGATACAAAGCTGTCTGAATATAGCTCTAGCTGTAAACCAGGATCCTATGAAAAGAAATATCTGCGAAAATCAAAACTACTAGCTGCCCAGGTGGAAAATATGGGCACCTATAGTTTAGGAGAAAACAATAAACTCCAGGTCAGTCATGGGGCTAGTGTGAGAACTTAAAATAGTTATTAAACTTTACTTCAAAAGTTGGGAAATCATGGGACCACGCCGTATAACATGGAATGGGTTTACTCTATATGAGTCTCAGTTTAAAATAAAATAACGCAATGCTTTCTGGAAAATGGAGCTATTATAAGACTCAGGTCCCATCACAAAATGAAACACAAGCCAGAGGATAGAGTTTTACCTTATAATAGCCAAACATTGTTGATACGCTTTAAAACAAATCATTTGATATTACTATAAGTGCACAGCGTCAAAAACAACTTCAAATATAAATGTATCAATCATAGATGACATGAGTGTCCCATGCCACTATGCCGCCATATAGGTTTACAACTAAAACCGAAAAAGTGCCGTATTGGAAATTGGATTCCATCTATGAGTCGAGGCAAGGATGGCTCATCACCCGTTCAAGATACTCTAGCCCGTGCCATAGGGTTCAACCGCAACTGCACCTGGATCTTCAGGGCCGGTCCACACTTACTTTAGTGGATTAGTAATTCCTAAACAATACTTTTCCCTGCCCTATGGGGCATAAAATCTAGTCAATATGTCGACCATATCAAGAGCCACTACAGATTCAAATCCGAGGTATCTCGCTTTCCAACATACCCATAAGTAAAATGTCTGGGCTCCATACCATGACATCACTCCTAGCTAGAAAGAAACGCATGCACTCCGTGCAGTCATTATCTCGTTTTTGGCTCATCGAATTAACGCTATACACAAAGCTATGCTACTTAAAGCCGTGCTTTGATCGTCATCCACAAAGCTCTGCTTTTCAATAAAAGGATTGATCATTTGCGTCTTAGCATGCTGCATTGACAATTCATGCCATACAACTGATGTCTATCAATATAACCTCTAAGCTCGTACATCTCGGAAAAGGGTGTTAAGCAAAAAAATAAATTCTCCTCCATCAAGCAAATATGTATTTAATAGAAATCAATCAATACAGAGTGAAATCCAATGTCAGATACACATCCATTTAGAAGACTATTCTGGGTCTGAACGAAACCAAAGGCACCTTGTTCCTCGCCCCATATGTCCAATATAGGAGAGAGGTCCTCGCATATCCGATTGATCTCCAAGTACGTCTGGACGATCACCACTTATTACCTTGTCTTGGGTGTACAACCCAATCAAGACATCAGTAATCATCCAAAAGATGTGAAGACCTCAGGTCTTCAACCACCGTCTTTATCATCAACTTTTAATCGTCGTATCAGTTATTTAGAATGGGATTAACCCGGTCTTTCTAAATAACACGCGTATAAAAACACATTATACGCTGCATTCCAATTCATAATATTCTTTTATTCAAATACTCAGATTTTTAGGGGAAGGTTCCCAATAATTTTATCAAAGATAAGTTCTTTCAAATTAACTCTTTAATCTTCCTTTGAAAACCATTGCAAATGATTTTGTATTATCTTATATCAATTCTAAACCATATTAAGATTTATAAAACTATTTGGGATTATCGAGCCTTACCGAAGTAATCATTTATTTTATTATCCCAATCCCAACCTATTCATCCCATGGAGCAAAACTGGTAGTATTCCATATCTAACCTCCACGGTGTTATCGGTAAATTTAATTACCATTTCACGTTCAAATCAAATTAAAGATTTAACAATCGCCTGGAGTAAAACCGGCGATACTCCATTCTCGATCATTTAATGAATTCGATAAATTTAATTATCCCATTCTCATTTTAATCTACTTAAAGATTTATTAAAACTTCATTTAGTTTTAATCTTCCCAAAAATCATTATTTATTGTTTATTTAACTTTTAGGAAATAAATTCCATCTTTCAATGGGTTAAAGAACCAATGTCATTTAAGACACAGTTCACAATAAACCCAAAGTCATCTTCCATAAAAATGGAATCTTCACAGAAATCAGATCAATATATATAATCGATATAAATGTCCATATCGGACTAATACTATAAATGGAATAACGGCCAAGCCTTTTAAAATCCATATATAGTAATGGTCTTCCTTTATAGAAGCTCATCTCGATTATTACCAAATCGAATTCCATTCATTTACAATTTAATATATTAAATTGGAAACTTTACTTTGGACCTTTCCTTTAAATCTAAATAAAAGATTTATAAATTCTAAATCATATCTTCACTGTTAATTGGGCTAAAGAACAAATGTCATTTAAAACATAGTTCCCAACGACCCCATAATCATCTTCCATTTAATTCCAATTAATAATATAATTGCAAAACTTCATTGATCTTAATTAAAAGATTTATTCTTTTCCCAATGGAGTATAAGAACAGTGTTATTTAAGACACCATCCATGATAAACCCAAAATCCAATTTGATATTAAATACAAGGCTCTAAACAGAAATTAATATCGGATTATATTCAATATCAAATTCTGCAAACAATGGATATCATATTGGGAATAACGATATCTATATCTTCCAAATTCCTCAACCGTATCTGCATAATGACGGAATCCACTATCGAAATATTCCGAAGATTATTTCTATTTAAATCCTTTCCAATTCATGCATTGGAAAATTCTGGTTATATTAAAACCATTTACAAATCCAATTTATTTATTTAAAAACATTGGATTATTATTCTAGTTAATATATCTAGTTCATTTCGATAAAAATATTTTTTTATCTTCTCAAAACTGGAATTTTTCATCCAAAATCTTTCCAAATCATTTATTATGATTTTACACAATTTTTCCATATTTTTAATTATCAAGGCCTTTACAGTCGGTTTCCAATAACGTCCACCAAACTGCATCTATGACGACCTTGTCTGAAATTAATTTGGACATAATTTAAAATCCAGCCGTTCAAATTTAAATCGCTTATATTCGTTGGAAAGATCTTTTCGATACGAACCTAGATGTTCTGGCTTCGTATTTTTATATATTTTCGTGTCCATCCAAAGTTGGACATCAAAATCATATTTTGATTCTTCCACTGAATATTATTTTAAAATATTTGTTCATATTCTGAATTGGAATGCAACTCAATCAATTACCATATAATTTCAGTTATATGGATTTCATACATCGCATGTACTCAACAATGATGTATGTACTCAACAATAATGATAAATAATCATTAAACATTCAAACTACATCCAGAGTGCATTTTATAACTATATAAGCATTAAAATGAATAAATAACGCTCACAACAGTTATCAATCAATCGATCGACTTACAACTAAGTATTGGAATTAGTGTATGTCAAATATCATCCTAATACTCGTGTGTGGCTTTTAAACAACAAAGTCAATTTGAATAAATCATTGGTTAATAAATTTATCCAGTTCAATTTTGATTTGAATTATTTTTCTACTTAACCAATTTTCACTGTTTAAATCATAAATAGATATTTATATTTTAGTTTCAACTACCACATTAGTGTTAACATTATTTTTAATATGTTAATCATTACAATCATAGTACACAAATCACCAAACCATCCATATAAATAAATACTCAACTTCCCATTGCCATTTACGGCACCACAAGTGGCCATCCGCGGAGTATGAAATGCGAATGTCGCTAATATGCTTACATCGCTTCCAATTCAAATGATTTGTGGGAGTTCGTGTGTTGAACTCCAAAAATAACTACATGATAAAATATTGAGTGAGAAAGAGTTCTCATTTTGGTTTCCACTCCATCATTCTTTAATTGATGATTTTTATTTTTGAACTAAATTAAACGAGCATTTAATTTATCCCAAAAATAAACTTGCTCCAATTTCATCCTAGTCAGTTCCATGTTGTAGAGTTCGTCGCCCCGATCGTATTACAACTTGTTTCGTTCGATTTTGTATTCGTATAGACAAGTTATAGCAATTTAATTATTTAAACATTTAAATAAATAATTAATTTAATTAATCACTTAATTATCTCACTAATCCCTCTTCCTCTGTAAAAACCGAACCCAACTCGTCGATCTCCCAAAGTCGTCGTCGCCATCACCAAAAGCCAGCCGCACCTCATCAGATGCCACCATGTCGAAGAGCTACGAAAGTCGCGCCTCCTCCCTTAACCTAATCGAACTCGGTGGACCCTGGCGCTCAGAAAATTGCCATGAACGGTGGCAAGTTGAGCGCAGAAATTGAGGTCTATGCTCCACGATAAATGACGGAAGTGGTATGGATTTGATGTTGGGAAAAATCTCTATAATATTTGTTTAGAAACCCTAGGCTAATTCGAATTGTATTTAGGGATTTTAGGGCTTGAATTTAGGAGCTTTTAGGCCCTCAATTTCATACTGATGGCGGGTTTTCTGATTAGGGTTTGGGAAAAAAGGGGGTATTTATAATATTTAAATATTAATATTTAATTCATTTAATTTCTTTATTGTGAAATTTCTCTTCCAGACTCGAAATGAATCCCAACAAATCTCGCCCTAACCAAATACCCTCATTCCAGACACAATGGGATATGTTTCGTAATCCAATTCGACTATTTCAATCGGTTTTGCCAAAATTAAATATAAATTAATATAACAGTCAATATTGATTTCGACATACATTTTAGTTTACCAGGACCATATACTGATTCCAAAAATTATGAATTTTTAAATCTGACAATAATTTGACATTCCGGATCTAACAAAAGTGGTTTCATCGAAAATGGAGGTCGTTTGCAAAATGACTATTTTTAAGGGCTATATATATTATAATAATATATATAAAAATTCTATAGCGACTATTTTAAATTTTAAACTGGACATAACTTGCAATTTATAAAGTGAAATCTCAGTTTCTTACATTCATTATAAAATTACAGTTCAAAATATTCCAATGTTTCTTGTTTCATTAAAATTCGATTTAATTTGAATCCTATACATTCAGTTGAAATTTAAAATCGAATTTTCAAACTTCCAAGCCATTTTTGGCTCGTTTTGTAATTAAATTAAATATATATGTTCTAACTTCGATTTAAATAAATTTTAAATCGTTAATTCTCAAAATCTATTATAATAGCTTAAATAAAAAATTTAAATTGGTTCAGAAATTCCAGGTTGTTACAGATAACTTGACTGCATTTAACAGTGGAAGCCCATTATATTCTTATATTCTTGACAAAGTTTATTTATTTTCCACTATTAGTTGATTGAACCAATAATGCAATGCAAACTAATTTACTATTTTTCACATCAAATGAGAAGTCTAACGATTGTTAATATAGGTTTACAAGTGTTGCTCTTATCAACATATCCTATCACATATAATTATTATCTATACAAGTATGAATTTAACCGATAAAAGTGACCTTTGAATGCAAGCAGACATGTGTATGAAATACTTCTTTTCAAAACTTTTCACACAAGAAAATCATTTTGTGATAATATTTTAAATTATATAACCTTTTGTTGAAGGAGTGTAAATGCTCAAAGTCTGTGTAGATGCTACTTTTCTTTACTTTTTACATTATTCAATCAACCGGCTTTTGAATATGTAATACGGCAGAGAAAAAACACACTTATAACACATCCTAAATTATCAATCTTTAAGTATGTTACATTTCTTAATTTATCTATGTGTAAATATATTGCATTTATTCTATTTTTTCTGCCCATCAATGCATGTTTGCATTATATTTTGTACCCTCACTATTACGTAGGTGAGATAATTTTTGGTATATTCAAATAATCGTTTCATTTTACAGCTTGCAAATAATATGTTTTATGTATACTACATTATACTACATTATACACATGGTCCTTGATGCATTATCCTAAAGTGAACATAAAAGGGTTTTCAAACACTAAAATTACAAAGTATTACAATTTCTAATATTCAGGGTAACCTCTTTAATGCTATTTTCAGATACTTTGGACTTTAGCAGTTACAAATCTAGAAAGGCATTAGACTGAAATGGCCTTATGCTTTCATTAACCACATCAAGAATTTGGTACAACCTCATTGTATTTTTCCTTTACCATTAGGACATATTATTTTTACATATGGACTATGATATAATTTTAGCCTGTTTGTTATAGATGGACAATTTACGTATTGGCTATGTATGTTATAAGACGTATCAATTCCAATATATCTACATGATATTTTTTTGTCACAAATTTTATTTTGTGCTTTAGTACTATATACTTTTCTTTCAATAATCACATATAACACTTGCAAAAAAAAAAAGCTTAACCGTTGTATATGCTTACTCTCATCGTATGAAATTTTATGGTTTCTCATTCTATGTTGTCAATCACAGTGATGAATGTTTTAAATATTACCAAAATAATTTTGAAATTTTGGAAGAGAACGTGCTCAATAGTGGCTCACAACCATTTTCCTACTTCAATGTTCCGGTATAGGTGCATTAGCATTGTATGTGTTATTAGAAAAATAAAAACCTGCTTTAGAAACAAAACATAGTTCATTCATATACATAAATTTTTGTTATCAATCAATGTTATAAGATCTACCTTTTTGAACTATACGTATTCCCTCCTCCTAAATTTTATTTCCATTCATGTCAGATCGATTTACAGTTTATGCTACTTGAATTTTAGGACAGTTATTCTTATTTTAGATATTGTCGAAGACAACAGATTTTGCTATAGGTTTTTCATAGGAACATACTGTAAATTTAATTATTTTTTCTACATGATTTTTGTATTAATATCTTTATATGATTGTTGAACACGCGCGTGCACACAAACACGCACTCTCACTCTAGCTCTCATATATTGTCTTATTGGTAATGTGTTTGATGCAGGTAGGGAAATATTAGATTAGCTATGCTTAGCTAATGTAATGTTTTCCCCACTAGGCTATTGGTCCCCATAATTAGTTTTTTCTTTGTGTTAGGGAGGAATTGAAATAATTACTTCAAAGAGAAGACCAGAGTTCAAAATTCGCATCCTTTCAACATGGATAAGAATCAACTATTCAAACATGGGTTGTTATTTATACATATTGGATTTGGGCATTATTTCTTAAAGCAGTAAGTGGAAAAACCAATGCTTCAGAGTGACATGTTTACGGAATGAGATCTTATGGCATGTCTCCTAATTTCAATTTGCACTAAGCCCATTCTTTTGTAAATTTTATGTGTAGGCAGCCATGTTGATATATTCATAATTGAAACTGATTATTATACTATGTATGACTTTCTTGGCATCCCATGAAGACCATTTGTTTTGGGTCCTTATTTACACAATCCGCGTCTACAAGGAAGAATTACACAGTTTGAGTTTATCGAGAGTGGAAAATAGGGAGAAGGAAAACATAACAAAGAAATTGGTGAAAAGTATAGAAAGTTTAGAATTTAGTGAGAAGGCCAAATTTTAGTATGCATGAAGAAAAGTTATTGGGCCCCATGAATTCCACCTTTAGTATCAATGTGTCATTCTCCCTAATTTTGAATCTTTTCATACTTTTCACCACAAAAATTCCAAAGTTTGTCCTTTAAAAGAAAATCCCCTTTATGAGAATGGTGATATGTGGTCAGGCTGGATCAACTAGCTAATAATGAACTAAACAACAGTCTGCAGTTTTAGCAATAAAGCAAGCACGATAGGTATTTTGACATGCAATGTGTTAGGAAATGATAGTTCGTTAGTCAATCAATAGGAGATACCAAGTATAACTTTTTGTAATAGCACGGAATGCGATATATGATTTGGTCCATGGTTTAGATTTAGAAATGTAGTGTAATAGGTATTCGGTATTATTGCAATTGATTCAAGTAATATAATATGAACATTCTCTTCAAGTGGACTCATTTTCCAGAGGCTGGATTAGGCTAGAGTAGGCAATACAGTTCAAAGCATTCATGCAAAAACACTAGAATGTTGATGAATCGTTATGTTATGACGATGCTTCACAAATTTGCAAAATACTGATGTAACACCCCACCTCCATTAAGGTCACTCACAAAGGGAATGCCTTAACTTTGGTAGAGCGTTTTAGTAGACAGAACAGAAAATTTACAAGAGAGATAAACAATACTTGAGAAATTATAATTTTATTACAGCGGAAAACAGATTATCAGTTTGGTTACATCTTTACCAAAAACTCAAGTACATAAATATCAGTCTTGTTCAGAAAATCATCAGAGTACAAAACTTTAAAGTCATAATCCCCACAGAAGCTGCCACAAAGAGTCAAGCCATACTTTAAGCACTCTAAGTACTTCAAGCATAAGAAATCCGGATCAAGCTAAAGTATTCCCTCCTTGGAAAACCTGGGGGGGAAACGGAAGAAAAGGGGTGAAAACAAGCAAGGTCAGACATAAAGTCTGGCAAGTCCAGTGACTTTCATCATATGAACAAATAATAATAATCATGGCATGCAAATAAAACTGGATGAGAGATAACAGTAACAGGAGCAGCAGATGTACTTAGGTTAAACAGAAGAAATAGAATTATATTACTTTTCATTTCTCTGCACTAATACTAGTATAACAGGATTAGGTGTCACCCTAATGTCTAAACTGAAGCAGAAACAGGAACAGAATAATTTCCACAGAAACAGAACGCTAATAATGGGCCTTTACCACCCGAACAGAAAAGACAGAAGCAGAATGCTGATAATGGGCCTTTACCACCTGAACAGAAACAGCAGAAACAGAATTCTAATAGTGGGCCTTTACCACCCGAACAGAAGGTACATAAACAAAATAGATTAATCCCTACGGAAACAGAATGTAGAATTTGGTGTACACTAGTAATTGGGCCTTTACCACCCAAACAGACGGTACCACGCAGATAGGTGTTGCCACCGAACAGAAACAGACAGTACCAACAGAACTGTAAGACCCCGTGTATTTTATAACAGTGAAATTCACAAATTAAAGTAAAATAAATTTCAAACCAAAGTATTAAGGGAAACGGGATATGCCATTGCGTTCGTCCCGGAAAAATACGCGAAATAGAGTCCGAGTTTTCGAAAAACGGAGCCCGTATGACCAAATTATGGCCCGATGAAGTTTCAGAAAATTCAAATTTCGAAAACAGATTTGAATTTCAGCCCAATCAGAGTAGGCGGGAAAAGTTCCCGCCCAACCCACCAGGTCGACCTGGGGGTCGACCCTAGGGTCAACCTGCCAGGCCAGGTCGACCTGGGAGTCGACCTGGGGGTCGACCTGCCCCAGGCAGGTCGACTCTAGAGTCGACCTGGGGGTCGACTGGGGAGTCGACCTGGCCTCTGAGCCAGGTCGAACCCAGCCCACCCTGGCTGGCCTGGTCTGTGTTTGGTCGATTTTCTGAGCCTTGCCTTGTCACTAGGGCTAGGTGTCAGCTCCTGGTTGGTCCCTCCTTTGAACGAACGGCTATTATCAAACCAAGCTTCATCGACGGTCTAAATCAACTCACAAACTCTATAAAAAGGACCTAAGACTAACCCTAATTCACACAAACTAAAATGGAGATGAGACCGTCATGCCGCTGAGGAGAGACTAAGGATGGCCGTCAGAAATTGAGAGACAATTAGGAGATAAATCAAAAGCTTAAAGCAACGTTAATCAAATCAAAGCAACACCTACAACAAAGGATAGCATCTCCAAATTCAGAATTCAGATTCCTGAATTGAAGATTCGTCATACGTTGTAAGTAGAGTGCTATTCCGATGTGAATTAAATAATTGTGTTGATTTGTGTAAAGTAAGAAATGGAATTGTGGCGATAATAATCTATATTTGTATGTTGCTTTGATTCTAAACGATTTGGAATGTTGTGGTATACGATTTGATATTCGCAAGCATATGATTCATATTGAAAACCACATGTTTGTGGTAGTTATTTACAACACCCAATTGATAATTGCAAGTATATGATTCATGTTGACAACCATATGTTGTGGTATTTTATTTGGGATTCACTATTATGCCAATATGATGTACATACTTTTATGATCACTTTTAGTGTATAATTGGATAAGACTAAGTACTATAGTTGATATGAATCTATGTTGGAATTGGCATCATGGTTCAAGTATAAAAATCATGCTTTTGTGATAGTGACAAAAGCATCTTTGAGAACTTGTATTAATTTCATGAACATGACTAAACTATGTTTGTTATTATGCCTAATTGAAAAACATGTTTTTAGGCTTATGTTGTTATCATAATCATATGATAATATATGTGACACAAAAGTTACATTGGAATTACATTCCACTTGCAAGTTTATATAGATAGATTAAGAACAATGATTTATGTTTAAGTATGTTTATGCCATGATTATATGATTAGAATGGTTCATGTTTAAGTATTGTTTATGCCATGATTATACGAATAGAAGGATTCATGTTTAAGTATGTTTATGCCATGATTATATGCATAGAATGAATCATGTTCAAGTATGTTTACGCCATGATTATATGCTGTTACAATTGCAAGTTCACATGTGCCTATTTTATGTTAATTGAATCGTTATGTTGCAAGTTCATGCGTTCACACTCCCCTTTTTATGTTACCTCATAAACACCATGTTATAAGCCTCCCCTTTTTCATATGGCTATGTTGGGTTTATATGTTAAACCCAACATATCTTATATTGTAGCGAACGTGTAAAACGAGGGTAATGACGTTTGGGTTAAAATATAGAACATATGTGTTGGCATGTTTGACGCATGCCAATAACCTTGAAAAACAATTGAGTGGCATAAATAAATTTTGACCAATAAAGATAAATTTGAATAATGGGCCGCAAATATTTGCATATAAAAAGAAAAGAGACAAAATATGTAAATATAGAAAATACGATGTGTTTAACCCGAGGTTGGATTGAGTTGTGATGTAAACCTGCCCGGAACCGCCCGGCTGTCCAGTAGTCACAACAATACCTATCCAATGTGGGTGGTTAAACACGGAACCCAATAAGGACCCGAGGTTAGACTGAGTTGTGGCGTAAGACTGCCCGGACCCAACCGGCAACAGGCAGCCACAACAATACCTGTCTAATGTGAGAGGTCAAGGCTTTAATAAGACAATTAAGGCTGAGTCAGGATTGATAGGATTAAGTAAATTAAATTAATACTTAATCAAAATGGAACATGCTAAACTAAACAAACTAATTTGGGGGTTAGGTTTATAAAACACTTAACCAACTTAGCATGTTGGCTAGAAATAGAAAACCTAGTAGCGAGGGACCCTTTTCAGCAGTAACCCTACAAGGTGTATCAGGATACCCTGAACTAGGCAGGGTGGGGCACGATTACTGGGCTGACTGTAAGAGGTCAAATCGACGGCGGTGGTGCAGCAGTGTAGGTTCTAACGGGGTGCGGGCATGCACACACTCCGGCGCAGAAAAATAAGGCATTGGGCACCAGTAGCATACCTGTGCATTCTAGGATTGTGTCGGGCCGCCACCATGGGACTTGATACACCCCATGGTGGGACCAGCATAGGTAACTACAAAAACGGGGGCCGTAAGAAACATGTAACTATGCGAGTAGGAGCCGATCATCAGAAAAAGGATCACTTCACCCTGATTATGGGGTGCCTGTTGGGAACTAGTTTATATGGGTACAGAGATTAATATGGGGTATGATAGTATTCGACCCTAGACCACTTAACTTAGTTTATAATGCTTTCCCATTTCTAGTTTATGCTTATCATACCCAGTTCTTTATTCATAGACTGAATAGTCCTAGACTTACTCAGGCTTTATGTCTGACTCTACTTTTCTTTCGCCTTCTTTTCTTTCGTTCCCCCCTAGGTCCATAGGGAGGGAATACCACAGCTTGACCAGATTTCACATACAGCTTGAAGAGAAAGAAAGTATTGCATGGATCTTTTCCGTTTTGGACTATGGCTTTGGACAGCAATTATGGGACTTTTGCAGTTTATTTATGTTTTCTTTATGCTTCTTTAAATAATATGATCAAGACATTTATGATTTTGGAAGTATTGTAAGACAATTATGGCATGGTTTGTGTAACACGTATTTTGATGAAATAAAAGTTGTTGTTTTCCGCTGTTCAAAAATATGTGTTCTTATATATGTCTTGTATATCTGTGACTCATACTTATAAACCTCCACCAAAATTAGGGCATTCCCTTTGAGAGTGACCCTAACGGAGGTGGGGTGTTTCACTTGGTATCAGAGCATAGGTTTACCAGATAAGAAAAAAAAAGTTTTGAAAATTTATTTTCAAAAAGGAAATTTAAAGAAGAATTTTTAAAAGATAAAATATTATTTTATTTTAAAAGGCAAAGTCCCCCCCAAAGCCATAGGTACTATCTCTTATCCTTCGTTTTGAATCTATCCTTTCTGTCTCAGCATGTCTGGAGACCCTACTCCCCAGCTGTTGACGCTTTCACTCCTCCTCCTCCACGTGAACCAGCAAGCGGAAGAGTCCCAGAGTAGGAAGACGAATAATAGTCAAACAAGAAAGGATCGTAACAGTAATAACAAGAAACGAGAAAAAAGGAAATGCAGTTTTTGTGGTACGGAAGGGCACATAGCCAAGGATTGTAGAAAAAGGAAAAGAAAGCAAGGAGAATGTTTTCATTGTGGGGAGACTGGACACATCAGCAAAGATTGCCCTGAGAAGACAGACTTTAAGAAGGGCGGGAAAGACAACAAAGAGAAGAGGAAGTGTAATTTCTGTGGCAAAGTGGGGCACTTGGTGAAAGATTGCGGGAAAAAGAAGGCCAAGATGAATGGTGGGTGTTTTTCTTGCGGTGAGACAGGCCACATGGCTAAGGATTTCCCAAAGAAGTGAGGGCAGGGGCAGAGGGCTGGATCCACCTCAAGCCCATAGATTCATGTGCTAGAAGCGCCACCTCTGCAACAGCGAGGTATTAATACTTCTGTAGAAAGTGTAGTTTATCTTTATGATCACCCCGTTCGCACTTTATTTGATTCTGGCGCATCACACTCCTTTATCTCGTCTGCTTTAGTAGAATCTCTGCACCTAAAAACTAGTATGGTAGAGGACCCCTTAATTGTTTCAAACCCAATTGGGGGCCCAGCTCATTTGTCTATGATCAGTTTGGGATTGAAAAATTTCTATTCTAAGCGTAGAATTTAAATGTAGTACCTTTGTTTTGGGCCATTGGTTGATTCTAGCGATGGAGTGGTTATCCAGTAAGGGTGACCATGTCGGTTTCGAAAAG
This sequence comes from Allium sativum, assembly GCA_030737875.1. NCBI lineage: Eukaryota > Viridiplantae > Streptophyta > Magnoliopsida > Asparagales > Amaryllidaceae > Allium > Allium sativum. The sequence continues at coordinate 919,516,805 of CM060920.1, forward strand.
AGGGTAGTTAGACTCTTGACTTGCCTCGGTAATACCCTCGAAGTCGCAGGTAACCTTTGGGGTTCTATCATGATTTGTTTCCTAGAATCTCTTGACACATTTATTGGTAATTTGTAATCCGATCGAGTAGTGTTCGCCACTAAGGCAGAAGGTTCATTTCGCTTATGCATAAGTTGTAGAGAATCACCTTAGTAAGTACATTTGGCAACATGGTTGGCATTTATTTCCAAGAGATAGTTCTTCTACGTGGAATACCTATAGTAAGTGGACGAGATCCAAGATTCACTAGTGAATTTTGGAGAGCTTGCATGAAACCATGCGTACGCCGTTATGTTTGAGCCGAGTATACTAGAAGTAGAGTAAGTGAAAGAGGAACGAGAGGCAACAGTGAAATAGGTTCCAACTCATATTTTGGAAACAGGAATTAAGAAGCTACGAAATTGTGAAGTTAAAGACGGACAAAGCATAATGGAGTTAAGCTCAAGGAAATGCGACTTAGAAGATTGAAGACTAGATTCGTGCATCATATCTCTTCTTAAGAGTATATCTTTGATCCCTCTCTTCCTGTAGAGCTTACTTGCATGCTATCTTTTGTGTATATCCTCTCGGTCCCATTCTCAATCCAATTTCTGTTGCAAACCCCATAGGGAGTATGACTCATCTGTTAGTAACACATGTTGGGGCTTGAGGGTGTTCGTTGGTTTGACTAAACTTTTTGGGTTTTATAGGTTGGTCTTAGGAAGGGACTCCCTTATGACCTAAAAGGAGTCCATCATGCTTAGTTTCCTAGAATCTAGTGGTTGGGTTGAGTAATTCTTTGGGAGTCAGTCTGATGTTGATTTCGGTCTTCGGGGTTGATGCTTAGAGAGTTCTTCTCCTAATCAATGTATATGTGGCATATATTTCCAGTTTTGACATTGCCTAATGGGCACAAAGTTTTTACTTACTTTTATCATTCGACTATACCTTTAGGTAGGACCATTTCCTATTATTGAGAAAATTGGGAAAATGGCCAATAGATTAGAGCAACCCGAAAAATTGGCCGGAGTTCACAACGTCTTTCACGTTTCACATCTCTGAAAATGTCTACATGAGTCTGCTGAAGTGGTAGATCCAATTATCCTAGAAGAAGCTGAAGTGGAACGCGAAGCAATCGTAAGGAAAGTTCCAACCCGCATATTAGGAACGGAAGTTAAGAAACTACGCAACCGCGAAGTCAAGCTCATCAAAGTGCAGTGGAGCGACGCCGAAGAAGATGCAACCTGGGAAACTAAAGCTAGAATACGCGCCGCCTACCCTTTTCTTTTCGAGGGTACATCTTTGATCTTTTCTTTTTCCTTAAGTTGCGCTTTTATCTATCTCCTCGACCCTATCTATTAGGTAGAAACCCTTTGGATGAAAACATGTAATTGAAACATGTTATGGATGATGATTGCAAGTGGTTGCAAGTGATTGCTAGTGGTTGCTCGTGGTTGCATATACACACAAAATCTAGGTTTTAGATCGTCTCAATCACTTCATATTGCATATGGATATATGTTTGCATTCGTATATGGTTGAACTTTAATGTGTTGTCATATGGATGTTGCATTTGTATGAATGATTGTGCACTCATGTAGAATCATGAATAGGAGGATTTGCATACATAATGGATTCATGGCACTTACATAATTCGCATTAAGGAGGTCAACTGAATCAGTAGACCGCCTGATTTTGCATTAGATAAGTACATGTACACACACACTTCGCATATTATCATGAAGCATTAGATGTCTTTTAAGGACAATGGATGCTCGTGTTTGAAGGATGAGTAGATGGGTGTTTGGATGTTAGGATATACATTCTTCCTGAACTTGAAGATTTCGGGACGAAATCTTTTTAAGTGGGGGAGAATGTAACACCCCGTGTATTTTATAATAGTGAAATTCACAAATTAAAGTATAATAAATTTCAAACCAAAGTATTAAGGGGAACGGGATATGCCATTGCGTTCGTCTCGGAAAAATACGCGAAATAGCGTCTGAGTTTTCAAAAAATGGAGCCCGTATGACCAAATTATGGCCCGATGAAGTTTCAGAAAATTCAAATTTCGAAAACAGATTTGAATTTCAGCCCAATCAGAGTAGGCGGGAAAAGTTCCCGCCCAACCCACCAGGTCGACCTAGGGGTCGACCCTAGGGTCGACCTGCCAGGCCAGGTCGACCTAGGAGTCGACCTAGGGGTCAACCTGCCCCAGGCAGGTCGACTCTATAGTCGACCTGGGGGTCGACCTGCCCCAGGCAGGTCGACTCTAGAGTCGACCTGGGGGTCGACTGGGGAGTCGACCTGGCCCCTGAGCCAGGTCGAATCCAGCCCACCCTGGCTGGCCTGGTCTGTGTTTGGTCGATTTTCTGAGCCTTGCCTTATCACTAGGGCTAGGTGTCAGCTTCTGGTTGGTCTCTCCTTTGAACGAACGGCTATTATCAAACCAAGCTTCATTGACGGTCTAAATCAACTCACAAACTCTATAAAAAGGACCTAAGACTAACCCTAATTCACACAAACTAAAATGGAGATGAGACCGTCATGCTGCTGAGGAGAGACTAAGGATAGCGGTCAAAAATTGAGAGACAATTAGGAGATAAATCAAAAGCTTTAAGCAACGTTAATCAAATCAAAGCAACGCCTACAACAAAGGATAGCATCTCCAAATTCAGAATTCAGATTCCTGAATTGAAGATTCGTCATACGTTGTAAGTAGAGTGCTATTCCGATGTGAATTAAACAATTGTGTTGATTTGTGTAAAGTAAGAAATGGAATTGTGGCGATAATAATCTATATTTGTATGTTGCTTTGATTCTAAACGATTTGGAATGTTGTGGTATACGATTTGATATTCGCAAGCATATGATTCATATTGAAAACCACATGTTTTTGGTAGTTATTTACAACACCCAATTGATAATTGCAAGTATATGATTCATGTTAACAACCATATGTTGTGGTATTTTATTTGGGATTCACTATTATGCCAATATGATGTACATACTTTTATGATCACTTTTAGTGTATAATTGGATAAGACTAAGTACTATAGTTGATATGAATCTATGTTGGAACTGGCATCATGGTTCAAGTATAAAAATCATGCTTTTGTGATAGTGACAAAAGCAAGCATCTTTGAGAACTTGTATTAATTTCATGAACATGACTAAACTATGTTTGTTATTATGCCTAATTGAAAAACATGTTTTTAGGCTTATGTTGTTATCATAATCATATGATAATATATGTGACACAAAAGTTACATTAGAATTACATTAGAATTACATTCCACTTGCAAGTTTATATAGATAGATTAAGAACAATGATTTATGTTTAATTATGTTTATGCCATGATTATATGATTAGAATGGTTCATGTTTAAGTATTGTTTATGCCATGATTATACGAATAGAAGGATTCATGTTTAAGTATGTTTATGCCATGATTATATGCATAGAATGATTCATGTTCAAGTATGTTTACGCCATGATTATATGCTGTTACAATTGCAAGTTCACATGTGCCTATTTTATGTTAATTGAATCGTTATGTTGCAAGTTCATGCGTTCACACTCCCCTTTTTATTTTACCTCATAAACACCATGTTATAAGCTTCCCATTTTTCATATGGCAAAGTTGGGTTTAAATGTTAAACCCAACATATCTTATATTGTAGCGAACGTGTAAAACGGGGGTAATGACGTTTGGGTTAAAATATAGAACATATGTGTTGGCATGTTTGACGCATGCCAATAACCTTGAAAATCAATTAAGTGACATAAATAAATTTTGACCAATAAAGATAAATTTGAATAATGGGCCGCAAATATTTGCATATAAAAAGAAAAGAGACAAAATATGTAAATATAGAAAATACGATGTGTTTAACCCGAGGTTGGATTGTGTTGTGATGTAAACCTGCCCGGAACCGCCCAGCTGTCTAGTAGTCACAACAATACCTATCCAATGTAGGTGGTTAAACACAGAGCCCAATAAGGACCCGAGGTTAGACTGAGTTGTGGCGTAAGACTGCCCGGACCCAACCGACAACAGGCAGCCACAACAATACCTGTCTAATGTGAGAGGTCAAGGCTTTAATAAGACAATTAAGGCTGAGTTAGGATTGATAGGATTAAGTAAATTAAATTAATACTTAATCAAAATGGAACATGCTAAACTTAACAGACTGATTTGGGGGTTAGGTTTATAAAACACTTAACCAACTTAGCATGTTGGCTAGAAATAGAAAACCTAGTAGCGGGGGACCCTTTTCAGCAGTAACCCTACAAGGTGTATCAGGATACCCTGAAATAGGCAGGGTGGGGCACGATTACTGGGCTGACTGTAAGAGGTCAAATCGACGGCGGTGGTGCAGCAGTGTAGGTTCTAACGGGGTGCGGGCGTGCACACACTCCGGCGTAGAAAAATAAGGCACTGGGCACCAGTAGCATACCTGTGCATTCTAGGATTGTGTCGGGCCGCCACCATGGGACTTGATACACCCCATGGTGGGACCAGCATAGGTAACTACAACAACGGGGGCCGTAAGACACATGTAACTATGCGAGTAGAAGCCGATCATCATAAAAAGGATCACTTCACCCTGATTATGGGGTGCCTGTTGGGAACTAGTTTATATGGGTACAGAGATTAATATGGGGTACAATAGTATTCGACCCTAGACCACTTAACTTAGTTTATAATGCTTTCCCATTTCTAGTTTATGCTTATCATACCCAGTTCTTTATTCATAGACTGAATAGTCATAGACTTACTCAGGCTTTATATCTGACTCTACTTTTCTTTCGCCTTCTTTTCTTTCGTCCCCCCCCCCCCCCCCCCCCCCCCCCCGAGGTCCACAGGGAGGGAATACCGCAGCTTGACCAGATTTCACATCCAGCTTGAAGAGAAAGAATGTATTGCATGGATCTTTTCCGTTTTGGACTATGGCTTTGGACAGCAATTATGGGACTTTTGCAGTTTATTTATGTTTTCTTTATGCTTCTTTAAATAATGTAATCAAGACAGTTATGATTTTGGAAGTATTGTAAGACAATTATGGCATGGTTTGTGTAACACGTATTTTGATGAAATAAAAGTTGTTGTTTTCCGCTGTTCAAAAATATGTGTTCTTATATCTGTCTTGTATATCTGTGACTCATACTTATAAACCTCCACCAAAATTAGGGCATTCCCTTTGAGAGTGACCCTAACGGAGAGTGTACCCTAAAACCCTACCCCAAGCGATCGGCTCCCTAAACATAAATACCCTGTGTTGGCTCCACAATAGGGTGTATCACTCCCTAAAGTGACAACCAATTTGCACAGGCCTATTTACAGATGTCACGGCGTCTTACATCCTCAAAGGCAGACCGGGATCCATGCACGCACATGACCCGGTTGGAACGCACCATCAACACCCCTTGCCATTATCAGAATGAACCACTTATAATTAGTTAGTAAGCGTGCACGGACCCTACCTACTGTTGGGTCAAAGTTCTGATACCAGAAAGGGTTACTGACTAATATGGGTTCCAAACAACAAATGACACAAGTAATTCGCCTCCTAACCTTGTGTCCCCAGACTAACAGATTTCAGATTAATTTGTTTACAAGTTCAGACATACAGAGTTCAGATCAACTAGTTCACAGATCAGACAAGTTTTCAGACTAACGGATCAGATATACAGATTTAACAGATTTACAGATTTGTCTAACTTTGTAATTGGGCCTACAGATTCACGAAACGGGTTTGTTAAATTCATTAGTCCAATTGGTTTAACCCTAACCACCCAACACGTTTTAGACATCATATTTATCCCAAATTTGCGTTAATTAGATATTAATGCACATACCTCTCACATTAGGTCGGTAGCTTGTGGCCACTGGATATGTCGGGCGGTTCCGGGCAAACTTCTGCCACAAGCCAGACCTAACCTCGTGTCTAAGCATATTTTAGTTATGCCTACGACCTCTCACATTAGACTGACAGTTTGCGGTCGCTGGTTAAGCCGGTTGGTTCCGGGCAGACTTCTACCGCAAACACAGTCTAACCTCGTGTCATAGCCAATTCATTTCAATGCATATTTTTCAGATATCAGACTAATTCTGCTTATTTAACAGATTAAACTTCTGTACAAGTTACAACAGATTATTCGAGGTTCTATTAACAAGTTTTGCTCAATTTTAAGTCGAGCCTACAGATTCACCTACTTCAAGTTTTCAGCATTTCGGTTCTAACAGATTACGTCATTCAACAGATTAAACAGATAGCAGATCTTGCAGATTAGGCTATTTAGGAGATTTAGCAGATAAGGCAATTTAACATAATTACCAGATTAGGCAATTCAATCTAATTAGCAGTTTAGGCAATATGACAAAACTAGCGGGTTAGGCAATATAACAGATTTAGCAGATAATAGATTTAGCAGATAATAGATTTAGCAGATTATATATATATCATATCTTGCCTAATCATAAGTTTAGCCTAAACTCACTTGCCAAATCATGGTCATAATTCATAATACCACATCTTGCTCCTTATTTTTAGTTAAACATTACACAGTACAGAATATTCTCCATAAATCACGATAAACAATATGAATTATGCCAAATTATAGCCTATGATGCCAGATATCCAAAAACCCTTATTTAGGCGCATTCACACTAATAGTTATCTTGTTTTTGCGTAGGTCTCTACGCCTAAGTCACATATTCCTTTTTCAAGTCATGAATTTTTACATAAAGGAATATGTCCCAAAAATCTAAAATTTTAAACTATAAAATGTAGTATGCTGTCAACATGCATTATCGTTCATGCATATCATGTTGTAAATTATCTTTAAACTCTAACATCAGACCTTGATTTAAGACATGCATTTTGCCCCCAAGTTTCAAGTTGTCCTATAATTCCCAAATCACAGATTATCATACCTAGTATGAACAGATCTAGATCTAACATATGTTTATTTCTCAAATTAACTATAGATCTAGATTACAACATGTACTATGTATCTAAGTTAGTTTCATGTTTACGGTTAAATCTACGTTCGAATCCCAAGTCATAAGTCCAATATATTTTAAGCCTCAATCTCAAGTCATATGTTAAATATGCCACATGTCCAATTATATGCCTTAGACTTTATGTCATGTCCTCGAACCAGTCCTGTCCAATTATGCATCATTCATTATTTGTCCCAAACATTTTTAGTGTTCACGCGCTAATCACTTATGAGATTTGGCTCAGGCTCGTGGTAGCCTGGCTATAGAACAGAAAGAAGAAAGAGATATAGAATAAGATAGATTTAAACAGAACAGAACAGACATAACCTCAAATTCAGATATACAATTCATGTCATAATCATAATTAACGTTTATAGCGGAAAATAACTGTACTTGCCTTTCGTGGTTTAAGAAAGGAAATAAACTGTTGTTGACGCAGAAATGCTGAATTATTCCTCTTTATTTGTCGTAGCTCTAAACATGGATTTGAGATTTTATTTAGCTTTTAATTTTATTCAGGTTGGAGGAAGATTCATCAGTCCAAGTCTTGATTCCAGCAAGGTAGCGACGCCATTTTTATTTTTAATTAGAATAGAGGCAGAATAAGACAGAATGAAATGGTGTGGAGAGAATGAGGCTAGGGGTGAGTTTATATAGGATTAGGCGGACGAATCTAGATAGAAAATGAGTCTAAATACATCAGAATGCATCAGGTTCAGAAAGTGGGTTTCGGGAGCAGGTCGACCCCCAGGTCGACACTATGGTTGACCTGGTCTGGGGGAGTTCGACTACCCAGTCACCCTGGCCAGGGATAGGTCGACTACCCAGTCGACCACCCAGTCGACCTGGGTCCTGGACGGGAAATTTCCCGCCCAGCCCGCTTCTGGGTTCGAATTCAAATTTGAATTCGAATTTTCGAGCTGTTTTCGATTCTGAAATTTTCTGAAACTTCGGAGGGCCATATCTCCCTCATACGGGCTCCGTTTCTCGAAAACTCGGACTCGTTTCCAAGCAGAATTTCGAGATGAACGCAATGGAGCAACCCGTTGCCGTTGATTCCTATTTTATAATTTAACTATTCTCCGATTTGTTACTTATACGATCACAGAAAATACGGGGTGTTACATTCTCCCCTCCATAAAGGATTTCATCCCCGAAATCTTCAAGTTGAGAAGAATGTATCCTACCATCCAGTCATCCATCTACTCAACCATCATCCACAAGCATCCATTGTCCTTAGAAAACGTCTAATGTTGTATGAACATATGCAAAAGTGTGTGTATATGTTCCTTATCTAATGCAAATATCAGGCGGTCCACTGATTCAGTTGACCTCCTTAATGCGAATTATGTCAGTGTCATGAGTCCAACATGTATGCAATCTCCCTATTTGATACATATTATTTCTAAATGTGTGCGCAATCATTCATCCAAATGCAACATCCATGTGATGAGTCAACCATTTTGCATCGACAAAAATTGAAAATGCTCACACATCCATATGCAGTATGAGAGTGTTTTCGAGCCGATCTAGTGCCTAGTTTGTGTATATGCATCCACGAGTGAAACACCCCACCTCCGTTAGGGTCACTCTCAAAGGGAATGCCCTAATTTTGGTGGAGGTTTATAAGTATAAGTCACAGATATACAAGGCAGATATAAGAACACATATTTTTGAACAGCGGAAAACAACAACTTTTATTTCATTAAAATACGTGTTACACCAACCATACCATAATTGTCTTACAATACTTCCAAAAACATAACATCTTCATAACTGTCTTGATTACGTCATTTAAAGAAGCATAAAGAAAACATAAATAAACTGCAAAAGTCCCATAATTGCTGTCCAAAGCCATAGTCCAAAACGAAAAGATCCAAGAAATACATTCTTTCTCTTCAAGCTGGATATGAAGGCTGGTCAAGCTGCGGTATTCCCTCCCTGTGGACCTGGGGGGGAGGGGGGGGGGACGGAAGAAAAGAAGACGAAAGAAAAGTAGAGTCAGACATAAAGCCTGAGTAAGTCTAGGACTATTCAGTCTATGAATAAAGAACTGGGTATGATAAGTATAAACTAGAAATGGTAAAGCACCATAAACTTAGTTAAGTTGTCTACGGTCGAATATACTATCGTACCCCATATTAATCTCTGTACCCATATAAACTAGTTCCCAACAGGCACCCCATAATCAGGGTGAAGTGATCCATTTTATGATGATCGGCTCCTACTCGCATAGTTACATGTGTCTTACGGCCCCCGATGTTGTAGTTACCTATGTTGGTCCCACCATGGGGTGTATCAAGTCCCATGGTGGCGGCCCGACACAATCCTAGAATGCACAGGTATGCTACTGGTGCCCAATGCCTTATTTTTCTGCGCCGGAGTGTGTGCACGCCCGCACCCCGTTAGAACCTACACTGCTGCACCACCGCCGTCGATTTGACCTCTTACAATCAGCCCAGTAATCGTGCCCCACCCTGCCTAGTTTCAGGGTATCATGATACCTTGTAGGGTTACTGCGAAAAGGGTCCCCCGCTACTAGGTTTTCTATTTCTAGCCAACATGCTAAGTCGGTTAAGTGTTTTATAAACCTAACCCCCAATCAGTCTGTTTAGTTTAGCATATTCCATTTTGATTAAGTATTAATATAATTTACTTAATCCTATCAATCCTGACTCAGCCTTAATTGTCTTATTAAAGCCTTGACCTCTCACATTAGACAGGTATTGTTGTGGCTGCCTGTTGCCGGTTGGGTCCGGGCAGTCTTACGCCACAACTCAGTCTAACCTCGGGTCCTTATTGGGCTCCGTGTTTAACCACCCACATTGGATAGGTATTGTTGTGACTACTGGACAGCCGGGCGGTTCCGGGCAGGTTTACATCACAACTCAATCCAACCTCGGGTTAAACACATCGTATTTTTCTACATTTACATATTTTGTCTCTTTTCTTTTTATATGTTAATATTTGCGGCCCATTATTCAAATTCATCTTTATTGGTTAAATTTCATTTATGCCACTTAATTGTTTTTCAAAGTTATTGGCGTGCGTCAAACAAGCCAACACATATGTTCTATATTTTTAACCCAAACGTCATTTCCCCCGTTTTTCGTTCGTTCCAATGTAAGGTGTGTTGGGTTTAATACTTAAACCCAATTTAGCCAAATGAAAAGGAGAGGCTTATAACATGGTGTTTATAAGGTAACATAGAAAAAGGGGAGTGTGAACGCATGAACTTGCAACGAACGATTCAATTAACATAAAATAGGCACATGTGAACTTGCAATTGTAACATCATATAATCATGGCATAACATGAATCATTTTATCCATATAATCATAGCATAAACAATACTTAAACACAAATCATTCTATTCATATGGTTAATGCATAGACAATACTTAAACATGAATTATTTTATTCATATGATTATGGCATAAGCAGTACTTAAACATGAATTATTCTAGTCATATGAAAATGGCATAAACTTAAACATGAATCATAGGTTCAACTAACCATGTAAACTTGAAATTAAGAATCTAACTAAATTAGATATCATTATTATTGGCATAGGGTCTTGACTAGAAGTATAAGCCTATATTTTTATTTAGGCATGATATAAACTAATCGTGATCATAAAATCACTACATGTTAACAAAAAGGTACTTACTTTTGTCACTAATACGAAAGTATGGTTCAACTAGAATTATCCCAACCTAATTCTTATATGAATCATGGTTTTCATTCTATTCATAGAATTATAGCATAAACATATCTAAACTTACATCATGGTTTTTATTTTATCTATGTAAACTTGCAAGAGGAATGTAATTCTAATGTAATTCTAATGTAACTTATGTGTCACATATATTATCATGTGATTATGATAACAACACAAGCCTAAAAACATGTTTTCAACTAGGCATAATAACAAACATAGTTTAGTCATGTCCATAAAGGTGCTTACTTTTGTTTCTAACACAAAAGTATGATTTGCCAATTTCAACATAGATTCATATAAATCATAGTGCTTAGTCGATTCAATTACACACTAAAAGTGGTCATAAAAGTATGTACATCATATTAGCATAATAACGAATCATATACTTGCATGAATTCCAATTAAAATATCATAACATATAGTTGTTAACATGAATCGTATACTTGCATGAATCTTAAATAAACTATTACAACATATAGTTGTTACTTTCAACATGAATCATATACTTGCAATTATCAAATGGGTGTTGTAAATAACTACCACAAACATGTAGTTTTCAATATGAATCATATGCTTGCATGAATCCCAATTAAAATTCCACAACATGTGGTTGTCAACATAAATCATATACTTGTATGAATCCAATCGTACACCATAGTATTGCCAAATCGTTTAGAACCAAAATAACATACAAATATAGATTATTATCGCCGCAATTCTATTTCGCAAATCACGTACTTGCAAATATCCAATCGTATACCACAATATTCCCAAATCGTTTAGCATCAAAGCAACATACAAATATTGATTATTATCGCCACAATTCCATTTCTTACATTACACAAATCAACACAATTATTTAATTCACATCGGAATAGCCCTCTACTTACAGCGTATGGCGAATCTTCAATTCAGAAATCTGAATTCTGAATTTGGAGATGCTATCCTTTGTTGTAGGCGTTGCTTTGATTTGATTAACGTTGCTTTAAGCTTTGAATTATCTCCTAGTTGCCTCTCAATTTCTGACGGCTATACTTAGTCTCTCCTCAGAAACATGACGGTCTCATCTCCATTTTAGTTTGTGTGAATTAGGGTTAGACCTAGGTCCTTTTTATAGAGTTTGTGAGTTGATTTAGAGCGTCGATGAAGCTTGGTTCAATAATAGTCGTTCGTTTGAAGGAGAGACCAACCAGGAGCTGACACCTAGCCCTAGTGACAAGGCAAGGCTCAGAAAATCGACCAAACACAGACCTGGCCAGCCAGGACTTGACCAGACCTGGCCAGCAGGTCATTTTTGACCTGGGAGCACTTGGCAGGTGCGCCAGGTCAAAAATGTACTGGCGCACTTCCCAAGTGCGCCAGTGCATTTTTGTTCTGGCGCACTTCCCAAGTGCGCCAGTGCATTCTGACCCGTTTTCTGGTTTTTCGCCCAACTTCATTCGTCGATATCCGTTTTACGCAAACTCGGACTCCATCTCAAGCAGAATTCCGAGACGAACGCAATGGCGTATCCCGTTTCCCTTAATTCTTTGATTTGAAATTAGTTATACTTTAATTTGTGAATTTCACAGTTATAGAATACACGGGGTGTTACATTCTCCCCCACTTAAAAGGATTTCGTCCACGAAATCTTCAAGTTCAGGAAGAATGCACATCCTAACATCTAAACATCCATCTACTCATCCATCAAACACGAGCATCCATTGTCCTTAAAAGACTTCTAATGCTTCATGATCATATGCGAAGTGTGTGTGTACATGTACTCATCTAATGCAAAATCAGGCGGTCTACTGATTCAATTGACCTCCTTAATGCGAATTATGTAAGTGCTATGAATCCATTATGTATGCAAAATCCTGCTATTCATGATTCTACATGAGTGCACAACCATTCATACAAATGCAACATCCATATGACAACATATTAAACTTCAACCATATACGAATGCAAACATATATGCATATGCAATATGAAGTGATTGAGCCGATCTAAAACCTAGATTGTGTGTGTATATGCAACCACGAGCAACCACTAGCAATCACTTGCAACCACTTGCAATCATCATCCATAACATGTTTCAATTACATATTTTCATCCAAAGGGTTTCTACCTAAAAGATAAGGTCGAGGAGATATACCTAAAAAGATAGATAAAAACGCAACTTAAGGAAAAAGAAAGATCAAGGATGTACCCTCGAAAAGAAAAGGGTAGGCAGCGCGTATTCTAGGTTTCGGTTTCCCAAGTTGCGTCTCCCTTGGCGTCGCTCCACTGAACTTTGACGAGCTTGACATCGCGGTTGCGTAGCTTCTTTACTTCCGTTTCTAATATGCGGGTTGGAACTTTCCTCACGGTTGCTTCGCGTTCCACTTCAGCTTCTTCTAGGATATTTGGCTCTACCACTTCAGCAGACTCATGTAGACATTTTCGGAGATGTGAAACATGAAAAACGTTGTGAATTCCGGCTAATTTTTCGGGTAGCTCTAATCTATAGGCCATTTTCCCAATTTTCTCAATGATAGGAAATGGTCCTACCTAAAGGTATAGTCGAATGATAGAATCAAGTAAAAACTTTGTGCCCATTAGGCAATGTCAAAACTGGAGATCTATGCCATATATATATTGATTAGGAGAAGAACTCTCTAAGCATCAGCCCCGAAGACCGAAATCAACATCAGACTGACACCCAAAGAATTACTCAACCCAACCACCATATATGATTCTAGGAAACTAAGCATGATGGACTCCTTTTAGGTCACAAGGGAGTCCCTTCCTAAGACCAATCCGTATCCTATAAAACCCAAAAAGTTTGGTCAATCCAACGAACACCCTCAAGCCCCCAACATGTGTTACTAACAGATGAGTCATACTCCATATGGGGTTTGCAACAGAAATTGGATAGAGAATGGGACCGAGAGGATATACAGAAAAGATAGCATGCAAGTAAGCTCTACAGGAAGAGAGGGATCAAGGATGTACTCTTAAGAAGAGATATGATGCACGAATTTAGTCTTCAATCTTCTAAGTCGCCTTTCCTTGAGCTTAACTCCATTATGCTTTGTCCGTCTTTAACTTCACAATTTCGTAGCTTCTTAATTCTTGTTTCCAAAATATGAGTTGGAACCTATTTCACTGTTGCCTCTCGTTCCTCTTTCACTTACTCTACTTCTAATATACTCAGCTCAAACATAACGGCGTACTCATGGTTTTACGCAAGCTCTCCAAAATTCACTAGTGAATCTTGGATCTTGTTCACTTACTAGAAGGTATTCCACATAGATAAATTATCTCTTGAAAATAAACAAATGTCAACTATGTTGCCAAATGTACTTACTAAGGTGATTCTTTACAACTCATGCATAAGCGAAACGAACCTTCTGCCTTAGTGGCGATCACTATTGGAGCGCCCCATTCTGAAATGCTTTTCCTAATGAACCTCTTTTCTAGAAGCTCTTTAATCTGTTTACTAAGCTCTTTCCTTTCCCGTGGAGCCATGTGTCTAACGGGCAACACAACGGGCTTTGCATCATCTACAAGGTATATGCGGAAGTCTATCTCCCGCTTCGGAGGCAAGCCCTTCACCTCTTCGAAGACATCCAGATATTCCCGGACCACTCTAACCGATTGCAAATTTTCAATGGAGGCATCTAGCGATTCTAGGTAACTAAGCATAACCACATGATTACAAGAAATTTCCAAAGTGTTACCGAGCTGGGTTAGGAGCCTAACAACCCTTTTCTCACAATCAAGGATGGCCCCATTACTGGATAGCCAATCCATGCCCAAAATCAAACCATATCTCGAAAAGCCCAAAACAAAGGCACTACAGTTAAATTCTACGCTTAGAATAGAAATTTTTAATCCCAAACAGATCATAAACAAATGAGCTGGGCCCCCAATTGGGTTTGAAACAATTAAGGGGTCCTCTACCATACTAGTTTTTAGGTGCAGAGATTCTAACTAAAGCAGACGAGATAAAGGAGTGTGACGCGCCGGAATCAAATAAAGTGCAAACGGGGTGATCATAAAGATAAACTACACTTTCTACAGAAGTATTTATACCTCGTTTCTTTGGGCAGTCCTTAGCCATGTGGCCTGTCTCACCGCAAGAAAAGCACCCACCATTCATCTTGGCCTTCTTTCTCCGGCAATCCTTCACAAAGTGCCCCACTTTGCCACAGAATTTACACTCCCTCTTCTCTCGGGACTTGTTGTCTTTCCCGCCCTTCTCAAAGTCTGTCTTCTCAGGACAGCCTTTGCTGATGTGTCCAGTCTCCCCACAATGAAAACATACTCCTTGCTTTCTTTTCCTTTTTCTACAATCCTTGGCTATGTGCCCTTCCGTACCACAAAAATTGCATTTCCTTTTTTCCCGTTTCTTATTATTACTGTTACGATCCTTTCTTGTTTGACTATTATTCGTCTTCCTACTCTGAGACTCTTCCGCTTGCTGGTTCACGTGGAGGAGGAGGAGTGAAAGCGTCAGCAGCTGGGGAGTAAGGTCTCCAGACATGCTGAAACAGAAAGGATAGATTCAAAACGAAGGATAAGAGATAGTACCTATGGCTTTGGGGGGACTTTGCCTTTTAAAACAAAATAATATTTTTCTTTTAAAAATGCTTCTTTAAATTTCTTTTTTGAAAATAAATTTTCAAAACTTTTTATCTTATCTGGTAAACCTATGCTCTGATACCAAGTGAAACACCCCACCTCCGTTAGGGTCACTCTCAAAGGGAATGCCCTAATTTTGGTGGAGGTTTATAAGTATAAGTCACAGATATACAAGACAGATATAAGAACACATATTTTTGAACAGCGGAAAACAACAACTTTTATTTCATTAAAATACGTGTTACACCAAACATACCATAATTGTCTTACAATACTTCCAAAAACATAACATCTTCATAACTGTCTTGATTACGTCATTTAAAGAAGCATAAAGAAAACATAAATAAACTGCAAAAGTCCCATAATTGCTGTCCAAAGCCATAGTCCAAAACGAAAAGATCCAAGCAATACATTCTTTCTCTTCAAGCTGGATATGAAGGCTGGTCAAGCTGCGGTATTCCCTCCCTGTGGACCTGGGGGGGAACGGAAGAAAAGAAGACGAAAGAAAAGTAGAGTCAGACATAAAGCCTGAGTAAGTCTAGGACTATTCAGTCTATGAATAAAGAACTGGATATGATAAGTATAAACTAGAAATGGGAAAGCACCATAAACTTAGTTAAGTTGTCTAGGGTCGAATATACTATCGTACCCCATATTAATCTCTGTACCCATATAAACTAGTTCCCAACAGGCACCCCATAATCAGGGTGAAGTGATCCATTTTATGATGATCGGCTCCTATTCGCATAGTTACATGTGTCTTACGGCCCCCGATGTTGTAGATACATATGCTGGTCCCACCATAGGGTGTATCAAGTCCCATGGTGGCGGCCCGACACAATCCTAGAATGCACAGGTATGCTACTGGTGCCTAGTGCCTTATTTTTCTGCGCTGGAGTGTGTGCACGCCCGCACCCTGTTAGAACCTACACTGCTGCACCACCGCCGTCGATTTGACCTCTTACAATCAGCCCAGTAATCGTGCCCCACCCTGCCTAGTTTCAGGGTATCATGATACCTTGTAGGGTTACTGCGAAAAGGGTCCCCCGCTACTAGGTTTTCTATTTCTAGCCAACATGCTAAGTTGGTTAAGTGTTTTATAAACCTAACCCCCAATCAGTCTGTTTAGTTTAGCATGTTCCATTTTGATTAAGTATTAATATAATTTACTTAATCCTATCAATCCTGACTCAGCCTTAATTGTCTTATTAAAGCCTTGACCTCTCACATTAGATAGGTATTGTTGTGGCTGCATGTTGCCGGTTGGGTCCGGGCAGTCTTACGCCACAACTCAGTCTAACCTCGGGTTCTTATTGGGCTCCGTGTTTAACCACCCACATTGGATAGGTATTGTTGTGACTACTGGACAGCCGGGCGGTTCCGGGCAGGTTTACCTCACAACTCAATCCAACCTCGGGTTAAACACATCGTATTTTTCTACATTTACATATTTTGTCTCTTTTCTTTTTATATGTAAATATTTGCGGCCCATTATTCAAATTCATCTTTATTGGTTAAATTTCATTTATGCCACTTAATTGTTTTTCAAAGTTATTGGCGTGCGTCAAACAAGCCAACACATATGTTCTACATTTTTAACCCAAATGTCATTTCCCCCGTTTTTCGTTCGTTCCAATGTAAGGTGTGTTGGGTTTAATACTTAAACCCAATTTAGCCAAATGAAAAGGGGAGGCTTATAACATGGTGTTTATAAGGTAACATAGAAAAAGGGGAGTGTGAACGCATGAACTTGCAACGAACGATTCAATTAACATAAAATAGGCACATGTGAACTTGCAATTGTAACATCATATAATCATGGCATAACATGAATCATTTTATCCATATAATCATAGCATAAACAATACTTAAACATAAATCATTCTATTCATATGGTTAATGCATAGACAATACTTAAACATGAATTATTTTATTCATATGATTATGGCATAAGCAGTACTTAAACATGAATTATTCTAGTCATATGAAAATGGCATAAACTTAAACATGAATCATAGGTTCAACTAACCATGTAAACTTGAAATTAAGAATCTAACTAAATTAGATATCATTATTATTGGCATAGGGTCTTGACTAGAAGTATAAGCCTATATTTTTATTTAGGCATGATATAAACTAATCGTGTTCATAAAATCACTACATGTTAACAAAAAGGTACTTACTTTTGTCACTAATACGAAAGTATGGTTCAACTAGAATTATCCCAACCTAATTCTTATATGAATCATGGTTTTCATTCTATTCATATAATTATAGCATAAACATATCTAAACTTACATCATGGTTTTTATTTTATCTATGTAAACTTGCAAGAGGAATGTAATTCTAATGTAACTTATGTGTCACATATATTATCATGTGATTATGATAACAACACAAGCCTAAAAACATGTTTTCAACTAGGCATAATAACAAACATAGTTTAGTCATGTCCATAAAGGTGCTTACTTTTGTTTCTAACACAAAAGTATGATTTTCCAATTTCAACATAGATTCATATAAATCATAGTGCTTAGTCGATTCAATTACACACTAAAAGTGGTCATAAAAGTATGTACATCATATTAGCATAATAACGAATCATATACTTGCATGAATTCCAATTAAAATATCATAACATATAGTTGTTAACATGAATCGTATACTTGCATGAATCTTAAATAAACTATTACAACATATAGTTGTTACTTTCAACATGAATCATATACTTGCAATTATCAAATGGGTGTTGTAAATAACTACCACAAACATGTAGTTTTCAATATGAATCATATGCTTGCATGAATCCCAATTAAAATTCCACAACATGTGGTTGTCAACATAAATCATATACTTGTATGAATCCAATCGTACACCATAGTATTGCCAAATCGTTTAGAACCAAAATAACATACAAATATAGATTATTATCGCCGCAATTCTATTTCGCAAATCACGTACTTGCAAATATCCAATCGTATACCACAATATTCCCAAATCGTTTAGCATCAAAGCAACATACAAATATTGATTATCGCCACAATTCCATTTCTTACATTACACAAATCAACACGATTATTTAATTCACATCGGAATAGCACTCTACTTACAGCGTATGGCGAATCTTCAATTCAGAAATCTGAATTCTGAATTTGGAGATGCTATCCTTTGTTGTAGGCGTTGCTTTGATTTGATTAACGTTGCTTTAAGCTTTGAATTATCTCCTAGTTGCCCCTCAATTTCTGACGGCTATACTTAGTCTCTCCTCAGCAACATGACGGTCTCATCTCCATTTTAGTTTGTGTGAATTAGGGTTAGACCTAGGTCCTTTTTATAGAGTTTGTGAGTTGATTTAGACCGTCGATGAAGCTTGGTTCAATAATAGCCGTTCGTTTGACGGAGAGACCAACCAGGAGCTGACACCTAGCCCTAGTGACAAGGCAAGGCTCAGAAAATCGACCAAACACAGACCTGGCCAGCCAGGACTTGACCAGACCTGGCCAGTAGGTCATTTTTGACCTGGGCGCACTTGGCAGGTGCGCCAGGTCAAAAATGTACTGATGCACTTCCCAAGTGCGCCAGTGCATTTTTGTTCTGGCGCACTTCCCAAGTGCGCCAGTGCATTCTGACCCGTTTTCTGGTTTTTCGCCCAACTTCGTTCGTCGATATCCGTTTTACGCAAACTCGGACTCCATCTCAAGCAGAATTCCGAGACGAACGCAATGGCGTATCCCGTTTCCCTTAATTCTTTGATTTGAAATTAGTTATACTTTAATTTGTGAATTTCACAGTTATAGAATACACGGGGTGTTACAACGAGCAACCACTAGCAACCACTTGCAACCATCAAACATAACATGTCTCAAACACATGTTTACATCCATAGGATTCCTATCTATAGGTCGAAGACTCGATCGATAGGACACAGTCGAATGATGGAAGCAAGTACAGATAAAACAAAAACTTGGTTTCCATAAGACCTTGGTTGAGAGACAAATTTCCTAAGTATCCGCCCCGAAGACCGAGATCAACATCAGATTGGTGCCTAGAGGATTACCCTCTTTAGACAATGTCAAAACTAGAAATCTTAACCCTTTCAGAAATATCCAGATGCTTACAAACTACTAGTACAGATCAGATTATCGAATGATTCTTAGAAAACTAAGCATGGGAAAATCCCACTATATCCCTCAAAAACCCAGAATGTATGCATTACAATCGACTTGATGCCTAACACAGATACCCCCAACCTATCACCAACAGATGAGTCATAACCCTTATGGGTCTGAGTCTACAGTGGAATCAGAAACAATACTAGTATTCAAGTGCAGATTATCGATTACAGAATCGAAATACTAGAATCAGAAAAGAGTTTTAACTCAGAAATCAGATAAAGAAATTAAACCTCCTACAAAAAGTTTTCCTATTTCTATCCTATCCACTGGCCTCGAGAGTGTTCGCCTGCCTTCCAGAAGTTGGTCCTGCCCTCTGCCCTTGCCCTCGTTTCTTCGGACAGTCCCTAGTGAAATGTCCCATCTCACCACAGTTGAAGCAAGTTCCCTTTCTTTTTCTGCAATCCTTGTTCAGATGAGTCGAGCTTCCACAAGTAAAGCACTTTTTCTCCTTCTTATCTTCAGACTTTTCACCCTTCTTTTGCGTTTCCTTTTTGGGCCCTGCCTTCTTGTGTAGTGTTTCTTCCTTCTTTGCCTCTTTCATGCCGTTGTCTTCCTCGTGCAGTAGTGCCATATCCACCAATCTCTCGTAAGTCGCTCCCATGAGTACATGGGTCATGGCTAAGCTGTGCATGGCTCGTTCAATCCTTTAACAAAGCAGAGAGCCTTTTTATGCTGGGTGTTGACTAAATCTAGCCCGAATCTGGCCAGTTGGTTGAATTGATTGATGTATTCTCTGACCGTCATACTTCCTTGCTTAAGAGATAAGAACTTTTCCAGTTGTAGACTTCATTCAGCTTGTGAGAGGAATTTCGCCTCAAACCTTGTTCTGAAATCCATCCATGTTTCAACCGGCCTCTCGACGTTAGTGACTTCCCACCAATAGGAAGCTTCGTCCTTGAGCAACCATACCGCCAATTGTACCTTCTGCCTATCGTCCACCTCGAAAATAACGAATAGATCCTCAGTTTCTTTGAGCCAGTTCCTTGCATCTACGAATGATTCAGTTCCTTTGAAATCCTTTCGACCCATGGCCCTAAAATCTTTACAGATCTTTGAAAAAGCAATTGCATGAGGAGGGGGCGGAGGAGGAGGAATCGCTGCAGCTGGAGGAGGAATATCTGCTGGGCCTGCATCGTTGGCCCTAGCCTCTAAGTACCTCCTGAACCAGCCAGGTATTGGCACGCCCTCTGGAAAGTTAAGATTCCCAGACATGCTGGAATGAAAGAAAAAGATTTAAAACGGAGAACGGAAAAGATAGATATATGGCTTTTTGGGGATTATGTTTTTCAAAATAAACTTCATTTTTGAAAATACTTCCTTTTAACTCCTTTTTGAAAATAGTTTTCAAAATTTTTTTATCTAATCTGGTAACCTTCATCTCTGATACCAAGTGTAACACCCTACCTCCATTAAGGTCACTCACAAAGGGAATGCCTTAACTTTGTTGGAGCGTTTTAGTAGACATAACAGAAAATTTACAAGACAGATAAACAATACTTGAGAAATTATAACTTTATTACAGCGGAAAACAGATTATTAGTTTGGTTACATCTTTACCAAAAACTCAAGTACATAAATATCAGTCTTGTTCATAAAATCATCAGAGTACAAAACTTTAAAGTCATAATCCCCACAGAAGTTGCCACAAAGAGTCAAGCCATACTTTAAGCACTCTAAGTACTTCAAGCAGAAGAAATCCGGATCAAGCTAAAGTATTCCCTCCGTGGAAAACCTGGGGGGGGGGGGGTAAACGGAAGAAAAGGGGCGAAAACAAGCAAGGTCAGACACAAAGTCTAGAAAGTCCAGTGACTTTCAGCATCTGAACAGATAATAATAATCATGGCATGCAAATAAATCTGGATGAGGGATAACAGTAACAGGAGCAGCAGATGTACGTAGGTTAAACAGAAGAAACAAAATAATATTACTTTTCATTTCGCTGCACTAATACTAATATAACTGGATTAGGTGTCACCCTAATGTATAAACTGAAGCAGAAACAGGAACAAAATAATTTCCATAGAAGCAGGACGCTAATAATGGGCCTTTACCACTCGAACAGAAACAGATAGAAGCAGCATGCTGACAATGGGCCTTTACCACCCAAACAGAAACGGACAGAAACAGAATGCTAATAGTGGGCCTTTACCACCCGAACAGAAGGTACAAAAACAAAACAGATTAATCCCTACGGAAACAGAATGTAGAATTAGGTGTACACTAGTAAATGGGCCATTACCACCCGAACAGACGGTACCACGCAGATAGGTGTTGCCAGCCAACAGAAATAGACGGTACCAACAGAAACAGACAGAACTAAGTGTACCCTAAATTCTAACCCAAGAAATCGACTCCCTAATACATAAATACCCTATGTCGGCCGCATAGAAGGGTGTATCACTCCCTAAAGTAGAAACCTATAGAGACAGACCTATTTACAGATGTCACAGTGTCTTACATCCTCAGAGAAGACCGGATCCATGCACGCACATGACCCGGTTGGAATGCGCCATCAACACCCCTCGCCATTATCAGAGTGAACCTCTTACAATAAGTTCAGTAAGCATGCCCGGACCCCTCTAACTGTTGGGTCATAGTTTTGATACCAGAAAGGGTTACTGACTAATATGGGTCCTAAACAATAGATGACACAAGTAATTATCCCTCCTAACCTTATGTCCCCAGACTAACAGATTTCAGATTAACTTGTTTACAGATTTCAGATGTACAAAGTTCAGATTAACTAGTTTTCAGATCAGACATACAAGTTAACAGGTTTTCAGACCAACGGATCATATGTACAGATTAACTAGTTCTCAGACTAACGGATCAGATATACAGATTAATAGACTTACATATTGTTTTACCTAACTTTGAATTAGGCCTACAGATTCACGAAATGGGTTTATTAGATTCATCAGTCCAGTTGTTTTAACACTATCCACCCAACACGTTTTAGGCATCATATTTATCTTAGATTTGCATTAATTAAATATTAATGCACAGACCTCTCACAGCTTGGGGCCGTTGGATGTGCCGGGCGGTTCCGGTAAGACTTCTGCCACAAGCCATACCTAACCTCGTGTCTAAGCATCCTTATGCCTACAACCTCTCACAGTAGACTGACAGTTTGTGGTTGTTGGTTAAGCCGGTTGGGTCCGGGAAGGCTTCCACCGCAAACTTAGTTTAACCTCGTGTCTCAGCATTCTTATTTATAGCTAAAGTTTTCATTCACAGATTATGCCAATATCAGATTAATTATGTCAATTCAACAAATTAACTTCTTTACAAGTTACAGTAGATTATTCAAAGTTCCATTAACATGTTTTGCTCAATTTTAGATCGAGCCTACAGATTACATACCCAAATCACAGTATTCAATTCCAACAGATCTAACGAATTGGGCAATTTAATAGATTTAAACATATCCTAAAGTTCTATTAACATATCTTGCCTAATCATAAATTAAGCCTCATTTAAAATGCCCAAATTATGATCATAATTCTCAACATAACATATGCCCAAATTTAGTTAGATTTTCCACAATACAGAATATTCTCTAAAAGCCCCAAATCATGATATACAATATGAATTATGCTAATTTATAGCCGTTGATTAGCGCGTATGTCAAATATCCAAAAATCCGAATTAGGCGTATTCACATTAATAGTTATCCCTATTTTAATATAGGTTTTTCAAGCCTAAGTCACATATCCTTTTTCTTCCAAGTCATAGATCGTCATATAAAATATGCCCCAAATTTAGCTCTTAAATTACAACATGTATTATGTCCTCGAAATCAGATCTTGAATTATAACATGCATCATGTCCCCAAATTACATGTCATATGTTGTCATACATTAATTCTCCTTCTTCCAAATCATAAACCGTCATATATAGTATGCCTAGATCTTAAATTACAACTTATGTTGTGTTCTCAATTTAGTCATCAATCAGTTATGTCCTATTATGCATCATTCAATATTTTCACCAAATTTAGCGTTCGCGTGTCAATGTCTTATGAGATTTGGCTCAGGCTCGTAGTAGCCTGGCTATAGAAAAGAAGGAAGGAAGAGAAACAGAATAGTTACAATAAGATAGATCTACACAGAAAAACAGATCTGATAAACAAGAATAAGATGGATCTACACAGAAAAACAGATCTGATAAACAAGAATAAGATAGATCTCCAATTCAGATTTATACCCATGTCAAGATCATAATTAAATTTCATATCTAAAAATAACTGTACTCACAAATCGTGGTTTAAGAAAGAGAAGAACGATTATGGGATCTGATTTTCTGGAGTTGATTTAGCTTTCCGTTGATGTAGGCATTGATTTGTATCTTCTCTTTCGAATTGATTTATTAGGGTGGAGGCTAGGTCACTTTAGGTTTTAGGAGCATGAAGGCACCATTCCTCTTTGTTAATGAATTAGGGTTTAGGTTTAGGGTCCTTATATAGTTGTAGAGAGTGTTTTAGGACCATTAGATTAACCCTGAACCATGAGAACCAATCAGATGCCACATCTGCCTTAGAGCGAATCGGCTCCCTAAACATAAATACCCTGTGTCGGCTCCACAATAGGGTGTATCACTCCCTAAAGTGGCAACCAATTTGCACAGGTCTATTTACAGATGTCACGGCGTCTTACATCCTCAGAGGCAGACCGGGATCCATGCACGCACATGACCCGGTTGGAATGCACCATCAACACCCCTCGCCATTATCAGAATGAACCACTTATAATTAGTTCAGCAAGCGTGCCCGGACCCTACCGACTGTTGGGTCAAAGTTTTGATACTAGAAAGGGTTACTAACTAATATGGGTCCCAAACAACATATGACACAAGTAATTCCCCTCCTAACCTTGTGTCCCCAGACTAACAGATTTTAGATTAATTTGTTTACTAGTTCAGACATACAGAGTTTAGATCAACTAGTTCACAGATCAGACAAGTTTTCAGACTAACGGATCAGATATACAGATTTAACAGATTTACAAATTTGTCTAACTTTGTAATTGGGCCTGCAGATTCACGAAATGGGTTTATTAAATTCATTAGTCCAATTGGTTTAACCCTATCCTCCTAACACGTTTTAGACATCATATTTATCCCAGATTTGCATTAATTAGATATTAATGCACATACCTCTCACGTTAGGTCGGTAGCTTGTGGCCGCTGGATATGCCGGGAGGTTCCGGGCAGACTTCTGCCACAAGCCAGACCTAACCTCGTGTCTAAGCATATTTTAGTTATGCCTACGACCTCTCACATTAGATTGACAGTTTGCGGTCGCTGGTTAAGCCGGTTGGTTCCGGGCAGACTTCTACCGCAAACAGAGTCTAACCTCGTATCATAGCCAATTCATTTCAATGCAGATTTTTCAGATATCAGACTAATTCTGCTTATTTAACAGATTAAACTTCTGTACAAGTTACAACAGATTATTCGAGGTTCTATTAACAAGTTTTTCTCAATTTTAAGTCGAGCCTACATATTCACCTACTTCAAATTTTCAGCATTTCGGTTCTAACAGATTACGTTATTCAACAGATTAAACAGATAGCAGATCTTGCAGATTAGGCTATTTAGTAGATTTAGCAGATAAGGCAATTTAACATAATTAGTAGATTAGGCAATTCAATCAAATTAGCAGTTTAAGCAATATGACAAAACTAGCGGGTTAGGCAATATAACAGATTTGGCAGATAACAGATTTAGCAGATTATATATATCATATCTTGCCTAATCATAAGTTTCGCCTAAACTCACTTGCCAAATCATGGTCATAATTCATAATACCACATCTTGCTCCTTATTTTTAGTTAAACATTACACAGTACAGAATATTCTCCATAAATCACGATAAACAATATGAATTATACCAAATTATAGCCTATGATGCCAGATATCCAAAAACCCTTATTTAGGCGCATTCACACTAATAGTTATCCTGTTTTTGCATAGGTCTCTACGCCTAAGTCACATATTCCTTTTTCAAGTCATGAATTTTTACATAAAAGAATATGTCCCAAAAATCTAAATTTCTAAACTATAACATGTAGTATACCGTCAACATGCATTATCGTTCATGCATAACATGTTGTAAATTATCTTTAAACTCTAACATCAGACCTTGATTTAAGAGATGCATTATGCCCCCAAGTTTCAAGTTGTCCTATAATTCCCAAATCACAGATTATCATACCTAGTTAGAACAGATCTAAATCTAACATATGTTTATTTCTCAAATTAACTACAGATCTAGATTACAACATGTACTATGTATCTAAGTTAGTTTCATGTTTACGGTTATATCTACGTCCGAATCCCAAGTCATAAGTCTAATATATTTTATGCCTCAATCTCAATTCATATGTTAAATATGCCACATGTCCAATTATATGCCTCAGATTTTATGTCATGTCCTCGAATCAGTCCTGTCCAATTATGCATCATTCATTATTTGTCCCAAACATTTTTAGCGTTCGCGCGTTTATCTCTTATGAGATTTGGCTCAGGCTCGTGGAAGCCTGGCTATTGAACAGAAAGAAGAAAGAGATACATAATAAGATAGATCTAAACAGAATAGAACAGACATAACCTCAAATTCAGATTTACAATTCATGTCACAATCATAATTAACGTTTATAGCGGAAAATAACTGTACTTGCCTTTCATGGTTTAAGAAAGGAAATAAACTATTGTTGACGCAGAAATGATGAATTATTCCTCTTTAATTGTCGTAGCTCTAAACTTGGATTTGAGATTTGATTTAGCTTTTAATTTTATTCAGGTTGGAGGAAGATTCATCAGTCCAAGTTTTGATTCCAGTAGGGTAGCGACGCCATTTATATTTTTAATTAGAACAGAGGCAGAATATAGACAGAATGAAATGGTGTGGAGAGAATGAGGCTAGGGGTGAGTTTATATAGGATTAGGCGGACGAATCTAGATAGAAAACGAGTCTAAATACATCAGAATGCATTAGGTTCAGAAAGTGGGTTGCGGGAGCAGGTCGACCCCCAGGTCGACACTATGGTCGACCTGGTCTAGGGGAGGTCGACTACCCAGTCGACCTGGTCAGGGGTAGGTCGACTACCCAGTCGACCACCCAATCGACCTGGGTCCTGGGCGGAAAATTTCCCGCCCAGCCCGCTTCTGTGTTTGAATTCGAATTTGAATTCGAATTTTCGAGCTGTTTTCGATTCTGAAATTTTCTGAAACTTCGGAGGGCCATATCTCCCTCATACGGACTCCGTTTCTCGAAAACTCGGACTCATTTCCAAGCAGAATTTCGAGACGAACGCAATGGCTTAACCCATTTCCCTTGATTCCTATTTTATAATTTAATTATTCTCTTATTTGTTACTTATACGATCACAGAAAATACGGGGTGTTACAAATGATGTCATAGTTGTATATTTATTAATGTCTTACATATTGGTAATTGTGGTGTATATGTCATTCGTTGGGATGCACAATACTGTGATGTGTTATGTTTTGTATTTCATCTTATGAAAAATAATAAAATCATGCACTTTGACTGGAAGTGTGCAGATATATGAGAATTTAGAATTTGAGCTATTCAATATTCATCTCAACTTCTGCTTTATTATTATGGTTTATGAATCCTGTACCCTTGCTGTTTGATTATAAATAATGGAACATCCACTTGTAACATTCAACATGTGAATAGTTCATTTTTGTGGGTTATGAAGAAAGAGATGAAATTACAACTAGAAAGGTGTATAATAAATTTTGTAGCTTATCCATATTCTATTACCAAACATAAATTCTACTGTAGTTCTTTTTCCAGCACAAATTCCATTTGCCAGTCGATCAGTTGTTTCCATCTTACGTGTGAAACAATAATGTTTACAACTTCAATTATTTTCTTTGATTTATATCTTACATTAGTAATTTTTTACATCTGTTTAAAGAAGTTTCCACTCTGCAGTACATCTTACTCTCAATATATTTAAAAATATATTAACTAATCATTGCCTTATCTAAGTCATCAAAGTACCATCAAATTAATTTTATACCGTAGAATGGTAAACATAGCAATACTTCATCAATAATATATACAAAGAAGAACTCATGCAATAAGTTATAAAAAGTCCTCACAGTTCATCTGTCCGACCATTTAATTTTATAAGTGCCCTTATGCATAGCACGGGTCACACACTAGTATTCTAATGGAAGAGAAAAATGGAGATGTTATATTATAGATTGCAAGTTATATCTAATTCAAATTTTCAAATAGTCGCTAAGGAATTCGTTAATAAACGATAGTGTTTATTTAATGAATATAAAAGTGTTTCTATATAATTTGAATATTGTTTAACCTTAAATTATATAATATTTAGTTCAAATATATTTTGGTTTATTCTGAAGCTGTATAACATTTCATTTGAAAATATATGATAATAATAATTTATTATTTATTTAAATTGAGTTGTTCAGGAAATAAATATATTACACTGATACTTTACAAGCTTAAAAAATTGTTGTTTTTCAGACAACCTCCGTTTTCGATGAAACAAATTTTATTGGAAAACATATCACTGGTTATTGTAGAATTTCAAATTTGGAGCCAATCGGAGTTGTTCTATCTGTGCGCGAAATTTAAGGGAGAACCGATAAATAAATTGAAAACAAAATAACACCATTTTTGCAAACGGAGTCCGTTTTCAACGAAACAAATTCCATGGGGATTGGAATATTGAGACGAAGCAGTGTGTTCATTTTTATTGTATTTGAAGCTTGCATGCGTCAGTGCGAATTTACATGGTAACCATTTAAAACTAAATAAAAACCTACCTAAATTTATACATGCGGCAGGCCAAAACACAACTACCATAAATAAGACCTAAATTGTATACGTGCATTTCATTCAAAAAAGAGATTTTAGCCAACAAAAAATAATAATGGTGCAGACCATTTCACCGACCACAAAAAGAAATTGCACTACAGCGCTGACCTAATACTTGAAATATGCAGCTACCTATATGCCTAAGGAGAAGAGGTTGTTTCTATCCTTTTCTTCTTCCTCGATAAATACACGTGCGTGCCCTGTTGCATTTTCCACAAAAATAAAGGCATACGCCTCATTCATTTCTTACAGAAATGAATATTTGAACTTCATTTCTTCCCAACTGAAATCATGCAACCAAAAACCCTCTTCTACATAAAAAAGAGAGGTGCTGAAGCATGAGCAAGAGGCTGGGTGGCGGCAAACCAGAGCTCCGGTGTGCTCGGAGGAGAGGGAACGAGATGACCTTCGGTAGCAAGGAAGAGGTACGAATATTACGTGAAGGCGTTTGATGTATTGAAATGAAGAACATGCGGTCGAGCATCAGTGGAAGGATTTTATTTTAACATGTAAAGGGGTAGGGAAGAACTGTGAAAGGGAGTTTGCGGTGGTAGATAAATTATGAAGTGGGGTTGATACTTGATAACATGCAAACTGGGGACAAAGAGGGAACATGAGCAGTGAGGGCAAAGCAAGAAGTATGGCATGCTTGAGAAACATTGTTGAGAATGGGAACAGATGGGTTCGAATGGAACCAAACGGTGAGAAGAAAAAGAAAACAGAATGGAGAGGCACTGGAAAACGTGGGAACGACGGCGAAATGATGGAGGTAGTCGGGGCAAGTTGGCTGATGGGGTCGACAACGGTGATGAGTGAACGTAATGGTGGGAGTGACACTTGCATGACATATCATAGGAGCATGGCTGTAACCAATGTAGAAGGAGAATGGAACATCGGCTTAGGGGATAAAAACTGGAAGCATTGCGTATGCCGTATGGAATTTGTTGCTAAAGTGGGTTAGTTTGCACGAAGGGTTTTATTAAAGCGATTTTAAGTAGAAGAAGAAAAGAAATAAGGGAAGAAGCAGGCTGAAGTATTTTGGGTCTTGGGCCTTATATATACACACACACATATATATACGTACATACATATATATATATATATTGTAACAATTGGGAATTTCGCTTGATCCGAATCGATCGCTAAACCGACCAAGACCGTTCAAAACCCCTGATTGTTTTGAGAACACGACAAATTGGAACGCAAACAGAAGAACATTTCATTTCTTATTACAACAATTCCATCAGAATACACGAATACAAAAGAGTATGGATAAATATTACACAGAAAATATTAGAGATTTAAATTACATTTAAATACATAGCAGCGAAAAAATAATACAAAACATAACTGAAAGAAATACGCGGATACAGAGCTTTCCGAATATCACTTTAGCTATAAACCAGGATCCTGTGGATATAAATCTACAAAACGAAAACTACTAGCTGCCCGTGTGGAAAATAGGGGCACCCAGAGTTTAGGCTAAAACAATAAACTCTAGGTCAGTCATGTGACTGGTGTGAGAACTAAAAACAGTTATTAATCTTTATTTTTAAAGTTAGGTAAATCAAGGGACCACGCCGTATAACATGGAACGGGTTTCCTCCTAAGAATACCAGTGCATAAAACAAACAGCGCAATGCCAAATGAAGAAAAATGATGCTATTATAAGACCCATGTCCCATCACACAATGCAACGCAAGCCGGAGGATAGGGTTTTACCTTATAATAGCCAAAGAATGCTTGGTACGCTAAATTCCATCTTTTATTATTACTATAAGTGAATAAAACAACTTCAATCATAATGTGTAAATCATAGACGACATAAGTGCCCCATACCACTATGTCGCCATACTAGGCTCTACAAATAAACCGAAATGTCGCGTATTGGAAATTGGATCCGTCATGGGTCGAGGCAAAGGGCAAGCTCCTCTCCGTTCGAGACACTCTAGAAAATGTCTCAGGATCACACACAGCGATCCTGGAACCTCCAAGGTCGATCCTCTCTTACATTTGAGGATTAGTATTCTGAACACACATTTCCCGGTCCTATCAGACCTATATCCGAGGCGCCTCGCATTCCAACAACCATATAGGTAAAAATAATATAAATTTCAGGGCTGATAGGTCACTGACATCACCAATAGCTAGAAAGAAACGTCATGCACTCCTTGGTCCTTATCCCGTTTTTGACTCATACCGAGGTGTGGGGCTAGCGAATCAACTCTATACACAAAGCTGTGCCATATAGGCCATGCTTTGATAATCAACCACAAGGCTTTGCTTTTCAACAAAAGCCTTGATCATTTGCCACTTAGGCATACCACACAGGCAATTCACTCCATGCGACTGATGTCCATCGATAATACAACCTTTGAGCTTGTACGTCTCAGAGAAGGGCGTTAAGCAAGAGAATAAATTCTCTACCACCAAACAGATATATATTTAATAGAAATCAAAACCGGAGTTTCCTCGCATACCCATCGATCTCAAAGTACGTCTGGACGATCACCAATTGATTCCCTCCTCTTGGGTGTACAACCCAATCAAGATCATCAGTAATCATCCAAACGATGTGAAGACCTCTGGTCTTCAACCACTGTCTTCGTCGTCGACTTATTGTCGAATCGGTTATTCATAATGGGTATAAAACCCGGCCTTTCTGAATAACCCGCGTATATAATAAACAAGTGTTTCACAAACACAACATACGCCTCATTCCAATTCATCAGTCACTAACCGTAAATTAGTAAGGGAAAAATTCCCCAAATATTAACCTCGAAGGCCGAAACCAACATCAGATCAATACTAAGGAAACCATTCTTCTTAGCTAACCTACAGTTGGTTTCTAAATTTCACATTCTTAGGGAAAGGTTCCCATTAATTTTATCAAAGATAAATTCTTTTAAAAAAATTCTTTAATCTTCCTTTAGATATCAAATCAAACCGTATTAAGGTTTTCTAAACTAGTCGGGATTAGCGAACCACACCGAAGTAATCATTTATTTTATTTCCCAATCCCAACCTATTCATCCCTGGAGCAAAACTGGTGATACTCCATATCTAACAACACGGTGTTATCGGTAAATATTAATTACCATATCACGTTCAAATCTAATTAAAGATTTAACTATCGCTTGGAGCAAAACTGGTGATACTCCATTCTCGAACATTTTTAATCTAATTAACGATTCATTAAAACTCCACTTAGTTTTAATCTCCCCACAAATCAATATTAATGGTTATTCAAAGCTAAGAAGTTAATATTATCTTTAACTCGGTTAAAGAACCAATGTCATTTAAAAAGACTGTTCATGACAAACCCAAAATCCCATTCCATTGTTAATCGGGTTAAAGAACAGGTGTTATTCAAAACACCGCTCACGATAAACCCAAAAACCAATTTAATTTCAGTTCCAATTAAATACTAATTAACTGGATAATTTCACTACGTCTTAATTAAAAGGTTTAGTCTTTTCTAAACTTGGTTTTAAGAACAGTGTTATTTAAGACACCATTCACAACGAACCCAAAATCCCATTTGATATTAAATACAAGGCTCTGAATAGAAAATATATTGGCTTATATTTAATATCAAATTCTGAAACCAGCAAATATCGTATTGGAAATAATGATATAAATATATCTTTCAAATTTCCACAACCCTATCTATATAATCACGAAATCCAACATCGAAATATCCCGAAGATAATTTTGATTCAAATCCATTCCAATTCGTATATTGGAAATTCTGATTATTTTTAAAACTGCTGCAAATCCAATTTATTTATTCAAAAATATTGGATTATAATTCCAGTTCATAACTAGTTCATTTCGATAAAAATATATTTTTATCCTTTTTAAATATGGTATTTTTTACCCCTATTCTTTCTAAATCATTTATTATGATTTTACACAAATTATTGATATTTTTAATAATTTTATCAAGGCCCGTACAGTCGATTTCCAATAACGGTCGTCGAACTGCACTTACACCGACCTTTCCCAAATTTGATTTGGACATAATTCCATATCCAACCATTAGATTTCAAATTTCTAATATTCATTGGAAAGCTCTTTCCGATACGAACCCAACGGTTCCGGTTTCAGGAGAATCCGACAGTTGAATCTCCTGTAACGTCAATTCGAAGTCAATGATCGAAATTCTTGAACTGCCGTGATGCGTTCTATTCAGGCCATTAAGTATATAATATATATAATATATATTTCGTCGATTTGAATTCTAAACGTATTATATAAATCGTTTAAATTCGTTTTAAAAACGATTTCAACTTCATATTCAATTTTAAATCAAAATTGAATATTCCATATCATTAATATACAAATGATAATATTTTCAACACATTATATTTTGAAATCACTTCCTTTTCTATATTCATAATAAAAACGAATATAATCGATATAAATATCGTTCGCGTCAAAATGGCGCAAATCTAATCAACACGGCTTTATATATTTCAATAACTTCTTTATTCTATTCAACAAATGATTATTTTCTTCAACACATGAATATATATTTCTTTCAACACATGAATATTCTAAGCACATGAGTATCGTCAACACATGACTATTTTTGTTATTTAATATATTTTATAAAATTATGATTTCTATCGTTTAATTCTTAATCAGGCTCCAACCGTAAATTAGTAAGAGAACGATTCCCTAAGTATTAACCCCGAAGGTCGAAACCAACATCAAATCAATACCCAGGAAACCACTCATCTTAACTAGTTTCCAGCTAGTTTCTAATTTTATATATGATAAAAATGTGAATTTTATTGTTAAAATATTTCGTTCAACAAATGATAAGTTTCAACACATGAATATTATCAACACATGAGTATCGTCAACACATGACTATTTTTGTTATTTAATATATTTTATAAAATTGTGTTTTATATCGTTTAATTCTTAATCAGACTCTAACCGTAAATTAGTAAGAGAACGATTCCCCAAATATTAACCCCGAAGGCCGAAACCAACATCAGATCAATACCTAGGAAACCACTCATCTTAACTAGTTTCTAGTTAGTTTCTAATTTTATATGTTATAAAGATGTGAATTTTTTTGTTAAAATATTTCATTCAACACATGATAGGTTTCAACACATGAATATTCTCAACACATGAGTGTCGTCAACACATGACTATTTATTCTTTTCAACACATGAATCTTTATTTTATAATATTCTTTATTTTCCAAATTGGAATGAGGCCCAATCAATTACCATATAATGTTAATTATATGGATTCCGTACAACACATGTATATAATAGCAATGATAAATAATCAACCATCATCCAAAGTGCACTACACAACTGTATGTCAACCTATAGGTTGACATACAACTAAACAATCAGGATTAGTGTATGTCAAATATCATCCCAATACCCATGTGGGGTTTCAGTCAACAAACACAGATTTTTATTTGTGCAGTTGGGCGATGTGTAAAATTTATCATCCTAATCAATATCAATCAAATCAGTGTACATAAATAAATCGTTCGATTTATAAATGAATATTTATTTATTCACATTCACTTAAATTTATAAATCGTTCTATTCATTTCACATCATAATCAATTTTCACAGCAAAACAAAATCAAACAAGTCGTCCATAGTCCGTGGACGACGGGTCTCGGGTGCTGCTAAGCACCGTCTGCATCCTAGCATATATTTTTAACAAGAAAACAAGAACTAGAGTGAGAAGTTCTCACCGATAAGCTTAACCAAACACCATGACTCTTTATATATAGAAAATCTTCGTCGTGTTTCCAACGAGATCTGTTTCACGCGGTATATGTTAAAAATTATATTTTTAACAACGCTACTTCCTATATAAAGATTATATTTTTATTTCAAGTCTATTTATATAAAAATCACATTTTATTCCTCTCATTATATAAAAATTATATTTTTGATCCACTAATTATATAAAAATCATATTTTTATTATCCTACATATATTAAAATCATATTTTTATTATCTCTATAATATAAAAATCATATTTTATTATCCTACATATATAAAAATCATATTTTTATTATCTCTATAATATAAAAAAATCATATTTTTATTATCTCTATAATATATAAAAATCATATTTTTATCGCTGCTTATAGTATAAAAATCATATTTTTATTATCTCTATAATATATAAAAAATCATATTTTTATCGCTGCTTATAGTATAAAAATCATATTTTTATCGTGCTAAAAATATAATCTTTTGCTAAAAATATAATCTTTCTCCATATAAAAATCTGACCTTTCTCTATATAAAAATCTCGCCTTTCTCTATATAAAGTGTAACAACCCGTATTTTCAATAACCTGTTATAACATAAATCGAGGCAGAATTTAATTTATAAATCTGAATCAAGGGAAACGGGTTGTGCCATTGCGTTCGTCTCGGAAAAATACGCGAAATAGAGTCCGAGTTTTCGAAAATCGGAGTCCGTATGACCCGATTAAGGCCCAACGAAGTTTTCAGAAAATTTCAAAGTAAAAACAGATTTCAAATTCAAGTTTGAATTTGGAAATTTGGGGCAATTGGGCCAGGCGGGAAAATTCCCGCCAGAGCACCCAAGTCGACAGCCCTGTCGACTTGGGAGTCGACTTGGTTGGACCCAAGTCACAACCAAGTCGACAGCCCTGTCGACTTGGCTGTCGACTTGGTCCAGCCGGGCTGTTTAGCCTGGTGCACCATTTAGAGATTGTGTTGAGCTTGGGGGCCAGATTCGGTTTTGAGGGCTGAGATTGGAACTAGGGTTAAATCCTAAGGCTAGAACTAGTCCTAATCTCTATAAATAAGGCCCTAACCTAACCCTAAATCATCATTATTCATTCATACAACTAAACTATGGCAAAATCAATCCTCTCATGGCCTCCACTCTCTTCGTAAATTCCTAAATAAATTTCTAAGTGATTTTCCATGCATACAAGTGTTTTCAAACTTGTATGAGCATCATTAGCTTGCATTCAAGTCAAGTTTCCATATTTACATCATAAAGCAAGGGTTTTTAGTGATTTGGAGCTTTCATTTTGGGGTTTATTTGATTGCATAAGGGCTTTTCTCAATCTTATATTTGCTTATACTCATTTGAGTCTTCATAAGCATTGTAAGCCCTATTCTACTTTCATACTTAAACTCTAAAGTTAAATGTATGATATGCAAGTTTGCCATGATATGCAAGTTTACTATGATGTATTATGCAAGTCTATTATGTTATGTTATGCAAGTATGCAATGTTATGATATGCAAGTTTACCATGTTATGCTATGCAAGTATGCCATGTTATGATATGCAAGTATGTTATGCAAGTTTGGGATGATCATTTTGTTCATGTTATCATGTTATGCAAGCTTATCTTGAGTATGTGAACATAAAGCTTCAAGCTTTATGCTAAAGGTTGCATTTTGGCAACATGTAAGTTATCATATCTCTTATGATAACTTGCATGTGAGGCTAAATGCGAACTTATGGCCATTTCTACATGTCATTTAGTACCATGTATCACCAATATGCCAAGTTTGGTTTTATGCATGCTTTTGGGGCCTAAAAAGGTAATATGCAAGTGTATGAACACATGAACATTTCATATGCCACCATGTTAAACTTGTGGCTTCAACACCTTTATGTCATGATTATGCCAAGTTCCCTCTTTCTATCCTTTATGCGCTATTGCGATATGTAAGCGATGGGATTGCGTTTGGGGTTGGGTAAACTTAAAAGACATAAAAACATAAGCTTGGGAATTTACCTATTAAGTTAGGTCTACCCTTTGGGAATTTACCTATTAAGTTAGGTCTACCCAAATGCTTGAAAACTTGTAACATGTTTTGGAAACATGATGGACATGACACTTAGAAAAGATAAGTGCGACCAACTCGAGGTTGGGTTGAGTTTGTAGCGTAAACCTACCCGGAACCGACCGGCTTAACTAGTTGCTACAAACAATAGGACCCAGTGTGAGAAGTTAGCCATGTTGTACCTTGAACCCGAGGTTAGACCAAGTTGTGGTGTAAAGCTACCCGGACCCGCCCGGCTTAACTAGTAACCACAACAAGGTCTAATGTGAGAGGTTAAGGCGCATTAAATTAATTAATGTCTCATGATTAGGGTTAAGTCATGGTCCACTTAATACTTAACCAATTTGGGCTTGGTAGATTAATCGGGGTTAAGTCGTGAACTCATCGTTACACTTAACCAAGTTAATCCATGATTAGCAAGAGGGTTAAACCGTACTTAACCCACTAGAAAAATCCTAGCAATGGGGGTCCACTCCAGCAGTAATCCCAAGTTCGTATCATTATGGCCCTAGGGTCTAGGCTAGGGTGTGGGGCACAAATTACTGAAATGGTGGTAAGTGACCAAAAACGACGGCAGGGTGGTACGCCGGTGTAGTTCCGGGCGGACCATGGTCGTGCACATAGTCCGAAGCCGGGGAAAGCATGCACGGGTACCAGTAGATCGAGACTGTGCACTCATGTTTATGGTGTCCAGGGGTTGCCACCCTAGGGCTTGATACACCCGACGGGAGACCCAGCACAGTCTGACTACAATTATGTTTGGGCCGCATTGACACCAACACGTGACGAGATAGGCTTAGGGAGCCGATCGACTAGACCGTTTGGTTGGACCTTGTATTAGGGTCATTTCATGTTATTGGGCCAAAGCTTGGGCCAAGGGATCAATACTTGTTTATTCAAGTCATGTTAGTTTGCTAGTACACCTGTGGTGCAAAACCTTAATCCTGATTATGCGATGACACCTTTATCTACCTTGTTAGTTAATCATCATGCTAGTATGTTGTTATCCTTATGACAATACCTGCTTCTCATGCCAGTTAACTTTATCAGTTTACATTGATTGTAGTAGGGCTTACTCAGTCTTTTTGACTGACCTGTTTTCTTTTGCCTCTTTTCTTCTGTTTCCCCACCAGGTTCTCAGGGAGGGAATACTGGAGCTTAGCTTGGATTTCTGATCGCTTGCTTGTGGGATTTTAGCTCATGTACGGTCTTGGCATGAAGTTAGCTATGGTTATTACTTATTTTGGGGATAGTACTATGTATTCCAGTTTTTCAGTGATGTTGTTTTTATCTAGATTTGTTTATTTGGAAAGTTGACATATGTTGTACCAGACTTGTTTTGAAATGGTTTGAAATCTTCCGTTGTTTTATGTATGTTATTTACTCTGTTTATATATATACCTATGTTCTTGTTCTGCCTTGATATATCATTATGCATGTTTACCTGATTCAAACGCCCCTCCAAAGTCAGAGTGCTTGCAAGAGCCACCCTGGCGGAGGTGGGGTGTTACATTTGGTATCAGAGCATATGGTTTACGAGAAGGAACAAAAAGGTTTTTAGAAAACTTTTGGAAAACTATTTTCAAAACCAAGTATAAAGTATTTTCCAAAGAAAAGTCTAGTTTATTTTTAAAGGCTATTCCCCAAAAAGTAATTAGCAAAAATTCCTTCGTTTTTCTCCATTCTGAATCTGTCTTTTTCTTCATTTTCAGTATGGCCGATAACTTTGCTCTTCCGGAGGGAGTACACGTACCTGTTTGGTATAGGAGACTTTTGGAGGCTAGGGCGACCGAAGCCGGCCCCGCGGACGTTCCTCCTCCTCCTCCTCCAGTAGTTAATGCTCCTCCTCCTCCGGTAGTTAATGTTCCTCCTCCTCCTGTCGCTGAGGTTCATCTTCCTCCTCCCCCTCAGCATCCTCAAGCTGACTTCGCAAAGACTTGCAAAGATTTCAAAGCAATGGGTGGCAAGAACTTTCAAGGCACTGAGACTTTTGTAGAGGCCAGAAATTGGTTGAAAGAGACCGAGGATTTATTTGCTATCTTTGGGTTAGACGATCAGAGGAAGATCTTGTTGGCGATTTGGCTTATGAAGGATGAAGCCGCTTATTGGTGGGAAGTCACCAATGGTACTAGGCCTGTTGAGACTTGGGCCGATCTCAGGGCAAGGTTCGTGCTTAAGTTTCTATCTTCTACTGAGGAGAATCTGCAAATGGAGAGGTTCATAACTTTGAAACAAGGAGATATGTCTGTCAAAGAATATGTGAACAAGTTCAATCAGTTAGCTCGTTTTGGCCTGGATAAGGTGAATACTCCTCAGAAGAAGGCTCTTCGTTTTGCTAGAGGATTGAATGAGCCGTTGCAGGGATTGGCTATGTCACATATTCCCCATGGGGCCACGTTTGAGAGCTTGGTTGATATGGCATTACTTCAAGGAGATGTCAAGAAAGAGATCAAGGTGAATGATACTCAAGCCAAGAAGACTGATTCCCAGGGAAAAGGAAATCAGGGAAATCCAAGTGGTCAGAGCAGTCAAGGCAATCAGAACAAGAACAAGAACAAGAGTCAAGGCAACAAGGGGAACAACAACAAGGGCAAGAACAACAAGGGGAAGTGCCATTATTGCGGTTCAGTTGGGCATCTTATTAAGGATTGTAAGAAGAGGAAAAGGAAGAATGGTGAATGCTTTTTCTGCGGTGAGACTGGACTTTTCAGTAAGGATTGCCCGAGGAAGCAAGGGCAAGGCCAGGGTCAGACTCAGTGTGTTGGACCTTCAGGAGGGCAAGTTCATGCTCTCAATGTCGCTCCAGTTCCCGATCGAGGTAGTATTTCTGTTGAGAGCCTTATATATATTTCTGATTTTCCAGTTCGTACCTTGTTTGATTCTGGTGCATCGCATAGCTTTATCTCATCTGATCTTGTTGATAGTTTGCACCTTAGTACTAGCTTGGTAGATGATCCCGTCTGTGTCTCAAATCCTATTGGGGGTTCTGCCCACTTGTCTATGATATGTGGGGATTTGAGGATCTCTATACTGAGTGTAGAGTTCTTGTGCAGTGCTTATGTTCTTGGTTTTAGGGGATACGGATTGATATTGGGCATGGATTGGTTGTCCGGATATGGAGCCATCCTTGATTGTGAGCATAGGGTTGTGAGGCTCGTGACTCGCCTCGGAAACAACCTAGAGATTTCTTGTGATCCGAGAGGTCCCGTCATGCTGTGCTATCTTGAATCACTCGACTCGTCAATGGAAACTCTTCAGTCTGTGAGAGTGGTTCGAGAGTATCCGGATGTTTTCGATGAAGTTAGGGGGTTGCCCCCTAAGCGAGAGATTGATTTCCGCATTTATCTGGTGGATAATGCAAAGCCGGTTTCTTTGCCCGTTCGGCACATGGCTCCGCGTGAAAGGCGGGAGCTAAGTAAGCAAGTGAAGGAGTTGCTTGAGAAGAACTTCGTTAGACGAAGTATATCTGAATGGGGAGTGCCTGTGGTATTTGCTACCAAGGCAGATGGTTCTCTCCGACTTTGTGTTGACTACCGAGTGTTGAATAAGCTGACTAAGAAGAACAGACACCCGTTACCGAGGATTGATGATCTCTTTGACCAGCTTGTCGGTGCTTCTGTTTTCTCTCAGCTTGATCTTGCTACTGGATTCCATCAGCTCAGGGTAGCTGAAGATAGTATAGACAAGACTGCGTTCAGAACGCCAGATGGATTCTTCGAATGGCTTGTCATGCCGTTCGGCTTGACTAATGCACCCGCATATTTCGTGGACTTGATGAGTAGGGTGTTCAGGGAGTTCTTGAACAAGTTTGTCGTGGTCTTCGTAGATGATATTCTGATCTTCTCTAAGGATGAGGAAGAGCACGCAAGGCATCTCGTGGAGGTGATGGATTCGCTTAGAGCGCATCAGTTGAAGGCCAAGTTCTCCAAGTGTCAATTTTGGAGAAGGGAAGTTAGATTCCTTGGGCATATAGTATCTAAGCAAGGCTTAGCGGTGGATCCCGCTAAGGTAGTTGCAGTTCAGGATTGGAAGACT
The DNA here is from genome assembly GCA_030737875.1 of Allium sativum. Classification (NCBI taxonomy): domain Eukaryota; kingdom Viridiplantae; phylum Streptophyta; class Magnoliopsida; order Asparagales; family Amaryllidaceae; genus Allium; species Allium sativum. The sequence goes on from CM060920.1 coordinate 919,557,084, forward strand.
CCAAGGAATGCAACCGAAGTGAGAAGTTTTCTAGGTCTTGCAGGCTTTTACCGGAAGTTCATCAAGGACTTCGCGAAGATTTCCGCTCCTCTCACTAAATTGACGAAGAAGAATTTAGTTTTTGCTTGGAGCATAGAATGCGAGCTTGCTTTTCAGAAGCTCAAGAGAGCTCTCACATCAGCACCTGTTCTAGCTTTGCCCGATGGAGGGAAGTTATTTACAGTATACACCGATGCATGTGGCACGGGGTTAGGAGCTGTTTTGATGCAAGAAGGAAGAGTGATATGCTTTGACGGTAGACAATTCAAAGTGCATGAGAAGAATTATCCCACTCATGACTTAGAGTTGGCAGCAATAGTATATGCACTCAAGTCTTGGCGCCATTATCTTCCGGGAGAAAGATTTGAGCTTTATACCGATCACAAGTCATTGAAGTATCTCTTTTCTCAGAAGGATCTGAATCTGAGGAAACAAAGATGGATGGAATTCTTGGCGTCCTACGATTTTGAGATAGCTTATACCCCTGGCAAGGGGAACGTGGTAGCAGATGCATTGAGTAGAAAAAGGTTGACTCTAAGTCCTCTATTCGTTGAGATGAAGAATTTAGAGTATGTGGCAACCTTTGATTTCTCTTTGGCGATTGAATCGATGACCGGTTCTTTAGCATCTCTGGAACTCAGACCTACCCTTCTTGATCAAGTTGGGGCTTCGCAGAGAGAAGACCCTCAGATAGTTGAGATTATGGATAAGCTGATTCGAGGAGCGACGTCTAGTCATCTCACTCGATATTCTATTGATGACAAGGGTTGGCTGAGAAGAGACAGAAGGTTATGTGTTCCAATGGTAGAAGATTTAGTAAGAAAAGTTCTTGAGGAAGCGCATCGCTCTAAGTTGACTATACATCCAGGCGGAGATAAGATGTATAAAGATATGAAGCGCATTTTCTTTTGGCCTGGGATGAAGAAGGATGTGGCAAAGTTTGTCTCTAGATGTATCATTTGCCAGCAAGTTAAGGCCGAGTCAAAGAAGCCCGGTGGGCTATTGCATCCTCTAGACGTTCCACTTTGGAAGTGGGAGAGTATTTCCATGGATTTCATCGATGGGCTACCAAGGTCAAGGAAAGGGAATACGAGCATTTGGGTTATTGTGGATAGACTTACGAAGAGTGCTCATTTCATTCCGGTGAAGAGCAAGAGGGCCGCATCTTGGCTAGCGTCTGTATATCTTCGTGAGATTGTGAGACTACATGGAGTCCCTTCTAGTATAGTCAGTGACCGTGACCCAATCTTTACAAGTCAATTCTGGAATAGCTTGCAAGAAGCTATGGGCACAAGGTTGAATCTAAGTACGGCTTATAACCCACAGACGGACGGTCAAACCGAAAGGGTGAATAGGGTACTCGAGGATTTGTTGAGGCTTTGTATTCTGGATTTTGGTGGTACTTGGGAAGACCATCTTCCTCTTGTTGAGTTTGCATATAATAACAGTTATCAGGCAAGCATAGGGATAGCACCATTTGAAGCTTTATATGGGAGGCCGTGCAAGTCGCCTACATGTTGGTGGGAGACTACAGATGAGCTTATACTTGGGCCTGATATGATCAGAGATACATCCGAGAAGGTCGAGTTGATTCGGAGACGGATGAAAGCAGCCCAAGACCGACAGAAATCCTATGCTGATAAGCGAAGAACTGATTTGGAGTTTGATGTTGGGGATTTGGTTTTCGTGAAGGTTTCTCCTCTGCGGAATGTGGTCCGATTTGGAGCCGTTGGGAAGTTAGCACCGAGGTTTGTTGGACCATTCCCTATTATAGAGAGGATCGGGCAGATGGCTTATAGAGTGGAGTTGCCCGAGAAACTTACCGGAGTACACGATGTTTTTCATGTCTCGCATCTCCGGAAGTGTTTACATGAATCAGCAGAGGTTGTTGAGCCAAGTGTTCTGAAAGATGTGGAAGTTGAGAAAGAGGCTACCTTGAGGAGAGCTCCGATTCGTATCTTGGGGACGGGGACCAAGAAGCTAAGGAATCGAGAGGTCAAGTTGGTGAAAGTTCAATGGGGTGAAGCCGAAGAAGACGCAACTTGGGAAACCGAGGAGAAGATGCGTGGGCTTTATCCATTCCTTTTTGAGGGTACACTCTCAATCTCTTTTCTTTGTTAGCATATCTTTCTCTTTGCTATCCATGTTTATCTAGTTTATCGTGTTAATCTTGTCATGAGAACCTTAGGTAGAAACCCTTTGGATGAAACATGTGTTTGAAACATGTTATGCTTGATGGTTGCAAGTGGTTGCAAGTGTTTGCAAGTGATTACTCGTGGATGCATTATACACGATTAGGCACTAGATCGGCTCACACACTCCTCATATTGCATATGCATGAGTGTTTATGCTTATTCATGAATGAAAATTTTTGTGTTATCACATGGATGTTGCATATGGATGTATGTTATGTGCACACATATAGATGTTATACATTATGTTAGGAATTGCATACATATGGATTCATTTCACTAACATAATTTGCATTGATGATGTTTGCATTAGATAGGTACATATACACACACCTTTGCATATGTTCATACAACATTTAGAATCTTGTAAGGACAATGATTGCTTGTGGATGATGTTTTGAGTAGATGGATGATTGGATGGTAGGATACGTTATTCCTAACTTGAAGATTTCGGGGACAAAATCCTTTAAGGAGGGGAGAATGTAACAACCCGTATTTTCAATAACCTGTTATAACATAAATCGAGGCAGAATTTAATTTATAAATCTGAATCAAGGGAAACGGGCTGTGCCATTGCGTTCGTCTCGGAAAAATACGCGAAATAGAGTCCGAGTTTTCGAAAATCGGAGTCCGTATGACCCGATTAAGGCCCAACGAAGTTTTCAGAAAATTTCAAAGTAAAAACAGATTTCAAATTCAAGTTTGAATTTGGAAATTTGGGGCAATTGGGCTAGGCGGGAAAATTCCTGCCAGAGCACCCAAGTCGACAGCCCTATCGACTTGGGAGTCGACTTGGTTGGACCCAAGTCGACAGCCCTGTCGACTTGGCTGTCGACTTGGTCCAGCTGGGCTGTTTAGCCTGGTGCACCATTTAGAGATTGTGTTGAGCTTGGGGGCCAGATTCGGTTTTGAGGGCTGAGATTGGAACTAGGGTTTAATCCTAAGGCTAGAACTAGTCCTAATCTCTATAAATAAGGCCCTAACCTAACCCTAAATCATCATTATTCATTCATACAACTAAACTATGGCAAAATCAATCCTCTCATGGCCTCCACTCTCTTCGTAAATTCCTAAATAAATTTCTAAGTGATTTTCCATGCATACAAGTGTTTTCAAACTTGTATGAGCATCATTAGCTTGCATTCAAGTCAAGTTTCCATATTTACATCATAAAGCAAGGGTTTTTAGTGATTTGGAGCTTGCATTTTGGGGTTTATTTGATTGCATAAGGGCTTTTCTCAATCTTATATTTGCTTATACTCATTTGAGTCTTCATAAGCATTGTAAGCCCTATTCTACTTTCATACTTAAACTCTAAAGTTAAATGTATGATATGCAAGTTTGCCATGATATGCAAGTTTACTATGATGTATTATGCAAGTCTATTATGTTATGTTATGCAAGTATGCCATGTTATGATATGCAAGTTTACCATGTTATGCTATGCAAGTATGCCATGTTATGATATGCAAGTTTGGGATGATCATTTTGTTCATGTTATCATGTTATGCAAGCTTATCTTGAGTATGTGAACATAAAGCTTCAAGCTTTATGCTAAAGGTTGCATTTTGGCAACATGTAAGTTATCATATCTCTTATGATAACTTGCATGTGAGGCTAAATGCGAACTTATGGCCATTTCTACATGTCATTTAGTACCATGTATCACCAATATGCCAAGTTTGGTTTTATGCATGCTTTTGGGGCCTAAAAAGGTAATATGCAAGTGTATGAACACATGAACATTTCATATGCCACCATGTTAAACTTGTGGCTTCAACACCTTTATGTCATGATTATGCCAAGTTCCCTCTTTCTATCCTTTATGCGCTATTGCGATATGTAAGCGATGGGATTGCGTTTGGGGTTGGGTAAACTAAAAAGACATAAAAACATAAGCTTGGGAATTTACCTATTAAGTTAGGTCTACCCTTTGGGAATTTACCTATTAAGTTAGGTCTACCCAAATGCTTGAAAACTTGTAACATGTTTTGGAAACATGATGGACATGACACTTAGAAAAGATAAGTGTGACCAACTCGAGGTTGGGTTGAGTTTGTAGCGTAAACCTACCCGGAACCGACCGGCTTAACTAGTTGCTACAAACAATAGGACCCAATGTGAGAAGTTGGCCATGTTGTACCTTGAACCCGAGGTTAGACCAAGTTGTGGTGTAAAGCTACCCGGACCCGCCCGGCTTAACTAGTAACCACAACAAGGTCTAATGTGAGAGGTTAAGGCGCATTAAATTAATTAATGCCTCATGATTAGGGTTAAGTCATGGTCCACTTAATACTTAACCAATTTGGGCTTGGTAGATTAATCGGGGTTAAGTCGTGAACTCATCGTTACACTTAACCAAGTTAATCCATGATTAACAAGAGGGTTAAACCGTACTTAACCCACTAGAAAAATCCTAGCAATGGGGGTCCACTCCAGCAGTAATCCCAAGTTCGTATCATTATGGCCCTAGGGTCTAGGCTAGGGTGTGGGGCACGAATTACTGAAATGGAGGTAAGTGACCAAAAACGACGGCAGGGTGGTACGCCGGTGTATTTCCGGGTGGACCATGGTCGTGCACATAGTCCGAAGCCGGGGAAAGCATGCATGGGTACCAGTAGATCGAGACTGTGCACTCATGTTTATGGTGTCCAGGGGTTGCCACCCTAGGGCTTGATACACCCGACGGGAGACCCGGCACAGTCTGACTACAATTATGTTTGGGCCGCATTGACACCAACACGTGACGAGTTAGGCTTAGGGAGCCGATCGACTAGACCGTTTGGTTGGACCTTGTATTAGGGCCATTTCATGTTATTGGGCCAAAGCTTGGGCCAAGGGATCAATACTTGTTTATTCAAGTCATGTTAGTTTGCTAGTACACCTGTGGTTCAAAACCTTAATCCTGATTATGCGATGACACCTTTATCTACCTTGTTAGTTAATCATCATGCTAGTATGTTGTTATCCTTATGATCATACCTGCTTCTCATGCCAGTTAACTTTATCAGTTTACATTGATTGTAGTAGGGCTTACTCAGTCTTTTTGACTGACCTGTTTTCTTTCGCCTCTTTTCTTCTGTTCCCCCCCCCCCCAAGGTTCTCAGGGTGGGAATACTGGAGCTTAGCTTGGATTTCTGATCGCTTGCTTGTGGGATTTTAGCTCATGTACGGTCTTGGCATGAAGCTAGCTATGGTTATTACTTATTTTGGGGATAGTACTATGTATTCCAGTTTTTCAGTGATGTTGTTTTTATCTAGACTTGTTTATTTGGAAAGTTGACATATGTTGTACCAGACTTGTTTTGAAATGGTTTGAAATCTTCCGCTGTTTTATGTATGTTATTTACTCTGTTTATATATATACCTATGTTCTTGTTCTGCCTTGATATATCATTATGCATGTTTACCTGATTCAAACGCCCCTCCAATGTCAGAGTGCTTGCAAGAGCCACCCTGGCGGAGGTGGGGTGTTACATAAAGATTCAAACTTTTCTAACATAAAGATTCCATTTTTATTTATAAAAATCTATTCTTTATTTTTACTATATAAAAAGAAAACTAATTTTCCCTTTTATTTTTAAGGCTAATCATATATAAAAGAAGTAAGGGGAAAAAACAAAAACAAAAACACTTATTGAAAATCGTCGGGGGGAGGGGGGAGGGCATCGCGCCGGGGTGCTGGAGCTCGCAGCGGGTGCGGAATCCGACCAGAGGAGGGTGGCGGTGGTTGCGTTGGAGGTAGCGGTGGATTTGGGCGTGGGGGTCTTCAGCGACGAGATTGGATTCGGGGGAAGGGGTGGGTCTTCGAATTGGGTAGAAGAGAGAGGGGGAAGGGGAGGCCAAGCGCGGCGGTGGGTAGATGGTCGGGCGGTGGGTGCGATAGAGGCCGGCATGGCCTGGAGGTGGTCGCGATTTGAATGTTGAGGTTTTTTTTCTATTTTGAAACTGATGTCAACGGTGGGGAAGAGGAAAGGAAATATAAGGGGTTTTATAAATTTATTTATATTATATTTAATTATCTCAAAAAGCAACTTTTTAATACGAACCCCAAACGAAACTCAACGACTGTCAACCCCAGCTATTTACCCCCATTCCGAACACAATGGGACATGTTTTGTAACCCAATCTGGCTGTTACGATCAGTTTCCTTTTAAATTAAAATATAAATCAATATATATTAAATTTGAACAAATATTTTAATTTACCGGGGCCACATACTAACTTTAAAAATTCCAGAAAAATAGTTTCTAGCTTTCTATTGATAATACGATCCTAATAAAACTAATTTCATTGAATTCTGAGACCGTTTGAAAAATGGCCATTTTCCAGTCGATTAAAATCAACTGAAACTGGTCAAACGCGTTTTCCTTTGCCATGCTCACATATTGATTTCAAAAATTATGAAAATTGGAATCTAGCAATAATTTGACATCCCGGATCCAACAAAAGTGGTTTCATCGAAAACAGAGGTCGTTTGCAAAATTTCCTTTTTTAAGGGCTATATTTTCCATAGCGACTATTCTGAATTTTCAACTGTGCATAACTTTTTATTCCCATTATGAAATTTTGATTTTTCGGATTCATTGGAAAGATATTTTCAAATAGATCCGAATATTTTTGGTTTTGCTAAAATCCGGTTTATTTTGAATCCTATACATTCATTTGAAATTCGAAATCGAAATTTCAAACTACCGCACCATTTTCAATTCCTTTTATAATTAAAAATAAATATTTATATTCTAACGTCAATCTATAAAAATATATACTTCTAATTCTATTCAAAATAAATTTCTCGTCATTATTATTTAAAATAATTCATTTTAAATATTCAAAATTCATTAAAATCGCCAAAATAAAAATTGTAAATTGGCTCGGATTTTCCGGGTTGTGTTATATATATATATATATACACAAAATGGAAGGAAGGAGTTCGAAAGTTGGCAGAGGAGCTTTTAGACAAGCTTTGAAAGTAATGACGGGAAAAAGAAATATCGTACGGCCTAAATCTGATGTGAGGGCAATCAAGGTTTAAAAAGGTATTAAAATTAATTTCAAATTAAAATTAAAATCTTTTAATAACTATAAGTCGTTCAAACTTATTCAGAATCAAACGAAATGAGGAGCATTGAAATCACATAGATATAAGCTACATAGTTGAGCTGTTTGGGGGTGGAATGGGAAGCAATTGGAATTTTGCATAATTTTAAACGCTAGCTTAAAATTATATGAAACAACGCGAACCGTCAATCATAAATAAAGATGAGTTAATTCTCACGCTTTCTGGAATCTATGATGTCTTAAATTCATATAAAATATAACTTATCATTGGTGAAATTGGATGGTTAGATGTTTTGATGTTATTTGTTGTTTATTATTTGATTGGTTGGCATTATTTATATTTCGTCGTTTAAAATAGTAGATTATTGAAATTCATTTCACTTATTATTATCAAATATTATAATGAACTATGATGTAGGGAAGAACAGTGTAACACCCCGAATTTTAGTTAATACTAAAATTCACTATTTACAGGATAAATAATCTCAGATGTGGGAATTAGGGGAAACGGGTTGCGTTATTGCGTTCATCTCGGAAAAATACGCAAAATAGAGTCCGAGTTTTCAAAAATCGAAGTCCGTATGGCCCAGTTATGGCCCGATGAAGTTTGCAGAAAATTCAAAACTAAAACAGATTTAAAAATTTAAAATTTCAGATTGTGGGATGGAACAGGCGGGGTCAGGCGTGAAGATTCCCGCCCTACCCATGTCGACAGGGCTGTCGACAGGCCTGTCGACAGGGGTGTCGACTTGCCTGTCGACTTGCCTGTCGACAGGGGCACGCCGTCCATTGAACCTAGGTGCACCAGGTTGCACCAGGTTGGGTTTCAGGCTGGCTAGGAGGGCTGGTTCTAGAGATTTCCGAAATCTAAGGGTCCTAATCTAATCTAGGGTTAATCTAAGGGCCTAAAACACTGACCTAATCTATAAATACACCCTAAACCCCCCTTAATCCTTACCAAAAATAGAAATGATGGCCTCATGCCGCCAAATTAAATCCTAAGGGGAGCCTCCACTAATTTATGAAAGAAGTTGCAAGCTAATCACTCTCTAATCAATCTTTAATCATCATTATCTTCATAGTTAGCAACTAATTCTACTTCATAAGGTTGCTAATCTTGAGTTTGGTGAGTTTCTATCACTTTAACATCAATTGTTAAAGTAAGTAGATTGGGTGTAATGAGGCTTATGGTCTTAAATGCGGATTAGTGAGTTTGAATCATTTATAATGATATGTCACTCTATGTTGTTCTATGTTTATGCATATTTGACAAGTTGGTTTATGCATGCTTAATAAGTTGATTTATGCATGTTTAACAAGTTGGTTTATGCATGTTTAACAAGTTGGTTTATGCATGCTTAACAAGTGGATTTATGCATATTTAATGAGTGGAATTATGCATGTTTAAACAAAGTGAGTTATGCAAGTTAAGTATATGTTTAAATGCAAGTTTAATGTGATATGCAAGTTATGCATGCTTATGCAAGAATATGGATGCTTATGCAAGTCATGTATATGTTTAAATGCAAGATTTATGTGATATGCAAGTTATGCATGCTTATGTGAGTATATGAATGCTTATGCAAGATATGTATATGCTTAAATGACATGATATGTAAGTTAAGCATGTTTATGCAAGTTATGTATGCTTATGCAAGTATGTGGATGCTTATGCAAGTATGTGAATGCTTATGCAAGTTATGTGTATGCTTAAATGCATGTTTAACATGTTATGCAAGTTATGAGAATGCCTATATGCAAGTTCAACATGTTATGCAAGATATGTGTATGATAATATGCAAGCTCATATGCAACATGTTATGCAAATCATGTGTATGATAATATGCAAGTTTGGGTTATATGTAGTTGGGTTAATATATGCTCATATATGCAAGTTGACATCCTCTTAACCCATGACAAAGTTGTATGCTAAACCCATGATATTTGTGATGATCTTCCCCTTATTTATGTCATGAAATGAGAACGATTTACGTGGGGAACGATGGGGTTGGTAAATATGTTAATAAATGAATGATTGGGTATGATTAAGCATACCATAAAAAAATAAATTACCATAAGTGGGAATTTACCTATTGAGTTAGGTCTACCCCATGGGAATTTACCTATTGAGTTAGGTCTACCCATGTTATGGAAAACTTGATATTAATTAGGGATAATTAATATGGGGGTGATTAATTAGGTGTAATTAATCGACTAAGACACGAGGTTGGACTCATTTGTAGTGTAAAACTGCCCGGACCCGACCGGCTTAACCAGTTGCTACAAATGTCAGCCCAATGTGAGAGGTCTTAGCCATGAATTAAATACGTGATTAAGGTAAAGACACGAGGTTAGACTCTGTTATGACGTAAGACTGCCCGGACTCTACCGGCTTAACCTGGCGGTCATAACAGCTAGTCTAATGTGGGAGGTCTTTATGGGAGATCACGGTCTTAATTAATTAAGAAACACTTAACCATATTAGCATGTAGTGGGACATGGGGGGTTAAGTGGGTGCCTTGGGTGGCATGAGGAAATTTTGTGGTTGCCTTAGGTGGCATGTGGAATCTAGTGGGTTGCCTTGGGTGGCAATAGAAAATACGATTAGAATACTTAACCAAGTGGAAACATGTAATTAAACATGATTAAAGGGTTAAGTGGGATACACTAGATATTTGACAAGCTTAAGTGGGTAGCTTGTGGGCGCCCATTTCAACCAATATCCCAAACGTATCTTTGTGGGCTCGACCCATGTCGAGTGACGGGACACGCCTATTGGGCTTGATTATAAGAGGCCAAAACAGGTTAGCGGTGGCAACGCAAGTCCAACGGGTTTCATATGCGTGTGTGGGCCCGGGCTGGTAGATAAGCCGTTGTTGCATCGTGTAGATATAAAGCCGTGCACCGTTAGTATTGGGTAGCCATTTTAGGGGAGTGATACACCCCACTGTGGGACCAGCACGGGTATCTACGGTAGGGAGCCGATCGCTTAGGGAGTAGTGGGTACACCTAGTGGAGATAGGGGCAGACGGCACCTATGTAGGGGTACATGAAACTACTGGGCAAGAATTACTGAGTACACCTAGTGGAGATAGGGGCAGACGGCACCTATGTAGTGGGCTAGGAGTACACGAAACTACTGGGGAAATTTTCTAAGTCCTTGGAAGGGATCAACCTTTAAGTAGGAATGACTGGTGTGGTGCAGTTAGTAATTATCCTTGGGTGGGTAGATGCGTCCTGACGGTTATCTTAGTTTATCCTAAGTCTACCAAGCTGCTTAGAGTAGCCATTCATCCCTAGATATTACCATATGTCAAGTTTATGTCCTCTCTGGTTACTTTAATGATTGTATTGTTAAAGTTATAGGACTCACTCAGACTTATTTCTGACCCCGTTGTTTTTATCTTTTTCCCAACCCTCAGGTCCTACGGTGGATCCTAGCGGTAGTAGAGCTTGATCGGATTGCTATTCCAGTCTTTAGGAGCTTGGGTAGATGTAAAGCTCCAGTTATCCAGTTATCTTTTCTTTTGTTATGGCTATTGTATGAGAGAGTGGGATTATGTACTTCTTTATTTTGACAGATATTGTACTTGACTTTTATCATGGTTTTATGATGTAACCAGACATGTTTATTTCCGCTGTTATGAGATGATGTTTTAAATTTCAAATACTATTTATATCTGTCTTGGTGTAATTTTTCTGTTCTATATTCACTAAAATACTCCACCGATGCTATAGCATTCCCTTAGTGAGTGACCATAGCGGGCGTGGGGTGTTACACGTGGTATCAGAGCAAAGGTTACCGGAACAGATAAAATTTTTAGAAAACTATTTTTCTAAAACATTTTTGGAAAAGATATTTTCAAAAACATGTCTTTTAAGAGAAAAAGTTTTTGAAAGAAAAGCATAATCCCCAATAGCCATATCTATATCCTTCGAATTCTTCGTTTTGAATCTTTCCTTTTTCGTTTCAGCATGGCCGAGAATCTTAATCTTCCGGAGGGTGTGACGGTACCAGTATGGTATAGGAGATTGATGGAGGCTAGGGCCACCACTACGGGTCCAGCAAATGTTCCTCCACCAACCGTAGCACCCGATCTTCCTCCTCCCCCTCCTCCTCGCACGGATACTTTTGCTAAGACTTGCAAGGAATTTAAAGCTATGGGAGGGAAACCTTTTCAAGGATCTGAAACCTTTGTGGAGGCTAGAGATTGGCTTAAAGAGGTGGAAGAGTTGATAGATATCTTTGAGATGGAAGAAGGGAAGAAAGTCAAGTTGGCTGCTTGGTTAATGAAGGGAGAGGCCTCATTCTGGTGGGAGGTCACTAATGGAGAACGCCCCGTTGACTCTTGGGCGGATTTTAGGCAGAGATTTGTGGCAAAGTTTCTCTCAAGGGCGGAGGAAAACTTGTATATGGAAAGATTCTTGACTCTAAAGCAAGGAAATCTCTCGGTGAAGGAATATGTCAACAAGTTTAATCAATTGGCAAGGTTTGGCCTAGATATGGTAAATACACCGGAGAAGAAGGCTTTGCGGTTCGTGAAAGGCTTGAATGAACCTATGCATGGGTTGGCTATGACTCATATCCCTATGGGGGCCACCTTTGAGAAGCTAGTTGACATGGCACTCATGTATGAGGAAGAGAAGGGTCCTAATGCTAATAAGGCACCCGAGAAGAAGGGAGATCAAAAGAGACCTCAACAACAGCAAAGCAAAGGTGGGAAAGGCAACGGTGGCAAGGGCAAGAAGAAGAAGTGTTTCAATTGTGGGACACCTGGCCACCTAAGCAAGGATTGTCGCAAGAAGAAGAAGACTGGCTGCTTCCACTGTGGCGAAGCAGGGCATTTAGTGAAGGATTGCCCTAAGAAAGGGCAAAGGACGGGGTCTACCTCAGGAGGACAGGCGCAAGCTCTTAGGCACCGAGTCAGGCTAGGGGGCAAGTACAGGCTCTCGCGGTTCCACCGATTCAGGAGAGAGGTAGAACTATCTCCGTTGAAAGTCTGGTTTTTCTATTTGACCATCCTGTCCGTACATTGTTTGATTCAGGCGCATCGCATTCGTTTATCTCATCATCATTAGTTGAGTTACTGCACTTAGACACCAGTCTGGTAGATGATCCCTTGGTTGTTTCAAACCCAATTGGGGGCTCCACTTATTTGTCCATGATATGTTTGGGTTTGAAGATTTCTATACTTAGCATTGAGTTTAGATGTGATGCTTTTGTATTGGGCTTCACGGGCTATGGGTTGATTTTGGGCATGGACTGGTTATCCAGTAATAGTGCCGTTCTTGATTGCGAAAGGAGAGTTGTTAGGCTCATGACCCGCTTGGGTAACACTCTCGAGATTTCTTGTAATCCCAGGGATTTTGTTATGCTAAGTTATCTTGAATCGCTTGACGCTTCGGTCGAGAGTTTGCAATCTGTTAGAGTGGTCCGGGAATATCCGGATGTGTTTGAGGAGGTGAAGGGCTTACCTCCGAAGCGGGAGATTGACTTCCGAATATATCTGGTGGATAATGCTAAACCGGTATCTTTACCAGTGCGCCACATGGCTCCTCGTGAGAGGAGGGAACTCCATAAGCAAGTAGGGGAGTTGCTTGAGAAGGGGTTCATAAGACGGAGCATATCGGAGTGGGGTGCTCCAGTAGTATTTGCTACGAAGGCGGATGGGTCCCTCAGACTTTGTGTAGACTATAGAGAACTCAACAAGCTCACAAAGAAGAATAGACACCCATTGCCGAGAATAGATGATCTTTTCGATCAGTTGGTTGGCGCTTCAGTATTTTCTCAGTTGGACTTAGCCATGGGGTTTCATCAGTTGAGGGTGGCTGAGGATAGCATAGACAAGACTGCCTTTAGAACTCCGGATGGTTTCTATGAGTGGCTGGTGATGCCATTTGGGTTGACGAATGCCCCTGCATACTTTGTTGATTTGATGAGTAGGGTGTTCAGGGAGTTCCTTAATAAATTTGTGGTGGTCTTTGTGGATGATATCTTAGTATTTTCTAAGAGTGAAGAAGAGCATGCCCTACATCTTGGGGAAGTGTTAAAGACTCTTCGAGCACATAGCCTTAAGGCTAAATTCTCTAAATGTCACTTCTGGAGGAAGGAAGTACGGTTCTTGGGGCACGTGGTCTCCAAGGAAGGGATAGCTGTGGATCCCGCGAAGGTAGTATCAATTCAGGATTGGAAGGTTCCGAAGAATGCTACTGAAGTAAGAAGTTTCTTGGGGTTGGCGGGTTATTATAGGAAGTTTATCAAAGACTTCGCGAAGATATCAGCCCCATTAACCCGCTTAACAAAGAAGAATCTTGTTTTTGCATGGGACGTAGATTGTGATGATGCGTTCCGGCGGTTAAAGAGAGCTTTAACCACCGCTCCAGTTTTAGTGTTGCCAGATGGGAGCAAGCCATTTGTTGTCTATACCGATGCCTGTGGGACAGGACTTGGCACAGTCTTAATGCAAGAGGGAAGGGTAATAGCCTATGGTGGAAGGCAGTTGAGGGCACATGAGAAAAATTACCCTACCCATGATTTAGAGTTGGCCGCTATTGTTTTTGCGCTTAAGATTTGGCGCCATTATCTTCTTGGTGAGAGATTCGAGTTGTTCACTGACCATAAATCATTGAAGTACTTGTTCTCTCAGAAGGATTTAAACTTAAGACAGCAAAGGTGGATGGAGTTCTTAGCATCCTATGATTTCGAGATAGCGTATACCCCTGGCAAGGGTAACGTGGTGGCGGACGCCTTGAGCAGGAAGAGGTTGTCCTTGAGTCCATTGTTCGTGGAACGACAAAGCTTGGAATTTATCTCGATGTTTGATTTCAGACCTTCCGTTGACTATGTACCCGGTTTGCTAGCTTCTTTGGAAGTTAGACCTACTCTTTTGGGGCGGATTGGAGAAGCACAGAGGGGCGACCCACAGTTGGTTGAGTTAGTAGAGAAGCTCATAAGGGGGGAGTCGTCCAGCCATTTGAGTAGGTACACCCTAGACGTTAGGGGGTACTTGCGTAGAGACGGTAGACTTTGTGTACCGCAAGACGAGGGTTTGAGGAAGGCTATTCTTGATGACGCACACCGTTCTAGGATGACCATTCATCCCGGTGGGGATAAGATGTACCAAGACATGAAGAGGGTTTTCTTCTGGGCCGGTATGAAGAAAGATGTGGCCGAGTATGTCGCTCGATGTTTGGTGTGCCAGCAAGTGAAGGCAGAGCAAAAGAAACCAGGTGGGTTGCTTCACCCATTGGAGGTTCCGCAATGGAAGTGGGATAGCGTCTCGATGGATTTTATTGATGGGTTACCCAGATCGAGGAAGGGTAATACAGGAATTTGGGTGGTGGTAGACAGACTTACTAAGAGCGCCCATTTCATACCTGTGAAGAGTAAGAGGACTGCTCCATGGCTAGCTTCAGTATATCTTCGAGAGATAGTTCGATTACATGGGGTACCCTCTAGCATAGTGAGTGATCGAGATCCTATCTTCACTAGCGAGTTCTGGAGAAGTTTGCAAGAAGCAGTGGGGACTCAATTGTGTCTGAGCACCGCATATCATCCTCAGACGGACGGCCAGACTGAGAGGGTGAATCGTGTTCTAGAAGTCCTTTTGAGGCTTTGTATCTTAGATTTTGGAGGTACATGGGAAGAGCATCTTCCATTGGTGGAGTTCGCATATAATAACAGCTTTCAGTCCAGTATTGGTATGGCTCCTTTCGAAGCTCTCTATGGAAGGCCTTGTCGATCACCTACATGTTGGTGGGAATCTACGGATAAGATCTTGCTTGGGCCCGATATGGTTAGGGAGACTTCTGAGAAGATTGACTTGATTCGAAGAAGGATGAAAGCAGCGCAGGATAGGCAAAAATCTTATGCGGATAAGAGAAGGACGGATCTTGAGTTTGAGGTTGGGGATATGGTTTTTGTTAAGGTATCTCCGTTGAGAAATGTTGTTCGCTTCGGATCCGTTGGGAAGTTAGCACCGAGGTTTGTTGGGCCGTTTCCTATCAAGGAAAGGATTGGACGGATGGCATATAGGGTGGAGTTGCCCGACAGACTTAGTGGTGTTCATGATGTATTCCATGTGTCCCATTTAAGGAAGTGCTTACATGAGACCGCAGAGGTGGTAGAGCCAAGCTTGCTTAGAGATGTAGAGGTAGAGCGTGATGCAACTATTCGACGAGCCCCTACTCGCATCCTTGGGTCAGAGACTAGGAAGTTGAGAAACAGAGAGGTTCAGCTAGTCAAAGTGCAATGGGGAGAAGATGAGAGCAACGCAACTTGGGAGACGGAAGCGAAGATGCGTTCATTGTACCCATTTCTTTTTGAGGGTATGCCTTTACTTTCTCCTTTATCGCTTGTCTAGTACTTATCTTATCTTTGGTATGTCCTCTCGTTAGTACCTTTGACCTTTATATAGGGTAAACCTATGGTTGAAACATGTGTTTGAGACATGTTATGGTTGATGGATGCAAGTGGATGCAAGTGTTTGCTAGTGGGTGCTCGTGGATGCATATACACACACTCTAGGCACTAGATCGGCTCAGTCACTTCATATTGCATATTGCATAAAATTGTGTGTAGGAAGATATATTTATGGATGTATAATGGTTGTGTTATCACATGGATGATGCATTTTGGTGAATGATTGTGCACTCATGTAGATATTGTATGTGTCGATAGGGTTCTCTCGCATACATAATGGATGCATGGCACTATCATGGTTTGCATATGTTCATACATTAGATAGGGGACATATACACACACTTTTTGCATATGCTCATACATCATTAGAAACTGTTTAAGGACAATGGATGCCCGTGGTTGATGATTTGAGTAGATGGTTGTTTGGATGGTAGGATATGCATTCTCCTTAGCTTAGAGATTTCGGGGACGAAATCCTTTAAGGAGGGGAGAATGTAACACCCCGAATTTTAGTTAATACTAAAATTCACTATTTACAGGATAAATAATCTCAGATGTGGGAATTAGGGGAAACGGGTTGCGTTATTGCGTTCGTCTCGGAAAAATACGCAAAATAGAGTCCGAGTTTTCGAAAATCGAAGTCCGTATGGCCCAGTTATGGCCCGATGAAGTTTGCAGAAAATTCAAAACTAAAACAGATTTAAAAATTTAAAATTTCAGATTGTGGGATGGAACAGGCGGGGTCAGGCGGGAAGATTCCCACCCTACCCATGTCGACAGGGCTGTCGACAGGCCTGTCGACAGGGGTGTCGACTTGCCTGTCGACTTGCCTGTCGACAGGGGCGCGCCGTCCATTGAACCTGGGTGCACCAGGTTGCACCAGGTTGGGTTTCAGGCTGGCTAGAAGGGCTGGTTCTAGAGATTTCCGAAATCTAAGGGTCCTAATCTAATCTAGGGTTAATCTAAGGGCCTAAAACACTCACCTAATCTATAAATACACCCTAAACCCCCCTTAATCCTTACCAAAAATAGAAATGATGGCCTCATGCCGCCAAATTAAATCCTAAGGGGAGCCTCCACTAATTTATGAAAGAAGTTGCAAGCTAATCACTCTCTAATCAATCTTTAATCATCATTATCTTCATAGTTAGCAACTAATTCTACTTCATAAGGTTGCTAATCTTGAGTTTGGTGAGTTTCTATCACTTTAACATCAATTGTTAAAGTAAGTAGATTGGGTGTAATGAGGCTTATGGTCTTAAATGCGGATTAGTGAGTTTGAATCATTTATAATGATATGTCACTCTATGTTGTTCTATGTTTATGCATATTTGACAAGTTGGTTTATGCATGCTTAATAAGTTGATTTATGCATGTTTAACAAGTTGGTTTATGCATGTTTAACAAGTTGGTTTATGCATGCTTAACAAGTGGATTTATGCATATTTAATGAGTGGAATTATGCATGTTTAAACAAAGTGAGTTATGCAAGTTAAGTATATGTTTAAATGCAAGTTTAATGTGATATGCAAGTTATGCATGCTTATGCAAGAATATGGATGCTTATGCAAGTCATGTATATGTTTAAATGCAAGATTTATGTGATATGCAAGTTATGCATGCTTATGTGAGTATATGAATGCTTATGCAAGATATGTATATGCTTAAATGACATGATATGTAAGTTAAGCATGTTTATGCAAGTTATGTATGCTTATGCAAGTATGTGGATGCTTATGCAAGTATGTGAATGCTTATGCAAGTTATGTGTATGCTTAAATGCATGTTTAACATGTTATGCAAGTTATGAGAATGCCTATATGCAAGTTCAACATGTTATGCAAGATATGTGTATGATAATATGCAAGCTCATATGCAACATGTTATGCAAATCATGTGTATGATAATATGCAAGTTTGGGTTATATGTAGTTGGGTTAATATATGCTCATATATGCAAGTTGACATCCTCTTAACCCATGACAAAGTTGTATGCTAAACCCATGATATTTGTGATGATCTTCCCCTTATTTATGTCATGAAATGAGAACGATTTACGTGGGGAACGATGGGGTTGGTAAATATGTTAATAAATGAATGATTGGGTATGATTAAGCATACCATAAAAAAATAAATTACCATAAGTGGGAATTTACCTATTGAGTTAGGTCTACCCCATGGGAATTTACCTATTGAGTTAGGTCTACCCATGTTATGGAAAACTTGATATTAATTAGGGATAATTAATATGGGGGTGATTAATTAGGTGTAATTAATCGACTAAGACACGAGGTTGGACTCATTTGTAGTGTAAAACTGCCCGGACCCGACCGGCTTAACCAGTTGCTACAAATGTCAGCCCAATGTGAGAGGTCTTAGCCATGAATTAAATACGTGATTAAGGTAAAGACACGAGGTTAGACTCTGTTATGACGTAAGACTGCCCGGACTCTACCGGCTTAACCTGGCGGTCATAACAGCTAGTCTAATGTGGGAGGTCTTTATGGGAGATCACGGTCTTAATTAATTAAGAAACACTTAACCATATTAGCATGTAGTGGGACATGGGGGGTTAAGTGGGTGCCTTGGGTGGCATGAGGAAATTTTGTGGTTGCCTTAGGTGGCATGTGGAATCTAGTGGGTTGCCTTGGGTGGCAATAGAAAATACGATTAGAATACTTAACCAAGTGGAAACATGTAATTAAACATGATTAAAGGGTTAAGTGGGATACACTAGATATTTGACAAGCTTAAGTGGGTAGCTTGTGGGCGCCCATTTCAACCAATATCCCAAACGTATCTTTGTGGGCTCGACCCATGTCGAGTGACGGGACACGCCTATTGGGCTTGATTATAAGAGGCCAAAACAGGTTAGCGGTGGCAACGCAAGTCCAACGGGTTTCATATGCGTGTGTGGGCCCGGGCTGGTAGATAAGCCGTTGTTGCATCGTGTAGATATAAAGCCGTGCACCGTTAGTATTGGGTAGCCACTTTAGGGGAGTGATACACCCCACTGTGGGACCAGCACGGGTATCTACGGTAGGGAGCCGATCGCTTAGGGAGTAGTGGGTACACCTAGTGGAGATAGGGGCAGACGGCACCTATGTAGGGGTACACGAAACTACTGGGCAAGAATTACTGAGTACACCTAGTGGAGATAGGGGCAGACGACACCTATGTAGTGGGCTAGGAGTACATGAAACTACTGGGGAAATTTTCTAAGTCCTTGGAAGGGATCAACCTTTAAGTAGGAATGACTGGTGTGGTGCAGTTAGTAATTATCCTTGGGTGGGTAGATGCGTCCTGACGGTTATCTTAGTTTATCCTAAGTCTACCAAGCTGCTTAGAGTAGCCATTCATCCCCAGATATTACCGTATGTCAAGTTTATGTCCTCTCTGGTTACTTTAATGATTGTATTGTTAAAGTTATAGGACTCACTCAGACTTATGTCTGACCCCGTTGTTTTTATCTTTTTCCCAACCCTCAGGTCCTACGGTGGATCCTAGCGGTAGTAGAGCTTGATCGGATTGCTGTTCCAGTCTTTAGGAGCTTGGGTAGATGTAAAGCTCCAGTTATCCAGTTATCTTTTCTTTTGTTATGGCTATTGTATGAGAGAGTGGGATTATGTACTTCTTTATTTTGACAGATATTGTACTTGACTTTTATCATGGTTTTATGATGTAACCAGACATGTTTATTTCCGCTGTTATGAGATGATGTTTTAAATTTCAAATACTATTTATATCTGTCTTGGTGTAATTTTTCTGTTCTATATTCACTAAAATACTCCACCGATGCTATAGCATTCCCTTAGTGAGTGACCATAGCAGGCGTGGGGTGTTACAAACAGGCTAGAGGAATCCAACCGGATTCCTCAAATAAATTGTATGTATTTGTTGTTCATATTGTTCATATATATGAATTGTTCACCCCAAATGATACTAAAACCTATTTGGACGTTGATGATTGAATGGATGTAAATCATTTTGATCAATCGACAATATTGATTAAGTGGTTGGCAGTGATGGCCTAAAATCTATCGGTTAATGATGTCATTTTGCCGTTAGGCAAATTTACAAAGTTTTAAGTTATAAAATTTATTTTATAACTTAGTTGAAGTTTTAAGTTTATTTATATTAGTTAATTAAATTGAAAGGTTATAAATACATTTAAATATTTATAGTCAAAAGAATTTATTAAACGTTTTATATAATGAACTCTTATGTCGTTATTGAGTTTTAAGAACAGAAATTAGAACTAACCTATATGTTAATAAAATTGAATAATTGTTTTTATAAAATAATTAAATGATTTTTTTAAAATTTATTAAATTATTAATTAATTTATGGAGGAAAGATGAATGGAAATCAGTTAACAATTTAACTGATGTTACGGTTGACAAAGCCAACTGTTTAAATTAAAATTGACGATTTGTTTGATTTGATTTAAATTAATCTAATCAATAGTTTTCCGAATATTCATTAAACTTAACAAATATTGTTCAAAGTTAGTTAATCTTTGATTACTATATGTTAAAATAATTATCGAATTGTTTATTGTTAATAAGTTAATTATTATTTAATAAACCTTTAATAATGATTAATTATTCTTTTTCTAGTAAGTAACGAAATTAACTACTCTTAATGTAGTTAATGCTGAAGTTGATTGTTATTTTAATTAATAATAAGTAAAGCAGTTACCTTTTAAGTGAAAATTAAATCAACGAGTGATCAAATGGGAATATGATATGATTAAAGTCTAGTAAGAGTTTATAAAAGGATTTATAATCCAAGTTGACAAACAAAGTTTGTAAATGTGACTTGAAAGCCAATGTAGGAGTTTCGATAAGATTTTTCTTAATAAAGGAAAGGGGATTAATATGTAAAGTGGGTTTTCAAATAATAGAGAATGGTTTATAAAAGCATAGTAAATGGAAACGTGAATGAAATATTATATTTTTGAATTGCAAACTTTTATTATCTTGAGATAAGAACGTTGTCGATCAAGGTCTGGGAGGTAATTAAAATACCCCAACTTAACGGCTTCACTATTATCAACAGATAGTATCAGTTTGTAATGAGTAAGGATGTTGGAACGATTTATTAAGGGAAGAACTGCAACTTTAAATTGTAAAGGATTTAGAAGTAAAAGCTATTAGATCTTTTCCAATAAAATGTTTTATTTGGAATTGATTTACCAATAAGAGATTTGGTAAATACCTTATTCGAAGAAATAAGGCCATAGTTGGTTTATAGGAAAATGCTAGTAAAAGAGTAATATTGATTTCAAAATAGAATTATAATCTTCATAAGCAGGATTTTAAACCTTATTTTGAGTAGTAAAACCATACAAAATTATATTTTAAAAAGTGTGTCGCTTGATGTTATTTTGGACATAGAAGACTTGTAATTAAAATCTATACCTAATGGTTAAACTTTATATAATGATATTTCCGATGTTAAAGGAAATGGAGATGGGGTTTATAAAACTATGGCAATATTTTAAAATGTAAGAAAATATGGAAGGGTTTTGAGAATATAAAATGGTGTTTCCAAGATTAAGGAAATAAAAGATGTTTATTGAAATATAGTAATATTTCCTGACAAAGGAAATGAAAAGGGAAGTTTGGTAAATACTTTATTCTAAAGCGAGTATCAGTTAATGTTTTCAAAGTAACCAATACAATAGAGTTTTGTAAGATAAGATTTAAAATCGATTTGTGAGAATCGATAAAATGGTTTAAATGAAATATTTTATATAAAGGACCCGAGCTGCTAATATACTTTGCAGTACTGTTATGATTTGATAGATAAACAACCGACTATCAAATGAATTATTCTATTGGACCTTTTTACATGTTGTTTCGAAGAGACCGGGATGGGGACTAGACCTAAAACCAATTCGAATCAACTATGCATGCGCGACTAACTTGCAGGCTATAAAATGGAGCATTGAAGATCATTGATCTTCATGAGCGGAAGAACTACTTGAAAGTTTTCTATGGATTGCAACCATAGTTATTTGGACTGTGATTCTGTCGTGATTGATACCCATGGATTTGCAAGGACTTCTCACTACTGATTCTTGGGGTGATTCCGATATAGGATGAGGTAGGAGAGTGCCTTCAATTCATCTTGTTCCTGAATGACTAGTATGGACAAATGTCTGATAGAGTATTTCTAAATAATCACGTATAATTGATTTTTACAAATGTACTAAGTTTGGTGGTAGAGAAATTCTCTTGCTTGACACTTAGAGTATATTTGTGGACGTTAATTAGTGATTTGGCGTGCCTGACGATGTGGCATTCAAAGTAAATATTGGTGTGCTGTTCGAAAAGTAATCGTGACCTCAAGCCTCACAATTAGGAAATGACAAAAATCGGTAAGGCAGCATGGCTAAATGGGTCATTCCCAAACAGGGTATATTGCCACCATCTAGAGAAAATTCATTTTTATTCTTCTTTCAATTTTTGTATCTCCGCGGATGTACAGTGAGCCCTTAAAACTTCAATGGGTGACAATATATTTGATGCACTTAAGCGAAATGAGTGGTCGGTCATGTGTGGCCGGGTTGCAAGATGTACTTGCTAAACCCCAGTATATCCCCTGTAGAGTACATTGATTGGAAGGTGGTCCCATACCTTGTCATAGTTGGAATCCATTCTCTAATAAGTGCCTTGCGGGTTTTGATTATATAGTGAATATGTAAATGTGAGATGCAAGAATTCTACTAAATAGTTATTTATTTGTGATTTGATAGACATTATTCTAATATAATGGGATTTTGATATATCAAAAATGTGTTGGGTTATAGTATGGTAAAAACCGTCCACGTTTATGTGTGAGTTGGTCAACAATTATCCTTTCATTCAAAAAAGGATTTATAAAGTTAAGCAAGTTGTTTGCCACGTGAATTTACCACTGAAAGTATTCCAGACTGATCCAGGTGAATTTTTGTGACGATCCCAAAATCTGAGGGGCGGTATTAAGGATAATCATTGGAATATAACACATCAATCATCATAGAAGAGAACAGATAATAGCAAAAACAATAAATAGAATAATTTTACATGGATATGACAGCGGAATCACAACATGTAACAACATCAGAATAGCACAGCGTAGGATATAACTTAGTAAATAAAAAGTGAAGTGATCAGTCATCATCGCCAGAGGCGGAATATATACATGTAGTGTGACATAATAAGGGTATCAGTCTACATCGCCGAAGGCGGTACATATACATACGATAATAAATACTGAAAGTAAAGCAGTCTGCATCGCAAGTGGCAGAATCATAATATAAGTACAATAATGGCGGAGAATGTCAAAGTCATCTCTGTGAAGTCAGCCTCGCCATGAGCCAAAATGCACTCTATGCAACAGTGCAGAGCCAAAAACAACCTGTCACCTGTGAACTAGGCTGCCCGTGTGAAAATAAGGGCACCCGCATTTGCAAAGTGAAACAAACAACGAGTCAGTCATGGGGACTGGTATGAGGAATCTATTTAACAGTTAAACAACAGTAATACGCAAATCATAGGGCCACACCACTTTCGCGGAACGGGTTTACTCCAGTGATTGCTAGTGCATTTTAAAACAAAGTAAATTCTTTAAAACAACGCAATGCTTTTGAAAAGAATGAAGCCGTTATAAGACTCAAGTCCCATCATACAATGCAACGCAAGCCAGAGGATAGAGTTTTACCTTATAATGGCCAAATATGCTTAATACGTGTAAAGCAAAATCATTTGATACTATTACTAGTGCATATATGTTTCAAAAGCGAATAGCATCATAAATATCAATCATAGACGGCATAGCTACCATATACTATGTCGCCATACTAGTTCTACAATCGAGTCCGTTATTTCGTATTGGAAATTGGATTTCCGTCATGAGTCGAGGCAAGGGGCAAGCTCCTCTCCGCTTCGAGACATTCTAGCAAATGCCTCAGGACTACACACTCTGGGTAACCCTGGATCCTCCAAGGCCGGTCCTCTCTTACGTTTGAGGATTAGTTATTCCTGAACACACGTTTCCTGGTCCTTACAGACCTATAATCGAGGCGCCTCGCATTCCAACAACCACATAGGTGAAAAATAGATATAAATGTCAGGGCTGGTAAGTCACTGACACCACCATAGCTAGAAAGAAACGTCATGCACTCCTTGGGTCCTTATCCCGTTTTTGACTCATAACGAGGTGTGAGGCTCGCGAATCCACGCTATACGCAAAGCCAGGCCACATAGACCATGCTTTGATCATCATCCACAAGACTTTGCTTTGCAACAGAAGCCTTGATCACAACATCTTGGCATGCCACATAGGTAATCCACTCCATACGACTGATTTCTATCAATGTATAACCTCTGAGCTCGTACGTCTCAGAGAAGGGCGTTAAGCAAAAGAATAAATTCTCCGCCGCCAAACAGATATTTATTTAACAGAGATCAATCAGTATAGAACAAAATCCAATGTCAGACACACTGTCCATTTACAAGTCCGTTCTGGGTTCGAATGAAACCGGAGGCGTCAAATTCCTCGTATATCCGTACAATCAACACATACGTTCAGACGGCTACTACTTCCGTTCCTTCACGGTAGCTACTCCGGTCAGGAACCTCAGCAGCGCCCATCCAACCGATACGAAGATCGTCGGTCTTGAATCGTCATTGTATTTTCCAATTCGAATCGCTCGATAAATTATTTGAAATGAGGGTTAGCTCGGCCTTTTCAAATAATTCATGTAAATAGAATTTAAATCAATTCTTTCCATGGTTATATTATTCGTCAACCATATTTCAGATCTTTAGTGTTATTTTCGTGTCAATCACATACAACCATCAAATATCAAACAATTCAAGCCCAATTGGTTTATTTGCAATCTATGTTGCTTACAATATTTTATAATGATTTTTCGCCATTTTTATTTGTTTAAAAAATGGCCATATTTAATTAAACGACATTTCAGGTCGTGTCGTGGCACTGGCGCTGTTTTTCCCCTAATTTGTTTTACACATATCGGAAAATCTAACCGTTGGATTTCTACAAAGTCTATATCAGTGGGAAGATATTCCCAAAGCGAACCCAACGGTTCCAGTTTCGTGAAAATCCGAAGGTCGGGTCTTCCACACTAGTCGTTTGAAGTTACGGTTTCAAAATTCGAACTGCAGCGTCATTATTCAATTTTATTTAATTATATTTATATTTTTATATAAATATAAACAATTCTGGCGTTGTTTTTCTTCAGATTTAAATTAAACATTCCGGACAATCCAACCGTTGGATTTTTACAAGGTTGGTACCGTTGGGAAGATATTTCCAAGGCGAACCCAGCGGTTGCGGTTTCGGGAAAATCCGATGGTCGGATTTCTCGTACTAATCGTTTCAAATTACGATTCCGAAACACGAACTACACGGCTTCGATTCCTTTTAATTATATTTATATTTATATATAAATATAGTTCATTCTATAATTCCAACTATTGTTCATTCTATATTTCCAACTTCATTTTCACTTCAAATATTTCACTAACGCCTTAATATTTCGAAAAATTTCGCCATAACTGTAATAACCCGGAAATTCTAAGCCAGTTTAAAAATTTTATTTTGGCGATTACAGCGAATTTTCTATATTTAAAATAGATTATTTTAAATAATATCGGCGAGAAAATTTATTTTGAATATAATTAGAACGTATATATTATATACGTCGTCGTTAGAATATAAATATTTATATATAATTATAAATAGAATTGAAAATGGCGCGGTAGTTCGAAAATTCGATTTCTAATTTCAAATGAATATACAGAATTCGTTATAAGTCAGAATTGAACGAAACAAGAAATATTTGAATCTGATGAAGAATATCTTTCTAACGAAGTTAACAAACTGAGATTTCACTTTAGAAATGATAAGATATGTCCAGTAGAAAATTCAGAATAGTCGCTGTGGAATTTATATATATTTTATATAATATGTAGCCCTTAAAAATAGCCGTTTTGCAAACGACCTCGGATTTCGACGAAACCAATTTTGTTGGGTCCGCAGTGTCGAATTATTGCTAGGTTTCAAATTTCATAATTTTTCGAATCAATATGTGAGCGTGGCAAAGGAAAACGTGTTTTGACCATTTCAGTTGATTTTAATCGACTGGAAATTGGCCATTTTTCCAACGGTCTCAGAATTCGACGAAACTAGTTTTCTTAGGACCGTATCGTCAATACGAAGCTAGAAAATATTTTTCTAGAATTTTTCTAGTTAGTATGTGACCCCAGTAATTTGAAATGTACGTTTAAAATTCAATATAGTGATTTAAATGTAAATTTAACGAAAACTGATTGTAACAGCCGAATCAGCTTACGATACATATCCCATTGTGTTCGGAATGGGGGTGAAACGCTATGGACGACAGGCGGTGGGCCTCGTTTCGAGTTCGTATGTGAAAGTCAACTTTTTCGAAGATAAAATAATTAATTAAAAAAATATATATATATATAATCCTTTTCCCCCTAATACCCTCTGTCCCCCCTCCCCCCGATTAAATCAGAAAATCAAATCGAAAAAAAAAAGAAAGAAAAATGGGGGAAGCGACGGGTGGGCGAGTCCACGCCCCAGAGCCGCCGCTGGTGGCAGGCGCACCACCACCTCCACCGCGCCGCCCCCTCTCTTCCTCTCCCCTCCTTCACGCGAGACCGATCCCTTCTCTCCCCTTTCCTACAGTAAACCGACGCCGCGTCCTTCCAGAAACCCCCCTCGAAACCCTAACGCAACCGCACCGACCCCCTGACCCATCGCCGCACCTCCTTTGGCCCCTCCTGAACTCGAGCGTGCCCCCCTACCAAATACTGTAAGTTTCTTTTTTTTTTATCTGAATTTTATTTATTATATAAACTGATTTATAATGAAATTATAAACTGAATTTTTAGAGAAATTATAAACTGAATTTTTAGAGAAATTATAAACTGATTTTGAAAAGAAATTATAAACTGATTTTAAAAGAAAATATAAAAACTGATTTATAAAGAATTTAAAGATCGATTTATTAGATTTAAAAATTGTTTTTTTAAGAATGCAAAAATTGTTTTCTTAAGAATGCAAAAAACTGATTTGAGAAGGAGCAAGACCTGATCTTCGTATTTTTAGAATATTAAAAATATGATTTTTATATTTTTAAAGTATTAAAAATATAGTCTTTACTATATAGGAATATTAAAAATATGATTTTTATATTTTTAAAATATTAAAAATATAATCTTTATAGGATAGAGAATATAAAGATATCATCTTTGTGTATGTAACGAAATAAAAATCTGATTTTTATTTTATATACGTTGAGATAAAGTGGTAATTTTTATAAAGGCGAAAACTTTATTTTTATAAAGGCGATAACTTTATTTTTATAAAGGCGAAAACTTTATTCTTATAAAGGCGAAATCTATATTTTTATAAAGGCGAAAACTTTATTTTTATAAAGGCGAAAACTTTATTTTTATAAAGGCGAAATCTTTATGTGGAAAATAGCGTGATAAAAATATAATTTTTATCTATTTGACATAGCGATAAAAGGTCGATTTTTATATATTGAACTTTGAAATAAAAATTCGATTTTTATATATTGAATAGCGAAGTAAAAATTCGATTTTTACATATGTAGTGGCTACGACAACGAAGCTGACAAAAAGGGCGAGAACGACGAAGATCTCTACAATAGGAGTGTCGTGAAGTTGGATAGCTTTCGGTGAGAACTTCTCACTCAAAATTTCTCTTTTGCTAGTTATATATATATATATATACTAGGATGCAGACGGTGCTTAGTAGCACCCGACACCCGTCCACATACCATGGACTTGTTTGTTTGGTTGTGTAGTTGGTTAGATTATTTGATTTGGATTTGATTGATTGGTTGAATTGGAAATTGATTAAAATTGATATGTGAATGGCGTGGGCCTTCACTAGACCGGGGATAAGGCTAGGCCTCGTCCCGGTTCTAGTATCGTGCCGTTATGCCGCCGAAATTTTCTAAAATATGTTAGAAAAATAAAAATATCATTTTTATTGAATAAATGAACTGAATAGAAATTCATATGTTGAAATAAAATGTTTTATCGTTAAAAATATAATTTTTAACGTGAATGTGAATAAATAAATATTCATTTACAAACCGGACGGTTTGTTTATGTACACCTATTTGACTGATATTGATTGGGTCGATAAATTTTACACATCGCCCAACTGCACAAATAAAATCTGTGTTTGATTGTTTGAAACCCCACACGGGTGTTGGGATGAAATATGAAGTTCACTCATCCTGATTGATTAAATATGTCGATCGATTGATTGACAGGCTGTTATAAGCGTTAGATATCTATATTTGATGCTTATACAGTGTAGTGCACTTTGGTTGATGGTTGATTATTTTTCAATGCTATTATATACATGTGATGTATGAAAATCCATATAATTAATTTTATATGGTGATTGATTGGGCCTCATTCCAATTTGAAAAATAAAGAATATATAAAATAAAGGTTCATGTGTTGACTATACTCATCCGTTGGGATTAGTCATGTGTTGAACGAATTATTTTTATAATAAAATTTACATCTTTATCAATATAAAATAAAGGTTCATGTGTTGACGGTACTCATTCGTTGAGATTAGTCATGTGTTGAACGAAATAATTTAACAAAAATAGTCACACATGGACGGTACTCATTTGTTGAGATTAGTCGTGTGTTGACAAAAAGAAATATTTGAAATAGAATATATAAAGCCGTGTTAAATAGTGATGCGCCATTTTGACGCGAACGATATTTATATCGAATAAAACGATTTCGAAATGAATTGAATATAAAACGATTTCGAAATGAATTGAATATAAAACGATTTCGAAATGAATTGAATATAAAACGATTTCGAAATGAATTGAATATAAAACGATTTCGAAATGAATTGAATATAAAACGATTTCGAAATGAATTGAATATATAATGATTTCGAAATGAATTGAATATAAAACGATTTCGAAATGAATTGAATATAAAACGATTTCGAAATGAATTGAATATAAAACGATTTCGAAATGAATTGAATATAAAACGATTTCGAAATGAATTGAATATAAAACGATTTCGAAATGAATTGAATATAAAATGATTTCGAAATGAATTGAATATAAAACGATTTCGAAATGAATTGAATATAAAACGATTTCGAAATGAATTGAATATAAAACGATTTCGAAATGAATTGAATATATAACGATTTCGATTTGAATTGAATATAAAACGATTTCGATTTGAATGGAATAGAAAACCAATTTGATTTCAAATTGAATATATAATGAACTTGATTCAAATAGAAAACGAAACGAATTTGATTTGAATAGAAAATGAATTTGAATCGAATATAAAACCAATTTGAATTGAATTGAATTGAAAACGAATTCAAATTGAATTGAAAACGAATTCAAATTGAATAGAAAGCGAATTGAAATAAATTCAAATTTAATTGAAATTTGAATTGAATAGAAATGAATTTTTAAAACGAATTTTTAAAGAAGAATTCAATTTTGCTTTGGATTGAAATAGAAGTTGAAATGGTTCTTGAAACGAATTTAAAACTATTTATATAATTCGTTTTAAATAGAAATCGACGAAATATATATTATATATATAATATAATGGCCTGAATAAAACGCGCCGCGCCGCGGCAGTTCGTAAATTTCGACCATTTATTTCAAATGGACATTACGGGAGATCCGACCGTCGGATTCTCCTAAAACCGGAACCGTTGGGTTCGTATCGAAAAGAGCTTTCAAACGAATATCAGAAATTTGAAATCTAACGGTTGGATTTGGAGATACGTCCAAATCAAATTCGAAAAAGGTCGCTATAGGTGCAGTTCGATGGCCGTTGTTGGAAATCGACTGTACGGACCTTGATAAAATTATTAAAAATAGTAATAATTTATGTAAAATCATAAGAAATGATTTGGGAAGAATTAGGATGAAAAACTCCATATTTGAAAAGATAAAAATAGATTTTTATCGAAATGAACTAGTTTTGAACTAAATTTAAAACCTAATTATTTTTAAATAAATAAATTAGATTTAAAAGGGGTTTTAAATAATCGGGATTTCTAATATATTTGATTGAATTTGAAATGGGTTTATCGTGAACAGTGTTTTAAATAACACTAGTTCTTTAACCCGATAACGAATAGAATGTGATTTGGGTTTGTCGTGAACTGTGTTTTAAATAACACCTAGTTCTTTAACCCAGTAAAAGGAGTTCTAATGAATCTGCAATTAGATTGAAATGTGAATCCATAATCTAAATTATCAAATTTAGAAAATGAGCGAGAATGGAGTATTACCAGTTTTGCTCCAAAGCGATAGTTAAATCTTTAATTAGATTTGAATGTGAAATGGTAATTAATTTTACCGATAACACCACGGTGTTAGATATGGAGTATTACCAGTTTTGCTTCATGGGATGAATAGGTTGGGATTGGGAAATAAAATAAATAATTACTTCGTTACGGTTCGCTAATCTCGACTAGTTGGAAAAACCATAATTTGGTTTTAAATGACATCCAAAGGAAGATTACAGGATAAATTTTAAAGAATTTATCTTGGATAAAATTAATGGGAACATTTCCCTAAGAATGTGAAATTTAGGAACTAGCTGTAGGTTGGCTAAGAAGAATGGTTTCCTGGGTATTGATCTGATGTTGGTTTCGGCCTTCGGGGTTAATGTTTGGGAAATTGTTCTCTTGCTAATTTGCGGTTAGGGACTAATGAATTGGAATGAGGCGTATGTTGTGTTTGCGTAACACTTGTTTTTAATATACGCGGGTTGTTCGGAAAGTCCGGGTTTACACCCATTCTGAATAACCGATTCGACGATAAGTCGAAGATGAAGACGGTGGTCGAAGACCGGAAGTCTTCACATCGTTTGGGTAATTACTGACGATCCTGATTGGGCTGTACACCCAAGAGGATGGAAATAGTTGGTGGTCGTCCAGACGTACTTGGAGATGGATGGATATGCGAGGAAAGTGCCTCTGGTTTCGTTCAGACCCAGAACGGACTTGTAAATGGATTGTGTGTCTGACACTGGATTTTATTCTGTGCTGATTGATTTCTATTAAATATACATCTGTTTGGCGGCGGAGAATTTATTCTTTTGCTTAACGCCCTTCTCTGAGACGTACGAGCTCAGAGGTTGTATATCGATGGACATCAGTCGCATGGCATGAATTGCCTGTGTGGCATACTAAGATGCAATGATCAAGGCTTCTGTTGAAAAGCAAAGTCTTGTGGTTAATGATCAAAGCCCGCCTACGTGGCAGCTTTGTGTATAGCGTGTATTCGCGAGCCTCACACCTCGGTATGAGTTAAAAACGGGATACGGACCGCTGGGAGAGCACGACGTTTCTTTCTAGCTTTGGTGGTGTCAGTGACTTACCAGCCCTGACATTTATATACTTTTCACCTTTGTGGTTGTTGGAATGAGGCGCCTCGATTATAGGTCTATAAGGACCGGGAAACGTGTGTTCAGGCATAATTAATCCTCTAACGTAAGTGAGGACCGGCCCAGCCGCATCCAGGGTTACCCAGTGTGCGTAATCCTGAGGCATTTGCTAGAGTGTCTCGAACGCGGAGAGGAGCTTGCCCCTTGCCTCGACTCATGACGGAAATCCAATTTCCAATACGTGTATTGCGGTTTTAATTGTAGAACTAGTATGGCGACATGATATATGGTACCCATGCCGTCTATGATTTATATTTATGATTGAAACTGTTTTGACACTATACACTTATTATAGTATCAAATGATTTGTTTTAAACGTACCAAGCATGTTTGGCTATTATAAGGGAAAACCCTATCCCCCGGCTTGCGTTGCATTGTATGATAGGACCTGGGTCTTATAATAGCTTCATTTTTCGAAAAGCATTGCGTTGTTTATTCTATGCACTGGTATTCTTGGGAGGAAACCCGTTCCGTGTTATACGGCGTGGTCCCTTGAATTACTCTCTTTTAAAATAAAGTTTTAAATAACTGTTTTAGTTCTCACACCAGTCACATGACTGACTTGGAGTTTATTGTTTTAACCTAAACTCTGGGTGCCCCTATTTTCCGCACGGGCAGCTAGTAGTTTTGGTTTTGCAGATTTATATTCACAGGATCCTGGTTTACAGCTGGAATGATATCCGGAAAGCTCTGTATCCGTATATCACCTTCAGTTGTGCTTTATATTATTTTTCCGCTGCTACGTATTTAAATGTAATTTAAATCTCTGATATTTCTGTGTAATATTTATTCATTTATACTCTGTATATTCTTGTAATCTGATGCATTGTTGTAATATACAAATGAAATGTTCTTCTGTTTGTGTTCTGATTTGTCCTGTTCTCAACGTTCAGGGGTTTCGAACGATCTAGACCGGTTTAACGACTGGTTCGGATCGAGCGGAATTCAAGGGCGTCACATTTGGTATCAGAGCTTTGGTTTACAGAGCTCGAGAACAAGACACCTTAGAACCATACGAAAGAATTCATCAGATATTGGATTAGTAATATCCAATTAGAATGACTCGTTAGAGATAGGATCAGTAGTATCCTAGAACGAGTGTGAAGAGTATATTTTTCAAATGCAAACAATTTTGTTTTGAAAATTTAAACCGTTTTAAACGTATTTGACTATTTATTTATTTTGAATATGGACAATCGAGTATATAAAGATTTTGCATATACGCGTCATGAACGTATATTCGAAGTTTTAATATACTGGATAGATATAGAATCATACTCTAGTGGCCCGAAGATGATTCTGATGATTGACTAGTTGTCATTAGTATTCATGTTCGAGTAACGAAGGTGTGATATCGATATATTTCCATTCGACTGGTGTGAGAACCAAAACTTATATATAGTTAGAACACATTGTTGTGAATTGGCATCAAAAACATGATTTTCTTTATATATATCAAAATTATGAATTTGAAACTCTAATCCACTAATTGATTGATGTTTGTGTTGTTTGTTTATTTGTTTGATAATTTTTAAGCATTTAGTCTAATTGTATCGAATATTGAATTATATTGAAATTGGTCGCATTTGCTTGCGTATACATATACTTACATTGAACAGGTCATAGCAAGGAGGCTAGAGCCGAGGAATAAAATTTGTTTGCCCGACAAATAGGTACATGTTTACTACATAATTTACTGTTTTGTTTGGGTGATGATGATTTTGTGAGCCTATTGGCTAGCCGCTTGGCTTTTTCTTTTTCTTTTTGAGATCTGAAGGACCGGGGAAGCTATTTGAAATTCCCCGATGCTCCCGGTGCAGGGGAGGTTATGGCGAAATTTTTCGAAAATTTAGGGTGTTAGCCAAATTTTTGAAATTTTGAAAATTCTCAGAAACTGAAAAGTTGGAGAATGGAAGCCTGATCGAGCGTAGAGCTGAATGATCAAACCACTTTCGACTTTGTTCCTTTTCGGGGACGAAAAGTTTTAAGTGGGGGAGATTGTAATAACCCGGAAATTCTGAGCCAGTTTAAAATTTTTATTTTGGCGATTACAGCGAATTTTCTATATTTAAAATAGATTATTTTAAATAATATCGGCGAGAAAATTTATTTTGAATATAATTAGAACGTATATATTATATACGTCGTCGTTAGAATATAAATATTTATATATAATTATAAATAGAATTGAAAATGGCGCGGTAGTTCGAAAATTCGATTTCTAATTTCAAATGAATATACAGAATTCGTTATAAGTCAGAATTGAACGAAACAAGAAATATTTGAATCTGATAAAGAATATCTTTCTAACGAAGTTAACAAACTGAGATTTCACTTTAGAAATGATAAGATATGTCCAGTAGAAAATTCAGAATAGTCGCTGTGGAATTTATATATATTTTATATAATATGTAGCCCTTAAAAATAGCCGTTTTGCAAACGACCTCGGATTTTGACGAAACCACTTTTGTTGGGTCCGCAGTGTCGAATTATTGCTAGGTTTCAAATTTCATAATTTTTCGAATCAATATGTGAGCGTGGCAAAGGAAAATGTGTTTTGACCATTTCAGTTGATTTTAATCGACTGGAAATTGGCCATTTTTCCAACGGTCTCAGAATTCGACGAAACTAGTTTTGTTAGGACCGTATCGTCAATACGAAGCTAGAAAATATTTTTCTAGAATTTTTCTAGTTAGTATGTGACCCCAGTAATTTGAAATGTACGTTTAAAATTCAATATAGTGATTTAAATGTAAATTTAACGAAAACTGATTGTAACAGCCGAATCAGCTTACGATACATATCCCATTGTGTTCGGAATGGGGGTGAAACGCTATGGACGACAGGCGGTGGGCCTCGTTTCGAGTTCGTATGTGAAAGTCAACTTTTTCGAAGATAAAATAATTAATGAAATATATATATATATATATATAATCCTTTTCCCCCTAATACCCTCTGTCCCCCCCCCCCCCCCCGATTAAATCAAAAAATCAAATCGAAAAAAAAAAAAAAAAATGGGGGAAGCGACGGGTGGGCGAGTCCACGCCCCAGAGCCGCCGCTGGTGGCAGGCGCACCACCACCTCTACCGCGCCGCCCCCTCTCTTCCTCTCCCCTCCTTCACGCGAGACCGATCCCTTCTCTCCCCTTTCCTACAGTAAACCGACGCCGCGTCCTTCCAGAAACCCCCCTCGAAACCCTAACGCAACCGCACCGACCCCCTGACCCATCGCCGCACCTCCTTTGGCCCCTCCTGAACTCGAGCGTGCCCCCCTACCAAATACTGTAAGTTTTTTTTTTTTTTTTTATTTATCTGAATTTTATTTATTATATAAACTGATTTATAATGAAATTATAAACTGAATTTTTAGAGAAATTATAAACTGAATTTTTAGAGAAATTATAAACTGATTTTGAAAAGAAATTATAAACTGATTTTAAAAGAAAATATAAAAATTGATTTATAAAGAATTTAAAGATCGATTTATTAGATTTAAAAATTGTTTTTTAAAGAATGCAAAAATTGTTTTCTTAAGAATGCAAAAAACTGATTTGAGAAGGAGCAAGACCTGATCTTCGTATTTTTAGAATATTAAAAATATGATTTTTATATTTTTAAAGTATTAAAAATATAGTCTTTACTATATAGGAATATTAAAAATATGATTTTTATATTTTTAAAATATTAAAAATATAATCTTTATAGGATAGAGAATATAAAGATATCATCTTTGTGTATGTAACGAAATAAAAATCTGATTTTTATTTTATATACGTTGAGATAAAGTGGTAATTTTTATAAAGGCGAAAACTTTATTTTTATAAAGGCGATAACTTTATTTTTATAAAGGCGAAAACTTTATTCTTATAAAGGCGAAATCTATATTTTTATAAAGGCGAAAACTTTATTTTTATAAAGGCGAAAACTTTATTTTTATAAAGGCGAAATCTTTATGTGGAAAATAGCGTGATAAAAATATAATTTTTATCTATTTGACATAGCGATAAAAGGTCGATTTTTATATATTGAACTTTGAAATAAAAATTCGATTTTTATATATTGAATAGCGAAGTAAAAATTCGATTTTTACATATGTAGTGGCTACGACAACGAAGCTGACAAAAAGGGCGAGAACGACGAAGATCTCTACAATAGGAGTGTCGTGAAGTTGGATAGCTTTCGGTGAGAACTTCTCACTCAAAATTTCTCTTTTGCTAGTTATGTATATATATATACTAGGATGCAGACGGTGCTTAGTAGCACCCGACACCCGTCCACATACCATGGACTTGTTTGTTTGGTTGTGTAGTTGGTTAGGTTATTTGATTTGGATTTGATTGATTGGTTGAATTGGAAATTGATTAAAATTGATATGTGAATGGCGTGGGCCTTCACTAGACCGGGGATAAGGCTAGGCCTCGTCCCGGTTCTAGTATCGTGCCGTTATGCCGCCGAAATTTTCTAAAATATGTTAGAAAAATAAAAATATCATTTTTATTGAATAAATGAACTGAATAGAAATTCATATGTTGAAATAAAATGTTTTATCGTTAAAAATATAATTTTTAACGTGAATGTGAGTAAATAAATATTCATTTACAAACCGGACGGTTTGTTTATGTACACCTATTTGACTGATATTGATTGGGTCGATAAATTTTACACATCGCCCAACTGCACAAATAAAATCCGTGTTTGATTGTTTGAAACCCCACACGGGTGTTGGGATGAAATATGAAGTTCACTCATCCTGATTGATTAAATATGTCGATCGATTGATTGACAGGCTGTTATAAGCGTTAGATATCTATATTTGATGCTTATACAGTGTAGTGCACTTTGGTTGATGGTTGATTATTTTTCAATGCTATTATATACATGTGATGTATGAAAATCCATATAATTAATTTTATATGGTGATTGATTGGGCCTCATTCCAATTTGAAAAATAAAGAATATATAAAATAAAGGTTCATGTGTTGACTATACTCATCCGTTGGGATTAGTCATGTGTTGAACGAATTATTTTTATAATAAAATTTACATCTTTATCAATATAAAATAAAGGTTCATGTGTTGACGGTACTCATTCGTTGAGATTAGTCATGTGTTGAACGAAATAATTTAACAAAAATAGTCACACATGGACGGTACTCATTCGTTGAGATTAGTCGTGCGTTGACAAAAAGAAATATTTGAAATAGAATATATAAAGCCGTGTTAAATAGTGATGCGCCATTTTGACGCGAACGATATTTATATCGAATAAAACGATTTCGAAATGAATTGAATATAAAACGATTTCGAAATGAATTGAATATAAAACGATTTCGAAATGAATTGAATATAAAACGATTTCGAAATGAATTGAATATAAAACGATTTCGAAATGAATTGAATATAAAACGATTTCGAAATGAATTGAATATATAACGATTTCGAAATGAATTGAATATAAAACGATTTCGAAATGAATTGAATATAAAACGATTTCGAAATGAATTGAATATAAAACGATTTCGAAATGAATTGAATATAAAACGATTTCGAAATGAATTGAATATAAAACGATTTCGAAATGAATTGAATATAAAACGATTTCGAAATGAATTGAATATAAAACGATTTCGAAATGAATTGAATATAAAACGATTTCGAAATGAATTGAATATATAACGATTTCGATTTGAATTGAATATAAAACGATTTCGATTTGAATGGAATAGAAAACCAATTTGATTTCAAATTGAATATATAATGAACTTGATTCAAATAGAAAACGAAACGAATTTATTTGAATAGAAAATGAATTTGAATCGAATATAAAACTAATTTGAATTGAATTGAAAACGAATTCAAATTGAATTGAAAACGAATTCAAATTGAATTGAAAGCGAATTGAAATAAATTCAAATTTAATTGAAATTTGAATTGAATAGAAATGAATTTTTAAAACGAATTTTTAAAGAAGAATTCAATTTTGCTTTGGATTGAAATAGAAGTTGAAATGGTTCTTGAAACGAATTTAAAACTATTTATATAATTCGTTTTAAATAGAAATCGACGAAATATATATTATATATATATTATATATATAATATAATGGCCTGAATAAAACGCGCCGCGCCGCGGCAGTTCGTAAATTTCGACCATTTATTTCAAATGGACATTACGGGAGATCCGACCGTCGGATTCTCCTAAACCGTTGGGTTCGTATCGAAAAGAGCTTTCAAACGAATATCAGAAATTTGAAATCTAACGGTTGGATTTGGAGATACGTCCAAATCAAATTCGAAAAAGGTCGCTATAGGTGCAGTTCGATGGCCGTTGTTGGAAATCGACTGTACGGACCTTGATAAAATTATTAAAAATAGTAATAATTTATGTAAAATCATAAGAAATGATTTGGGAAGAATTAGGATGAAAAACTCCATATTTGAAAAGATAAAAATAGATTTTTATCGAAATGAACTAGTTTTGAACTAAATTTAAAACCTAATTATTTTTAAATAAATAAATTAGATTTAAAAGGGGTTTTAAATAATCGGGATTTCTAATATATTTGATTGAATTTGAAATGGGTTTATCGTGAACAGTGTTTTAAATAACACTAGTTCTTTAACCCGATAACGAATAGAATGTGATTTGGGTTTGTCGTGAACTGTGTTTTAAATAACACCTAGTTCTTTAACCCAGTAAAAGGAGTTCTAATGAATCTGCAATTAGATTGAAATGTGAATCCATAATCTAAATTATCAAATTTAGAAAATGAGCGAGAATGGAGTATTACCAGTTTTGCTCCAAAGCGATAGTTAAATCTTTAATTAGATTTGAACGTGAAATGGTAATTAATTTTACCGATAACACCACGGTGTTAGATATGGAGTATTATCAGTTTTGCTTCATGGGATGAAAAGGTTGGGATTGGGAAATAAAATAAATAATTACTTCGTTACGGTTCGCTAATCTCGACTAGTTGGAAAAACCATAATTTGGTTTTAAATGACATCCAAAGGAAGATTACAGGATAAATTTTAAAGAATTTATCTTGGATAAAATTAATGGGAACATTTCCCTAAGAATGTGAAATTTAGGAACTAGCTGTAGGTTGGCTAAGAAGAATGGTTTCCTGGGTATTGATCTGATGTTGGTTTCGGCCTTCGGGGTTAATGTTTGGGAAATTGTTCTCTTGCTAATTTGCGGTTAGGGACTAATGAATTGGAATGAGGCGTATGTTGTGTTTGCGTAACACTTGTTTTTAATATACGCGGGTTGTTCGGAAAGTCCGGGTTTACACCCATTCTGAATAACCGATTCGACGATAAGTCGAAGATGAAGACGGTGGTCGAAGACCGGAAGTCTTCACATCGTTTGGGTAATTACTGACGATCCTGATTGGGCTGTACACCCAAGAGGATGGAAATAGTTGGTGGTCGTCCAGACGTACTTGGAGATGGATGGATATGCGAGGAAAGTGCCTCCGGTTTCGTTCAGACCCAGAATGGACTTGTAAATGGATTGTGTGTCTGACACTGGATTTTATTCTGTGCTGATTGATTTCTATTAAATATACATCTGTTTGGCGGCGGAGAATTTATTCTTTTGCTTAACGCCCTTCTCTGAGACGTACGAGCTCAGAGGTTGTATATCGATGGACATCAGTCGCATGGCATGAATTGCCTGTGTGGCATACTAAGATGCAATGATCAAGGCTTCTGTTGAAAAGCAAAGTCTTCTGGTTAATGATCAAAGCCCGCCTACGTGGCAGCTTTGTGTATAGCGTGTATTCGCGAGCCTCACACCTCGGTATGAGTTAAAAACGGGATACGGACCGCTGGGAGAGCACGACGTTTCTTTCTAGCTTTGGTGGTGTCAGTGACTTACCAGCCCTGACATTTATATACTTTTCACCTTTGTGGTTGTTGGAATGAGGCGCCTCGATTATAGGTCTGTAAGGACCGGGAAACGTGTGTTCAGGCATAATTAATCCTCTAACGTAAGTGAGGACCGGCCCAGCCGCATCCAGGGTTACCCAGTGTGTGTAATCCTGAGGCATTTGCTAGAGTGTCTCGAACGCGGAGAGGAGCTTGCCCCTTGCCTCGACTCATGACGGAAATCCAATTTCCAATACGTGTATTGCGGTTTTAATTGTAGAACTAGTATGGCGACATGATATATGGTACCCATGCCGTCTATGATTTATATTTATGATTGAAACTGTTTTGACACTATACACTTATTATAGTATCAAATGATTTGTTTTAAACGTACCAAGCATGTTTGGCTATTATAAGGGAAAACCCTATCCCCCGGCTTGCGTTGCATTGTATGATAGGACCTGGGTCTTATAATAGCTTCATTTTTCGAAAAGCATTGCGTTGTTTATTCTATGCACTGGTATTCTTGGGAGGAAACCCGTTCAGTGTTATACGGCGTGGTCCCTTGAATTACTCTCTTTTAAAATAAAGTTTTAAATAACTGTTTTAGTTCTCACACCAGTC
Source organism: Allium sativum (assembly GCA_030737875.1). NCBI lineage: Eukaryota > Viridiplantae > Streptophyta > Magnoliopsida > Asparagales > Amaryllidaceae > Allium > Allium sativum. Next base: position 919,596,842 of record CM060920.1, read on the forward strand.
ACATGACTGACTTGGAGTTTATTGTTTTAACCTAAACTCTGGGTGCCCCTATTTTCCGCACGGGCAGCTAGTAGTTTTGGTTTTGCAGATTTATATTCACAGGATCCTGGTTTACAGCTGGAATGATATCCGGAAAGCTCTGTATCCGTATATCACCTTCAGTTGTGCTTTATATTATTTTTCCGCTGCTACGTATTTAAATGTAATTTAAATCTCTGATATTTCTGTGTAATATTTATTCATTTATACTCTGTATATTCTTGTAATCTGATGCATTGTCGTAATATACAAATGAAATGTTCTTCTGTTTGTGTTCTGATTTGTCCTGTTCTCAACGTTCAGGGGTTTCGAACGATCTAGACCGGTTAACGACTGGTTCGGATCGAGCGGAATTCAAGGGCGTCACAATAACCTCCTTTGTACGGGGAGGGGTTTGGAAATTTATTGGGCCGTGTTAGGTACCCAATAAATCCTAAAAAGCATCCACATATTTATAGTGATATATTCTGGTGTTTACGGGGGAGCATGTATAGATAATCACTCCAGAGATAAAATTCTCGTCACCCCGTTTCCATGTGGAAATAAATAGTCCATGTGCCGTATCAAATAACTAGAGAGACGTGATTATTGTCAACTCCAGACCCATGTGGGGTTTTTATTAATCTGGCAATTTATCGTTATATTTTATATATTCCATATCAGTCATCAGTTCAACCTGTAGTATAAAATCATCGCCATACAAACCTCTCGCTCGTATGGTAAATATTCCACCTCGTCCCACAAGCTCCAATTACTTATGTGGAATATGATGAAGTATGCCTATCGTCAAGAAGTATGCCATGTAGTCTAGTTCAAAATTAATTGTTACTATCCTATGGTGATATTTATTATTTCACACAGAATAACCAGCACTCTGCATCCAATGGCATTCACAGGAGTTGATATAAAAATAAAATTGCGCAGCCAACTCATCAAGGTTTACCTATTTGTTGGGCACGCAAATAATTTCTTTACTCTACAGCTAATCCATTTTTCCTGTTCAACACATGTATATATATGCAGAACAAAGCTAATAATAATATTTCTAGCAAACTATTATTTATTTCAACACGTGTATATTTTTATCAAAGCGTATACATGATAAAAGAAATATTTTTATCATCAAAAATATTTATTCAACATGTGAATGTTTTTAACACTTCATATTCACAATAAAAATGTAGTTTTTATTGTCAATTCATTTTATTTTAAAATACGATAACATTCAACACATGAATTTCAACTCGACGAACGAATCTCAATTCAACACATGAATATTTTCTATAGTTTGTATATATATAAAAATGTGATTTTTATCGCTAAAGCTATTTGTTTAAATTCAAATAATATTCAACACACGAATTTCAACTCAACGAATGAATTTCAACTCAACACATGAATATTCTATATAGTTTGTATATATAAAAAAATGTGATTTTTATCGCTAAAGCTATTTATTTAAATTCAAACAATATTCAACACATGAATTTCAACTCAACGAATGAATTTCAACTCAACACATGAATATTCTATATAGTTTGTATATATAAAAAATGTGATTTTTATCGCTAAAGCTATTTGTTTAAATTCAAACAATATTCAACACATGAATTTCAACTCAACGAATGAATTTCAACTCAACACATGAATATTGGTTTCAACATATGTAATTTATTTCAACAAATGAAAATTATTCTAACATATGTATATTTCAGAAAATTTCGGCAGCATAACAGCAGGGTAGTTAAATCCGGGACCGTCCCTAGTACGGCTCCTCGCTCTACCTTAAAACCTCGCGGTTTTTGACAATGGGGATCATGCATCTAGTTCGCACGTAGGCGGCATGTTTTATTTTCAATTCGACAATCCTATTCTAATTTGTTTCAACCATAAGAAGGTATTTTTCAACCACAAAGGTATTTTTCAACCACAATATCAACCACAAACAATTATTTCCAACCATTCGTCATACCATATAATATCACGTCAATCACAAGCAATAAATATCGTCCATGGTCTTTGGACGAGGGGGTGTATATATATATATATATTATTACTATAATTCACTTGCATTTCATCATAATTCAAAGCATATATGTTTTCATACAACGCTTGTGTAATTTATACATCGCTAATATAACTTATACAACACATGTACATGAGGTATACAATGCGTATATAATTTACACTTCACTTAATATAATTTATATAACGCGATTCCATTCACACAATTTAGTTTAGATTCCTCACATTGGTTTTTGCAATGCTAAAAATCGTAGGAAGATCAGAAAAATCCGCGGCTTCTGCTAGATGGTAGAGAGCCTCCTTGCGGTCACGGTGTCTCCTGTTTCATCGAATTTCGTTAACGAACGAAAAAGATATTATTTTTCAAAGTTTTGCAACACTTAAAAGTGTTATTTTCATTTCAGAATAATAAAGGTCGTACCTTTATATATTGTTCAGAACTAGGTTTGGGATTTTTTCAAAATCCGTGAAGTATGGGGATGATCGGCCGTGCTGGCATGAAAGAGGGGGGTGGGGGCTTCTTGTCGACGGTGGTGCGGTCTCCTCCGGTGGCCTGTGGCATTGTCGGCGGCGGTGGGAAGTTCCGAGGTTTGGGGGCTCGATTCAGGCGGAGGGGGTGGTGGTGGAGGTCGCGTCGGGGTCGGATGTGAAGAGGAGCGAAGGGGCTTTCGAATGGTGGTGGTGGCGCGGCCTATAGGTGGCGGAGGCGGCTGGAATACGAAGGGGAAGGTCGGAGCAACGTGGGTCGTTGAGAGGAAAAAAGGCGGCTAGGGTTTCCGTGTTTTTTTATTTTATTTTTTTTGAAAGGAAAAATCCTATTGGCCGAGGATTTATAGGAAATTTTTAATAGTGTTTTTACAAACGAACTCGAAATCAAACCCAACGACTGTCGCGTCTAGCTAAATACCCCCATTCCGGACACAATGGGATATGTTTCGTTGGCCAATTTAACTGTTACAGTCAGCTATTTTTCAAGTTAAAATATAAAACATTTTATATTCAATTTGAACGTACATTTCAATTTGTCAGGGCCACAAACTGAATCGAAAAATTCCAGAAAAATAAATCTAGCTTTGTTTTGATGATACGGTCCTAACAAAACCAGTTTTGTCGAATTCTGAGCTCGTTTGAAAAATGGCCATTTTTAGGTCGACCCATTTCAATAGAAATTGACCGATCACATTTTCTTTTGCCCCGCTCACATACTAGCTTCAAAAATTATGAAATTTGTAACTTAGCAATAATTTGACTTCCCGGACCCAACAAAAGTGGTTTCGTCGAATTCCGAGGTCATATGCAAAATATCAATTTTCAAGGGCTACATATGCTATATAGCGACCTTTCTGAAAATTCATTTGGCCATAACTTTTGATTCCCATTATGAAACTTCGATTTTTCAGATTCGTTAGAAAGGTATTCATAAACATATTTAAATATTTTCAGTTTCGCTAAAATCCGTTATATTTTCCACCCGGTACAGTCAGACAAAGTTTGTATTCAAAATTCCAAACTGCAATACTAGCCCCAATTCTTTATTTTATTGAAACATTCTATTTCAATTATTCAAATTCTTTGGTAATAACCAATTTTAAAAATTTTAAATTGGTTCAAATTTCCCGGGTTATTACAATCTCCCCCACTTAAAACTTTTCGTCCTCGAAAAGGAAATAACTGCAAAGTAGGAAATAAAATGTAAATGCAAAGTATTGTAAAGGTACCTTGCACCGGAGTTAGTCAGAGATGTCTACTCTGCATTTGGGGTAGGCTTGTTTAATGCTTTCCTCTGTTTCCCAAGTACAGTCTCTAGGGTCACTACTCCACTGCACTTTGACTAAATGAATCTTTTTGCTCCTTAGCTCTCTAGTTTCTTTGCCAACAATTTTTAATGGCTCTCTTCTGAGCGCTAATTCTGGAGTTATGTCTATATCCCGTTGCGCTGCTTCTTCGACGACAAGATCTGGATCATGAACATGTTTTCTGAGTTGAGACACGTGGAACACATCATGTACACCAGGCAACCAATCAGGTAATGAAACCCTATATGCAAGAGTTCCAATCCGTTCAAGTATAGGAAAGGGACCAATAAATCTCGGTGCCAACTTCCCAGTCTTGCCAAATCTGATTACTCCTCGCATTGGAGAAACTCTTAAATAAACATAATCGCCCACGGCAAATGATAAGTCTCTTCTTCTCGCATCAGCATAACTTTTCTATCGGCTTTGTGCGGTTTTCAATCGCTTTTTAATGAAATCAACTTTATCTGATGCTTCTCGAATCACATCGGGCCCTAACACAAGTCTGTTGCCAGGTTCTACCCAACATGCGGGAGATCTGCACGGTCTACCGTATAATGCTTCAAATGGGGACATTCCCAAGCTTGCTTGATAGCTATTCTTATAAGAGAATTCGACTAAATGTAAGTGATCTTCCCATGAGCCTCCAAAATCAATAACGCAAGCCCGCAGTAAGTCTTCTAGAATTCTATTCACCCGCTCAGTTTGGTCGTCTGTCTGTGGGTGATAAGCGGTGCTTAAATTCAATTTGGTTCCCAATTCATTCTGGAATGCTTCCCAGAATTTGCTAGTAAATAGGGGATCTCTATCACTGACTATATTGAGCGGCACCCCATGTAGTTTAATTAAGTAATGACCCAGACTCTTAGGGGTTAATTTTAAATATTTAATATGGATTTAAAATGTTGAGTTAAGTAAATAAATCAATTTTTATAGGGAGTTATCGATTTAAAAATCAATTTCAATTTAATATTGAAAATATTAAATTATCAGAATAAGAAAATGGATTTAGTTGAATTCAAATTTTTATTTGAATTGAAAACAGTTCAAATAATTTATATGAAATTTTAACGGTAATAATATCTATTTATTATCAAGGAGAATAAATAGTTTGAAATTTAAATTATATCAATTTAAATTAATATCTTATACAGATGATCGAATTGGACTTCAGGACCTATCCCAGTGTGTCCGGAATATGGGTATTACCCTAAGAACGATAGTTGTTGGGTTCATAAAGGAGTTCAGAGTCAAGGGGTTTTTAATTTTTAAGGATACAAGTTTTATTTAAATTAAATTTAAAATAAATTAAAATAGTTGTGGACATAAGCCAAACACCTCAAGTTCTATATCCCCACACATAAGTGGCCTTGCTGTTCAAAGTCTAAACCGCACCTCCCCCTTTTAAAAGCTTCAGCCTCCGTTCCTTTTTCCTAGTCCAACACAAATCGAAACCAAATCGAAGTACTCAGGAAAAAACCGAACTCCCTCAAATCAAAATACGAAATCGAATTCCAGAAGTTCGATGCAAATTAGAAGCTCGAGATTGGGTCTTAGAAGGTTCGACAGCTCAGCGGAGGAACTCGGTTTTGGACTCGCGATTTATCGGAGTGGTGGGCTCGTCAGCAGCGTTCAAAGATGTTGAACTCGCGACCTTTTGGAGCAGGCGAGGTTCAGTTTGGTCCTTGTTTCCGCGATGACCTGAGTGTGGCGAAGCAGTGATGTGGTGTTAGGGTTGAACGGGGACATGGTGGCGCTGGGCTTAATGGGAGTCGAGTTTGTTGAATGTCAGGGTTGAGTTCGTAAGTGGGAGTAGCTCGATTGGTGATTTTTGGTAAGTTTCGATGCTTAGAATTGTTGCTCGTTTTCAGCGAGGGTGCTTCTGGTCGTGAGGGTATTGTTTGAGCTGACCGGTTGATGATGGAATGGAATAAGGTGCGAACAGTAAGTGGTGGTGAACATCAGGTAGAGGTCGCAAAGATAGGGATGACGATGGCCTCGTAGGATGATGCGCTGGTGGTGTGGGGACTGTGTTAGGGAGGAGATGTCGCATGTCATAGCCTGCGTGAATTTCCTGGAGTTACGAGCACAATCTGGTCCGGGAAATAAAACTAGCAGAAGGCAAGGATAAATCAAATAAAGCGTTCGTGTAGAGTACGAAGCCTTGGAGATCGGCGAAAGGAAATTGAAAATAGTACAAGTGCAAATAAATTCCCTGGTGAGTAAAATCTCACCTTTTATTTAGAAATTATTTTTATATAGTTAAAAATAATTGTGTGTGCTTATTTGAATGATGTCTGATTGTTTTAATAAATATATTAGTTATTTAGGATATATATATATTGGGTTGATGATTGGTTGGATTCCCGCAGTATCATTAGCGGATGCCCGCAGTTTCATAGCGGATGATTACCCTATGCGCCCCACGCTATCATTAGTGGATGACCTTCATACCGCGATATCCTGCCTCAAAGCAGGATGGGTATTATTTTGTTGACTAACGTCTGTGGATGCAGGAAAAACAGGTTGGAGGAATCCAACTGGATTCCTCAAAAATATATTATCTGTTGTTGTTTGTTTGATTTCATATATATTTATATATGATGTGTTAAAAATCAAATGATTTAAAATTGGTTGATTTGATTGTTTAAAAATATCATCGGGAAATTGAATATTGATTCATAATAATATCGGAAAGGGTATTTGATATTTAAAAAGGAAATTCTATTTTTATAAATAGAATTTGAATTTTAAATAAAACTATAGAAAATATTAACTTGTTTTGAAGGTATATAAAACAAGTAATTGAATCGAATTTATAAACTTTGTTTATAAATGAAAATATGGGATTTGAATTGAATTTATAAACGTTGTTTATAAATGGAAAGGTGGGATTTGAATTGAAGTTATAAACGTTGTTTATAAATAATGCAGAGAATTCAAATGGACTTCGAATATAAGGAATTGAAATAGAATTTGAATAATAGAATTCAAATGGAGTTTAACTATAGAATTTGAATATAGTATTTCAAATGGAATTTGAATATAGAAATTCAAATAGGATCTATAATAAATAGAATTGGATAAATAGAATTGGATTAGACTAAGAAGTTAAGTAACAAGTTTATTTAACAAATTTAGTTAAAACGATTGGTATAGTTAAAATAGACTGGACAGGTATATACATACAGGAGACAGGTTTGGAATAAAGTATAGAAGTGAAATAAATAGATTGCCCGACAAAAAGGTACGTATTTAATTTCCATATGAGATTTTATGCGCCGTATCGGCAAGCCGCTTGGATTTTTCTTTTTCTTTTTGAGATGAGAAGGACCGGGAAAGCTATTTGAAATTTCCCGATGCTCCCGGTACAAAGTAGGGTATGGCGAATTTTTCCGGGAATTTAAGGAGATAGAATATTTTTAAGATAATTTGATAGTTAGAAATTAACATATCAAAATATATAGAAGTCGATAAGAAAACGAACTTAGAAATAGAATAGTATAATCAAAAAGGAAGACTAGGAATAAAATCTAGTAAGAATAGAAAGAGAAAGTATATATGTGTTTAAAAGTGAAGAAGTAGTTGTATGGTATTGGTTATTCGAGTAAGTAGTCATATCTGTTTTGATGTTATAAATGTTATTCAGTCAAGGTCTGAGAGGTAGTTATACCCCAACTTGATTGATTTCATTATTAACAGATAAACAGTAAGATTTCAAGCTCGAAGATCAATGTTGAATAAGAGTTAGTGGAATATAGTATTTGGGTTGTCGTAACAATGTTTTACACAACATCCGTTTTAACCCAAATAAGTGTAACTTGGAAATAGAAATAAAGAATATTTCCTAAGTATAGGAATAAACGAGATTGGAAAAGAGATAAGTAATTGGAATATTTTCCAATTATAACTAGCATTATTTTCTAAAGTTAGAAAATAAAGAAGGCGATATTCGGAAATGTTTTCCAAATAACGTAACAGGCCAATATGGTTATTGAAAATATTTGGTTAACAAATATTGATAAAGAAATAGAGAAGAGATTTAATTAATGGAATATTAATTAAAGGCTCAGTGATTGTTGGATGTTTGGATGAACACTTGTTTTATTCGATAGTTAAATCATCGACTATCGAAACACTTGTTTTATTCGATAGTTAAGTCACAGACTATCGAAGTTTTAACCATCGTTGTCAATATGGAGAGACCGGTTGGATTATTATCTGAAGAACCACTCAGTATTGGCGGTAGCGTGCGAATCAGATTATATAAAGATAATCGAAGACGGAGTAGAGTGCAAGGATTTTTCTATTAATAGAAATCATGACTTCGGTCCATCCTGTTCCTGGGTGACCTGTATGGATGGATGTCTGACAGAGTATTTCCAGAAAGGTCACGTACATTGATTTCTTCAACCGTACCAAGAGTGGAAGCGGAGAAGGAAACTTCTTTTAGCTGACACGTAATGTACTGTTGTAGACATCAATTAGTGATTTTCGATGGATCTGACGATGTGACATTCGAAGTGAATCTTGTGTGATGACAAAGCGTAGCTTCTAGCCTCATCAACCGGTAAATGACAGAAATCGGGCAGGCAGCATGGCTATGTAGGTCGCACCTATTAGGGTGTATAATCACCTGATCTAGAGTTTCATTTACTTCTAAAAATCTATTGTCGATGCTATCCCATTCGGAAAACGGTTGCTGATCCCAATCGTTGGTGATATACATTCGATACACTCAAGCGAAATGAGTGGTCGGTCATGTGTGGCTAAGTAGCAAGATGTTCTTGTTGAACTCGGTGTATTCTCCTCTAGAGATATACCAGCGGAAGGTAGTTCCATACCTTGTCATAGTTGGAAATCCATTACCCAATACGTGCTTGTGGTTTTGATTGTATATATATGTGGAACGTGAGATGCAAACGTTCCACTAGATTGTTATTTACTTGATTTAGACATTATTATAATATCAAAAGAGTTTTGATATAAAGATAAGTCAAGTGTTTGGATCCTCATAAGGGAAAAACCCATTCCGTGTTATACGGCGTGGTCTTATGAGATATCATTTAGTTTTTCTGAAACTGTTTTAAACTGTTTACTCATACCAGTCCATTGACTGACCCGGAGTTTATTTGTTTTGTTTTACCTAAACTCTTGGGTGCCTAAATTTGTACGGGAAGTCAAGTAGTTCAGGATTTTTCAGATATATCTAAAGGAGCTTGGAGCAGGAGGCTTCAGCGTTATCTAGTTATAGTTTTGTTCCGTTGTGTTGTAAGTGTTGTACTCTGATAAGTGTATGTTATACAGTTAAGATTTTGTATTTCAAAGATGTGATATATTATATTTTGTTCCGCTGTGATGTGAGATTCTGTGTTGTTAGTTCTATTCTTCTTCTACCTCTTTCTTCTAAAAAAATGTTTCGTATTTTCGTGATATTTGGGTTGGACTTATGATGTATATAGTCAACTCTGATGTTACGGAAATCTGGGTCATTACAGTTGGTATCAGAGCTTAGGTTGAGCGAATACCTAGGCTTGTTTGAATGTGCTCATTAGAGATAGGATCAGTAGTATCATAGAATGAGTTGAGCGTATATATATACGAGAGAGCGTACTTGTTATTTGATATAAAAACTGTTTTATATTGTGCTGACTAGTCTGTTGAGTGGATTATCAATTTTGGTCGAATCGTGGGACGTCACGATGTCGATAGGCATTTATAAACACTTGAACAGAAGATTGGACACGATATTGTTTTTAAATAGTTGAGTTTATTGTTAGGATTATAATCGAATAAGATTATAAAACAGATATAGTTATATATATAACCAATGGAATTTGTATATGAAATCAAATATACAAATGTGATAAATTGAAATTGAATTCCAACCAGAATTCAGAATTTAAAATCCTGGGAGTTTGGAAAATATTTTTCTAAATGGGTTTTGAAAGAAATATAGTACTGAACTCATTCAGTAGCTGGGAAATAATTCTGATGATGGTCGCAACATCATCAGTGTTCATTTTCGAGTTTCTAAGTGATGAATTGCTGCCTTAGAAAAGTTTTCGATGGAAATTTGTTTGAAAGGGAAACAAGTTGTTTGAAAATTCAAATGTTTTGAATTTGAGATAGATAAATATATGTATATATTTATATAACTTCAAAGGAATTTTGAAATGGGAATATAGATTTCAAATAGAAGTAAAATATAAGGGAATTCAAATATAGAATTTGAACATAGAAATTTAAATAGTATTTGACTAAAGAAAATTCAAATAGAAATTGTATAAGAAAAATTGAAATAGAATTTGAATTCAAAGGAATTCAAATGGATTTGAATAAAGAAAGGTCAAATAGAGGTTTGAAAATTTGAATTCAAATGGAATTTGGTTAAATAGAATTTCAAAGAGAATATAAAGTGGAGGTTGAATATTAGAATTCAAAGAAAATATAAAGTTTGAAATATAATTTTAGGTAAAAGGAGTTTGAATAGAATTTGAATTCAAAGTGAAATTTAAATAGAATTTGAATCCAAAGGAGTTAAAATAGAATTTAAATTCAAAGGATTTCAAATAGAAATTGAACAAAGGAATTTAAATAGAAATTGAATAAAGGATTTCAAATGGAATTTGAATAAAGGATTTGAAATGGGTTTTGAATAAAGGATTTCAAATAGAAATTGAAGATAAGAAATTCAAATAGAAATTGAAGATAAGAAATTCAAATAGAAATTAAACAAAGGAATTCAAATAGAATTTGAATAGAAGAAAATTCAAATAGAAATTGAATAGAATGAAATTCAAATATAAAGTTTGAATAAAGAAATTCAAATGGAATTTGAATATTGTAAATATATAGGATTTAAATATTAGAAGTGAAATAGATCGGGAATTTTATGAAATGGATTTGATATATATTAAAAATATATCAGAATGGAGTTGAATTTATTATAAACAAAGTTAAAACGTTTATATTTATAAATATAATTAAAACGAGCTCGCCATAGCGCGGCAGTTCGTAAATTGGCGATTCGAACTTCAATTTAGTATACAGAACTCAATTGAAGCCGGAATTCTTTGAAACAAGAATCGTCGGGACCGGTTGAACAATAGTTTTCTAATGAAAGAGAAAAATCGGGATTTCGTCGTATAGGTTTTGAGTTATATCAAAATCAAATTTTTAGAAAAGCAGCGCCAGAAACCATTAAAAACCACAATTGTTTATATATATAAGTAAAAGGATTTTTAGGAAATAAAATTTGAGTTGGCATTAGAAAAATCCAGACTGGAGATATAAAATAAATATGAACTCCAGTGAAGTAAGTGAAATGATTTTTAAGACAAAAATCATATTTTAAATGGTTAAATAGAATTAACTAAACTGGAGAATAATTAGTTAAAGGAAATTTGAATCGAAATTGGGTTTTTTGATAAGTAAAAGAGATTGAGAATTTATATTCGAAATCGAATATATAACTCGAGTTGAAAATATAATTAGATTAGTTTATAATTAAGTTGACATATATTTGAACAAGTTATATTCAAATAAAAAGGGTGAAATAGGCAAAATGGTCAATTGGCAACTAGTTAATGGGAAATTGAATGGTTGAAATTAAATTTAACTTACGTAAGTTAAATGGATCGAAATGAATAAATTGAGTAAAATCAATGTGAATGAAATATAAATTGAGAAATATAAAGGAAATATATTTGTAACACAAATACAAAGGAAGTTATATGCAAACAAATAGAAGGAGAAATATTTGTAAAAACATTTACAAATAGAATTTAGAAGGGAATATTTGTAAAACATTTACAAATAGATTAAATGGAGATATTTATTTATAGAAAATAAATAGAATGTTATAGATGAGATATTTATTTGTTAAATAAATAGAATTTAATCAAAGGAATTTTAAAAGATGAATAGAAAATGGAAATCTGTTTTTAACAAATAAATAGAAAAGATTTATTTATAAATAACAGCTTATAAATTAAATTAAATATTTATCATTCGATAAATGGAATATATAAGTCTGAACTTATATAGAGAAGAGATATTGGTTTTTAACACCGATAGTTTTAAATAGAAGGGGTACACAACACCTGTATAAGTGAAGTACCATTATTAAAGAGAACATTTATAAAGTGAAGAACCAGTACTAAAAAGTAAATCTTTATAAATGAATAAACACTATCGAATAGGAGTTATTCGAATAAGAGAAGTCGACTGGAGTTAGAAATAATCGATTAGAGTTAGAATAAATCGATTAGAGAAAGAGATAACCAGATAGAGTTAATTGAACATAATTAATCGAATTAGAATTTAATTGAATGTTAGTTATTCAATTAAAGTTGATCGAATATAGTTATTGAGATAGAGTTGGTCAAACATAGTTACTCAGGATAAGTTTCCATTTCGTACGACTGCTAGCGTAATTCGCAGGGCTGCAGATAGCCTAGGACGGTCGGATGTTTCCTGGGGGAATCAGGCGTAACCATTGTGATCGCTGCGATCTAGAGTCAAGCGAATGGAGTTAAATCGAATATTGGTTATTCGAATAGAATTATAGGAGTTAATCGAATAGGAGTTATTCGAATAAAGTTAAAAGGAGTTAAAGGAATATTGGTTATTCGGATAGAATTAAAGGAGTTATCGATTATTAGTTAATCGAAGGAGTTATCGATTAATAGTTAATCGGAGGAGTTATCGATTATTTGTTAATCGAAATGAGTTATCGATTATAGTTTAATCAAAAAGAGTTATCGATTAGTTTAATCGAAGTGAGTTATAGAATATTGGTTATTCGAAGGAGTTATCGAATTTAGTTATTCGATGGAGTTAATCGAAAAGAGTTAAATCCAATAGAGTTAATTGATAAGAGTTAATAGAATAGAGTAAATCGAATATAGTTTATTCGAAGAAAGGTTTTCGAATCTAGTTATTCGAAAGAGAGAATATCGAATATAGTTATTCGAAGGGAGGAGTTATCGAATAAGGATTTATTCGAAAGAGAGTTACGTAAGGAAGTTTGAAATGTTGAGTATCAACATAAATAAGTTTTGAAAAGATAAATGGGTTTGTAGCACTTTTCTCTACCTTAGCAATTTCGAGGACGAAATTATTTTAAGTGGGGAAGATTGTAATGACCCGGACTCTTAGGAGTTAATTTTAAATATTTAATATGGATTTAAAATGTTGAGTTAAGTAAATAAATCAATTTTTATAGGGAGTTATCGATTTAAAAATCAATATCAATTTAATATTGAAAATATTAAATTATCAGAATAAGAAAATGGATTTAGTTGAATTCAAATTTTTATTTGAATTGAAAACAGTTCAAATAATTTATATGAAATTTTAACGGTAATAATATCTATTTATTATCGAGGAGAATAAATAGTTTGAAATTTAAATTATATCAATTTAAATTAATATCTTATACAGATGATCGAATTGGACTTCGGGACCTATCCCAGTGTGTCCGGAATATGGGTATTACCCTAAGAACGATAGTTGTTGGGTTCATAAAGGAGTTCAGAGTCAAGGGGTTTTTAATTTTTAAGGATACTAGTTTTATTTAAATTAAATTTAAAATAAATTAAAATAGTTGTGGACATAAGCCAAACACCTCAAGTTCTATATCCCCACACATAAGTGGCCTTGCTGTTCAAAGTCTAAACCGCACCTCCCCCTTTTAAAAGCTTCAGCCTCCGTTCCTTTTTCCTAGTCCAACACAAATCGAAACCAAATCGAAGTACTCAGGAAAAAACAGAACTCCCTCAAATCAAAATACGAAATCGAATTCCAGAAGTTCGAAGCAAATTAGAAGCTCTAGATTGGGTCTTAGAAGGTTCGACAGCTCAGCGGAGGTACTCGGTTTTGGACTCGCAATTTATCGGAGTGGTGGGCTCGTCAGCAGCGTTCGAAGATGTTGAACTCGCGACCTTTTGGAGCAGGCGAGGTTCAGTTTGGTCCTTGTTTCCGCGATGACCTGAGTGTGGCGAAGCAGTGATGTGGTGTTAGGGTTGAACGGGGACATGGTGGCGCTGGGCTTAATGGGAGTCGAGTTTGTTGAATGTCAGGGTTGAGTTCGTAAGTGGGAGTAGCTCGATTGGTGATTTTCGGTAAGTTTCGATGCTTAGAATTGTCGCTCGTTTTCAGCGAGGGTGCTTCTGGTCGTGAGGGTATTATTTGAGCTGACCGTTTGATGATGGAATGGAATAAGGTGCGAACAGTAAGTGGTGGTGAACATCAGGTAGAGGTCGCAAAGATAGGGATGACGATGGCCTCGTAGGATGATGCGCTGGTGGTGTGGTGACTGTGTTAGGGAGGAGATGTCGCATGTCATAGCCTGCGTGAATTTCCTGGAGTTACGAGCACAATCTGGTCCGGGAAATAAAACTAGCAGAAGGCAAGGATAAATCAAATAAAGCGTTCATGTAGAGTACGAAGCCTTGGAGATCGGCTAAGGAAATTGAAAATAGTACAAGTGCAAATAAATTCCCTGGTGAGTAAAATCTCACCTTTTATTTAGAAATTATTTTTATATAGTTAAAAATAATTGTGTGTGCTTGTTTGAATGCTGTCTGATTGTTTTAATAAATATATTAGTTATTTAGGATATATATATATATATATATATATATATTGGTTTGATGATTGGTTGGATTCCCGCAGTATCATTAGCGGATGCCCGCAGTTTCATAGCGGATGATTACCCTATGCGCCCCACGCTATGATTAGTGGATGACCTTCATACCGCGATATCCTGCCTCGAAGCAGGATGGGTATTGTTTTGTTGACTAACGTCTATGGATGCAGGAAAAACAGGTTGGAGGAATCCAACTGGATTCCTCAAAAATATATTATTTGTTGTTGTTTGTTTGATTTCATATATATTTATATATGATGTGTTAAAAATCAAATGATTTAAAATTGGTTGATTTGATTGTTTAAAAATATCATCGGGAAATTGAATATTGATTCATAATAATATCGGAAAGGGTATTTGATATTTAAAAAGGAAATTCTATTTTTATAAATAGAATTTGAATTTTAAATAAAACTATAGAAAATATTAACTTGTTTTGAAGGTATATAAATCAAGTAATTGAATCGAATTTATAAACTTTGTTTATAAATGAAAATATGGGATTTGAATTGAATTTATAAACGTTGTTTATAAATGGAAAGGTGGGATTTGAATTGAAGTTATAAACGTTGTTTATAAATAATGCAGAGAATTCAAATGGACTTTGAATATAAGGAATTGAAATAGAATTTGAATAATAGAATTCAAATGGAGTTTAACTATAGAATTTGAATATAGTAATTCAAATGGAATTTGAATATAGAAATTCAAATAGGATCTATAATAAATAGATTTGGATAAATAGAAGTGGATTAGACTAAGGGAAACAGGATACGCCATTACGTTCGTCTCGGAAAAATACACGAAATAGAGTCCGAGTTTTCGAAAAACGGAGTCCGTATGAAGAAGATATGGCCTTCGGAAGTTTCTGAATTAAGTTTAAAATTCGAACAGAATAAAACAGCTCAGAAAAAAAAATTAATAATCGGGCCCAATTGGCCAGGGCGGGAAAACTCCCGCCTAATGCACCCAGGTCGACTAGGCTGTCGACCTGGTCTAGCCAGGTCGACAGGGCTGTCGACAGGGCTGTCGACCTGGTCCAGAGCCAGGTCGAACCCAGCCCAACCTGGCTGGCCTATTCTATGTTGGTCGATTTTCTGAAGTCTGCTTTGTCATTAGGGCTAGGTGGCAGGCTCTAATTGGTCTCTCTTTCGAATGAATGGCTACGATCAATCCAAGCAACATCGATGGCCCTAATCAGTTCATAAACCCTATAAAAATGACCCTAGACTCAACCTAATCTATTCATTCAAAAATAAGAACAAAGCCACCATGTTGCTGAGGAACGACTAAGAGTAGCCACCAATTGGAGAGAGGATTAGGAGGCAAATTCTAAAGCATAAAGCAACTTAATCAAATCAAATCGCATCTCCAAATTCCTAAATTGGAGAATTCGCCACACAATTGTAAGTAGAGTATTATTTTGGTATGAACAAATAATTGTGTTGGTTTATATACTTGATTTGTGGCGATAAAGTAATTCATATTTGTGCGTTACTATGATTCTTATCGATTTGGAATATTGTATACGTTTGGATATTCTCGAATTATGTTATTCATTATAAAAAACTACATATTTGCGGTAGTTTTATGCAAGTATACGTTTGGAATATTCGCAAATTATGTAATCCATGTTGAAGCTACATGTATGTAGTTGATTAATTGAAATTCATGCAAGTTTGGGGTTTTGCTACTATGCCATCATAATGTATATTTTTGTACAAAAATCATTTTGTACGTAATTGGAACAAATTTGGGTTATTATAGTTCATATGAAACTATGTTGAAATTTTGGCACCATGATCTATGTATTAAGCCATGCTTTTGTACTAGAAAACCTATTTGCAAACTTGTGAATATGGCTAGGCTATGATTGATATTTTTGCATAATTGAAATCCATGTTAGATCTATATTGTTAACAAGAATTATATGATGACATATGTGGTACATAGCTAGGTTAGATTCAAAAATCCCTTTTGCAAGTTTGCATGACTAAAGTAAAAATCATGATTTCATGTTAGAAATATTTATGCCATGGTTATGTGAATAGATTTAAAATCATGATTAAGTTGAACTATACTTTTGTGTTAGTAACAAAAGTAAGCACCTTTGTAAACATGTAGTAACCTTATGAACATGATTTGCTTATGTTTGATATTATGCCTAAATAAAATATAGGTTTATGTTGTAGTTAAGCCTATGTGTCAATAGTGATATTCTTAACTTAACTACAAGTTTACATGGTTTAATTCATGTCACTTATGCTTTATGACCAAAGTATATGTTACCACTATGCAAGTACACCAGTTTCTATTTTGTAGTTCTAACGTCACATTGCAAGTTCATGCGTTCACATTCCCCTTTTTGTGTATGTAATCACGCTTTAAGCCTCCCCTTTTTCTCATGGCTAAGTTGGGCTTAAAAGCCTAAGCCCAACATATATTATGATAAACGAACGTATTAAACGGGGGAAAATAACGTTGGGTTAAATTTATTAATAAATGAAAATATAAAGTAGAAGGGCCCAAATTCAAGTATGGGTTGGGCCCATGATTGGTGTAACCTTTACACCATTAACTTAATAATGGGCCGCAAATATTTACATATAAGAAAATAAAGAAGAAAGACAAAATATGTAAATGTAGAACATACGATGTGTTTAACCCGAGGTTGGATTGAGTTGTGATGTAAACCTGCCCGGAACCGCCCGGCTATCCAGTAGTCACAACAATACCTATCCAATGTGGGAGGTTAAACATGGAGCCCGATAAGGACCCGAGGTTAGACTGAGTTGTGGCGTAAGACTGCCCGGAACCAACCGGCAACAGGCAGCCACAACAATACCTGTCTAATGTGAGAGGTCAAGGCTTTAATAAGACAATTAAGGCTGAGTCAGGATTGTTAGGATTAAGTGAACTAAAGACTTAATAAAAATGGAACATGCTAAACTAAACGGACTGGTGGGGGTTAGGTTAGAAAACACTTAACCAACTTAGCATGTTGGCTAGAGATAGAAAACCTAGTAACGGGGACCCTTTTCAGCAGTAACCCTAGAAGGTGTATCAGGATACCCTGAAACTAGGCAGGGTGGGGCACGATTACTGGGCTGATTGTAAGAGGTCAAATCGACGGCGGTGGTGTAGCAGTGTAGGTTCTAACGGGGTGCGGGCGTGCACACACTCCGGCGCAGAAAAATAAGGCACTGGACACTAGTAGCATACCTGTGCATTCTAGGATAGTGTCGGGCCGCCACCATGGAACTTGATACACCCCATGGTGGGACCAGCATAGGTAACTACAACATCGGGGGCCGTAAGACACATGTAACTATGCGAATAGGAGCCGATCATCATAGAATGGATCACATCACCCTGATTATGGGGTGCCAGTTGGAAACTAGTTTATATGGGTTCAGAGATTAACATGGGGTACGATAGTATATTCGACCCTAGACAACTTAACCAAGTTTATAGTGCTTTCCCACTTCTTGTTTATACTTATCATACCCAGTTCTTTATTCATAGACAGAATAGTACTAGACTTACTCAGGCTTTATGTCTGACTCTACTTTTCTTTCGTCTTCTTTTCTTCCGTTCCCCCCCCCTAGGTCCACAGGGAGGGAACACTGCAGCTTGACCAGCCCTAATATCCAGCTTGAAGAGGAGAAATGTATTGCTTGGACCTTTTCGTTTTGAACTATGGATTTGGACAACCACTATGGGGCTTTTGCAGTTTATCTATGTTTTATTTATGCTTCTTTAAATAATGTAATCAAGACAGATTATGAAAGTGTTATGTTATGATTTTGGAAAGGATGTAAGACAATCATGGTGATGTTGTTGTAACACGTATTTGCTTTTATGAAATAAAAGTTGTTGTTTTTTCGTTGTTTACAAATATGTGTTCTTATATCTGTCTTGTATATCTGTGACTTATACTTATAAACCTCCACCAAAATTAGGGCATTCCCTTTGAGAGTGACCCTAACGGAGGTGGGGTGTTTCACTTGGTATCAGAGCATAGGTTTACCAGATAAGATAAAAAGTTTTGAAAATTTATTTTCAAAAAGGAAATTTAAAGAAGCATTTTTAAAAAAGAAAAATATTATTTTTTAAAAAGGCAAAGTCCCCCCAAAGCCATAGGTATTATCTCTTATCCTTCGTTTTGAATCTATCCTTTTTGTTTCAGCATGTCCCAAGAACTTAACTTGCCAGAAGGGGTGCCAATACCTGGTTGGTTTAGACGGTTCTTAGAAGCAAGGGCCACTCAGCCAGGTCCTACCGTTCCTCCTCCCCCAGCTACAGGAAATCATCCAGCTGCAGCGGCACCTTTTCCTCCACCTCCTCCTCGGGGAAACACGTTTGCTAAGATATGTAAAGATTTTAAAGCTATGGGAGGAAAGGATTTCCATGGAACTGAGTCCTTCGTGGCAGCTAGAAATTGGCTGAAAGAAACTGAGGACCTATTCATCATCTTTGAGGTAGAGGATAGACAAAAAGAACAATTGGCAGTGTGGCTATTGAAGGGCGAGGCTTCCTACTGGTGGGAAGTCACTAATGCTGAAAGACCGGTGGAGACATGGGAGGACTTTAGGGCAAGGTCTGAGACTAAATTTCTCTCAGATGCGGAAAGAAGTTTGCAGTTGGAAAAATTCTTATTTCTTAAGCAAGGGGACAAGACAGTCAGAGAGTATGTGAATCAGTTCGATGAGCTGGCTAGGTTTGGGCTTGACCTAGTCAACACCCCGCACAAGAAGGCTCTCCGTTTCGTCAAAGGGTTGAATGAGCCATTACACAGTTTGGCCATGACCCATATACCCATGGGAGCCACGTATGAAAGATTGGTGCAAATGGCATTGCTGAATGAAGAGGATAAGGGCAAGAAGGAGACAAAGGCAGAAAGCTCTCAAGGGAAGAAAGAGGGTTTGCAGCCTAAGAAGACAGACTTTAAGAAGGGCGGGAAAGGCAACCAAGAGAAGAGGAAGTGCAATTTCTGTGGCAAAGTGGGGCACTTAGTAAAGGACTGCCGGAAAAAGAAGGCCAAGGAGAATGGTGGGTGCTTTTCTTGCGGTGAGACAGGCCACAGGGCTAAGGACTGCCCAAAGAAACGAGGACAGGGGCAGAGGGCTGGATCCACCCCAGGGGCACAGGTTCATGTGCTGGAAGCGCCACCTCTGCAACAGCGAGGTATAAATACTTCTGTAGAAAGTATAGTTTATCTTTATGATCACCCCGTTCGCACTTTATTTGATTCTGGCGCATCACACTCCTTTATCTCGTCTGCTTTAGTAGAATCTCTGCACCTAAAAACTAGTATGGTAGAGGACCCCTTAATTGTTTCAAACCCAATTGGGGGCCCAGCTCATTTGTCTATGATCTGTTTGGGATTGAAAATTTCTATTCTAAGTGTAGAATTTCAATGTAGTGCCTTTGTTTTGGGCTTTTCGGGTTATGGTTTGATTTTGGGTATGGATTGGCTATCCAGTAATGGGGCCATCCTTGATTGTGAAAAAAGGGTTGTTAGGCTCCTAACCCAGCTCGGTAATACTTTGGAAATTTCTTGTAATCCCTCATACGCGGTCATGCTTAGTTATCTTGAATCGCTAGATGCCTCAGTTGAAAGTTTGCAATCAGTTAGAGTGGTCCGGGAATATCCGGATGTCTTCGAAGAGGTGAAGGGCTTGCCTCCGAAGCGGGAAATAGACTTCCGCATATATCTTGTAGATAATGCAAAGCCCGTTGCGTTGCCCGTTAGACACATGGCTCCACGAGAAAGGAAAGAGCTCAGTAAACAGATTAAAGAGCTTCTAGAAAAGGGGTTCATTAGGAGGAGCATTTCAGAATGGGGCGCTCCAGTGGTGTTCGCTACAAAGGCGGATGGTTCACTCCGTCTATGTGTTGACTATAGGGAGCTCAACAAGCTAACGAAAAAGAATAGGCACCCTCTCCCTAGAATTGACGATTTATTTGACCAGCTTGTAGGAGCGTCTGTTTTCTCCCAACTCGATTTAGCAACCGGTTTTCATCAGCTAAGGGTGGCTGAAGATAGCATCGATAAAACGGCGTTCAGAACCCCAGACGGCTTCTTTGAATGGCTTGTCATGCCTTTCGGCTTGACAAATGCACCTGCTTACTTCGTGGACCTGATGAGTAGGGTATTTAGAGATTTCCTCAACAAGTTCGTAGTGGTCTTCGTAGATGATATCCTTATCTTCTCAAAGAGTGAAGAGGAACATGCTCAACACTTAAGGGCAATCATGGAAACTTTGCGAGTCCATCAACTAAAAGCCAAATTCTCCAAATGCCACTTTTGGAGAGAAGAGGTGAGGTTCCTTGGGCACATAGTATCCAAACAAGGGTTAGCAGTGGACCCTGCTAAGGTAGTGGCGGTACAGGATTGGAAGACACCAAGGAATGCAACTGAGGTCCGAAGCTTTCTAGGACTAGCAGGTTTCTATCGAAAGTTTATAAGGGATTTTGCGAAAATCTCAGCTCCGCTCACGAAATTGACTAAGAAGAATCTAGTGTTCAATTGGGATTTGGATTGCGAATTTGCTTTCCAACGACTGAAAAGGACTCTTACAACTGCCCCAGTTTTGACGCTGCCAGATGGGAGCAAGATGTTCACTGTTTATACAGATGCATGTGGGACAGGGCTAGGCGCCGTCTTAATGCAAGAAGGAAGGGTAGTAGCTTATGGCGGGAGGCAGTTGAAAGTGCACGAAAAGAACTACCCAACCCACGATCTTGAGTTAGCCGCCATCGTCTTTGCACTCAAGTCTTGGCGACACTATCTCCTAGGTGAGAAGTTCGAACTTTACACTGACCATAAATCGTTGAAATATCTTTTCTCGCAGAAGGATCTTAACTTGAGGCAACAGATATGGATGGAGTTTCTTGCCTCGTACGATTTCGAAATCTCCTACACTCCGGGCAAAGGCAACGTAGTGGCAGACGCGTTGAGCCGAAAGAAATTGACCCTAAGCCCGTTGTTTGTTGAAAGACAAAGCCTAGAGTTTATAGCCAGCTTCGACTTTAGGCCTTCCTCCGATTTCGTACCAGGCTTGCTAGCATCTCTCGAAGTGCGCCCAACTTTAGTGGATTCAGTAGGGACAGCACAACGCGAAGACCCTCAGCTTGTGGAAACAATTGATAGGCTAATTAGGGGTGAGACTTCAAGTCACCTCAACAGATACTCCATCGACGATAAGGGTTTGCTAAGGCGAGACGGAAGACTATGCGTCCCACAGACAAAAGATTTAATAAAGAAGGTTCTCGAGGAAGCACATCACTCCAAGATGACGATACACCCAGGCGGAGATAAAATGTACAAAGATATAAAAAGGACTTTCTTCTGGAACGGCATGAAAAAGGACGTGGTAGAATTCGTTTCTAAGTGCATGGTGTGCCAACAGGTTAAGGCGGAACAGAAAAAGCCTGGCGGACTGCTACATCCTCTGGAGGTCCCGCAGTGGAAGTGGGATAGCATCTCAATGGACTTCATCGATGGGCTGCCTAGGTCTAGGAGAGGTAACACTAGCATTTGGGTAATAGTGGATAGGCTTACTAAAAGCGCCCACTTTTTACCTGTCAAAAGTAAAAGAACTGCCTCATCCCTAGCATCACTTTACCTCAAGGAAATCGTTCGACTCCATGGAATACCATCTAGCATTGTTAGTGACCGAGACCCCATCTTCACCAGCGAGTTTTGGCGGAGTCTGCAAGAAGCAGTAGGAACGCAGTTATGCTTGAGCACAGCCTATCATCCCCAAACCGACGGCCAAACAGAGAGAGTGAACAGAGTTTTGGAAGACCTTTTAAGGCTATGCGTCCTTGACTTCGGAGGGACATGGGAAGACCACCTTCCTTTGGTGGAATTTGCCTACAACAACAGCTATCAAGCAACCATCGGAATGGCGCCCTTCGAAGCTTTATATGGAAGACCGTGCCGATCGCCCACTTGTTGGTGGGAGTCTACTGATAAGCTCATACTTGGACCAGATATGATCCGAGAGACTTCAGAGAAAGTAGACTTAATACGAAGAAGGATGAAGACGGCCCAAGACAGACAAAAGTCCTATGCCGACAAGAGAAGGACCGACCTTGAATTTGAGGTTGGAGACAGAGTTTTTCTCAAGGTATCACCGCTAAGGAACGTTGTTCGTTTTGGAACCACAGGAAAACTGGCACCAAGGTTCGTAGGGCCATTCCCTATCATCGAGAAAATTGGGAAAATGGCCTATAGATTAGAGCTACCCGAGAAGTTGGCTGGAGTCCACAACGTTTTTCACGTTTCACATCTCCGAAAATGTCTACATGAGTCTGCTGAAGTGGTAGAGCCAAATATCCTCGAAGAGGCCGAAGTGGAACGCGAAGCAACCATAAGAAAAGTTCCAACCCGCATCTTAGGAACGGAAGTGAAGAAGCTACGCAACCGCGAAGTCAAGCTCGTCAAAGTTCAGTGGAGCGACGCCGAGGGAGACGCGACTTGGGAAACTGAAGCTAGAATACGCACTGCCTACCCTTTTCTGTTCGAGGGTACATCCTTGATCTTTCCTTTTCCTTAAGTTGCGCTTTTATCTATCTTTTTAGGTATATTTCCTCGACCTTATCTTTTAGGTAGAAACCCTTTGGATGAAAACATGTAATTGAAACATGTTATGGATGATGGTTGCAAGTGGTTGCAAGTGATTGCTAGTGGTTGCTCGTGTTTGCATATACACACACAATCTAGGTTTTAGATCGGCTCAGTCACTTCATATTGCATATGCATATATGTTTGCATTCGTATATGGTTGAACTCTAATGTGTTGTCATGTGGATGTTGCATTTGTATTGAATGATTGTGCACTCATGTAGAATCAAGAATAGGAAAATTTGCATACATAATGGATTCATGGCACTTACATAATTCGCATTAAGGAGGTCAACTGAATCAGTAGACCGCCTGATTTTGCATTAGATAAGTACATGTACACACACACTTCGCATATGATCATGAAGCATTAGAAGTCTTTTAAGGACAATGGATGCTCGTGTTTGATGGATGAGTAGATGGATGATTGGATGTTAGGATATACATTCCTCCTAACTTGAAGATTTCGAGGACGAAATCCTTTTAAGTGGGGGAGAATGTAACACCCCGCGAATTCTATAACTGTGAAATTCACAAATTAAAGTATAATTAATTTCAAATCAAAGAACTAAGGGAAACAGGATACGCCATTGCGTTCGTCTCGGAAAAATACGCGAAATAGAGTCCGAGTTTTCGAAAAACGGAGTCCGTATGAAGAAGATATGGCCTTCGGAAGTTTCTGAATTAAGTTTAAAATTCGAACAGAATAAAACAGCTCAGAAAAAAAAATTAATAATCGGGCCCAATTGGCCAGGGCGCGAAAACTCCCGCCTAATGCACCCAGGTCGACTGGGCTGTCGACCTGGTCTAGCCAGGTCGACAGGGCTGTCGACAGGGCTGTCGACCTGGTCCAGAGCCAGGTCGAACCCAGCCCAACCTGGCTGGCCTATTCTATGTTGGTCGATTTTCTGAAGTCTGCTTTGTCATTAGGGCTAGGTGGCAGGCTCTAATTGGTCTCTCTTTCGAATGAATGGCTACGATCAATCCAAGCAACATCGATGGCCCTAATCAGTTCATAAACCCTATAAAAATGACCCTAGACTCAACCTAATCAATTCATTCAAAAATAAGAACAAAGCCACCATGTTGCTGAGGAACGACTAAGAGTAGCCACCAATTGGAGAGAGGATTAGGAGGCAAATTCTAAAGCATAAAGTCACTTAATCAAATCAAATCGCATCTCCAAATTCCTAAATTGGAGAATTCGCCACACAATTGTAAGTAGAGTATTATTTTGGTATGAACAAATAATTGTGTTGGTTTGTATACTTGATTTGTGGCGATAAAGTAATTCATATTTGTGCGTTACTATGATTCTTATCGATTTGGAATATTGTATAAGTTTGGATATTCTCGAATTATGTTATTCATTATAAAAAAACTACATATTTGCGGTAGTTTTATGCAAGTATACGTTTGGAATATTCGCAAATTATGTAATCCATGTTGAAGCTACATGTATGTAGTTGATTAATTGAAATTCATGCAAGTTTGGGGTTTTGCTACTATGCCATCATAATGTATATTTTTGTACAAAAATCATTTTGTACGTAATTGGAACAAATTTGGGTTATTATAGTTCATATGAAACTATGTTGAAATTTTGGCACCATGATCTATGTATTAAGCCATGCTTTTGTACTAGAAAACCTATTTGCAAACTTGTGAATATGGCTAGGCTATGATTGATATTTTTGCATAATTGAAATCCATGTTAGGTCTATATTGTTAACAAGAATTATATGATGACATATGTGGTACATAGCTAGGTTAGATTCAAAAATCCCTTTTGCAAGTTTGCATGACTAAAGTAAAAATCATGATTTCATGTTAGAAATATTTATGCCATGGTTATGTGAATAGATTTAAAATCATGATTAAGTTGAACTATACTTTTGTGTTAGTAACTTAACTACAAGTTTACATGGTTTAATTCATGTCACTTATGCTTTATGACCAAAGTATATGTTACCACTATGCAAGTACACCAGTTTCTATTTTGTAGTTCTAACGTCACATTGCAAGTTCATGCGTTCACATTCCCCTTTTTGTGTATGTAATCACGCTTTAAGCCTCCCCTTTTTCTCATGGCTAAGTTGGGCTTAAAAGCCTAAGCCCAACATATATTATGATAAACGAACGTATTAAACGGGGGAAAATAACGTTGGGTTAAATTTATTAATAAATGAAAATATAAAGTAGAAGGGCCCAAATTCAAGTATGGGTTGGGCCCATGATTGGTGTAACCTTTACACCATTAACTTAATAATGGGCCGCAAATATTTACATATAAGAAAATAAAGAAGAAAGACAAAATATGTAAATGTAGAACATACGATGTGTTTAACCCGAGGTTGGATTGAGTTGTGATGTAAACCTGCCCGGAACCGCCCGGCTGTCCAGTAGTCACAACAATACCTATCCAATGTGGGAGGTTAAACATGGAGCCCGATAAGGACCCGAGGTTAGACTGAGTTGTGGCGTAAGACTGCCCGGAACCAACCGGCAACAGGCAGCCACAACAATACCTGTCTAATGTGAGAGGTCAAGGCTTTAATAAGACAATTAAGGCTGAGTCAGGATTGTTAGGATTAAGTGAACTAAAGACTTAATCAAAATGGAACATGCTAAACTAAACGGACTGGTGGGGGTTAGGTTAGAAAACACTTAACCAACTTAGCATATTGGCTAGAGATAGAAAACCTAGTAACGAGGACCCTTTTCAGCAGTAACCCTAGAAGGTGTATCAGGATACCCTGAAACTAGGCAGGGTGGGGCACGATTACTGGGCTGATTGTAAGAGGTCAAATCAACGGCGGTGGTGTAGCAGTGTAGGTTCTAACGGGGTGCGGGCGTGCACACACTCCGGCGCAGAAAAATAAGGCACTGGACACCAGTAGCATACCTGTGCATTCTAGGATTGTGTCGGGCCGCCACCATGGGACTTGATACACCCCATGGTGGGACCAGCATAGGTAACTACAACATCGGGGGCCATAAGACACATGTAACTATGCGAATAGGAGCCGATCATCATAGAATGGATCACATCACCCTGATTATGGGGTGCCAGTTGGAAACTAGTTTATATGGGTTCAGAGATTAACATGGGGTACGATAGTATATTCGACCCTAGACAACTTAACCAAGTTTATAGTGCTTTCCCACTTCTTGTTTATACTTATCATACCCAGTTCTTTATTCATAGACAGAATAGTACTAGACTTACTCAGGCTTTATGTCTGACTCTACTTTTCTTTCGTCTTCTTTTCTTCCGTTTCCCCCCCCCCCCCCCCAGGTCCACAGGGAGGGAACACTGCAGCTTGACCAGCCCTAATATCCAGCTTGAAGAGGAGAAATGTATTGCTTGGACCTTTTCGTTTTGAACTTTGGCTTTGGACAACCACTATGGGGCTTTTGCAGTTTATCTATGTTTTATTTATGCTTCTTTAAATAATGTAATCAAGACAGATTATGAAAGTGTTATGTTATGATTTTGGAAAGGATGTAAGACAATCATGGTGATGTTGTTGTAACACGTATTTGCTTTTATGAAATAAAAGTTGTTGTTTTTCCGCTGTTTACAAATATGTGTTCTTATATCTGTCTTGTATATCTGTGACTTATACTTATAAACCTCCACCAAAATTAGGGCATTCCCTTTGAGAGTGACCCTAACGGAGGTGGGGTGTTTCAGCCGCTGTAATGCTAGACTCTGGCTGATCTACTGAAGCCTTGCGCTTATTTCCAGCTTAGCTTTTGGCACGGTCTTGGTTGGCGTGTCTTTCATCCATATCTTCATAATTGCAAGCCATTTCTACCAATTCTGAGAAGGAGAGTTTGATGTTGCTCATGGCTCTGTCATGGTACTTGCGCTTTAGCCCAAATATAAACCTCTTGTTCTTAGCTTTGTTAGTCATAATAAGCTCTGGAGCATAGCGCGACAACTGGGTGAATTTATTGAGATAATCCTGGATAGAGAGATATCCCTGCTGGAGATTAGCAAACTGCTCTCGCATCCTCTCTAAGGCCTGTTCAGGTACAAACTTCTCGTTGAACATGGTCTTGAATTGCTCCCAGGTCCTGACAATGCCTGCTGCATCCTCTGAGGTGATGGCATCCTACCACAGCTCTGCTTCCTCCTGTAGGAGCCAAATACCTAGTCGTGCTTTGTTGTTAGTCCCCAATTACATTCCTTCAAAGATCTTTTCACAGGTCTTCAACCAAGCTATAGCCTCTGCAACTGTACCAGTGCCAGAAAAGAGTTTTCCTCCCAGGTTCCTATACCTCTTCGCTACTCTGTCTAGTTCAAAGTCCTGGGGTGCTGGTGGCTGAATAATAGGGCCTCCCTCAGCTACGGGGATATTCCCCCGTCCTCCTACTACTCCTACTCGGCCCCCACGGCCTCCTCTAGCTACTGCTGCTCGTGTAGCCATCAGAGAGAGTACTGTATAAGTAAAAAAAGAGTCAAGCTCACAGATTTGATAATTTTCATATATGATAAAGTAGGGGAACATAAGGAAAGGTAATGATGTACTGATCAAATTGTTTTGCTAATCTGCTTAGCTCATTCTAGGACATTGCTAATCCTATCTCTAATGAGCTACTCGCCTTAGAACTCTACTGATTCTATTCTGACGAGGTGTTTAATGTGTTAGATCCCGGAACTAAGGTTAACCAAAGCTCTGATACCAACTGTGACGATTCCAAAATCCGAGGGGCGGTATTAAGGATAATCATTGGAATATAACACATCAATCATCATAGCAGAGAACAGATAATAGCAAAAACAATAAATAGAATAATTTTACATGGATATGACAGCGGAATCACAACATGTAACAACATCAGAATAGCACAGCGTAGGATATAACTTAGTAAATAAAAAGGGAAGTGATCAGTCATCATCGCCAGAGGCGGAATATATACATGTAGTGAGACATAATAAGGGTATCAGTCTACATCGCCGAAGGCGGTACATATACATACGATAATAAATACTGAAAGTAAAGCAGTCTGCATCGCCAGTGGCAGAATCATAATATAAATACAATAATGGCGGAGAATGTCAAAGTCATCTCTATGAAGTTAGCCTCGCCATGAGCCAAAATGCACTCTACGCAACAGTGCAGAGCCAAAAACAACCTGTCACCTGTGAACTAGGCTGCCCATGTGAAAATAAGGGCACACGCGTTTGCAAAGTGAAACAAACAACAAGTCAGTCATAGGGACTGGTATGAGGAATCTATTTAACAGTTAAACAACAGTAATACGCAAACCATAGGACCGCGCCACTTTCGCGGAACGGATTTACTCCAGTGATTGCTAGTGCATTTTAAAACAAAGTAAATTCTTTAAAACAACGCAATGCTTTTGTAAAGAATGAATCCATTATAAGACTCAAGTCCCATCATACAATGCAACGCAAGCCGGAGGATAGAGTTTTACCTTATAATGGCCAAATATGCTTAATACGTGTAAAGCAAAATCATTTGATATTATTACTAGTGCATATATGTTTCAAAAGCGAATAGCATCATAAATATCAATCATAGACGGCATAGCTACCATATACTATGTCGCCATACTAGTTCTACAATCGAGTCCGTTATTTCGTATTGGAAATTGGATTTCCATCATGAGTCGAGGCAAGGGGCAAGCTCCTCTCCGCTTCGAGACATTCTAGCAAATGCCTCAGGACTACACACTCTGGGTAACCCTGGATCCTCCAAGGCCGGTCCTCTCTTACGTTTGAGGATTAGTTATTCCTGAACACACGTTTCCCGGTCCCTACAGACCTATAATCGAGGCGCCTCGCATTCCAACAACCACATAGGTGAAAATTAGATATAAATGTCAGGGCTGGTAAGTCACTGACACCACCATAGCTAGAAAGAAACGTCATGCACTCCTTGGGTCCTTATCCCGTTTTTGACTCATACCGAGGTGTGAGGCTCGCGAATCCACGCTATATACAAAGCCAGGCCACGTAGACCATGCTTTGATCATCATCCACAAGACTTTGCTTTGCAACAGAAGCCTTGATCACAGCATCTTGGCATGCCACATAGGCAATCCACTCCATACGACTGATTTCTATCAATGTATAACCTCTGAGCTCGTACGTCTCAGAGAAGGGCGTTAAGCAAAAGAATAAATTCTTCGCCACCAAAAATATATATATTTAACATAGATCAATCAGTATAGAACAAAATCCAATGTCAGACACACTGTCCATTTACAAGTCCGTTCTGGGTTCGAACGAAACCGGAGGCGTCAAATTCCTCGTATATCCGTACAATCAACACATACGTTCAGACGGCTACTACTTCCGTTCCTTCACGGTAGCTACTCCGGTCAGGAACCTCAGCAGCGCCCATCCAACCGATACGAAGATCGTCGGTCTTGAATCGTCATTGTATTTTCCAATTCGAATCGCTCGATAAATTATTTGAAATGAGGGTTAGCTCGGCCTTTTAAAATAATTCACATAATTAGAATTTAAATCAATTCTTTCCATGGTTATATTATTCGTCAACCATATTTCAGTTCTTTAGTGTTATTTTTGTGTCAATCACATACAACCATCAAATATCAAACAATTCAAGCCCAATTGTTTTATTTGCAATCTATATTGCTTACAATATTTTATAACGATTTTTCGCCATTTTTATTTGTTTAAAAAATGGCCATATTTAATTAAACGACGTTTCAGGTCGTGTCGTGGCACTGGCGCTGTTTTTCCCCTAATTTGTTTTACACATATCGGAAAATCTAACTATTGGATTTCTATAAAGTCTATATCAGTGGGAAGATATTCCCAAAGCGAACCCAACGGTTCCAGTTTCGTGAAAATCCGACGGTCGGGTCTTCCACACTAGTCGTTTGAAGTTACGGTTTCAAAATTCGAACTGCAGCATCGTTATTCGATTTTATTTAATTATATTTATATTTATATATAAATATAAACAATTCTGGCGTTGTTTTTCTTCAGATTTGAATTAAACATTCCGGACAATCGAACCATTGGATTTTTACAAGGTTGGTGCCGTTGGGAAGATATTTCCAAGGCGAACCCAGCGGTTGCGGTTTCGGGAAAATCCGATGGTCGGATTTCTCGTACTAATCGTTTCAAATTACGATTCCGAAACACAAACTGCACGGCTTCGATTCCTTTTAATTATATTTATATTTATATATATAAATATAGTTCATTCTATAATTCCAACTGTAGTTCATTCTATATTTTCAACTTCGTTTTCACTTCAAATATTTCACTAACGCCTTAATATTTTGAAAAATTTCGCCATAACCTCCTTTGTACGGGGAGGGGTTTGGAAATTTATTGGGCCGTGTTAGGTACCCAATAAATCCTAAAAAGCATCCACATATTTATAGTGATATATTCTGGTGTTTACGGGGCAACATGTATAGATAATCACTCCAGAGAACAAATTCTCGTCACCCCGTTTCCGTGTGGAAATAAATAGTCCATGTGTCGTATCTAATAACTAGAGAGACGTGATTATTTTCAACTCCAGACCCTTGTGGGGTTTTTATTAATCTGGCAATTTATCGTTATATTTTATATAGTCCATATCAGTCATCAGTTCAACCTGTTGTATAAAATCATCGCCATACAAGCCTCTCGCTCGTAAGGTAAATCTTCCACCTCGTCACACAAGCTCCAATTGCTTATGTGGAATACGATGAAGTATGCCTATCGTCAAGAAGTATGCCATGTAGTGTAGTTCAAAATTAATTGTTACTATCCTATGGCGATATTTATTATTTCACACAGAATAACCAGCACTTCGCATCCAATGGCATTCACAGGAGTTGATATAAAAATAAAATTGCGCAGCCAACTCATCAAGGTTTACCTATTTGTCGGGCACGCAAATAATTTCTTTACTCTACAGCTAATCCATTTTTCCTGTTCAACACATGTATATATATGCAGAACAAAGCTAATAATAATATTTCTAGCAAACTATTATTTATTTCAACACGTGTGTATTTTTATCAAAGCGTATACATGATAAAAGAAATATTTTTATCATCAAAAATATTTATTCAACATGTGA
Source organism: Allium sativum (assembly GCA_030737875.1). Taxonomy (NCBI): domain Eukaryota; kingdom Viridiplantae; phylum Streptophyta; class Magnoliopsida; order Asparagales; family Amaryllidaceae; genus Allium; species Allium sativum. The sequence continues at coordinate 919,628,075 of CM060920.1, forward strand.
ATGTTTTTAACACTTCATATTCACAATAAAAATGTAGTTTTTATTGTCAATTCATTTTATTTTAAAATACAATAACATTCAACACATGAATTTCAACTCGACGAACGAATCTCAATTCAACACATGAATATTTTCTATAGTTTGTATATATATAAAAATGTTATTTTTATCGCTAAAGCTATTTGTTTAAATTCAAATAATATTCAACACATGAATTTCAACTCAACGAATGAATTTCAACTCAACACATGAATATTCTATATAGTTTGTATATATAAAAAAATGTGATTTTTATCGCTAAAGCTATTTGTTTAAATTCAAACAATATTCAACACATGAATTTCAACTCAACGAATGAATTTTAACTCAACACATGAATATTCTATATAGTTTTTATATATAAAAAATGTGATTTTTATCGCTAAAGCTATTTGTTTAAATTCAATCAATATTCAACACATGAATTTCAACTCAACGAATGAATTTCAACTCAACACATGAATATTGGTTTCAACATATGTAATTTATTTCAATGAATGAAAATTATTCTAACACATGTATATTTCAGAAAATTTCGGTAGCATAACGGCAGGGTAGTTAAATCCGGGACCGTCCCTAGTACGGCTCCTCGCTCTACCTTAAAACCTCGCGGTTTTTGACAATGGGGATCATGCATCTAGTTCGCACGCAGGCGGCATGTTTTATTTTCAATTCCACAATCCTATTCTAATTTGTTTCAACCACAAGAAGGTATTTTTCAACCACAAAGGCATTTTTCAACCACAATATCAACCACAAACAATTATTTCCAACCATTCGTCATACCATATAATATCACGTCAATCACAAGCAATAAATATCGTCCATGGTCTGTGGATGAGGGGAGCATATATATATATATATTATTTCTATAATTCACTTGCATTTCATCACAATTCAAAGCATATATGTTTTCATACAACGCTTGTATAATTTATACATCGCTAATATAACTTATACAACACATGTACATGAGGTATACAATGCGTATATAATTTACACTTCACTTAATATAATTTATACAACGCTTGCAAAATCCGTGAAGTATGGGGATGATCAGCCGTGCTGACATGAAAGAGGGGGGTGGGGGCTTCCTGTCGACGATGGTGCGGTCTCCTCCGGTGGCCTGTGGCGTTGTCGGCGGCGGTGGGAAGTTCCGAGGTTTGGGGGCTCGATTCAGGCGGAGGGGTGGTGGTGGAGGTCGCGTCGGGGTCGGATGTGAAGAGGAGCGAAGGGGCTTTCGAATGGTGGTGGTGGCGCGGCCTATAGGTGGCGGAGGCGGCTGGAAAACGAAAGGGAAGGTCAGAGCAACGTGGGTCATCGAGAGAAAAAAAGGCGGCTAGGGTTTCCGTGTTTTTTTTTAAAAGGAAAAATCCTATTGGCCGAGGATTTATAGGAAATTTTAAATAGTGTTTTTACAAATGAACTCGAAATCAAACCCAACAACTGTCGCCCCTAGCTAAATACCCCCATTCCGGACACAATGGGATATGTTTCGTTGGCCAATTTGACTGTTACAGTCAGTTATTTTTCAAATTAAAATATAAAACATTTTATATTCAATTTGAACGTACATTTCAATTTGCCAGGGCCACAAACTGAATCGTAAAATTCCAGAAAAATAAATCTAGCTTTGTTTTGACGATACAGTCCTAACAAAACCAGTTTTGTCGAATTCTGAGCTCGTTTGAAAAATGGCCATTTTTAGGTCGACCCATTTTAACAAAAATTGACCAATTACATTTTCTTTTGCCTCGCTCACATACTAGCTTCAAAAATTATGAAATTTGAAACTTAGCAATAATTTGACGTCCCGGACGCAACAAAAGTGGTTTTGTCGAATTCTGAGGTCGTATGCAAAATATCAATTTTCAAGGGCTACATATGCTATATAGCGACCTTTCTGAAAATTCATTTGGCCATAACTTTTGATTCCCGTTATGAAACTTCGATTTTTCAGATTCGTTAGAAAGGTATTCATAAACAGATTTAAATATTTTTAGTTTCGCTAAAATCCGTTATATTTTCCACCTGGTACAGTCAGACAAAGTTTGTATTCAAAATTCCAAGCTGCAATACTAGCCCCAGTTCTTTATTTTATTGAAAAATGCTATTTCAATTATTCAAATTCTTTGGTAATAACCAATTTTAAAAATTTTAAATTGTTTCACATTTTCCGGGTTATTACAATTTTGTTTTGCTTCAAATGGGCTCGGGTTAGACTGAGTATATATCCAAGTTAGGTTCCGCTTGGAGTTCAGGAGCCAGAAGCAAGAGGCTTCATCGTTAGTTATATAAAGTTTATTTCCATTGTGACTGATGTATGTTGTACCCTGATAAATGGTATGTATATACAGAAATTGTTTCTTTAAAGTTATATTGAAATATTATATTTTTATCCATCCCGCTATAAGATTCTAATGTGATATTCTTATTCTTTCTTCTATGCTAATATTTCTTTCTTTTCTCATCCTCTAATTTCTTTCTTTTAACAATTTGGGATTTCGATACTTGAGTTTTGGCAAGTAATACGAATGTATTATTATCGAAAATTTGAGCACCGAATTTTCCGGGTCATTACATTTGATATCAGAGCATAAGGTTTAGTGATAACCCTGGCTCTGTGGCGTAACTCAATAGAGAAAGGGGTAGATCGATTTTGAATGTATATATATGAGAGAGCGTACTTGTTAGTGTTATAAAAGTTGTTTTATATTGTGTTGATTGATCAGTTGAGTGGTATATGAATTTCACATCGATGCGTTTAACTAACATGGTCGATAGGGATTTATAAACGCTTGAACGAGATAAATCGACATGATATTGTTTCAAAGTGGGTAAATGAAATAATTTTACCTAGAATTATATTTTGGTATAAAGGGATAATTTCCTAAAATTATTAATATGATTGGTTGTTATTATTATAATTGAATGAGATTATAATATTGAGATGGTTATATACAAACAAAATTTGTATAGACTAGAATATATAGATGAATTGAAATTGGATTCAGACCAAAGGTTGGAATTTAAATCTTGGATGTTCAGAATATATTTTCCGGAATATTATAAAGTAGTATAGCAATACTTTGAAGGTATTTTTGTATAAGAATCGTTTTGTATGGATTTTGAGAGTGATAAAGCACTGAATTCACTTCAATAGCGAGAAAATAGTTCTGAATGATGACGACCGCACCATCAGTGTTCATTTTCGAGTTTTTGAATAATGGATTACTATCATAATAAAAATTTCTAAAGGGAACTTGTTTCAGAAAAATAAGTTTTCAAAATTCAAATGTTTTGACCAAACTGTTATAGTATTTGTAGTATTCTAAAATAAAAAGCTGGGAATTTGAATTTTGAATTAAATTTTAACTTATGTAAGTTAAATAGATTGAATTATAAAAGAGGCTCAAATGATTGAAATTCAACTAAAGTTTAAGTTAAATAAAATGGATTGATTCTTAAGAAAATTAAAATTTGCATGGCTTATAAAAGTAAATAAATTAATTTGGAGGGATCTGAATGGATGTATGTGGATTATGACATTGGATTGAATCAAATAAAGGACATTTCGAATTTAAGATGTGAAATATGGAAATCAGTATTTGATTTGATTTATGTTAATTTAATCTTATAAGTTATAATTGAACTTGAATTTTATTGAAATAAAGTATAACTTAAGTCAAAAATAATTTGACTTGAGAATAAAAACACATGAAAATGAATGAATTTGAATGAATTGTTTGGATTGGATGATTGATTGCATGGATATAAATTTAGAACTTGATTGAAACCCATCTAAAATTAAATTAAGTGAAATAAATAAATAAATGGATTGTTAGATATGATAGAGTTGTATGAGAACTATTTGGAATGGATGATATAGAAATCTAACTTGCATGGTTATAACTAATGAATCACATGTGAGTTGAGAACAGGTGCAGAGCTAAAATTGATTTAATTTTGAAGCCTCTTGAATCCAGTTTGAATAGAGCTGCATAATAAATGGGCAAGCTCGAGTATACTTTATCGCTTATTGCATAATTTCGCTCGCAAAAAGGTATGCCTACGTAGAATATAAATTTTTGGTTTTTGATTTGGGTTTTGAGAACTAATTTTGGATTTTTCCGATCATGTGGGTCGATGTATATATATTTGTTGAACCTGCAATATTGCAAATATCCCTCCGTACAAGGGAGACTCTACCAAAAATTTTCCAAAATTTAAGGTTTTAGAAATTTTTTTGAAGATTTTTGGTAAATTTTGTTATTTTAAATAAATTGGTTTTAAAACCAACTGGGTTAGTTTTGGAAATAAAACTGAGTTCTAACTAAATGTTTCTATAAAACATAGGGTGTGTAGCATTCTTTCAGCCTTAGTAATTTCGATAACAAAATTCTTTTAAGGAGGAAGGAATGTAACGTCTGTATTTTCTGGCCAATTATTTAAATTATTTTATTGTTTTAAATATTGATTTGAATTTAAATGGTTTGAATTTAAAGTTTTGATTAATTTATTAATATAAATAATATAATAATATTTCAATTCCAAAATACTTGGGAAAATGTTGAATTTGCAATATAACATGAACGGAAAATTTAAAATAGTTTAATATTGTTTATACTGAAATTATATTAACGTATTCGTTTATTAAGAGACGTTAGAATGTTAAATTTATGATATAATTAAAAAGAGCTCGAAACGACATGGTAGTTCATAATATTGAATTTTGAACTTTAATTGAATATACATGATCTGATATAAGTCGGATTTCTGTGAAACAAGAAACGTTAAAATCTATTTAATGATAATATTCTAATGAAAGAGAAAATTGGAGATTTCATATTGTAGATTGCAAGTTATGTCCAACTCAAATTTTCAAATAGTCGCTATGGAATTCATTAATAAACAGTAGCGTTTATTTAATGAATATAAAAGGGTTTCTATATAATTTGAATATTGTTTAACCTGAAATTATATAACATTGAGTTCAAATATATATTGGTTTATTATGAAGCTGTAAAAGATTTCATTCGAAAATATATTATAGTAATAATTTATTATTGGTTTAAATTGATCTGTTTTGGAATTAAATATATCATATTGATATTTTATAAGCTTTAAAAATGGTTTTTTTTTCAAACAACCTCCGTTTTCGACGAAACAAATTTTATTAGAAAACGTATCACTGATTATTGTAGAATTTCAAGTTTGGAGCCAATTGGAGTTGTTCTATCTGTGCGTGAAATTTAAGGGAGAATCGATAAATAAATTGAAAATAAAATAACGTCGTTTTTGCAAATGGAGTCCGTTTTCAACGAAACAAATTTCATGGGGACCTGAATGTTGAGACGTAGAAATTTGTTCATTTTTATTGTATTTGAAGCTTACGTGTGTTGGCGCGAATTTAACGACCAACATTAAATAACGATAACTATTTAAAACTAAATAAAAATGTAACAACCTAGATTTTCAAAACCAATTTAAAAAATTTATTTTAGCAATTTTAATGGATTTGGAATATTTAAAATGATTTGTTTTAAATAATAACATCTAAAAATTTATTTTAAACGAAGTTAGAATGTATAAATTTATTTTAATTATAAAATGAGCCTAAAATGGCGTGGTAGTTTGAAAATGAGATTTCAAATTTCAATTGAATGTACAGGATTCAAAACAAACCAGATTTCAATAAAATCAGAAATATTTAAATCTGTTTAAAAATATCTTTCCAACGAATGCGAAAAATTCAGATTTCATAACGGGAATAAAAAGTTATGTCCAGTTTGAAATTCAGAATAGTCGCTATAGTATTTATATATATTTTATATAATATATAGCCCTTAAAAATAGCGATTTTGCAAACGACCTCCGTTTTCGATGAGACCGCTTTTGTTGGATCTGGAATGTCAAATTATTGCTAGAGTCCAATTCTCATAATTTTTGGAATCAATATATGAGCATAGCAAAACAAAACTTGTTTGGTAATTTCAATTTGAATTTAATCGACTGGAAAGTGACCGTTTTCAAACGGTCTCCAAATTCGACGAAATTAGATTTGTTAGGAACGTATCGTCAAAACATAGCTAGATTTATTTTTCTGGAATTTTTGGAGTCAGTTTGTGGCCCTAGTAAATTAAAATGTACGTTGAATTCAATTTTGAATGTTATATTAATTTATATTTTAATTTTGACAAAAACTGATCAAAACAGTCAAATTGGCTTACCGAACACATCCCATTCTTTTCGGAATGGGGGTACTTAGCTAGGGGCTACAGTCATTGGGTTCGGTTTGGAGTTCAAATCAAAAAGTAACGTTTTGGAATTCAAAATAATAATATAAATTATTAAATAAAGGTCAACCCTTTTATTCTCTTCACCCCCCATCGTTCAGAACAAATCGAATTAGAAAAAAAAAACCATTCCCTCTCAGATCGAGCCGCCGCTCTCCTCCCTCTCATATGCCTGCGCGCGCCTCCAGTGGCTCCGCCGCCATCTCCAGCGACCCCCCATCACGCCTCTCTCTCTCTCTCTCCCCTCGCACCCCTCCCTCCCCTCTCGCCCTCTGTCCTCTAAATCCCCAAATTGATTTAAAACCCACCGCCACCACCCTGAACCCACCACCAGACCATGGCCACGAGTCTCCACTGCCCTCCAGCACCCCCCTCGCGCCTCCTCCTGCTACCTCAGCCTTTGTAAGTTTATTATTATTATTTTTGTTATTTTTTTATTTAAGGTGATTAATTTTAATAGATAAAAATCAGTTTATTTATATTATAGCATTGCTAAAATGAATTGGTATTTTGCATATATGGTTATGGAATAAAAATTCAATTTTTATATATGCAGTAATGAAAAAAAATTGATTTTTATTTATATGATAGCATAATAAAGATTTGATTTTTATTTATATAATAGCATAATAAAATTTTGATTTTTATTTATATGATAGAATAATAAAAATTTGATTTTTATTTATATTATAGCATAATAAAATTTTGATTTTTATTTATATGATAACATAATAAAATTTTGATTTTTATTTATAGGATAGCATAATAAAATTTTGATTTTTATTTATATGAAGGCATAATAAAAATTTGATTTTTATTATACGAATAGCGTAATAAAAATATGAATTTTATTATATGAATAGCATAATAAAAATATGATTTTTATTATATGCATAGCGTTATAAAAATATGATCTTTATAATATATGGAGCGAGATAAAAATGGGATTTTAATATATATGTAGCTATGTAATAATGTGATTTTTAACATATATGTAGCGGTGTAAAGATATGATTTTTCATTATGTAAAGATATGATTTTTATTACATAAGTAGCGTTGTAAAAATATGATTTTTATTACATAAGTAGCTTTGTTAAAATATGATTTTTATATATGTAGTAGCATTTTAAAAATATGATTTTTTATATATATAGTAGCGATACAAAAAAGTGATTTTCATCCAGATAGAAACATAATAAAAATGTGATTTTTATCCATATAGCGTTAAAATAGAAATGTGATTTTTAATATAAAAATCGTGTGAAACGGATTGCAGTGGAGCCGACTGGAATCAAATCCAAATCCAAACCGTTCAGAAATAAGGAATGGAAGAGTGGAAACCAAAGGCGAGAACATTTTCTCACTCAACTTTTAATTAAGTTATTATATTCTAGGATGCAGACGATGCTTAGTAGCACCCGACACCTTTGATTGAAACAATGATTGTTTGGTTGTTTGTTTTGATTGATAAATTGGTTGAATTTTATCTGGAACGTAAATTGAATTGACTTGAATTGGTATGTGCATGGCGCGAGCCAGTATTAGGCGAGGGATAAGGCTAGACCTTATTCCGGTTCTAGTATCGCGTCGTTATGCTGCCGAAATTTTCTAAAATATATTAGAACAATAAAAATATCATTTTTATTGTATAAATCAACTGTATAAAATATTCATGTGTTGAAATAAATATTTTATAGTTAAAAATATAATTTTAGTGTGTATATGAATAAAATAAATATTCATTTACAAATCGGACGATTTGTTTATGTACACCTATTTAAGTGACACTGATTGGAGTAATAAGTTTTACATATCGCCCAACTGCACAAACAATATTCTGTATTTGTTGGTTGAAACCCTACACGGGTATTGGGATGATATTTGACGTACACTAATCCCAATTGTTTAGTTGTATGTCAATCGATTGGTTGACAGACTGTTGTAAGCGATAATTATTTGTATCTAACTCTTATGCAGTTGTGTAATGCACTCTGGATGATGTTTAACTGTGTTTGATTGTTGTTGTATACATGTATTCTATGGAATCCATATAAATAAATTATATGGTAAGTGCCTGATTCCAATTTGGAAAGAACGAATATTTTAAATTAACGAATATTTTAAACGATGAATAATGAATATTTTAAAATAACTAATATTTGAAAATAACTAATATTTTAAAATAATATTCAGTAATGGATCAAAATATGATTTTGATGTTCGATTTGGGATGGACACGAAAATATTTAAATATATGAAGCTTGTTGATTAGATATGCGCCATTTTGACGCGTATGATATTTATATCGATTTTATTCATTTTTACATTGAATATCAAAAAGGAAAATTTTCAAAATCTAACATTTTGAAAATATTATCATTCATATATTATAATTATATGGAATATTCAATTTTGATTTAAAATTGAATATGAAGTTGAAATCATTTTTTAATATGAATTTAAAACGAAATTATAATATAAGATTTAAATGGAAATCGACGAAATATATATATATATAATATATATATATATATATATATTTAATGACCTGATTAGAACGCGCCACGCCGTGGCCATTCGCGAATTTCGACCATTGACTTCGAATTGATATTACGGAAGATCCGACCGTCGGATTCTCCTAAAATTGGAACCGTTGGGTTCGTATCGAAAAGATCTTTCCAACGAATAGAAGAGATTTGAAATCTAACGGTTGGATTTGGAATTATGTCCAAATCAAATTTGGAAAAGGTCGCCGTAAGTGCAGTTCGATGTCCGTTTATGGAAATCGACTGAAAGGGCCTTAATAAAATTATTAAAATATTAATAATTTGTGTAAAATCATAATAAATAGTTTGGAAAGAACTGGGTTGAAAAATTCCACTTTTGTAAAGATAAAATGTATTTTTATCAAAATGAACTAGTTATTAACTAGATTTGAAATATTTTTAAATAAAATAAATTGGATATGTGAATGGTTTTAATATAACTAGAAATTTCCAATGAACTAATTGGAATGAAACTGGAACGGATTTGGAATGGAAATAATCTTCGGAATATTTTGATATTGGATTCCATGATTATACGGATATTGTTATGAAAATTTGGAAGATGTATTTTATATCTTTATTTCCAATACGATATTGGTTGGTTTTAGAATTTGATATTGAATATAAGCCGATATAATTTCTATTCAAAGCCTTGTATTTAATATCAAATTGGATTTTGGGTTTGTCGTGAACGGTACCTTAAATAACATTGTTCTTAAACCTAGTTGAGAAAAGAATAAATCTTTTAATTAAAATTTAGAGAAGTTTTCCAATTAATTAATATTTAATTGGAATTGAATGAAAGAATTGGATTTTTGGGTTTATCATGAATTGTGCTTTAAATAACACTTGTTCTTTAACTCGATTAACAATGAAATGTGGTTTGGAATTTATAAATCTTTTTATTAAGGTTTAATGGAAATTTTCCAAAATAAAATTTTTAGCTTAATAAAATAAATTGGAATGAAATGGATAGGTCATAATCAAAGTGAACTCCTTTGGAGGAAGACTGATAATATATATATGGAATATAAAAGGCTTGGTCGTTATTCCATTTATATTATTAGTCTGATACGGAAATGGATATCGATTATATATATATATCGGTCTGTTTTCCGTGAACATTCCATAATTAATAGAATGTGATTTCGGGTTTATCATGAACTGTGTTTTAAATGACATTAGTTGTTTAACCCAGTTAAAGACAGGGTTACATGTCTAACATTGTATTTCGAACTGTATGGTTGATCTCTGCTAAATATATATCTGTTTGGTTGCGGAGAATTTATTCTCTTGCTTAACACCCTTCTCTAAGACGTACAAGCTTAGAGGTTATATTTCGATAGAAATCAATGGTACGGTGTAGATTGTCGATGCAACATGTTTGTGTTTCCAAAGTTAAATAATCATGAATACTGATTTTTGGGAAGATTAAAACTAAGTTTAGTTTTAATGAATCTTTAATTAGATTGAAAAGAGAATGTGATAATTTAAATTATCACATTTGGGAAATGACCGAGAATGGAGTAGCACCAGTTTTACTCCAAGCGATAGTTAAACATTTAATTAGTTTTGAACGTGAAATGGTAATTAAATTTACCGGTAACACCGTGGTGTTAGATATGGAGTATTACCAGTTTTGCTCCATGAGATGAATAGATTGAGATTGGGAAATTAAACAAATGATTACTTCGGTAAGGTGCGCTAATCCAAACTAGTTTGGATAAACCTTAATTTGGTTTGAATAGATATCCAAAGGAAGATCAAGGAATAAATTTAAAGAATTTATCTTTGATAAAATTAATAGGAACCTTTCCCTAATGATGTGAATATTTAAATAAAAGAATATTCTGGATTGGAATGAGGTGTATATTGTGTTTTTATAGCACTTGTTTATAAAATACGCGAGATATTCGAAAAGGCCGGGTTTATACCCATTCTGAATAACTTATTCGACGATGAAGACGATGGTTGAAGACTGGAATTCTTCACATCATTAGGATGATTACTGATGTCTTGATTGGGATGTACACCCAAGACAAGGTAATAAGTAGTGATTGTCCAGATGTACTTGGAGATCGACCAGATATGCAAGGACCTCACCCTTATATTGGGCATATGGGACGAGGAATAAGGTGCCTCCGGTTTCGTTCAGACCTAGAACGTTCTATTAAATGGATGTGTATATGACATTGGATTTTATTCTGTGTTGATTGATTCCTATTAAATATATATCTGTTTGGTGGTGAAGAATTTATTCTCTTGCTTAACACCCTTCTCTGAGACGTACGTGCTCAGAGGTTATATATCGATAGACATCAGTTGCATGACATGAATTATCAGTATGGCATGTTGAGATGCAAATGAACAAGGCTTCTATTGAAAATTAGAGTCTTGTGGTTAATGATCAAAGCACGGCCTTAAAGGGTATAGCTTTGGGTATATCGTTAATTCGCGAGCCTCACACCTCAGTATGAGTCAAAAACGGGATAAGGGACCCAAGGAGGACATGACGTTTCTTTCTATCTATGTGTAGTGTCATGGTATGGAGCCCAGACATTTATTATATTTTTACCTATGTGGATGATTGATTGCGAGGCGCCTCAGATATATCAGTTACTACGGAGCCGATTGATAGGTCCTATAGGACCGGGAAACGTGTGTTCAGGAATAATTAATTCTCAAATGTAAGGGAGGACCGGCCTTGGAGGATCCAAGGGTCTACTGCGGGAGATCCTCAGGCATTTTCTAGAGTGTCGCATTTGCTAGAGTGTCTCAAAGTCGGCGAGGAGTACATCCCTTACCTCGACTCATGACGGAAATCCAATTGTCAATACGTGACATTTCGGTTTTAGTTGCAAACCTATATGGCAACATAGTAGCATGGGATACTATGCCGTCTATGATTGATACATTTATATTTGAAGCTGATTTTGACATTATATACTTATAGTAACATCAAAATGATTTGTTTTAAACATATCAAGCATGTTTGGCTATTATAAGGCAAAACTCTATCCTCCGGCTTGTGTTGCATTGTGTGATGGGACCTGAGTCTTATAATAGCTTCATTTTTTCAAACAGCATTGCGATGTTTGTTTTATGCACTGGTATTCTTGGGAGAAAACCCGTTCCGTGTTATAAAGCGTGGTCCCTTGATTTACTCTATTTTAAAGTAAAACTTTATTAACTTTTTTAGTACTCACACAAGTCACATAACTGACCTGGAGTTTATTGTTTTAAACTATACTCTGGGTGCCCCTATTTTCCACACGGGCAACTAGTAGTTTCGGTTTTGCAGATATTATATTCACAGGATTCTGGATTTACAGTTGGAGCCATATACGTAAAGCTCTGTATTCGTGTATCTCTTACATTTGTGTTATGGATTATTATTCCGCTGCATTGTAATTTTGGATCTCTGATATTTATCAACTATATACTGTTTATTCATACTCTGTTGTATTCTTGTACTTTGATGTAAATTGTTGTAACAACAATGAAATATTCTTCTATTTGTGTTCTAATTGTCGTGTTGTCAACTCAATCTGGGCTTTCCCGTAAGGGCGAGTTTAGGTCGTTTCATTGTGGTACCAGAGCTTTGGTTTACAGAGCTCGAGAACAAGACACATTAGAACCGAACGAAAGAATTCATCAATGATAGGATTAGTAATATCCAATGAGAATGACTCGTTAGAGATGGGTTCAGTGGTATCCTAGAATGAGTTGAAAGAGTGTTATTTTTAAAATAAAAATGAAAACAATTTTAAATTTGAAAATTAAATCTAATAATACGTATTTGACTATTTTATTTTATATTGAATTTGGACAAAAAGTATATGAAGATTTTGAATATACGCATAATTAATGTGTATTGGAAGCCTCAAATATACTGGATAGATATAGAATCACACTCTAGTAGCCCGGAGATCATTCTGATGATTGAGTACTCATCATCAGAGTTTATGTTCGAGTTTCAAAAGTGGGATATCTTTTTATTTCCAATTGACTGGTGTGAGAACCAAAACTAGATACACTACAAGAAAAATACTTTTTAATAGTGTTTAAAAAACAGCATGAAAGGATACAATGGCGTTTTTATAAACGTTGTATATCAACATGTTGTAATATGTCAGGAGTCTATAATAGCAACAAAATACTCGCTATAAAAAATATGTTACTTATATCGTTGCAGAACTGCTATTGAATGGACGATTTGTAACATACAAATTCCTATCTATTGCGTTTGTTGCTTGCTATAAAAAAATTACATAGAGTTGTGGTTTATGCTACTAAAATTTATAATGTCATTTAATTGCTATTTATAGCAACTGTAAACGTTGTATATAAACTTTACTTGATTATTATAGCAACTACAAACACTATAGAAATTTCATAACCTGATTATTATAACAAATATAAACGCTATAGAAAGTTTAATATCGTATTTTATAGCAATATTTACTTGCCATAAAAGCTGTTTAATCATTGCAAAATATTTTTATTGCACTAGCATAATGCTATAGTTTGTAAAGCCATTATTAAAAGTATTTCAGGCACAATATTAAACATATAAATATTTATGATAAAAAATATGTCATACAAGGTTCGAAGCATATAAATATATGTGATCAAAAGAAACGATTCTTACAATCATTGCTGACCAAAACAATACATACTTCCATACAACCGTAGCTAACCAAAACGATACATAGTAAAAGTAAAGATGCGTGAACATCGACGCAAAATACATTTGAACGAGAATGAGTGTGATACCATATTTTTTTCATGTCTTTCACCTTAGCGTAAACCAAAAGCATCATATAGCACCTATCAAAAAAAAACATGTCTATTAGTCATAAAATGTAAACATAAACTATCATGAATAGTAAAATATGGAGGAAAGTAATTGCGGTAAACAACGAAAATACTCAAAAGTGGTGGCTAATATATGTATGTTGCATAAGCAATTTGATGTTCTGCTAGATGTGCATATGTATTCAACAATTACGTGTCTATTGTTATAAGCTTATTAATTTTTATAAAACTTAACTGAATTTTGTAAACTTATTTAACTCAAGAAAAAAGTTGTTTATTTAATTATTTTAAAACTTAATTAACTTAGTTACTTATTTTGAACTTAGTTACTTTATTATTATTATTAGTATTATAAATTTTGTTAACTTTATAAACTTAATTAATTTTTATAACTTAGTTAACTTAGTTAATTTTAATAAAAAATTAGATGATTTTTATTACACTGAAGTCAACTTTTATAACAATTTAACAAAGATTTCAAAGTAGAGAACATGTAATATTCATAATTATATTATTATTGTAAATATTTATAATATTAGCTTATAATTTTTTTATTATTATTGTATTACCATTATTATTAAATTATACAATTATATCATATTATATTATAGTATTATTTATCAATTTTTATAACTTGGTTAATTTTTATAAAAAAATAGATGATTTTTATTAAACTTAGTCAACTTTTATAACAATTTAACAAAGATTTCAAAATATAGAACATGTAATATTCATAATAATATTACTATATTATTAATTAAATATTTATGATATTAGTTTATAAATTTATTATTATTATTGTATTGATATTATTATTATATCATATTATTATATTATTATACATTTAATTTTATATACCTTTAGTTAAATTTTGTAAATCTCAATTAACTTAGTTATTTATAAAATAAGTCTATAAATTTATTATTATTATTATATTACTATTAGTTTTATCATATTATATTACATTACATTATTATTTATTAATTTTTATATATCATTAGTTAAATTTTATAAACTCAATTAACTTAGTTAAATTTTATATACCTATAGTTAAATTTCACAAAACTGACTTAACTTAATTAAATATTTATAAAATTAGTTTATAAATTTATTGTTATTATATTAAAACTATTATATTATTACTGTTATTTATTAATTTTTATATACCTTTGGTCAAATTTTATAAAGCTCAATTAAATTAGTTAGATATTTATATAATGAGTATATTGGATTAGATCGAACAAGTGTATATATAATACAAATGAATTAGCATGGTTACCTTTTTTAGGTAAAATAGGTAACAAAATAAAAGGTCGGTAAATAAATAAAAATTGTAAAATAAAATATATATTCCATTTAGGAATAATGAGAGCTGTTGGTGTCTGAATGTGAGCCGTTTCACAAATTGAATAAATGACAATAGTATGATGGGAATACTGGAGTAATATACATAAGTTGAAGTAATTCAAGAAATTATATATTAATATAAAAGGAGTTAAGGTTAGTAATGGAAATCTAACAATGTTTGGTGGTACATATTATCAACCTCAATCAGACCGACAATGTTATGGCTACATAATAAGGAGAAAGGTAATTACCTTTAAAGTAGCTGCAACTATCCATCCAACAACTGCGGTCATCATCCGCTCACACGGTGCTCAACCCACTTGCGCAGTAGGTTATTGTTGTAGTTAATCTTCAGAAATATAGTAAGAACTAGCAGTATTGTTAATTATGTCTTCAATGTAGTTCGTAGATTCTTTGATAAGTATGTGTACTCACCCGAGGAAGCCAGCTTTATTGGGGTTAATTTTGAAACACCGATCATACTATCAACAGCTTTAGAATTTAGCTACAAAAAAGATCAAATCCAAAAATAGAAAATTAGCAAATCATGCAGACAACGATAGTTAAGAATGATAACATTTACGCAAGAAATGACATGGCTTAAGAATAAAATGTGTACACAGATTCCTATAAGCATTAGGTTGTCCTACTTTTTTACTACATTCATATCAAGCTAAATTATTGAAATAATATTGGACATCTTTATCAGATAAAATTATATATATACAAATAGCTGAAGGAACAAAGCCTACATTTTCATGTTGTTTCGATGATGAGTATAGTTTGGCAAATGGTCCTAAATGCATCTAATCCCATGTCTCTGTTGACAAAAATATACATCAAACCTGTAAAGATAATATGTCACACCATTTCCAAAGGGCATGTACAAAAGATGTTGCATCAAAATAGAGGCTAAAACATGAATTGCACTTAAAGTGGAAGGGTAAAATGCACTGAAATACTTTTTTGCAAGAAATATGCCTTTGCCACTACTCTACGCAACTGAAGATGAATAGAGATGAGAAGATGAAAGATAAAGAGTGAACTATGCTTAGAATATAATTTAAGAACTAACATGGTAAGAATGTTGTATTGTATTAGATGGAGCTGGGTCTGGATTGAGTAAGTGAGCCGAGTGCATAGAGCTACATCTAAACTACAACTAAACGAATCTATGCCAGCAAGAGAGTTATGCAAAACAAATCTAAAATGTAAGGGACTAAGTTGGTCAAACACTATGGATTGAAGAAATATTATGACAGAACTCAAGTACACTGGGCATATGAACTAAACTACAGAAATGTTCGACCGACAGATTTTGAACTTCAAAATTGGACAAAATCAACTGCTGCCTCTGAAGCTAAACCATGGACAAAGCTATAGACTAAAATGCACAAAAGCAGTTGCACCCAAGATTCATTGAGCACCTATAACTGACGCAGAAGTTGAAAATGAATCATTTAGAAGCCATGACGAACCCTTAAAATATAATTATTCTAGCCAATTGTTTTAACTGTTACCGACATATGAGTTACCACCAAGTACTTATCATGATATGAATCGACATGCAAAGGAACAAATTCATCGACTCTAACAAATAATGACACAATAGTTCTATTTCCATTCACATAAGAGACTGAAATTACCTTTGTTTTTCTGCAATATGCACAAGTATCATGCCTAGGATCTAGTCTCCTTGCACTGCTTGGGGCTTCGTTGCCTCTTTGCCTGCTCGCTGTAAACAGTTAAACATATGTATTTCTAGATGCTTAAACTTGACATTATGTAACAGTAACAAGTTGACAAGCCTGGTAAGACAGAAGAAACTCAAGACCCAGTACTACATATCTCTATCAATTTTCTAAGTACTACATCATAGCCAAACATGCAGCCAACAGACTACATCGTCATTTTTTTTTACAGGAATTGTGTATATATATTTTTATCACTTTATCAAGAAAAATTTATAGTTAAACTACATCGTCTTTTTTACAGCTATTGTTTATCACTTTGAATTTATTTTTATTTTACACAAATTACACAGTGAAGCAAGGGCTTTATCCTAGTACATGACAAAAATGAATGCTACCACATTTCAATCTCTAGGACAACATGCCAGTTCTAATAAAAATAATGCAACACTCTCTTCTTCAGAACAAACATAATAATCATGGAAATATTGCACGCAATCTACACACATACTCCGTAATGTAAACAGATCACTAACTACCATTAATTGTTATTAGTAGTAGTAATAGTAGCATCATAATTTTTAGGTCAGGGAGCGTGCACCTAAATTTCATACAAGGAAAAGTGTATTGCGGATCATCCATATAAAAGAATATAGGTATCCTTGTGATTCATCAAATAAAGCAGTAGTATCTTTTGCCATGCTTTGCCATTCCCTAGCAAATCTTGATTTTGCAAATTTATACATGCCATTTCGGAAATGCTATAGGGATGTACCATTCATCAAATAGGTACATGTTTACTATTTTCTTGGGTTTGGATGATTTTATGAGCTGATTGGTGTTTTCTTTTTCTTTTTGGATGATGAGGGCCCCACGTGGCTAGTTGTGGTTTTAAATATCTCCCCGTACAAAGGAGGTTACGACGAAATTTTTCAAAAATTTAGGGTGTTAGCCAAATTTTCGAAGAATTTGGAAATTCTTAGAAACTGAAAATTTGAAGAATGGATGCTAGAAAGAAAGTTGAGTTGGTTAGTTAAACAACTTTAATCTCCGTTCCTTTTCGAGGACGAAAAGATTTTAAGTGGGGGAGATTATAAAAACCCGGATTTTCATTACCAATTTAAAATTTTTGTTTTAGTAATTTTAATGGATTTTGAATATTTAAATGATTTATTTTAAATAATAACGACTAAAAATTTATTTTAAACGAAGTTAGAATGTATAAATTTATATTAATTATAAATCAAGCCTGAAATGGCACGGCAGTATGAAAATTCGATTTCATATTTCAATTGAATATACAGGATTCAAAATAGTGAATATTAGGCTCACATCCCTATTTTGAAACTAAATTAGGCTCACATACGGTCATAAACTTAATATAAATTAGGTCCCTGTTTTCAAAACTTATAAAATAATAATTAAAAAAATAAAAAAAATCGTAAATTAGTAATAAAATATATTATGCATTATACAAAAAATTCAGTTAAAAAAACAACAAAAATAATGTCAGAAAGAAGAAAACAGCAAAAAAACAGAAAAAAACTGCAGTTAAATGCATAATATTATGCACGTTTTTGATTTTATTACATGCATATGTGCAATTATTGCAGTTCTTCCAGCGCATAGATTTAAGTTAATATTTCAATTCATTTTTATTTGCACCCAAATGTGCAAATTTCTCAGAAAACATGTACACATGTGTGCAACATTTTTATAGGATAACACACTAGCTAAAAGTAGGGACCTAATTTATATAAAAAAAAAGTTTTGAAAATTTTAAACCTGCCTCCTTTTTTATTACTTCCGCCTTTTTTATTTTTATTTTAAAAATGTGCTTTCGTTCATAAAAAAAAATTTCTAAAATCTGGAAATAATGTCAGGATTGTATGGAAATCAAAAAAAAAAAAAAAAGTTGTATACATTTATGCAATTATTACTGATAATTGCATATATGTATGCAACTTTTCCGTAACCTGTGTTCGGATCAAAATCTGAAAATAAACTTGCACAAATGTGTGCAAGTATTTGAAATATTTGCACACATATATGCATGTATTTGCATGAAGAAAAATCAACGAAGATGAATGTAGTGAAAAATAAGCACGGATGTATGCAGGAAAATGATATATGTGCATACTATTATGCATTTAACTGGAAATTTCGTTTTTTTTCTGTTTTTTTTATTTTTGACGCCTTGTTTGATGATTTTTTGTTCTGATTTTTTTAGCGTTTACATGTTTTATTTAAATTCGAATTTACATGATTTTTTTATATTTTTTTTATATTTTTTTGATGAATTTTCAGAAAATAGGGACCTAATTTACAATAAGTTTATGACCGGATTTTTTTTCTATTTTGAAACTATAACAGGGACCTGTAGAAAACGCACCCTTCAAAATAAACCGGATTTCAGTAAAACTAGAAATATTTGAATCTGTTTGAAAATATCTTTCCAACAAATGTGAAAAATGCAGATTTCATAATAGGGATAAAAAGCTATGTCAAGTTTAAAATTCAGAATAGTCGCTATGAAATTTATATATATTTTATATAATATATAGCCCTTCAAAATAGCGATTCTGTAAACGACCTCCGTTTTCGACGAGACCACTTTTGTTTGATCTGGAATGTCAAATTATTGCTAGAGTCCAATTCTTATAATTTTTGGGATCAATATGTGAGCGTGGCAAAAGAAAACGTATTTGCTAATTTCAGTTTGAATTTAACCAACTGGAAAGTGACTGTTTTTCAAACGGTCTCCAAATTCGACGAAATTAGCTTTGTTAGGACCGTATCGTCAAAACATAGCTAGATTTATTTTTTTGGAAATTTTGGAGTCAGTATGTGGCCTTGGTAAATTAAAATGTATGTTGAATTCAATTTTGAACATTATATTAATCTATATTTTAATTTTGACAAAAACTGATCGAAACACTCGAATTGGCTTACCGACGTATCCCATTGTGTTTGGAATGGGGGCAATTAGTTAGGGGCGACAATCGTTGGGTTCGGTTTGGAGTTTAAATCAAAAAGTTACTTTTTGGAATTCAAAATAATAATATAAATTATTAAATAAAGGTCAACCCTTTTATTCTCTTCAACCCCCCATCGTTCAGAAAAAATCGAATTAGAAAAAGAAGAAAAAACCGTTCCCTCTCAGATCGAGCCGCCGCTCTCCTCCCCCACCTCCGCCTGCGCGCGCCTCCAGCGACGCCGCCGCCATCTCCAACGACCCCCACTCGTGCCTCTCTCTCCCCTCACTCCCCCTCCCTCCCCTCTCGCCCTCTCTCCTATAAATCCCCAAATCAATTTAAAACCCGTCGCCACCACCCTGAACCCACCACCAGACCACGACTGTGAGCCTCCACCGCCCTCCAACACCCCCTCGCGCCTCCTCCCGCCACCTCAGGCTCTTGTAAGTTTTTTTATTTTGTTTATTTATTTTTATTTATCTAAGGTGATTAGTTTTAAAAGATAAAAATCGGTTTATTTATATTATAGCATTGCTAAAATAAATTGGGATTATTCATATATGGTTATGGAATAAAAATTCAATTTTTATATATGTAGTAACGAAATAAAATTTTGATTTTTATTTATATGATAGCATAATAAAAATATGATTTTTATTATATGAATAGCATAATAAAAATATTATTTTTATTATATGAATAGCTTAATAAAAATATGATTTTTATTGTATGCATAGATTTATAAAAATATGATATTTGTAATATATGTAGCGAGATAAAAATGTGATTTTTAACATATATGTAGCGGTGTAAAAATGTGATTTTTAACATATATGTAGCGGTGTAAAAAATTGATTTTTAACATATATGTAGTGTTGTAAAAATGTGATTTTTAACATATATGTAGCGGTGTAAAGATATGATTTTTTATTATGTAAAGATATGATTTTTATTACATAAGTCGCGTTGTAAAAATATGATTTTTATTACATAAGTAGCATTGTAAAAATATGATGTTTATTACATAAATAGCGTTGTAAAAATATGATTTTTTTATATGTAGTAGCATTATAAAAACATGATTTATATATATATATATGTATATATATATATATAGTAGCAATATAAAAAGGTGATTTTTATGCAAATAGAACAATAATGAAAATGTGATTGTATCCATATAGCATTAAAATAAAAATGTGATTTTTAATATAAAAATCGTGTGAAACAGAATGCGATGGAACCGACTGGAATCAAATCCAAATCCAAACTATTCAGAAATAAAGAATGGAGGAGTGGAAACCAAAGGTGAGAACATTATTTTCACTCAACTTTTAATTAAGTTGGTATATTATAGGATGCAGACGGTTCTTAGTAGCACCCGACACCTTTGATTGAAACCATGGTTGTTTGGTTGTTTGTTTTGATTGATAAATTGGTTGGATTTGATTTGGGATGTAAATTGAATTGACTGGAATTGGAATGTGTATTAAGCGAGCCAGTATTAGGCGAGGGATAAGGCTAGACCTTATTCCGGTTCTAGAATCGCGCCGTTATGCTGCAGAAATTTTCTGAAATATGTTAGAATAATAAAAATATCATTTTTATTGTATAAATGAACTGTATAAAATATTCAAGTGTTGAAATAAATATTTTATAGTTAAAAATATAATTTTAGCGTGTATATGAATAAAATAAATATTCATTTACAAATCGGACGATTTGTTTATGTACACCAATTTAACTGACATTGATTAGAGTGATAAATTTTACACATCGCCCAACTGCACAAACAATATTTAGAATTTGTTGGTAGAAACCCCACATCGGTATTGGGATGATATTTGACGTACACTAATCCTAATTGTTTAGTTTATGTCAATCGATTAGTTGACAGACTTTTGTAAGAGTTAATTATTTACATTTAACACTTATGCAGTTCTGTAATGCACTCTGGATGATGTTTGACTATGTTTGATTGTTGTTGTATACATGTGTTGTATGAAATCCATATAAATAAATTATGTGGTAATTGACTGTTCCTGATTCCAATTTGGAAAGAACAAACATTTTAAATTAACAAATATTTTAAATGACGAATAATGAATATTTTAAAATAACTAATATTTTAAAATAATATTTTGTAATGGATCAAAATATGATTTTGATGTCCGATTTGGGATGGACACGAATGATATCTATATCGATTTTATTCATTTTTATATTGAATATCAAAAAAGAAATTATTTCAAAATCGGACATTTTAAAAATATTATCATCTATATATTATAATGATATGGATTATTCGATTTTAATTTAAAATTAAATATGAAGTCGAAATCGTTTTTTATAAAGTACAATTTAAATGGAGATCAAACGAAATATATATATAATATATATTTAATGGCCTGAATAGAACGCGTCGTGCCGTGGCCGTTCGCGAATTTCGACCATTGACTTCGAATTGATATTACGGACGATCCGACCGTTGGATTCTCCTAAAACTGGAACCGTTGGGTTCATATCGAGAAGAGCTTTCCAACATATATATGAGATTTGAAATCTAATGACTGGATTTGGAGTTATGTCCAAATCAAATTTGGAAAAGGTCGTTGTAAGTGCAGTTCGTTGACCGTATATGGAAATCGACTGAAAGGGCCTTAATAAAATTATTAAAAATATTAATAATTTGTGTAAAATCATAATAAATGGTTTGGAAAGAATTGGGATGAAAAATTCCATGTATATAAAGATAAAAATATTGTTTTATCAAAATGAACTAGTTATTAAGTACATTTGAAATCCAATAATTTTTAAATAAAATAAATTGGATATGTGAATGGTTTTAATATAACCAGAAATTTCCAATGAACATATTGGAATGGATTTGTAATGGAAATAATCTTCAGAATATTTCGATATTGGATTCCGTAATTATGCGGATATTGTAATGGAAATTTGGAAGATGTATTTTATATCGTTATTTCCAATACGATGTTTGTTGGTTTCAGAATTTGATACTAAATATAAGCCGATATAATTTCTATTCAGAGCCTTGTATTTAATATCAAATTGGATTTTGGGTTTGTCGTGAATAGTGCCTTATATAACACTATTCTTAAACCAAGTTGAGAAAAGAATAAATCTTTTAATTAAGATTTGGAGAAGTTTTCCAATTAATTAATATTTAATTGGAATTGAATAAAAGATTTGGATTTTTGGGTTTATCGTGAATGGTGTTTTAAATAACACTTGTTCTTTAACCCGATTAACAAGGAAATGTGATTTGGAGTTTATAAGTCTTTTTATTAAGGTTTAATGGAAATTTTCCAAAGTAAAATTTCCCAATTTAATAAAATAAATTGGAATGGAATGGAATTCAATTGGGTAATAATCGAAGTGAACTTCTGTAGAGGAAGACTGGTAATATATATACGGAATTTAAAAGGCTTGGCCGTTATTACATTTATATTATTAGTCGGATACGGAAATGGATATCGATTATATATATATATATCGATATGTTTTCCATGAAGATTCCATAATTAATGGAATGTGATTTTGGGTTTATCGTGAACTATGTTTTAAATGACATTAGTTCTTTAAACCTAGTTAACAACAGGATTACATGTCTAACATTGTACTTCGAACTGTATAGTTGATCTCTGCTAAATATATATCTGTTTGGTAAAGGAAAATTTGTTCTCTTGCTTAACACCCTTCTCTAAGACGTACGAGCTTAGAGGTTATATATCGGTAAAAATCAATAGTACGGTGTAGATTGTCGATGCGGCACGTTTGTATTTCCAAAGTTAAATAATCATTAATATTGATTTTTAGGAAGATTAAAACTAAGCGGATTTTTAATGAATCTTTGATTAGATTGAAAAGAGAATGTGATAATTTAAATTATCAAATTCGGGAAATGACCGAGAATGGAGTAGCACTAGTTTTACTCCAAGCGATAGTTAAATCTTTAATTAGATTTGAACGTGAAATGGTAATCAAATTTACCTGTAACACCATGGTGTTAGATATGGAGTATTACCAGTTTTGCTCCATAGGATGAATAAATTGGGATTGGGAAATTAAACAAATGATTACTTCGGTAAGGTGCGCTGATCCCGACTAGTTTGGATAAACCTTAATTTGGTTTGAATAGATATCCAAAGGAAGATTAAAGAATAAATTTAAAGAAATTATCTTTGATAAAATTTATGGGAACCTTTCCCTATTGATGTGAATATTTAAATAAAAGAATAATCTAGATTGGAATGAGGCGTATGTTGTGTTTATATAGCACTTATTTATAAAATACGCGAGTTATTCGGAAAGGCCGGGTTTATACCCATTCTGAATAACTGATTCGACGATAAGTCGACGATGAAGACGGTGGTTGAAGACCGGAGTCCTTCACATCATTTGGATGATTACTTATGTATTGATTGGGCTATACACCCAAGACAAGGTAACAAGTGGTGATCGTCCAGACGTACTTGGAGATCGATCGGATATGCGAGGACCTCTCTCCTGTATTAGACATATTGGATTAGGAATAAGGTGCCTCTGGATCCGTTCATACCCAGAACGAACTATTAAATGGATGTGTGTCTGACATTGGATTTTATTCTGTGTTGATTGATCCCTATTAAATATATATTTGTTTGGTGGCGGAGAATTTATTCTCTTGATTAACCCCCTTCTCTGAGACGTACGAGCTCAGAGGTTATATATCGATAGACATCAGTTGCATGACGTGAATTATCAGTGTGGCATGCTGAGATGCAAATGATCAGGGCTTCTATTGAAAATCAGGGTCATGTGGTTAATGATCAAAGCACGGCCTTAAAGGGCATAGCTTTGTGTATAGCATTAATTCGCGAGCCTCACACCTCGGCATGAGTCAAAAATGGGATAAGGGACCCAAGGAGGAAATGACGTTTATTTTTCTAGCTATGAGTAGTGTCATGGTATGGATCCTAGACATTTATTATATTTTTACCTATGTGGATGATTGATTACGAGGCGCCTTGACTATATCGGTTACTACGAAGCCGATGGATAGCTCCTATAAGACCGGGAAACATGTGTTCAGGAATAATTAATCCTCAAATGTAAGGGAGGACTGACCTTGGAGGATCCAAGGGTCTACTGCGGGAGATCCTGGGTCATTTGCCAGAGTGTCTCGAAGCCGGCGAGGAATACATCCCTTGCCTCGACTCATGATGGAAATCCAATTTCTAATACGTGACATTTCAGTTTTAGTTGTAAACCTATATAGCAACACAGTAGCATAGGATACCATGTCGTCTATGATTGATACATTTATATTTGAAGTTGATTTTGACATTATATACTTATAGTAATATTAAAATGATTCGTTTTAAATGTACCAAGCATGTTTGGCTATTATAAGGTAAAACTCTACCCTCCGGCTTACGTTGCATTGTGTGATGGGACCTGGGTCTTATAATAGCTTCATTTTTTTCAAAAAGCATTGTGTTGTTTGTTTTATGCACTGGAATTCTTGGAAGAAGACCCATTCCGTGTTATACGGCATGGTCCCTTTATTTTCTCTATTTTAAAGTAAAACTTTAATAACTGTTTTGGTTCTCACACCAGCCACATGATTGACCTGGAGTTTACTATTTCAACCTAAAATCTAGGTGCCCCTATTTTCCACATGGGCAGCTAGTAGTTTTGGCTTTGCAGATATTATATTCACAGGATCCTGGATTTAGAGGTGGAGCCATATATGGAAAGCTCTGTATCCGTGTATCTCTTACAGTTGTGTTATGGATTATTTTTCCATTGCATTGTAATTTTGAATCTCTGATATTTATCAACTGTATATTTTTTATTCATACTCTGATGTAAATTGTTGTAACAACAATGAAATGTTTTTCTGTTTGTGTTCTAATTGTCGTGTTCTCAACTCAATCCGGGCTTTCCTGTAAGGGCGAGTTTGGGTCATTTCAAAAAACCTACCTAAAATTTATACACATGGCAGGTCAAAACGCAACAACCCTAAATGAGACCTAAATTGTTTATACACACTTCATTCGAAAAAGGGATTTCAGTTGACAAAAATAATAATTATGCAGACTATTTCACCGACCATGAAAAGAAATTGCACTATAACGTAGGCCGAATACATGAAATATGCATCTACCTATATGCCTAAGGAGAAGACATTGTTTCTATCCTTTTCTTCTTCCTCTATAAATACACGCGTGTGCCCTGTTGCATTTTCCACAAAAATAAAGGCATATGCCTCATTCAATTCTTACAAAAATGAATATTTGAACTTCATTTCTTCCCAACTGAAATCATGCAACCAAAAACCCTCTCTTCCACATAAAAAAGAGAGGTGCTGAAGCGTAAGCAGGAGGCCAAGTGGCAGAAGACCGAAGCTCCGAATGTGCTTGGCGGAGAGGGAACGAGGTGAACTTCGAAAGCAAGGAAGAGATACGAGTATTGTGTGAAGGTGTGTGATGTATTGAAATGAAGAACATGCGGTCGATAATTAATAGAAGTATTTTATTTTAACATGTAAAGTGGTGGGGAAGAGCTATGAAGGGGAGTTTGCGGTGGTAGACAAATTATGAAGTGGGGTTGATACCTGATGACATGCGAACTGGGGACAGAGAGGGAACAGGAGCAGTGAAGGCAAAGCAAGAAGTATGGCATGCGCGAGAAACGCTGTGGAGAATGGGAAAAGATGGGTTCAAATGGAACCAAACGGTGAGAAGAAAAGAAGAAAAAGAAAAAAGTATGGGGAGGCACTGGAAAACGTGGGAATGGCGGCAAAGTGGCGGAGGAAGTCGGGGTGAGTTGGATGATGGGGTCGGTAATGGTGATGGGTGAATGTAATGGTGTGCGTGGAACTTGCATGGAATGCCGTAGGAGCACGACTGTAACCAAGATAGAAGGAGAATGGGACGTCGGCGTAAGGGAAAGAAAGTGGAAGCATTGTGTGTGGAGTTTGTTGCTAAAGTGGGTTTGTTTGCATGAAGGGTTTTACTGAAGTGATTTTAGGTAGAAGAAGAAGAGAAAAAAGGGGAGAAGCAGACTGAAGTATTTTGGGCCTTGGGCCTTATATATATAAGAATGGGAGGAAGGAGTTTGAAAGTTGGTAGGGGAGCTTTTGGACAAGCTTTGAGAATAATGACGGGAAAAAGAAATATAATACTGCTTAAATCTGATGTGAGGGCAATCAAGGTTTAAAAAGGTATTAAAATTAATTTCAAATTTAAATTAAAATAATTTAATAGTTATAACTCATTCAAATGTATTTTGAATCAAAC
The DNA here is from genome assembly GCA_030737875.1 of Allium sativum. Taxonomy (NCBI): domain Eukaryota; kingdom Viridiplantae; phylum Streptophyta; class Magnoliopsida; order Asparagales; family Amaryllidaceae; genus Allium; species Allium sativum. The sequence continues at coordinate 919,655,095 of CM060920.1, forward strand.
GAAATGAGGAGCACTGAAATCACATAGATGCAGGCTATGTAGTTGAGCTGTTTGGTGTGAAATGGGTAGTAACTGGAATATCGTATAATTTTAAATGCTATTTTAAAATTATATGAAACAATGCGAACCATCAATCGAATATAAAGATGAGTTAATTCTCACGCTGTCTGGAATTCTATGATGCGTTAAACTCATATAAAATATAACTTATCATTGATAAAATTGGATGGTTGGATGCATATTGGTTTTTTGTTGTTTGATTGGTTGACGTTATTTATATTTCATCATTTAAAAATAGTAGATTATTGAAATTCATTTCATATATTATTATCAAATATTATAACGAACTGTGATGCAGGGAAGAACAGGTTGGACGAATCGAACCGGATTCCTCAAATAAACTGTGTGTATTCGTTGTTCATATTATTCATATATATTAATTGTTTACCCCCAAATGATATTAAAACTTGTTTGGATGTTAATGATTGAATGATGTAAGTCTTTTTGACCAATCGATAGTATTGGTTAAGTGGTTAGCAGTAACGGCCTAAAATCTATCGGTTAATGACATCATTTTGCCGTTAGGCAAATTTACGAAGTTTTATGTTATAAAATTTATTTTATAACTGGATTGAAGTTTTAAGTTTATTTATATAAGTTAATTAAATTAGAAGGTTATAAATACATTTAAATATTTATAATCAAAAGAATTTATTAAACGTTTTATATAATGAACTCTTATGTCGTTATTGAGTTTTAAGAACATAAAATTAGAACTAACCTATGGATTAACAAAACTGAATAACTGTTTTTATAAAATAACTAAACGATGTTTTTAAAATTAATTAAGTTATTTATTAATTTATGAGGGAAAGATGAATGGAAATCAGTTAACAGTTTAACTGATCTTACGGTTAACAAATTCGACTGTTTAAATTAAAATTGATGATTGGTTTAAATTGATTTAAATTAATCTAACTAACAGTTTTCTGAATATTCGTTAAACCTAACGAATATTTTCCAAAGTTATTTAGTCTTTGACTAACTATATTTTACAGTAACTATCGAATTGTTTATTGTTAATAAAGTTAATTATTATTTAATAATCTCTTAATAATGATTAATTATTCTGTTTCTATTAAGTAATGAAATTAACTATTCTTAGTGTAGTTAATGTTGAAGTTGATTAATAATTCAATTAATAGGAAGTAAAGCGATTACCTTTTAAGTGAAAATTAAATTAACAAGTGACCAAATGGGAATAAGATATGATTAAAGTCTAGTAAGAGTTTATAAAAGGATTTATAATCCAAGTTGATAAACTAAGTTTGTAAATGTGACTTTCAAGCCAATGTAAGAGTTTCGATTAGTTTTTTCTTAATAAATGAAAGGGAATTAGTATGTAAAGTGGGTTTTCAAATAAAAGAAGATGGTTCATAAAACCATAGTAAATGGAAATGTGAATGAAATATAATATTTTGGAATTGCAAATTTTTATTACCTTGAGATAAGAATGTTGTCGATCATGGTTGAGAGGTAATTAAAATACCCCAACTTGAACGGCTTCACTATTATCAAGAGATCGTATTAGTTTGTAATGAAAAAGGATGTTGGAATGATTTATTAAGGAAAGAATTGCAACTCTAAATTGCAAAGAATCTAGAAATAAAAGCTATTGGATCTTTTCCAATAAGATTGGCCAATAAGAGATTTGGTTAATATCTTATTCGAAGAAATAAGTCCATAGTTAGTTTACAGAAAAATACTAGTAAAAGAGTAATATTGATTTCAAAATGGAATTATAATCTTCGTAAGCAAGATTTTGAACCTTATTTGATAAAGTTTGATTAGTAAAACCATATAAAATTATATTATAAAAAGTGTGTCGCTTGATGTTATTTTGGACATAGAAGACTTGTAATTAAAATCAATACCTAATGGTTAAACTTTATATAATGATATTTCCAATGTTAAATGAAATGGAGAGGGGGTTCATAAAATTATGGCGATATTTTCAAATATAATAAAATACGGAAGGGTTTTGAAAATATAAAATGGTGTTTCTAAGATTAAGGAAATAAAAGATGTTTTATGAAATATAGTAATATTTCCTGACAAAGGAAATGAAAAGGGAAGTTTGGTAAATACTTTATTCTAAAGCGAGTATCAGTTAATGTTTCCAAAGTAACAAAAACAAAAGAGTTTTGTAAGATAAGATTTAGAATCTATTTGTGAGAATTAATACAATGGTTTAAATGAAATATTTTATATAAAGGACCAGAGCTACCAATATACTTTGTAGCACTGTTATGATTCAATAGATAAACATCTGACTATCAAATGAATTATTCTATTGGACCTTTTGATATGTTGTTTTGGAGAGACCGGGATGGGAACTAGACCTAAAACCACTTCGAATCAACTTTGCGTTTGCGACTAACTTGTAGGCTATAAAGATGGAGCATTGAAGACCGTTGGTCTTTGTAACACCTCGTAATTTTAAAGAACACTACAATGATAAACTAAAGAATACTTAATTACATATTGGGAATTAAGTAAAACGGACTACGCTATTGCGTTCGTCTCGGAATTCTGCTTGAGATAGACTCCGAGTTTGCGTAAAACAGACATCGTGTTAAGAAGATATTAAGGTTTGAAGTTTGTATACATATAAGCAATATAAATATGAATAAATCAAGTACAGAAAATCAAAATCGAAGATTGGGAAAAAGGGATGGAAATCAGCCCATTAGCGGTCGACCCCATGCCCCATCGGTGTCGACCCATGGGTCGACCCCTACATGGGGGTGTCGACCCCGGGGTCGACCCTAGCCAGATCTGGGGCAAATCCCTCCCCTACACTTGGACATTTTTCTAAACGAGATTCGTTTACTGTAGGCTATAAATAGGACCTCATTTATATTGTTTTATTGACCAAGAACAATGGAGACAACGAGATGCTACCCAACTCAGATTGAACTAGCCTATTCTTCTGCAACAACAACTTATACGTATACAAGAATCTCTGCTACATCATCAACGTTAATTTAACTATTCTTTAGATCCAGTCACTATGAGTTCATGTTATTTTTAGATATAAGCATTTAATATTAATCTTGACATGTTTATAAGTTTGGATCTAAACCTGTGCCTGTTAATAACCTGAATCATAACTAAACAGATCTGCCATTACTTGTACACCTGATCCTCTGTTTAGTTCTAACATGCCTAATCATATTATGGCTATTCTGTCATTATGCCCATTCTGTCACCATATGCCTATTCTGTTGGTATGCCTAATTATGTCACCATATGCCTATCCTGTTAGTATACTTATTTCTGTCATCATATGTCTGTCTTGTTATTATGCCTATTCTTGTTCTTTTCTCTCCCTCTTTCCCCTTCTATTTTTATAGCTTGGCTAACATCGAGCCTAGGCCTATCACTGAAATATGCGAGTGCACGAAATTAGGAATGGTTAGGAATGATAAATTGGGGCATAACTTATATTATAAAACATGATTTGGATTTGGGGCATAAACTATACCTTGATCTAAACTTTTATTTGGGGCATAACTTGTATCGTGAATCAGACTGGGATTCGGGGAACAACCTTGGATAAACATGAAAAATTGTTTAATAATAAATATGTCTAAATTTACAATAAATAGATACTGTAACTGCACTTAGACACGAGGTTACATTACATTTATGGTAGAAGTCTGCCCGGAACTGCCCAACAAATCCAACGTCCACAAGTGGTTAATATAATGTAAGGGGTCGAGTGCGTAATGTAAACGTAATGCTGCTAAGACACGAGGTTAAGTCCGACTTGTGGTAGAAGTCTGCCCGTAACAACCGGCATATCCAACATCCACAAGTGGTAGACTTAAGGCGTGTTCTTGACGAACAGGTTATTTGAGCGTTGCACTTGAGCGAGGAATTTGAGCGTCGTACTGTAGTGAACAGGGAATGTGTTTTTGCTACGAACGGGGTATTTGAGCGGGTTATTTAATTGTTAAATCAATTGTTATGAATTAATTAAATACTTAAGTGCACAAAACTAAATGACTGCATTTCATTGAACAAAGAAAATACAAACAGAAATACAATAATATGATTACATGAACATCCTACTTGTTGGTACCACTTGATTTATCAGATAAGTTTGGTATTCTTTTGTGTGGCGTTTGACTGCAAGCCCTGATATCAACCAGTTTTTGCTAGAACGTCGGGAAGACTAGTGAACATCTCATTCTTGCCAGGTTCCATAACAAATATAAAGCTTTTGCAACATCAAATTCACCTCCTTCTCCAAGACGCTGAATGTGAGTAACCACATTAATTCCATACTAGTACCCGTATTCGGATTATTAGAATGCATGCGAGATTTTTTCATCTGTCTCTCGTGCATTAGGTTAATGAGCACAGTCATCTTGATTTCATTTTCACCCCGTCGTCTTCTAGAACCTTGGGGTGAAGTTAGTTGAGAATGAGGATTCATTGGATTTTGGGTTGAACGAGGATTCGTTGGATTTTGGGTTGAAGGAGGGATTATTGGAGCTTCGTAAATTGGTGCATTCATCGACGATCATTGCAATGGGGATTTGATGGCGAATTCAAATTTTGAACATGATCATTTTGTGTTTCATTCAATGGATTAAAAAATCATCAAAATCCCATGTTCTATCAAACGTGCTTTGTCTTGAAGGTGGCATACTAGTCTTCGATGGTTGTACGGTAGCAGTAGGAGTGTAGGACAATTGACATGTAGCATTAGTCCCGCAAAATAATTGTTGCATCATCTCCATTATTCTAGCAGACATCTCTTATATATCATAACAAACATTCTGAATTCCTAAAAGTAAAAAACAAAATTGTAAGAATCTATCTATAAATAAACGGTAAAAATTAAAGTTCATGAACCTTAACACGATCTTCCCACCATTCGTTGCTTCTAGAAATCATTCCTTTACAAGTATCCCAACCAGCACCAGTCTTGTTCATCAGTGCATCCCATTTCATCCACTCTCTTCGAAGACTATCATATTTATTCTGGATCTTGCTTTCAGCTATCGCTTCGATGTCTGGATAGTTTTATATGGAATTGTTGTACTTTTCTGCAATAGCTTTGTGAACACCCTTTTTGTTGCTGCCACAAGCACTATATGCTTTAACAGCACATTGCAACATAATTTGAGTTGCGGAAAATGGCCGATGATGTGCAGTTTTTCTGTTGGCCATACTGGAAAAATTGAAAAGCAATATTTATCAGAAATAAATAAATAAATAAGGAAAAAAACTATATTGAGTAACGGTGTATAACATAAACAACAAGCTGGAAAAAAAACCTGATTTCTGCTCGAATTTGGTTGGGTGAAGAATAGAAGAGGAGAAGGATTGAGTAGTGTGGAGTGAAGAGTTAGGAGGAGGTTAGTGATATATAGAAGGGGAAGGAGAACATTAGAAATCAAGTCATTGGCGTTCGACACGTCGGACGCCAACAACTTGATTTCTAGCGTTCGAAAATCATCCCTCTTGAACAAATCAAAACTTGTTGGCGTTCGACGCGAACGAAATCCCAAGCATGCCAAATTTGACTACAAACAGGCCCTTAATGTGAGAGGTCTAGCACTTTAGCAGCCATAAATAAAAAAATGATAATAATTTGTTAACCTGATATACTTAACCTGTTTAAATTTGTGCGGGTCATGAACTTGTCAAATTGAGTAGGGGTTAAGTAAACTTTCTTGAATCAATGGGGGTTAAGTTAATCTTGTTAAATCTATGGGGGCGGGTTATATATATAAACCCGATAAACTTAACATGTTTTTATATGTTTGGGTTATGCAACCTTGTTAAACTGTTAGGCATAACCTATCAAGTTCCTAGTAGTGGGGATACAAGCCTAGTGGGAAGCTTGTATCATCTGTTGTGTGGGACTCGTATCAGTCAGTAACCCATCTGGGTATAAAACAAGGAACCCCGAACTAGGACGGAGTATGGGAAAGCTTATTGAGTTGATTGTAAGAGCTTCATCTAAGTAGGAGTGTTGATGGCGCACTCCGTCACACTCACGTGCATGCATAAATCCGCTTGAGTTGGGAATATAAGATGCTGTGACGTTGGTAGATGGTTGTGCATCTCGTTAATAAAGGAGTTGCCACTTTAGGAAGTGATACATCCTACTGTAGGGTCAACACAAGGTATCTATAGGATAATGAGTCGTTCAATTAGGGTAGTAATTAGGGTACATCTAGTATTGGTTGTTTAGGAGCCCATGTTATCATTGGGGGTAATACCTGTCATTTCTGTTGGGCTACCTTTTATTATTGTACGGGATAATATCCATCACTAGAAGTGCACCTAAGTCTACCATTTTATTTTTGTTGGGATCATCTTGTTTCTACTCGTATTGGTGCAGAGAAAAGTACTTGAGAAGCGCAATATATTCTGTTCTGTTTATTCTGTTTATCCCGCTCAGTCTGTTATACCTATCTTATGATACTATTATCTCTCCCATCCAATTTATATGCCTTTCATAATGCTTTTACTTTTTTATATGCTAAAAGTAACAGGACTCACCAGACTTTACGACTGACCCGTTTTGTTTCCTTTTCTTTCTCTTCCTCCCCCCCCAAGGTTCTCAGTGTAGGAATACTCAGAATTGATTAGGATTCTCTCTTTCGTTTTTCTTCGAGCCGCGTATATGTACCGCTTTGATTTCCTGTCTTCTTTGATATGGCTATTTTTGGGTACTATATTGTTAATATATTACTGTACTCTGATGATTTTAGTACAAGATAGAAATTCTAAATTGATGTAATCGGTTTTCTGTATTTTAGACTTATGATGTAATTGGGTTTTAGACCACGATGTTTTCTGTTTAACAAAGTTTTAAATTCTGCTGTTATTTTATATTTTTCTTGTGATGTTTCGGTTTCTGTTTACCTATAACACTTCACAAAACTTAATGCATTCTGATAAAGAGTGACATTAACGAACGTGGGGTGTCACACTTGGTATCAGAGCTAACGGTCACCAGAACAGATAAAAGACTTTGAAAATTGTTTTCAAAAAGGTCTTAAAAGGAAGCATTTTCAAAAGAAAAGTATGTTTTGAAAAACATATTCCGCATAGCTGATGTGCACAAAAAATGCACATTTATATTCACATATTTACTCTTGTTTAGTTTAATAAATGAACATTCTTGGGTATTTTATGTGATCAAACCATGTTTTAAAGATTTTCAAAAATTATCACTTATTTTGGGAAAAAAGGGGGTCACTTGTGCATGTTTTAATTTGTGAAATCTTTTACTCGTTCCTTGTTATTTACTCTCGTAGGAATTTAGGAGCTAAAATGATCCATACACATGAAGAGATGAAGGAAAGCATGCACATACACAAGAGAAGGCAAAGAATTAATACATCTTATGGATAGTGGAGGGCCCATCTTTTAACTAGCCCACTTGCTTCATATTATTGAATGGGACAAAAGGCCTCATGCATTCTACATGACATATTAGTGGCTAAGATCAATTAGAAGCTTCATGAAGGGCCATTTTGGGGAATTCCCAAGAAAAGTGATTAGGGTTTTAGGGTTTTAGATCATGTATATATACCCCTTTGTTTCATGTATTTGGTATCTCCTTTTTAGCATATGAAAGTGTAAGTGATCAAATAAATAAAAATGGCTTCCAAGCCTATCTCTTTTATGTCTATCTTATGTCTCTTTTAACTTCTATGCTTTACTTTTATGTTCATAGTTTAGATTTACTTTCATGTTCTTAGTTTAGTTTTCTTCTTGTTCTACTTAGTTTTTCTTTTATTTTGCTTAATTTTGTAATGTTAAAACTTACATGTGTTGATATGACAACACATATGAGTGGCTAATCCCTTGATTTAGGGGTAATGATGCTCTCTAACTTTGTGTTAGTTCAACAAGTGTATGATTTGTGATCTTTAATATGTGCTTAATGTTAGTGAATATGGATGTAAGTTTATACAAATGGGTTTGATTGGTCATGTTGCATTTGCAAATGATCTATTCTTATTCAATATAAACACAAGTTACATCCATATTTGCTAAGTGATTATTGATTTTGAAATAAAAGTATGAACAAAATCTGATGGTCTATAGTTCTAGCCAATAGTTCATAGACCATACTTAGAATAGTTTTGCTTTAGTTTCATTTTCATGAGAACCATAAATGGTCTAAATATTGCATTTATATCACTTGTTGAGATCATACATTGTATGTTTGACAACTTACATAAAGGTGAGAGTGGATTTACCTCTAAATTACTCTCTAATTTCATATTTAGCTCTCAACTTAGTTTCTAGTTTCATAGTTTTTATTAGAACAATTCAAAGTTTGGTTTAATTCGATTGAATAAAATTGAAATCACTTCTTCCCCTGTGGATCGACTCGCACTCACTACGTATTACAATACTACGCCGTGCACTTGCGGTTATTTCGTGCGACGGTTTTCTAATTTAATAGAAATTCCGTTGTAGCGAACAAGATTTTGGCGCCGTTGCCGGGGAGAGATTTTAATTTTAGTTCTATTCTTCGGATTAGTTTTCTATCTAGTTTGTTGTTCTCTTAAAAAAAAAGTAGTACAATTCTTTTTTATCTCTTGTTTGAATTTCATTTTTGTGTGTTGTTTCCGCTCATTTTAGTATTTTCAGTTTTTCATTAAAAAAAAATTGTGTGCATTTAGTGTTCGGTAGTGTTACATTAGTGTTTTTTCTTAGTTTAATTGTGTCTTGTTAGTTTTGCATTGTTCTTCTTTAAAAAAAAAGTGTTGATTCATTTTGTAAGTTGTTGTGTTCATTTAGTTTGGTTCATTTGTGCTTTCTAGCTTGTGATTGTGATCTTGTGTTGTTTTTCTTTGTTTGTTTCTATTTTGTTGTTCATTAAAAAAAATTTAATTAATTAAATTCTAGTCTGTTTTTAGATTGTGCATTTCACGTTTTGTTCTCTGTTGATTTCTGTTTTCAGTTTTCAGTTTGCATTCTGTCTGAGTTGCTCACTGTTTTCATAAGATTTCACTGTTCTCTGTCTTCAATTGATACTCTCTGTTTCATTGACTGTTTTCATTCACAGTAACTTTAAAAAAAAAAGGGTTCATTTCAATCACTGTTATATACACAAAGCTGCATTTCTGTTCAAACTTGCATTTCATTTCAACTTTCTTTGTTACATTGCTTTTCAATTCTGTTAATTCCCCCTCATTACATCTCTTACATTTTGTTCTACCTTGTTTATCACCCAAACAGACCAGTTACATTTCAGTTTGGACCATCCTTCACCATCTTCATTCAAATACTTCAGTCCCCCAGCTACCACTGTAAACTTCCCGCACAGACCATACAACCATAAAACTCACAAAACTCACATTTGCTCATTCTTTTCAACTTCTGTCAATCAAACCATACTCCATTCACCACAGCAGCCCCTCGCCATACTCAAACTCATACCTTCCTGCTTTGCCATATCATACTACATCCATTAACAAACTCCCTCACAACCAAAACTGCTTATACTTCTCCTCTACATCCATTTCATAAAATTCCAGGCAGTCAACAAGCACTACCCCCAAACAACTGCATCCTACACGCGAACTTCCCTTGACCTTCAGACAAGCACCACCTCACTGCAAAAAAAAAAACATTGGTGAACTATAATTCACCAACCAATTCCACTTCTGCCACCACATATTCATACGGCCATTACCCTTCCATTTTACATCCATTGCCACTCCTACTCATCTTAACCCCTAATGTGACTCATGCCCCAAGTCCGACCAACAACTCCTTCTATCAATTAAACCACTCCTTATACCACTCATTTATACAAACTTCACCACTGCAATCCCAACTGCCAACCCTTCACAATCAAACTACAACCACCCAGTCACCTTCGAACAACCCAAACCCATTACCAATCCACTTCTGCACTTCTCTACTCCCCTCTTCAACAACCAAACTACCTTGTTCATCTACCACCATATAACAGCCGAACATTTTCTTCTACTTGCACCTGTTTCTTCATCCTATTCAGACGCTAGCCATCATCCTCTGAGTACATTCCCTCTATCAACTCCTTAGTACTAACCACTCAGTTCAACCAAACTTCATCTGTACACTCAGTTCAACAGAAGCTCAAACCACAAACCCCAACTCACCCTCCTCCTCTTATTGCAAAATCCGCAACCTCCTCACTTCCCTTCATCACAATACATCGCTTCCATAGACACACCGACCTCCTCTTCAATACCACCCCAATTCAATCACCACAACATCGCTTCAAACCACCCACCAACTCTAACCACGCACGCTAAAACTCCTCCAAATCAACTCGCCATTGGCCCCTCTGCAGTGCAATTCAAGACCAAAAGCAAATCCCAAAATCAACGAACCATCCCCTGAAACAAATTCGCACCGCCTCGGCGTTGAATCAAATCCCGAGTTCCTCCACGCCTCCCAATCGTGACCCAGAAATCTCTCACCAACATACATCCCACAGTCATCAAATCGCCCACTCAGCTTTCGATTTCAAAAGCCCCGAATTTTTTTTCTCTTATGAATTTTGTCCCCGATTTCTTTTTTTTCTCTCTGTTTTTCAAAAGAAGTAAGAAACGTGTAGTTCTTTCTGGAAGTTAAACGGTGTATTCGGGTTTGGGTATTTTGACGCGGGCTTGTGGGCTTCCAAATGGGCCTTGGCTTAATGTTGTTTTAGTTTTTAGCTTGGCTTTATTATTAGTTTTTCTTTGTTAACTCTTTCTATTTAAAAAAAAGGAAGAAAAAAAAGAGGAGTCTTCTTGTTTGAGTTTGTTTGTTTATTTGTTTTTATTTTAATTTTCTTTTTCACTCGTCTTGCTTTCATTTTGTTTTCATTTTCTCTAAAAAAAAAGAAAAGAAAAAAAAACACTTCCTTCCCATTTGTTTATATATGGTCTTTCTTTTCAGGTAGTCAAAGCAGATAAAATAAGGAAGTGCTTGCTTTGCTTGGTTGGATTACTTTGCACTGCTTGGCTTGCTTGGATCGCTTTGCTTTGCTTTGCTAACTCGCTTGCTTGCTAAAAAACGCCGCTAATTTTTTTTTTTTTTTTTTTTTTTTTTTTTTTTTTGCTAATAAATTCAGACACTCAGGTATCGTGTTTTAACCCCTTTATTTTATTTGCATTGTTGGTTGCTTGCATTCGCATTTAAAAATCCAAAAATCAAAATTAAATCAATCGTAGTTGCATTGTTAATACACGTTTAATTCCTGTTTTGCATTCATCTCATTTTATTTTATTTTCTTAAGGGCACACCCCAATTCACATAAGGTGGGGAGTTCATTACACTTCCTTAGCCCAGAAAATTGCATATCATCGTAGAATTTGACTAATAATAACGGTTAGACGTTGGACATAAGGGAGTCGCGGGCTCATGGGCTTAATTATATTTTGATTGTTGATTTATTTTGAACGAATTATTTCTTGGTGTCAAGACTACGGTAGAGAAATAACCGCTAATAAATATTACGGTGATTCGTAAATATTATTTTGGTTGTTCTTCTGAAGGTACTTAAACCTTCGGTTGCATTTCTAGGGTGATTCCTGGTGCACCGATAACTCCTGTCCGTTAACTGGCTGAGAAATTTTTTGTTTAATTTAATCAAACGTATCATTATATAGTTTTGGGTTAGGAGCCACTAAGGACAGAAAATTTTGTAGTTATCTTCGCATTCATTTAGTTGCATTAGATTCATGCATACATAAAAAAAATTAGAAAAAATCAAAAATCCAAAAATAATAATTCATCTTCATTTGTAAATCAAATTGTTTTCTCTCTTATTCAAAAAAAAAAGAAATTCAAAACAACTCTCATTTTGTAAAGAAAAAAAAACTCACTTCTATTCTCTTCTCAAATTTGTTCTTTCTTTTCTTCTCTTATTCTTCTCGCTAGTGCATGAGTATTTGGACTCACGACACCAATACGAATCGTTGGACACGTGACCCTTCCACTAATCGTTTAGTTCGAACAAACATCCCTTCAACCATGGGTGAAGAAAACCCCCCTCGAACTCTTATGGATAGAATCTTCCCCGATCGAGTTTCTATTCCTTCTTGCATCATATTGCCCGCCCCAACGGGTAATCACTTTGAAATTCATTCAAATCACATAAATACTCTTCCAAAATTCGGCAATTTTGAACGTGATGACCCCTACATTTTCTTAACCAAATTTGAACAAGTTTGTGCAACCATGAAATTTCAACAACTAAGTGACGATGGAATCAAACTTAGGTTAATTCCATTTGCACTTACCGATTATGCCGAAAAATGGTTGTATAGCTTGCCCTCAAATACGATTGGAACGTGGGATGAATTTGTGAAAGTTTTTCTAAAGAAATTTTACCCCTTGGAAAAAACATCCAAAATTCGAAACGAAATCGTCAATTTTCATCAATTTGGAGGAGAATCCTTTGCAAAATATTTCGAAAGATTTAAAGAACTTCTAGTCAAATGTCCACATCACAATTTCGAAAAATGGACTCTTTGCCAAATTTTATACGATGGACTAGAAAATAACTCTCGAACCATGCTCGAATCGATGTGCCAAGGAAACTTTCTAGCCCAAAATCACGATGCCGCTTGGCAATTTCTTGAGAACTTGGCCGAAAAATCAGCTCAATGGGAACGATCCAACGAGAAATCAATTTATTCCCGAACAAACGCTCATTCGATAGGATCTTCATCAGCTTTAGAAGAAAAAATCGACGCGATGTTAACCAAATTCGATAATGTCCTTTCATCAAATCAATTGAATCAAGCTCAAACCTCTCAACCCTCGTGTTTCAAATGTAACGATCCGACCCATATTGCTGATCAATGCCCACACTCGTTAGAACAACTCAATGCTTTCAACAAAGTTAGGAATGACCCATTCTCTCCAACGTATAATCCTGGTTGGACAAATCATCCTAACTTCTCGTGGACCCAAAACAACCCAAATTTGAATTTGGTTCGACCCTCATTCCAACCATTTACGAATAATCCTTCGAATCCCCCCTTTCAACAAAATCAATTCCAAAATTTTGCGCCACCTTCTCAAAATCAAGCGCAACAATCTTTTGTTCCCAAGACGAAAAACGACTGACTTCACTTGAGAAAAGTCTCGAAACATTAACTAAAGCAACGACTCAAAATCTCCAATCAAATAACAATTTGCAAAATTTATTGACTTCGTACATGCAAAACACGAGTCAATCGATCGCTAAACTTGAAATGCAAATGAGTCAGTTAGCCACGTCCGTAAGTGAACAGGAAAGAGGCACTTTCCCGAGTCAACCCATTCCAAACCCCAAGATCCAGAATCCAAATCAAAACCAAGCTCATGTCGTTCAGGATAGCAATGTAACTCAGTTGAATGCTATCACGACTTTACGATCCGGTAAGAAAATCGATAATCAAATTGAAAACCCGAATAATGTACCGGATCTTCCTCTCGACCCTTCTAAAACCACAAATGATCTTGATTCAAATTCCGAGTCTACTTCTTCTCCAACTCAAGTAGACCGACCTACTGAGTTGCGTATTCCATTTCCTCATCGTCTTCGACCAAAGAAACACTCCGACCAAATGGAAAAGATGTTGGAAATTTTCAAACAAGTGAAAGTTAACATCCCTCATCTTGACATCATTCAACAAGTCCCCACCTACGCTAAATTTCTCAAAGACTTGTGCACCCAAAAACGATACACTCATGTACCTAAGAAAGTCTTCCTAGCCGCCAGACTTAGCGAAGTCTTGACCCAATCGATCCCCGTTAAATACAAAGATCCTGGATGCCCTACGATCTCGTGCACAATAGGAGATAAAACAATTAACAAATGCTTAGTAGATTTGGGTGTAAGTTTCAATTTGATTCCATATTCCGTTTACCAACAACTTAGTTTGGGTGAACTTAAGCCAACGAAAAGAACTCTTCAATTTGCTGATCGTTCAATTAAGAAACCCATCGGAGAAATCTAGGACGTACTCATCAAAGTTGGTCAATTCATATTCCCTGTCGATTTCATTGTTCTGGAAACTCAACTTGTCAATAATCCAATGAGTCAAATTCCATTGATCTTAGGTCGACCCTTTTTGGCTACTTCAAATGCTTTAATAAATTTTCGCAACGGTTCAATGAAAATCTCTTTTGGAAACATGACTCTAGATCTTAACATTTTCAATCTTGAAAGTCATTCGAATAAATCGTGTGACCAAACCTTGGAAGTTAATGCCATTCACGAAAATTCCGAAAACGAATCGATTGACCTTAATGATGAGTGTGAGGCCGATTACGACAAATTGTTCCATGACGCTCCTAACGAAGTTGAATACACGCTTCCATTTGAATCACTTTCAGTTGAGCCTGAATCTCAACCACGTTCTTTGATCGAGAAACCACCAAAGTTGGATCTTAAACCTCTTCCCGATCACCTTAAGTACGTTTACTTAGGTGATAATGATACTTGTCCTATCGTAATTTCTTCAAATTTAACCTGTGATCAGGAACTTTCTCTTCTTTCAACTCTTTCTAAAAACAAAGACGCAATCGGTTGGTCCATTTCTCACATCAAGGGAATTAGCCCCGCAATCGTTCAACATCGAATTCACTTAACCGACAAAGCCAAACCCACTCGCGAAGCGCAACGTAGGCTTAACCCTAAGATGAAAGAGGTAGTTCGCGAAGAAATTCTTAAATTTCTTGACAACGGTATCATTTACCCTATTTCTGATAGCTTATGGGTCAGCCCCATTCACGTTGTTCCTAAAAAGTCCGGATTTACCGTCGTCGCAAATGAACAAAACGAACTTATTCCTACTCGGACTCAAACGGGTTGGCGTGTTTGCATTGATTATCGAAAATTGAATGCTGCAACACGTAAAGACCACTTTCCTCTTCCTTTCATCGATCAAATGCTTGAACGTTTAGCCGGTCATGAATTCTATTGCTTTCTTGATGGCTATTCTGGCTATAACCAAATTCCAATCGCTCCCGAAGATCAAGAGAAAACGACTTTCACATGTCCATTCGGTACCTACGCTTATCGACATTTGCCTTTCGGACTTTGCAACGCTCCTGCAACTTTCCAACAATGTATGGTAGGCATTTTCTCCGATATGATCGAACGCTTTCTTGAAGTTTTTATGGATGATTTTTCGATCTTTGGCGATTCTTTTTCCTCTTGCTTACATCATCTGGAACTTGTTTTGAATCGATGTAAAGAAAAACACTTAACGTTGAATTGGGAAAAATGTCACTTTATGGTCAAACAAGGCATTGTCCTTGGACACATAATTTCAAATAATGGCATTGAGGTAGATAAAGCGAAAGTTGATGTTATTTCAAAACTACCCATTCCAAAATGCGTTAAGGACATTCGTTCATTTCTTGGGCATGCTGGATTTTACCGACGCTTTGTGAAAGATTTTAGCAAAATCACCCGTCCTTTAACTACTCTTCTAGGAAAGGACATTCAATTTGACTTTAACGCTGAATGTGTTGCCTCTTTTAAACGTCTGAAAAACGAACTCATTTCAGCCCCGATAATCTGCTCTCCCAACTAGGAACTTCCTTTTGAAATCATGTGTGACGCTTCTAACTTCGCGGTTGGTGCTGTCTTAGGACAACGCATCAACAAAATCCTTCACGTAATTTACTATGCGAGTATGACCTTGAACGACGCTCAACTCAATTATATGACCACCGAAAAAGAACTTTTAGCTGTCGTTTTCGCGCTTGAGAAGTTTCGATCCTACTTGATTGGTTCTCACATCACGGTCTACACTGGCCATTCTGCTCTTCGACACCTTTTTGCTAAAAAGGACGCTAAGTCACGCTTAATTCGATGGATACTTTTACTCCAGGAATTCGACCTTACAATCAAAGACAAAAAGGGATCCGACAACGTTATAGCCGATCACTTGTCTCGTCTTCCGAACGCACCATCTTCTTTGTCGATCAACGAAAACTTTCCTGACGAACAACTCCTTTCTGTTTCAATCGACCCTTGGTTCGCCGACATAGTGAACTATCTAGTCACTAAGGAAACTCCCTCTTTTTGGTCCAAACAAGATAAATACAAATTTCTGTCCCAAGTGAAATACTTCTACTGGGACGACCCATACTTGTTTAAGTATTGTCCGGACCAAATCATTCGTCGATGCATTCCTGATAGCGAAATTAGGAGTGTTCTCTCATTCTGCCATGATCATGCCTGCGGTGGACATTTTGGTCCTAAGGAAACCGCCGAAAAGGTGATTCAATGTGGTTTTTATTGGCCCACTCTCTTTAAGGACGCGTTCGAATTCTGTAAAACTTGCAGTCATTGTCAAATGCTAGGAAAGATTTCTCGACGAAATATGATGCCTTTGAACCCCATCCTTACGATCGAAATCTTCGATGTTTGGGGTATTGACTTTATGGGACCATTCCCAAATTCTTTCGGAAACTTGTACATTCTTCTTGCCGTTGATTATGTTTCGAAATGGGTTGAAGTCGTTCCATGTAAAACAAATGATCATAAAATTGTCGTGAAATTCCTAAAAGAAAACATCTTTTCGAGGTTCGGCACACCTCGCATGATAATAAGCGACAATGGAACACATTTCTGTAATCGATCTTTTGAATCCTTAATGAAAAAATACTCGATAACCCACAAGTTGTCCACTCCTTATCATCCGCAAACGTGTGGTCAAGTCGAAGTGTCGAATCGTCAAATAAAACAGATTCTGGAGAAAACTGTAAATAAAAACCGAAAGGATTGGTCACAGAAATTGATTGACGTGCTTTGGGCTTACCGTACTGCTTTTAAAACTAATCTTGGAATGTCCCCTTTCCGATTAGTCTACGGTAAAGCCTGTCATTTACCCGTTGAAGTTGAACATAAAGCACTTTGGGCAATAAAAAACTTAAACCTTGATCTTGAACAAGCTGGCGAAAACCAAAAATTGCAACTCAACGAATTAGAAGAACTTAGAAATGATGCTTATGAAAATGCGAAAATTTACAAGGAAAGAACCAAAGTTTTTCACGACAACTCAATCCTAAGAAAAACGTTTTTGCCATACCAAAAAGTTCTATTATATGACTCACGACTTCATTTATTCCCTGGAAAGTTAAAGTCCAGATGGACCAGACCATATGTTGTTCGAACTGTTTTTCCACATGGTGCCATCGAAATAGAAAATCCGAGGGATGGAGCCATATTCAAAGTCAATGGTCAACGTCTAAAACCATTCTTGGAATTACCCACTGATCGAGAGGAGGAGCTCATGATTCTTCATGAGCCATGCTACGTCAAGTAGGAAAGTTAAGTTAACCCTCCTTTGTAAATATGTAAATATTTCTCTTCTGTTCACTCATTGTGTCATGCATTGACTGTGGGGACACAGTCAAAATTTAAGTGTGGGGGGAGTCTCATTTTCATTTTATTTTGCATAGTCTAAGTTGTAAAGTTCCCCTTTTCTTTCTCTTTGTAAAAAAAAACACAAAAGTGTTTTGCATTTTTATTTACTTTTAATATATGACATGATGAATTTAGCATACGGTTTTGGTCGTACGATTAAAATATTTGGAATTTACTTCTCTTAATGGATAACAAAAGAAAAGTTTGAAAAATGAAAAAATTTGGTGTAACTGGTTTATAGGGAGATTCGTAGGTGATGAGTATGAAATGTTTTCTAAATTGTAATCCGATTAAATGAATGGTTAATTAAGATTACTTACGTTAACATTTTAGATCGTTTAAGTGAAGTTGTGCTAAGATATTATCGCTAAACTCTCTCTCTTAAAAAAAGAATATACATATATATATATATATAATAATCCAAGGGTATCCAACATTGCTGGTACATCTGGCGTTGGTGTGCAAACCCGCCAAGCTCTATCCGGCACCTTGTTGACAAAGTCAGCGTCGGTATATCTTGGTCTCATTTTATGAGTTGGACACCTTAGGATTACTGACCCTCACGTAAGTCGTAGTGCAGTGTAGGGTGGTATACCTAAGTATTTGTAAATAATAATAATGTAAATATTTTGTAATAAAGAGAGAGTTAGCACTTGAAATCCAAGCACACTCTTCACTTATTTGACCTAACTTGCTAACCAAAAGTAATTAAAGATGCCATCTTATGATTGTTGATATCGATTACAGAATTCATTTCATATTTGAACTATGTTTTTAGCAAAACAACTGGCCAAGCTAGAGGAGTTTGTAGCGATAACTGACTTTTGTTTGAAGTTTTGATTAGTAACGGACTTAAATTTCATAGTGACGACCCAAACTTATGTTAACTCTTTCGTGTAAAATTTAAAAGTAAATTACCCATTTGTAAATAATCTTGCATTCATCTTGTACATGTTTTCTAATCTTGCACTTTTGTAAATATTTTTTGCATTTAACTTTTGGATTTTGTGGGTAGTATTCGCTGAAAACCCTCATGAGACAACACTCGTCCTACTGGGGACACCCAGAGGTTTAACGGCTTGTTGCATACGCTCAATGCAATCGTGCTCCCTACGAAAGTGGATTTATCTTAGTTTCTTCACTTTATTCGAGGACGAATAAAAAGATAAGTGTGGGGGTATTTGATGTGCACAAAAAATGCACATTTATATTCACATATTTACTCTTGTTTAGTTTAATAAATGAACATTCTTGGGTATTTTATGTGATCAAACCAAGTTTTAAAGATTTTCAAAAATCATCACTTATTTTGGGAAAAAAGGGGGTCAATTGTGCATGTTTTAATTTGTGAAATCTTTTACTCGTTCCTTGTTATTTACTCTCGTAGGAATTTAGGAGCTAAAATGATCCATACACATGAAGAGATGAAGGAAAGCATGCACATACACAAGAGAAGGCAAAGAATTAATACATCTTATGGATAGTGGAGGGCCCATCTTTCAACTAGCCCACTTGCTTCATATTATTGAATGGGACAAAAGGCCTCATGCATTCTACATGACATATTAGTGGCTAAGATCAATTAGAAGCTTCATAAAGGGCCATTTTGGGGAATTCCCAAGAAAAGTGATTAGGGTTTTAGGGTTTTAGATCATGTATATATACCCCTTTGTTTCATGTATTTGGTATCTCCTTTTTAGCATATGAAAGTGTAAGTGATCAAATAAATAAAAATGGCTTCCAAGCCTATCTCTTTTATGTCTATCTTATGTCTCTTTTAATTTCTATGCTTTACTTTTATGTTCATAGTTTAGATTTA
Source organism: Allium sativum (assembly GCA_030737875.1). NCBI lineage: Eukaryota > Viridiplantae > Streptophyta > Magnoliopsida > Asparagales > Amaryllidaceae > Allium > Allium sativum. The sequence goes on from CM060920.1 coordinate 919,674,369, forward strand.
CTTTCATGTTCTTAGTTTAGTTTTCTTCTTGTTCTACTTAGTTTTTCTTTTATTTTGCTTAATTTTGTAATGTTAAAACTTACATGTGTTGATATGACAACACATATGAGTGGCTAATCCCTTGATTTAGGGGTAATGATGCTCTCTAACTTTGTGTTAGTTCAACAAGTGTATGATTTGTGATCTTTAATATGTGCTTAATGTTAGTGAATATGGATGTAAGTTTATACAAATGGGTTTGATTGGTCATGTTGCATTTGCAAATGATCTATTCTTATTCAATATAGACACAAGTTACATCCATATTTGCTAAGTGATTATTGATTTTGAGATGAAAGTATGAACAAAATTTGATGGTCTATAGTTCTAGCCAATAGTTCATAGACCATACTTAGAATAGTTTTGCTTTAGTTTCATTTTCATGAGAATCACAAGTGGTGTAAATATTGCATTTATATCACTTGTTGAGATCATACATTGTATGTTTGACAACTTACATAAAGGTGAGAGTGGATTTACCTCTAAATTACTCTCTAATTTCATATTTAGCTCTCAACTTAGTTTCTAGTTTCATAGTTTTTATTAGAACAATTCAAAGTTTGGTTTAATTTGATTGAATAAAATTGAAATCACTTCTTCCCCTGTGGATCGACTCGCACTCACTACGTATTACAATAGTACGCCGTGCACTTGCGGTTATTTCGTGTGACGGTTTTCTAATTTAATAGAAATTCCGTTGTAGCGAACAATAGCCATATGAAATGTCTTTCGATTCTCTAGTTGAATCCCTTTTCCTTTTCTTTTCAGCATGTCTAGGGAACCTAATATTCTTGAGGGAATCCAAATACCATCTTGATTCCATAGGTATCTTGAAGCTACGACACCTGCCGGAGGCTAACCAGACTCCCCTCCCCAAGCTGCAGCCGGTGTTCCTCCTCCTCCTCCATGAGCGGATAATTTCTCCAAGATATGCTAGGACTTCTGTGCTATGGGAGGAAAGCCATTCTGAGGAACTGAGACTTTTGTAGAAGCAAGGAATTAGCTTAAAGAAACTAAGGATTTATTTGGGATTTTAAGGTTGACAACCATAGGAAGATTCGGTTGGCCGTTTGGCAGCTGAAAGATGAGCCTTTGTTCTTGTGGGAAGTGACACAAGCAGGGCGTGCAGTTGAGACTTGGGATGATTTCCGATAGAGATTCGAGATGAAGTTTCTTTCTCAAGCCGAGCAAAGTATGCAAATAGAAAGGTATTTAGCACTTGAGCAAGGAGGCATGTCTGTCAATGAGTATATTAACAAATTCAACCAATAAGCGAGGTTTGGTTTGGAGCTAGTGAATACCCTACACAAGAAAGCTTTGAGGTTTGCTAGAGGATTGAATGGATACCTCCATGGGTTGGCTATGTCTCATATTCCGATGGGAGCAACTTTTGAGAAACTCGTTGATATAGCATTAATGCACGAAGAAGATAAAGGTGAAAAGAAAGAGGCTAAGATTGATGAAACACAAAACAAGAAAGTGTGGCCCAATAAAAAACAATAACAATGGAAAAAGAAGGGAGGAAAGAACGCAAAGACCGAGAAAAGACGAAATGTCATAATTGTGGACGCGTCGGTCATTTAAGCAAAGAGTGTATAAAAAGGGAGACTGCTTGTTTCCATTGTGGAGAGGTCGGACATCTTATCAAGGATTGCACGAAGAAGCAAGGACAGGGCCAAAAGGCAGGATCTTCTGGAGGGCAGGTGCATGCTCTTGAGGCTGACGTACCGGATAGAGATAGAAAAATTTCCATTGAAGGTTTGATTTCTCTTTCCAAGCATCTTGTTTGAGCTCTTTTTGATTCTAGTGGTTCGCGTTCTTTTGTATCCGATTTTTTTGTTGAGTCTCTACACCTTAGTACTAATTTGGTTTTGGACCCCGTTGTTGTCTTAAACCCCATTGGAGGTACGACTCATTTTTCTATGATTTGTTAGGGTTTGATAATATCTGCGTTGGGCGTCGAGTTTGAGTGCGGCACATATGTGCTTGGTTTCACGGGGTTTGGTTCTAGGAATGGATTGGTTAGCCATGTATGGTATCGTTCTAGATTGTAGAAGTAGGGTCGTTAAACTTTTGACTTGCCATGGGAGGCCCCTCGAGATTTCTTGTGACCCTAAGGGGTCTATCATGCTTAGTTTCCTAGAGTCGCTTGATGCATCTATCGATGATTTACGATCTAACCAGTAGTCTGTGAGTATCCTGATGTTTTTGAGGAGGTTCAGGGCTTACCTATGAGGCGCGAGATTGATTTCCATATATACTAGGTGTACAATGCAAAGCCAGTTGCATTGCCTGTGCACTATATGGCTCCAAGAGAAAGGAGGGAGCTCATCAAGCAAGTAAGGGAGCTACTTGAGAAAGAGTTTATTAGGCGAAGCATTTCTGAATGGGGTGCTCAGTAGTATTCGCCACTAAGGCCGATGGTTCGCTTCGCATATGCGTGGATTACAAGGAGTTGAATAAGCCCACTAAGAAAAATAGGCACCCACTTCCGAGGATAGATGATATGTTTGACCAGCTTGATGGTGCATCTGTTTTCTCCCAATTAGACTTGGCTACGGGGTTTCATCAGCTAAAGGTGGCCGAGGACAGTAAAGACAAGACCGCTTTTAGAACTCCATATGGTTTCTTCGAATGGCTCGTCATGCCTTTTGGGTTGACGAATACAACCTCCTATTTTGTAGATCTGATGAGCAGGATGTTTCAGGAGTTTCTAAATAAGTTTGTTGTGGTCTTTGTTGATGATATCTTGATTTTCTCGAAGAGCGAGGAAGAGCTTGCCCTACAATTAGGGGAGGTTTTGAAGACTCTCCAAGAGCATCAACTTAAGGTGAAATTCTCCAAATGTCATTTTTGGAGAAAGAAGTGAGATTTCTAGGGCATGTGGTCTCTAAGAACGAGATAGCAATGGACCCCGCGAAAGTAGTTGCAGTTCAAGATTGGCAAATTCCAAAGAATGCAACGGAGGTGAGGAGTTTTCTTGGATTAGCGGGCTATTATAGGAAGTTCATTAAGGACTTCACAAAGATATCTACCCCAGACACCAGACTGACGAAGAAGAATCTGACGCTTTCTTGGGGTTATATACCGTGAGGAGGCTTTTCAGCAATTGAAGAGGGATCTAACAACAGTCCCAATCTTGACTTTGCCTGATGGGATCAAAGTGTTCACAGTATACACTGATGCATGTGGTATAGGGATTGGTGCAGTTCTGATGCAAAAGGGAAGGGTAGTATGTTATGGAGGTAGACAGTTAAGATTTCATGAGAAGAACTACCCTGCCCATGGCTTAGAGTTAGTTGCCATAGTATTCGCGCTTAAGACTCGGCGCCATTATCTACTTGGAGAGAAGTTTGAGTTGTATACCTAAATCTCTCAAGTACTTGTTCTTGCAAAAGGATCTCAATTTGAGGCAATAAAGGTGGATGGAGTTCCTAGCATCCTATGACATTGAGATTGCTTATACCCCTAGCAAAGGTAATGTGGTAGCGGATGCACTGAGTAGGAAGAGGATGACCTTAAGTCCTCTATTCGTAGAGAGGCAAAGCTTGGAGTATATATTGACTTTCGATTTTAGACTCTCTATCGAGTTCACACTTGGTTTATTGACATCATTAGAGGTGTGACCTACTCTTTTGGATCATAGGAACTTCGTAACAAGAGGACCCACAGAAAACATACATCCAGGATAGGTTCAGTAAAGGGGAGACTTCCAATCACCTCAGTAGATATTCTACGGATGATAGAGGGTGGTTGCATCAAGATGGACGGCTATGTGTTCCCCGAGTTGGGAGTTCGTTGAATACAATCCTTGAGGAAGCCCATCATTTTGGGATGACTATCCATCCAGGCGGTGATAAGATGTATAAAGATATGAAGATGGTTTTTTTTTGGGTTGGGATAAAGAAAGATGTAGCAGAGTTTGTTTCTCAATGTTTGATTTGCCAACAAGTCAACGCTGAGCAAAGGGAGCGTGGTGGTTTACTTCATCCTTTGGAGGTCCCACAATGGAAGTGGGAGAGTGTCTCTATGGATTTCATTGATGTTTTGCCTAGATCAAGGAAAGGCAACACCAATATTTAGGTTATAGTTGACAGGCTTACTAAGAGCGCTCATTTCATTCCTGTTATGAGTAAGAGGACGGCAATATGGTTGGAAGCAGTTTATCTTCATGAGATAGTTCGTCAACATGGAGTACCTTCCAGTATAGTGAGTGATTGTGACCCTATATTCACCAGTGAGTTTTGGAGGAGCTTGCAGGAGGCATTAGGTACGCAGTTGTGTTTGAGCACTACTTATCACCCTCAGACCGATGGACATACAGAAAGGGTGAACAAAGTTCTTGAGGATCTTTTAAGACTGTGTATCCAATACTTCGGAGGGACTTGGGAAGAGCTTCTTCCATTAGTAGAGTTCGCCTACAACAATAGTCATCAGGCTAGTATTGGCACGGAACCCTGCAAGTCATTGTACAGACGACCATGTAGATCACCAACTTTTTGGTAGGTGTCTATGGAAAGATTTCTACTTGGACCTGAGATGATTAGAGAGACTTCAGAAAAGATTGGTCTTATCCGTAGACAGATGAAGATAGCTCAGGATAGGCAGAATTCCTATGCAGATAAGAGAAGGACCGATATTGAGTTTGAAGTTGAAAACATGGTTTTCATTAAAGTATTACCTCTGAGGAATGTGGTTCGTTTTGGATATGTAGGGAAATTGGCGCCAAGATTTGTAGGGTCATTTCCCATAACAGAAAGGATTGGTCAAATGGCTTAGAGTGAAGTTACCAGAGAGACTAGCTGGTGTTCATGATGTTTTCCATGTTTCTCATTTACGGAAGTGCTCACATGATACCGCAGAAGTAGTTAAACCGAGTATGCTTGAGGAAGTAGAAGTGGAACAGGAGGCGACAGTTAGATGAGTTCCTACCCGCATTCTTGGATTAGAGGTTAAGAAGCTATGCAACCGAGAGGTCAAGTTGATTAAAGTTCAATAGAGAGAAGACTCCGAGAATCCAACTTGGGAGAATGAAGACAAGATTCGTGCTTCGTACCCTTTTCTTTTCAAGGGTAGGTTATTAACTTCTTTTTCCAAAGCTTTTGTTTGTACTTGTTTCTATCGTTAAGTATATCCTATCGATCAAATCTTCAACCTTTAGGTAGGAATCCAATGGATAAAACTTGTGTTCGAGACGTGTTATGTTTGATGGATGCAAGCATAAGCAAGTGTTTGCTAGTGTTGCTCGTGTCTGCATATACACACACTAGACACTAGATCGACTCAGTCACTCTCATACTGTGTATGGATGCATGTGCATTTTTCTTCTTTTTATGGATGGAAATGGGTGTATCATCATATGGATGTTGCATTTGGATGGATGATTGTGCACGCATATAACATTTACATGATATATTAGGATTATTTGCATACATGTTGGATTCATAGCACTAACATACATTGCATTAAGGAGGTCAACTGAATCAGTAGTCCCCCTGATTTTTCGCATTAGTATAGGAAATATACACACACCTTTGCATATATTCATATAAGCATTAGAAATCTATTAAGGACAATGGATGCCTGTGATTGGTGGATGAGTAGACGGATGATGGATGTTAGGATATACATTCTTCTTAACTTAGAGGTTTCGAGGACGAAATCCTTCAAGTAGGGGATAATGTAACACCCCGTAATTTTGAAGAACACTATAATGATAAACTAAAGAATACTTAATTAAGTATTGGGAATTAAGTAAAATGGACTGCGCCATTGCATTTGTCTCCGAATTTTGCTTAAGATAGACTCCGAGTATGTGTAAAACGGACATCGTATGACGAAGATATTAAGGATCGATGTTTGTATACATATAAGTAATATAAATGTAAATAAATCAAGTCTAGAAAATCAAAATCGAAGAGCAGAAAAAGGGTGGCAAATCGGCCCGTTAGGGGCCGACCCTATGCCCTATAGGTGTTGACCTATGGGTCGACCCCTACAGGGAGGTGTCAACCCTTGGGTCGACCCCTCGGTCAACCCCGGGGTCGACCCCAGCCAGATCTGGGGTAGATCCCTCCCTTGCACTTGGACACGTTTATGAACGAGATTCGTTGACCGTAGGCTATAAGTAGGTCCTCATTTCTATTGTTTTATTCACCAAAAACAGTGGTGACAATGAGGTGCTGCCCCAACTCAGATTGAACTAGCCTATTCTTCTGCAACAACAACTCATATGTATACAAGAATCTCTACTACATAATCATCAATCATTTCTCTATTCTTTAGATCCAGTCCCCATGAGTTCATGTTATTTTTAGATATAAACATTTAACAGTAATCTTGAAATGTTTATAAGTTTGGATCTAAGCCTGTTCCTGTTAATAACCTGAATTATAACTAAAAAGATCCGCCATTACTTCTACACATGATCCTCGGTTTAGTTCTTACATGCCTATCTTTATTATGTCTATTCTATCATTATGACCATTTTGTCACCATATGCCTATGCTGTTAGTATGTCTATTTTATTAGTATGCCTAATTATGTCACCATATGCCTATCCTTTTAGTTTCCTTATTTCTGGTATCATATGTTTGTCTTGTTATTATGCCTATTCTTGTTCTCTTCTCTCCCTCTTTCCCATTTTATTTTTATAACCAGGCGACCTTCGAGGCTAGGCCTATCACTGAAATATGCAAGCACACGGAAATGGGAACGGTTGGGAATGATAAATCGGGGCATAACTTATATTATAAAACATGATTGGGATTTGGGGCATAATCCATACCTTGATCTAAACTTTTATTTGGGGAATAACTTGTATCGTGAATCAGACTAGGATTTAGGGCACAACCTTAGATAAACATGAAAATTTTCTTAATAATGAACATGTTTAAATTTACAGTAAATAGATATTGTAACCGCAGTTAGACACGAGGTTAGATTTTACTTGTAGTAGAAGTTTGCCCGGAACCGCCCGACAAATCCAGCATCCACAAGTGGTTAATCTAATGTGAGGGGTCGAGTGCGTAAATGTACAAGTAACGGTGCTAAGACACGAGGTTAAGTCTGACTTATGGTAGAAGTCTTCCCGTAACCACCGGCATATCCATCATCCATAAGTGGTAGACTTAATGTGAGTGGTCTAGCGCATTAACAGCTATAAATGGAAAAATGATAATAATTTGTTAACCTGTAATACTTAACCTATTTAAATCTATGGAGGGTTACATGAACCTGTCAAATTAAATAGGGGTTAAGTAAACTTGCTTGAATCTGTGAGGGTTCAGTTAATCTTGTTAAATCTATGGGGGCGGGTTATGTATATAAACCCAACAAACTTTACCTGTTTTATATGTTGGGGTTATGCAACCTTGTTAAACTGTTAGCCATAACCTATCAAAATCCTAGTTTTGGGGATGCAAGCCTAGGGGAAGCTTGTATCATCTGTTGTGCGGGACCCGTATTAGTCAGTAACCCATCTTTGTATCAAATGGGGAACCCCGAACTAGGTCGGGGTCTGGGCACGCTTACTGAGTTGATTGTAAGAGGTCCATCTTAGTGGGGTTGTTGACGGCACACTCTGTCAGACTCATATGCGTGCATGAATCCGCTTGATTTGGGATAATAAGACATTGTGGCATCTATGGATAGTTGTGCATCTCTTTAATAAAAGGGTTGCCACTTTAGGAAGTGATACATCATACCATGGGGACAACACAGGGTATCTATAGGACAGGGTGCCGATTGATTAGGGTAGTAATTAGGGTACGTCTAGTCTTGCTTGTTTAGGAGCCCACTATTATCATTGGAGGGTAACACCTATCATTTCTGTTGGGCTACCTGTTATTATTGTACGGGGTAAAACCCTTCGCTAGAATTACACCTAAGTCTACCATTCTATCTTTTTGGATCATCTTATTTCTACTAGTATTGGTGCAGAGAAAAGTACTTGAGAAGCGCAATATATTCTATTCATTCTGTTTATTCTGCTCGGCCTGTTATATCCGTCTTATGATACTGTTATCTCTCTCATCCAGTTTATATGCTTGTCATGGCGCTTTTACTTATTTATATGCTAAAGTAACTAGACTCGCCAGACTTTATGTCTGACCCATTTTGTTTTTTATCTCTCTTCCTCTCCCTCCCCCAAGTTCTCAGGGTGGGAATACTTAGGCTTAGATGTACCGCTTTGATTTCCTATCTTCTCTAATATGGCTAATTTTGGGGACTATGCTTTTTATTTAATACTGCACTCTGATGATTTTAGTACAAGACGAAAATTCTAAATTGATGTAATGGGTTTTCTGTATTTCAGACTTATGATGTAATCGGGTTTTGGACCAAGATGTTTTTTGTTTAACAGAGCTTTAAATCCCGCTGTTATTTTATATCTATCTTGTGATGTTTCTATTTATGTTTACCTATAACGCTTCACGAAACTTAATGCATTTTGATAAAGAGTGACATTAACAGAGGTGGGGTGTCACAATCTACATGCAATGAAGAACTACTTGAAAATTTTCTCTGGATTACAACCAGAGTTATTTGGATTGTGATTCTGTCATGATTGAAACCTTATGAATTTGCAAGGACTTCTCGCTACTAATCCTTGGTGTGGTTCCTATATAAGATGAGGTAGGAGAGTGCCTTCGGTTCATCCTGTTCCTGGATGACTGGTATAGACAAATGTCTGGCAGAGTATTTCCAAATAATCGCGTACAATTGATTTTTATAAATGTACAAAGTTTGGTGGTAGAGAAATTCTCTTGCTTAACACCTAGAGTATATTTGTGGACGTCAATTAGTGACTTGACGGATCTGACGATGTGGCATTCAAAGTAAATGATAGTGTGTTGTTCTAAAAGTAAGCATGACCTCAAGCCCACAACAGGGAAATGAAAAAATTGGGCAGGCAGCATGGCTAGGTGGGTCATCCCCAAGCAGGGTATATCGTCACCATCTAGAGAAAATTCATTTTTGTTCTTCTTTCAATTTATGTATCTTCGCAGATGTACGGTGGGCTCTTAAAACCGTAATGGGTGACATTATATTCGATACACTCAAGTTAAATGAGTGGTCGGTCATGTGTATTTGGGTTGCAAGATGTTCTTGTTGAAACCCAGTATATCCCCTCTAGAGTACACTGATCGGAAGGTGGTCCCATACATTGTCATAGTTGGAATCCATTCTCTATTAAGTTCCTTGCGGGTTTTGATTATATGATGAATATGTAGAGCATGAGATGCAAACGTTCTACTAAATGGTTATTTATTTGTGATTTGACGGACACTATTCTAATATCATGGGATTTTGATATATCAAAATTGTTTTGGGTTATAGTAAGGTAAAAACCGTCCATGTTTATGTGTGGGATTGTTTTACTATTATCTTTTCTTTCAAAAAAGGATTTCTAAAGTTAATCAAGTTGTTTTCCATGTGAATTTACCACTGAAGTATTCCAGACAGATCCGTATGAATTTTGCTTTGCTTCAAATGTGCTTAGGTCAGACGAGTGTATTTCCAGATTACGTTCCGCTTGGAGTTCAGGAGCTGGAGGCTTCACTGTTAGTTATATAAAATTTATTTCCACTGCTATTGATGTATGTTGTACCTTGATAAATGGTACGTATATACAAAGATTGTTTCTTTTAAGTTAAATTGAAATATTATATTTTATCTGTCCCGCTGTAAGATTCTAATTTGATGTTCTTCTTCTTTCTTCTATTCTAATATTTCTTTCTTTTCTCATCCTCTAATTTCTTTCTATTAATAATCTGGGATTTCCATACTTGAGTTTTGGAAAGTAATACGCGATTATGTATTATTGTCGAAAATTCGAGCGTCGAATTTTCCGGGTCGTTACAGTTGAGCATGCACATGTATAGTTGAGACTCACCTTTTTGGATCTAATTCGTGGGGTGTTTTCTAGATTTCATTATCTTTTGATTTTTAGAATAAAGATTTTTTTAATATTCTCAACATTTTGTGTATAGTGAATTTTTATACATAATCCGAGTTGATGTTTGTTACAGGGCGGTTACATGTCTAGGTGGCAAACTCATAAACAAATTCTATATGTTGATACCATCCTTGTTTCCATTTTCTTGTTTCTTTGTGCTTGGGATTATATATATATATATATACATGTGTGTGTGTGTTCGTATGTATGTCTGTGTGTATGTATGTACGTATGTTCGTATATACGAATGTAGCTTAGCTTTAGGGCTTAAGCAACTCATCGTTAATGAAAACTTTTTACTTGACGTTGTTGTCTAATACATAAGTCCATATATAATGAGTTCATTGAAACTATCTCATGTACCCTATGTTGCTTCAAGATCTTATGTTGCTTCGAGATTATGTTGATACTTCTCTATTGAGAAGTTTTACTACTGTGTTGTAATTATTCTTTACCTATCATATTCTAATCATCTTGTTTAAGCTAGGGAAACCCGTGAATTTTACATACTCGACTCAGACCAAGTTATTTCAGGTTAGTTACTCGTAGTTCGTGCTTTGCTTTGCTTTGCAACCACCTTGGATTAATCTACATGAGGCCAGACCTGAGAAGAGTAGTCGGATGTTCGTGTTATATGTATATTCATTTTTGAGTTATGTTGTATTTGTATAAGGTTCCAAAGAAACATTCATGTATGTAACACATGTAATGTTGCATTTTCGCTATTTGTGTGTGTGTATTTTGTTCTGGGCTTGTGCTATGTTCTAAATATATCGTTAGCCAACATAGTTTTGTGTTAAACATAAACTGAGTATATCAATCCACTTAAAGTAAGAAAAATTTAATAATTACCCAGTCGACATATTCGATACTCATTTAATAAAAAATAAATGGTCACCCCTAACTAGCCTTAATCTCTATACTACTAAATGATATTACTTAGTTATAATCTTTGTTAATGTGGGACTCGGGGTGTGGCATCTTACAATGTAAACAACTAATGCAAACAAATTGTTATAAGAAGGGTGCTTCTCCTTAAATTTCCTTACGGTATAAATACAAAAACGTATAAACCCAAATTACTTTTTCTACATAATTTTGTGGGTTTTCAGTTTGAACTTATGTGTGTTGTCCACAATGTTGTCGTTGGTTGCTATGTTTGAACGTGCAAGATTAAATTCTACAAACGTTCACATATTACCCATTTTTAGGAAAGATATCCTATTTATTCTTTCATTTGAATTGACAGTCGATTTAAGTGTGAATATTGAGTTAATCTTTGGTTTATTATGTTAATTGCAAGTAGAAAACCTAAACTTTTGTAATCAATTTAATTGAGTGTTTCGTGCTTTTTTTGGTTAAATGAGAAATGATGCGATTTGGATCTGTAGTGATTTTCTATTGTTTTAATATAGGAATGTCAATTATAATGTGTGAAGTAGAGGGACGTAGACCAACTTTTTTATATAAAAGGTGGGATATAGGCCAATAAAACAGAAAACATGGGTCAAAATCAATAATTTCACCTTCATTCTTACAATATTCTAGTTATAATATTATTTAGGTTCATAAATCATATAATAAGTTATATAAACTAATACTTATTTCATATATAGTAGCATTGCACCATTCTTACTAAATTAGATTCCCAGAATCTCGACCTTTCAAGTATGCATCCTCCAACTTTGATGATTTTCATTGCTGGTCAACAAATGTGTTAATAATATGAATACAGGTTACATAAGATATTGATATAATAAGAGAAAAAATTATATTATGTTTTGAGAAAATTTCAAAAATTATCTTATTCATTATAGAACTAAAACGAACTTGTGCTTCACACACTGGTCTAGAAAAAATAATTCAGTTTTAGTTGTAGAAAAAGATAATTTAAAATAATAAGAATATTCCATTTACATTTGGTAATGCTAAACATGAGAAAAAATATGTATAATATCAATTATAAATATGAATCATAGTACACAATGTAGTAAAACATGTTTTTTTAGGAGAACGATTAAAAAGGACTAAGTGCACTTATCGATGGTATTGGGACAAAAGAAAAAGGGATAGAGCATGCACTAAACAATAAAATAAATCTAATTTGGTTGTTAACAAAATAAATATAAATAGGGTGGCAAATAGACCCGACGCGATAGACCCAGATCCAATCCGACGGGTCTCAGTTCTAGATGAGGTTTTGTCAGTCTGAACTATACAATTCAAAATTCCAAACCCGATCAGATCCGAGCTTTGGTCAGGCTCGGTTGAATAATAAAACTAAAAATGCATATATTTCAATGCTTTTTTGGTCGGGTCTTTTGAATTAAATCAATGCGGGTCTGGTTTGATCAAGTCTTAATTGTATTTTTCATCATCGATACCCAACCTGTGACCCATCGGGTTTTATTAGTTCATTGTTTTCAAAATATAGGCTGAAGTGAATGTATAATATTAATTTCAACACATGAACGATAATGAGGCTGAGATAGCATGAGAAAGGACAAAAACGTTAAAGGAGAATTTTTGCAAAACAAAAATTAATTTTTACAGCAATTTTCCATCCAGCACATGAATAGTAATGAGTTAAGTTTTTTCCAATTCAACCTTCAAGTTATTGTGTCAGCCTAATAAATTGAAATGTTAACGTAATTCTTCTCTGAAAGCAATATACAACAGCAATGTTAACAACTTTTATAGACAAAAGACTTGTATAACTTGGTAGAAACAGTAAGAGAAACCTAGATAACGAACAAATGTAAGCGGAGGATTAAATAAATTCACCAGCATACCTAAAATGAAACCAAAAAATCCTAAAAGAAAAACTCGGTACGGTAGGATAGAAATTGAATGTAAGTCAAAAGCAAGTGATTAAATTCACTCCTTAACATGAACATAGCAGGTCTTGTATCCTTAACATCAAAGAGAATGTTCACCTTTTGGATCTCTATAGTTGAGCCTAGTTCACATATGTAAATAGGAATTGTTAGTGAAAAGAAAAACAAGAATGGATAATTGTAAGAAAAAGCCATAGTTCATTTAAGTGCAATTCGGAAAAAATATTGAAATCATAATTATGAGCTACTATTAAAGCGAACAAACTTTGGCATACTTTGATGTTGACTGAATATGATAAATGTTTTGGGAACATATCACAACTGCATGGTCGACTTAAGAACGCTTCAGTCTTAATATATCATAACTGTAGCATAATTAAAATTTGAAAAATGCTAGATGGACCAAAGAAACTGTGGTCAAATTAACGGAACCCTAAAGTGTATAGTAGATATGGGACGAAATTTACGGGTACACATCATTCCAACTGTCCCTGCAGCAGCCGCATATTCTGACTTACACACTTTCGGTTTACATAGCATTTCTGTTAAAATTTTAGTGCTTAACTTTAAAAAATCCACAAATCACATTTGACTTGTGAAGATATGATTCCAAAAAATTCATTTTCACCATCTAAGTGCAAACATGCTTCAAAACAATTATAAAATATTGTAACTTGCATAATTTTGATAATCATCTCACTTTAGACATCTATACAAATGGGTTTTACAGATTCAGTTGATGAATACATCCAAATAACTTAACATGCATTTATCGAAAAATGTAGCGAATTTAAAAAGATTACACGCACAAATATTTGTGGGTGAGCATATGTGTGTGAATGTATATACATGCACTTTGAGAAAGTCGAAACTTTTACGTAGTCTATGCCCTAGAAAGAATCAAATACTCCAATACTAAATGTATGAAAAAGCAATTCCAAGCTCTAATAATTTGCCCATGCATAATTCAGCGCTTATGCATAAGTATTTGAGGATAAAAGACAAATGGGTACATGATATAGCTTCAAAGAATGTGCAAAAACTGTGTGGCAATTATCCAATTGTAATATGTGATAACAACAGAGGAAAAAGAAACATGATTCTCATGTACAAAGCAATGTCCTAACTAATAGTTTGGTATTTAGGAACAATCAAGGTATATTTAAATGCAAAGCCAGGATAGGTATATGCAAATAAAACTGTGATGACATATTGTCTTCCCTTAAAATAACCACTACCGAATGGTTATATCATTTTAATTCATGGATGTAAGATTTTATGTCGTGCCAATGTTATCTGCACAAAGTCCTAGACCGATAAACTAAAGCATATTGTATAACTTATCCCAACTTTTAGTTTGTTGCGAACCCATTGAGACTATGAAGGAGAAGCAATAATGTGGTATGCATATTTAAGTTGTGGGGTTCACCGAATTATCAAAGACTAATGTTAAGCAAACAATCGCTTGGAGGAACAGAAGTTCAAATCTGTCAATTCATATGTCAAAACTATATATTTTGTTGGATGAACATAAAGAAACACATAATAGATCTAATACCATAAACAACACTGAAAAGTAAAGCTTTAGCAAACAAAACAAAACTTAATTTCTAAAAGCCCGTCCAACCAAATACAAAGCACCAACTAATTATATAAGTAAATGGGCTCTAACAGTCCAACCCATAAAAAAAATACGAAAATACAAATTGAAATGTTGTACATAAAGTAAAATACAACCATTACTAAAATAAACAACTAAATCAACTTATTAACTCTACACCCTCTCCTCAAGAATGACCTGCATAGAAGAAGGACAATCTTGACATGATAAAAGAGAGACCATTCCAAGCTTGTACACCAAAGTTTTGTGTTGGTCAACACCTAAAGGCTTGGTCGTGATGTCTGCCAGCTGCAAAATAGACTTCACATATTTTGTTATCCAAAAACCGACTGAATGTTTTATCGTACATAGTGAACATCAAGTTTATGATGTTTAGTCCTCATGTGTTTGGTCTTTTCATGAAAACAAGGATCTTGAGCTATGAGCATGGCTGAAACATTATCACAATTAAGAACAATAGGAGTCGAAACAACTACATCTAAATCTATCAATAAACCTTTAATCCAAACCACTTCACTAGTTGCATAACTCATACTCTACCTCAGTACTACTCTTAGATACAACTTTTTATTTCTTTGTTTTCCATGATATAAATGCATTTCCAAGAAAAATGCAATATCCGGACAATGATTTACCTATGTCAATGCGCATCCCCCAGTCTACATCATGGTATGCATTAAGAGTTAGATTAGATTTAGCTGGAAATGATAATCCCAAATTCACAGAACCCTTTAAGTATCTTATTATGTGCAATGCAACACTGAGATGAGGAACTCGAGGAGATTGAAGAAACTGGCTTAGTTGTTGAATAGCAAAAAATATACCTGGCTTTGTCAAATTCAAATTTAAAAGCTTACCAATCATCCTTCTATAGATTTCAGGGTCTGATATAACTTTTCCGTCAAAATTGCTACGCTTTAAACCTTTCTACATAGGAAAACTTGTTGGTTTACATTCCTCTAGTTTATAATCTCAAAGTAAATCAAAAATGTATTTTCTCTGATTTACAAATATTCCAGATTTTGATCTTGAAACTCCAATGCCAAGAAAACACTTGATCTACCCTAAATCTATGATTGTGAATGCTTGATGAAGATCATATTTCAATGTGTCAATGACAGAAGAATTATTTCCAGTTATAAGTAGATCATCAACACAAGCAACAACGACAACAAAATCATTATTTCTCTTAAAAATAAATATAAAGTAATCCTGTTTGGATTGAACAAAACTCCACATAATTAAAAACTTACTTTACTCTTGATTTCAGCATCTAGAGCCTTGTTTTAAACCATAAATGAATTTCTTCAATTACAAATTTGATTTGAATTTGCTTTATCATTGTAACGATCTAGATTTTTGACCGTTCAAATCGACAAATAACCACACCTGTCGACCTAAACAAATCGCAAATGCAGGTAGTTATTGGGAAAAGAAGAAAAAAGAAAGAAAGAAGAGAAAAACCAATCACAGAATCTCACAGCGGAAGGTCAACATATAATAAACAAATAGCAGTTTAAAAGCATTTGAAATATATACATTGGTTATAACATTCAATGATTATCAGAGTTACATATACATACAGATGTACACAATAAGCATCGAAAATACTTATATTTGATATATATATATACCAAATCCTCGTCTTCATCCTCCGAGTCATTTCATTCTTAGCTAACTGCAACTTCTGCTGACCCAAGCGTATTGCATAAAAAGAATACACAACAAACACTCGGATCAGCACTAAATCATTCTCACATTAGTCAAATTGAAATTCGAAATAAAAAGTGTCATGGGTGCAGTAACTCAAGAGATGTTACGGGATTTTTCCAACTCTCGAGGATCCGTTAAACTAATACATACATAGTATAGTACGCTATTATGATAGTATCTATCTAGTAAAGTAAATATCATAAAAATAGCGTAAGCAGGATTACCATATTACCCTTACGCTGTTTACAGGCGTCAACAGTCTATACAGTACCGTAAATTCACCGTACTGGTGTTATCAGAGGGCACTCCATAGAAGGCACTGCAAAATCAAAATCGTATGGGGCTCGCGATATGGATAAATATGACAAGACACTTGAGGCAATGCCTAGGGTAGGATTTTACCAATTGCACTCCTGGACCGATGGTAACGCATAGCAGCCACTACTGCCCACCTCGGAACACACTCCCATAATCAAAAAGACGCCCAAACCATCATCATAGTCATAGAAATAGTATCGAAGAAGGGTGTCCGATCAAAGGTGCTACCTCAGTTAGTCTCAGTATAGCTCCTGTTTTAGTCATTTCAATTCCGACCCGAAGGTCAGGGCTATTTCGTCATCGTTCATCTACTTCGATTCAATAATCGCCTCCAAGTCATCATCTTCCGTTCTAGATACGTCAAAACATTCACAGTTGTTAAATTGGTACTGACACTGATAAAGAGTATGCCACTTGTCGACTCCGGTCTCTTTAACAACCAATGCTTACATTTTCCACATCGGTTGGTTCCTTTATATTTCACAAAGGTTCGCTTCCATATCAAAATATCATATTCAGTTTCGAACCAAATTTATATTCAAATAGAATATAATTTCATATCAAAATATCATAAATCATACCAATTCCTTTATATTTCACAAAGGTTCGCTTCCATATTAAAATATCATATTCAGTTTCGAACCAAATTTATATTCAAATAGAATATAATTTCATATCAAAATATCATAAATCATACCAAACCGATTATATTCTAAATTTGAATATATTTCCATATCCTTATATTATAACCGTATAATATTTAAAATCGACTTATATTCAAATATAATATATTTTCATACTAAAGATTTCAAATTATTCCAAATCGATTATGCTCGAGATCTATCCATATTCAAATAGTATATACTTCTATAACTTAATTTCAATCCCTTAGGGGATAAATTTATATTCGAATAGCATATAATTTACATTTCCATATCAAAAATCGGTTTAGGAATCGATTCATATTCAAATAGAATAAAATTCATCTCAACTCCATTTGAACAACGGTTTAGATCCAAACACTTTCCATTCAGAAGATATTTACACTTTATAAAATATAATTGTGAAAACAGATACTTATAAAAGAAACCCTTTATATAAAATTAAAAAAATATATATATAATAAAATGGTTAAATAGCATAAGATAAATTTTAAAACTCCATATATATACATAAATTAAACTTTACTATATAGTTTAAATAATAAAATACAAGGAAAATTTAGTTACAACAAAATAGTTATAGGTAAAAAGTTTCAATAAATAATTTTTTTTTAGGAAAGGAATAGTTATTTGAAATCAACAGTGTAAATATATATATGTATATAAAATTCTTTAACTAAAATCATTCCTTTCTTTCGAACTTCAATACTTGAAACTAAACTCCAGTCTCAATGGAGTTTGCCTAACCTAATGACATGTGCCAACCTAACCCATTTCCAAATTCAAGGATTCAAAACCATACTCGTATTAAGTTTAAAACACTCCAAGTATCCTCGATTATCTTTATTTCAATATTAAATTCAATAAGAATCAATTAAATCTGAGTCTACCCAATCCTTGAAAAATCCCAAATCATATTAATCTTGAATCTTTAAAACTTCAAATTCACTTTGGGAAAGTTTCCTTAATCATTTCAATAACATTCAAGATTCAGATCTTTCAAGGAAGAATAAAAATTTATCGAAATCGACACATTTCCTTTAAATGAATTTTCCATCAAATAGAATTTCACATATTTAAATCATTTAACCAACCGATGTCCATATATAATTTGCTACCCTATGACCAAGTGATTTTAAATTAAATTTCTCGATATTCAGGGATGGATCTATTATTTCAATCCAAATCAAGGTCACAGATATTTATCATTTCAATCTGTGTTCTTAATTTATTCTTATCGATAAATCCCGGGTTTTTTGGATGCCTGTAACATCAAGGATGAAAATTGGGGTTCATCGTCAATAATGAGCACACAACATCCGTATAATGAAATAAATAACATTCAAGAATAATCATTCAGTAATCACATCAACCAAGGCATCCATCCCAAAATATTTATTCTATGATAATTGTTAAATCTTTTTACTGATTACAAGTGTCGAAATTTCCAAACTAGAAATTTAAATTAAATTTAAATAACTAATTATCGATTTTCATTGCATGTTACACATATGCATGCCAAATTTAAGCAACTATTCACCAATCAAACACAACCATGCAACCAAACTCATTTCACGATTTAATTTGATAAATATGGGAAAAAATTAGTTACTCGTGAGTGAAGAATCACTCACCTTTGGGTCTTTATTGGATCGGATGTCCAAACAAAGCTCCAAAATTTGACAGTCTCCAAACGCAGCCAAACTAGTCTCAGAGCGTCCGCAATTCCTCCACGATCCCAATGCACCCAACCGCGTCCAAATCCAAATTAAAACGAGAAAGTTATTAGTGTTTTACTATTTGAATTCTAAATTATATATAAATAGATAAAATATTATTCTCACCAACTAGGAGGCGCCACGTCAGCAGGACCCCCTTTCTTCCAACTCACGTTCATAGCATGCTACAGTAAACTGACGGAAATAAAACCCATTTGAACGCAACTTTGACCGTCAAATACACCGTCCACGGTTGGACCTCCGACCACTCTTACCGCAAAGCTCTTGTCGAGCCGCATCTGCCAGTGCCCATGATTGCGGCTTCAGTGGACCCTAGCACCAGCGATGAGATAAACGGGCGGGATTTTTGCCCTTTGTCGAACAAATTCCGACCATCCGCTTGACCATATGACCTCTAACCACCACCAATACACTCATATCCATCTCCTCTACAAAACCCATATCTCTGATTCTCTAATTTGGCCTTAAATCGAAAACCCCTAATTCCAAGCTAGGGTTACGAATTTAGTGAGCTTTGACCGTAAATTCCGGCCAAACGAAGCATTGCATGCAGGAATAATTGGTACCAGTAGCTTCGTATCTTCGATAGCTTTGATTTGCTATATAATATATTAGGTTTTGAGGATATTTGATTTTCAAGTTGTATTTGTTTTGAATCTAGGGTTTGAAGTTTCAACCATTAGAGAAAAGAGTCGGTGGAAAAAATAAATATGTTGAAATGGCTGATGGGGTGGTAAAAGGGTTTATTTATATAATTATAGAAAGCCCAAAAGTTAAAACAAACAATTATCCATTTTACATTGATTCCTTTCACATTTTATCCAGTATGGCCAAACGACAAGTCTGATTGTAACGAATTTTGGAACTCTACAACAATCCACCATTCCGGATCCGATGGCGCTAGTTGCGCTGAATTTCGACGCAGTCGCCAAAACAGTTAAATTCCATAGTCAAATAATTATTAAAATATCTAATTATTCGATTAATTGTTTAAATTCAATTTAAACATAAATAAAACTTTATTTTAAATCAAATTTCAACTTAAATAAATTTTATACATCGATTCCACAAGTTTAAGTTCCAAATTTGATTATTTAAAATATAAATTTGAATTTCAAATCTTTAACTTAAACGATTTAAATTTCATTTAATCGTTTAAATATTAAATCCCAGATCATAACATTTCTAAATAAATCCAATTTAAAATATATTTATACTTAATTCAAACAATCGTCCTCATTATAATCAATAAAAATTTGATTTTTCCCAATATTATTCCATTTTATTTATTTTAAACCAAAATTTAAATATACAGAAAATATGGGATGTTACATTCTCCCCCACTTAAAAATCTTTTCGTCCTCAAAAAGAGAAAGAGTAAGGTATAAAATACTTGTATATATATATACACACAAACACACACACAAATATGGTCAAATCCATTATCTTATTAAATAAAATATAAAACATATGCTACCAAATCATAGATCTTTCGAAATTTCTAACTCCTGAAATCACGGGAAATTTCGGCAGCTTCTCCTTTGTACGGAGAGGTCCAAAAAAATAACAATATATATATATATATATATATATATATAAATCCAAATATACATCTCACCACATGATGAGGCATCCCAAAATGGGGAAAAACACATATATACTTAACCATAAAACTATATAACCCAAATATGTACCTTCTTTAGCGTTTATTTGCAGTTTATTTACCTTAGCATTTTAATATTTAGAGCAAGCGAGCTCCAAAGCATAGTGCGACTTCCTTACGTCTGCTACATACTCACAAAGGTATAAGAATTTAAACATATATAATACATAGTAAAGGTATACAACTTACACAACATAAATTGAACATTTCAACTATAAAACCAAAATGTTAACGATAGACCAACGAACAAACTGAGGGTTATCACCCCTTAAATGATGGAATTTGACCATAGCACACTAGGAAAAAGTTGTTCTAATCGTTTCAGACTTTCCTAATTGTCAGGATTCGTCGAATTTGGATAATTCGTTTGAAAGTTATGATTGTTTAAGTGAAGGCGAATGTTTCAGCCCATACAATGAAAAATGTAGGTCTGAATTGTTCAATCTAGTTTTTAATCCTTGAAACATTGAAAGTACACTCCATACATGAAGGAAAAAAATTTAGTTTAAATTCTGGCCTTTCCGAATTGTACTTGCACATCGATATCCGACGCTCCATTAGGAAGTTATGACCAAAACAATATTGATATATAGTTCAGGTTTTTATTTTCTGCGCCTACGACTACGACACATTCTTGGTTTTCAACCTAATAGACACGAGAATTAGACAAAGCCCCATTAAAAGAAAATTTAATTAGGTTTCTAAGGTTTCCGAAAAGTTCAAAATCATCGAATTCCGATCATTCATTCAAAAGTTATGGCGATTTTACTTCAACTTATTGAATATTTTAGATTTATTCATAAGCGTCGACTTATTTAATTGGAGTTTCAAACTTTTGGATTCTAAAACTTTTTATAAATCTTTATCACTTCCCATTAATTATCGCTCTTTACTCGAGGAGCGGTTTTCAAAAACTTTTAGTAACTTAACCATCAAAATGAATTATCGCCTATTATACTCATAATATGATTTCCCTTTTCAATACTTAAATATATTCATATTCATTTCAATTATATTAAATGTATTTTATTTCAGTTACTTATTTACATTTTCATCCATTAAATCCTTCACATTTACTTCATTATCCAAGAAATGAATTCATATCCAATTGCTTATTTCACTCCAATATATTTTCGATACATTTCTCGTTTCATTTCAATCATTAACTTCGAATGAACTTGAATCGAGTCATATTTAATTTTGAGTTCCTTCGAACATTCCACTTATCAAAATCAACATTATCTAAATTCAAATGTATATATCCCAATTAAGCTTATTTAGTATTCCTATTTATTGAAAGTTCAATGGTTTATCTATATTACTAGGTTTCAAAATTTTCCCAATTCTAAATTTTTCAAGAATTGGTGCCAAGTATCAACTCTTTCTATTTTAATATTAATCCAAATATATTTATTATCTTTCGGACTAGCTCCATTTGGTTTCGTTCATTAAGTTCAAATTATGTTAAATCTCATTCCTCTAGTTATCTTAATATTATTTTACCACTTATTCACCCAATTAGATTCAATTTCTGAATTTTCTCATTTTCACTTAAAAAAAAATGAGACGACCCCAAATCCCGTGCTAAAAGGAGACAAGGGTAATCTTTGGAATATAACACAGAAACAGATAATAGCAGAACAGAAATAAATAAATACACCAGATAATGAACAATAGAATATACTGGATAAAAGTAATCATCAGAGTTACACAGTATACTGGATCTTACTTAGTACAAATACAGTTCAACTATACATATATGTCTACAGCGGAAAACAAACATAATGTACAATAGGAGCTGAACAACATAAAAAGAGATAAATGATAGAATCCATCTTCAGCTCCAGCTATCCAGAAAGAACCAGCTAAACCTGAATACAAGGCTGCCAGTGTAGAAAACGGGGCACCCGAGTTTGAAAGTGAAACAAACTACGAGTCAGTCATGGGACTGGTATGAGAAATCTACTCAACACATTTAATATATGGCTAATCACAGGACCACGCCACTTTCGTGGAATGGGTTTACTCCATTGGATTTCCAGTGCACTAAAACAAATCTTTCTTTTAAAACATCGCAATGCTTTTTATAAAAATGAAGCCATTATAAGACTCAATTCCCATCACATAATGCAACGCAAACCGGAGGATAGAGTTTTACCTTATAATGGCAAAAATATGCTTGATACGAATAAAACAAAAGCACTCGATATTACTACTAGTGTTTATATGTTTTGAAAACAATTTCAAATCATAACTATCAATCATAGACGACATGAGCGTCCCATGCCACTATGTCACCAAATATATATACAATCGAAACCGCACAATCACGTATTTTGAAACTGGATTTCCGTCATGAACCAAGGCAAAAGATAGTCCTTACCGACTTCGAGACTGCCTAGCCCGAGCCTCAGGGTCAGAGCGCGTCGACCCTTGGATCGTCAGGGCTGGTCCACCGATGTGGATTAAAATTCCTGAACACTGCGTTTCCCCGCCCTTTGGGGCGTAGATGAGCCAACGAATGACTCCATCGGACCCGGATCGTCCGATCTAACTGAGACGCCTCGCAACAGCAACAACCACATAAGTCAAACTCATCAGGGCGTGTAAAACCACTGATGCCACTTCTAGCTAGGAAGAAACGCAGGCCCTCCCTGATGTCCTCTCCCGTTTCTGGTTCATACCGGGGTGTGAGGTTCACGAATTCACGTTATACACAAAACTACGCCACACAGGCGGTGCTTTGATCATCACCACAAGACTTTGCTTTTCAACAGAAGCCCTGATCATTTGCCACTCAGGCATGCCACACTACCAATTCATGTCATGCGACTGATGTCCATCGATATACAACCTCTGAGCTCGTGCGTTTCAGAGAAGGGCATTAAGCAAAAGAATAAATTCTCCACCGCCAAACAGATGTATATTTAACAGAGATCAATCAACACAGAATAAAATCCAATGTCAGACACACAGTCCATTTACAAGTCTGTCCTGGGTCTGAACTAAACCGGAGGCACTATATACCTCGCAAACCCATCGGTCACCACGTACGTCTGGACGATCACCACTCATTATCCATATTTCGGGATGCCTCCCAATCAGGACCTCGGTTACCACCCAAACGAGGTGAAGATCTCCGGTCTTCGACCACCATCTTCATCTTCGACCTTCAATCGTCGGTCAATTATTTGAAATGAGATTTAACTCGGCCTTTACAAATAATTCACGTATATTTAGAATTTCAAATCGATTTATTTCAATGGTTAATTCATTCGAGAACACTAATTTTGTTCTTTAATGTTATTTTCACACCAAACACATTCAACCATCAAATACCACATAAATCGAGCAAATTCAGTTTATTTCCATCCCATATCGTTTATGATATTTTATAACGATTTATCGCTATTTTTATTTATTTTAAAATAGCCAATCTATTCAAAACGACGCTTCGGGCCATAACGCGGCCGTGGCACTGTTTTTCTTCAGATTTGATTTACACATATCTGAAAATCTAATTGTTGGATCTTCACAAAATTCACATCATTAGAAAGAACTTTTCAAAACGAATCCAACGGTTCCAGTTTCGGGAAAATCCGACGATCGGATCTCCTGGTATCATCGTTTGAAGTTTCGATTTCAAAATACGAACTGCAACGTCGTTATTCGATTAAATATAATTATATTTATATATATATATATATAATCGATTCTGGCGCTGTTTTTCTTCAGATTTGAATTAAACATTCCAGACAATCCAACCTTTGGATTTTTACAAAGTTGGTGCCGTTGGAAAGATTTTTCCAAAGCGAACCCAACGGTTGCGATTTCAGGAAAATCCGATGGTCGGATCTCCAGTACTAATCGTTTGAAATCATGGTTTCAAAATACGAACTGCAGCTTCGTTTTTCAATATATTTCAATTCTATTTAAATATATATATCGATTCTTCGATTTCAAAACCATATGAATTTCATACTTTTGATAAAAATGATATTTTTATCAAACTGTCTTCTATTTCAACACTTCACTATATTTGACAACTCATGTATATAATAAAAATGTGCTTTTTATTGTAAAACAATTCATTTCAAAACCAGATTATTTTATGTAGATCGTATTGGTGATAAAAATGGGATTTTTATTATAAAACAATTTATTTCAAAACTTGACTATTTTATATAGTTCATATAGATGATTAAAAGGTGATTTTTATATTTAAAACACGAACACCATTCAACACATGAATTTCAATTCAACGAATAAATATAGTTTCAACGAATGAAAATAATTCAAACACATAAATATTATTCAAAATTTCGGCAGCATAACGGCAGGGTAGTTAAAACCTGGACCGTCCCCAGTATGGCTCCTCGCACTACCTTAAAACCTCGCGGTTTTTGACAATGGGGATCATGCATCTAGTTCGCACGCAGGCGGCATGTATATATTTATTTCATTTCCACAAACTAATCCTATGTGGTTTCAACCAAATATTTCTCAACCACAAACGGGTATTTTTCAACCACAATCAATAAATATCAACCACAAACAATCCCAATCAACCATTCGTTATCAATCAATTTTCACACCAATCACAACCAATAAATATCGTCCATGGTTTGTGGACGAGGGGCGTATATATATATATATATATATATATATATATATATATATATATAGCAATTCACTTCTATTTCAACACATATATAATTTCTACAACGCATATATAACTTATACATCGAACGTACAACTTATACAACGCTTATACATGAGTTGTACAATGCTTATATAACTCATACATCGACTATATAATTTATACATCGTCGTTTTCCATATCGTTTATAAATTAGAAATCTCAAATTAGGTTCCACTCCACCAAAAATAGCAGAAGGCTCATAAAAATATGCGGTCTCTTCTAGAATGTAAAAGACGTCCACACGATCACGATGTTTCCTGTTTCATCGAATTTCATCAAGAAACGAAAAAGATATGATTTTTCAAAGTTCAGATGTAATAAAGGACCCACCTTTCACGATGGTTCAAAACTAGGTTTTGATCTTTCGATCAAACCGTTGCACGATAGGAGAATCAGCTCACACAGCGTCGAAGAGCTTCGAACCACCTTCCCGGCGCCGGTGGTTTTACTCCGTTCGGTAGCGCCTTGAAGGCTCGACGGCGCTCCAAAGTCGTTGACTTTGAGGACTCATATCTCCCTCCACACTTGATGATAACTTGCAAACCTTAGATGGATTTAAAGAGGAGAGGAAGAGCTTTGAAATGAATCAAGAATCACTCGATTTCATTGTGAAACGTGGGAGAAATCGAAGAGAGAAGGTGGCGACATCATTTCCGTCGTGCGCAGTATTCATCGGGGAGAGAGAAGATGGTCACTGGCCAATGAGAGATTTTCTTTATATTTATATTTTTTTAATTTCGAAAATACCCCCTTTCCCACACGAATGCCAATTTAAACCCAACGACTGTCGTCCCTAGCGTTTTACCCCCATTCCGAACACAATGGGATATGTTTCGTAGGCCCATTCGACTGTTTCATTCAGTTTTCCTTCAAATTAAAATATATGACATTCAATATTCAATTTGAACGTACATTTCAATTTGCCAAGGCCACAAACTGATTCGAAAAATTCCAGAAAAATAAATCTGGCTTTGTTTTGACGATACGGTCCCAACAAAACTAGTTTCGTCGATTTCTGAGACCGTTTGCAAAAAGGCCCATTTCTGGTCGATCCAATTTGACTGTAATTGACCAGAACACATTTTCCTTTTCCATGCTCACATACTAGCTTCCAAAATTATGAAATTTGAAACCTAGTAATAACTTCACATCCCGGATCCAACAAAAGTGGTTTCGTCGAATTCCGAGGTTGTATGCAAAATGGCCAATTTCACGAGCTATATAAATTTCATAGCGACCTTTCTGAAAATTCATTTGGCCGTAACTTTTGCTTTCCATTATGAAAATTCGATTTTTCAGATTCGTTAGAAAGGTATTCACTAACAGATTTAAATATTTTTGGTTTCACTCAAATCCGTTTTGTTTTGCACCCGGTACGGTCCGATAAAGTTTGAATTCAATTTTTGAAACTGCAGTGCCATTTCAGGCCTTGTTTATAATTAGAATTACTTATATTCGATTTCAATTGTCGATTCAACTCACTTTTCATCTCTATTATTTAAAATATTTATTTTAAATATTTAAAATCCATTATTTTAGCCAATTTAAAATTTTTAAATTGGTTCAGATTTTCTGGGTCGTTACAATCTCCCCCACTTAAAACTTTTCGTCCCCGAAAAGGAACAAAGTCGAAAGTAGTTTGATTCATCAACTCTATGTTCGATCTGGCTTCAATTCTCCAACTTTTTAGTTTCTGGGAATTTTCAAATTCTTCAAAAATTTGGCTAACACCCGGAATTTTCGAAAAATTTCGCCATAACCTCCTTTGTACGGGGAGGGGTTTGGAAATTTATTGGGTCGTATTAGGTACCCAATAAATCCTAATAAGCATACACATATTTATAGTGATATATTCTGGTGTTTACAGGGGAACGTGTATTGATAATAACTCCAGAAAATAAATTCTCGTCACCCTGTCAAAGCATGAGGGAGTGTGTATTTTAAATGCTCTAAAGGATAAATCCTCGTCACCTCATCCCGTGTGGGAAATAAATAGTCCATGTGCCGTATCTAATAACTAGAGAGACGTGATTATTGTCAACTCCAGACCCGTGTGGGGTTTTTATTAATCTGGCAATTTTATCATTACAATTTAAATAGTCCATATCAGTCCTCAGTTCAACCTGTAAAATATAGTCATCGCCATACAAGCCTCTCGCTCTTATGGTAAATCTTCCACCTCGTCACACAAGCTCCAAATGCTTATGTGGCATATGATGAAGTATGCCTATCTTCTGAAGTATGCCATGTAATGTAGTTCAAAATTAATTGTTACTATCCTATGGCGACGTTTATTATTTCACACAGAAAAACCAACACTCCGCATCCAATGGCAATCACAAGAGTTGATATAATAATATTTCGCATCCAACTCATTAAGGTTTACCTATTTGTCGGGCACGCAAATAAAATCCTTACTCAACAGCTAATCCATTTACCTGTTCAAACATATATAATGCACATGTATATATTTCTATTTATTTTCTAATCAGTTCAATGTGTGATATAATCGAATAAATTCTACCATTATCCTATTGTTGATTAAATTAACTATTGTTTCAATAATTCAATTAATCAAATTTACTATCACACAATGCAAATAATCAATCAAATTTTTTTTGACTTTTCAAAACCATACAAATTAATTCCTATTCTCTTTTAAAATCATTTAGACTATAGAATTAAAAGTGCACATCCATGGAAAGAAAATAACAACAGAATAGAGAACTAATTGGTAATGCAAAGTATGGTAAATATACCTTGCACCGGAGTCAATCAGAGATATCCACTCAGCATCTAGGATAAGCTTTCTGAATGCTCTCCTCAGTTTCCCAAGTACAATCTCGCGGATCTCCACTCCATTGCACTTTGACTAAGTGAACCTTCTTGTTCCTCAGTTCTTTGGTCTCTTTGCCGATGATCTTTAGCGGCTTTCGTCTCACAGCTAATTCTGGAGTAATTTCAATATCATGTTGAGCTGCTTCTTCCACGATCAAGTCTGGATCATGAATGTGCTTCCGAAGTTGAGATATATGAAATACATCATGAACTCCAGGCAACCAATCAGGCAGTTTGACCCTATAAGCGAGAGTTCCGATCCGTTCCAGAATAGGAAACGGACCAATGAATTTGGGCGCCAACTTTCCAGTCTTACCGAACCGGATAACTCCTCTCATGGGCGATACTTTCAAATATACGTAGTCGTTGACAACAAAGGATATATCTCTTCTTCTCCTATTGGCATAGCTCTTTTGTCGGCTCTGAGCGGCAAGTAATCTCTTCTTAATAAAATCGACTTTGTCGACAGCTTCTCGGATCATATCAGGCCCCAACACAAGTCTATTACCGGGTTCGACCCAACAAGCGGGAGATCTGCACGGTCACCATACAACGCTTCGAATGGCGACATTGTCAGGCTCGCCTGGTAGCTGTTGTTATATGAGAATTCATCCAAATGCAGATGGTCTTCCCACGATCCACCAAAATCTAAAACACAAGCCCGCAATAGATCTTCTAAAATACGATTCAACCTCTCAGTCTGACCGTCTGTCTGAGGATGATAAGTGGTGCTCAAGTTCAACTTCGTTCCTAGTTCGACTTGAAATTCCTCCCATAATTTGCTAGTAAATATTGTATCTCTATCACTAACTATACTGAGCGGCACTCCATGTAGTCTAACAATTTCCCTGAAGTATATCTGCGCCAAACTCTGAGCAGTTCTGTTTGATCTGACAGGTATGAAATGGGCGGTCTTCATGAAGCGATCTACGATCACCCAAATACTATCATTCCCTTTTCTGGTTCTAGGCAGACCGTCAATGAAATCCATAGAAATATGTTCCCACTTCCAACCAGGAACGTCTAGCGGTTGTAATAATCAAGCTAGTTTCTGTTGGTCGCTTTTGACTAGCTAGCAAGTAGGGCATCGGCTAACATATAAACAAATGTCCCTCTTCATCAACCTCCATCAGAAAGTGCGCTTGATATCGTTATACATTTTTCTTACTCCCGGATGGATACTAAGTTTTGACTTGTGGCATTCATCCAGAACTTCCTTTCGGAGCTCAGCAATGTTAGGAACACAGATTCGACCCTTCAGCCTTAGAATCCCCTCATTATCAAACTGAAAACTCAAGGGATCGCCCTTCTGAATTATCTCTCTGATCTTCTGAATGAAGTGATCATCCTTCTGAAGAGCAGATATTTTATCTATCAATGAAGTCGTGATAATAAAACTGGCAATCGTCTCATTCTTTCGGCTTAACGCATCGGCCACGACATTGGCTTTCCCTGGTGTGTATATAATCTCAAAGTCATATGCTGCAAGAAACTCTAGCCAACGTTGCTGCCTTAAATTCAGGTCTTTCTGGGTGAACAGATACTTTAACGACTGGTGATCTGTAAACAGTTCAAATCTCTCACCCAGAAGATAGTGCCTCCAGATTTTCAAAGCGAATACTATCGCCAATAACTCAAGTTCATGAGTTACATAGTTTTTCTCGTGCAGCTTCAGTTGACGGCTAGCATAAGCAATCACTTGACCCCTTTGCATTAACACTGCGCCAAGGCCTTCTCTAGAAGCATCAGTCCAGACTTTCAAATCCTGATTGCCATCGATGATGGTTAACATTGGAACAGTCGTTAGTCTTAACCTTAGCTCTTCGAAAGCCTCCTCACTTTCAGGAGTCCATTTGAATTTAGAATGCTTCTTTGTAAGCTTCGTTAAATGACCAGATATCTTCGAAAAGTTTTTAACGAACTTCCGGTAATAGCTAGCCAATCCGAGAAAACTACGGACTTCAGTGGGAGTACTAGGCTGTTTCCAGTTTTGAATAGCTGTGATTTTGCTTGGATCCACAACAATTCCTTCTTTCGATACGACATGGCCTAGAAATTTTACTTCATCTTGCCAGAATATACATTTGGAAAACTTTGCTTTCAACACATTCTTTCTGAGAATTTCTAGAACCTGTTCCAAATGCTTTTCATGTTCGGCCTTTGATTTAGAGAAGATTAGAATATCATCAATAAAAACCAGAACAAATTTATTCAAAACTCCTATGAATACTCTGTTCATTAGATCGACGAAATAGGCTGGAGCGTTACATAAGCCGAACGGAATTACTAACCACTCATAGAATAAGTCGGGACCTCTGAATGCTATCAAAGGAACTCACTCCTCGGCGATAAGAAGTTGATGGAAGCCTGTAGCTAGGTCCATTCGTGAAAATACTTGTGCACCATTTAATCGATCCAATAAATCATCAATCCGTGGAAATGGATATTTATTCTTTATGGTCTGTTTGTTCAGATCACGATAATCCACACATAGATGTAGAGTACCGTCAGATTTGGGGACAAACACCACTGCTGCACCCCAATCAGAGAAACTAGGCCTGATCAGACCCTTCCATACTAGCTGTCGTGTTTGATTGTCTAATTCCTCTTTCTCTTTCAAGAACATTCTTCGAATAGCGTAAACTACCGGCCTTGCATTGGGAATTAAAGCAACTTTGAAATCAATCTCTCTCTGCGGAGGTAAGCAAACAACTTCTTCGAACACATCCGCATAGTTCTTGACGACAGGAATATCCTTCACTAGATCGTGAATATTCTCTGTGACTTTAGGGATATTTTCTATTTGGGCTGGAGAAACATTTAAAGCTGCCCAGAAGTTTTTTCTATTAGCATTCTAACCTTCACACGGTATGGTTATGTAACTTCCTGATTTAATCCTAGCCCTAACAACTCTCTCGGCGCATCTAACCTCTGCTTCATATTTGGTTAGCCAATCCAATCCCAGAATAAGATCGAATTCATTAAAATTCATGACGATAGAGATAGTAGGGAATTTATAGCAGGAAAAAGAGACAGGCACCCCACAAACCCAACTGAGACCAATGGAACCCCCAACTGGATTTTGGACCGTCATTGGTTCCTTGAGCTTCTTCAATTTCAAATCCAACTTCTTGACTGCACTCTTTGCAATAAAGCTTCGTGACGCGCCAGTATCAAACAGTACTTTAAATGGGATGTTCTTGACATTGAGCATGCCTTCCAACACATCTGGCCTTTCCTGAGCAGACGGAGAGGCAGGCTCTTCTGCCACTTCATTTACATGTACTACTTCGGGCCTGTTGACGAGCGGGCAATCCTTTGCAAGATGACCAGCCTCGCGGCACTGTTTGCACTCCCTAACCTCTTGAAACTCCCCATCTTTTCCAAACCTTTTCTTCTTTTGCTTTCGATTGGCTCTATAAGCATCCTTCATCGGTTTCTTTAAAGATTTACATTTTCTGGACAAATGGCCTTTTTGATTGCAGTTCTTGCACACAGCAGTCGTTGCTGGTTCTTTTTCAGGCCTGGCCCTTTTTCGGTTGACTTTAGGCTTTTTACTGACCTCAAACCTCGTACTCGCTTCAGGAATATCAGTTTCCGACTCTTCTTTATCACTAGAACAGACTTCTTCTTCGTCGCGCAACATTCCTTTCTTATGGAGATCTTCATACTGATAAGCCATGTATATCATTTCTGAAAAAGAAAGCTTCACACTCTTCATTACACTATTCTGATATCTCCTTTGCAGGCCATGAATAAATCTTAGATTTTTCCTCTTTGGATCTTGAATCAAATGAGGAGCAAAGTGAGCAAGTTCGTTGAATTTCTTATGATATTTTGGGACGGTCATATCACCTTGTATCAGATAAGAGAATTCATCGCATAATCGCTCAGTTGCTTCGGGAGGAGTAAATCTTTCTAGGAAAATCACTTTGAATCTGTCCCAGGTGATATCACCTTCTGGATTATCTTTGATGATTGTTTCCCACCAGATTAAAGCTTCTTCTTTGAGTGACCAAGATGCTATTAACCGTTTCTGGTCATCTCTCAACTGGATACGCTCAAAAATTCTTTCGATAGAACTCATCCAAGCTTGAGTCTGAATTATAGATTCATTGCCCTAGAACTGTGTTCCGTTCAGATTTCGATATCTCTTTAATAGAGCCTCTAGATCTGGTTCTGTATTCCTTCTGTTTCTGGCACTCATTTTTCTAGTACTTCTGCAAACAGCAGATCAAGTGTCAGGTTATAGAAAGGGTATTTTAAAACATAGAAACATATACTTCAAATGTAAATGTGTCTATCGAGGTGTAATTTCATTCTGATTTACTCATACTAGGATATTGCTAATCCTATCTGTATAGAGTTACTCGTCCTAGAACACTACAGGTTCTATTTCTGACGAGTTCGTTCAAATGTTATATTCCAGAACTCAGCTTAACCAAAGCTTTGATACCACGATGTGACGACCCCAAATCCCGTGCTAAACGGAGACAAGGGTAATCTTTGGAATATAACACAGAAACAGATAATAGCAGAACAGAATTAAATAAATACACCAGATAATGAACAATAGAATATACTGGATAAAAGTAATCATCAGAGTTACACAGTATACAGGATCTTACTTAGTACAAATACAGTTCAACTATACATATATGTCTACAGCGGAAAACAAACATAATGTACAATAGGAGCTGAACAGCATAAAAAGAGATAAATGATAGAATACATCTTCAGCTCCAGCTATCCAGAAAGAACCAGCTAAACCTGAATACAAGGTTGCCCGTGTAGAAAAAGGGGCACCTGAGTTTGAAAGTGAAACAAACTACGAGTCAGTCATGGGACTGGTATGAGAAATCTACTCAACACATTTAATATATAGCTAATCACAGGACCACGCCACTTTCGTGGAACGGGTTTACTCCATTGGATTGCCAGTGCACTAAAAAAAATCTTTCTTTTAAAACATCGCAATGCTTTTTATAAAAATGAAGCCATTATAAGACTCAGTTCCCATCACACAATGCAACGCAAACCGGAGGATAGAGTTTTACCTTATAATGGCCAAAATATGCTTGATACGAATAAAACAAAAGCACTCGATATTACTACTAGTGTTTATATGTTTTGAAAACAATTTCAAATCATAACTATCAATCATAGACGACATGAGCATCCCATGCTACTATGTCGCCAAATATATATATGTGAGGACCCGCAACTTCCCCGTAAAGGAAAGCGTCGGATAGTTCGAGAACAAGCCACAACAGAACGCATACAGAAGAACATTTCACTGTATATTACAACAATGCATCAGATTACAAGAATATACAGAGTATAAATGAATGAATATTACACAGAAATATCAGAGATTTAAATTACATTTAAATACATAGCAGCGGAAAATAATACATTACACAACTAGAAGAAGATATACGGATACAAAGCTTTCCGGATATCGTTCCAGCTGTAAACCAGGATCCTGTGAATATAAATCTGCAAAACCAAACTACTAGCTGCCCGTGTCAAAATAAGGGCACCCAGAGTTTAGGTTAAAACAATAAACTCCAGGTCAGTCATGTGACTGGTGTGAGAACTAAAACAGTTAATCTTTATTTTTAAAGTTAGGTAAATCAAGGGACCACGCCGTATAACACGGAACGGGTTTCCTCCCAAGAATACCAGTGCATAAAACAAACAGCGCAATGCTAAATAAAGAAAAATGAAGCTGTTATAAGACCCAGGTCCTATCACACAATGCAACGCAAGCCGGGGGATAGGGTTTTCCCTTATAACAGCCAAAGAATGCTTGATACGTTTAAAACAAATCATTTGATACTATTATAAGTGCATAGTGTATAAAACACTTCAAATCATAAGTATCAATCATAGGCGGCATGGGTACCATATATCATGTCGCCATATATAGGTTTACAAATAAAACCGCAAATGTCACGTATTTGGAAATTGGATTTCCGTCTATGAACCGAGGCAAAAGATAGTCCTCAACCGATTCGAGACAATCTAGCCTACCATGTCTCAGGATCAGAGCTCGAGTGACCCTAGGAGCGACAGGGCCGGTCCACCGATGTGGATTAAAATGCCTGAACACTACGTTTCCCCGCCCTTTGGGGCGCAAGTCTGGTCCGTCAGCCGACCAGAAGCATCGGCCGAAACCGATATAACCGAGGCGCCTCGCAACAGCAACAACCACATAAGTCAAACTCGTCAGGGCGTGTAAAACCACTGACGCCACTTCTAGCTAGAAAGAAACGCAAGTCCTCCCTGAGGTCCGTCTCCCGTTTTTGGTTCATACCGGGTGTGAAACACGCGAGGTAAACGTTACACAAAGCTACGCCACAAAGGCCGTGCTTTGATCATCACCACAAGACTTTGCTTTTCAACAGAAGCCTTGATCATTTGCATCTTAGCATGCCACACAGGCAAACCATCCTATGCAACCGATATCAGTCACACAGAATGAAATCCGATGTCAGACACACAGTCCATTTACAAGTCCGTTCTGGGTCTGAACGAAACCGGAGGCACCTAGTACCCCGCATATCCATCGATCTCCAAGTACGTCTGGACGATCACCAACTGTTTCCATCTTCTTGGGTGTACAGCCCAATCAAGATCATCAGCTATCACCCAAACGACGTGAAGACCTCCGGTCTTCGACCATCGTCTTCATCTTCGACTTATCGTCGTATCAGTTATTCAGAATGGGATAAACCCGGTCTTCCCGAATAACTCGCGTATATTTTATAAAAGTGTTACACAAACACAACATACGCCTCATTCCAATTCATTAGTCACTAACCGTAAATTAATCAAGAGAATAATTCCCCAAATATTAACCCCGAAGGCCGAAACCAACATCAGATCAATATCCAGAAAACCATTCTGCTTGGCTAACCGCCAGTTAGTTTCTAAATTTCACATTCAAATCTAATTAAAGATTTAACTATCGCCTGGAGCAAAACTGGTGATACTCCATTCTCGATCTTTTCAATCTAATTAAAGATTCATTAAAACTCCACTTAGTTTTAATCTGTGACTGGGTTAAAGAATCAGTGTCATTTAAAACACGGTTCACGATAAACCCAAAGTCACATCCCATTAATTATCGGGTTAAAGAACAAGTGTTATTTAAAACACTGTTCACGATAAACCCAAAAATCAATATCCATTCAATTCCAATTAAATATTATTTAATTGGTGCACTTCATTAAATCTAAATCAAAAGATTTAATCTTTTCTCAACTGGGTTCAAGAACAGTGTTAGTGAAGACACCATTCACGACAAACCCAAATCACATTCATTAATTATCGGGTTAAAGAACAAGTGTTATTTAAAACACTGTTCACGATAAACCCAAAAATCAATATCAATTCAATTCCAATTAAATATCATTTAATTGGTACACTTCATTAAATCTAAATAAAAAGATTTAATCTTTTCTCAACTGGGTTCAAGAACAGTGTTAGTGAAGACACCATTCACGACAAACCCAAATCACATTCATTAATTATCGGGTTAAAGAACAAGTGTTATTTAAAACACTGTTCACGATAAACCCAAAAATCAATATCAATTCAATTCCAATTAAATATTATTTAATTGGTACACTTCATTAAATCTAAATAAAAAGATTTAATCTTTTCTCAACTGGGTTCAAGAACAGTGTTAGTAAAGACACCATTCACGACAAACCCAAATCACATTCGATATTCAATACAAGGCTCTGAATAAAAAATATATCGGCTTATATTCAATATCGAATTCTACGACTAACAAATGTCGTATTGGAAATAACGATACAAATATATATCTTTCAAATTTCCATAACAACACCTGTAATATCACGAATTCCAACATCGAAATATTCCGAAGACAATTTCGATTCAAATCCACTCCAATGCAATCATTGGAATTTTGGTTACTTTTAAAACCCTTTTCGAATTCAATTTATTTATTTAAAAATAAATAGAATTATAATTCTAGTTCAAAACTAGTTCATTTCGATAAAAATCTATTTTTATCTTTTCAAATATGGAGTTTTTCATCCCAAACTTTCACAAATCATTTCTTATGATTTTACACAAATTATTACTATTTTTAATAATTTTATCAAGGCCCGTACAGTCGATTTCCAACAATGGCCATCGAACTGCACTTACAGCGACCTTTTTCCAATTTGATTTGGACGTATCTCCAAATCCAACCGTTAGATTTCAAATTTCTAATGTTCGTTAGAAAGCTCTTTTCGATACGAACCCAACGGTTCCGGTTTTAGGAGAATCCGACGGTCGGATCTCCCGTAATGTCCGTTTGAAATAAGTGGTCGAAATTCGCGAACTGCCGCGGCGCGGCGCGTTCTATTCAGGCCATTATATTATATATATAATATATATAATATGTACTTCGTCGATTTCTATTTAAAACGAATTATATAAATAGTTTTAAAATCGTTTCAAAAGCTATTTCAACTTTCTTTTCAATTCCAAATCAAAATTGAATTCTTCTTTATAAATTCGTTTTAAAATTCATTTCTATTCAATTCAAATTTCAATTCAATTTGAATTTATTTCACTTCGCTTTCAATTCGATTCGAATTCGTTTTCAATTCAATTCGTTTCGAAATCGTTTTCAATTCAATTCATTTCGAAATCGTTTTCAATTCAATTCATTTCGAAATCGTTTTCAATTCAATTCATTTCGAAATCGTTTTCAATTCAATTCATTTCGAAATCGTTTTCAATTCAATTCATTTCGAAATCGTTTTCAATTCAATTCATTTCGAAATCGTTTTCAGTTCAATTCATTTCGAAATCGTTTTCAGTTCAATTCATTTCAAAATATTCGATTTCGAAATCACTTTTCAATATTCATTTTAAAATGAATAAAATCGATATAAATATCGTTCACGTCAAAATGGCGTCAATCTAATCCTCACGGCTTCACATATTTCTATTTTCAAATATTCTATTTCAAATATTTCTATTTCAAATATTTCTATTTCAAATATTTCTTTTTTCGAAACTGGAATGAGGCCCAATCAATTACCATATAATGTTAATTATATGGATTTTCTACAACACATGTATATATCAACAACGATGAATAATCAATCATCAACCAAAGTGCACTACACTGTATAAGCATCAAATATAGACATTTAACGCTTACAGCAGCTTGTCAATCAATCGATCGACATATTTAATCAATCAGGATGAGTGAACTTCAAATTTCATCCTAACACCCGTGTGGGGTTTCAAACAATCAAACACATATTTTATTTGTGCAGTTAGGCGATGTGTAAAATTTATCGACCCAATCAACGTCATTCAAATAGGTGTACATAAACAAACCGTCTGGTTTGTAAATGAATATTTATTTATTCACATTCACGTTAAAAATTATATTTTTAACGATAACACATTTTATTTTAACATATGAATTTCTATTCAGTTCATTCGTTAAATAAAATGCTATTTTTATTTTTCTAACTTATTTTAGAAAATTTCGGCGGCATAACGGCACGATACTAGAAACGGGACAAGGCCTAGCCTTATCCCCGGTCTAGTGAAGGCCCACGCCATTCACACATCAATCAAGTCACTCTCGTTATGCAAACCACAAAATTTGGAGTAAGAGTCTAACCTAGTCTTACTCCTTCGCCTTATAACGGCGCACGTCTAATCCTAACCAATTTATCGATTCGATTTTTCACACCACAAACCACATTCAAACCAATATCTCAATCAATCACCAAACATCCAAACAAACAAGTCCATGGTATGTGGACGGGTGTCGGGTGCTTCTAAGCACCGTCTGCATCCTAGTATATATATATATAACTAGAAAAATAAATTGAAAGGTGAGAAATTCTCACATATAGCTATCCTAGCTCCACGGCTCTTCATTTGCAGAAGTCTTCGCCGTTTCGCCTTTTTGTCACCTTCGTTGTCCGCTTTCACTACATATGTAAAAATCGAATTTTACTTCGCTATTCCATATATAAAAATCGAATTTTTATTTCAAAGTTCCATATATAAAAATCGAATTTTTTAGTTCAAAGTTCAATATATAAAAATCGAATTTTTATTTCTAACTTTTCACATGTATAAAAATTTGAACTTTCCGTATATAATAAAAAAAACCTGAACTTTTTCCTACACAAAAATATAAGCTTTTGCCATATAAAAATATAAACCTTTTACTTATAAAAAGATAAGCTTTTTTAAGCTAAGTATAAATCACTTTTACAGCTAATTAAAAATCAGTTTTAAAGCTAATTAAAAATTCAGTTTTAAGCTAATTAAAAATTCAGTTTAAAGCTAATTAAAAATTCAGTTTTAAGCTAATTAAAAATTCAGTTTTAAGCTAATTAAAAATTCAGTTTTTAAACTAAATTAAAAATCAGTTTTAAGCTAATTAAAAATTCAGTTTTAAGCTAATTAAAAATTCAGTTTAAAGCTAATTAAAAATTCAGTTTTAAGCTAATTAAAAATTCAGTTTTAAAGCTAATTAAAAATTCAGTTTTAAGCTAATTAAAAATTCAGTTTTTAAACTAAATTAAAAATCAGTTTTTAAAATGAAAAGAAATACTTACGGGGGGGGGGGGGGGGTTTCTGCGCTGATGTGGCGGGCGCTCGGGGGAGGTGCGGATCGAGGAGGTGCTCGCCTGGAGGACGGCAGCGGCAGGCTGTGGTGACAGGGCTCGACGACTTTTGGCTTTGGGGTTTTAGGGTTCGCAGACATCGAATAGGGATAGGAGAGAGAGGCTAGGGCGGAGGAGCGGGGGGGGTGCGGAGGTTAGAGGAAGGCGCGAGCAAGGGGGGCGGCCTGAGCGCGGCGGCGGCCTGGGCGCGGCTTCGACGGAGTTTTTTTTTCTTTTTTTTCTTTTTCCTTTTTGATTTTCGATTATGAATCGAGGGGGGGGCCTGGAGGGGTTAAGAGAGAAGGAAGGGTTTTTTTTTTTTTTTATTATTTAATTATTAAAAAGTTGACTTTTACATACGACCTCGAAACGAGGCCCACCGCCTGTCGTCCATAGCGTTTTACCCCCATTCCGAACACAATGGGATATGCATCATAAGCTGATTCGGCTGTTACAATCAGTTTCCTTTTTGAATTTACATTTAAATCAATATATTGAATTTTAAACGTACATTTCAAATTACCGGGGTCACATACTAACTAGAAAAATTCCAGAAAAATATTTTCTAGCTTCGTATTGACGATACGGTCCTAACAAAACTAGTTTCGTCGAATTCTGAGACCGTTTGAAAAATGGCCAATTTCCAGTCGATTAAAATCAACTGAAACTGGTCAAACGCGTTTTCCTTTGCCACGCTCACCTATTGATTCGAAAAATTATGAAATTTGAAACCTAGCAATAACTTAACATCCCGGACCCAACAAAACTGGTTTCGTCGAAATCCGAGGTCGTTTGCAAAATGTCCATTATTAAGGGCCTTATATATATAAAAATATATATAAATTCCACAGCGACTATTTCTAATTTTAAACTGGACATATCTTATCATTTCTAAGATGAAATCTTAGTTTGTTAACTTCGTTACAAAGATATAGTTATACAGATTCAAATATTTCTTGTTTCGTTCAATTCTGACTTATATTGAATTCTGTATATTCATTTGAAATTAGAAATCGAATTTTCGAACTACCGCCCCATTTTCTATTCCTTTTATAATTATATATAAATTTTTATATTCTAACGACGACGCGTATAATATATACGTTCGAATTATATTCAAAATAAATTTCTCTTCGATATTATTTATAATAATTCATTTTAAATATTCAAAATTCGCTAAAATTGCCAAAATAAAAATTTTAAACTGGCCCAGATTTTGCGGGTTGTTACAATCTCCCCCACTTAAAACTTTTCGTCCCCGAAAAGGAACAAAGTCGAAAGTGGTTTGATTAATCAACACTATGCTCGATCTGGCTTGCATTCTCCAACTTTTCAGTTTCTGAGAATTTCTAAAATTTCAAAAAATTTGGCTAACACCCTAAATTTTTGAAAAATTTCGCCATAACCTCCCCTGCAATGGGAGCATCGGGAAATTGCAAATAGCGTTCCCGGTCCTTCAGATCTCAAAAAGAAAAAGAAAAAGCCAAACGGCTAGCCAATAGGCTCATAAAATCATCATCACCCAAACAAAACAGTAAATTATGTAGTAAACATGTACCTATTTGTCGGGCAAACAAATTTTATTCTCGGCTCTAGCCTCCTTGCTATGACCTGTTCAATGATATATATGTATATGCAAGCAAACGCGACCAATTTTCAATACAGTTCAATATTTGGTGCTATTAGGCTAAATGGCTAAAAATTAGCAAACAAATAAACAAACAACACAAACATCAATCAATTAGTGAATTAGAGTTTCAAATTCATAACTTTGATATATATACAAAAATCAGATTCTTGATGCCAAATCACAACCATAGGCCCTATCTAATTTTGGTTCTCACACCAGTCAATAGGAAATATATAGAAAATCACACGTTCGAAACTCGAACATAAATGTTGATGATGCGATCGCTATCATCAATATCATCTTCGGGCGACTAGAGTGTAATGCTATATCTATCCAATATATTAAAATTTCAAATACACGTGGATCAGACGTATACTTAAAATCTATATATACTGGATTGTCCACATCAATATAAATAAATAACCAAATACGAATAATTGATTTAAATTTTCAAAACAAAAATTTGTTTTCACTTTTAAAATATACTCTTCACACTCGTTCTAGGATACTACTGATCCTATCTCTAACGAGTCATCCCATTGGATATTACTAATCCAATATCTGATGAATTCTTTCGTAAGGTTCTAATGTGCCTTGTTCTCGGAGCTTTGTAAACCAAAGCTCTGATACCACGTGTGAGGACCCGCAACTTCCCCGTAAAGGAAAGCGTCGGATAGTTCGAGAACAAGCCACAACAGAACGCATACAGAAGAACATTTCACTGTATATTACAACAATGCATCAGATTACAAGAATATACAGAGTATAAATGAATGAATATTACACAGAAATATCAGAGATTTAAATTACATTTAAATACATAGCAGCGGAAAATAATACATTACACAACTAGAAGAAGATATACGGATACAAAGCTTTCCGGATATCGTTCCAGCTGTAAACCAGGATCCTGTGAATATAAATCTGCAAAACCAAACTACTAGCTGCCCGTGTCAAAATAAGGGCACCCAGAGTTTAGGTTAAAACAATAAACTCCAGGTCAGTCATGTGACTGGTGTGAGAACTAAAACAGTTAATCTTTATTTTTAAAGTTAGGTAAATCAAGGGACCACGCCGTATAACACGGAACGGGTTTCCTCCCAAGAATACCAGTGCATAAAACAAACAGCGCAATGCTAAATAAAGAAAAATGAAGCTGTTATAAGACCCAGGTCCTATCACACAATGCAACGCAAGCCGGGGGATAGGGTTTTCCCTTATAACAGCCAAAGAATGCTTGATACGTTTAAAACAAATCATTTGATACTATTATAAGTGCATAGTGTATAAAACACTTCAAATCATAAGTATCAATCATAGGCGGCATGGGTACCATATATCATGTCGCCATATATAGGTTTACAAATAAAACCGCAAATGTCACGTATTTGGAAATTGGATTTCCGTCTATGAACCGAGGCAAAAGATAGTCCTCAACCGATTCGAGACAATCTAGCCTACCATGTCTCAGGATCAGAGCTCGAGTGACCCTAGGAGCGACAGGGCCGGTCCACCGATGTGGATTAAAATGCCTGAACACTACGTTTCCCCGCCCTTTGGGGCGCAAGTCTGGTCCGTCAGCCGACCAGAAGCATCGGCCGAAACCGATATAACCGAGGCGCCTCGCAACAGCAACAACCACATAAGTCAAACTCGTCAGGGCGTGTAAAACCACTGACGCCACTTCTAGCTAGAAAGAAACGCAAGTCCTCCCTGAGGTCCGTCTCCCGTTTTTGGTTCATACCGGGTGTGAAACACGCGAGGTAAACGTTACACAAAGCTACGCCACAAAGGCCGTGCTTTGATCATCACCACAAGACTTTGCTTTTCAACAGAAGCCTTGATCATTTGCATCTTAGCATGCCACACAGGCAAACCATCCTATGCAACCGATATCAGTCACACAGAATGAAATCCGATGTCAGACACACAGTCCATTTACAAGTCCGTTCTGGGTCTGAACGAAACCGGAGGCACCTAGTACCCCGCATATCCATCGATCTCCAAGTACGTCTGGACGATCACCAACTGTTTCCATCTTCTTGGGTGTACAGCCCAATCAAGATCATCAGCTATCACCCAAACGACGTGAAGACCTCCGGTCTTCGACCATCGTCTTCATCTTCGACTTATCGTCGTATCAGTTATTCAGAATGGGATAAACCCGGTCTTCCCGAATAACTCGCGTATATTTTATAAAAGTGTTACACAAACACAACATACGCCTCATTCCAATTCATTAGTCACTAACCGTAAATTAATCAAGAGAATATTTCCCCAAATATTAACCCCGAAGGCCGAAACCAACATCAGATCAATATCCAGAAAACTATTCTGCTTGGCTAACCGCCAGTTAGTTTCTAAATTTCACATTCAAATCTAATTAAAGATTTAACTATCGCCTGGAGCAAAACTGGTGATACTCCATTCTCGATCTTTTCAATCTAATTAAAGATTCATTAAAACTCCACTTAGTTTTAATCTGTGACTGGGTTAAAGAATCAGTGTCATTTAAAACACGGTTCACGATAAACCCAAAGTCACATCCCATTAATTATCGGGTTAAAGAACAAGTGTTATTTAAAACACTGTTCACGATAAACCCAAAAATCAATATCCATTCAATTCCAATTAAATATTATTTAATTGGTGCACTTCATTAAATCTAAATCAAAAGATTTAATCTTTTCTCAACTGGGTTCAAGAACAGTGTTAGTGAAGACACCATTCACGACAAACCCAAATCACATTCATTAATTATCGGGTTAAAGAACAAGTGTTATTTAAAACACTGTTCACGATAAACCCAAAAATCAATATCAATTCAATTCCAATTAAATATCATTTAATTGGTACACTTCATTAAATCTAAATAAAAAGATTTAATCTTTTCTCAACTGGGTTCAAGAACAGTGTTAGTGAAGACACCATTCACGACAAACCCAAATCACATTCATTAATTATCGGGTTAAAGAACAAGTGTTATTTAAAACACTGTTCACGATAAACCCAAAAATCAATATCAATTCAATTCCAATTAAATATTATTTAATTGGTACACTTCATTAAATCTAAATAAAAAGATTTAATCTTTTCTCAACTGGGTTCAAGAACAGTGTTAGTAAAGACACCATTCACGACAAACCCAAATCACATTCGATATTCAATACAAGGCTCTGAATAGAAAATATATCGGCTTATATTCAATATCGAATTCTACGACTAACAAATGTCGTATTGGAAATAACGATACAAATATATATCTTTCAAATTTCCATAACAACACCTGTAATATCACGAATTCCAACATCGAAATATTCCGAAGACAATTTCGATTCAAATCCACTCCAATGCAATCATTGGAATTTTGGTTACTTTTAAAACCCTTTTCGAATTCAATTTATTTATTTAAAAATAAATAGAATTATAATTCTAGTTCAAAACTAGTTCATTTCGATAAAAATCTATTTTTATCTTTTCAAATATGGAGTTTTTCATCCCAAACTTTCACAAATCATTTCTTATGATTTTACACAAATTATTACTATTTTTAATAATTTTATCAAGGCCCGTACAGTCGATTTCCAACAATGGCCATCGAACTGCACTTACAGCGACCTTTTTCCAATTTGATTTGGACGTATCTCCAAATCCAACCGTTAGATTTCAAATTTCTAATGTTCGTTAGAAAGCTCTTTTCGATACGAACCCAACGGTTCCGGTTTTAGGAGAATCCGACGGTCGGATCTCCCGTAATGTCCGTTTGAAATAAGTGGTCGAAATTCGCGAACTGCCGCGGCGCGGCGCGTTCTATTCAGGCCATTATATTATATATATAATATATATAATATGTACTTCGTCGATTTCTATTTAAAACGAATTATATAAATAGTTTTAAAATCGTTTCAAAAGCTATTTCAACTTTCTTTTCAATTCCAAATCAAAATTGAATTCTTCTTTATAAATTCGTTTTAAAATTCATTTCTATTCAATTCAAATTTCAATTCAATTTGAATTTATTTCACTTCGCTTTCAATTCGATTCGAATTCGTTTTCAATTCAATTCGTTTCGAAATCGTTTTCAATTCAATTCATTTCGAAATCGTTTTCAATTCAATTCATTTCGAAATCGTTTTCAATTCAATTCATTTCGAAATCGTTTTCAATTCAAT
The DNA here is from genome assembly GCA_030737875.1 of Allium sativum. Lineage (NCBI taxonomy): Eukaryota > Viridiplantae > Streptophyta > Magnoliopsida > Asparagales > Amaryllidaceae > Allium > Allium sativum. The sequence continues at coordinate 919,718,934 of CM060920.1, forward strand.
TCATTTCGAAATCGTTTTCAATTCAATTCATTTCGAAATCGTTTTCAATTCAATTCATTTCGAAATCGTTTTCAGTTCAATTCATTTCGAAATCGTTTTCAGTTCAATTCATTTCAAAATATTCGATTTCGAAATCACTTTTCAATATTCATTTTAAAATGAATAAAATCGATATAAATATCGTTCACGTCAAAATGGCGTCAATCTAATCCTCACGGCTTCACATATTTCTATTTTCAAATATTCTATTTCAAATATTTCTATTTCAAATATTTCTATTTCAAATATTTCTTTTTTCGAAACTGGAATGAGGCCCAATCAATTACCATATAATGTTAATTATATGGATTTTCTACAACACATGTATATATCAACAACGATGAATAATCAATCATCAACCAAAGTGCACTACACTGTATAAGCATCAAATATAGACATTTAACGCTTACAGCAGCTTGTCAATCAATCGATCGACATATTTAATCAATCAGGATGAGTGAACTTCAAATTTCATCCTAACACCCGTGTGGGGTTTCAAACAATCAAACACATATTTTATTTGTGCAGTTAGGCGAGGTGTAAAATTTATCGACCCAATCAACGTCATTCAAATAGGTGTACATAAACAAACCGTCTGGTTTGTAAATGAATATTTATTTATTCACATTCACGTTAAAAATTATATTTTTAACGATAACACATTTTATTTTAACATATGAATTTCTATTCAGTTCATTCGTTAAATAAAATGCTATTTTTATTTTTCTAACTTATTTTAGAAAATTTCGGCGGCATAACGGCACGATACTAGAAACGGGACAAGGCCTAGCCTTATCCCCGGTCTAGTGAAGGCCCACGCCATTCACACATCAATCAAGTCACTCTTGTTATGCAAACCACAAAATTTGGAGTAAGAGTCTAACCTAGTCTTACTCCTTCGCCTTATAACGGCGCACGTCTAATCCTAACCAATTTATCGATTCGATTTTTCACACCACAAACCACATTCAAACCAATATCTCAATCAATCACCAAACATCCAAACAAACAAGTCCATGGTATGTGGACGGGTGTCGGGTGCTTCTAAGCACCGTCTGCATCCTAGTATATATATATATATAACTAGAAAAATAAATTGAAAGGTGAGAAATTCTCACATATAGCTATCCTAGCTCCACGGCTCTTCATTTGCAGAAGTCTTCGTCGTTTCGCCTTTTTGTCACCTTCGTTGTCCGCTTTCACTACATATGTAAAAATCGAATTTTACTTCGCTATTCCATATATAAAAATCGAATTTTTATTTCAAAGTTCCATATATAAAAATCGAATTTTTTAGTTCAAAGTTCAATATATAAAAATCGAATTTTTATTTCTAACTTTTCACATGTATAAAAATTTGAACTTTCCGTATATAATAAAAAAAACCTGAACTTTTTCCTACACAAAAATATAAGCTTTTGCCATATAAAAATATAAACCTTTTACTTATAAAAAGATAAGCTTTTTTAAGCTAAGTATAAATCACTTTTACAGCTAATTAAAAATCAGTTTTAAAGCTAATTAAAAATTCAGTTTTAAGCTAATTAAAAATTCAGTTTAAAGCTAATTAAAAATTCAGTTTTAAGCTAATTAAAAATTCAGTTTTAAGCTAATTAAAAATTCAGTTTTTAAACTAAATTAAAAATCAGTTTTAAGCTAATTAAAAATTCAGTTTTAAACTAATTAAAAATTCAGTTTAAAGCTAATTAAAAATTCAGTTTTAAGCTAATTAAAAATTCAGTTTTAAAGCTAATTAAAAATTCAGTTTTAAGCTAATTAAAAATTCAGTTTTTAAACTAAATTAAAAATCAGTTTTTAAAATGAAAAGAAATACTTACGGGGGGGGGGTTTCTGCGCTGATGTGGCGGGCGCTCGGGGGAGGTGCGGATCGAGGAGGTGCTCGCCTGGAGGACGGCAGCGGCAGGCTGTGGTGACAGGGCTCGACGACTTTTGGCTTTGGGGTTTTAGGGTTCGCAGACATCGAATAGGGATAGGAGAGAGAGGCTAGGGCGGAGGAGCGGGGGGGGGGGGGTGCGGAGGTTAGAGGAAGGCGCGAGCAAGGGGGGCGGCCTGAGCGCGGCGGCGGCCTGGGCGCGGCTTCGACGGAGTTTTTTTTTCTTTTTTTTTTCTTTTTCCTTTTTGATTTTCGATTATGAATCGAGGGGGGGGGGCCTGGAGGGGTTAAGAGAGAAGGAAGGGTTTTTTTTTTATTTATTATTTAATTATTAAAAAGTTGACTTTTACATACGACCTCGAAACGAGGCCCACCGCCTGTCGTCCATAGCGTTTTACCCCCATTCCGAACACAATGGGATATGCATCATAAGCTGATTCGGCTGTTACAATCAGTTTCCTTTTTGAATTTACATTTAAATCAATATATTGAATTTTAAACGTACATTTCAAATTACCGGGGTCACATACTAACTAGAAAAATTCCAGAAAAATATTTTCTAGCTTCGTATTGACGATACGGTCCTAACAAAACTAGTTTCGTCGAATTCTGAGACCGTTTGAAAAATGGCCAATTTCCAGTCGATTAAAATCAACTGAAACTGGTCAAACGCGTTTTCCTTTGCCACGCTCACCTATTGATTCGAAAAATTATGAAATTTGAAACCTAGCAATAACTTAACATCCCGGACCCAACAAAACTGGTTTCGTCGAAATCCGAGGTCGTTTGCAAAATGTCCATTATTAAGGGCCTTATATATATAAAAATATATATAAATTCCACAGCGACTATTTCTAATTTTAAACTGGACATATCTTATCATTTCTAAGATGAAATCTTAGTTTGTTAACTTCGTTACAAAGATATAGTTATACAGATTCAAATATTTCTTGTTTCGTTCAATTCTGACTTATATTGAATTCTGTATATTCATTTGAAATTAGAAATCGAATTTTCGAACTACCGCCCCATTTTCTATTCCTTTTATAATTATATATAAATTTTTATATTCTAACGACGACGCGTATAATATATACGTTCGAATTATATTCAAAATAAATTTCTCTTCGATATTATTTATAATAATTCATTTTAAATATTCAAAATTCGCTAAAATTGCCAAAATAAAAATTTTAAACTGGCCCAGATTTTGCGGGTTGTTACAATATACAATCAAAACCGCACAATCACGTATTTTGAAACTGGATTTCCGTCATGAATCAAGGCAAAAGATAGTCCTTACCGACGTCGAGACTGCCTAGCCCGAGCCTCAGGGTTAGAGCGCATCGACCCTTGGATCGTCAGGGCCGGTCCACCGATGTGGATTAAAATTCCTAAACACGGCGTTTCCCCGCCCTTTGGGGTGTAGATGAGCCAACGAATGACTCCTACGGACCCGGATCGTCCGATCTAGCCGAAGCGCCTCGCAACAGCAACAACCACATAAGTCAAACTCGTCAGGGCATGTAAAACCACTGACGCCACTTCTAGCTAGGAAGAAACGCAGGCCCTCCCTGATGTCCTCTCCCGTTTCTGGTTCATACCGGGGTGTGAGGTTCGCGAATTCACATTATACACAAAGCTATGCCACACAGGCGGTGCTTTGATCATCACCACAAGACTTTGCTTTTCAACAGAAGCCCTGATCATTTGCCACTCAAGCATGCCACACTAGCAATTCATGCCATGCGACTGATGTCCATCGATATACAACCTCTGAGCTCGTGCGTTTCAGAGAAGGGCGTTAAGCAAAAGAATAAATTCTCTGCCGCCAAACAGATGTATATTTAACAGAGATCAATCAACACAGAATAAAATCCAATGTCAGACACACAGTCCATTTCCAAGTCCGTCCTGGGTCTGAACGAAACCGGAGAAACTATATACCTCGCAAACCCATCAATCACCACGTACGTCTGGACGATCACCACTCATTATCCATATTTCGGGATGCCTCCCAATCAGGACCTCGGTTACCACCCAAACGAGGTGAAGATCTCGGTCTTCGACGACCGTCTTCATCTTCGACCTTCAATCGTCGGTCAATTATTTGAAATGAGAATTAACTCGGCCTTTTCAAATAATTCACGTATATTTAGAATTTCAAATCGATTTATTTCAATGGTTGAATCACTCGACAACACTAATTTTGTTTTTTAATGTAATTTTCACACCAAACACATTCAACCATCAAATACCACATAAATCGAGCAAATTCAGTTTATTTCCATCCCATATCGTTTATGATATTTTATAACGATTTATCGCTATTTTTATTTAATTTAAAATAGCCAATCTATTCAAAACGACGCTTCGGGCCATAACGCGGCCGTGGCGCTGTTTTTGTTCAGATTTAATTTACACATATCTGAAAATCTAACCATTGGATCTTCACAAAATTCACATCATTAGAAAGATCTTTTCAAAACGAATCCAACGGTTCCAGTTTCGGGAAAATCCGACGGTCGGATCTCCCGGTATCATCGTTTGAAGTTTCGATTTCAAAATACGAACTGCAGCGTCGTTATTCGGTTAAATATAATTATATATATATATATATAAATAAATAAATATAATCAATTCTGGCGCTGTTTTTCTTCAGATTTGAATTAAACATTCCAGACAATCCAACCGTTGGATTTTTACAAAGTTGGTGTCATTGGAAAGATATTTCCAAAGCGAACCCAATGGTTGCGATTTCAGGAAAATCCGATGGTCGGATCTCCCGTACTAATCGTTTGAAATCATGGTTTCAAAATACGAACTACAGCTTCGTTTTTCAATATATTTCAATTCTATTTAAATATATATATCGATTCTTCAATTTCAAAACCATATGAATTTCATACTTTTGATAAAAATGATATTTTTATCAAACTGTCTTCTATTTCAACACTTCACTATATTTGACAACTCATGTATATAATAAAAATGTGCTTTTTATTGTAAAACAATTCATTTCAAAACCGGATTATTTTAGGTAGATCATATTGGTGATAAAAATGGGATTTTTATTATAAAACAATTTATTTCAAAACTTGACTATTTTATATAGTTCATATAGATGATAAAAGGTGATTTTTATATTTAAAACATGAACACCATTCAACACATGAATTTCAATTCAACGAATAAATATAGTTTCAACGAATGAAAATAATTCAAACACATGAATATTATTCAAAATTTCGACAGCATAACGGCAGGGTAGTTAAAACAGGGACCATCCCTAATACGGCTCCTCGCTCTACCTTAAAACCTCGTGGTTTTTGACAATAGGGATCATGCATCTAGTTCGCACGTAGGCGGTATGTATATATTTATTTCATTTCCACAAACTTATCCTATATGGTTTCAACCAAATATTTCTCAACCACAAACGGGTATTTTTCAACCACAATCAATCAATATCAACCACAAACAATCCCAATCAACCATTCTTTATCAATCAATTTTCACACCAATCACAACCAATAAATATTGTCCATGGTTTGTGGACGAGGGGCGTATATATATATATAGCAATTCACTTCTATTTCAACACATATATAATTTCTACAACGCATATATAACTTATACATCGAACGTACAACTTATACAACGCTTATACATGAGGTGCACAACGCTTATATAACTCATACATCGACTATATAATTTATACATCATCGTTTTCCATATCGTTTATAAATTAGAAATCTCACATTGGGTTCCACTCCACCAAAAATAGCAGAAGGCTCAGAAAAATATGCGGTCTCTTCTAGAATGTAGAAGACGTCCACACAGTCACGATGTTTCCTATTTCATCGAATTTCGTCAAGAAACGAAAAAGATATGATTCTTCAAAGTTCAGATGTAATAAAGGACCCACCTTTCACGATGGTTCAAAACTAGGTTTTGATCTTTCGATCAAACCGTTGCGCGATAGGAGAATCAGCTCACACAGCGTCGAAGAGCTTCGAACCACCTTCCCGGCGCCGGTGGTTTCACTCCGTTCGGTGGCGCCCTGAAGGCTCGGCGGCGCTCCAAAGTCGTTGACTTTGAGGACTCGTATCTCCCACCACACTTGGTGATAACTAGCAAACCTTAGATGGATTTAAAGAGGAGAGGAAGAGCTTTGAAATGAATCAAGAATCACTCGATTTCATTGTGAAACGTGGGAGAAATCGAACAGAGAAGGTGGCGACATCATTTCCATCATGCGCAGTATTCATCGGGGAGAGAGAAGATGGTCACTGGCCAATGAGAGATTTTCTTTATATTTATATTTTTTAAATTCCGAAAATAGCCCCTTTCCCACACGAATGCCAATTCAAACCCAATGACTGTCGTCCCTAGCGTTTTACCCCCATTCCGAACACAATGGGATGTTTCGTAGGCCCATTCGACTGTTTCAGTCATTTTTCCTTCAAATTAAAATATATGACATTCAATATTCAATTTGAACGTACATTTCAATTTGCCAAGGCCACAAACTGATTCGAAAAATTCCAGAAAAATAAATCTGGCTATGTTTTGATGATTCGGTCCCAACAAAACTAGTTTCGTCGAATTCTAAGACCGTTTGCAAAAAGGCCCATTTCTGGTCGATCCAATTTGACTGTAATTGACCAGAACACATTTTCCTTTGCCACGCTCGCATACTAGCTTCAAAAATTATGAAATTTAAAACCTAGCAATAACTTCACATCCCGGATCCAACAAAAGTGGTTTTGTCGAATTCCGAGGTCGTATGCAAAATGGCTAATTTCACGGGCTATATAAATTCCATAGCGACCTTTCTCAAAATTCATTTGGCCATAACTTTTGCTTTCCGTTATGAAAATTCGATTTTTCAGATTCGTTAGAAAGGTATTCACTAACAGATTTAAATATTTTTGGTTTCACTCAAATCCGTTTTCTTTTGCACCCGGTACAGTCCGAAAAAGTTTGAATTCAATTTTTGAAACTGCAACGCCATTTCAGGCCTTGTTTATAATTAGAATTAATTATATTCGATTTCAATTGTCGATTCAAATCACTTTTCATCTCTATTATTTAAAATATTTATTTTAAATATTTAAAATCCATTATTTTAGCCAATTTAAAAATATTAAATTTGTTCAGATTTTCTGGGTCGTTGCAAAAAAATCTATTCCATTAACTCACATTTTTATTTTCTCGACTTCTCGAATTATGAATTGAGCCAAAGACAATTTACACTCAAATTTCATATTTAGCTCTTAGCCTTTATTATTTAATTTCAAAAGTTAAACATTATTGACTTCAATTTATTTACTCAACTTAATTTATATTTCAATTGACAAATGTGTTTATATATCATTCATTTCATTTTCCATACCCATCTTCACATGCATACCGATTCGCTTTTTAATTTCATTCAATTTTTAATTTATTGGCCATCCTCATTTTTCACAACTTAAGTTCTTTTTAATTGTCCCTCGAACTAACTAAAAATACCCATTAAATATCCAAGTCATGGGTTGTTACTACTTTTGTTCACATAACCAAAATCTTCCAATTCATTTTATCGACAACTTATTATCGCCCATGCTTAAGTATTTCGACGACCACTTCTCTTTCTTAATACTTAAGTCAATTTCATGGTTTCAAGACCAAAATTTTTAATGAATCCAGTCACTTCAGCATAGGAGTTGATATTATTAGTTAAGATAAACTTAAATTCAGATCCTGGGTTTTATATCTAAGCTTAGAATAATATACACATATATCTTATACCTTTATATAATATTCATACCATAGGGAAATTAAACCCAAAATCTTTTATCAAAAACAATTATGTATTACCAAGTGGTCTCCCCCACTTAAACTCTTCAGAATAAACATCGATAATGCGTGCACTCATTACCGAAGTTATCTTAAGGTCCAAGTTGGGATTACACTTGTTACTTTTGAAATCTTTCAGACCATTTCCTTTCGAGAATACTCATAATACTATATCTCCCAAAACCTTGGCAAATCTATTTTCATAACTCATTTCTTATAATACGTTATTATTTCAAAACTTTGGCTAAACCATTTTTATATGCCCAGAATCGAGTTCTCAAGTTCAGTTCTATTTTTTCTTTGCAAAAATATATTCTACACCAATTATATTCAACAGATTTCGTTTCTGTTTCAAAACCCCTTTGATTATCATTTATCAAATTCATCATTTAATCATCTCAAATTCATAGTAACTTAATATTATTACCCACTAACGATCAATGCATATACACTTAAAACCAATAATAATATATCTAATACATTTAAAATATAATCGAAACCATATTATGTCGATCCATTCTGTCCGATTATTTAGAAATTCCCATCGATACCATGGCATCCCATATATCGATCAAAATCTATAAATATTCAACAGAGCAAATCAACAAAATATAAAACCAATTTATATCAAAAATACAAGTACACTCTCTCATATCACTCAAACCCATTCTAGGGCGTTACTAACCCCATCTCTAATCAGTTAATTCCCAAACAGAGCCGAGGTTATCGCTAACCATCGCTCTGATACCAACTGTAACGACCCAGATTTTTGACCGTTCAAATCGACAAATAACCACACCTTTCGACCCAAACAAATCGCAAATGCAGGTAGTTATCAGGAAAAGAGGAAGAAAGAAAGAAAGATGAGAAAAACCAATCACAGAATCTCACAGCGGGAGGTCAACATATAATAAACAAATAGCAGTTTAAAAGCAGTTGAAAAGTATACATTGGTTATAACATTCAATGATTATCAGAGTTACATATACATACAGTTGTACACAATAAGCAGCGAAAATACTTATATTTGATATATATATACCAAATCCTTGTCTTCATCCTCTACGTCATTTCATTCTTCGCTAATTGCAACTTCTGCTGACCCGAGCGCATTGCATAAAAAGAATACACAACAAACACTCAGATCGTCACTAATCATTTCATATTAGTCAAATTAAAATTCGAAATAACCTGAGTGTCATGGGTGCAATAACTCAAGAGATGTTACGGGATTTTCCCATCTCTCGAGGATCCGTTAAACTAATACATACATAGTATAGTACACTATTATGATAGTATCTGTCTAGTAAAGTAAATATCATAAAAACAGCGTAAGTGGGATTACCATATTACTCTTACGCCATTTACAGGCATCAACAGCCTATACAGTACCGTAAATTCACCATATTGGTGTTATCAGAGGGCACTCCATAGAAGGCAATGCTAAATCAAAATCGTACGGGGCTCGATATGGATAAATATGACAAGGCACTCGAGGCAATGCCTAGGGTAGGATTCTACCAATTGCACTCCCGGACCGGTGGTAACGCATAGCAGTGACTACCGCTGTAATAACCCGGAAAATCTGAGCCAGTTTAAAATTTTTATTTTGGCAATTTTAGCGAATTTTGAACATTTAAAATAGATTATTTTAAATAAAATCGACGAGAAAATTTATTTTGAATATAATTCAACGTATATATTTATACGCGTCGTCGTTAGAATATAAATATTTATATATAATTATAAATAGGAATTGAAAATGGCGCGGTAGTTCGATAATTCGATTTCAAACTTCAATTGAATGTACCGGGTGCAAAACAATCCGGATTTTAGTGAAACCGAAAACAATAGGATCTAATTGATAATATCTTTCCAACGAATCCGAAAAATCAAAATTTCATAGCGGGAATCAAAAGATATGTCCAGTTGAAAATTCTGAATAGTCGCTATCGAATTCAGGCCCTTAAAAATAGAAATTTTGCAAACGACCTCAGATTTCGACGAAACCACTTTTGTTGGGTCCGCAGTGTCAAATTATTGCTAGGTTTCAAATTTCGTAATTTTTCGAATCAATATGTGAGAGTGGCAAAGGAAAACGCGTTTGACCAGTTTCAGATGATTTTAATCGACTGGAAAATGGCCATTTTTCTAACGGTTTCAGAATTCGACGAAACTAGTTTTGTTAGGACCGTATCGTCAATACGAAGCTAGAAAATATTTTTATGGAATTTATAGAGTTGTTATGTGACCCCGGTAATTTGAAATGCGCGTTTAAAATTCAATATATATACTTAAATGTAAATTTAACGGAAACTGATTCAAACGATCAAATCAACCTACGATACATATTCCATTGTGTTCGGAATGGGGGTAAAACGCTAGGGACGACAGGCGGTAGGCTTCGTTTCGAGGTCGATAGAAAAAGTTACTTTATGTGAATAAAATATTGAAATTAAAAATAAATAAAAAATAAAAATATTTCTCTCTCCCTCCTCCTTAAATCACGTTGGCCCCTCCCCTTTTCATTTCGTTTCAGAGGAAAAAAAAGAAAAAAAAAAACCAAATCGAACTCGACGCCGCCGTGGGAGGAGCCGCCGCCCTCCACCTAGACGCCGCCGTCCCCTCTTCTTCTCCCCCCACTTCCTCCTTCTTCCCTGATTCTCTCCTCTATCGTTCGAACACCGCGCCCCCCAGACAAAATCGACACCACCCTCCCTGGCCTAGCCGCCTACCACTTTCATCTCCCCTCAGTTCATCCTCCAGCCCCTCCCCGGTTGAAACCCGAACCCCCCCCCCCCATCCGAACCCAATTCAGACCACACCGGCGCCCTCCCCCCCTAGCATCCCTGTAAGTTTTTTTGTGTTATTTCCTTTATTTGCTCAATAAAAATTCAATTTTAATTTCAGTTCTTTTTAGGTATGGAATTTATTTTCAGTTTTAAGGTAATAAGAATTTGATTTTTATGAAGAGTAAAGATATGACTTTTATGTTTTTGAAGAAATTAAAATATGATTTTTATATTTTTAAAGTATTAAAAATATAATCTTTACTATATAGAAGGAGTGAAAAAAACGATATTTTTAAAATAAAAAAGATTAGATTTTAAAAATAGTAAAAATGTGATTTTTATATATTGAACATCGAAGTAAAAATGTGATTTTTATATATTGAACATCGAAGTAAAAATGTGATTTTTTATATATTGAACATCGAAGTAAAAATGTGATTTTTATATATTGAACATCGAAGTAAAAATTTGATTTTTATATATTGAACATCGAAGTAAAAATGTGATTTTTATATATTGAACATCGAAGTAAAAATGTGATTTTTATTTTAAAAGAATCAAAATATAAAAATGTGTGATTTTTATATATGTAGTGGCTACGGGCAACGAAGATGACGAAGATGCGATAGCGATGAAGATTTATATCAATGAAGTGCCGTGGAGCTAGGATAGCTATCTATGAGAATTTCTCACCTTTCAATTTCTTTTTCTAGTTATATATATATACTAGGATGCAGACGGTGCTTAGTAGCACCCGACACAATCGTCCACAGACCATGGACTTGTTTGTTTGGTTGCATAGATTAGTTAGATGATTTGATTTGAATGTGATTGATTTGATTGATGTGTGAATGGCGTGGGCCTTCACTAGACCGGGGGTAAGGCTAGGCCTCGTCCCGTTTCTAGTATTGTGCCGTTATGTGTAACAACCCGAAAATCTGGGCCAGTTTAAAATTTTTATTTTGGCCATTTTAGCGAATTTTGATTATTTAAAATGAATTATTTTAAATAATATCGATGGGAAATTTATTTTGAATATAATTCGATCGTATATATTATACGCGTCGTCGTTAGAATATATAATAATTATATATAATTATAAAAGGAATTGAAAATGGCGCGGTAGTTCGAAAATTCGATTTCTAATTTCAAATGAATATACAGAATTCAATATAAGTCAGAATTGAACGAAACAAGAAATATTTGAATCTGTATAACTATATCTTTGTATCGAAGTTAACAAACTAAGATTTCATCTTAGAAACGATAAGATATGTCCAGTTGAAAATTCTGAATAGTCGCTATGGAATTCAGGCCCTTAAAAATAGCCATTTTGCAAACGACCTCGGATTTCGACGAAACCAGTTTTGTTGGGTCCGTGGTGTCAAATTATTGCTAGGTTTTAAATTTCATAATTTTGCGAATCAATATGTGAGCGTGGCAAAGGAAAACGCGTTTGACCAGTTTCAGTTGATTTTAATCGACTGGAAATTGGCCATTTTTCTAACGGTCTCAGAATTCGACGAAACTAGTTTTGTTAGGACCGTATCGTCAATACGAAGCTAGAAAATATTTTTATGGAATTTTTAGAGTTAGTATGTGACCCTAGTAATTTGAAATGTACGTTTAAAATTCAATATAATGATTTAAATGTAAATCTAACGGAAACTGATTGTAACAATCAAATCAGCTTGCGATACATATCCCATTGTGTTCGGAATGGGGGTAATACGCTATGGACGACAGGCGGTGGGCCTCGTTTCGAGGTCGTATGTGAAAGTCAACTCTTTAGGATAAAATAAATTAATTAATTAATAATAATAAAAAAAATATTATCTTCCCTCTTTAACTTCTGGCCCCCCCCCCTTTTTTCTCATTTTCGATTCGTTTCAGAAAAAAAAAAAAAAAAAAAAAAAAAGAAGAAAGAAAAGAAAAGACGGTCGGAGGAACCCCGAGCGCCACCGCCTCCAGACATCGCCGCCGTACCTCGAAGCCGCTCCCTCTCCCCTCCGATCGACGGCGCCTCACACTCCCCAGCCTCCATCTCCCCGCGTCTCCCTCCTCGAAACCCTTCGATACCCCAAACCCCAGTCTCGATTTCAGCAGCCCCTTCTCCTCCGTCCGCACCCTTCCCATCGCGACAGCCACCAGCAGCTCCGCCCAGCTCGAGACTTGCAGCCGACGTCTCCAACCCCCCCCCCCTCCTCAGTAAGCGTCTCTTTTTATTTTATTTTCTTTTCTTATTTTTATTTTATAAAAGTAGAATTTAAAAAAAAACTGTAAATGTTTAAAAGTATTAAAAACTGTTTTTTTTTAAAGTATAAAACTGGTTTTTAAAAAGAAAGAAAACTGTTTTTTTTTAAGTTAGTAAAACTGATTTTTTTTATAAAAGTAAAACTGATTTTTTTTATAAAAGTAAAAAGAATAAAAACTGATATTTTTAAAAGTAATAAAAACTGATTTTGTTTTAGAAGTAAAAATCAGATTTTTAGATATTGAAAGTCGAAATAAAAATGGTTTTTTTTTTTTTTTATATGTTGAACTTCGATAGAAAAATGGGATTTTTATATATTGAATTTCGATAGAAAAATAGGATTTTTATATAATGAACTTTGAAATAGAAATTCGATTTTTATATAATGAACTTTGAAATAGAAATTCGATTTTTATATATTGAACTTTGAAATAGAAATTCGATTTTTATATAATGAACTTTGAAATAGAAATTCGATTTTTATATATTGAACTTTGAAATAAAAATTCGATTTTTATATAATGAACTTTGAAATAGAAATTCGATTTTTATATAATGAACTTTGAAATAGAAATTCGATTTTTATATAATGAACTTTGAAATAGAAACTCGATTTTTATATATTGAACTTTGAAATAAAAATTCGATTTTTATATAATGAACTTTGAAATAGAAATTCGATTTTTATATATTGAACTTTGAAATAAAAATTCGATTTTTATATATTGAACTTTGAAATAAAAACTCGATTTTTATATATTGAACTTTGAAATAAAAATTCGATTTTTATATATATAGTGGCCTTGGGCAACGAAGCTGACGAAGAGGCGAGAACGACGAAGTTTCTGCAAATGAAGAGCCGTGGAGCTAGGATAGCTATATGTGAGAATTTCTCACCTTTCTATTTTATTTCTAGTTATATATATATACTAGGATGCAGACGGTGCTTAGTAGCACCCGACACAATCGTCCACAGACCATGGACTTGTTTGTTTGACTGTTTGGTGATTGATTGCGATATTGGTTTGAATGTGGTTTGTGGTGAAAAAAAAATCGAATCGATAAATTGGTTAGGATTAGACGTGCGCCGTTATAAGGCGAAGGAGTAAGGCTAGGTTAGACCCTTACTCCAAAGTTTGTGGTTTGCATAACGAATTGATTTGATTGATGTGTGAATGGCGTGGGCCTTCACTAGACCGGGGACAAGGCTAGGCCTTATCCCGTTTTTAGTATCGTGCCGTTATGCCGCCGAAATTTTCTAAAATATGTTAGAAAAATAAAAATATCATTTTATTGAATAAATGAATTGAATAGAAATTCATAGGTTGAAATAAAATGTTTTATCGTTAAAAATATAATTTTTAACGTGAATATGAAAATAGTGAAGTGAATAAATAAATATTCATTTACAAACCAGACGGTTTGTTTATGAACACTTATTTGAATGACATTGATTGGGACGATAAATTTTACACATCGCCCAACTGCACAACTAGAATCTGTGTTTGATTGTTTGAAACCCCACACGGGTGTTGGGATGAAATATGAAGTTCACTCATCCTGATTGATTAAATATGTCGATCGATTGATTGACAGGCTGTTATAAGCGTTAGATATCTTTATTTGATGCCTATACAGTGTAGTGCACTTTGGTTGATGGTTGATCATTTTTCAATGTTATTATATATATGTGTTGTGTGAAAATCCATATAATTAATTTTATATGGTAATTGATTGGGCCTCATTCCAGTTTAGAAATGGAAATATTTAAAATAGAAATATTTGAAATAGAATATTTGAGAATAGAAATTTATGAAGCCGTGTTGATTAGATTGACGCCATTTTGACGTGAACGATATTTATATCGATTTTATTCATTTTAAAATGAATATTGAAAAGTGATTTCGAAATCGAATATTTCGAAATGAATTGAATTGAAAACGATTTCGAAATGAATTGAATTGAAAACGATTTCGAAATGAATTGAATTGAAAACGACTTCGAAATGAATTGAAAACGATTTCGAATAGAAATGAATTGAAAACGATTTCGAATAGAAATGAATTGAAAACGATTTCGAATAGAAATGAATTGAAAACGATTTCGAAATGAATTGAATTGAAAACGATTTCGAAATGAATTGAATTGAAAACGATTTCGAATAGAAATGAATTGAAAACGATTTCGAAATGAATTGAATTGAAAACGACTTCGAAATGAATTGAAAATGAATTCAAATTGAATTGAAATTTGAATTGAATAGAAATGAATTTTGAAACGAATTTATAAAGCAGAATTCAATCTTGATTTGAATTGAAATGGAAGTTGAAAATGTTTTTGAAACGAATTCAAAACTATTTATATAATTCGTTTTAAATAGAAATCGACGATATATATAATATATATTATATATATATAATATAATGGCCTGAATAGAACGCGCCGCGCCGCGGCAGTTCGCGAATTTCGACCATTTATTTCAAACGGACATTACGGGAGATCCGACCGTCGGATTCTCCTAAAACCGGAACCGTTGGGTTCGTATCGAAAAGAGCTTTCTAACGAATGTTAGAAATTTGAAATCTAACGGTTGGATTTGGAATTATGTCCAAATCAAATTGGAAAAAGGTCGCTGTAAGTGCAGTTCGATGGCCGTTGATGGAAATCGACTGTACGGGCCTTGATAAAATTATTAAAAATAGTAATAATTTGTGTAAAATCATAAGAAATGATTTGTGAAGAATTGGGATGAAAAATTCCATATTTGAAAAGATAAAAATAGATTTTTATCGAAATGAACTAGTTTTGAACTAGAATTATAATTCTATTTATTTTTAAATAAATAAATTGAAATTGAAATGGTTTTGAAAATAACCAAAATTTCCAATGATTGCATTGGAGTGGATTTGAATCGAAATTGTCTTCGGAATATTTCGATGTTGGAATTCGTGATTATACAGGTGTGGTTATGGAAATTTGAAAGATATATATTTATATCGTTATTTCCAATACGACATTTGTCAATCGTGGAATTTGATATTGAATATAAGCCGATATATTTTCTATTCAGAGCCTTGTATTGAATATCGAATGTGATTTGGGTTTGTCGTGAATGGTGTCTTCACTAACACTGTTCTTGAACCCAGTTGAGAAAAGATTAAATCTTTTTATTTAGATTTAATGAAGTGTACCAATTAAATAATATTTAATTGGAATTGAATCGATATTGATTTTTGGGTTTATCGTGAACAGTGTTTTAAACAACACTTGTTCTTTAACCTGATAATTAATGAATGTGATTTTGGGTTTATCGTGAACTGTGTTTTTAAATGACACGGATTCTTTAACCCAGTCGAAGATTAAAACTAAGTGGAGTTTTAATGAATCTTTAATTAGATTGAAATGATCGAAAATGGAGTATCACCAGTTTTGCTCCAGGCGATAGTTAAATCTTTAATTAGATTTGAACGTGAAATGGTAATTGAATTTACCGATAACACTGTGGTGTTAGATATGAAGTATTCACAGTTTTACTTCATGGGATGAATAGGTTGGGATTGGGAAATTATAACAAATGATTACTTCGGTAAGGTTCGCTAATCCCGACTAGTTTGAATTGATATTCAAAAGTTGATTAAAGAATAAATTCAAGAATTTATCTTTGATAAAATTAATGGGAACCTTTCCCTATGAATTTGAAATTAGAAACTAACTGTCGGTTAGCTAAGTAGAATGATTTTTTGGATATTGATCTGATGTTGGTTTCGGCCTTCGGGGTTAATGTTTGGGGAATTATTCTCTTGATTAATTTATGGTTAGTGACTGATGAATTGGAATGAGGCGTATGTTGTGTTTGTGTAACACTTATTTAAAATATACGCGAGTTATTCGGAAAGTCCGGGTTTATCCCATTCTGAATAACTGATACGACGATAGGTCGAAGATGAAGACGATGGTCGAAGACCGGAGGTCTTCACGTCGTTTGGGTGATAACTGATGATCTTGATTGGGCTGTACACCCAAGAAGATGGAAACAGTTGGTGATCGTCCAGACGTACTTGGAGATCGATGGATATGCGGGGTACTAGGTGCCTCCGGTTTCGTTCAGACCCAGAACGGACTTGTAAATGGACTGTGTGTCTGACATTGGATTTTAGTCCGTGTGATTGATCTCTATTAAATATATATCTGTTTGGCGGCGGAGAATTTACTCTCTTGCTTAACGCCCTTCTCTGAGACGTACGAGCTCAGGGGTTATATATTGATGGATATCAATCGCATGGAGTGAATTGCCTGTGTGGCATGCTTAAGTGGCAAATGATCAAGGCTTCTGTTGAAAAGCAAAGTCTTGTGGTTGATGATCGAAGCACGGCCTTCGTGGCGTAGCTTTGTGTAACGTTGATTCGCGAGTATCACACCCGGTATGAATCAAAAACGGGAGACGGACCTCAGGGAGGGCCTACGTTTCCTCCTAGCTAAAAGTGGCGTCAGTGGTTTTACACGCCCTGACGAGTTTGACTTATGTTGTTGTTGCTGTTGCGAGGCGCCTCGGATTGATCGGTCGTTCTCGAACCGATGGAGTCATTTAGTTGGCTCGCTTACGCCCCAAAGGGCGGCGAAACGTAGTGCTCAGGTATAATAATCCACATCGGTGGACCGGCCCTGTCGCTCCAAGGCTTGCCTGCGCGCTTGCCTGAGACTCGGGCTAGGCAGTCTCGAATCATTGAGGATCTTGCCCCTAGCCTCGGTTCATACCATAAATGATAACCCAATTTCCAAATACGACATTTGCGGTTTTGATTGTAAACTTATATATGGCGACATAGTGTTATGGGCCGTTCATGCCGCCTATGATTGATACTTATGATTTGAAGTGTTTTATACACTATGCACTTATTATAGTATCAAATGATTTGTTTTTAAATCGTATCAAGCATTCTTTGGCTGTTATAAGGGAAAACCCTATCCTCGGCTGCGTTGCATTGTGTGATGGGACCTGGGTCTTATAACAGCTTCATCTTTCTTTATTTAGCATTGCGCTGTTTGTTTTATGCACTGGTATTCTTGGGAGGAAACCCGTTCCGTGTTATACGGCGTGGTCCCTTGATTTACCTAATGATTTAAAATAAAGATTAATAACTGTTTTAGTTCTCACACCAGTCACATGACTGACCTGGAGTTTATTGTTTTAACCTAAACTCTGGGTGCCCTTATTTCGACACGGGCAGCTAGTAGTTTTGGTTTTGCAGATTTATATTCACAGGATCCTGGTTTACAGCTGGAACGATATCCGGAAAGCTTTGTATCCGTATATCTCTTCTAGTTGTGTATTGTATTATTTTCCGCTGCTATGTATTTAAATGTAATTTAAATCTCTGATATTTCTGTGTAATATTCATTTATACTCTGTATATTCTTGTAATCTGATGCATTGTTGTTATATACAATGAAATGTTCTTTTATATGCGTTCTGTTGTGGCTTGTTCTCGAACTATCCGACGCTTTCCTTTACGGGGAGGTTGCGGGTCTTCACACGTGGTATCAGAGCTTTGGTTTACAAAGCTAGAGAACAAGACACATTAGAAACATACGAAAGAATACATCAGATATTGGGTTAGTAATATCCAATTAGAATGACTCGTTAGAGATAGGATCAGTAGTATCCTAGAACGAGTGTGAAGAGTATGTTTTTGAAAATGAAAACAAATTTCGTTTTGAAAATTTAAATCAATTATTCGTATTTGATTATTTATTTTATATTGATTAGGACAATCCGATATATAAAGATTTTGCATATATGTCTTGCAAACGTGTATTCGAAGTTTTAATATATTGGGTAGATATAGAATCCCTCTAGTGCCCGGGAATGATTCTGGTGATGGGGCACTGTCGCCAGTATTTATTTTCGAGCGACGAAAGTGAGATTTCTATATATTTCCTATTGACTGGTGTGAGAACCAAAATTAGATAGGGCCTATTGTTGTGATTTGGCATTAAAAATCTGATTCTTGTATATGTATCAAAATTATCAATTTGAAACTCTAATTCACTAATTGATTGATGTTTGTGTTGTTTGTTTAATTGTTTGATAATTTTGAACCATTATGCCTAACTGAATCAAATATTGACTTGTATTGAAATTGGTCACATTTGCTTGCATATGCATATATTACATTGAACAGGTCATAGCAAGGAGGCTAGAGCAGAGAATAAAATTTGTTTGCCCGACAAATAGGTACATGTTTACTACATAATTTCCTGTTTTGTTTGGGTGATGATGATTTTGTGAGCCTATTGGCTAGCCGCTTGGCTTTTTCTTTTTCTTTTTGAGATCTGAAGGACCGGGGAAGCTATTTGAAATTCCCCGATGCTCCCGGTGCAGGGGAGGTTATGGCGAAATTTTTCAAAAATTTAGGGTGTTAGCCAAATTTTTGAAATTTTGAAAATTCTCAGAAACTAAAGAGTTGGAGAATGGAAGCCTGATCGAGCGTAGAGCTGATTAATCAAACCACTTTCGACTTTGTTCCTTTTCGGGGACGAAAAGTTTTAAGTGGGGGAGATTGTAACAACCCGAAAATCTGGGCCAGTTTAAAATTTTTATTTTGGCCATTTTAGCGAATTTTGATTATTTAAAATGAATTATTTTAAATAATATCGACGGGAAATTTATTTTGAATATAATTCGATCGTATATATTATACGCGTCGTCGTTAGAATATATAATAATTATATATAATTATAAAAGGAATTGAAAATGGCGCGGTAGTTCGAAAATTCGATTTCTAATTTCAAATGAATATACAGAATTCAATATAAGTCAGAATTGAACGAAACAAGAAATATTTGAATCTGTATAACTATATCTTTGTATCGAAGTTAACAAACTAAGATTTCATCTTAGAAACGATAAGATATGTCCAGTTGAAAATTCTGAATAGTCGCTATGGAATTCAGGCCCTTAAAAATAGCCATTTTGCAAACGACCTCGGATTTCGACGAAACCAGTTTTGTTGGGTCCGTGGTGTCAAATTATTGCTAGGTTTTAAATTTCATAATTTTTCGAATCAATATGTGAGCGTGGCAAAGGAAAACGCGTTTGACCAGTTTCAGTTGATTTTAATCGACTGGAAATTGGCCATTTTTCTAACGGTCTCAGAATTCGACGAAACTAGTTTTGTTAGGACCGTATCGTCAATACGAAGCTAGAAAATATTTTTATGGAATTTTTAGAGTTAGTATGTGACCCTAGTAATTTGAAATGTACGTTTAAAATTCAATATAATGATTTAAATGTAAATCTAACGGAAACTGATTGTAACAATCAAATCAGCTTGCGATACATATCCCATTGTGTTCGGAATGGGGGTAATACGCTATGGACGACAGGCGGTGGGCCTCGTTTCGAGGTCGTATGTGAAAGTCAACTCTTTAGGATAAAATAAATTAATTAATTAATAATAATAAAAAAAATATTATCTTCCCTCTTTAACTTCTGCCCCCCCCCCTTTTTTCTCATTTTCGATTCGTTTCAGAAAAAAAAAAAAAAAAAAAAAAGAAGAAAGAAAAGAAAAGACGGTCGGAGGAACCCCGAGCGCCACCGCCTCCAGACATCGCCGCCGTACCTCGAAGCCGCTCCCTCTCCCCTCCGATCGACGGCGCCTCACACTCCCCAGCCTCCATCTCCCCGCGTCTCCCTCCTCGAAACCCTTCGATACCCCAAACCCCAGTCTCGATTTCAGCAGCCCCTTCTCCTCCGTCCGCACCCTTCCCATCGCGACAGCCACCAGCAGCTCCGCCCAGCTCGAGACTTGCAGCCGACGTCTCCAACCCCCCCCCCCCTCCTCAGTAAGCGTCTCTTTTTATTTTATTTTCTTTTCTTATTTTTATTTTATAAAAGTAGAATTTAAAAAAAAACTGTAAATGTTTAAAAGTATTAAAAACTGTTTTTTTTTAAAGTATAAAACTGGTTTTTAAAAAGAAAGAAAACTGTTTTTTTTTAAGTTAGTAAAACTGTTTTTTTTATAAAAGTAAAACTGATTTTTTTTATAAAAGTAAAAAGAATAAAAACTGATATTTTTAAAAGTAATAAAAACTGATTTTGTTTTAGAAGTAAAAATCAGATTTTTAGATATTGAAAGTCGAAATAAAAATGGGTTTTTTTTTTTTTTTTATATGTTGAACTTCGATAGAAAAATGGGATTTTTATATATTGAATTTCGATAGAAAAATAGGATTTTTATATAATGAACTTTGAAATAGAAATTCGATTTTTATATAATGAACTTTGAAATAGAAATTCGATTTTTATATATTGAACTTTGAAATAGAAATTCGATTTTTATATAATGAACTTTGAAATAGAAATTCGATTTTTATATATTGAACTTTGAAATAAAAATTCGATTTTTATATAATGAACTTTGAAATAGAAATTCGATTTTTATATAATGAACTTTGAAATAGAAATTCGATTTTTATATAATGAACTTTGAAATAGAAACTCGATTTTTATATATTGAACTTTGAAATAAAAATTCGATTTTTATATAATGAACTTTGAAATAGAAATTCGATTTTTATATATTGAACTTTGAAATAAAAATTCGATTTTTATATATTGAACTTTGAAATAAAAACTCGATTTTTATATATTGAACTTTGAAATAAAAATTCGATTTTTATATATATAGTGGCCTTGGGCAACGAAGCTGACGAAGAGGCGAGAACGACGAAGTTTCTGCAAATGAAGAGCCGTGGAGCTAGGATAGCTATATGTGAGAATTTCTCACCTTTCTATTTTATTTCTAGTTATATATATATACTAGGATGCAGACGGTGCTTAGTAGCACCCGACACAATCGTCCACAGACCATGGACTTGTTTGTTTGACTGTTTGGTGATTGATTGCGATATTGGTTTGAATGTGGTTTGTGGTGAAAAAAAAATCGAATCGATAAATTGGTTAGGATTAGACGTGCGCCGTTATAAGGCGAAGGAGTAAGGCTAGGTTAGACCCTTACTCCAAAGTTTGTGGTTTGCATAACGAATTGATTTGATTGATGTGTGAATGGCGTGGGCCTTCACTAGACCGGGGACAAGGCTAGGCCTTATCCCGTTTTTAGTATCGTGCCGTTATGCCGCCGAAATTTTCTAAAATATGTTAGAAAAATAAAAATATCATTTTATTGAATAAATGAATTGAATAGAAATTCATAGGTTGAAATAAAATGTTTTATCGTTAAAAATATAATTTTTAACGTGAATATGAAAATAGTGAAGTGAATAAATAAATATTCATTTACAAACCAGACGGTTTGTTTATGAACACTTATTTGAATGACATTGATTGGGACGATAAATTTTACACATCGCCCAACTGCACAACTAGAATCTGTGTTTGATTGTTTGAAACCCCACACGGGTGTTGGGATGAAATATGAAGTTCACTCATCCTGATTGATTAAATATGTCGATCGATTGATTGACAGGCTGTTA
Organism: Allium sativum; assembly: GCA_030737875.1. Taxonomy (NCBI): domain Eukaryota; kingdom Viridiplantae; phylum Streptophyta; class Magnoliopsida; order Asparagales; family Amaryllidaceae; genus Allium; species Allium sativum. Next base: position 919,741,252 of record CM060920.1, read on the forward strand.
TAAGCGTTAGATATCTTTATTTGATGCCTATACAGTGTAGTGCACTTTGGTTGATGGTTGATCATTTTTCAATGTTATTATATATATGTGTTGTGTGAAAATCCATATAATTAATTTTATATGGTAATTGATTGGGCCTCATTCCAGTTTAGAAATGGAAATATTTAAAATAGAAATATTTGAAATAGAATATTTGAGAATAGAAATTTATGAAGCCGTGTTGATTAGATTGACGCCATTTTGACGTGAACGATATTTATATCGATTTTATTCATTTTAAAATGAATATTGAAAAGTGATTTCGAAATCGAATATTTCGAAATGAATTGAATTGAAAACGATTTCGAAATGAATTGAATTGAAAACGATTTCGAAATGAATTGAATTGAAAACGACTTCGAAATGAATTGAAAACGATTTCGAATAGAAATGAATTGAAAACGATTTCGAATAGAAATGAATTGAAAACGATTTCGAATAGAAATGAATTGAAAACGATTTCGAATAGAAATGAATTGAAAACGATTTCGAAATGAATTGAATTGAAAACGATTTCGAAATGAATTGAATTGAAAACGATTTCGAATAGAAATGAATTGAAAACGATTTCGAAATGAATTGAATTGAAAACGACTTCGAAATGAATTGAAAATGAATTCAAATTGAATTGAAATTTGAATTGAATAGAAATGAATTTTGAAACGAATTTATAAAGCAGAATTCAATCTTGATTTGAATTGAAATGGAAGTTGAAAATGTTTTTGAAACGAATTCAAAACTATTTATATAATTCGTTTTAAATAGAAATCGACGATATATATAATATATATTATATATATATAATATAATGGCCTGAATAGAACGCGCCGCGCCGCGGCAGTTCGCGAATTTCGACCATTTATTTCAAACGGACATTACGGGAGATCCGACCGTCGGATTCTCCTAAAACCGGAACCGTTGGGTTCGTATCGAAAAGAGCTTTCTAACGAATGTTAGAAATTTGAAATCTAACGGTTGGATTTGGAATTATGTCCAAATCAAATTGGAAAAAGGTCGCTGTAAGTGCAGTTCGATGGCCGTTGATGGAAATCGACTGTACGGGCCTTGATAAAATTATTAAAAATAGTAATAATTTGTGTAAAATCATAAGAAATGATTTGTGAAGAATTGGGATGAAAAATTCCATATTTGAAAAGATAAAAATAGATTTTTATCGAAATGAACTAGTTTTGAACTAGAATTATAATTCTATTTATTTTTAAATAAATAAATTGAAATTGAAATGGTTTTGAAAATAACCAAAATTTCCAATGATTGCATTGGAGTGGATTTGAATCGAAATTGTCTTCGGAATATTTCGATGTTGGAATTCGTGATTATACAGGTGTGGTTATGGAAATTTGAAAGATATATATTTATATCGTTATTTCCAATACGACATTTGTCAATCGTGGAATTTGATATTGAATATAAGCCGATATATTTTCTATTCAGAGCCTTGTATTGAATATCGAATGTGATTTGGGTTTGTCGTGAATGGTGTCTTCACTAACACTGTTCTTGAACCCAGTTGAGAAAAGATTAAATCTTTTTATTTAGATTTAATGAAGTGTACCAATTAAATAATATTTAATTGGAATTGAATCGATATTGATTTTTGGGTTTATCGTGAACAGTGTTTTAAACAACACTTGTTCTTTAACCTGATAATTAATGAATGTGATTTTGGGTTTATCGTGAACTGTGTTTTTAAATGACACGGATTCTTTAACCCAGTCGAAGATTAAAACTAAGTGGAGTTTTAATGAATCTTTAATTAGATTGAAATGATCGAAAATGGAGTATCACCAGTTTTGCTCCAGGCGATAGTTAAATCTTTAATTAGATTTGAACGTGAAATGGTAATTGAATTTACCGATAACACTGTGGTGTTAGATATGAAGTATTCACAGTTTTACTTCATGGGATGAATAGGTTGGGATTGGGAAATTATAACAAATGATTACTTCGGTAAGGTTCGCTAATCCCGACTAGTTTGAATTGATATTCAAAAGTTGATTAAAGAATAAATTCAAGAATTTATCTTTGATAAAATTAATGGGAACCTTTCCCTATGAATTTGAAATTAGAAACTAACTGTCGGTTAGCTAAGTAGAATGATTTTTTGGATATTGATCTGATGTTGGTTTCGGCCTTCGGGGTTAATGTTTGGGGAATTATTCTCTTGATTAATTTATGGTTAGTGACTGATGAATTGGAATGAGGCGTATGTTGTGTTTGTGTAACACTTATTTAAAATATACGCGAGTTATTCGGAAAGTCCGGGTTTATCCCATTCTGAATAACTGATACGACGATAGGTCGAAGATGAAGACGATGGTCGAAGACCGGAGGTCTTCACGTCGTTTGGGTGATAACTGATGATCTTGATTGGGCTGTACACCCAAGAAGATGGAAACAGTTGGTGATCGTCCAGACGTACTTGGAGATCGATGGATATGCGGGGTACTAGGTGCCTCCGGTTTCGTTCAGACCCAGAACGGACTTGTAAATGGACTGTGTGTCTGACATTGGATTTTAGTCCGTGTGATTGATCTCTATTAAATATATATCTGTTTGGCGGCGGAGAATTTATTCTCTTGCTTAACGCCCTTCTCTGAGACGTACGAGCTCAGGGGTTATATATTGATGGATATCAATCGCATGGAGTGAATTGCCTGTGTGGCATGCTTAAGTGGCAAATGATCAAGGCTTCTGTTGAAAAGCAAAGTCTTGTGGTTGATGATCGAAGCACGGCCTTCGTGGCGTAGCTTTGTGTAACGTTGATTCGCGAGTATCACACCCGGTATGAATCAAAAACGGGAGACGGACCTCAGGGAGGGCCTACGTTTCCTCCTAGCTAAAAGTGGCGTCAGTGGTTTTACACGCCCTGACGAGTTTGACTTATGTTGTTGTTGCTGTTGCGAGGCGCCTCGGATTGATCGGTCGTTCTAGAACCGATGGAGTCATTTAGTTGGCTCGCTTACGCCCCAAAGGGCGGCGAAACGTAGTGCTCAGGTATAATAATCCACATCGGTGGACCGGCCCTGTCGCTCCAAGGCTTGCCTGCGCGCTTGCCTGAGACTCGGGCTAGGCAGTCTCGAATCATTGAGGATCTTGCCCCTAGCCTCGGTTCATACCATAAATGATAACCCAATTTCCAAATACGACATTTGCGGTTTTGATTGTAAACTTATATATGGCGACATAGTGTTATGGGCCGTTCATGCCGCCTATGATTGATACTTATGATTTGAAGTGTTTTATACACTATGCACTTATTATAGTATCAAATGATTTGTTTTTAAATCGTATCAAGCATTCTTTGGCTGTTATAAGGGAAAACCCTATCCTCGGCTGCGTTGCATTGTGTGATGGGACCTGGGTCTTATAACAGCTTCATCTTTCTTTATTTAGCATTGCGCTGTTTGTTTTATGCACTGGTATTCTTGGGAGGAAACCCGTTCCGTGTTATACGGCGTGGTCCCTTGATTTACCTAATGATTTAAAATAAAGATTAATAACTGTTTTAGTTCTCACACCAGTCACATGACTGACCTGGAGTTTATTGTTTTAACCTAAACTCTGGGTGCCCTTATTTCGACACGGGCAGCTAGTAGTTTTGGTTTTGCAGATTTATATTCACAGGATCCTGGTTTACAGCTGGAACGATATCCGGAAAGCTTTGTATCCGTATATCTCTTCTAGTTGTGTATTGTATTATTTTCCGCTGCTATGTATTTAAATGTAATTTAAATCTCTGATATTTCTGTGTAATATTCATTTATACTCTGTATATTCTTGTAATCTGATGCATTGTTGTTATATACAATGAAATGTTCTTTTATATGCGTTCTGTTGTGGCTTGTTCTCGAACTATCCGACGCTTTCCTTTACGGGGAGGTTGCGGGTCTTCACATTATGCCATCGAAATTTTCTAAAATAAGTTAGAAAAATAAAAATATCATTTTATTTAAAGAATGAACTGAATAGAAATTCATATGTTAAAATAAAATGTTTTATCGTTAAAAATATAATTTTTAACGTGAATATGAATATAGTGAATGTGAATAAATAAATATTTATAAACAAATCGGCCGATTTGTTTATATACACTGATTTGACTGACATTGATTGGGACGATAAATTTTACACATCGCCCAACTGCACAACTAAATCTGTGTTTGATTGTTTGAAACCCCACACGGGTGTTGGGATGAAATTTGAAGTTCACTCATCCTGATTGATTAAATATGTCGATCGATTGATTGACAGGCTGTTATAAGCGTTAGATATCTATATTTGATGTTTATACAGTGTAGTGCACTTTGGTTGATGGTTGATTATTTTTCAATGCTATCATATACGTGTGATGTATGAAAATCCATATAATTAACATTATATGGTGATTGATTGGGCCTCATTCCAATTTAGAAAATAAAGAAATATAAAATATAAAGGTCCATGTGTTGACTGTACTCATCCGTTGAGATTAGTCATGTGTTGAACGAAATATTTTTATAATAAAAATTACACCTTTATCAATATAAAACAAAGGTTCAAGTGTTGACTGTACTCATCCGTTGAGATTAGTCATGTGTTGAACGAAATATTTTTATAATAAAATTTACACCTTTATCAATATAATACAAAGGTTCATGTGTTGACTGTACTCATCCGTTGAGATTAGTCATGTGTTGAACGAAATATTTTTAAAATAAAATCTACATCATTATCATATATAAAATTAGAAACTGACTGGAAAATAGATAAGATGAGTGGTCTCCTGGATATTAATCTGATGTTGGTTTCGGCCTTCGGGGTTAATATTCAGGGAATCGTTCTCTTACTAATTTACGGTTGGAGTCTGATTTAATATCAAACGATAGATACCTTAATTTTCATAAAATATGTTAAATAACAAAATAGTCACACGTGGACGGTACTCATTCGTTGAGATTAGTCGTGTGTTGACAAAGAGATAGAGTCGTGTATTGAATAAAAATATTTTGAAATAGAATATTTGAAAATTGAAATATGAAGCCGTGTTGATTAGATTGACGCCCTTTTGACGTGAACGATATTTATATCGATTTTAATCATTTTAAAATGATGTTGAAAAGTGATTTCGAAATCGAATATTTTGAAATGAAATTTGAATCAAATTGAATAGAAAAAGAAATGAATTGAATATATAACGATTTCGAAATGAATTGAATATATAACGATTTCGAAATGAATCGAATAGAAAACCAATTTGAATTGAATTGAAAACGAATTCAAATTGAATTGAAAGCGAATTGAAATGAATTCAAATTGAATTGAAATTTGAATTGAACAGAAATGAATTTTAAAACGAATTTATAAAGAAGAATTCAATTTTGCTTTGGATTGAAATGGAAGTTGAAATTGTTTTTGAAACGAATTTAAAACTATTTATATAATTCGTTTTAAATAGTAATCGACGAAATATATATTATATATATTATATATATAATATAATGGCCTGAATAGAACGTGCCGCGCCGCGGCAGTTCGTGAATTTCGACCATTTATTTCAAATGGACATTACGGGAGATCTGACCGTCGGATTCTCCTAATACCAGAACCGTTGGGTTCGTATCGAAAAGAGCTTTCTAACGAATATTAGAAATTTGAAATCTAACGGTTGAATTTGGAGATACGTCCAAACCAAATTTGAAAAAGGTCGTTGTAAGTGCAGTTCGATGGCCATTGTTGGAAATCGATTGTACGGGCCTTAATAAAATTATTAAAAATAGTAATAATTTGTGTAAAATCATAAGAAATGATTTGGGAAAATTTGGGATGGAAAACTCCATATTTGAAAAGATAAAAATGGATTTTTATCGAAATGAACTAGTTTTGAACTAAATTTAAAACCCAATTATTTTTAAAATAAATAAATTAGGTTTAAAAAGGGGTTTTAAATAAATCGGAGTTTCTAATATATTTGATTGGATTTGGAATGGGTTTATCGTGAACAGTGTTTTAAATAACACTAGTTCTTTAACCCGATAATAAATAGAATGTGATTTGGGTTTATCGTGAACTGTGTTTTAAATAACACCTAGTTCTTTAACCCAGTAAAAGGAGTTTAACGAATCTGCAATTAGATTGAAATGTGAATCTATAATCTAAATTATCAAATTTAGAAATGAGCGAGAATGGAGTATCGCCAGTTTTGCTCCAAAGCGATAGTCAAATCTTTAATTAGATTTGAACGTGAAATGGTAATTAATTTTACTGATAACACCATGGCGTTAAATATGGAGTATTACCAGTTTTGCTTCATGGGATGAATAAGTTGGGATTGGGAAATAAAATAAAATAAATAATTACTTCGGTGTGGTTCGCTAATCTCGACTAGTTTAGAAAAACCATAATTTGGTTTGAAACGACATCCAAAGGAAGATTACAGGATAAATTTTAAAGAATTTATCTTGGATAAAATTAATGGGAACCTTTCCCTAAGAATGTGGAATTTAGAAACTAGCTGTAGGTTGGCTAAGAAGAATGGTTTCCTGGGTATTGATCTGATGTTGGTTTCGGCCTTCGGGGTTAATGTTTGGGAAATTGTTCTCTTGCTAATTTGCGGTTAGTGACTAATGAATTGGAATGAGGCGTATGTTGTGTTTGTGTAACATTTGTTTTCAATATACGCGGGTTGTTCGGAAAGACCGGGTTTACACCCATTCTGAATAACCGATTTGACGATATGTCGAAGATGAAGACGGTGGTCGAAGACCGGAAGTCTTCACATCGTTTGGGCAATTACTGACGATCCTGATTGGGCTGTACACCCAAGAGGATGGAAATAGTTGGTGGTCGTCCAGACGTACTTGGAGATGGATGGATATGCGAGGAAAGTGCCTCCAATTTCGTTCAGACCCAGAACGGACTTGTAAATGGATTGTGTGTCTGACATTGGATTTTATTCTGTGTTGATTGATTTCTATTAAATATACATCTGTTTGGCGGCGGAGAATTTATTCTTTTGCTTAACGCCCTTCTCTGAGACGTACGAGCTCAGAGGTTGTATATCGATGGACATTAGTCGCATGGCATGAATTGCCTGTGTGGCACGCTAAGATGCAATGATCAAGGCTTTTGTTGAAAAGGAGAGTCTTGTGGTTGATGATCAAAGCACGGCCTACGTGGCAGCTTTGTGTATAACGTGAATTCGCGAGCCTCACACCTCGGTATGAGTTAAAAACGGGATACGGACTGCAGGGAGAGCACGACGTTTCTTTCTAGCTTTGGTGGTGTCAGTGACTTACCAGCCCTGACATATATATACTTTTCACATTTGTGGTTGTTGGATGAGGCGCCTCGATTATAGGTCTGTAAGGACCGGGAAACGTGTGTTCAGGAATAACTAATCCTCTAACGTAAGTGAGGACCGGCCCTGAAGATCCAAGGATTGCCCAGAGTGTGTAGTCCTGGGACATTTGCTATAGTGTCTCGAACGTGGAGAGGAGCTTGCCCCTTGCCTCGACTCTTGACGGAAATCCAATTTCCAATACGTGATATTGCGGTTTTATTTGTAGAGCCTAGTATGGCGACATGATATATGGTACCCATGCCGTCTATGATTTATATTTATGATTGAAATTGTTTTGACACTATACACTTATTATAGTATCAAATGATTTGTTTTAAACGTATCAAGCATGTTTGGCTGTTATAAGGTAAAACCCTATCCTCCGGCTTGCGTTGCATTGTGTGATGGGACCTGGGTCTTATAATAGCTTCATTTTTCGAAAAAGCATTGCGTTGTTTATTCTATGCACTGGTATTCTTAGGAGGAAACCCGTTCCGTGTTATACGGCGTGGTCCCTTGAATTACTCTCTTTTAAAGTAAAGTTTTAAATAACTGTTTTAGTTCTCACACCAGTCACATGACTGACCTGGAGTTTATTGTTTTAACCTAAACTCTGGGTGCCCCTATTTTCCGCACGGGCAGCTAGTAGTTTTGGTTTTGCAGATTTATATTCACAGGATCCTGGTTTACAGCTGGAATGATATCCGGAAAGCTCTGTATCCGTATATCACCTTCAGTTGTGCTTTGTATTATTTTCCGCTGCTATGTAATTTATTGTAATCTCTAATATTTATCGAATGTAATTTATTCATTTATACTCTGTATATTCTTGTATTCTGATGGAATTGTTGTAATAACAATGAAATGTTCTTCCGTCTGCGTTCTGATTTGTCCTGTTCTCAACGATCAGGGGTTTCGAACGGTCTAGATTGGTTTAACGACTGATTCGGATCGAGCGAAATTCCAGGCCTTCACATTTGGTATCAGAGCTTTGGTTTACAGAGCTCGAGAACAAGACACATTAGAACCATACGAAAGAATTCATCAGATATTGGATTAGCAATATCCAATTAGAATGACTCGTTAGAGATAGGATCAGTAGTATCCTAGAACGAGTGTTAAGAGTATATTTTTCAAATGAAAACAATTTTGTTTTAAAAATTTAAATCATTTTAAACGTATTTGAATATTTATTTATTTTGAATATGGACAATCTGATATATAAAGATTTTGCATATACGCGTCATGAACGTATATTCGAAGTTTTAATATACCGGGTAGATATAGAACCGCACTCTAGTAGCCCGACAATGTTCTGATGGTGGTTCGAAACATCATCAGCATTTATTTTCGAGTGACGAAGGTGTGATATCTATATATTTCCATTAGACTGGTGTGAGAACCAAAACTTATATATATAGTTAGAACACATTGTTGTGAATTGGCATCAAAAACATGATTTTCTGTGTATATATATATCAAAATTATGAATTTGAAACTCTAATTCACTAATTGATTGATGTTTGAGTTGCTTGTTTATTTGTTTGCTAATTTTGAACCATTATGCCTAATTGAACCAAATATTGAATTGTATTGAAAATTAGTTGCATTTGCATGCATATACATGTATATCATTGAACAGGTCATAGCAAGGAGGCTAGAGCCGAAGAATAAAATTTGTTTGCCCGACAAATAGGTACATGTTTATTACATAATTTACTGTTTTGTTTGGGTGATGATGATTTTATGAGCCTGTTGGCTAGCCGCTTGGCTTTTTCTTTTTCTTTTTGAGATTAGAAGGACCGGGGAAGCTATTTGAAATTCCCCGATGCTCCCGGTGCAGGGGAGGTTATGGCGAAATTTTTCGAAAATTTAGGGTGTTAGCCAAATTTTTGAAAATTTGAAAATTCTCAGGAACTGAAAAGTTGGAGAATGGAAGCCAGATCGAACGTAGAGTTGATTAATCAAACCACTTTCGACTTTGTTCCTTTTCGGGGACGAAAAGTTTTAAGTGGGGGAGATTGTAATAACCCGGAAAATCTGAGCCAGTTTAAAATTTTTATTTTGGCAATTTTAGCGAATTTTGAACATTTAAAATAGATTATTTTAAATAAAATCGATGAGAAAATTTATTTTGAATATAATTCAACGTATATATTTATACGCGTCGTCGTTAGAATATAAATATTTATATATAATTATAAATAGGAATTGAAAATGGCGCGGTAGTTCGATAATTCGATTTCAAACTTCAATTGAATGTACCGGGTGCAAAACAATCCGGATTTTAGTGAAACCAAAAAAAATAGGATCTAATTGATAATATCTTTCCAACGAATCCGAAAAATCAAAATTTCATAGCGGGAATCAAAAGATATGTCCAGTTGAAAATTCTGAATAGTCGCTATGGAATTCAGGCCCTTAAAAATAGAAATTTTGCAAACGACCTCGGATTTCGACGAAACCACTTTTGTTGGGTCCGCAGTGTCAAATTATTGCTAGGTTTCAAATTTCATAATTTTTCGAATCAATATGTGAGAGTGGCAAAGGAAAACGCGTTTGACCAGTTTTAGTTGATTTTAATCGACTGGAAAATGGCCATTTTTCTAACGGTCTCAGAATTCGACGAAACTAGTTTTGTTAGGACCGTATCGTCAATACGAAGCTAGAAAATATTTTTATGGAATTTATAGAGTTGTTATGTGACCCCGGTAATTTGAAATGCGCGTTTAAAATTCAATATATAGACTTAAATGTAAATTTAACGGAAACTGATTCAAACGATCAAATCAACCTACGATACATATTCCATTGTGTTCGGAATGGGGGTAAAACGCTAGGGACGACAGGCGGTAGGCTTCGTTTCGAGGTCGATAGAAAAAGTTACTTTATGTGAATAAAATATTGAAATTAAAAATAAATAAAAATAAAAATATTTCTCTCTCCCTCCTCCTTAAATCACGTTGGCCCCTCCCCTTTTCATTTCGTTTCAGAGGAAAAAAAAAGAAAAAAAAAACAAATCGCACCCGACGCCGCCGTGGGAGGAGCCGCCGCCCTCCACCTAGACGCCGCCGTCCCCTCTTCTTCTCCCCCCACCTCCTCCTTCTTCCTCGATTCCCTCCTCTATCGTTCGAACATCGCGCCCCCCAGACAAAATCGACACCGCCCTCCCTGGCCTCGCCGCCTACCACTTCCATCTCCCCTCCGTTCATCCTCCAGCCCCTCCCCGGTTGAAACCCGAACCCCCCCCCCCATCCGAACCCAATTCAGACCACGCCGGCGCCCTCCCCCCAGCATCCCTGTAAGTTTTTTTGTGTTATTTCCTTTATTTGCTCAATAAAAATTCAATTTTAATTTCAGTTCTTTTTAGGTATGGAATTTATTTTCAGTTTTAAGGTAATAAGAATTTGATTTTTATGAAGAGTAAAGATATGACTTTTATGTTTTTGAAGAAATTAAAATATGATTTTTATATTTTTAAAGTATTAAAAATATAATCTTTACTATATAGAAGGAGTGAAAAAAACGATATTTTTAAAATAGAAAAGATTAGATTTTAAAAATAGTAAAAATGTGATTTTTATATATTGAACATCGAAGTAAAAATGTGATTTTTATATATTGAACATCGAAGTAAAAATGTGATTTTTTATATATTGAACATCGAAGTAAAAATGTGATTTTTATATATTGAACATCGAAGTAAAAATGTGATTTTTATATATTGAACATCGAAGTAAAAATGTGATTTTTATATATTGAACATCGAAGTAAAAATGTGATTTTTATTTTAAAAGAATCAAAATATAAAAATGTGTGATTTTTATATATGTAGTGGCTACGGGCAACGAAGATGACGAAGATGCATTAGCGATGAAGATTTCTATCAATGAAGTGCCGTGGAGCTAGGATAGCTATCTGTGAGAATTTCTCACCTTTCAATTTCTTTTTCTAGTTATATATATATACTAGGATGTAGACGGTACTTAGTAGCACCCGACACAATCGTCCACAGACCATGGACTTGTTTGTTTGGTTGCATAGATTAGTTAGATGATTTGATTTGAATGTAATAGATGATTTGATTTGAATGTAATTGATTTGATTGATGTGTGAATGGCGTGGGCCTTCACTAGACCGGGGGTAAGGCTAGGCCTCGTCCCGTTTCTAGTATCGTGCCGTTATGCCGCCGAAATTTTCTAAAATAAGTTAGAAAAATAAAAATATCATTTTATTTAAAGAATGAACTGAATAGAAATTCATATGTTAAAATAAAATGTTTTATCGTTAAAAATATAATTTTTAACGTGAATATGAATATAGTGAATGTGAATAAATAAATATTTATAAACAAATCGGCCGATTTGTTTATATACACTGATTTGACTGACATTGATTGGGACGATAAATTTTACACATCGCCCAACTGCACAACTAAATCTGTGTTTGATTGTTTGAAACCCCACACGGGTGTTGGGATGAAATTTGAAGTTCACTCATCCTGATTGATTAAATATGTCGATCGATTGATTGACAGGCTATTATAAGCGTTAGATATCTATATTTGATGCTTATACAGTGTAGTGCACTTTGGTTGATGGTTGATTATTTTTCAATGCTATCATATACGTGTGATTTATGAAAATCCATATAATTAACATTATATGGTGATTGATTGGGCCTCATTCCAATTTAGAAAATAAAGAAATATAAAATATAAAGGTTCATGTGTTGACTGTACTCATCCGTTGAGATTAGTCATGTGTAGAACGAAATATTTTTATAATAAAAATTACACCTTTATCAATATAAAACAAAGGTTCATGTGTTGACTGTACTCATCCGTTGAGATTAGTCATGTGTTGAACGAAATATTTTTATAATAAAAATTACACCTTTATCAATATAATACAAAGGTTCATGTGTTGACTGTACTCATCCGTTGAGATTAGTCATGTGTTGAACGAAATATTTTTAAAATAAAATCTACATCTTTATCATATATAAAATTAGAAACTGACTGGAAAATAGATAAGATGAGTGGTCTCCTGGATATTAATCTGATGTTGGTTTCGGCCTTCGGGGTTAATATTCAGGGAATCGTTCTCTTACTAATTTACGGTTGGAGTCTGATTTAATATCAAACGATAGATACCTTAATTTTCATAAAATATGTTAAATAACAAAATAGTCACACGTGGACGGTACTCATTCGTTGAGATTAGTCGTGTGTTGACAAAGAGATAGAGTCGTGTATTGAATAAAAATATTTTGAAATAGAATATTTGAAAATAGAAATATATGAAGCCGTGTTGATTAGATTGACGCCATTTTGACGTGAACGATATTTATATCGATTTTAATCATTTTAAAATGATGTTGAAAAGTGATTTCGAAATCGAATATTTTGAAATGAAATTTGAATCAAATTGAATAGAAAACGAAATGAATTGAATATATAATGATTTCGAAATGAATCGAATAGAAAACCAATTTGAATTGAATTGAAAACGAATTCAAATTGAATGGAAAGCGAATTGAAATGAATTCAAATTGAATTGAAATTTGAATTGAATAGAAATGAATTTTAAAACGAATTTATAAAGAAGAATTCAATTTTGCTTTGGATTGAAATGGAAGTTGAAATTGTTTTTGAAACGAATTTAAAACTATTTATGTAATTCGTTTTAAATAGTAATCGACGAAATATATATTATATATATTATATATATAATATAATGGCCTGAATAGAACACGCCGCGCCGCGGCAGTTCGTGAATTTCGACCATTTATTTCAAATGGACATTACGGGAGATCCGACCGTCGGATTCTCCTAATACCGGAACCATTGGGTTCGTATCGAAAAGAGCTTTCTAACGAATATTAGAAATTTGAAATCTAACGGTTGGATTTGGAGATACGTCCAAACCAAATTTGAAAAAGGTCGCTGTAAGTGCAGTTCGATGGCCATTGTTGGAAATCGATTGTACGGGCCTTAATAACATTATTAAAAATAGTAATAATTTGTGTAAAATCATAAGAAATGATTTGGGAAAATTTGGGATGGAAAACTCCATATTTGAAAAGATAAAAATGGATTTTTATCGAAATGAACTAGTTTTGAACTAAATTTAAAACCCAATTATTTTTAAAATAAATAAATTAGGTTTAAAAAGGGGTTTTAAATAAATCGGAGTTTCTAATATATTTGATTGGATTTGGAATGGGTTTATCGCGAACAGTGTTTTAAATAACACTAGTTCTTTAACCCGATAATAAATAGAATGTGATTTGGGTTTATCGTGAACTGTGTTTTAAATAACACCTATTTCTTTAACCCAGTAAAAGGAGTTTAACGAATCTGCAATTAGATTGAAATGTGAATCTATAATCTAAATTATCAAATTTAGAAATGAGCGAGAATGGAGTATCGCCAGTTTTGCTCCAAAGCGATAGTCAAATCTTTAATTAGATTTGAACGTGAAATGGTAATTAATTTTACCGATAACACCGTGGTGTTAAATATGGAGTATTACCAGTTTTGCTTCATGGGATGAATAAGTTGGGATTGGGAAATAAAATAAAATAAATAATTACTTCGGTGTGGTTCGCTAATCTCGACTAGTTTAGAAAAACCATAATTTGGTTTGAAACGACATCCAAAGGAAGATTACAGGATAAATTTTAAAGAATTTATCTTGGATAAAATTAATGGGAACCTTTCCCTAAGAATGTGGAATTTAGAAACTAGCTGTAGGTTGGCTAAGAAGAATGGTTTCCTGGGTATTGATCTGATGTTGGTTTCGGCCTTCGGGGTTAATGTTTGGGAAATTGTTCTCTTGCTAATTTGCGGTTAGTGACTAATGAATTGGAATGAGGCGTATGTTGTGCTTGTGTAACATTTGTTTTCAATATACGCGGGTTGTTCGGAAAGACCGGGTTTACACCCATTCTGAATAACCGATTCGACGATATGTCGAAGATGAAGACGGTGGTCGAAGACCGGAAGTCTTCACATCGTTTGGGCAATTACTGACGATCCTGATTGGGCTGTACACCCAAGAGGATGGAAATAGTTGGTGGTCGTCCAGACGTACTTGGAGATGGATGGATATGCGAGGAAAGTGCCTCCGGTTTCGTTCAGACCCAGAACGGACTTGTAAATGGATTGTGTGTCTGACATTGGATTTTATACTGTGTTGATTGATTTCTATTAAATATACATCTGTTTGGCGGCGGAGAATTTATTCTTTTACTTAACGCCCTTCTCTGAGACGTACGAGCTCAGAGGTTGTATATCGATGGACATCAGTCGCATGGCATGAATTGCCTATGTGGCACGCTAAGATGCAATGATCAAGGCTTTTGTTGAAAAGCAGAGTCTTGTGGTTGATGATCAAAGCACGGCCTACGTGGCAGTTTTGTGTATAACGTGAATTCGCGAGCCTCACACCTCGGTATGAGTTAAAAACGGGATACAGACTGCAGGGAGAGCACGACGTTTCTTTCTAGCTTTGGTGGTGTCAGTGACTTACCAGCCCTGACACATATATACTTTTCACCTTTGTGGTTGTTGGATGAGGCGCCTCGATTATAGGTCTGTAAGGACCGGGAAACGTGTGTTCAGGAATAACTAATCCTCTAACGTAAGTGAGGACCGGCCCTGAAGATCCAAGGATTGCCCAGAGTGTGTAGTCCTGGGACATTTGCTATAGTGTCTCGAACGCGGAGAGGAGCTTGCCCCTTGCCTCGACTCTTGACGGAAATCCAATTTCCAATACGTGATATTGCGGTTTTATTTGTAGAGCCTAGTATGGCGACATGATATATGGTACCCATGCCGTCTATGATTTATATTTATGATTGAAATTGTTTTGACACTATACACTTATTATAGTATCAAATGATTTGTTTTAAACGTATCAAGCATGTTTGGCTGTTATAAGGTAAAACCCTATCCTCCGGCTTGCGTTGCATTGTGTGATGGGACCTGGGTCTTATAATAGCTTCATTTTTCGAAAAAGCATTGCGTTGTTTATTCTATGCACTGGTATTCTTAGGAGGAAACCCGTTCCGTGTTATACGGCGTGGTCCCTTGAATTACTCTCTTTTAAAGTAAAGTTTTAAATAACTGTTTTAGTTCTCACACCAGTCACATGACTGACCTGGAGTTTATTGTTTTAACCTAAACTCTGGGTGCCCCTATTTTCCGCACGGGCAGCTAGTAGTTTTGGTTTTGCAGATTTATATTCACAGGATCCTGGTTTACAGCTGGAATGATATCCGGAAAGCTCTGTATCCGTATATCACCTTCAGTTGTGCTTTGTATTATTTTCCGCTGCTATGTAATTTATTGTAATCTCTGATATTTATCGAATGTAATTTATTCATTTGTACTCTGTATATTCTCGTATCTGATGGAATTGTTGTAATAACAATGAAATGTTCTTCCGTCTGCGTTCTGATTTGTCCTGTTCTCAAACGATCAGGGGTTTCGAACGGTCTAGATCGGTTTAACGACTGATTCGGATCGAGCGAAATTCCTTGTCGTCACAGAAAATGAGCTAGATAAATCAAGAAGTGCAAAATCATTTCTTAGCTAAGACTTAAGTGACCAAATAGGATACAAAAATTTTCAATCGTCTAAGTATAGAAATTATCCACGAAAGTAAATGCAAGAGTGTCAACCCCCTTGTTTTCACCAAAATGTTTAATTAAAGTCCTTACTCAATCGAAAAAAATAAGACTTACTTGTATGCAACAAGTAATTAAATGATGCTAAAAAGATTACTAAATCATCACCCAAAGAAAGTTAAAGACGTCTCGATAGTAATAGATATGGGCAATGAAACTTAATTATAACATCTAACTAACAATGAGTAAGAGTAACTAAAGAAACAAAGTATGTTCCTAAATTTATGTACTTACCCCGTGATATCTACGGACAACAAACCAATAATTCTCTTGACTAATGTAATGACATTCAAATCAAAATAATCCAAAAAGAAAATAACAACGGTGCTAACCGCAACAAACAAAGAAATATGTACCTTGGTCCTTGTCCATGAAAAGGAGCGCTACCTCCTACTTTGGAGTAAAAGGGCAAGAGTACACATAGTGGCCAGAATTCTTGTAATAACGGCAGAAAAGAGGTGCTTGACAATCATTGCATAATGGCCAACAACCCCGCAATTGTGGCAGCCACCACGGCCATGAGCAGGAGTCCTTAACGTCGAAGCTGCATGCTTCTTCTTAGGGCTCTTATAGTGGGAATCTTCGCTCTCTTGATCCGCTTCCTCGATTTGAAGCGCGAGATCGATTAGCTCATCAAATGGCTAGGCTAATTTAAGAAGCAAAGTCTTTTTAAGATTCTTGTTGATCCCATGAAAAAACTTTCGATTCTTCTTCTTTGCAGTATCAATGTACTAAAGCCCATATTTGGATAGAGATTCAAAAGAGGAGGAGTATTCCGCCACTGAAGAGCCATCTTGAACAAGGTCTATAAAACGACGGGCTAACGCTACATTCTCACTCTCGGGTACAAACTTTGCTTCGAGTTTCTCTCGGAATTGCTTCCAAAGCCACCTTGAACAAGGTCTATAAAACGACGGGCTAACGCTACATTCTCACTCTCGGGTACAAACTTTGCTTCGAATTTCTCTCGGAATTGCTTCCAAGTTAGGTCCATTTCTTGAACTTCAGAGGTTAAAAGTTCGTACCAATCCAATGCTCGATCTAGGAGCATACTAGAGGCCACTTGAACCCGTTGCAAGTCCGATAGGTCCATGCGGGAAAAGATGCGGTCGCATGTCGTCAACCATGATTGGAACTCTATAACATCTTCAGATCCTTTAAACGGCTTTCCCCCAAGCTTGGTGAAGTCGCCACATAATCGTGCGAACCCGGGTTTAGGATGGGTAGGCACAGAAGAAGCTCCAGCGGCATATGCATTAGTCCGAAGGTCCAAGAGTTACTCAAATGACATAAAGGCTCCTTCTTGCGGGGGATCACTTGAAAAGCCGACACCTCGACGAGAAGTGTAACGTCCCTCCCTTTTTATCGCTTCAAACAGGTAATTCAACCAACTTTAAAACGTGCAAATCGACGGATCGTTATTGAGCTTATAGAGTTTAAAATAGAATCAACGTAGAAAAATACAAAATAAATAAACATCACAGTATTGAACAACAAAATCAATTTTTTATATATTAATCAAAAATTTTGAATACAAGAATTTTTCTATAGAGCGGTATTAAAACACAATTTAAATACAAGAAAAATATATTTACTGGTTTAAGATCTTCAGAGCACGCCATCTTTGGAATCCCCAACTTTGCCAATCTTCGAATCCTAAACTGTGATTTTTTAATCGGTACTACTCGGGTCATACCCAAGCATTCCATGCAAAAACATAAAATACTCGAGTCAGGATTAATCATATGTTCAAGTAAATAAATTTCCATAGGAACTAAAAATAATGTAGTTAACTCATGTGTATAATAATGTTTACAAGGTTAAAAAGTATGCCAAGTTAAGTTAAGTTCGATGCACAACATATGTAGTTAACTCATGTGTATAACATATGTAGTTAACTAAAAATAATATAGTTAACTCATGTGTATAATAATGTTTACAAGGTTAAAACATATGTAGTTAACTCTTGTGCAAAAACATAAAATACTCAGGTCATACGTACATTTTCGATGCACAACGGCACATAGAGTATGCCAAGTTAAGTTCAGACGATCCGCGTTCCAGTTCCATATGCATATGCACAAGAGTATGATATGGTGACAGACTAGATGATTAAGTACATGCATGACAATGTGTATTCCAGTGTATGTTTAAGTTTACATGAGCATGCATCACTTCCACTAGTAGTCGTAAACAACAAGTGTTCCAAGTCCAAGTCAAAAAGGAGCAAACTGATTAATTCTGGAAAAAAAGGCCAGTAATTCACGTATTTCAAATTCACATATTTCGGTAAGTAAATTGTGTTCAAACCAGATGGTATGCATATTCTAAACAAACTGGGCTCGGTAACATGGTAGTATAAAAGCACCTCCAACCCATACATGGTATAAGTGGGTACCAGTAAGATATTTAATATTGATTGGTGTATAATAAAGTGTTGCATGTGTATTCAATAATTAATGAATGGTGCTGCGTGTGTATTTAATAATGAATGGTATTGCATGTGTATTTAATAATGAATAAAGGATAAGAGATATATAAAATAATGTGCACTGATAGTATCTGAAACGCAGGCAACAAACTAGTGAAACAACCAGAGGATTACAAGTTAAAACTCATGTGTATAATAATGTTTACCATGTTAAAGAGTCCAACCCGCTTTTCACGCAATATTTGCTTAAATATCATGCATTATTACTAACAAAAATCTACAGCTTTGGATCAAAAACATGACAAACTCAACATTGAAAACTGTAGCTAAAATCTACTTTACTAAACAATGACATTGTACTATTTTCTTCCTTCTTGAGTAATATCCTTCAAGCAAATATAAATTTTGCACAACTCATTTCAATAGGATTGACAAAATTTCCAGAATTTAATTCGTGGATATAATAAAGGAATTGACCTTTATTCTCATCAGCAATCAGTGAAAAGTTACGTTTATAAAGTGGAGTGAACATAATTAGCAATGATCCATCCCAAGTAAAAAGCTTATATAATGCACAATTTGAAGAAACGCATTTATATGTTGCGAGTTAAAACAGATTCGACCCTTAAATGAATATATAAGCTTCCAGCTTTGTTTATTCAAATAATAAGTAGCATGAGTGAGCAGGTGCGGTTTGAAACCAATCACTGACGAGTTATTATGAAACTATTTACTCAAAACCAACTTATTCAGTGTAGCAAGTTTCCTTAAGAAACATGAATAAAACCACTGAACATCCGTCCATATTATCACTATATATTTTTACCAAGCATAGACAACATCAAAGGTTAACCTATTAATACTTCCTACTTGATATCAGCACAAACCATTCACAAATTATTTACTCAAGATTCAAGCAGATCAGTTTTCAGGTTAATGCGACGCGGCAATAGGGTAACACAAGTAATTCTCAGCGTCAACATAATCAACAGGTTATTATTATCGGCTAAACACAACCATTTTATAGTTCTACTACCCAAGATGAATTTTTTTTTATGAAATTAATTTACTTGAAAATAGGATCAATCGTAAGTGAGACAACTCATTGAAACGCAGCAGTGGCCAAAGCAGGTAAGCGGGTTCGAGGTGACGCAAGATCTTGATTTTTTTTTTGGGGATAGAGGCGCTGTTGTGGCTACCAGGAAGAAGAAGTTGATTTAGAAGCTTCAACGGTGGTGCATGGTGGCTCAGATGAAGGCGGTGATGATTTAGGGTTTCGGGAAATGAAGTGGCTTCGACTGAGAGTGGTAAACATTGATTTTTGATGGGGATTTGATTCAGAGGCCATGGCTTTTTAATTTGTATTGGAGAAAACGATTTGGTCATTGATCATTTAAAGAGGAGAATGACCTCTGAATGGATTTGGGAAAACTGAATACGGGTGAAAGGATTTGTGAAGGGGAGTTGTTTTTATAGAGAGAGGAAACGAAGATAAGAACGACATAATTTCAATAGGGTATAGTTGAGCTGCGATTTAGAAGAAGAGCCAATTTGAGCTTCGGCCATTAAGGAAGCAAGTTTTAAATGGGGAACGAGAGGACATGGCGATTTTGATTTAGGAAGAAGGAATGATTTGGCTGAAAGAAATGGGGGAGGAACACTGATTTATAGAGTGAAATTTCAGGGATAAGAACAACGTAATTTTCAAATAGGGTTATAGGTTAGCGATGGTTTACAGACGTAGGTCGGCCTAATATTTTACCGAGGAAGGTGATTTTTAAGGTAGGTGATATTTACAGAAGGTGACAACGTGGTTAAACTTTACAGCGAATAACCACGTGTAGTTCTGATTTCGAACCGCAAACACAGTCTCCACATACGATAATAATCATACGTACTCCTTCGTTTCAACGTTTTGAATTTGATAGAATAATTGTAATTTGAATCTGTTTGTGTACAACGTAATTTTATCGGTTCGCTATTTTTATTCCATTCGTTCCCCTATACTTTGTTTGCTTCCAATTCTAAACCGCTAAATTTTAAATTCTTTATATTTACAAATATACACATATTTAAGCAAATTTATTTTAACAAATAAAAATTCTCCGACTCATTCAACGCTAACTACGTTTATATTTTAAATTCAACCATTTATTTTTCAATCGAATTTCAAATTTAATTCGAACATTTAACCAAATTCATTTCAAACATTCAACAATAAATATTTGTTCTACAACCAGTTATTCTGGATTAATATTCAATTCTTACTCAAAACCATATATCCAATTTTGAATTTCTAACCTAGGTATCAATATAAAATTGATCATGAATAGTTAGATCTTTAATTAATTCGATATTCAGTCGCCGAAATTTCTAGGACGTTACAATCTCCCCCTCTTTAAAACTTTTCATCCTCGAAAAGGAGAGATCGTTAGAGTCATACCACTATACAGTTCAAATTTTCATATTTGTGTGAAAATTTCCCACAACCAATTTAAATATCGATACTTAAGCTATCGTTCCACCTTATTTACCATCGTATTCAATTAATTCGGAAAATCCCATTTCCTTTCAACACTAATCTCTTTTTTAAATTTCAAATCCTGCAAATTATTCCCAATTCTTTATAATCTCTTCTGCCAATATTTTACTTATCCATCGCTTCACAAGTTCAACCACATCACCATATATTCAATCCATTTTCTTTTCCATACTCATTGAAGAGTTTAATTATCATTTTCCTTTCAAGTCACAAATTGTCGACTTGAAAATCTCCAAAATATGAAGTATTTGTATTACAATTACTCCGAAATTCTCTTTGTTTTTTATAACGTATTAAGTCTGGTGTATTTTAATTTCAAAATATTTATTTGAAAATATTTGATAACTCGAAGTTTGACAAATCGATTGTCGTTCTCACAGATGTTAGGCATATGCTGGCCAGGTGCACGACTAAAATCTCCAAGTACTAAATATCCTTGCTTCAACTCCCAGTGAAAAATGTTTCAAAAATTCTCTTTAAAATAGATACGGAAAGTACCAATGTGATATCGATAGTGTTCATTGTTCATGAACCGCAGATACACAATGGTTTTGTCTGGATCCCCCCTGAAAACATCCGTATCCGTAGGAATTCACTTCCCTGCAAATTTCGTCATGGACAGATCAACGGAACATATTTAAGAATCGAAATAAAATCTGAGGTCACTGAGCGTTGCCCCCTCTATCTCCGGGTCATCAAAAAAAATATCAAGTTATGAAGATAAACCAAGTCACAAGGACAGATTAAATTGTGAGGACAAATCAGGTAATGAAGACACATCAAGTCACGAAGACAAATCCAGTCACAAAGACACAGTGCTGCATCAACCAGGTGGATCACTATCACTAAGATATCTCAAACATCGCATGGCTTCATTCTACCTTTAGTAACTCTAGTGGTTACATCTCAATCACGTGTAGATATGCCATGTGGACCGCAGGTACACAATGGTTATGCCTGATTCCCCCAGGAAACATTCGGATCCGTAAGCTTTCACAGCTCTGCAGATTACGCCATTATCACGATTGTAGATCGCAGCAGGCACAGTGGTTACGCTTGGTTCCCCCAAGAAACATCCATCCGCCGTAGGCCATCTACAGCCCTGCGAATTATGCGAATTTATTCATTTATACTCTGTATATTCTTGTATTCTGATGGAATTGTTGTAATAACAATGAAATGTTCTTCCGTCTGGGTTCTGATTTGTCCTGTTCTCAACGATCAGGGGTTTCGAACGGTCTAGATCGGTTTAACGACTGATTCGGATCGAGCGAAATTCCAGGCCGTCACAACCGACCACCTCGGGACACACTCCCATAATAAAAAAGGCGCCCAAATCATCATCATCATAGTCATAGAAATAGTATCAAAGAAGTATGTCTGATCAAAGGTGCTACCTCAATTAGTCACGGTATAGCTCCTGTTTTAGTCATTTCATTTCTGACCCGAAGGTCAGGGCTATTTCGTTATCGTTCCTCTACTTCGATTCAATAATCGCCTCCAAGTCATCATCTTCCATTCTGGATACATCAAAACGTTCACAGTTGTTAAAGTGGTACCGACACTGATAAAGAGTATGCCACTAGTCGACTCCGGTCTCTTTAACAACCAACGCTTACATTTTCCACATCGGTTGGTTCTTTTATATTTCACAAAGGTTCGCTTCCACATCAAAATATCATATTCAGTTTCAAACCACATTTATATTCAAATAGAATATAATTTCATATCAAAATATCATAAATCATACCAAACCTATTATATTCTAAATTTGAATATATTTCCATATCCTTATATTATAACCATATAATATTTCAAATCGACTTATATTCAAATAGAATATATTTTCATCCCAAAGATTTCAAATTATTCCAAATCAATTATGTTCGAGATCTATTCATATTCAAATAGTATATACTTCTATAACTTAATTTCAATCCCTTAGGAGATAAATTTATATTCGAGTAGCATATAATTTACATTTCCATGTCAAAAATCGGTTTAGGAATTGATTCATATTCAAATAGAATAAAATTCATCTCAACTCCATTTGAACAACGGTTTAGATCCAAACACTTTCCATTCGGAAGATATTTGCACTTTATAAAATATAATTATGGAAACAGATACTTATGAAAGAAACCCTTTATATAGAATAATATATATATATATATAATAAAATGGTTAAATAGGTTAAGATAAATTTTAAAACACTATATATATATACATAAATTGAAGTTTACTATATAGTTTAAATAATAAAATACAAGGAAAATTTAGTTACAACAAAATAGTTATAGGTAAAAAATTTAATAAATAATTTTTTTAGGAAAGGAGTTTTTATTTGAAATCAACAGTGTAAATATACATGTATAAAAAAAATTCTTCAACTATAATCATTCCTTTCTTTCGAACTTCAATACTTGAAACTAAACTCCTGTCTCAATGGAGTTTTCCTAGCCTAATGACTTGTCCAAATCCAAACCCATTTCCGAATTCAAGGATTCAAAACCATACTCATATTAAGTTTAAAACACTCCAAGTTTCCTCGATTATCTTTATTCCAATATTAAATTCAATAAGAATCAATTAAATTCGAGGCTACCAATCCTTGAAAAATCCTAAATCATATTAGTTTTGAATCTTTAAAACTTCAAATTCACTTTGGGAAAGTTTCCTTAATCATTTCAGTAACATTCAAGATTCAGACCTTTCAAGGAAGAATAAAAATTTATCGAAATCGACACATTTCCTTTAAATGAATTTTCCATCAAATGGAGTTTCACATATTTAAATCATTTAACCAACCGATGTCCATATATAATTTGCTACCCTATGGCCAAGTGATTTTAAATTAAATTTCTCAATATTCAGGGATGGATCTATCAATTCAATCCAAATCAGGGTTACAGATATTTATCATTTAAATCTGTGTTCTTAATTTATTCTTATCGATGAATCCCGGGTTTATTGGATGCCCGTAACATCAAAGGTGAAAATTGGGGTTCATCGTCAATAACAAGCACACAACATCCATATACTGAAATAAATAACGTTCAAACAATAATCATTCAGTAATTACATCAACCAAGGCATCCATTCCAAAACATTTATTTTATGGTAAATGTTAAATCATTTTACTGATTACAAGTATCAATATTTCCTAACTAGAAATTTAAATTTAATTTAAATAACTAATTATTGATTTTCATTGCATGTTACACATATGCATGTCAAATTTAAGAAACTATTCACCAATCAAACACAACCATGCAACCAAACTCATTTCACGATTTGATTTGATAAATATGGGAAAGCTTTAGTTATTCATGAGCGAAGAATCACTCACCTTTGGGTCTTTATTGGATTGGATGTCCAAACAAAGCTCTCACACGCAGCCAAACCAGTCTCAAAGCGTCCGCAATTTCGCTACTATCCCAACGCACCTAACCGCGTCCAAATCCTAATTAAAACGAGAAAGTTATTAGCGTTTTACTATTTGAATTCTAAAATATATAAAAATAGATAAAATATTATTCTCACCAACCAGGAGGCGCCACGTCAGCAGGCCCCCCTTTCTTCTCGCTCATGTTTTCAGCGTGCTATAGTTAACTAACGGAAATAAAACCCATTTGAACGCAACTTTGACCGCAAAATACTCCTTCCACCGTCCATGGTAGGACCTCCGACCACTCTCACCTCGAAGCTCTTGCTGAGCTGCGTCTGCCAGTGCCCATGACTGCGGCTTCAGTGGACCCCAGCTCCACCGGCGATGAGACAAACGAGCGGGATTTTTGCCCTTTGTCGAACAAATTCCGACCATCCACTTGACCATATGACCTCTAACCACCACCAATACACTCATATCTATCTCCTCTATAAACCCATATCTCCGATTCTCTGATTTGGCCTTAAATCGAAAACCCCTAAATCCAAGCCTAGGGTTACGAATTCAGCGAGCTTTGACTATAAATTCCGGCCAAACTAAGCTCTGCATGTCGGAATAATTGGTGTCAACAGCTTCTTATCTTCGAGAGCTTTGATTTGATATATAATATGTTAGGTTTTGAGGAGATTTGATTTTCAAGTTGTATTTGTTTTGAATCTAGGGTTTGAAGTTTCAACCATTAGAGAAAAGAGTTGGTGGAAAAAATATGTATGTTGAAATGGCTAATGGAGTGGAAAAGGGTTTATTTATATAATTACAGAAAGCCCAAAAGTTAGAACAAACAATTATCCATTTTACATTGATTCCGTTCACATTTTATGCAGTACGGCCAAACGACAAGTCTGATTGTAACGAATTTTGGAACTCTACAACAATCCACCATTCCGGATCCGATGGCGTTGGTTGTGCTGAATTTCGAGGCAGTCGCCAAAACAGTTAAATTCCATCATCAATTAATTATTAAAAGTTCGAGGTTGCACTGAATTTATGGTTAAATTCCATCGCCTATAGAGGTCTCGACTTATGGACGTAAGCTGGGTAGCGCGCCTTTAACGAGGAGTAAGAAAATCGAGCTATTAAGAGGCTCGATGATAATAAGGGTTGAAGTGACAGTGCATTTTTACTTCTTTTGTTCATGTCAAAGGCATGAGATGTTTTATGTCATATTCTAGGTATGTAGGTTATGTCATAAGGTAGGCTTTGTGGTTGTGTTTTCTACTTACCAGCGTGGAAGGTAGAATAGTTGATACGTACAATGTGTATCACCTGATATTTTCATGTATTTTTTATTTTGGAATAAATAAAAGAGTGTTACGGATCACTATAAAAACCGGTCAGCCTTGCAAAATTATTAAAATATCTAATTATTCGATTAGTTGTTTAAATTCAATTTAAACATAAATAAAACTTTATTTTAAATCAAATTTCAACTTAAATAAATTTTATACATCGATTCCACAAGCTTAAGTTCCAAACTTGATTATTTAGAATTTAAATTTGAATTTCAAATCTTTAACTTAAACGATTTAAATTTCATTTAATCATTCAAATATTAAATCCCACATCATAACATTTCTAAATAAATCCAATTTAAAATATATTTATACTTAATTCAAACAATCGTCCTCATTATAATCAACAAAAATTTGTTTTTTCCCAATATTATCCCATTATATTTATTTTAAACCAAAATTTAAATATACAGAAAATATGGGATGTTACAATCATAACCTGCAGGAGGAAGCATATATACATCTTCTTCAAGATAACCATGTAAAAATGCATTATTAATATCCAGTTGTTGTATTGTCCAATTCCTAACTGCAGCTACAGCTAATACAATTCAAACTGTTGTAAGTTTTGAAACAGGACTAAATGTATATTTATAATCCTTACCAGAATTTGTTTATCACCTCTTGCAACTAATCTTGCTTATACCTTTCTACTTCACAATTTTGCTTGAATTTCTTTTGAATATCCACTTGCAAGCAATAGGTTTTTTACACTAGGAAGCTGAACAAGTTCCCAAGTATCAATTTTTTCTAAAGCATCTAGCTCCTGTTTCATAGCTTGCACCAGTTCTGGAAACTGCTTAGCTTGATTATAAGAAGTTGGTTCAAATGATGAAAATATATTTGCTAGACTATGTAATTCAGTGTCATTAAGCTGAGTAAAAGATGGCTCACTGAATTCATTAAAAGAAATTGAATTATTCACTTGTCTTCTAGGGAACTTTCCAGTAACATAGTCATTATATTTCTTTGGTATTTGAAAAATTCTGGAAGTTCTAATAGGCAATAACTGAATAGGAGGAACACCATTTGGAGGAGGAGATAATGACTGATCTTGATTAGGAGGGCTACTTGTATCAGTAGAATTATTAGAGGGTAATAACCCTAGTTCATTTTAATTGGAATTAATTTGTGAATTTTGAAAAACAAAATCACCCAGATCTAAGGGTGGATTAACTAAAACTAAACTTCTAGGTGCAGAATCATTAGTAGAAACAGAATCTGATGTATTGATAAAAGGAAAAACATTTTCAACAAAGTGAACACCTCTACTGAATACAACTCTATGTGTTTCTTGATCATACAATTTATATCCTTTCTGTTCATGAGGATATCCAATCAAAACACATTTCTGAGCTTTTCAGCAAATTTATCATGTAGCTTCTGAAAAGAAAAAAATAAGCAACCAATAACTTTAAGATGTACATAATCAGGAGCTTTGTTCATCAATTATTCATAAGGTGTTTTCCAATTTAATATTGAACTAGGCATCAAATTAATAAGATGAGTAGCAACCAAAAGACAATCACCCCAAAATTTGTAAGGCACACCAGCATGAATTCTAACTATTCTAGTTGTCTCCACCAAATGCATGTGCTTTCTTTCAACTCTACCATTCTGTTGTGAATTTCCTGGAATTGATCTCTGATGTACTATTCCTTTTGATGCAAATAACTTTCTATAAGATTCTTGAATAGTCTCAGTCCTGTTATCGGATCTGACAACCTTAATCTTTTCCTCAAATTGGGTTAAGACATATTCAATAAATTCATTAATAACAGAAACTCCTTGAACTTTCGAATGATGTAATGTCTAAGTATTTCTTGTATGATCATCAAGAATAGTTAAAAAATAAGTTTCACCACAAAGAGCTGGTCTATGATACTTTCCCCATAAATCAATGTGTACTAAATCAAATGGGGATTCAACATAAGAATTAGAATGAGAAAAAGGAAATTTACAATGTTTTCCTAACACACATGCTTCACAAGTAAAATCCTCAAGTATTCTGCTTGATATAAGATTTTGAATACATTTCATCTAATCAATAGAAGAATGACCGTACATGATTAACAGGAATTATGGATCCATCAAGCAGAGTAACTTTTATAGATATTTTAATTTTTTTAGTGAAGCAAAGAGTGTTATGTCAGATTTCATATGATCAGTAGCTCCAGTATCAACTATTCAAGATTTCTGATCTGAATATTTAGTAAAATTATCCTCGGTAATTGTAGAAATCTTACTTGCATGATTGATTGAAGAACCAAGTGGATTATCTTCTAAACAAGAACCAAAACTAGATTGATGAACCATCTTCATGACTAGATTGTATAAAGCAGAAACCAAGATTGGATCAAACTATTCATCTTCAGCAGTCACAAGATACATAGTAGCACTTGAAAATGCAGTAGACTCTAGCTTGCTTCCAAGAATTCCTTTATCAGTAAGAACTTGAGTACTATTGACATTTTTTGAAGCTTGTTTTGGTTTTGCACCAATTTCTTTATTCCACCACTCGAGATATCCAATCAATTTGGAACATTGCTCAATTGAATGCCCCTTTTTCTTGCAGAGTTCACATTACAGTTCACTCTTTTGTCTTTTGGCATCTCTTCTTGTACTCTGCAAATTGGACTTGGGATAAGTCTTCATAGCATTAAAAGCATTTGTCTCAGCTTGATTAGAATTTTTCTCTACAAGCTTATTTTGATGCTCAATTTGTTGCAAAATATAGTAAGCCATGTGAACATTAGGAAGTGGATCTGTACTCAAAATATTTGTTGTAACATGATCATACTCTTTTGTAAGTCCAGATAAGAGTTGCATAAGTTTGTTTCATTGATCATTCTCAAGTATCTTCTTAAGGATTCCACAAGAGCAATTTCTCAGAACACCACATCTGCATTCGGGAAAACCTTCAAGAATTTGAAGTTGATCCCATATTGTCTTCAATTACCATAGCACTCAGTAATACCGAGTTCATTTTGGTAGGTTGAATTCAAATTCTGGTGTAATTTAAACAATCTTGGGGTTGTGGTCTGACGAAATCTTTCACCTAATTCTTTCCACAATTGAAAAGATGAATCAACAAACATAAAGCTCTTTAACAAGACTTCGTCCATAGAATTCAAGATCCAACATGACCATATAATCATTTCTCACCATTTCTGGTAATCAGCTGATTCAATCGATGGCATAAGGAGAGTACTATCAACAAATTGCAACTTGTTTCTAGCAATTAAACCCATTCTGACCGTTCGACACAAATTCAGATAATTCGAACCTATTAATACGTGATTTCCAAGCTGTATCCCTGGATTATTTGAGTTCGAAAGGTAATATGGATCATTGAAATTGACCGGTTGGTTAGTATGAATAGGTGAATCAGATTGAATAGATTCACCATCTTTTAGAAGAAGAAATCGAGAAGAAGAAGTGAATATATCTAGATTTGATAATACTGTAGCTCCGATACCATGAAAAGTAGAGCTTCAAAAACAAAACAAAACTTTATTTCTAAAAGCTCATCCAACCAAATACAATGTACCAACTATTTATACAAGTAAATGGGCTCTAACAGTCCAGCCCAATCAAACAAAACAAAATACGAAAATACAAATTGAAATGTTGTACAAACAGAAAGTAAAATACAACCATTACTAAAACAAATAACAAAATCAACTTATTAACTCTACAAACATGGAATTTATTGAGGCGCCCCTGATATTCAAAAAGCATGGATAAATGAGCATTCATTATTAACA
The DNA here is from genome assembly GCA_030737875.1 of Allium sativum. NCBI lineage: Eukaryota > Viridiplantae > Streptophyta > Magnoliopsida > Asparagales > Amaryllidaceae > Allium > Allium sativum. The sequence continues at coordinate 919,770,807 of CM060920.1, forward strand.
TCCTGATTAGTTTCTAAAAATTTAAGAAATATGTAGATTAAAAATAATATATCTAGTAGGTACAGATACATTAATGTATAATAGTAAAACATGCTAAAACGCACCTAAATAATCATAGTTAATGGAAGAAAAGAAACGTGTCGATCATTGTTGATACTCATGTGACTGGTATATAACAATTAGTGTAGCAGCAGTATATATATTGATTGATATTTAAAATGTACATCATCTTTGTATAAGCTAAATTTTTTATGCAAAATATGGTGAAACTTTGTTTTAACTTCAGAGTGAACTGATATCTGTTACATTATTATCATTAATTAAAGTGGAAGCTAAGATCGATGTACAATAGGCATAAAAAACTAAAGATGAATTTGTTCCATAGCAATGTAAAACCATACACCTGAAGTAATATCATTTGTGTAGTTGTTGTAGAAGATTTTGTGTGAATTATCTATTCTGTTTTTTTACCAATTTTTTTTGCATTAACCAAGAAGCTCGATAACTTTGCATGTGTCCACCGTAAAAAAGGCTCAAAAGTCAATTATAAACTTAAATAAAGCAAAATAAAGGACAAATCTTGAAAATAGTTATTTCTATAAAGGACAAATTATATATGGATAATAAAATTTAAAAAATTATTTTCAATTTATTAAGCGTTCAAAGTAAATTTATCTATATGTAAATGATATTTCACAAACTCCTTCTCTTTATATTAAAATTACTCAACATCAACCAAAAGTGCAAATTTAAGTTTTGAATTTTTGTATCATCAAATACTAACCAAAGATCTAATTGTTTTAAACACCTTGCACATACACATGATTAATTTTTACATCATTTGTCTGTACAAAAAACGACTAAAGAAAATTAACTTGTAAATAAAACATAGGTTCCCACAAAATTAAGCAGCAATGTGTCTTCCTGATATCCCATTAGCCAAAAGCAAGCATATTGATTGTACTATATAATATAACACCTGAATGAGGCGGGTAATTTCTCAAAGAAAAAAACATACCATATACATACTTATTATGTATTCACAAAAAGTATGGATTTTCATTAAAAAATAGTATGGGTAGATTGAAAAGCTAATTCAAAATGTATAATTCTAAATCTTGATTAATTAAAATATTAAAACAATGTATGCTTGTTCTACAGTATTTTTCATCCCTAATCACTTATGTGCATTTCTTACTCTCAAAACCAAAAAGCGGCTTCATTGCAAAAAAATTAACGGCAAGGACGCAAAGCATTGATGAAAGAGCTAACTATATATATACACACAAATACACATATATGTGTGTGTTGCATAATTAAATCTGCAAAAATGCAAAATTGAATGTTAAAGAATGCGAAACTAAGTTTTGGATGGAAAAAATGCTTTCCCAAGAAAATTTTATAAATTTGAGATTTTGAATTATGCAACACCTTAATGGGTTTGAAATTCGATTTTGAAGTTTAATATGAAGTTAAGCTGTTAAAATTTTCATTTACAAATTTAAGGTAGCCATGACCATATTCTTCTCCTGAATAAAATCATTTGGTGAAAGTAAACCTATAACATTCTCAAATTTAGGCAACATTCAAGCTGCATGCATTACTCACTCAAAATTAAAATCAATCAGTCATAGAACTGAGAAAAATCTTTCTTGAAAAGTAAAATCTGAAAGTTAACCTTTTTAACCAGCTAAAATGCAAAGTTAAGGGTTAAAGTATACATCGCTTAAGTATTGTTCAAAAAACCTTTACATTGTACGAATTGTATAAATTTTAAAATCAAGACAAAACATCACTTTAGCAGGTTTTAGATTTAATTAAGAAATTTGAAACATAGTTAAGTTTATAAAACTGAAATTTTCAAAATTATGGTAATCGTAACCATCTTTCCCATGGATAGAATATTATAGTAAAAAATAATATTTAAACAATCTCATAATTTCAGATATATCCAAGCTGCATGTAAACCCAATAAAAACAACTAAACGGCAATGCAAATGCTAAATGCTAATGGTTGAAAACTATGATTATTTATAGAAAAATAAATATGAAGCATGTTAAATGTTGAATAGTATGTGAAATATTCTTAACTTAATGCATCTAATTTTTATGAAAGCAAAATGAACGTAAAATGTCCACAACGGCACCTATGATGTGGTGTGAAGATTTCAAGGTGATCGGTTATAGGCTGCTTTCCTCTTCAAAGTTTACTCTATCTAATATCTAATATGGCACAATATCCATGACCCTTTGCAAACCTACATTAAAATATATAATAGTATTATTAATTTGAGCTAAAAACCGATGAAAACATTAAATAAACTGCATTATTGATTCGAGCCAGGCATCCAAAAAAGTGTTACACAGGAAAGATTAGGGAACAAATCTACAACATGTTAGGATTTCAATATATGTAAGCAACATCCAATCATAAAACCCTAGATCCAGATAAGTAACCCATACTGATTTAATTGAGAGCAAACAGAAAATAGATAAATAGATTAGTGGAAGCGTACCTGAATCTGTATTTAATTATTGCAGTACCTGAATCCATAGTTATTTGATAAGGAGAAATGAATTTGGTTTGTTCTTCCAAATTGACACAACCCCTAGATCTAAATTAGCTCTCCATAGAAGAGGTTAGAGAGTTGCTAAGGCTTGTGTAATTCGGGGACTATAACCCCGTATTTATAAAGTTGACATTTTATAATTCGGCCCTTCAACAAATTAAAAAATACCCTAGTATCTACACATTAGGCCCATGATAAGTTAAGCTTTAAGCCTTTAAATTTTAATATAAAATTAGATCACTTTAATTAGGCTTTACATCAAAATAGCGCAACACATTTTATTTTACATACGTGATCCAATTGTCGAAATATTCCAACAATCTCCCTCTAGGCCACATATGAAATAACCTTAAAATGTGTTTAACTTTATGTGACGGCCCGCCCCGCACCAGCCGACATTTCTAATGAAAGTGCGCTGCGCCGATGTCCAACCAGCACAGGATGGTTGCCAAAGAAAGGAATTTGAACTAACAAGGAACCTATAGAATATCTCACAGCGCATGGAATAAAATATAATAATAACATACTTGACATAAAACAGGCGAGACAGTGCATAAGCTGAAAACTAAATCATAATCGTCATAGCAGCGGAAATCCAAAATGCAGCTTATGGTCCATAAACATTATTACAACCGCAAAATACTGTCTCTAAAGCAAAAGAAAGGAAAGGTACATACTAATGCCCAAAGCAGTGACCATCAACAACATAGGGAGAATATATGTAGATATTACGTAGGAGCCTCCTGCTCGTCTCTGGATCAGCTACTCGTGCATAACCAGCTAACCTGTCTCTATTCTGCTCATTTAGGAGCAACTAGAGTAGTAAGAAGAGACATAAAACTCTGGGTCAGACAAAAGTCTGGTATAAGCGATAAGCAGCAGAACAGAATAATAACAGGTATACCAAACCATACCTGAACCTGGACCTGCAACCAAAGAGTTAGCACTACATACTGTACAATACTTTAAGGTGCCACTAACATATAATGTAAAGAATAAGGGGGTGGGGTGTGCATGTCATAGTGATGTCAAACAATCAAGCATAACAACCATCCTCACAACTCTCACTCGGTGCGTAAAGCATACGATATCCACTACTTTGATCACCCAAATCATTGCTATGATCACTCTGCCCCATGGAGTCATGGAGACTACACTGCAATGATCCATAGCCACTAGTCCTTGCTATGTCCACTCTACCCCATGAAGTCATAATAACTCCACTGCACTGGCTCATAGCCATGCTATGATCACTCTGCCTCATGGAGTAGTAACTACCCCACTGCACTGATATGTAGCTTAACATCCGTCTTGGTGGTGAATCAAAGCTATAGACGTCGATAACCACTTAGCACATGTCCCGCAGCAAAGCGCAACTCATGAAGTTAACTCGTTGGTTCCCAACTGGATCCTGAATTCTACTTCCTATTTGGACTACCTTTGCGTCTCGGGTTTTGGTCATCATCTCCGGATCAGTTGGGCGTGCTCCTCTTCACTATGCTTCGGATCGTGCTTCTCGAAGTAGTCATGTCTGTGATCATCCACATCGGGTCGGGTCGGATTTCCCCACCCAAGTCGGTTCGGTTCGGTCCCTCCCTGCTCGTGCTCAACATCTCGATTCGTGACAAGCGCTTCGGGTCGGATCGGAGGATACCCATTGGGTTCGGGTAGTGCTCCATGTTTCAGCTCGTGGTTCTCCGGTTGGTTCGTAGAAGACATGCTATCCGGTTCATGATGGCACATCGGTTCAGATCGTGGCACATAGATCAGCTCGGGGTTGAGAGCACAGCTCGAAGCATCGATTCGTGGAATGATGGTCATGATCGGGTCGGAGATGGGGTCAGTTCGTGGCACATGGGGGCGATCCGATCAGGTCTCTGTATTCTTCCTGCAGTTTGTCCAGCTAACTGTTTGCTCCATTCGACGGCGTTTTCGACCAATCTAACACTTCTAGAAAATCATAGAGCATACCATACAGTCATAGAAACTTGTAAAATTGACCATAAATACCAAAACAATAATTTGATAGGTTAAAACGGATCAAACATAGCCAAAATCCCATATTTTCCCTTAAGCATGTTTAAGAAAAACTAATTATAGGCTTAGCAAAACTTAACCAGATTAACCCAAATTTCTAACAGAGGCCTAAAAAAATATTTCAAAATTTATAAATATTTTTCCAGATTTTAATCATGTTTAAATTCGCTAATTAACACTAATTACCCTTAATTAACCATAATTAGTAAGGAACTATGCAAATCACTCACCTTTTCCACAAATGAAACTTTCAAAACTAAAAATCCACTAATTTGGGGTGATCTCCAGTGTCTAACAGCAGCTCTAACTCTGAAATGGTGCTATTTCTCCTTAATTTGGTGAAGATTAGGCTAATACTTGATTAGAAAGTGATTAGAGGTGATTCTAGATATTGGAGGCCATTGTTAGGGTTAGGGAAATGTTTTAGGCGGCTGAGAAAATGAAAATAGATCATTTTACTACTGTTCTCAGTCTCTCCATAACCCTAATCGCGAAATGGGTTATGGGCCCTTTTGCTAATCACCCTAATTAGGCCATGTTAAGCTGTTTTTCACTTTCTAAACCTTGTTTCACCCATATCTCTCAAACGGTGAGTCCGTTTGGCTAATGTGACCGCTCTACGGAAAGGTAAACCATCATCCGAACCTAATTGAAGTGATTTCAAGTCAAAACTCCTTACCAATCAAAAGTTATAGCCGAAACAAGATCAGCTAGGGGCAAAATGGTCATTTAAAATCGGCAAAAATCATGAACATGGGAAATGACCCCAATAGCCGTCTCCCAAACTTACATGACCATACGACTTCGCATGAGAAAGAAATAAATATTCTACGATCCTCTGATGGGTAGAATGCGGGTCATTACATTCTCTTCCCCTTAAGAAATTTTGTAACGACCCGCATTCTACGCATCGAAGGATCGTAGAATATTTCTTTCTTTCACAGACGAAGTAGTATGGTCATGTAACTTTGGGAGACGACTATTGAGGTCATTTTCCATGTTCATGATTTTTCTCGATTTTTAAATGACCGTTTTACCCCTAGGCGATACTGTTTTGGCCATAACTTTTGATTGGAAGGGAATTTTGACTTGAAACCACTTCCACGGGCTCTGGATGATGGTTTACAATTCCGTAGAGTGGTCACATTAGCCAAACGGACATACCGTTTGGGAGATATGGCTGAAACAAGTTTCAGATGGTGAAAAATAGCTTAATTGGGCTTTACCGGGTGATTAACAGGTAGGCCCAAAGGGGGATTTTGGGATTTGGAGTATTTAAGGGCTGTTAGGGTTAGGGATTTCGGTTTTTCTCATTTCCCAGCCGCCATATACATCTTAGAAAACCCTAACAATGACCTCCAACATCTAGAATCATCCCTGATCACTTCTTAATCAAGTTTTGGCTTAAACTACATCAAATCAAGAGAAATATCACCGGATCAGAGTTAGAGCGGCTGTTAGATATCTGTATTCACGCCAAACAGAGATTCATTTTAGATTTGGTATTTTATTTGTGGACAAGGTGAGTGATTTGCGTAGTTGCTCACTAATTATTGCTAATTAAGAGTAATTAGTGATAATTAGCGAATTTATACATGTTAAAATTTTGGAAAAATATTTATAAATTCGAAAATAATGTTTTAGACCTCTATTAGAAATTTGGTTTGATTTGGTTAAGTTTTGCTAATCATATCATTAGTTTTGCTTAAACATGCTTAAGGGAAATTATGGGATTTTGGGTATGTTTGATACATTTTACCTGCTATGATTGTTGTTTTGCTGTTTGTGGATGATTATACATGTTGCTATGACTGTATGGTATGCTTTGTGATTGCCTAGAAGTGTTAGATTGATCGAAAACACCGTCGAATGGCGTAAAACAGCCGCTGGAAGAGTTGCAGGAAAATGTGCAGGGTTTCGGATCGGATCGGGATAGGAGGCTCGGATCGGATGGTGGACTAGGCAGAGAAACCGAACCGGATCGGAACTTCGCACTAAAGGAGATTTGGCGAGAAGGAAGGCCATTTGCTTAGAGTTGGAGTTGGACAGGGGATCGGATCGGAGAGACCAAAAAGGGGATCGGATCGGGCGAATGGAGAAGGATGGGATCAGATCGGGATACCTAGAAGGGAGCAACCACCGAACCGAATAGAGGATGGGCACTACTTCCGAACCGAACCAAGCAAGTGTGAGTGGACCGAACCGAGGAGTGATGGAGCACTGATCAAGGCATGGACTAGGACCACCGAACCGAACCGGGTTGGGAGTACCGAACTGAACCAGATGCATACTTTTACTTCATCGTTACGACTTCTTCCGAAGACCAACTCCAATTTGACCAAAGCCCGAGATGCAAGTAAGTCCAAATAGGAAGTAAAACTCAAGATCCAGTTGGGAACCAACGAGTTAACTTCATGAGTTGGGCTTTGCTGCGGGACGTCTGCTAAGGGGTTGTCGATGTCTGTAGCTTTGAATCACTATGTGTAAGGAGTACGTGAACGGATTCAGGGCCATAGTGGCCTAGGTACGACTAAAGAGCTATAGGCCAATGAAGTGGGGTCATTTGTAAAGGTTTGGTCATGACTCCATGTGGTAAGCTTGGTAGTAGTAGTTGTACAAGTCAAACTCCGTCACTAGTTCAATCGGACTAGTGATTGACAGTGGTAGACATCGTATGCTTTACGCACTGAGTGAGAGATGTGAGGATGATTGCTATGGTTGATTTGTTTGCCATCATTATGACATGCACACCCCCACCCCCGTTATCTTTACACCATCTGTTCAGTGGCACCTTAGAGTATTGTACGGTATGTAGTGCTAACTCTTTGGTTGAAAGTCCAGGTTCAAGTATGGCTTAGTATACCTGTAATTGTTCTGTTTAGCTGCTTATCGCTCATACCAGACTTTTTGTCTAACCCAGAGTTTTATGTCTCTTCTTATTACTCTGGGTTTTCTCACGAGCAGACTAGAGACAGGTTAGCTGGGCATGCATGAGTAGCTGATCCGGAGACGAGCAGGAGGCTTCCACGTATGATACATATAGATATTCTCCCTGTGTTGTTAAAGATTACTGCTTGGGAATTAGTAGTGCATCTTCTACTTTATCTTTCTTTTGCTTTAGAGACAGTTTAAAGTTGTAATAATGATGTTGGATCATAAGCTGTATTTGGATTTCCGCTCCTATGTTGGTTTAGTTTTCAGCTTATGCACTGTCTCGCCTGTTTTATGTCAAGATTATATTATTATTATATTTGGTTCCATGCGCTGTGAGACATTCTACAGGTTTTCGATTAGTTCATTCTCTTCTTTACTTTCTTTGGCGACCATTCCATGCTAGTCGGGCATATGTACAACGCACTTTCGGAGGAAATGCTGGCCATTGCAGGGCGGTCCGTCACATTTGGTATCAGAGCTCTAGGTTGCGTAGTTAACCTAGGGAAATCATTAGGGAGAGATAGTATACGTATACAAGAGCGCGTATTTGTGATTATTTTGGTTTTCAAAAGCTATATATATATACTATTAGTATAGCTAAGGATGAAGTCGCACTGCACTAGCACCACTATGGAGATGGTTAATCATTTTCTCTTTACATATTGAACGATGAGCCGATACGCAAGAGGTGCCGATAGAGGACCAATAATGGGAATGCTGCTGACATGAGGACGATGTTTACTGACCTCATGAGAGAGATGCTTAGGGATGTGCATAGGGCAGCTCCCAATAATGGTAAAGGTGGTGGTCCAACAGTGCAAGCGCCTAGGGATGATTTCACCGAGCTGAATAAGGATTATACTAGTCTTGGTGGGAAGCCGTTCCATGGAACGGAGTCGGCTACGGATGTTTAGGATTGGTTGGATAGCTGCGAGCTTATCTTCGAAGACTTGGTTATCGAGGATGCGATGAAGAGAAGGCTAGCATCCCGTCAGCTGTAAGGACGGGCAATGAATTGGTGGAATGCTATAAAGGCAGCTACTCCCGAGGATCAGATTACTTGGGAGTAGTTTAAGGTTTGCTTTAACGATAATTTCATTCTAGCTGCTCAGAAGTCGGTGATTTTTAATAAATTTTTGGAACTCAAGCAGAATGGCAGAGCTGTCTCAGAGTATATTTCCGAATTCGATGCTTTGTCGAAGTATGAGTTATCTCTTATTGATACTGCCGAGAAGAAGAACGAGAAGTTCATAACTGGCTTGGATCAGTACTTGGGGGAAAGGCTTATCAGCCACATCGATGAGACATTTGAATCGATTGTGGGGAAAGCATTGAGGTCCGAGAGTCTTTACCCTAAGTCGAAGACTGAGGTTGCATATGCAGAGGAGTCAAAGCCACAAGCAAGCGGTGGAGGCAAGAATGGTTCTCAGAATAAGAGAAAGCAGAATCAGACCAAGGATGGCCAGAAGAAAAAGAATAAGCAAGAAGTTGAGTGCTTCAGCTGTGGTAAGAAGGGCCACTATGCCAAAGAGTGTCGGGCCAAGCCAGTGGATAGGAAGTGCTTCAACCGTGGCCAAGTGGGACATCACAAGGACAAGTGTCCGCAACCCCCTGAAGAAAAGCAGATGGTGAAAGCATATTCCCTTAATGTTATTCCTTCTTCGTCGAATGCCCCAAGTCGAATGCCCCAACTGCGACGGAGAGGGGAAAGAATGTTGTTGTTCAAGGTATGCTTTACGTTTATGATGTTCCTGTCAGAGTTTTGTTTGATACCGGGGCCTCCAGTTATTTCATATCTAGTGACTTGGTAGATAGGTTGGGATTGGAGCCCGAGATTGTTGATAGGCCTTTAGTAGTGACGAACCCGATTGGTGGTTCAACTAACCTTAGCATGATTTGTCGTAATGTGGTATTATCGAGTCATGGATGCATGTTTGTTTGTGATTGCTTTGTTATGAGCTTTACTGGGTTTGGCATTATTTTGGGAGTCGATTGGCTCCAAAGATACGAGGTGGTGGTAGACTGTGAGGGCTTTTTGGTGACGGCTAGAGCGGATGATGGGCGGAGGGTAGTGTTTGGTGGTCTACCCGGTGGTGGGGTAATGGCTAATTTTCTGAATTCTCTCGACATTCCGCATAGTGAGTTGTCAGGTTTGCCTATGGTTGGCTAGTATCCGGACGTCTTCGAGGAAGTGACCGGGCTTCCATCACACCGAGAGATTGAGTTCCGTATTGATTTAGTAAAAGATGTCAGACCTATAGTGATGCCTTCATCGTATGGCACCAAGGGAGCAGCGAGAGCTCGGGGTGCAAGTCAGCAATCTTCTGAAGAAGGGATTTATCAGAAGGAGTGTTTATGAATGAGGAGCACCAGTTGTGTTTGCTACCAAGGCGGATGGTTCCCTTCGTTTGTGTGTAGACTACCGCGAGTTGAATAAAGTGACGAGGAAGAATAAGTATCCTCTACCGTGAATAGATGATTTTTTTGATCAGTTGAGTGGCGCGAGAGTATTCACTCAGTTGGATCTCGTGACAGGTTTTCATTAGCTTAGAGTGGAAGCTGAGAGTATAGCTATAACGGCATTTCGGACGCCTTCTGGATTTTATGAGTGGTTGGTCATGCCATTTGGGCTGACCAATGCCCCAGCATATTTTGTGGATCTTATGAATAGAGTACTCAGGGATCAGTTAAATAAGTTTGTCCTTGTGTTCGTGGATGATATTTTGGTCTATTCGAGGACAGAGGAGGAACATAAGGAACATTTGAGGATAGTGATGGAGGTGTTGAGAAAACACTAGTTGAAAGCACTCTAAATGTCACTTCTGGAGGAGGGAAGTGAGATTCTTAGGCCATGTTGTTTAAGAAAATGGTATTGCCGTGGATCCTGTGAAGGTGGCCACGGTACAAGATTGGTCTACGCCCAAGAATGCAACGGACATAAGATGTTTCTTGGGGTTAGCTACATATTATCGTAAGTTTATCCAAGACTTCTCCAAGATAGCAGCACCGTTGACTCAGTTGACCAAGAAGAATCAAGCTTTCGTCTGGGACGAAAAGTGCGAGAATGCATTCAAGAGTCTAAAGGAAAAGTTAACATGTGCACCAGTATTAGTTATTCCTAAGGGGAATGAAGAGATGACGGTATATACGGATGCATGTGGTACCGGACTAGGTGCTGTATTAATGCAAGGAGGTAGGGTTGTAGCTTATGCAAGTCGGCAACTAAAACCACACGAGAAAAGATACCCTACCCATGACTTGGAATTTGCAGCAATCGTATTCGCATTGAAGATGTGGAGACATTATCTCTTCGGAGAAAGATTCGAGTTGTTTACCGATCATAAATCGTTAAAGTATCTCTTCTCTCAGAAGGATCTAAATCTCCGACAACAAAGATGGTTAGAATTCTTAGCTTTATATGATTTGACATCACATATACACCAGGAAAGGGCAATGCAGTGGCTGATGCATTAAGTAGGAGACATGCCAGTTTAGGGGCTATGTTTCTTGAATGGAAGCAACTGGAGTACATCGCTGGGTATGATTTCAGACCAAAGTGTGAATTGGATCCAGAAATGTTAGCAAGTTTGACGATCAGACCCACTTTGATTGAGTGGATTGGTTCCAGTAAGAGGAATGATCCTAACCTATTGGAAATCATCTTAAAGTTAAAGATGGGAATCGACGGAGATAGAAAAAAGTATGGGCTTGATCAAGATGGATGGCTTAGAAAGAATGGAAGACTAGTTGTACCCAATGTCAACGGATTGAGAGATGAAGTACTTAGAGAAGGTCATCACTCAAAGCTGACTATACATCCCGGTGGTAACAAGATGTATCAAGACATGAAGCAGACCTACTATTGGGAAGGGATGAAAAGAGACATTGGGAAGTTTATATCCAAATGCATGAATTGCCAGCTAGTTAAAGCTGAGCAAAAGAAGCCTAGTGGTTTGCTACAACCATTAGAAATTCCAGAATGGAAATGGGAACAAGTATCAATGGATTTCATTGATGGGTTACCAAGAACTAGGTCGGGCCATGATAGCATTTGGGTGATTATGGACCGATTAATTAAGAGTGCAAGATTTATATCCGTCAATTCAAACAGGACGGCAGCTAAGTTAGCGGAACTGTATATAAAGTGGGTAATGAGATTTCATGGAATACCCAAAGGCATTGTGAATGACTGAGATCCGTTATTCACTAGGGGATTTTGAAAGAGCTTACAAGAGGCGTTAGGATCAGAATTCCAACTCAGTACCGCGTATCATCCTCAAACCGATGGTCAAACAGGGAGGGTGAATCGTATATTAGAAGACCTCTTGAGAGCTTGTGTATTGGATTTTGGTGGATCATGGGATGACCATTTGCATCTAGTAGAGTTTGCATTTAACAATATCTATCAGTATCGGTATGGCTCCATTTGAAGCTTTGTACGGAAGACCGTGCAACTCACCGTCATGCTGGGTAGAAGCTGGTGAGAAGTTTGTACTTGGACCCGACGTGATAAGAGAAACTTCAACTAAGATTAAAGTTATCCAACAACGAATGAAGGTTGCCCAGGATAGGCAGAAGAGTTATGCTGATAAGAGGAGAAGAGATATAAAGTCCTCCATTGGCGACTTGGTGTTTGTCAAGATTTCTCCGTTGAAGAGCGTGATATGATTTGGCAGTAGAGGCAAGTTAGCACCAAGATTTGTTGGTCCATTCCCAGTTCTTGCACAAATTAGGAATTTGGCATATAAAGTTGAATTACTAGACAAGATGGCAGGAGTTCACAACGTGTTTCATGTTTCCCAGTTAAGGAAGTTCGTACACGACCCATATGTGACTATTTCACCTGATCATTTGGATGATACAGAAGTTGAACCCGAGGCGGTTGGGAACCGCAAGCCTATGCATATTGTTGGGAACGATACGAAGCAGCTTCGAAGGAAGGCAGTGAAATTAGTCAAAGTTCAGTGGGGCGAGAATAAGAATGAATGTACTTGGGAGAAAGAGGAGAGCATTAGGAAGACGTATCCAGGACTCTTCGCCTGGTAAGATTTTAACTTCTATTTAGTCTTTCCGCATGCTAGGATAGGCTTGTTTGTTTGTTTTGCATGTTTGATTGTTGTATGTGGCTGGTAGGCATGCGGGATCCTTTGTATGTTTTGGGTTAAGGAATTTCGGGGACGAAATTTCTTAAGGGGGGAGAGTTTTACGACCCGCATTCTACGCATCGAAGGATCGTAGAATATTTATTTCTTTCACATACGAAGTAGTATGGTCATGTAACTTTAGGAGACGACTATTGAGGTCATTTCCCATGTTCATGATTTTTCCCAATTTTTAAATGACCGTTTTGCCCCTAGCCGATACTGTTTTGGCCATAACTTTTGATTGGAAGTTTATTTTGACTTAACACCCCTTCCGTTGGCTCCGGATGATGGTTTACAATTCCGTAAAGTGGTCACATTTGCCAAACGGACTTACCGTTTGGGAGATATGGCTGAAACAAGTTTCAGATGGTGAAAAACAGCTTAATTGGGCTTAACCGGGTGATTAACAGGTAGGCCCAAAGGGGGATTTCGGGATTTGGAGTATTTAAGGGCTGTTAGGGTTAGGGATTTCGTTTTTTCTCATTCCCCAGCTGCAATATACATCTTAGAAAACCCTAACAATGGCCTCCAACATCTAGAATCATCCCTAATCACTTCTTAATCAAGTTTTAGCTTAAACTACATCAAATCAAGGAGAAATAGCACCAGATCAGAGTTAGAGCCGCTGTTAGACATCAGTATTCACGCCAAACAAAGATTCATTTCAGATTTGGTATTTTATTTGTGGCCAAGGTAAGTGATTTGCGTAGTTCCTCACTAATTATGGCTAATTAAGAGTAATTAATGATAATTAGCGAATTTATACATGTTAAAATTTTGGAAAAATATTTATAAATTCGAAAATAATGTTTTAGACCTCTTTTGCTTTAGAGACAGTTTAAAGTTGTAATAATGATGTTGGATCATAAGCTGTATTTGGATTTCCGCTGCTATGTTGGTTTAGTTTTCAGTTTATGCACTGTCTCGCCTGTTTTATGTCAAGATTGTATTATTATTATATTTTGTTCCATGCGCTGTGAGACATTCTATAGGTTTTCGATTATTTCATTCTCTTCTTTCCTTTCTTTGGCGACCATTCCGTGCTAATCGGGCATGTGTACAACGCACTTTCGGAGAAAATGCCGGCTGGTGCAGGGCGGGTCGTCACAAATTTCATCTCCGAAATTCCTTAACCCAAAACATACAAAGGATCCCGCATGCCTAACAATCATTAACAAAACAATCAAGCATACAAAACAACACAACAAACCTATCCTAGCATGCGGTTTACTGACAAGGGAGTACTATACCGATATAAAAACCTTATCAGGCAAAGAGTTCTGGATACTTCCTCCTTATGTTCTCTTCTGTTTCTCAAGTACAGTCTTCCTCATCATCACCCCACCGAACTTTGACTAGTCTCACCGCCTTCCTCGAAGCTGCTTCGTATCATTCCCAACACTATGCATAGGCCTACGGTTCCCAACCGCCTCGGGTTCAACCTCGATATCGTCCAACTAATCCGGTGTAATAATCACACTGGGGTCATGCACAAACTTCCTTAACTGGGAAACATGAAATACATTGTGAACTCCTGCCATCTTCACTGGTAATTCAACTTTATATGCCAAATTCCCAATTTGCTCGAGAACTGGGAATGGTCCAACAAATCTTGGTGCTAACTTGCCTCTCCTGCCAAATCGAATCACGCTCTTTAATGGGGAAATCTTGACAAACACCAAGTCGCCAACGGAGAACTTTAAATCCTTTCACCACTTATCAGCGTAACTCTTCTGCCTATCTTGGGCAGCCTTCATTTGTTGTTGAATGATCTTAACCTTATCTGAAGTTTCTCTTATCACATCAGATCCAAGCACAAACTTCCCACCAGTTTCTAACCAACATGACGGTGAGTTACACGGTCTTTCGTACAAAGCTTCAAACAGAACCATACCAATAATGGATTGATTACTACTATTATATGAAAACTCTACTAGATGTAAATGGTCATCCCATGATCCACCAAAATCCAATATGCAAGCTCTCAAGAGATCTTCTAACACTCGATTCACCCTTTCTGTCTGAACGTCGGTTTGAGGATGATACGCAGTACTGAGATGTAATTCTGATCCTAACGCCTCTTGTAAGCTCTTCCAAAACCCACTAGTAAAACACAGGTCTCGGTCACTCACAATACTTTTAGGTACTCCATGAAATCTCACTACCTAATTCATATATAGCTCAGCTGACTTAGCTGTCATTCTATTCGACTTGACGGGTATAAATCTTGCACTCTTGGTCAACCGGTCCACAATCACCCAAATGCTATCATGGCCCGACCTAGCCTTGGTAATCCATCAATAAAATCTGTTGATACTTGTTCCCATTTCCATTCTGGAACTTCTAATGGTTGCAACAAACAACTAGGCTTCTTTTACTCAGCTTTAACTAGCCAGCAATTCATGCATTTGGATATAAACTTCTCAACGTCTCTTTTCATCCCTTCCCAGTAGTAGGTCTGCTTCATGTCTCGATACATCTTGTTACCACCAGGGTGTATAGTCAGTTTTGAGTGATGACATTCTCTAAGCACTTCATCTCTCAATCCATTGACATTGGGTACAGCTAGTCTTCCATTCTATCTAAGCCATCCATCTCGATCCAGACCATACTCGTTCATCTCCTCATCGATGCCCATCTCTAACTTGGAGATGATTTTCAATAAGTTAGGATTGTCCCTCTGACTGGAACCAATCCGCTCAATCAAAGTGGGTCTGACCGTCAAACATGCTAATACTTCTTGATCCAATTCGCACTTTGGTCTGAAATCATACCCAGCGATGTACTCCAATTGCTTCCACTCAAGAAACATAGCCCCTAAACTGGCATGCCTTTTACTCAATGCATCAGCTACCGCATTGCCCTTTCCTGGTGTGTATGCGATATTGAAATCGTTGGAAGCCAAGAATTCTAACCATCTTTGTTGTCGGAGATTTAGATCCTTCTGAGAGAAAAGATATTTTAACGATTTAGGATCGGTAAACAACTTGAATCTTTCTCCCAAGAGATAATGTCTCCACATCTTCAATGCGAACACGATCACTGCTAATTCCAAATCATGGGTAGGATATCTTTTCTCATGCGGTTTCAGTTGCTGGCTAGCATAAGCTACAACCCTACCTCCTTGCATCAATGCAGCACCTAGTCTAGTACCACAGGCATATGTGTATACCATCATCTCTTCATTCCCTTTAGGGATGACTAACGCTGGTGCACATGTCAACTTGTCCTTTAGACTCTTTAATGCATTCTCACACTTTTCGTCCTAGATGAAAGCTTGATTCTTCTATGTCAACTGAGTCAACGGTGCTGCTATCTTGGAGAAGTCTTGGATGAACTTCCGATAATACCCAGCTAATCCCAAGAAACTTCTTACGTCTATTGCATTCTTGGGCGTAGACCAATCTTGTACCATAGCCACCTTCGCAGGATCCACGGCAATACCATTCCCTGAAACAACATGGCCCAAGAATCTCACCTCTCTCCTTCAGAAGTGACACTTAGAATTGGTGTTTTCTCAACACTTACATCACTATCCTCAAGTGTTCCTTGTGTTCTTCCTCTGTCCTCGAATAAACAAGTATATCGTCCACGAACACAAGAACAAACTTATTCAACTAATCTCTGAATACCCTATTCATAAGATCCACAAAATATGTTGGTGCATTGGTCAACCCAAATGGCATGACCAACCACTCATAAAACCCAGACGACATCCGGAAGGCCATTTTAGCTATACTCTCAGCTTCCACTCTAAGCTGATGAAAACCTGTCGCCAGATCCAATTGGGAGAACACTCTCGCGCCACTCAACTGATCAAACAGATCATCTATCCGTGGTAGAGGATACTTATTCTTCCTCGTCACCTTATTCAACTCGCGGTAGTCCACACACAAACGAAGGGAACCATCTACCTTGGTAGCAAACACAACTGGTGCTCCCCACTCAGAACCACTTCTTCTGATAAGTCCTTTCTTCAAAAGATCGCTTACTTGCAACCCGAGCTCTCGCTGCTCCCTTGGTGCCATACGACGAAGTGGCATCACTATAGGTCTGGCATCTTTCACTAAATCAATAAGGAACTCAATCTCTCGGTGTGGTGGAAGTCCGGTCACTTCCTCGAAGAAGTCCGGATACGGGCTAGCCACGGGCACATCTGACAACTCATCATGCGAGATGTCGAGGGAATTTAGAAAACTAGCTATTACCCCATCACTAGGTCGACCACCAAACACTACCCTCCACCTATCATCTTCTCTAACTGTCACTAAAAAGCCCTCACAGTCTACCACTACCTCGTATCTTTGGAGCCAATCGACTCCCAAAATAATGTCAAACCCAGTAAAGCCCAAAATAAAGCAATCACAAACATGCATCATGACTCGATAAGACCACATTACGACAAATCATATAAAGGCTAATCGAACCACCAATCGGGTCCGTCACTGCTAAAGGTCTATCGACTATCTCGGGTTCCAATCCCAACCTATCTACCAGGTCACTAGATATGAAGGAATGGTAAGCTCTGGTATCAAACAATACTCGAACAGGAACATCATAAATAGAAAGCATACCTTGAATGACGACATTCTTTCCTTTCTACGCCGTAGTTGGGGCATTCGACGAAGAAGGAACAACATTGATAGCATATGCTTTCACAATTTGCTTTTCTTTAGGGGGTTGCGGACACTTGTCCTTGTGATGTCTCACTTGGCCACAGTTGAACCACTTTCTATCCGCTGGCATAGCCCAATATTCTTTGGCATAGTGGCTCTTCTTACCACAGCTGAAGCACTCAATATCTTTCTTATTTTTTTTCTTCTGGCCATCCTTGGTATGATTCTGCTTTCTCTTATTCTAAGAACCATTCTTACCTCCACCGCTTGCTTGCAGCTTTCGCTCCTCTGCAGATGCAACCTCAGTCTTCGACTTAGGGTGTAGACTCTCTGATCTCAAAGCTTTCCCCATAATCGATTCAAACGTCTCATTGACATGGTTTATAAGCCTTTCACCCCTAGTACTGATCTAAGCCTGTTATGAAATTTTCATTTTTCTTCTCGGCAGTATCAATAAGGGATAATCCATATTTCAATAGAGTATCGAACTCAGCAATGTACTCTGAGACTGCCCTACCTTTCTGCTGAAGCTCCAGAAATTTCCTAAACAACTCTGACTTCTGGGCAGTTGGGATGAACTTATCCCTGAATCGGGCCTTAAACTGATCCCGTGTAACTTGATCCTCTGGAGTAGCCGCCTTAATAGCATTCCACCAATTCACCGCCCGTCCGTGCAGCTGACGGGATGCTAGCTTCGTCTTCATCGCATCCTCGATACCCAAGTCTTCGAAGGTACGCTCATAGCTATCCAACCAATCCTGAACTTCTGTAGCCGATTCCGTCCCATGGAACGGTTTTCCACCAAGACTAGTGTAATCCTTGCACAGCTTGGTGAAATCGGCCCTTGAGGCCTGCACCGCTGCACTACCACCATTTGCAGCATTGGGAACTGCTCCTTGCACATTTCTAAACATCTCTCTCATGAAGTCAGTGAACATTGTCCTCATATCAGGAGCATTCCCATTATTAGCTCCTCTACCGGTACCCCTAGTATATCGACTCATCGTTCATTCTGTAAGGAGAAAACGATTAACCATCTCTTCAGTGGTGCTAGTGCAATGCGACTTCATCCTTAAATATACTAATAGTATATACATATAGCTTTTGAAAACCAAAATATTACAAATACGCGCTCTCATATACGTACTATCTCTTCCTGATGTCTTTCCCTACGTTAACTACGCAACCTATAGCTCTGATACCAAATGTGACGGCCCGGCCCGCACCAGCCGACATTTCCAATGAAAATGCGTTGTGCTGATGTCTAACCAGCACGGGACAGTTGCCAAAGAAAGGAATTTGAAATAACAAGGAACCTATAGAATGTCTCACAGCGCATGGAATAAAATATAATAATAACATACTTGACATAAAACAGGCCAGACGGTGCATAAGCTGAAAACTAAACCATAATCATCATAGCAGTGGAAATCCAAAATACAGATTATGATCCATAACCATTATTACAACCGCAAAATACTGTCTCTAAAGCAAAAGAAAGGAAAGGTACACTACTAATGCCCAAAACAGTGACCATCAACAACACTGGGAGAATATATGTAGATAATACGTAGGAGCCTCATGCTCGTCTCCAGATCAGCTATTCATGCATAACCAGCTAACCTGTCTCTAGTCTGCTCGTTTAGGAGCACCCAGAGTAATAAAACTCTGGGTCAGACAAAAGTCTGCTATGAGCACTATAATAAATTGTATATTTGATTACATTTATTAGCAGCGTTTATAGTGTAAGAGCAACCAATACTATTTTAATCCATTTTTTTCTTTTATTTTTATTCATTTAACGTAAACCAAAGTAACGCTGATGCCAAACTTTTCCTTGTTACGTTTACAGTTCTCCTGTACGCCAAAACTTCCCTCCTCCTGAAAAATTTCCCCAAAAATTTGCTTCCTTCGCATACGCTTATCGCCAAAATTCCCTCCTTTTGAAAAATTTCCCCCTCAAAATTTGCTTACGCTTCACATACGATTTCATCTCGCCCTCCGATCGCGGTTTCGGGATCGATTCATCTCACCCTCCAATCGTCGTTGCCCTCAAAGTTTGTTCACCTTTCCATTGCGGTTTTTGGTCAGAAGCCCTAATTTGGGCTATTTCAGTTCTAGAGATTGTCGTTCAGATTGAGCTAAGATTCATTGCCATAATATGGGATCGATTCATTGTCGTAATTTGGGCCAGATTGAGGTTAGAAGCCCTAATTTGGGATCGATTCATTGCCTCAATGTTTTATGATATTAAGTGTGTCGTTTCGTTTCCTCGTTTGTATATAAACAAAATAGCTTATCTTTACCAAAAATGGTGCATTAAATGTGCTTTGATTCTTTGGGTTGTATGTTTTGTTTTTGTTAACGGAATACATCTTGCAATTAGTTAAGGTATGCTTTTTGATAGTTTCTTAGGTTTTTCCTTCTATTGCATCTAAATTCTGTTCTTCTATTCTGCTTTTTCCTTGATTTATTTTGTTTCATACTACTTAGGAATCTATTTTTTGAAAATTTAGAGAATAGTGGTTAGGTATTGTTTCAGTCTGATCTCAAATCTTTCATCGTAGAAAAGTTTAAAATTTATTTTAAATTATTAGGAAAACAAGTGATTTTTTTTACATTTAATTTCAATTTACTTTTTTATATTTGTTATGGTATGAAGAATCCTTTTACTTACTTTCATACTCATTTGATGGGTTATGATATGACTTTTTTCTTCTTCTAAATTTGTGGTTTGATAAACAGCTAATAGTTTAAATTTTAGCCACTAATTTTTTTTTTTTTAAAAAAAAAATAGGATTGCCTCAGGCTTCTATACTGAATTCAGACTAAAGATTTACAAATGCAGTATAATCTCCATATGCATAACTTACAAGTTGATGCGTTTTTCTTCCGTATCTATTATGAAATCACCAAAAAGCTCCATAATCGCAAGAGTCATATGCAAACATCATGAAATGATAATTTTTGTTTGCTTTTTTCTAGTCATGTGTTGTTTTCTGAAAGTGATTTGGTTTGATTGGTTCTTTTAGCAAAGCTGGGAGAAACCCACTTGTTCTCTAGGTTAATGGAAGTATGGATTTGAAATAATGTATAGATGTTTTGTATTTAGGCACATATATACTATTACCTATAAAATAGAATACATTGAAAATATTTATCCACTTCTCATTGAGTTTTGCCTCGAATGTTGAATTCTCATAGCTTCTCCGCGTGGTTGAGTTTATGCTTTTCTTGGAGTTATTAAAAAAAATCATTTTCTTTTAATATAATGATGAACTAAATCGCTTTTTAATATGAATTGAGTTTATGCTTTTCATGGACTATGCATAATTTTTGTTGCATTTTATGGGCTTTTTTAAAAAAAAAATCTAGGTTCACAAATAACTTGATGTTGGTAGCTGAAATTTTGACATTGTTAGAATATGTAGTTTCCTTGAATTGGTTATATCTTGTTAATGAATTATGTTGATACATGCACAGGTGCTTGAAAAGGTGTACTTAAGTGAAGCAACTTTGAATTAGATCTGACAGGTCATGCGAATTAGCAGCCAAAGCCTCGACAACTTTCCAAGCATGAGATTTTGGCAGTTGAAACAAAACTTGAAAACCTTAAGTAACTTATGTAAGCACTATATTTTTTCTTAAGAAATAGTATTTCCCTACCAATGTCATATGATCATACTCAAAGATGTGTGCTCAGTTTAATTGTGTTTACGTTAGTGTAAACTCAGTTTAGTAAAACTTGATAAATGTGGTTTGGTAGAAAACGAGTGAACTCAATTTTGAAATTGAGCAGAAATCAGTTAATAAAAATAGGTTTGATTTAAGCTGCTGCAAAGCAGCAGTTTGCAGCAGCCCTTGCTACTGTTCTGCCGACGCTTTTTGTTCTATCCTTTTACGCTTAAGTCGAATGGCGGCCCAGCTAAGTTAAGAAAAGAGTAGTATGAGCTGCTGCAAGAGCTAAGTTAAAAAAAAGAGTAGCAAGAGCTAAGTTAAAAAAAGAGTAGCAAGAGCTAAGTTAAAATAGTATCTCCATGCCAGCTTCTGATTTTAAGGACCTTTTTGAGGATCGTGGATAACTATCTTAAATGGGTTAGGTACTTTTTTGGGTTTATCTTAGTAGCCAGTACAGATACCGTGGCTTGAGTATGCGTTTGCCTTGTTCTTGCTGATTCGACTCTAATGGCTTCTACCTCTACTGACTTCGTATGATTGACTGTATGTCGGTGATCTAAAGCCCATTGCCTCGTATCATTTCACTCCCATTAATTCAGCACTTCAGGGATTGCTAAGGGCAGCAAGATTTGTTGTTCCTTGATATTGAATGTCTTTTCTTCAATGAACAGGGTTGTGGAAGATGGAAATGCGTTTATTATTGAAGGACTTGTCAATGAATGGGGTGCTAACGCGCTCATCACAAAACTTCCTCTTCCACTACCACTTCCTTTACTTTTGAGTCCGTATATTTTTCAATTACCTCCTACTTCTTCAGAATTCACACAATACTTAGTTGATACAATCAAGATATTCAACTGGAAGCAAGTAATACTCATATTCGAAGAGGAAGACGAATATGATAGATCATCTTCCAGCATTATTCCTCTTCTAAATGATGAGTTCTTAGCCGTTGGATCGGAGATATCCACCTATGCAATTTTCCTTCCTTTGAACTCAGTTTCAAATCCTAAGGCTTTGAATAACCAAGAGTTAAAAAAACTGAATTCAAGAATGTGTAAAGTGTTCATTATAGTCAAATGGTCACCTTCTTTTCTTGCTGCCGATCTCTTTGAAGAAGCCACAACATTGGGAATGATGGAAAAAGGAAACGTGTGGATAGCAGGAGACAATATCACCTCACATTTTGGCTCGTCTTTCACACCCTCATTTGTTTCATCATACATGCAAGGAGTTATTGGAATAAGTCCCTACTTGCATGAGTCTGGACAAAACTATCTTAACTTTAATGTGAAATTTCAACAAAGGCTTAGGTTTAAACCAGATATGCGTGCACTAAAGGAATATGATACGGTTCATGCAATCTCTAGTGCTAGTAAAATTGAAGAGAGGAGTCTTCTTGAAGGAATGAAACTGGTTGATTTTATTGGACTAAGCAGTCGAATTCAATTCAAAACAAATAAGAAAATTTCAATTTACCAAGTCATCAATATTGTTGGGCAAAGTTACAGAGAAATAGGACTTTAGTCAAAAAGAAGAGGATTTTACAAAAGAGGAAAAGATAAAAAAATTGACAATTTACATTTATTTGGAACAAAATATTAGCCTGGAGGAGAAGCAGAGAAAACCCCAGGAGGCTGGAGAAAGCTAAGAGTTGGGATACCTGCAAGAGTGGCAGTTAGAAACTTCGTAAATATTGAATATGATCACGAAGGTCAACCAAAGATAGTTCCTGTGAAGAGAACGGCAAATTCTACGTTCACCGAACCCTATCTCCCATGTACGGTATCAAGAATAGTTCCTGTGAAGCATAGAAGCAAGAAGTGGGCGCTCACTGAACCATTTAGTAGAAATGTTTGGTTGCTAATTGCCCTAAGCTACATATATACTTGTGCAACAGTTGGCTATCTTGAACGCCAGAATAACTCTCAGTTCCGACATCTTCCTTGGAGACATCAACTTGGCGACACACTCTTGTTGATTTTTTGTACTATTTTCTTTGTAGAAGGAAGATCACAAAGCTACTATGCCAAAACAGTAATAGCAGTCTGGCTCTTTGTTTTGCTGATTCTCACTACAACGTTTACCGCTATGCTCAGCATTATTCTCATTAAGGGGAATATTGCACGAATAGTAAAAGTGTTTTTGTCTCAGTTTGACAATAGTCACACTCGGTACATTGTGCATGAAGATACTCCTCGCTCAAGAGGCCTTGGCTTTCCGTTTGTGAAGAATTCACCATTGGCTCATGATTTCTCTAGAGCCATTCTCTAGTTAATAGAGGATGGAACACTAAACAATCTAGAGCAGAAATGGTTCTAGTAGTCTCTAGCCAAATGCCCAAACACATGCGCGAAAATGATAAGAGACAATATAGACGTTGATAGCCTTTGGGTTTTTGTTTTTGCTAACTGGAGCCGCATCAACCATTGTGCTCATACTGTACAAAATTCGACAAGTGGCAAGCAATAGTTTCAGAACCATGTCACGGTCATGTGTACAGTTAAAGAGTTTGCGGAGAATGTGAGTGAAGAGTTTGAAGAGAAGAAGAGTCGATATGTCACGTACTTCCTC
Source organism: Allium sativum (assembly GCA_030737875.1). Classification (NCBI taxonomy): domain Eukaryota; kingdom Viridiplantae; phylum Streptophyta; class Magnoliopsida; order Asparagales; family Amaryllidaceae; genus Allium; species Allium sativum. The sequence continues at coordinate 919,794,360 of CM060920.1, forward strand.
TATAGCTTTTGAGCCTGCTGATGATAATCTGGAAGATGACAACTTGCCCAGTCATTAAAACAGTGTCTTGGTAACTGGATGCCTTATTCTTCCACTTTAGCTTATTTTCTTTCTTGCATTGTGAACCGAGAGTGAGCGTGAGCGTGAATATATTGATATATATTTCTTCTCAATTAATATAGGGTTGTGCAATGTAATAGCTTATGTGACATAAATTTGTATGCTGCTCTACGCGTGTTTGTGATGTACTTGTTTGTGGTGTGAAGTGAGTATTTCACTCTATTTTAAAAAAAAAGGTTAAAAAAGAGTGTGAGATAGAGAGGGAAGAATAGAAGAAGAACCTTAATGTGATGTCCTACAAGTACATTAGGGTCCTGTATCTGGGATTATAGAGTTTAGACATTTACGTAGGTTATAATTATGTATAAAATCTTCTCAAATACATGAAGTTTCAGTTTATTAGAAATATGGAAGTGCAGCAGGTTAATGAATGTTTGAGTATGGTGTTTTCTTGTATCGATGTTGTTTGTGTGGCCCAGTACTGATGCATGTCGCGCCACATTATAGGAACGAGCACGGGTTCTATGACGTTTGATTACAGCTCGTCTATCATCATTGTTGCCAAGTGCTATTTACTAACATTGTTTCTACTATTATTGCTCACTGCTAAGTTATTTAGCTTATTTAATTTGAAAGATAATTAAATATTGTAACCTGTTATCTAATTTGAAATGCCATTTTATGCAGGGTCTATGATTTGAAGGAGATATATGAAGATTCAATGACAGAGGATACGAATGAGCTTATCATGCTCGTTTGGGTGATTTTGCTGGCAACAAGCCTGCCGCTCCATCTGAATATCAACCTAGGTTCAGGGTAAGTTCGTTCTTTACACTTTTCTATATAAACAAGGTTATCACTGCTAAACATTTCATTTTTCTGTACATTTCACTTTTCTGAATATCATCGTTGGTAGCAACAAGGCTATCACTACTAAACATTTCACTTTTCTGTATAAAACAATTTACTATAGTATTTTTTGACTAAATTTGAACAAGACGATCATAATGCTTTATATTCATTGTTTTTATTTTACCATCAGAGATTGTTAAATAATATATGGGTATTTTACAGTTATTTTCAGCCCAAGTAACCCTGAAATTTATGATTAAAATGGATACGAATTAAAATCACTGAACGATTTCAAATTTTCAGGGCAATACAGCTATGGTGGATCCATGTTTATCTTGTGCTAGATTGATAGGGAATGTAAAGTCAATACATAATAACAGGCTTACCAACCTTACTTTCGGTTGTAATAAGCATCAAATGTCTCCTCTCCTTGTATAATCAACTGCAAGAGCTGAAGTCAAAGTCAATCTCTATCCGTCGTGTATGCTTGTTAACTAATTCCCTTATCTATTTATACACACTCTTTATTCATCTTTTTCAAGCAAAATACATGCCATGGATAACCTCCTCTTATCCATCGTTCTTTTTCTCGTCTATTGCACTGTGTCCTCAGCTAAATGTAACTACTCTCTTTCAGTTTATAGTACAAATATCAAATGATTTGTATAACTTACTAATAATTCTTTGTTTTTTTGCATATCATGATACGGTAGACTGTGATTGGCAGCATTGACTGTGGTGCAATGGAGTCATATACAAATGAAAACGAAATTGATTGGGAATCAGACAAGCCGTACATAGACAATGGGAAGGTCTACACTGTGAAAGCATCTGCATCAGTTCCTAAATCGTTTAGAACTCTTCGTGCTTTTACGTCAAGGAAGAAGAACTGTTACTCGTTTACTGTAAAAAGTGGTGCACCAATTCTTGTAAGAGCTAGTTTTTACTACCATAATTACGACGGCAAGGCTTCACCTCCCACTTTTGAGTTGCAATTGGATGGGAATAAATGGACAACTGTTGAAACTCGTATGGATGAAGAAGTTACATATGAGGTAACTTGGGGAATCAGTTAATATTAGTAGTTTAGAGTATACACTACACCAACGATATAGAAAAATACAATGCCTGAAAATATTAGTTACTTGAATCCTAGCTACTATAAAAATTCTAATATATGCACATATGAAAGCATATACTATGTATAACTAGCATATGTCTAGCTGGTGTATGAGCTAAAGAAACATAGCAAATGATTATATATTTGAATTCATATTTACAGATAATATATGTGGTTAATGATGTTGGGACAAGAATATGCGTTGCACAAAGCCAGGGCCGGCCCTGGCCTAGTGCGAGCCGTGCAAGCGCACAGGGCCCAATAGGTTAGGAGCCCAAAAAAACTGTATTATCTTTACTAGAGCTGCTTTTTCTTGTCAGGATGCGTGTACTTGATAGTAATTTATCTATGCAAAAGTAGATATGATTGTATGCTTTGTTGACATCAATCAATATATTAAAATGGAGATGTGGCTTGTGTGGACCTCTAGTTAATAGATTGAAAATGTGGGTAAAAACTTCATGAATTTGCTGAAACACGCAATTTTCTCAATGGAGATGCATAGTAGAAAAAGCAAATTTTCACTTAAGTTCAATTTCATAAAAAAAAATTAATGGTCCAAAATTTTGGTTCGCACTAGGCCCATAAATACTCAGGGCCGGCCCTGCACAAAGCATGGATGATCACATACCGTTTGTATCAGCTATACAAGTATCTCAGTTAGAAGTGGGGATGTATTCAAATTCTTTTGGAAGAGCAACGTCTGGACTATTTCTCCATCGAAGAGTGGCATTTGGGTCTGCTAAATCTATTAGGTACGATGCATATTGACTCCTAATTAGGCAAATATTCAAAGACACAAATATACAACAATGAACATTGTTATGCATGTGTTAGAAGTTATAGTTTAGTTATAACAGGTTACATCCTACTACTTTGAAGAAGCCTTCCAAGCCTCCTGGTTGCATTTGGCCCATTTGGTGATTTCCCGAAGTCTGTGATATTTATATAGCTAACCTTTTACTTTGGTGCAGGCTTAAGTGCCTCTTCGTTATTTATAGGTTCTTGCTGACAGGTATGGTTATGTTTAATTTGGTGAGCATGATTGCAGTATTCAGGTATTATTACTGCATAAATACATATAATATTCAAGCATGGATGTTCTTAGTCAATTAATTCATTAGCACACCAAAATTTGTTTTAGCAGTCACCTCCGAATGTATTAAGTGTCGCCTCCTTCACTCTTACAAAATGTTAACTGTTTGTGAAACATTCTTTTCACAATGAAAAATGAAATAAAATTATTGAATCCTTTCTCATCCATCATTCATTAGGAGGAACAAGTTCCTTGCAACATTGTTCTCAAAATCATTATTTTAAAAAACCCGTCTCGATAGTCGTCTTAAGGCTTGCCTCGAAAAAATAAGAGATAAAACGCCTTGAGGCTTATTCCAAAAGGCTTTTTACCTCTAAAGCTTATGCCTCAAAAAATTTGAGGCATACAAAGCGCATAAAGTTTATGATTTGCACGCCTCAAGCTGTTGAGGCATATGACTTAAAAACTTATTTATCTTTAGTTGTAAATATTGACACAGATAAATGTCATTAAACTTTAATTATTTAATGGAAATAAAAAAGATTGTATAATATGTGTAGACAAACATTTTGAATTAATGTAGGCTTACCCGAAAAGCCCTTGTTTAGTTGGTTCCTAATTTCTATTGTTGGCTAGATTAATTTAAAATGAACAAATGGAATGTTGCATGAAAGTGGTAAAAAATTAAGTATATGTATTGCGCCTTTTCTCTACTTGAAAGGCTTACGCCTCAACGCTTGAGGCTTACACCTCGCCTCACGGACCCGAAAACGCATCTTATACGCCTTTTGTGTTTTAAAACATTGCTCAAAATACATGCCCATTATCATCAACATCTTATTCTGATTATGCAAATGGAGAATAGACTCTACAAACAAAGAATAGACCGACTTTTGCAAAAAAAATAGTTGCTTTTGTAATTTAAATATAAAAGTGAGAACAATTGATGTTATTATGTGTTGATTGTTATCTGTGCTTCATCTTTGTACTCTGTATTTCACATGTATACCTTCTATATTTTCTTGAACGTAAGAGGATTATCAAACCCAGGTTCTCTGATTTGATGTTTGTTACCTAGTGCGGTTTCTCTGATGCTATCAACACTATAGGGAAGCATTGGATTTAGTCACATCATCACTTGCAGTAAGCTTTAGATCTTTATTTTTTGCAATAATTCATTCTGTTTGAAAATAGTAGTGTGTTTCTGACTTCTTCTTATATGTTGGTTCAAGTTATGCGAAAACTGATATATTTTTCCCCCGTATATGTGCATGATTTGAGGATATTTCATGTTATGAACTACTAAAGAAACCATGATTTCTTGTACATATAGGCATCGTTTAAAAATATTGTCATGCAAGACATACAGATCTAGTCTATTTAAAAAATATATTTTTAACTACATTATGCTTAAGGGTACTTGACTGTTTTTTATCGTCTCTTCTACGTAACCCTTAGTGGACCTATATGTAATTTTGAGTAATTTGTCATTAAATTTTGATTCAATAGAACCATTTTGAATGGTACACAATGTGCAAATGGTGACTATGTGTACTTGTGTGCATTGTTAATGATATGTTCGCATTATGGTTTTTTACAATGCTAATTAGCATTCATCTTACTTCTGCTAACGACATACCAATAACTGACTTACGTATTTACAAAAAAGCAAATGTTGAAAATATATTTAGCAAAATTTGTTATGTTGAAATGTTTCTTTTAATAAGAACCTTTTGATTTCAAAAAAGCATATGTTGAAAATAAATTTGGCAAAATTTGTTATGTTAAAATGTTTCTTTCCATCAGTGTCAGAAAGCAATATCAAAAAGCAGTTTCTTTTTCATGTTTTAATTGGCTTATTTGATTTTCTTTTAAAGGCCTTAAAAATAAGGAAAAGGTAATAGCTATTTGGTCTGCATTTGAAAAGTTTTCAGTTATTCATGTTTGGCTAATACCTGGCATGTTTGTTGGTGTTTTGCAGGTTTTGCATACACCAAAGATTGTATCTACTTCAGGTTTTCAAGTAATTTTTATTTTTTATTCACCTTTTGTATTTAATTACCCTGTATCATACAAAGCATGTAACATTGTTATGACTTCAAATATATTTGTAAGCATGGGTAGCTTTTACTGCAAAACCAATGTGCCAGGTCCAAAAATTAATCCAATCACTGATACTTTTGAAGGTATACCAATTTTAAGAAGAATTTTATGGTACTACATTCTATGATGTTTCATTTTGAGTTTTGTTTGGTTGAATGTCTAAGATTATAATAAAATTAATTTTTCATATTTTTGTAACTAATTTGCAATGAGTTTTGAAGATTTTCTGTTAAATATAATAAGTCAAAAATGTTAGATTTATATGAATGGAAATGGAATCTGAAGTGATACTTTTACATTTTTTTTAAACCTTAAATAAAAGAAAATGATCTTTATTGGTCATATGTGTATGCTCGATCTAGGAATTTAATGTCTCAAACACAATAAGAAGAGCAAGTTCTTCAACAAAACCTTCAAATGAAATCCCATCAATTAAAGAATCAAGCACTACCAGTTCCGCTTCTGGTACAAATGGGTCCAGATGGTTCAATGGTCTTTTAAGAGCTCGTAGCACCGCTAGCTGTAATAACCCGGAAATCTGGCCCAGTTTAAAAAATTTATTTTGGCAATTTTAGTGAATTTTGATTATTTAAAATGAATTATTTTAAATAATAACGATGAGAAAATTATTTTGAATAGAATTCGAACGAATATATTTATGTAGATCGTCGTTAGAATATAAATATTTATTTTAAAATATAAAAGGAATTGAAAACGGCGTGGTAGTTCGATAATTTGATTTCAAACTTCAAATGGATGTACAGGATTCAAAATAAGCCGGATTTTAGTGAAACAAAAAATATTCGAATCTAATTGATAATATCTTTCCAACGAATCCGAAAAATCAAAATTTCATAGCGGGGATAAAAAGATATGTCCAGTTGAAAATTCTGAATAGTCGCTATGGGATTCAGGCCCTTAAAAATAGCCATTTTGCAAACGACCTCGGATTTCGACGAAACCACTTTTGTTGAAACCGCAATGTCAAATTATTGCTAGGTTTCAAATTTCATAATTTTTCGAATAAATATGTGAGCGTGGCAAAGGAAAACGTGTTTGACCAGTTTCAGTTGATTTTAATCGACTGGAAAATGGCCATTTTTCAAACGGTCTCAGAATTAGACGAAACTAGTTTGGTTAGGACCGTATCATCAATACGAAGCTAGAAAATATTTTTCGATAATTTTTCTAGTTAGTATGTGGCCCCGGTAAATTGAAATGCACGTTCAAATTCAATATATAGAGTTATATGTTGATTTTGACGAAAACTGATCGAAACAGCTTACGATACATATCCCATTGTGTTCGGAATGGGGGTAATTAGCTATGGACGACAGGCGGTGGACCTCATTTAGAGGTCAAAAATAAAAGTTGTTTTTTTAGAGAATTAATAAAATATATATATATATATATTTACTTATAAAATATCACCCCCCCTCAGCTTTCTCTTTCCCCTTTCATTATTTACAAATCGATTTCAGGAAAAAGAGAGAGAGAGAGAGAGAAGCCGATCCACGTTGCCCACCTGCCAAGCCGCCGAGCACCCCCCCTCCTGTTGCGGCTGCGCGACCCCCCCCCTGCTGCCGACTACGAAACCCCCCCCCCCCCCTCCCCCTCCTGAGCGATGTGCGATCCCCCCCTCTTCCGCCTGCGAAAATCCCCTCCCCCCCTCTGCTTCCATCTCCTCCCCTCCAATCCGCCCTGAGGAGCCTCCCCGCCACCTCAACAACTCCGGTGCTACATCTTTACCCTCCTCGCCACGTGCTGTTAGTTCTTCCATTTATTTTATCTTCATTTATTTATTAAAAATCAGTTTTATTTTTATTGAATAAAAAGATTTGATTTTTATAAAGGAAAGATTATATTTTTCTATATGAAAAGATTACATTTTTATAGAAGAGAAGATTAGATTTTTTTATTCATATGAACGGTAAGTAAAAATTCGAATTTTATATATTGAATAGCAAAGTAAAAATTCGATTTTTATATATTGAATAGCAAAGTAAAAAATTCGATTTTTATATATTGAATAGCAAAGTAAAAATTCGATTTTTATATATTGAATAGCAAAGTAAAAATTCAATTTTTATATATTGAATAGCAAAGTAAAAATTCGATTTTTATATATTGAATAGCGAAGTAAAAATTCGATTTTTATATATTGAATAGCAAAGTAAAAAATTCGATTTTTATATATTGAATAGCAAAGTAAAAATTCGATTTTTATATATAGAATAGCAAAGTAAAAATTCGATTTTTATATATTGAATAGCAAAGTAAAAATTCGATTTTTATATATTGAATAGCAAAGTAAAAATTCGATTTTTATATATTGAATAGCAAAGTAAAAATTCGATTTTTATATATTGATTAGCGAAGTAAAAATGTGATTTTTACATATGTAGAGAATACGGGTAAAGAAAGTGGCAAGAGGCGAGAACGGCAAAAATTTCTACAAAGAAGAGTCGTGGGATTGAATTAGCTAATCTGTGAGAACTTCTCACCTTTTAATATAATTTTCTAGTTAAAATATATACTAGGATGCAGACGGTGTTTAGTAGCACCCGACACCCGTCGTCCACATACCATGGACGGCTTGTATGCTTGTTTGTTTGATTTTGATGTGTAGTTGATTGTGTGATATGAAATGAAATAAAATATTTATATAGATGAAATAAAATATTTTATAGTGGAAAATATTTTATAGTTAAAAATAGAATTTTTAACGTGTATATGAAATGAAATAAAAATAAATAGATCGGACGATTTGTTTATATATACACATTTGACTGATATTGATTGGGACGATAAATTTTACACATCGCCCAACTGCACAAATAAAATCTATGTTTGATTGTTTGAAACCCCACACGGGTATTGGGATGATATTTGACGTACACTAATCCCGATTGTTTAGTCGTATGTCGATCGACTGATTGACAGACTGTTATAAGCGTTGAATATTTATATTTGATGCTTATACGGTGTAGAATGCACTCTGGATGATGGTTGATGATTTATCGTTGTTGTTATATACGTGAGGTAGAAAATCCATATAATTAACATTAAATGGTAATTGATTAGGCCTCATTCCAGTTTTGAAAAAGAAGTATTTGAAATAGAAATATTTGAAAAAGAAATATTTGAAAAAGAAATATTTGAAAAAGAATATTTGAGAATAGGAATATATGAAGCCGTGTTGAATAGATTGACGCCATTTTGACGTGAACGATATTTATATCGTTTTTATTCATTTTATAATGAATTACGGAAGTGATTTCAAAATCTGATATTATGAATAGAAATGAATTCAAGTTGAAAACGAATAGAAATGAATTCGAATTAAACTGAATAGAAATGAATTCGAATTGAAAATGAATAGAAATGAATTCGAATTGAAAATGAATAGAAATGAATTCGAATTGAAATTGAATATAAATGAATTCGAATTGAAATTGAATATGAATGAATTCGAATTGAAATTGAATATAAATGAATTCGAATTGAATTGAAATCGATTTGAAATGAATTTAAAATGATTTATAAAGCACGTTTTGAATTGAAATCGATGAAGTATATATTATATATATTATATATAAAATATAATGGCCTGAATAGATTGCGCCGCGCCGCGGCAGTTCGCGAATTTCGACCATTGACTTCGAACGGATATTACGGGAGATCCGACCGCGGGATTCTCCTAAAACTGGAACTGTTGGGTTCGTATCGAAAAGATCTTTCTAACGAGTATTGGAAATTTGAAATCTAATGGTTGAATTTGGAATTATGTCCAAATCAAATTTGGAAAAGGTCGCTGTAAGTGCAGTTCGATGGCCGTTGATGGAAATCGACTGTACGGGCCTTGATAAAATTATTAAAAATATCAATAATTTGTGTAAAATCATAAGAAATGATTTGTGAAGAATTGGGATGAAAAACTCCATATTTGAAAAGAGAAAAATAGATTTTTATCGAAATGAACTAGTTTTGAACTAGAATAGTAATTTATTTATTTTTTTAAAATAAATAAAGTGAGTTTGAAATGGTTTTGAAATATTACCAGAATTTCCAATAATTGAATTGGAATGGATTTGAATCGAAATTGTCTTTGGAATATTTCGATGTTGGATTTCGTGATCATACAGATGTTGTTATGGAAATTTGAAAGATATGTATATATATGTTATTTCCAGTACGATATTTGTTGGTCGTAGAATTGGATATTGAACATAAGCTGATATATTTTCTATTCAGAGCCTTATATTTAATATCAAATGTGATTTGGGCTTGTCGTGGATGGTGTCTTCATTAAAACTGTTCTTAAGCCCAGTTGAGAAAAGATTAAATCATTTTATTTAGATTTAATGAAGTGTACCAATTAAGTAATATTTAATTGGAATTGAATTGGTATTGATTTTTGGGTTTAGCGTGAACAGTGTTTTAAATAACACTTGTTCTTTAACCCGATAATTGATGGAAAGTGATTTTGGGTTTATCGTGAACCATGTTTTAAATGACACTGATTCTTTAACCCAGCTGATGATTAAAACTAAGTGGAGTTTTAATGAATCTTTAATTAGATCGAAATGACCGAGAATGGAGTATCACCAGTTTTACTCCAGGCGATAGTTAAATCTTTAATTAGATTTGAACGTGAAATGGTAATTGAATTTACCGATAACACCGTGGTGTTAGATATGAAGTATTACCAGTTTTACTTCATGGGATGAAGTAGGTGGGGATTGGGAAATAAAATAAATGATTATTCCGGTGTGATTCGCTAATCCCGACTAGTTTGAATTGATATTCAAAGAAGGTTAAAGAATAAATTTAAAGAATTTATCTTTGATAAAATTAATGGGAACTTGTCCCAAAGTATAGGAATATTTGAATAAAAGAATATTCTGAATTGGAATGAGGCGTATGTTGTGTTTGTGTAACACTTATTTAAAATATATGCGAGTTATTCGGAAAGACCGGGTTTATCCCATTCTGAATAACTGATACGACGATAAGTCGAAGATGAAGATGGTGGTCGAAGACCGGAGGTCTTCACGTCGTTTGGATAATTACTGATGATCTTGATTGGGTTGTACACCCAAGAAGATGGAGATAGTTGGTGATCCTCCAGACGTACTTGGAGATCGATGGATATGCGGGGTACTAGGTGCCTCCGGTTTCGTTCAGACCCAGAACGAACTTGTAAATGGACTGTGTGTCTGATATTGGATTTTAGTCTGTGTGATTGATTTCTATTAAATATATATCTGTTTGGCGGCGGATAATTTATTCTCTTTCTTAACGCCCTTCTCTGAGACGTACGAGCCCAGGGGTTATATATTGATGGATATCAAATGCATGGAGTGAATGGCCTGTGTGGCACGCCTAAGTGGCAATTGATCAAGGCTTCTGTTGAAAAGCAAGGTCTTGTGGTTGATGATCAAAGCACGGCCTGTGTGGCATAGCTTTGTATAACGTGAACCCGCGAGCCTCACACCCCGGTTGTGAACTAGAAACGGGAGAGGACATCAGGGAGGGCATGCGTTTCCTTCTAGCTAGGGTGGTGTCAGTGACCTACCAGCCCTGACATTTATATACTTTTCACCTGTGTGGTTGTTGCTGTTGCGAGGAGCCTCGGTTAGATCGGACGATCCGGGTCCGATGGAGTCATTCCTTGGCTCATTTACACCCCAAAGGGTGGGGAAACACAGTGTTCAGGCATAATAATCCACATCGGTGGACCGGCCCTGATGATCCAACGGGCAGTTGCGGTTGTTCCTGAGACATGGGCTAGAGCATCTCGAATCGGTTGAGGACTATCTTTTGCCTCGGTTCACAGATGGAAATCCAACTTCCAATACGTGACATGTGCGGTTTTAATTGTAGAGCCTAGTATGGCGCCATAGTAGCATGGGATGCTATGTCGTCTATGATTGATACTTATGATTTGAAGTTGTTTTATACACTATGCACTTATAGTAGTATCAAATGATTTGTTTTAAACGTACTAAGCATGTTTGGCTATTATAAGGGAAAACCCTATCCCCCGGCTTGCGTTGCATTGTGTGATAGGACCTGGGTCTTATAATAGCTTCATTTTTCCAAAAAAGCATTGCGCTGTTTTGTTATATGCACTGGTATTCTTGGGAGGAAACCCGTTCCGCGTTAGCGGCGTGGTTCCTTGATTTACCTAACTTTAAAATAAAGATTAGTAAATGTTTTAATTCTCACACCAGTCCCATGACTAACCTGGAGTTTATTGTTTTAACCTAAACTCTGGGTGCCCTTATTTTGACGCGGGCAGCTAGTAGTTTTGGTTTTGCAGATTTATACTCACAGGATCCTGGTTTATAGCTGGAATGATATCCGGAAAGCTTTGTATCCATATATCTCCTTCAGTTGTGTATTGTATTATTTTCCGCTGCGATGTATTTAAATGTAATTTAAATCTCTGATATTTCTGTGTAATATTCATTTATACTCTGTATATTCTTGTATTCCGATGAATTGTTGTAAATACAATGAAATGTTCTTCCGTCTGCGTTCTATTTTGTCGTGTTCTCAAAACAATCAGGCATTTCGAATGGTCTGGGTCGGTTTAGCGACTGATTCGGATCGAGTGAAATTCCTTGTCGTTACAGTTGGTATCAGAGCTTTGGTTTACAAAGCTCAGAGAACAAGGCACCTTAGAACCATACGAAAGAATTCATCAAATATTGGATTAGTAATATCCAACGAAAATGACTCGTTAGAGATAGGATCAGTAGTATCCTAGAACGAGTGTGAAGAGTATATTTTTAAAATGAAACGAATTTTGTTTTGAAAATTTAAAATCAATTATTCGTATTTGATTATTTATTTCATATTGATTAGGACAATCCAATATATAAAGATTTTGCGTATGCGCCTAGCTAGCGAGTATTCGAAGTTTTGATATATTGGACAGATATAGGGTTACACTCTAGTCGCCCGGGGGTGATTCTGATGATTGATATATCATCATCAGAATTTATATTTGAGTGACGAACGTGTAATATCTATATATTTCCTATTGACTAGTGTGAGAACCAAAATTAGATAGGGCTTATTATTGTGATTTTGCATCAAAAATCTGATTTTTAGACTATATATCAAAGTTATAAATTTGAAATGATAATCAACTAATTGATTGATGATTGTGTTGTTTGATTATAGTTTGATTAATTAAAATGTTGAACCTTTAGCCAAATTGTATCAAATAGTGAATTTTATTGAAAATTTGTCGCATTTGCATGCATATACATGTACTTACATTGAACAGGTCATAGCAAAGAGGCTAGAGCAGAAGAATAAAATTTGTTTGCCCGACAAATAGGTACATGTTTATCATAATTTACTGTTTTGTTTAGGTGATGATGATTTTATGAGCCGATTGGCTAGCTGCTTGGCTTTTTCTTTTTCTTTTTGAGATCAGAAGGCCTGTATGGCAATTTCGGGATTTTCCCGTGCTCCCGGTGCAGGGGAGGTTATGGCGAAATTTTTTGAAAATTTAGGGTGTTAGCCAAATTTTTGAAAAGTTCTTAGAAACTGAAAAGTTGAAGAACTTAAGCCGTAGTGAAAACACTGGAAGTTGAGTTGATTTGTGAAACAACTTTCGGCTTTGTTCCTTTTCGGGGACGAAAAGTTTTAAGTGGGGGAGATTGTAATAACCCGGAAATCTGGGCCAGTTTGAATTTTTTATTTTGGCAATTTTAATGAATTTTGATTATTTAAAATGAATTATTTTAAATAATAACGACGAGAAATTTATTTCGAATAGAATTCGAACGAATATATTTATATAGATCATCGCTAGAATATAAATATTTATTTTAAAATATAAAAGGAATTGAAAATGGCGCGGTAGTTCGATAATTCGATTTCAAACTTCAAATGGATGTACAGGATACAAAATAAGCCGGATTTTAGTGAAACCAAATATATTCGAATCTAATTGATAATATCTTTCCAACGAATCTGAAAAATCAAAATTTCATAGTGGGGATAAAAAGATACGTCCAGTTGAAAATTCTGAATAGTCGCTATGAGATTCAGGCACTTAAAAATAGCCATTTTGCAAACGACCTCGGATTTCGACGAAACCACTTTTGTTGGAACCGCGATGTCAAATTATTGCTAGGTTTCAAATTTCATAATTTTTCGAATAAATATGTGAGTGTGGCAAAGGAAAACGTGTTTGACCAGTTTCAGTTGATTTTAATCGACTGGAAAATGGCCATTTTTCAAACGGTCTCAGAATTCAACGAAACTAGTTTTGTTAGGACCGTATCGTCAATACGAAGCTAGAAAATATTTTTCGGGAATTTTTCTAATTAGTATGTGGCCCCGGTAAATTGAAATGCACGTTCAAATTCAATATATAGAGTTATATGTTGATTTTGACGAAAATTGATCGAAACAATCGAACCAGCTTACGATACATTGAATAGCAAAGTAAAAATTCGATTTTAATATATTGAATAGCAAAGTAAAAAATTCGATTTTAATATATTGAATAGCAAAGTAAAAATTCGATTTTTATATATTTAATAGCAAAGTAAAAATTTCGATTTTATATATTGAATAGCAAAGTAAAAATTCGATTTTTATATATTGAATAGCAAAGTAAAAATTCGATTTTTATATATTCAATAGCGAAGTAAAAATGTGATTTTTACATATGTAGAGAATACGGGCAAAGAAAGTGGCAAGAGGCGTGAACGGTGAAAATTTCTACAAAGAAGAGTCATGGGATTGAATTAGCTAATCTGTGAGAACTTCTCACCTTTTAATTTAATTTTCTAGTTAAAATATATACTAGGATGCAGACGGTGTTTAGTAGCACCCGACACCCGTCGTCCACAGACCATGGACGGCTTGTATGCTTATTTGTTTGATTTTGATGTGTAGTTGATTGTGTGATGTGAAATGAAATAAAATATTTATATAGATGAAATAAAATATTTTATAGTGGAAAATATTTTATAGTTAAAAATAGAATTTTTAACGTGTATATGAAATGAAATAAAAATAAACAGATCGGACGATTTGTTTATATACACACATTTGACTGATATTGATTGGGACGATAAATTTTACACATCGCCCAACTGCACAAATAAAATCTATGTTTGATTGTTTGAAACCCCACACGGGTATTGGGATGATATTTGACGTACACTAATCCCGATTGTTTAGTCGTATGTCGATCGATTGATTGACAGACTGTTATAAGCGTTGAATATTTATATTTGATGCTTATACAGTGTAGAATGCACTTTGGATGATGGTTGATGATTTATTGTTGCTGTTATATACGTGAGGTAGAAAATCCATATAATTAATATTATATGGTAATTGATTGGGCCTCATTCCAGTTTCGAAAAAGAAATATTTGAAATAGAAATATTTGAAAAAGAAATATTTGAAAAAGAAATATTTGAGAATAGGAATATATGAAGCCGTGTTGATTAGATTGACGCCATTTTGACGTGAACGATATTTATATCGATTTTATTCATTTTATAATGAATATCGGAAGTGATTTCAAAATCTGATATTATGAATAGAAATGAATTCGAGTTGAAAACGAATAGAAATGAATTCGAATTGAAAATGAATAGAAATGAATTCGAATTGAAAATGAATAGAAATGAATTCGAATTGAAAATGAATAGAAATGAATTCGAATTGAAATTGAATATGAATGAATTCGAATTGAAATTGAATATAAATTAATTCGAATTGAAATTGAATTGAAATCGATTTGAAATGAATTTAAAACGATTTATAAAGCACGTTTTGAATTGAAATCGACGAAGTATATATTATATATATATATAATATAATGGTCTGAATAGAACGCGCCGCGCCGCGGCAGTTCGCGAATTTCGACCATTGACTTCGAACGGATATTACGGGAGATCCGACCGTCGGATTCTCCTAAAACCGGAACCGTTGCGTTCGTATCGAAAAGAGCTTTCTAACGATTATTGGAAATTTGAAATCTAATGGTTGAATTTGGAATTATGTCCAAATCAAATTTGGAAAAGGTCGTTGTAAGTGCAGTTCGATGGCCGTTGATGGAAATCGACTGTACGGGCCTTGATAAAATTATTAAAATTATCAATAATTTGTGTAAAATCATAAGAAATGATTTGTGAAGAATTGGGATGAAAAACTCCATATTTGAAAAGAGAAAAATATATCGAAATGAACTAGTTTTGAACTAGAATAGTAATTTATTTTTTTAAAATAAATAAAGTGAGTTTGAAATGGTTTTGAAATATAACCAGAATTTCCAATAATTGAATTGGAATGGATTTGAATCGAAATTTTCTTTGGAATATTTCGATGTTGGATTTCGTGATCATACAGATGTTGTTATGGAAATTTGAAAGGTATGTATATATATCGTTATTTCCAATACGATATTTGTTGGTCGTAGAATTGGATATTGAATATAAGCCGATATATTTTCTACTCAGAGCCTTGTATTTAATATCAAATGTGATTTGGGCTTGTCGTGAATGTTGTCTTCATTAACACTGTTCTTAAGCCCAGTTGAGAAAAGATTAAATCTTTTTATTTAGATTTATGAAGTGTACCAATTAAGTAATATTTAATTGGAATTGAATTAGTATTGATTTTTGGGTTTATCGTGAACAGTGTTTTAAATAACACTTGTTCTTTAACCCGATAATTGATGGAAAGTGATTTTGGGTTTATCGTGAACCGTGTTTTAAATGACACTGATTCTTTAACCCAGTTGAAGATTAAAACTAAGTGGAGTTTTAATGAATCTTTAATTAGATTGAAATGACCGAGAATGGAGTATCACCAGTTTTACTTCAGGCGATAGTTAAATCTTTAATTAGATTTGAACGTGAAATGGTAATTGAATTTACCGATAATACCATGGTGTTAGATATGAAGTATTACCAGTTTTACTTCATGGGATGAAGTAGGTGGGGATTGGGAAATAAAATAAATGATTATTCCGGTGTGATTCGCTAATCCCGACTAGTTTGAATTGATATTCAAAGAAGGTTAAAGAATAAATTTAAAGAATTTATCTTTGATAAAATTAATGGGAACTTTTCCCAAAGTATAGGAATATTTGAATAAAAGAATATTCTGAATTGGAATAAGGCGTATGTTGTGTTTGTGTAACACTTATTTAAAATATACGCAAGTTATTCGGAAAGACCGGGTTTATCCCATTCTGAATAACAGATACGACGATAAGTCGAAGATGAAGACGGTGGTTGAAGACCGGAGGTCTTCACGTCGTTTGGATAATTACTGATGATCTTGATTGGGCTGTACACCCAAGAAGATGGAGACAGTTGGTGATCATCCAGACGTACTTGGAGATCGATGGATATCCGGGGTACTAGGTGTCTCCGGTTTCGTTCAGACCCAGAACGAACTTGTAAATGGACTGTGTGTCTGACATTGGATTTTAGTCTGTGTGATTGATTTCTATTAAATATATATCTGTTTGGCGGCGGAGAATTTATTCTCTTGCTTAACGCCCTTCTCTGAGACGTACGAGCTCAGGAGTTATATATTGATGGATATCAAACGCATGGAGTGAATGGCCTGTGTGGCACGCCTAAGTGGCAATTGATCAAGGCTTCTGTTGAAAAGCAAAGTCTTGTGGTTGATGATCAAAGCACGGCCTGTGTGGCATAGCTTTGTGTAACGTGAATTCGCGAGCCTTACACCCCGGTTGTGAACCAGAAACGGGAGAGGACATCAGGGAGGGCATGCGTTTCCTTCTAGCTAGGGTGGTGTCAGTGACCTACTAGCCCTGACATTTATATACTTTTCACCTGTGTGGTTGTTACTGTTGCGAGGCGCCTTGGTTAGATCGGATGATCCTAGTCCGATGGAGTCATTCGTTGGCTCATTTACACCCCAAAGGGTGGGGAAACGCAGTGATCAGGCATAATAATCCATATCGGTGGACCGGCCCTGACGATCCAAAGGGCAGTTGCGGCTGTTCCTGAGACACGGGCTAGAGCGTCTCGAATCGGTTGAGGACTATCTTTTGCCTCGGTTCACAGATGGAAATCCAACTTCCAATACGTGACATGTGCAGTTTTAATTATAGAGCCTAGTATGGCGACATAGTAGCATGAGATGATATGTCGTCTATGATTGATACTTATGATTTGAAGTTGTTTTATACACTATGCACTTATAGTAGTATCAAATGATTTGTTTTAAACGTACTAAGCATGTTTGGCTATTATAAGGGAAAACCCTATCCCCCGGCTTGCGTTGCATTGTGTGATAGGACCTGGGTCTTATAATAGCTTCATTTTTCCAAAAAGCATTGCGCTGTTTTGTTATATGCACTGGTATTCTTGGGAGGAAACCCGTTCCGCGTTAGCGGCGTGGTCAAAATAAAGATTATTAAATGTTTTAGTTCTCACACCAGTCCCATGACTAACCTGGAGTTTATTGTTTTAACCTAAACTCTGGGTGCCCTTATTTTGACGAGGGCAGCTAGTAGTTTTGGTTTTGCAGATTTATATTCACAGGATCCTGGTTTACAGCTGGAATGATATCCGGAAAGCTTTGTATCTGTATATCTCCTTCAGTTGTGTATTGTATTATTTTCCGCTGCGATGTATTTAAATGTAATTTAAATCTCTGATATTTCTGTGTAATATTCATTTATACTCTGTATATTCTTGTATTCTGATGAATAGTTGTAAATACAATGAAATGTTCTTCCGTCTGCGTTCTATTTTGTCATGTTCTCAAAACAATCAGGCATTTCGAATGGTCTGGGTCGGTTTAGCGACTGATTCGGATCGAGAGAAATTCCTTGTCGTTACACTAGCTGATCGGTTATTCTATCAATAGCTGTGTGTTGATTTCATGATTTTTAAATTTAGAGTGTTCTACTTTTTGTTGTCATATAAAAAGGTCATCATTTGCAGTTAAGTTTCATATCGCTAAGATATAAAACTTAGCTTAAATTATTCATATTGGCTACCCTTCACCATTACAAAACCTCACTATCCATATCTTCTCACTTATATCAAATCTTGTTATTTTTCCTTGATCATTTTTTCTGCTAAAGTTCGGAGGAAAAAAGACATAATTAAAGGAAAATGCAAACCACCTGACAAGTACAAAAGTTTTTTATTGATGTTAATACCAACTAGTAAGCGACGTGTTGATTGCCTGTTTGAAATTATCATAATAGCAAGGGTAAAATGTAGTTGTTTTTCAAATGCTGGTAATAAGACCTGAATCCTTTGCAATTGAAATATTGAAAAAGGTTTGTATTGAAGTTATAAGATATTTGGATGACTAGAAAAATCAGTTTTGACAAGGCTTTAATATAAAATAGAACTGCAATCAATATGTTTTCTTCAATTTATGCATGCAAATAAAACCTATTTCACCACCTGTCAGCATATATAATTTATGCATTTTGCACATTTATGTAATTCTGACTGTTGACCTTATGCTTGTATACAATTCTTACCGTTTACCGTTATACTTACGTATAGGTAGTAAGATTTCCGAAGTGAAGAACAGTCGCATCAAAGAACCGGTGGTAATTAAGCTATGAACAGGACTTTAACTATTATTTTGTTTGTAATAGTCGTGTAGAATTGTTTGTAAGAAGTTGTGGTATGTGGATTCATTTATTTTGTCGAAATACTACTATTGAGATGCTTATGGATGTTATATTTGATGTTGTGAGTAATGTGTTTTTTTTTAGTATTTAAATATGTTGTTATTGATTTTAGTATGAAAACGATACTCATATAATTTTTTTTTTAATATTTCTATTATATATAAGTGATTGATGGAAATGATACAAGCCATTAACAGTAAATAACCGCAATTAAAATGTGGTGTACATCAGTAAGTTTTAGTAGCGTTGAAAAAGTGCTACAAATGTAATTTACAAAAGATAATGTAGCTGAAATGAAATGCAACAAAAAACATATAGTAGGACAGAAAAAACGCTACTAAAAAATTGGAAAATGATGTAAGTATAACTTTAGTAACATTTTTAAGCCGTTACCAAAAAACCTTTTGTAGGATTTTAAAAACGCTAAAATATTTTCATTTTTGGTCGCGTTTGTTAAAACGCAACAAAAACTTTCAGACTTTTAGTTGCATGTCGTATAGCAGCGTTTATCGAAACGCTGCTACAAGTTATTGTACTGTTTTTACAACGCTACGAAAGGTATTTTCTGGTGTAGTGGAGCGATAAGCAGCAGAACAGAATATAATACGTATACTAAACCATACCTGGACCTGCAACCAAAGAGTTAGCACTACATATTGTACAATACACTAAGGTGCCACTAACATATGGTGTAAAGAATAAGGGGGTGGGGTGTGCATGTCATAGTGATGTCAAACAATCAAGCATAGCAACCATCCTCATAACTCTCACTCAGTGCGTAAAGCATACGATATCCACTACTTTGATCACCCAAATCCTTGCTATGATCACTCTGCCCCATGAAGTCATGGCAACTCCACTGCACTGATCCACAGCCAATAGTCCTTGCTATGTCTACTCTGCCCCCATGAAGTCATAATAACTCCACTGCACTGGCTCATAGCCATGCTACGATCACTCTACCCCATGGAGTAGTAACTATCCCACTGCACTGATACATAGCCTAACATCCATCTTGGTGGTGAATCAAAGCTATAGACGTCGATAACCCCTTAGCACACGTCCCGTAGCAAAGCCCAACTCATGAAGTTAACCCGTTGGTTCCCAACTGGATCCTGAGTTCTATTTCCTATTTGGACTATCTTTGCATCTCGGGTTTTGGTCATCATCTTCAGATCGGTTCGGCGTGCTCCTCTTCACTATGCTTCGGATCGTGCTCCTCGAAGTAAGCATGTCAGTGATCATCCACATCGGGTCGGGTCGGATTTCCCCACCCAAGTCGGTTCGGTTCGGTCCCTCCCTGCTCGTGCTCAACATCTCGATTCATGACAAGCCCTTCGGGTCGGAGGATACCCATTGGGTTCGGGTCGTGCTCCATGCTTCATCTCGTGGTTCTCCTGTTGGTTCGTAGAAGACATCCTATCCGGTTCGTGATGGCACATCGGTTCAGATCATGGCACATAGATCAACTCGTGGTTGAGAGCATAGATCGAAGCACTGGTTCGTGGAATGATGGTCACGATCGGATCAGAGATGTGGTCGGTTAGTGATACATTGGGGCGATCCAATCCGGTCTCTGCATTTTTCCTGCACTTTGTCCAACGAACTGTTTGCGCCATTCGACGGCATTTTCGACCAATCTAACACTTTTATAAAATCACTGAGCATACCATACAGTCATAACAACTTGTAAAATTGACCACAAACACCAAAACAATAATTTGATAGGTTAAAACGGATCAAACATAGCCAAAATCCCATAGTTTCCCTTAAGCATGTTTAAGCAAAACTAATGATAGGGTTAGCAAAACTTAACCAGATTTACCCAAATTTCTAACAAAGGCCTAAAACAATATTTCGAAATTTATAAATATTTTTCCGGAATTTAATCATGTTTAAATTCGCTAATTAACACTAATTACCCTTAATTAACCATAATTAGTGAGGAACTATGCAAATCACTCACCTTTTCCACAAATAAAACTTTCAAAACCGAAACTCCGCTGATTTGGGGCGATCTCCAGTGTCTAACAGCAGCTCCAACTCTGAAATGATGCTATTTCTCCTTAATTTGGTGAAGATTAGGCTAATACTTGATTAGAAAGTCATTAGAGGTGATTCTAGATGTTGGAGGCCATTGTTAGGGTTAGGGAAATGTTTTAGGCGGCTGAGAAAATGAAAATAGATCGTTTTCCTACCGTTCTCAACATCCCCATAACCCTAATCCCAAAATGGGTTATGGGCCCTCTTGCCAATCGCCCTAATTAGGCTCGGTTAAGCTGTTTTTCACCTTCTAAACCTTGTTTCAACCATATCTCTCAAACGGTGAGTCCGTTTGGCCAATGTGACCATCATCCAGACCTAACGGAAGTGGTTTTAGATCAAAACTTCTTACCAATCAAAATTTATGGTCAAAACAAGATCAGCTAGGGGCAAAATGGTCATTTAAAAATCAGCAAAAATCATGAACGTGGGAAATGACCCCAATAGTCGTCTTCCAAATTTACATGACCATACGACTTCGCATGAGAAAGAAATAAACATTCTACGATCCTCTGATGCGTAGAATGCGGGTCGTTAAACTTTATGAGCTCCAAAATTTGCTATCTATAACATATGGTTTATCTGAAGTAATCTCGTCCATTAATTGTGTTGACAAAGGATCAAAGTGGCATTCACTACATTTATCGTTACTAAACCCATCAATGGTCATATATATCAAATATACAATTAAATGACATAAATCAATCATGGATGTGTAGCATGGAAATTACATGAAATGTGATCTATACATGTCTATTTCCAACCAGTCCTTCTTTAGTGAGATGAAAATGTTTAATATTTAAACAACCTAAGTGCAAAGAAAAATTCATTACTTATTTCTGATCAGAAATAGAACTTGATATACATATATCTGTAACTGAAACATAGAGCAATGTGTCATACGACAATACCAAATACAAACTTCCCATGAACAAAAATATCCTTACATAAAAATTACACCAATTGATATATGTTTTCATGAATGACCTTAGGGGATAATCTTTTGGTAAGCGGATCCGCCATAATGGAGTTCGTATAAATAAGCTCTATGAATTACAATGTATTTTGCACTCTTCCCTTATCGGAAAATAATATATTATTTACTATCACAATATTACTTGGTCTTTCAATTCTCTATCAATAACTAGAGTCTTGTGACAAAGTTTCATTATTATTTTCTATATTTGGATGTCTTATAATTATCCAAAGACGATATTTTCAAAGTGGAGGAAGCTATAAGTGTTTAATTGACACTTTTCCTTATATAGTTTTCCCCATAAAATATATTACCATTTCCTAAAGTGGATCTTTTATAGTAATGACATCCAAAATATTCGGATCGTAATTCTTTATGACTTCCAACCGATCTGATCTTTTATCTATGAGCATATGGTCTTTTACTTTATTCCTTAAAGATATCCCATAATCATTTTGACTACTAAATCAGCGATCCACTTTTGATACCAACAAGGTATCGGCCAAATAATACACGCATATCCATATGTGTATATACATTAGTATGCATTATAATTCATAGTGCAAATGCATGAGAAATCTTTAGCATTTCTTTCATTTCAAGGATGGTAGCATTTATCTGTTTTGGTAAAAGAAAATCAACTGAACTGCAGTTTACATACCTAACGTTTTAAGCATTTATCTTCCTGATTCTTTTGTAGTAATCCAAATATCACCCCATGAACAATAATGGTATATTTGAATCCAAAACACAAAAGATTATTACATAAACGAGTTTCTTAAGTAGTTTCACCAATGTCTCTATTGAGAAACATAACTTTAATCTCCATCAGATAATGCTCAAAAGTACAAAATGTAGTAAGCTCCAATGTGATTGATTCTAAAGAATCGTTTACTAAGTCCAAAATGAATTATTCTTCAATGAAAATAAAATTTCCTTTTAGTAAAAGTGATTTCAATAAAATGCCTTACAAAATTCAATATTACCCACTTGATCCCTTTCGGCTTTGAATAGTTATTCATAATCAATGATCTTATCACTTAAGTTAGAAGGAAATTTCAAACTTTATTATCCATATAGATTTATTCTATATGTTCATTTCTTAAATCCACATTTTAAATTAGTGCCTTACTTGGATTGATGTAAGTCCATAACATCATCTTTATCAATCCATTATTTATCATTATGAAAAAAATACTACACAATAATCTGAAATAGCATTTCTTCCCATTTAGTTGGATTTCGTTAGTGATCTTGCATTTTAAGGTTGTTGAGTTTGTTTTATTGAAGCAGTAACCTTAGCTTAAAGGGAGAATTATCTTCAACATCGACTTATTATGGTTCTCAATTTGCTTCTTCTTAATAAAAGAAAACAAATCTTAAACTTTAAGCAAAGAAGCAACCGCAGTTGAATCAAAGATAATGATTCTTTTTAAAGACAATGATATTACTTTATTTCCCCGCCTTAAAACTTTTCCTTAGTTTGGGTTTATAAAACTATAAACTTTATCGCTTAGAATACCAATAAAGTATTTTTATCTTTATGATATGTCAATCTATAATTCCTTAGTAAACTAAAACAAATAATTATATTAGTCACCAAAACAAAATTAGAGATATCATTACACAAGCTATTTAGCATAAGTAGCCATAACTTATATATCATACATTAATAGCTTCAATTACATAAAATTTTGAATTTATTGATAAATCAACATTATTATTTCTTGATGAACAATAATAACCTAATATGTTCATACTAGAAATATAAAACCGAAATATGTCCAAATGACATCATAAAAAAATCAAGCAGTATAACTGAAATCTTAATAATGACTTTGAAACATCTAGTATACTTTACTTTAATATGACTATATGTCCTATTAAAGAAACAACTATAAGATATCAATATGTTATTTCTTTTCTTTCAGATCTTCAGTGACTTCTTCATCTTTATTGATACAAAAAATGTATATCAAATGAGTACTTTTAATCTTGAAGACTTCAATCTCCCTTCTAATTCCCAAAGCGCTGAATTAGCCCAATAAGATGATACCTTATTCTTAATATAATATTAATCTTAAAATGATCATACAAGAGATAGCACCAAAAACAACAATAACTTGAGTGGCTTTAACTTTTGAATCAATATTTTCTATATATTATTCAATTAGATTTCTTTTACTTTGAATTTTTGGAATTAAGCACCACAAAGAGTGTTAGTTTTAATTTTCAGTAGATAACTTAACAAAAATTAGTTATCGTTACATATAACACATCCTTGAAAACTTTTGAAATACTTACTTAATGATCCTTTAACTCTTGCCTTTTGAATTATGCCGCATTTCAATGTTCTTCAAAACATTATAAGAATATCTAACTGTAGTAAGGCTGGTTGTAACCCTCTTAATTGCAAGAGCTAAATCTATAAAGTCAATATCAAACAATATGCTCTCTTACAAATTCTTATAGTTATCCCAAAATAAGATGATAATATTCTTAAATTTGGCAGACAATTTGAATTAAATTAGTTGGATGTGAACAAAAAATAAAATGTAGATTGACTGCACATACTCACAACCTAATGTGATGGCCCAGAATTTCCGGGTTGTTATCTAAGAAACTGATTTTTCACTTTATAGAGTGAAAGATATGTCCAGTTTAAAATTCAGTTTTTTTTTAAATGTAACATATAAAAATCTGATTTTTATATCATAGGAATAATAAAAATATGATTTTTATATAAGTAGAGAATAAAAATATGATTTTTATTAGGTGGAAGATATAAAAATATAATTTTTATATGATGTAGAGTACAAAAATATAATTTTTATAGATGTAGCAAAATAAAAATCTGATCTTTATTATATATATGTTGAGATAAAAATGGGCCCTTTAAAACGTATTATATAAATCGTTTTAAATTCGTTTTCAAAATGATTTCAACTTCCTTTTCAAATTCAAATCAAGATCAAATTTTTCAATATAAATTCATTTTAATTTCATTTCAAATCGATTTAAATTCAATTTCAATTTAATTCGAATTTCAAATCTATTCAATTTAATTCGAATTTCAATTGAAATCGATTTGGAATGAAATTAAAATGAATTTATATTGAAAAATTCGATCTTGATTTGAATTTGAAAAGGAAGTTGAAATCGTTTTGAAAACGAATTTAAAACGATTTATATAATACGTTTTAAAAGGAAATAACGATATAAATATATCTTTCAAATTTCCATAACAATATATGTATAATCACGAAATCCAACATCGAAATATTCCAAGGACAATTTCGATTCAAATCCATTCCAATTCATTTCAATTTAATTCGAATTTCAAATCTATTTCAATTTAATTCGAATTTCAAATCTATTTCAATTGAAATTCAAATTTCAAACATAAGATGTGGTGTAAACCAAATATATGTGGATGTTGATATTGATTGTGACTGATTGTTTGTGTGAATGGTGCTCGACCAGTTTATGAGCAGGATATGCCTTTACATTTAGCATTGGGTTGGGTAAAGATATCTGTGTGCTAACACCTTGTGAAACACTTCACGATTTGACGATAAGGTGTTTAGCGATGTTGTGTTCATTTCAAATTTAATGAATGATTGTGAAATGATATTTTCCTTAAGTGAAAGGAAATATATTCTCGATTTTAGACAGGGAATGTTTTATAAAAATGTTTTATAAAACTGAAAGGATTTCGAGGCCCAAAGCCCGATGATTTCTAAAATGATTTAGAAATGTATTATGGGTTACATTGTGGTTCATCGCATATTTGATTAGTTGTTATTGATGATGTATCTTTTTGGTGGCGGAGAATTTATTCTCTTGCTTAACACCCTTCTTTGAGACGTACGAGCTCAAAGGTTATGTGATTAATAGTGACTGATTATATGTGTGAATTACTGATGTGAGGTACTATAATTTGAAAGTACTTGTGATTATTGTGTTGTGAAATGATTTTCCCTACTTCGGGATATAAAATGGTTTAGAGTGTGGCTAAAGATCGGGTGACCTGATAACGACTAAAAGTACTTTGGCTGGATCCAGTGCCTTAGGGTGAGTGGTCAGCGGTGTAGCTTGCTCCATGCATGGGAGGTGCACATATATATGTATATCGAGTTGGTTAGGCGCTTACTGCCCGTTCTGAGGGAATATTCCCGATATTTGGTGGCATACTTGTTTGTATGCATTGTTATGTTTTGGAATTCATATTTCCAGATTAGGTTTGATTTGAGATCCCGAAGTGCAATCTACTTAGATATAGAAAGTTAGATATGTATTTCAAATGATTTGAAATAAGAAATCGGGAATAAAGTTCAAAGGAATAATTTCTGTAAATTGAATTGGATTTAGAAAATCTACGTGTGGTGATTAATCTAAATGGGTAGATTGGGATATTGCATGTTGACTGATGCATAGTCGATCCATATATCTATATTGATTGTTGTTTATACACTGGCATTCATAGGGGTAAACCCGTTCCACGTTAGCGGCGTGGTCCCGTGATATGCCATATTATTAAATAGGTTAATTATAACTGTTTAGAGTTTCCCACACCAGTCCCATGACTGACCTTTAGTTTGCTTTTCCCTTGCAAACTCGGGTGCCCCTATTTTCCACACGGGCAGTTGAGTAGTTTGTTTTGTAGATACTTATTTTGAGCAGGATTCTGGATTGAAGCTTAAAGTTGTGTCCAGTATTGATAGTCTTCCGCTGTGTTACTTTATTTATTTTTCGTTGTGCATTGTATTACATTTATGTAAATTTATCTTCCGCTGTGTATTATTTTTGATATACTCTGATATTCTGTACTCTGATGTAACATTATTATGATGATTATAAAAGTCTTCTCTTATTTATTCTGATTAGTTGTATGCCCAGAGTTAGCGTATGCAGGATTCGAACGGTCTTGGTCGATTTAGCGATCGATTAGGTCCGAGCGAAATCCGTGTCGTTTTATGTTGCTATGTATATAAAAATCACATTTTTATGCCACTACTATATGGATAAAAATTCTATTTTTACACCGCTACTATATAGATAAAAATTATATTTTAATTACTCTACATGAATAAAAATCATATTTTTAAATTCTCTAGTATATAAAAATTATATTTTTATCCTCTACATATAATAAAAATTAT
This sequence comes from Allium sativum, assembly GCA_030737875.1. Classification (NCBI taxonomy): domain Eukaryota; kingdom Viridiplantae; phylum Streptophyta; class Magnoliopsida; order Asparagales; family Amaryllidaceae; genus Allium; species Allium sativum. The sequence goes on from CM060920.1 coordinate 919,821,396, forward strand.
ATTTTTAATACTCTACTATAATAAAAATTATATTTTTAATACTCTACTATAATAAAAATTATATTTTTAATCTTACTATAATATAAAAATCATATTTTTGTATCTAAAATTATAATCAACTATGTTTGTCACTCCGCAACTATAAACTGATTTTTATAATTTTAAACTCTAAATACTTTAAAATAAATAAACAAATAAGAAAGAAAATAAAGGAAAGAGGAGGACATACAGCGAAAAGGGGGGACTGAGGGGGGGGGTGAACTGGCGGCGCAAAGGGGGGGGGGGGTGAACTCGCTCAAACCGGCGGCAGGTGGTGGTTGGCGGAGGAATGGCAGCTAGGGCTTCTTGAATCGATTAGGGGTTTCTGGGATCCGGGTTTCGATTGGTCAGAGGAGCGAGGGGAGAAGAGGAGGCGGGGTATGGGGTGCGGTGGTACTGCCTAAGGAGGCGCGCATGGTGGACGGGGGTTTCCACAAAAAGGGGGGGGTCTCGGTTGGCTGCGTCGGGTCTTCCACCAAAGTGGAGAGAGAAGATAGGAGGAGAAGGAAGAGGTGCGGGAGGGGGCGCACGGATCGGTGGGGAGGCGATGGAGGAGGAGGCGCGATCGACGAGGAGCGGTTGTGTTTCCCCTCTTCTTCTTTTTTATTTTGATTTGAACGGTAAAGGGAAGGAGGAAGAGAGATAAAGGGGGCTGACCACAATTATATATTTATATATTTAATTTATTTAATTTTCAAAAAGTAACTTCAAATTTCGATCTCCAATCGAGACCTACCGACTGTCGTCCCTAGTGTATTACCCCCATTCCGAACACAATAGGATATGTATCGTGACCCAATTTGACTGTTACGATCAGTTTCCGTTGAATTTAAAAATATAAATCCTTATATATTCAATTTGAATGCCCATTTCAATTTACTGGGGCCACATATTAACTCGAAAAATTCCCGAAAAGTTATTTCTAGCTTTGTATTGACGATACGGTCCTAACAAAACTAATTTCGTCAAATTCCGAGACCGTTTGAAAAATGGTCATTTTCTACTCGATTAAAATCAACTAAAATTAGTCAAACGCGTTTTCCTTTGCCACGCTCACATATTGATTCGAAAAATAATGAAATTTGAAACCTAGCAATAATTAGACATCACGGATCCAACAAAAGTGGTTTCGTCGAAAACCGAGGTCGTTTGCAAAATTTCCATTTTCAAAGGCCTTTATATATATATATATATATTAAAATATATATAAACTCCACAGTGACTTTTCTGAATTTTAAACTGGACATATCTTTCAATTTCTAAAAAGAAATCTCAGTTTCTTACATCCGTTAGAAAGATATCGTCAAACTGATTTAGATATTTTTGGTTTTGTCCAATTCCGACTTAAAACGAATTCTGTATATTCATTTGAAACTCGAAATCAAAATTTCAAACTACCACGCCATTTCAGGCTCGTTATTTAATCAAAATAAATTTATTCATTTTAACTTCATCGAAAATAAATTTTTTGTCGTTATTATTTAAAATAATTCATTTTAAACAATCAAAATTCATTAAAATAGCCAAAATAAAAAATTTAAATTGCCTCGGATTTCCGAGTTATTACAATTCATTTCAAATCGATTTCAGTTCAATTTCAATTTAATTCGAATTTCGAAATCACTTTCAATATTCATTGAAAAATGAATAAAATCGATATAAATATCGTTCACGTCAAAATGGCGTCAATCTAATCAACACAGCTTTTATTCAACACATTTAAAACGATTTATAAAATACGTTTTAAAAAGGAAATGATGGTTGATTATTTATCGTTGCTATTATATACATGTGTTGTATGGAATCCATATAATTAACATTATATGGTAATTGATTGGGCCTCATTCCAATTGGGAAAATTAAGAATATTATAAAATAAAGATTTACGTGTTGATAGTACTCATGTGTTGAGATTAGTCATGTGTTGAAAGAAATATAGATTCATGTGTTGAATAAAATAAATATTCATTTACAACCGGAAAGGTTTGTTTATGAACACCTATTTGAACTGTGATGGCCCAGAATTTCCGGGTTGTTACACCTAATATCAACCGTAGTAAATTCAAATAATTGGTAAGTCTCTTCTCAAGATACCTTGTACACATTAATATCAAGTCTTTGGACAGTACTATTAACTGTAAGCGGTACTCTTGTTGTAATGATCAAACACTGACAATAAATTCAAGTCAAATAACAACCTTCCTTTGGCCCGATTAATTATTCACTCAAAAAACCTTATAATTGTCACGTATTTATCATCACACATGTGCAAGCGATTTAGCTAAATATTGTTCTTCCTTTGGGCTAGTTAATACTCGCATGAACAACTACATACAAATATAAAACATTAACCACCAAAATATAATGGTCACTTTGGTGACATATTATTTCAGTTAATTCACTATGTATGTAGGATATTTACGGTTATAAAGAGACACCAAAATTATATTTAAATTTATCCTTAATATATGTACAAATATTTTGAGTGCTATAAACACTCCAAAAGATCTTCCTTTGGGCCGGTTAATACTCGCATGAACAACTACATACAAATATCAAACATTTTCATGAACCACCAAAATATAGAGGTCACTTTGGTGACATATTATTTTAGTTAATTCACTATGTATGTAGGATATTTACGGTTATAAAGAGACACAAAAATTATATTTGAATTTATCTTTAGTATATGTACAATATATTTTGAGTGCTATAAACACTCCAAAAGATGCTTTATGTCTACATAATATCTGCAAATCTCAAAAAACTATAACAGTGACATAACAAGATTAAGTCATAGCCGTAATAAATATAACACAAGACATCATGAATAAATCACGATATCATAGATGAACATCATGATCAAATACCACAAAAATTATGTGTTAACAACATATGTCGCACTGAATAATATGAATGAACGTAGTAGCTATGACGTATATCTGAACAATAATATAGCTTAACAGAATGCCAAAATTAAATGTCACATGAAATTATATCTAAATGACATAGTAAATGTCGTACTTAGTGACATAAATGAATGTAATAGGTATATTGTATGACTGAACCATAACACATCGAAGTACTATTATGTAACTTTATTTATCATTCATATACTACCTTAGTTCATTCATTTTCGTATCGCCATGAATATGAATGTCAACCATATCGTGTATATACAAGGGAAAAACATACATCAAAAAGTGATTTTCATAACCGAAAAGTTGACATTAATTACAATATATATAGACGTAATTTTACAATAAAATTGACTTAGTCAAATTGTGATGACCCCAAACCCCGTACTGACGGTGGCAAGGGTAATCTTTGGAATATAACACAGAAACAGATAATAGCAGAACAGAATTAAATAAATACACCAGATAATGTACAATAGAACACACTGGATAAACGTAATCATCAGAGTTACACAGTATACAGGATCATACTTAGTACAAATACAGTTCATCTATATATGAATGTCTACAGCGGAAAACAAACAAAATATGTACAATAGGAGCTGAACAGCATAAAATAGATAAATGATAGAATCCATCTTCAGCTCCAGCTATCCAGAGAAAGCCAGCAAAAACCTGAATACAAGGCTGCCCGTGTAGAAAAGGTGCAACCGAGTTTGAAAGTGAAACAAACTACAAGTCAGTCATGGGACTGGTATGAGAAATATACTCAACACATTTATAATATGGCTAATTACAGGACCATGCTACTTTCGTGGAACGGGTTTACTCCATTGGATTGCCAGTGCTTTAAAACAAATCTTTCTTTTAAACATCGCAATGCTTTTTTATAAAAATGAAGCCATTATAAGACTCAGTTCCCATCACACAATGCAACGCAAACCGGAGGATAGAGTTTTTACCTTATAACGGCCAAAATATGCTTGGTACGAATAAAAAAAAAGGCATTTGATATTATTAGTGTTTATATGTTTTGAAAACAATTTCAAATCATAACTATCAATCATCGATGGCATTAATGCCCCATACCACTATGTCGCCATATATAGGTATACAATCAAAACCGCACAGTCATGTATTTGGAAATTGGATTTCCGTCATGAACGAAGGCAAAAGATAGTCCTTACCGAATTCGAGACAATCTAGCCTACCATGTCTCAGGATCAGAACGCATCAACCCTTGGAGCGACAGGGCCAATCCACCGATGTGGATTAAAATGCCTGAGCAATACGTCTCCCCGCCCTATGGGGCGCAAATGAGCCAACGAATGACTCCATCGGTCCCGGATCGACCGATATATCTGAGGCGCCTCGCTATCCATCATCCACATAAGTAAAATGTCAGGCTGTGTAAAAACACCGACACAACTCCTAGCTAGAAAGAAACGCATGCCCTCCCTGAGGTCCTTCTCCCGTTTCTCGTTCATACCGGGGTGTGAGGCTCGCGAATTCACGTTATACACAAAGCTACGCCATACAGGCGGTGCTTTGATCATCACCACAGGACTTTGCATTTCAACAGAAGCCCTGATCACTGCATCTTAGCATGCCCCAAAGGCAATTCATACCACGCAACTGATGGTTATCAATCGCACAGAATGAACACCAATGTCAGACACACAGTTCATTTGCAAGTCCGTTCTGGGTATGAACGAAACCGAAGGCACTAAATAACTCGCATATTCATCGATTCCCACGTACGTCTGGACGATCACCACTCATTATCCATATTTCGGGATGCCTCCCAATCAGGACCTCAGTGACCATCCAAACGAGGCGAATATCGGTCTTCAACCCCTGTCTTCATCTTCGACTTCCTATCATCGATTCAGTTATTCAGAATGGGGTAAACCCGGTCTTTCTGAGCAACTCGCGTATACAATAAAAAAGTGCAACACTCACATTCAAATGCATCATTTCAATTCATTAGTCACTAACCGTCAATTAGTAAGAGATCGATTTCCACAATATTAACCCCGAAGGCCGAAACCAACATCAGATCAATACCCTAGAAACCATTCGACTTAGCTAACCTTCAGTTAATTTCTAAATCACGCATCTATATCGTTTATAATATTTTATAACGATTTATCGCTATTTTTATTTATTTTAAAATAGCCAATTTATTCAAAACGACGCTTCGGGCCATAACGCGGCCGTGGCGCTGTTTTTCTTCAGATTTGATTTACACATATCTGAAAATCTAACTGTTGGATCTTCACAAAATTTACATCATTAGAAAGATCTTTTCAAAACGAATCCAACGGTTCCAATTTTGGGAAAATCCGACGGTCGGATCTCCCGGTATAATCGTTTGAAGTTTCAATTACAAAATATGAACTGCAGCGTCGTTATTCGATTATATATAATTATATTTATACAAAAATATAAATATAATCGATTCTGGCGTTGTTTTTCTTCAGATTTGAATTAAACATTCCAGACAATCCAACCGTTGGATTTTTACAAAGTTGGTGCCGTTGGAAAGATATTTCCAAATCGAACCCAACGGCTGCGATTTCGGGAAAATCCTATGGTCGGATCCCCCGGTATAATCGTTTGAGATCACAGTTTCAAAATACGAACTGCAGCTTCGTTATTCGATATATTTTAATTCTATTTATATATATATATCGATTCTTCGATTTCAAAGCTATATTCTTTTCATACATTTGATAAAAATGATACTTTTATCTAACTGTCTTCTATTTCAACACTTTACTATATTTAACAATTCATGTATATAATAAAAATGTGATTTTTATTGTAAAACAATTCATTTTAAAACACTATTATTTTATATAGTTCATATAGGTAATAAAAATGTGATTTTAATTATAAAACAATTTATTTTAAAATATGAATACCATTCTACACATGAATTTCAATTCAACGAATGAATATCGATTCAACACATGAAGGTTTTCTATAGTTTATATATATAGATAAAAATGTGATTTTTATATTTAAAACACGAATACCATTCAACACATGAATTTCAATTCAACGAATGAATATCGATTCAACACATGAAGGTTTTCTATAGTTTATATATATAGATAAAAATGTGATTTTTATATTTAAAACACGAATACCATTCAACACATGAATTTATATCCAACGAATGAATATCGACTCAACACATGAAGGCTTTCTATTGTTTATATATATAGACAAAAATTAGATTTTTAAATTTAAAACGCGAATACCATTCAACACATGAATTTCTATCCAACGAATGAATATCGACTCAACACATGAAGGTTTTCTATTCAACGAATAAATATAGCTTCAACAAATGAAAATAATTCAAACACATGAATATTATTCAAAATTTTGGCAGCATAACGGCAGGGTAGTTAAAACCGGGACCGTCCCTAGTACGGCTCTTCGCTCTACCTTAAAACCTCGCGGTTTTTGATAATGGGGAATCATGCATCTAGTTCGCACGCAGGCGGCATGTATATTTATTTCATTTCCACAAACTAATCCTATGTGGTTTCAACCAAATATTTCTCAACCACAAACAGGTATTTTTCAACCACAATCAAGCAATATCAACCACAAACAATTCCAATCAACCATTCGCTATCAATCAATTTTGACACCAATCACAACCAATAAATATCGTCCATGGTTTGTGGACGAGGGGCGTATATATATATATATATATATATATATATATATATATATATATATATATATATATATATATAGAATTTCACTTCTATTTCGACACATATATAATTTTTACAACGCATATACAACTTATACATCGAACGTACAACTTATACAACGCTTATACAAGGGGTGTACAACGATTATATAACTCATACATCGATTTTATAATTTATACATCGTCGTTTTCCATATCGTTTATAAATTAGAAATCTCACATTGGGTTCCACTCCACCAAAAATAGCAGGAGGCTCAGAAAAATATGCGGTCTCTTCTAGAATGTAGAAGATGTCCACACGGTCACGATGTTCCTGTTTCATCGAATTTCGTCAACACGTGAAAAATATATGATTTTTCAAAGTTTGCAACGGTTTTAAACTGTTAAAAACAGTTTTAATTAAACAGCCGTATTACCTTCAAAAATTCTTCTAAACTAGGTTTGCAATTTTCTTCGAATCCGTTGCACGTTTGAACAATCGGCATTCACCACAGTGGAGTGCCTCGAGAGGCGCGCCTGACCAGGGGGACGGGGTCCACTTCGATGCCACATAGCAGGCAGGGCGTCGAACGGAAGTTCGAAACTTCCTGGGGGTGATGCGCGATGGATTCGAGACGATGGGCGATGAGACTGCTATTGATTTGGAGAGGGAAGGAAGCTTGACAGAAAGTTGAACTGGAGCTAGGGCTATCGACGTGTGTCGTGGTCGGAAAATGGCTGGGAAGCGGCGAACTTCGAGCACCGTTAAGATCGGGGGAGAGAAAAGGGTTTTTTGATTTTATTTTTAAATTATGAAGAAATAATTCTATTGGCCGATGGTTTTAAAAAGGGGTTTTCTGACACGACCTCCAATCCTAACCCAACGACTGTCGTCCCCAGCGTTTTACCCCTATTCCAAACACAATGGGATATGTTTCGTAAGCCCATTCGACTGTTTCAGTCAGTTTTCATTCAATTTAAAATATATAACATTCAATATTCGATTTGAACGTACATTTCAATTTGCCAGGGCCACAAACTGATTCGAAACATTCCAGAAAAATAAATCTAGCTATGTTTTGATGATACGGTCCCAACAAAACTAGTTTCGTCAAATTCTGAGACCGTTTGCAAAAAGGCCCATTTCTGGTCGATCCAATTTAACTATAATTGACCAAAACACGTTTTCCTTTGCCACGCTCACATACTAGCTTCAAAAATTATGAAATTTGAAACCTAGCAATAACTTCACATCTAGGATCCAACAAAAGTGGTTTCATCGAATTCAGACGTCGTTTGCAAAATGGCCAATTTCACGGGCTATATAAATTCCATAGCGACCTTTCTGAAAATTCATTTGGCCATAACTTTTGCTTTCCGCTATGAAACTTCGATTTTTCAGATTCGTTAGAAAGGTATTCAATAGTAGATTTAAATATTTTTGGTTTCACTCAAATCCGTTTTTTTTTTGCACCCGGTACAGTCCGAGAAAGTTTGAATTCAATTTTTGAAACTACAGCGCCATTTCAGGCCTTATTTATAATTAGAATTAATTATATTCGTTTTCAAACATCGATTCCAACTCACTTTTCATTGTGATTATTTAAAATATTTATTTTAAATATTTAAAATCCATCATTTTAGCCAATTTAAAAAATTTAAACTGGTTCAGATTTTCCGGGTCGTTACAATCTCCCCCACTTAAAACTTTTCGCCCCCGAAAAGGAACAAAGTCGAAAGTGGTTTGATTAATCAACTCTACGTTCAATCCGGCTTCCATTCTCCAACTTTTCAGTTTTTGAGAACTTACAAATTTTTCAAAAATTTGGCTAACACCCGGAATTTTCGAAAAATTCGCCATAACCTCCTTTGTACGGGGAGAGGTTTGGAAATTTATTGGGCCGTATTAGGTACCCAATAAATCCTAATAAGCATACACATATTTATAGTGATATATTCTGGTGTTTACAGGGGAGCGTGTATAGATAATAACTTTAGAGAATAAATTCTCGTCACCCTATCAAAGCCTGAGGGAGTGTGTATTTTAAATGCTCCAGAGGATAAATCCTCGTTACCTCGTCCCGTGTGGGAAATAAATAGTCCATGTGCCGTATCTAATAACTAGAGAGACATGATTATTGTCAACTCCAAACCCGTGTGGGGTTTTTATTAATCTGGCAATTTAATCGTTACAATTTAAATAGTCCATATCAGTCATCAGTTCAACCTGTAAAATATAGTCATTGCCATACAAGCCTCTCGTTCGTATGGTAAATCTTCCACCTCGTCATACAAGCTCCAAATGCTTATGTGGTATATGATGAAGTATGCCTATCTTCCAGAAGTATGCCATGCAGTGTAGTTCAAAATTAATTGTTACTATCCTATGGCGACGTTTATTATTACACACAGAATAACCAGCACTCTACATCCAATGGCATTCACAGGAGTTGATATAATAATATTTCGCATCCAACTCATTAAGGTTTACCTATTTGTCGGGCACGCAAATAAAATCTTTACTCAACAGCTATCCATTTACCTGTTCAAACATATATAATGCACATGTATATATTTCTATCTATTTTCTAATCAGTTCAATCTGGGATTCAAATGAATAAATTCTACCATTATTCTCTTATTGATTAAATTAACTATCGTTTTAATAATTTTAATTAATCAAATCTACAATCACACTACACAAACAAAAATCAAATTGTTTTTAACTTTTCAAAAATATACTAATTAATTCATACATTCTTCTATCATTCAGACCGTAGAATTAAAAGTGCACATCCATGGAAAGAAAATAACAACAGAGTAGAGAACTAATTGGTAATGCAAAGTATGGTAAATGTACCTTGCACCGGAGTCAATCAGAGATATCCACTCGACACCTAAGATAGGCTTTCTGAATGCTCTCATCAGTTTCCCAAGTACAATCTCGTGGATCTCCACTCCATTGCACTTTGACTAAGTGAACCTTCTTGTTCCTCAGTTCTTTGGTTTCTTTGCCAATGATCTTGAGCGGCTCTCTTCTCACAGCTAATTCTGGTGTAATTTCAATATCCTGTTGAGCTGCTTCTTCCACGATCAAGTCTGGATCATGAACGTGCTTTCGAAGTTGAGATATATGAAATACATCATGCACCCCAGGCAACCAATCTGGCAATTTAACCCTATAAGCGAGAGTTCTGATCCGTTCCAGAATAGGAAACGGACCAATGAATTTGAGCGGCAACTTTCCAGTTTTACCGAACAGGATAACTCCTCTCATCGGCGATACTTTCAAATATACATAGTCGCCAACAGCAAAAGATATATCCCTTCTTCTCATATTGGCATAGCTCTTTTGTCGGCTTTGAGCGGCCAGTAATCGTTTCTTGATAAAATCGACTTTGTCGGCAGCTTCTCGGATCATATCAAGCCCTAACACAAGTCTATTACCGGGTTCGACCCAACAAGCAGGGGATCGGCATGGTCTACCATACAATGCTTCGAATGGCGACATTGTCATGCTCGCCTGGTAGCTGTTGTTATATGAGAATTCAGCCAAATGTAGATGGTCTTCCCACGATCCACCGAAATCTAGAACACAAGCCCGCAATAGATCTTCTAAAATACGATTCACCCTCTCAGTCTGACCATCTGTCTGAGGATGATAGGCGGTGCTTAGGTTCAGCTTTGTTCCCAGCTCTACTTGAAATGCCTCCCAGAATTTGCTAGTAAATGTTGTATCTCTATCACTGACTATACTGAGCGGCACTCCGTGCAGTCTAACAATTTCCTTGAAGTAAATCTGCGCCAGACTCTGAGCAGTTCTGTTTGATCTGACAGGTATGAAATGAGCGGTCTTCGTGAAGCGATCTACGATCACCCAAATACTGTCATTTCCTTTTCTGGTTCTGGGCAAATCATCAATGAAGTCCATGGAAATATGTTCCCACTTCCAGCCTGGAACGTCTAGCGGTTGTAACAATCCAGCCAGTTTCTGTTGGTCGCTTTTGACTAGCTGGCAAGTAGGGCATCGACTAACATATATCGATACGTCTCTTTTCATAGCCTTCCTCCAGAATGTTTTCTTGAGATCGTTGTACATTTTTGCCACACCGGGATGGATACTCAGCTTGGATTTGTGACACTCGTCTAATACTTCCCTTTTTAACTCTGGGATGTCGGGAACACAAATCCTTCCTTTCAATCTCAGGGTCCCGTCGTTATCTATTTGAAAACACGAGGGTTCGCCTTTCTGAATCCTTTTGATCATATCCTTAATAAAGTTATCATCCTTCTGAAGAATAGATATTTTGTCAATCAAAGAAGTCGTAATAACAAAGCTGGCGATCATTACATTCTTTCGACTCAGCGCATCGGCCACGACATTAGCTTTCCCTGGAGTGTATAGAATCTCAAAATCATATGTTGCAAGGAACTCTAGCCAACATTGTTGCCTCAGATTCAGGTCTTTCTGGGTGAATAGATACTTTAACGACTGATGGTCAGTATACAGTTCGAATTTCTCACCCAAAAGATAGTGTCTTCATATTTTCAAGGCGAATACGATAGCCAATAACTCAAGATCATGAGTTACATAGTTTTTCTCGTGTGGCTTCAGCTGACAGCTAGCATAAGCAATCACTTGACCCCTTTGCATTAACACTGCGCCAAGGCCTTCTCTAGAAGAATCAGTCCAGACTTTCAAATCCTGATTCCCATCGATGATGGTTAACACAGGAGCTGTCGTTAATCTTAACTTTAGCTCTTCAAAAGCCTCTTCACTTTCTGGAGTCCATTTGAATTTAGAGTGCTTCTTTGTAAGCTTCGTTAAAGGACCAGATATCTTCGAAAAGTTTTTAACGAACTTCCGGTAATAACTAGCCAATCCGAGAAAACCGCGGACTTCTGTAGGAGTGCTAGGCTGCTTCCAGTTTTGAATAGCTGTGATTTTACTTGGATCCACAGCAATTCCCTCTTTCGATACGACATGGCCTAGAAATTTCACTTCATCCTGCCAGAATATACATTTGGATAGTTTGGCTTTTAATACATTCCTTCTGAGGATTTCCAGAAAATGTTCCAAATGCTTTTCATGTTCGGCCTTTGATTTAGAGAAGATTAGAATATCGTCAATAAAAACCAGAACAAATTTATTCAAAACCCCTCTGAACACTCTATTCATCAGATCGACGAAATATGCTGGAGCGTTACATAAGCCGAATGGCATTACTAACCACTCGTAGAATAAGTCTGGACCTCTGAATGATGTCATTGGAACACACTCTTCGGCAATTCGAAGCTGATGGAAGCCTGTAGCTAGGTCCATCCTTGAAAATACTTATGCTCCATTCAGACGATCCAATAAATCATCAATTCGCGGCAATGGATATTTGTTTTTTATTGTCTGCTTGTTCAAATCACGATAGTCCACACATAGACGCAGAGTACCGTCAGATTTTTGGACAAACACCACTGTTGCTCCCCAATCAGAGAAACTAGGCCTGATCAGACCCTTCCATACTAGCTGTCATGTTTGATTGTCAAGTTCTTCTTTCTCTTTCAAGGACATTCTTCGAATAGCGTGAACTACCGGCCTTGCATTGGGAATCAAAGCGATCTTGAAATCTATTTCTCTTTGCGGAGGTAAGCGAACAACTTCTTCAAGCACATCCGCATAATTTTTGATGACAGGAATGGCTTTGATGAGGTCAGGAATATTCTCTGTGACTTCAGGGATATTTTCTATTTGAGCTGGAGAAACATCCAAAGCTGCCCAGAAGTCCTTTCTATTTGAATTCGGGCCTTCACATGGTATGGTTATATAATTCCCCGATTGGGCCTTTGCCTTAACAACTCTCTCGGCGCATCTAACCTCTACTTCACATTTGGTTAGCCAATCCAATCCCAGAATAAGATCGAATTCATTAAAATTCATGACGATAGAAATAGTAGGGAATTTATAGCAGCAAAAAGAGATAGGTACTGCACAAACCCAACTGAGATTGATGGAACCCCAACTGGATTTTGGACAGTCATTGGTTCCTTGAGCTTCTTCAATTTCAAATCCAACTTCTTGACTACGCTCTTTGCAATAAAGCTTCGCGACGCGCCTGTATCAAACAACACTTTAACTGGAATGTTTTTGACATTAAGCGTGCCTTCTAAAACATCAGACCTTTCTTGAGCAGACGAAGATGCAGGCACTTCTGCCACTTCATTTACATGTACTTCTTTGGATCTCTTAAATAGCTGACAGTCCTTTTCAAGATGGCCAGTCCGACGGCATTGAACGCACTTTCTATTCTCCTGAAAATTCTTCTCGGATTTAGACCCACCTTCCTTTCGTCTGTTCGAAGATCTGCAGTTCCTCATCGAATGCCCTTGCTGATTACACTTTAGACACACAACTACCTTTACCTTTTTCTGACCGAACTTTGGCCTCTTTCTGACCTAAGCCTTTGTACTTGCCTTAGGCTGCTCAATTGTCTCTAGGCTATCAGCTTCGAATTTTCTTTTGCTGCTAGAACTGATTTCTTCTTCGTCTCGCAACATACCTTTCCAATCGAGATCTTCATACTGATAAGCCATATAATTCATTTCAGAAAAAGGAAGCTTCACATTCCTCATCACACTATTCTGATATTTTCTTTGCAGGCCATGAATAAATCTCAGATTCTTCCTCTTTGGGTCTTTAATCAGATGAGGGGCAAAATGAGAGAGTTCGTTGAATTTCTTATGATATTCAGGAATGGTCATATCTCCTTGTATCAGATAAGAGAATTCATCACATAATCACTCAGTTGCTTCAGGAGGAGTAAATCTTTCTAAGAAAATCACTTTAAATCTATCCCAAGTGATATCACCTTCAGGATTATTCTCAATAACCAAATCCCACCATAACAAAGCTTCGTCTTTGAGTGCCCAGGAGGCCAGTAATCTTTTCTGGTCATCCCTCAGCTTTAAACCATCAAAGATTTTCTCAGCTGAACGAATCCAAGCCTGTGTCTTCATAATAGATTCTTCACCAGAGAACGGTATTCCACCCATATTTCGATACTTAATTAATAGGGCTTCAATATCCGGTTCTGCATTCCTTCTGTTTCTGACACTCATTTTCAGGTACTTCTGCAAATAGCAGATCAAGTGTCAGGTCACAGAAAAGATATTTTAAAACAGAGAAACATATACTTCAAATGTAAATGTGTCTATTGGGGTGTATTTCATTCTGCTTTACTCATACTAGGATATTACTGATCCTATCTGTAATGAATTACTCGTCATAGAACACTACTGGTTCTATTTCTGACGAGTTCGTTAATATGTTATATTCCAGAACTAAGCATAACCAAAGTTCTGATACCACGTGTGACGACCCCAAACCCCGTACTGACGGTGGCAAGGGTAATCTTTGGAATATAACACAGAAACAAATAATAGCAGAACAGAAATAAATAAATACACCAGATAATGTACAATAGAACACACTGGATAAACGTAATCATCAGAGTTACACAGTATACAGGCTCATACTTAGTACAAATACAGTTCAGCTATACATGAATGTCTACAGCGGAAAACAAACAAAATATGTACAATAGAAGCTGAACAGCATAAAAGAGATAAATGATAGAATCCATCTTCAGCTCCAGCTATCCAGAGAAAGCCAGCTAAAACTTGAATACAAGGCTGCCCGTGTAGAAAAGGGGCACCCGAGTTTGAAAGTGAAACAAACTACGAGTCAGTCATGGGACTGGTATGAGAAATCTACTCAACACATTTATAATATGGCTAATCACAGGACCACGCCACTTTCGTGGAACAGGTTTACTCCATTGGATTGCCAGTGCTTTAAAACAAATCTTTCTTTTAAACATCGCAATGCTTTTTTATAAAAATGAAGCCATTATAAGACTCAGTTTCCATCACACAATGCAACGCAAACCGGAGGATAGAGTTTTTACCTTATAACAGCCAAAATATGCTTGATACAAATAAAACAAAGGCATTTGATATTATTAGTGTTTATATGTTTTGAAAACAATTTCAAATCATAACTATCCATCATAGACGGCATTAATGCCCCATACCACTATGTCGCCATATATAGGTATACAATCAAAACCGCATAGTCACGTATTTGGAAATTGGATTTCCATCATGAACCAAGGCAAAAGATAGTCCTTACCGAATTCGAGACAATCTAGCCTAACATGTCTCAGGATCAGAACGCATCGACCCTTGGAGCGACAGGGCCGGTCCACCGATGTGGATTAAAATGCCTGAGCAATACGTCTCCCCGCCCTATGGGGCGCAAATGAGCCAACGAATGACTCTATCGGTCCCAGATCGACCGATATATCCGAGGCGCCTCACTATCCATCATCCACATAAGTAAAATGTCAGTCTGTGTAAAAATACCGACACAACTCCTAGCTAGAAAGAAACACATGCCCTCCCTGAGGTCCTTCTCCCGTTTCTGGTTCATACCGGGGTGTGAGGCTCGCGAATTCACGTTATACACAAAGCTACGCCACACAGGCGGTGCTTTGATCATGACCACAGGACTTTACTTTTCAACAGAAGCCCTGATCACTGCATCTTAGCATGCCCCAAAGGTAATTCACACCACGCAACTGATGGTTATCAATCACACATAATGAATTCAATGTCAGACACACAGTCCATTTGCAAGTCCGTTCTGGGTCTGAACGAAACCGGAGGCACTAAATACCTCGCATATTCATCGATTCCCACGTACGTCTGGACGATCACCACTCATTATCCATATTTCGGGATGCCTCCCAATTAGGACCTCAGTGACCATCCAAACGAGGTGAAGATCGGTCTTCAACCCCCGTCTTCATCTTCGACTTCCTATCGTCGATTCAGTTAATCAGAATGGGATAAACCCGGTCTTTCTGAGCAACTCGCGTATACAATAAACAAGTGCAACACTCACATTCATACACATCATTTCAATTCATTAGTCACTAACCGTCAATCAGTAAGAGAGCGATTTCCCAAATATTAACCCCGAAGGCCGAAACCAACATCAGATCAATACCCAGGAAACCATTCGACTTAGCTAACCTTCAGTTAATTTCTAAATCACGCATCCATATCATTTATAATATTTTATAATGATTTATCGCTATTTTTATTTATTTTAAAATAGCCAATTTATTCAAAACGACGCTTCGGGCCATAACGCGACCGTGGCGCTGTTTTTCTTTAGATTTGATTTACACATATCTGAAAATATAACCATTGGATCTTCACAAAATTTACATCATTAGAAAGATCTTTTCAAAATGAATCCAATGGTTCTAGTTTCGGGAAAATCCGACGGTTGGATCTCCCGGTATAATCGTTTGAAGTTTCGATTTCAAAATACGAACTGCAGTGTCGTTATTCGATTATATACAATTATATTTATATAAATATATAAATATAATCGATTCTGGCGCTATTTTTCTTTAGATTTGAATTAAACATTCCATACAATCCAGCCGTTGGATTTTTACAAAGTTGGTGCCATTGGAAAGATATTTCCAAAGCGAACCCAACGGTTGCGATTTCGGGAAAATCCGATGGTCGGATCCCCCGGTATAATCGTTTGAAATCATGGTTTCAAAATACGAACTGCAGCTTCGTTATTCGATATATTTT
The DNA here is from genome assembly GCA_030737875.1 of Allium sativum. Taxonomy (NCBI): domain Eukaryota; kingdom Viridiplantae; phylum Streptophyta; class Magnoliopsida; order Asparagales; family Amaryllidaceae; genus Allium; species Allium sativum. The sequence goes on from CM060920.1 coordinate 919,837,734, forward strand.
AATTCTATTTATATATATATATATATCGATTCTTCAATTTCAAACCTATATTCTTTTCATACATTAGATAAAAATGATATTTTTATCTAACTGTCTTCTATTTCAACACTTCACTATATTTAACAATTCATGTATATAATAAAAATGTGATTTTTATTGTAAAACAATTCATTTCAAAACACTATTATTTTATATAGTTCATATAGGTAATAAAAATATGATTTTTATTATAAAACAATTTATTTCAAAATATGAATACCATTCAATACATGAATTTCAATTCAATGAATGAATATCGATTCAACACATGAAGATTTTCTATAGTATATATATATATAGATAAAAATGTGATTTTTATATTTAAAACACGAATACCATTCAACATATGAATTTCAATTCAACGAATGAATATCGATTCAACACATGAAGGTTTTCTATAGTTTATATATATAGATAAAAATGTGATTTTTATATTTAAAATACGAATACCATTCAACACATGAGTTTCTATCCAACGAATGACTATCGACTCAACACATGAAGGCTTTCTATTGTTTATATATATAGACAAAAATGAGATTTTTATATTTAAAACGTGAATATCATTCAACACATGAATTTCTATCCAACGAATGAATATCGACACAACACATGAAGGTTTTCTATTCAACGAATAAATATTGCTTCAACAAATGAAAATAATTCAAGCACATGAATATTATTCAAAAATTCGGCAGCATAACGGCAGGGTAGTTAAAACCGGGACCGTCCCTAGTACGGCTCCTCGCTCTACCTTAAAACCTCGCGGTTTTTGACAAACGGAAATCATGCATCTAGTTCGCACGAAGGCGGCATGTATATTTATTTCATTTCCACAAACTAATCCTATGTGGTTTCAACCAAATATTTCTCAACCACAAACGGGTATTTTTCAACCACAATCAATCAATATCAACCACAAACAATTCCAATCAACCATTCGCTATCAATTAATTTTCACACCAATCACAACCAATAAATATCGTCCATGGTTTGTGGACGAGGGGCGTATATATATATATATATATATATATATATATATATATATATATATAGCATTTCACTTCTATTTCAACACATATATAATTTTTACAACGCATATACAACTTATACATCGAACGTACAACTTATACAACGCTTATACAAGGGGTGTACAACGCTTATATAACTCATACATCGATTATATAATTTATACATCGTCGTTTTCCATATCATTTATAAATTAGAAATCTCACATTGGGTTCCACTCCACCAAAAATAGCAGGAGGCTCAGAAAAATATGCAGTCTCTTCTAGAATGTAGAAGACATCCACACGGTCACGATGTTTCCTGTTTCATCGAATTTCCTCAACACATGAAAAAATATGATTTTTCAAAGTTTGCAACGGTTTTAAACTATTAAAAACAGTTTTAATTAAACAGCCGTATTACCTTCAAAAATTCTTCTAAACTAGGTTTGCAATTTTCTTCGAATCCGTTGCACGTTTGAACATTCGGCCTTCACCACAGTGGAGTGCCTCGAGAGGCGCGCCTGACAAGGGGGACGCGGTCCACTTCGATGCCACGTGGCAGGCAGGGCGTCGAACGAAAGTTCGAAACTTCCTGGGGGCGATGCACGATGGATTCGAGACGAGGGGCGATGAGACTGGTATTGATTTGGAGAGGGAAGGAAGCTCGATAGAAAGTTGAACTGGAGCTAGGGCTATCGACGTGTGTGGCGGTCGGAAAATGGCTGGGAAGCGGCGAACTTCGAGCGTCGTTCAGATCGGGGGAGAGAAAAGGGTTTTTTGATTTTATTTTTATTTTTAAATTATGAAGAAATAATTCTATTGGCCGATGGTTTTAAAAAGGGGTTTTCTGACACGACCTCCAATCCAAACCCAACGACTGTCGTCCCTAGTGTTTTACCCCCATTCCGAACACAATGCGATATGTTTCATAGGCCCATTCGACTATTTCAGTCAGTTTTCATTCAATTTAAAATATATAACATTCAATATTCGATTTGAACGTACATTTCAATTTGCCATGGCCACAAACTGATTCGAAACATTCCAGAAAAATAAATCTAGCTATGTTTTGACGAAACGGTCCCAATAAAACTAGTTTCATCGAATTCTGAGACCGTTTGCAAAAAGGCCCATTTCTGGTCGATCCAATTTAACTATAATTGACCAAAACACGTTTTCCTTTGCCACGCTCACATACTAGCTTCAAAAATTATGAAATTTGAAACCTAGCAATAACTTCACATCCCGGATCCAACAAAAGTGGTTTCGTCGAATTCCGAGGTCGTTTGCAAAATGGCCAATTTCACGGGCTATATAAATTATATAGCGACCTTTCTGAAAATTCATTTGGCCATAAATTTTGCTTTCCGCTATGAAACTTCGATTTTTCAGATTCGTTAGAAAGGTATTCACTAACAGATTTAAATATTTTTGGTTTCACTCAAAGCCGTTTTGTTTTGCACCCAGTACAGTCCGACAAAGTTTGAATTCAATTTTTGAAATTGCAGCGCCATTTCAGGCCTTGTTTATAATTAGAATTAATTATATTCGTTTTCAAACATCGATTCAAACTCACTTTTCATTGTGATTATTTAAAATAATTATTTTAAATATTTAAAATCCATCATTTTAGCCAATTTAAAATTTTTAAATTGGTTTAGATTTTCCGGGTCGTTACACAAATGTTCTAATTTACCCTACATCTCATCCTACACAGAGTCGCCCAGAAATAATGTAGAATTACATATTTACGTATGAATAGGTACATATGTAGACCGCATAAATTATATACAAATTTTAGTTAATAACACCGTTGAACAAAAAGTATTGAATAAGCAAACATGTCTGCAATTAATATTATACTTTATCCAAAGTAAATCCAAGCCACCAATATATTAATAATTATATCACTTGTCATGCATGTATTTTTTTTAAATTGAAATTTACGCGCCTTTCTTATTATAGGAGTTTCGGTTTACATATAAAGGTGGCACATTATGGTACAAGTCAACATCACTAACTCCATGTGCAATAATTAGTACAAACATAACAGATAATATTAGCGCATGGGACATGAAGTAGTCAGTCATTCTATTTTAATGCAGGTACTTATTCAAACCATTCAAAACATTTGATCAGGTCAAAAAATTGACTTAATCAAACCATTTATATATATTAAAAATATTGCTATGTATAGCCTGATCTTGAAATTACCAACTGAAACTTTAACCCTCTGTGTAAACAGGGTTAATTGAAAATGTTTCTAAGATGGCAAGACAACATAACATGTATAAATCAAACTGAACAACTCATCATCATCATATATACGTATATGATCAAATGAAACCATAATGAAAAAAATTAGTTTTTTCCTAATAAAATCAATAATGGGTGGTTATGATACCACTTTTTAGGATTTCAATATATATTAACAGCAGACAGTCACGAAACCCTAGATCCAAATAAGTAACCCATATTGATTTAATTGAGAATAAATAGAAAATAGATAAATAGATTAGTGGAAGCATACCTAAATCTATATTTATTTATTGTAGTACCTGAATCCACAGTTATTTGCTAAGGGGAGATGAATTTGGTTTGGTCTTCCAAATTGACACAAACCCTAGATCTGGAATTAGCTCTCCATAGAAAAGGTTAGAGAGTTTCTAAGGGTTGCGTAATTCGGGGACCATAACCCCGTATTTATAAAGTTGGCATTTTATAATTCGGCCCTTCAACAAATTTTAAAATACCCCGGTATCTACACATTAGGCCAATGATAAGTTAAGCTTTAAGCCTTTTAATTCTAATCTAAAATAAGATCACATTAATTAGGCTTTACACCAAAATAGCACAACACGTTTTATTTTACATATTCCAACACAATAATGTCACTTACATTTTATGCAATAAATGGAAAAATAAATATTGGATTACTGGCTATTAATTATTCCTGCTTCTAAAGAATTACCTACCGATATTAGGTGGAACCCATTATAGTATTATTATGTAATTAGAATATATATAAAGATGAGACGACCCCAAACCCCATACTGACGGCGGCATGGGTAATCCTTGGAATATAACATAGAAACAGTTAATAACAGAACAGAATTAAATAAATACACCAGATAATGAACAATAGAATATACTGGATAAACGTAATCATCAGAGTTACACAGTATACAGGATCATACTTAGTACAAATACAGTTCAGCTATACATAAATGTCTACAGCGGAAACAAACATAATATGTACAATAGGAGCTGAACAGTATAAAAGAGATAAATAATAGAATCCATCTTCAGCTCCAGCTATCCAGAAAGAGCCAGCTAAACCTGAATATAAGGCTGCCCGTGTAGAAAAAGGGGCACCCGAGTTTGAAAGTGAAACAAACTACGAGTCAGTCATGGGACTGGTATGAGAAATCTACTCAACACATTTAAAATCTGGCTAATCACAGGACCACGCCACTTTCGTGGAACGGGTTTACTCCAACGGATTGCCAGTGCTTTAAAACAAATCATTCTTTTAAACATCGCAATGCTTTTTATAAAAATGAAGCCATTATAAGACTCAGTTCCCATCACACAATGCAACGCAAACCGGAGGATAGAGTTTTACCTTATAATGGCTAAAATATGCTTAATACGAATAAAACAAAAGCATTTGATATTATTATTAGTGTTTATAGGTTTCGAAAACAATTTCAATCATAACTATCAATCATAGACGGCATGGGTACCATATATCATGTCGCCATATATATATACAATCAAAACCGCACGATTTCGTATTTGGAAATTGGATTTCCGTCCTAAACCAAGGCAAAAGATAGTCCTTACCGAATTCGAGACTGCCTAACCCGAGCCTCAGGAACAGCCGCAACTTCCCCTTGGAGCGACAGTGCCGGTCCACCGATGTGGATTAAAATTCCTGAACAATGCGTTTCCCCGCCCTATGGGGTGTAAATGAGCCAACGAATGACTCCATCGGTCCCGGATCGACCGATATATTCGAGGCGCCTCGCTATCCATCATCCACATAAGTAGAATGTCAGGTCGTGTAAAAACACCGACACAACTCCTAGCTAGGAAGAAACGCATGCCCTCCCTGAGGTCCTTCTCCCGTTTCTGGTTCATACCGGGGTGTGAGGCTCGCGAATTCACATTATATACAAAGCTACGCCACACAGGCGGTGCTTTGATCATCACCACAAGACTTTGCTTTTCAACAGAAGCCCTGATCATTTGACACTTAGGCATGCCACAATAGCAATTCATGCCACGCGACTGATGTTCATCGATATACAACCTCTGAGCTCGTGCATTTCAGAGAAGGGCGTTAAGCAAAAGAATAAATTCTCCGATGCCAAACAGATGTATATTTAATAGAGATTAATCAACACAGAATAAAATCCAATGTCAGATACACAGTCCATTTGCAAGTCCATTCTGGGTCTGAATGAAACCGGAGGCACTAAATACCTCACATATCCATCGATTCCCACGTACGTCTGGATGATCACCACTCATTATCCATATTTTGGGATGCATCCCAATCAGGACATCAGTTACCATCCAAACGAGGTGAAGATCGGTCTTCGACCATCGTCTTCATCTTCGATTACTTATCGTAGATTCAGTTATTCAGAATGGGATAAACCCGGTCTTTCTGAGCAACTCTCGTATATGATAAACAAGTGCAAAACTAACATACATACGCATCATTTCAATTCATTAGTCACTAACCGTCAATCAGTAAGAGAACGATTTCCCAAATATTAACCCCGAAGGCCGAAACCAACATCAGATCAACACCCAAGAAACCATTCGACTTAGCCAACCTTCAGTTAGTTTCTAAATTTCACATCCATATCATTTATAATATTTTATAACGATTTATCGCTATTTTTATTTATTTTTAAATAGCCAATTTATTCAAAACGACGCTTCGGGCCATAACGCGGTCATGACGCTATTTTTCTTCAGATTTGATTTACACATATCTGCAAATTTAACCGTTGGATCTTCACAAAATGTAATAACCCGAAAATCTGGGCCAGTTTAAAATTTTTATTTTGGCTATTTTAGCGAATTTTGATTATTTTAAAGGAATTATTTTAAATAATATCGACGAGAAATTTATTTTGAATATAATTCGAACGTATATATTTATACGCGTCGTCGTTAGAATATAAATATTTATATATAATTATAAATAGAATTGAAAATGGCGCGGTAGTTCGATAATTCGATTTCAAACTTCAATGGAATGTACCGGGTGCAAAACAATCCGGATTTTAGTGAAACCAAAAACATTAGGATCTGATTGATGATATCTTTCCAATGAATCCGAATAATCGAGATGTCATAGTGGGAATCAAAAGATATGTCCAGAACAAAATTCTGAATAGTCGCTATGGAATTCAGGCCCTTAAAAATGGACATTTTGCAAACGACCTCGGATTTCGACGAAACCAGTTTTGTTGGGTCCGGGATGTGAAGTTATTGCTAGGTTACAAATTTCATAATTTTCCGAATCAATTTGTGAGCGTGGCAAAGGAAAACGCGTTTGACCAGTTTCAGTTGATTTTAATCGACTGGAAAATGGCCATTTTTCCAACGGTCTCAGAATTCGACGAAATTAGTTTTGTTAGGACCGTATCGTCAATACGAAGCTAGAAAATATTTTTCGGGAATTTTCCTAGTTAGTATGTGACCCCGGTAATTTGAAATGTACGTTTAAAATTCAAAATAGTGATTTAAATGTAAATTTAACGAAAACTGATCAAAACGTTCGAATCAACTTGCGATACATATCCCATTGTGTTCGGAATGGGGGTAAAACGCTATGGACAACAGGCGGTGGGCCTCGTTTCGAGGTCGTATGTAAAAGTCAACTTTTTGAAAATTAATTAATTAATTAAATAAAAAAAAACCCCTCTTCCCTTTTATACGCTGCCCCCCCCCCCCCGATCAAATTCATTTTTCAGAAAAAAAAAAAAAAAGAAGAAGAAGGGAGGAACGCAGCACCGCCGCCGCGCCCTTGGAGCCGCCGCCCCCCCTCGAGACCACCGCGCCACCTCCGAACCCACCTCCCCCCTCTTCGATACGTCGCAGACCTCCCCCCCCCCCCCATCGAAAATCGATGCCGCCGCCACTTCCAGTCAAGACCGCGCCTCCCTCCAGCGCCGCTTCCCTCCGACTGCATCCATTTCTTCTCTTCCCCCCCCCCCCCCCACCGCCAGTCCTTCCTCTATTTGTTGGCAGTGAGTTTTCTGCTTCCTTTTTTTTATTGCATTGTTTTAAAATTCGATTTATATTTAGTACGAAGGTATAGATTCCCAGTAACGATTTTTATTTCTTTTAGATATTTATGTTTGAAATCAATGAATTTTTAATTAGGAAAAGTTCATATTTTTATTTATAAAAAGCTTTGATTTATATTTTATATAAAAGTTATGATTTCGATTTGAATAAAAATATAATTTTTATATAAGCAAGAGGTTCAAAATGTAGTTTTATATTGTAGAAAGGTAAAAATATGATCTTTGCATAGTAGGAAGTATAAAAATATAACCTTTATAGGAGGGTCAAATATAATAAGAAGTAATTTTTAATTATAAAAATATTATTTTTATATTTTTAAAGTATTAAAAATATAGTCTTTACTATATAGATGATATAAAAATATGATTTTTGTTTATGAAGAGAATTAAAAATATAATTTTTACATGATAGGAATATTAAAAATAGCATCTTTATAGTGTAGAGAAAGTAAAAATGTGATTTTTATATACATAGCAACGAAATAAAAATATGGTTTTTATATATTGAACTTCGAAATAAAAATATGGTTTTTATATATTGAACTTCGAAATAAAAATATGGTTTTTATATATTGAACTACGAAATAAAAATATGGTTTTTATATATTGAACTACGAAATAAAAATATGGTTTTTATATATTGAACTTCGAAATAAAAAATATGGTTTTTATATATTGAACTTCGAAATAAAAATATGGTTTTTATATATTGAACTTCGAAATAAAAAAATTCGATTTTTATATATTGAATAGCGAAGTAAAAATGTGATTTTTACATATGTAGAGGATACGGGCAAAGAAAGTGAAAAGAGGCAGAACGACGAAGACTTCTGCAAATGAAGAGCCGTGGAGCTAGGATAGCTATATGTGAGAATTTCTCACCTTTCAATTTCTTTTCTAATTATATATATATACTAGGATGCAGACGGTGCTTAGTAGCACCCGACACAATCGTCCATAGACCATGGACTTGTTTGTTTGGTTGCATAGATTAGTTATATGATTTGATTTGAATTTGGTTGTTTGGTGATTTTGATTGATGTGTGAATGGCGTGGGCCTTCACTAGACCGGGGATAAGGCTAGGCCTTGTCCCGTTTCTAGTATCGTGCCGTTATGCCGCCGAAATTTTCTAAAATATGTTAGAAAAATAAAAATATCATTTTTATTGTGTAAATGAAATGAATAGAAATTCATGTGTTAAAATAAAATATATTATCATTAAAAATATAGTTTTAAACGTGAAAGTGAATAAATAAATATTTATAAACAAATCGGCCGATTTGTTTATATACACTGATTTGACTGATATTGAATGGGCCGATAAATTTTACACATCGCCCAACTGCACAACTAAAAATCTGTGTTTGATTGTTTGAAACCCCACACGGGTTTGGGATGAAATTTGAAGTTCACTCATCCTGATTGATTAAATATGTCGATCGATTGATTGACAGGCTGTTATAAGCGTAAGATATCTATATTTGATGCTTATACAGTGTAGTGCACTTTGGTTGATGTTTGATTGTTTATTATTGCTATTATATACATGTGTTGTATGGAATCCATATAATTAACGTCATATGGTGATTGATTGGGCCTCATTCCAATCGGGAAAGTAATGAATATTATAAAAGAAAATTCATGTGTTGAATATGAAAATAGTGATGTGTTGACAGTACTCATGTGTTGAGATTAGTCGTGTGTTGAAATCAATATAGATTCATGTGTTGAATGGGATAATATTCATTTGTTGGATAAAATAAAGAAGTTTTGAAAATATAAAGCCGTGTTGATTAGATTGACGCCATTTTGACGTAAACGATATTTATATCGATTTTATTTATTTCGAAATGAATTGAATTGAAAACGATTTCGAAATGAATTGAATTGAAACGATTTCGAAATGAATTGAATTGAAACGATTTCGAAATGAACTGAATTGAAAACGATTTCGAAATGAACTGAATTGAAAACGATTTCGAAATGAACTGAATTGAAAACGATTTCGAAATGAACTGAATTGAAAACGATTTCGAAATGAACTGAATTGAAAACGATTTCGAAATGAATTGAATTGAAAACGATTTCGAAATGAATTGAATTGAAACGATTTCGAAATGAATTGAATTGAAAACGATTTCGAAATGAATTGAATTGAAAACGATTTCGAAATGAATTGAATTGAAAACGATTTCGAAATGAATTGAATTGAAAGCGAATTCAAATGAATTCAAATTGAATTGAATAGAAATGAATTTTAAAACGAATTTATAAAGAAGAATTCAATTTTGATTTGAATTGAAATGGAAGTTGAAATTGTTTTGAAACGAATGTAGAACTATTTATAAAATTCGTTTTAAAAGGAAATCGATGAAATATATAATATATATATATATATATATATTATATATATAATGGCCTGAATAGAACGCGCCGCGCCGCGGCAGTTCGTGAATTTCGACCATTTATTTCAAACGGACATTGCGGGAGATCCGACCGTCGGATTCTCCTAAAACCAGAACCGTTGGGTTCATATCGAAAAGAGCTTTCCAATGAATATTAGAAATTTGAAATCTAACGGTTGGATTTGGAGTTATGTCCAAATCAAATTCGAAAAAGGTCGCTGTAAGTGCAGTTCGATGGCCGTTGTTGGAAATCGACTGTACGGGCCTTGGTAAAATTATTAAAAATATCTATAATTTGTGTAAAATCATAATATATGGATTGGAAAGAGTTGAGCTGGAAAATTCCACATTTGAAAAGATAAAAATAGATTTTTATCGAAATAAACTAGTTTTGAACTAGAATTAAAATCAATTTATTTTTGAAATAAATAAATTGAATTTGAAAGTGATTTTAAAAATAATCAATACTCCCAATACGTGGATTGGACTGGAGTTGAATCGAAATTATCTTCGGGATATTTCGATGTTGGATTTCGTGACTATACAAATATTGTTATGGGGATTTGAAAGATATATTTTATATCGTTATTTCCAATACGATATATGTTGGTTTCAGAATTTGATATTGAATATAAGCCGATATATTTTCTATTCAGAGCCTTGTATTTAATATCAAATGTGATTTGGGTTTATCGTGAATCGTGTTTTAGAAGACATTGGTTCTTTAACCCAGTTAAAGGCAAGATATCGATTTTTGAGAAGATTAAAACTAAGTGGAGTTTTAATGAATCTTTAATTAGATTGAAAAATGAATTGATTATTTAAATTATCAAATCTGAAAGGTGATCGAGAATGGAGTACCACCAGTTTTGCTCCAAAGCGATAGTTAAATCTTTAATTAGATTTAAACGTGAAATGGTAATTAATTTTACCGATAACACAGTGGTGTTAGATGTGGAGTATTACCAGTTTTCTCCATGGGATATATAGGTTGGGATTGAGAAATAAAATAATAATTACTTCGGTGTGGTTCGCTAATCCCGACTAGTTTGGAAAACCATAATATGGTTTGAAATGATATCCAAAGGAAGATTAAAGAATAAATTTAGAAGAATTTATCTTGGATAAAATTAATGGGAACCTTTCCCTAAAAATGTGATTTTGTGAATAAAAGAATATTCTGAATTGGAATGAGGCGTTTGATGTGTTTGTGTAACATTTGTTTATCATATACGTGGGTTATTCAGAAAGGTCGGGTTTACACCCATTCTGAATAACCGATTCGACGAGATGTCGAAGATGAAGACGGTGGTTGAAGGCCGGAAGTCTTCACATCGTTTGGATAATTACTGACGATCCTGATTGGGCTGTACACCCAAGAGGATGGAAATAGTTGGCGGTCGTCCAGACGTACTTGGAGATGGATGGATATGCGAGGAAAGTGCCTCCGGTTTCGTTCAGACCTAGAACGGACTTGTAAATGGATGGTGTGTCTGACATTGTATTCCTTTATATTGTATTTGTTGATCTCTGCTAAATATATATCTGTTTGGCGGCGGAGAATTTATTCTCTTGCTTAACGCCCTTCTCTGAGACATATGAGCTCAGAGGTTATATATTGGCAGAAATCAGTGATACGATATGGATTGATAGTGTGGCATACTGAGATGCAGTGATCCAGACTTTTGTTGAAAAGCAAAGTTGGTGGTTGATGATCAAAGCGCAGCTGATATAGCATGGCTTTGTGTATAGCGTTGTTCCGCGAGCCTCACAGCCCGGGATGGTGGTAAACTGATGGTTTGATCAGTATACATTTTTAGTGTAATGGATTCGGTCGACCGATATTGAGCTTCGTGCTCGGAGGGATAGAGTAAGCGGTGTTTTCTCTTGCTGGGACGTAAGCCGCGGTGATACTTGAGTCCCAAAAGTGCGGATGTGCATAGCGGTGTTTTCTCTCGCTGAGACGTAAGCCGCGGTGATTTGTACTACGCGATCGATCTTTCGAATCAGGAGCCACCATGATGGAAATCCAATTTCCAATACGTGTATTTCGGCTTTATTTGTAGAGCCTAGTATGGCGACATAGTGGGATGGGGCACTCATGCTGTCTATGATTTATATTTATGATTGAAATTGTTTTTGACACTATACACTTATTATAGTATCAAATGATTTGTTTTAAACGTATCAAGCATGTTTGGCTGTTATAAGGTAAAACCCTATCCTCCGGCTTGCGTTGCATTGTGTGATGGGACCTGGGTCTTATAATAGCTTCATTTTTCGAAAAAGCATTGCGCTGTTTATTCTATGCACTAGTATTCTTGCGAGGAAACCCGTTTCGTGTTATACGGCGTGGTCCCTTGAATTACTCTCTTTTAAAGTAAAGTTTTAAATAACTGTTTTAGTTCTCACACCAGTCACATGACTGACCTGGAGTTTATTGTTTTAACCTAAACTCTGGGTGCCCTTATTTTCGAAACGGGCAGCTAGTAGTTTTGGGTTTTGCAGATTTATATTCACAGGATCCTGGTTTACAGTTGGAATGATATCCGGAAAGCTTTGTATCTGTATATCTCTTCTAGTTGTGTATTGTATTATTTTCCGCTGCTAGGTATTTAAATGTAATTTAAATCTCTGATATTTCTGTGTAATATTCATTTATACTCTGTATATTCTTGTAATCTGATGCATTGTTGTAATAACAGTGAAATGTTCTTCTGTTTGTGTTCTGATTTTGTCGTGTTCTCAAACGATAGGGCATTTCGAACGGCCTGGATCGGTTTAGCGACTGGTTCGGACCGAGCGAAATTCTTTCTCATCACAGAAAATTTACATCAATAGAAAGATCTTTTCAAAATGAATCCAACGGTTCCAGTTTCGGGAAAATCCGATGGTCGGATCTCCCGGTATAATCGTTTGAAGTTTCGATTCCAGAATACGAACTGCAGCGTCGTTATTCGATTAAATATAATTATACTTATATATATATATAAATATAATCGATTCTGGCGCTGTTTTTCTTCAGATTTGAATTAAACATTCTAGACAATCCAACCATTGGATTTTTACAAAGTTGGTGCCGTTGGAAAGATATTTCCAAAGCGAACCCAACGGTTGCGATTTCGGGAAAATCCGATGGTCGGATCCCCCGGTATAATCGTTTGAAATCACGGTTTCAAAATACGAACTGCAGCTTCGTTATTCAATATATTTTAATTCTATTTATATATATATATATATATATATCGATTCTTCGATTTCAAAGCTATATTCTTTTCATACATTTGATAAAAATGATATTTTTATCTAACTGTCTTCCATTTCAACACTTCACTATATTTAACAATTCATGTATATAATAAAAATGTGATTTTTATTGTAAAACAATTCATTTCAAAACACTATTATTTTATATAGTTCATATAGGTAATAAAAATAGGATTTTTATTATAAAACAATTTATTTCAAAACAAGATTATTTTATATGTTTCATATTGATGTTAAAAATGGGAATTTTATTATAAAACAATTTATTTCAAAATATGAGTACCGTTCAACACATGAATTTCAATCCAACGAATGAATTTCGATTCAACACATGAAGGTTTTCTATAGTTTATATAAATAGATAAAAAGGTGATTTTTTATATTTAAAACACGAATACCATTCAACACATGAATTTCAATTCAATGAATGAATATCGATTCAACACATGAAGGTTTTCTATAGTTTATATATATAGATAAAAAGGTGATTTTTATATTTATAACACGAATATCATTCAACACATGAATTTCAATTCAACAAATGAATATCGATTCAACACATGAAGGTTTTCTATAGTTTGTATATATAGAGTAAAAATGTGATTTTATTGTTAAAACAATTTATTCAAAACACGAATACCATTCAACACATGAATATGATTCAACGAATGAATTTCTATTCAACAGACGAATATAATTTCAACACAGGAAAATAATTCTAACACATGAATATTATTCAAAATTTCGGCAGCATAACGGCAAGGTAGTTAAAACCAGGACCGTCCCTAGTACGACTCCTCGCTCTACCTTAAAACCTCGCGGTTTTTGACAATGGGGATTCATGCATCTAGTTCGCACGCAGGCGGCATGTATATTTATTTCATTTCCACAAACTAATCCTATGTGGTTTCAACCAAATATTTCTCAACCACATACGGGCATTTTTCAATTACAATCAATCAATATCAACCACAAACAGTTCCAATCAACCATTCGCTATCAATCAATTTTCACACCAATCACAACCAATAAATATCGTCCATGGTTTGTGGACGAGGGGCGTATATATATATATATATAGCATTTCACTTCTATTTCAACACATATATAATTTTTACCATGCATATATAACTTATACATCGAATGTACAACTTATACAATGCTTATACAAGAGGTGTACAACGCTTATATAACTCATACATCGACTATATAAATTATACATCGTCGTTTTCCATATCGTTTATAAATTAGAAATCTCACATTGGGTTCCACTCCACCAAAAATAACCGAAGGCTCAGAAAAATATGTGGTCTCTTCTAGAAGGTAGAAGACGTCCACACGGTCACGATGTTTCCTGTTTCATCGAATTTCGTCAAGAATCGAAAAAGATACAATTTTTCGAAGTTTGCAACAGTTTAAAGGTGTTAAAATCAGTTCAAAGAAAATCATCCGTATACCTGTTCAAAACTAGGTTTAGCGTTTTCGGCGAATCCTTGAAGCGAGGTGGTGATCGGGCTACGCCACGCGGAAGAGCTTCGAGAGGCGCTCCAGGGGGTGGTGGTCGCAGCCTGTTCGGTGGTCGGAGAAACTCGCGGCGGCGCTGGGAAGTTCTGAACTTCCCAGAGGTGCTGCTCTCGACACAGGCAACTAGAGAGGCTGGGGTTGGTCTTGATTTGAAGAGGGAGGAGAGGCGCTTCGTTTTCGGGTGGTGATGCAGCCTATCGTGGAGCAAGACGGCGGCGATCTTGTCGGGAAGTTTTGAGCAGCTTCCGCCGTCGAGATCGGGGAGAGATAAAAGGGTTTTCCTTTTTCTTAATAAAATCTGATTGGCCGAAGAGTATTTATTTCAAAAAAAATAGGGTTTCTCGCCACGATCTCCAATCCAGACCCAACGACTGTCGTCCCTAGCGTTTTACCCCCATTACGAACACAATGGGATATGTTTCGTAGGCCCATTCGAATCTTTCAGTCAGTTTTCCTTCAAATTAAAATATAAAACATTCAATATTTGATTTGAACGTACATTTCAATTTGCCAGGGCCACAAACTGATTCGAAAAATTCCAGAAAAATAAATTTGGCTATGTATTGATGATACGGTCCTAACAAAACTAGTTTCATCGAATTCTGAGACCGTTTGCAAAAAGGTCCATTTCTGGTCGATCCAATTTAACTATAATTGACCAAAACACGTTTTCCTTTGCCACGCTCACATACTAGCTTCAAAAATTATGAAATTTGAAACCTAGCAATAACTTCTCATCCCCGATCCAACAAAATTGGTTTTGTCGAATTCCGAGGTCGTTTGCAAAATGGCCAATTTCACAGGCTATATAAATTCCATAGCGACCTTTCTGAAAATTCATTTGGCCATAACTTTTGCTTTCCGCTATGAAACTTCGATTTTTCAGACTCATTAGAAAGGTATTCACTAACAGATTTAAATATTTTTGGTTTCACTCAAATCCGTTTTGTTTTACACCCGGTACAGTCCGACAAAGTTTGAATTCAATTTTTGAAACTGTAGCGCCATTTCAGGCCTTGTTTATAATTAGAATTAATTATATTCATTATCAAACGTCGATTCAAACTCACCTTTCATTGCTATTATTTAAAATATTTATTTTAAATATTTAAGATCCATTATTTTAGCCAATTTAAAATTTTTAAATTGGTTCAGATTTTCCTGTCGTTACAAAAGATTTGAGGAATTTAAATTATATTGGATGAGGATCCAACGGGGGAAAAATGATGAATCAACATGCAGCTATAGAAAGGAATTGGTGGAAAAACATAGAAAGAAACTTTTTCTGTTTTGCTATTAAAAAAATTGAATTTTATAAGGTTAAATCAAAAAGAAATTAATCTCTTTAGATTAAAATGGGTAACCACACTAAAATGGCAATGTAAAACCTTGAAGGATCATGAGATAAAATATTTTTGTACTCGATCTTGAAAGTACAATACGAAAATAGAAGGCATGAAACCAAATTATGAACTATTTTATCAAGTAAACCATACAATATAGAGGAATATAATTAAAAAAATTGTAACCTTACAAATTTAATTGCTTATGAATTTTAGATAATGGCTGGGAGCACATAACCTGTTGTATATTGTACAAATTCAAACATATGAAAAAGGAATCCAACCACCACTGGAAATCAAACAATAATGCATAGCCATAGTGGTAGAAAGAGTAGCTTACAAATGGAAAAGAAGGAAAAATTCTATTGGTATATAAAAGTTGGAAATTAATAATAAAATTATATATCTATAAAAATCAATATTGTCTTCCCAAACAATAGAACTAAGATTTTTATTCTCTTTGTGTTGGAAGATTATATACCAATGCTAAAGGTACAACTATCTATTATTCATCATGAACTGGTAATTGCATGTAAAAATGACCAAAAATGTAAATGATGAAAATAAAATGTATGGTTACCGTCATAAATTACTGTAACACCACACCTCCGCTAAGGTCACTCACAAAGGGAATGCACTAGCTTTGGTGGAGTATTATCTAGGTAAACATACACAGAAATATTATAAGATAGAACATAAATAAAACAGCGGAAGAAAAACCCAAATTTCATTGATTTAAAATCTAGTAAGGTCTAAAGCCTTTTACATCAAAATGTTATTAAGTCAATTACATCGAAATCTATCTTGCAATAATAAAGAAGCATAAAACCATAGTTATAAATCATTCCCCAATAAAGCAAAGCAATCCATAGCCAAGAGAAATCCAAGCCGTACATGAAAGAGCTTTGGAGCTTGGTAAGATCCGAACTAAGCTGTATTCCTACCCTGCGAACCTGGGGGGGGGGATGAAAGAAAAAGAGGTGAAACAAAACGGGTCATTCATAAAGACTGAGTAAGTCCTGGTGACTTTCAGCATAAAATCAGGTAAAGATAACATGGCATGAATAAACTGAAAGTAAACATAAGCATGATGACAAGATAAGCTACAGGAAGGATAACTAAGAATAACCTCATATGGTTTTTGTCAAGTATAACATCGCCAGGTTTCCATTCAAGATAAACTAAGTATAATTTCGCAAGATTTCTATCAAGCATCGCAAGATTTCTCTGCTTTACCATTAAGATATTTCTATGATATCTATTTTCTCTACACCAACCATACTGGTATCCCAACCTGTGTCATGGGTTGACTATAAAATGATTCCTTGCCCAATGTCATGAAATGATCCATTACTTGGTCTCACGAAACGATCTATTAATCGATCGGCTCCCTACAAGTCCTATCTCGTTCATGTGTCTGTGTCATACGGCCCAATCACGAATGCAGTCACCTGTGCTAGGTCCACCATAGGGTGTATCAAGCCCTAGGGTGCCAACCATCGACACGAATCAAGCACTCACAGTGTAAACCTACTGGTGCCCAATGCCTACTTTTCAACTCCGGACTACGTGCACGACCGTAGTTCGCCTGAACCTATAATGGCGCACCAACTCAGCCGTCGTTCTGGTCGCTTATAATCAGCCCAGTAATCGTGCCCCACCCTGCCTAGTTCTAGGGTACCATGATACATCTAGAGGGTTACTGCTGAAAAGGACCGCGTAACTAGGGTTTCCGTCCAGCAGGTTAAGTGTTGTCATTTAAATTCGAGACTTAACCCCATCAGTCTAGCATGTCAAGTTGGTTAAGTGTGGTCATTCAAGTTCGTGACTTAACCCGTCTACGTGTCATGTCAAATGGACTAAGTGTTGCCGTTCAAGTTCATGACTTAGCCCTACGAATCATGTGTCAAGTTGGTTAAGTATGTTCAAGCGGTTCGTGACTTAACCGTACCAAACCATCGTGTCAAATTGGTTAAGTATATTCAAGCGGTTCGTGACTTAACCCTATCAAGACATCGTGTCAAATTGGTTAAGCATATTCAAGCGGTTCTTGACTTAACCCTATCAAGTCATTAATTCATTAATGCACCCCAACCTCTCACATCAGACCTGTTGTTGTGGTCACTGGATATGTCAGGCGGTTCCGGGCAGATTTACACCACAACTCAGTCGGACCTCGGGTTTCAAGCGCGATATGACCAACTACCCACATTGGATCCTATTGTTAGCAGTAACTGGATTTGTCGGGCGGTTCCGGGCAGATTTACACTGCAAACTCAACCCAACCTCGAGTTGGCCATTTTCTAGTACATTCTAAATGTCATGTCTATGTTCAAGTTTCATGTTAAGTTCGTGTCTAGTTTCAAGTCAAGTTTTATATCCATATCCAGATTCAAGTTATAACAATTTTCATGTTTCACTTTATACCTATTACCAAGTTCATGGTTCGTGTCCATAACCAATTCATGTCTTGCCTAATCTATCCAATCGTATTCCCATCGCATGTAAACGTGAATCGATATATATATATACTACAAGTAAATCTAAATCTAGAAATAAGGGAATAACATCAAAACTATGATAGGCAAAAGGGATGAGCATAAAGCGATAAAAGGGATTACAAGACTAGCATGATATAGCTAGAGATAATTGGTTACAACATCACTGGCATATAGAATAACAATCCTAAAACATTAGGATTAAAGTTCTAGAAAGATAAGGCAGTATTCATGACATGAAAGGATAGGCATGCAAAAGCAAGCCAAATACAAGGATAGTGGATCAATGGTTTTGGTGTACATAATAGCGAATAAACTAAGCAAGTCACACCCTAGGTATGAGATCCAACTAAATGCCAATTCGGTGTTCAATATGGTTTTCAACTATAGTGTTATTGAACAATCAACTATAATAGTCAATTAACCACAATAGTTAAACAATAGTCATGGATAATTATCCCAAAATAGTTCTAGGCAGTTACCCTAATAGTCATAGGCAATTAACTGTAATAGTTTCCAAGTCATGGTTTTATGTTTATAATCATAGGCAGTAGTTCATAGTCACGAGTCATAGGTGATTAGCCACCATTGTCCTTGTCATAGTCGTAGTCATATGTTCTCAGTCATATGCATAGTCATAGTCTTATGTTCTTAGTCATATGCATAGTCATAGGCACGATCTCATGTTCAAGTCATAGGCTTAGGCATATTTTTATGTTCAAGTCACACATAGGTCCAATTCCAATTTATAACATGAATAGAAATATTCCCACAAGTTAAGATCCAAGAATTCATGTTACAATCTAGCGTTTGAATAATACTAGATCCAATAGCATGAATGTGCATGATTCAATCGATAAGAAATAACCCAAAATCATATATTCAAGAAGAGACAAGAACAGATCTAAAAGAAAATCAAGCTTAGGTCCAATTTCATTTCATTCCATGTCCAAATCTCAATTAACAAGTTTAAATCTCAAAGTAACTAGAACTTACATTAATTGGATAAGAGAGGACAAATCGGTTCGTTGTCGCGTTGAAACGTCTAACTTGATTAATCTTCTGATTTGATTCAATATGGTCTAGGCGTCGTTGCAGAAGCTTCAATCTCTAGTTTGAATTGAGTTGCCTAGGTTGATGTTGATTAGCTTCTAGTTTTGATTCCAGTAGAGTAGCGACGCCATTTTTATTTTTATTTAGAACAGAGGTAGAATAGAAGCAGAATAGAATTGTGTGTAGAGAAGGCTAGGTTTGGGGCTGTTTAAATAGGTTTAGGCAGATGAATCTGGACAGAAATCGGACTAGATACATCAGAACGAACACTGGCCCAAAAATGGGCTCGGGGACCAGGTCGACACCCAAGTCGACTGCGCAGTTGACCTGGCCCTGGGGGTGTCGACTGCCCAGTCGACTCCCCAGTCGACCTGGGGTCTGGGCAGGAAATTTCCCGCCCAGTGTGTTCTGCGTTTGAAATTCGAATTTTGAATTCGAATTCGAGCTGTTTTGAACTCTGAAAATTCCTGAAACTTCGGAGGGTCATATCTCCCTCATACGGACTCCGATTCTCGCAAACTCGGACTCGTTTCCAAGCAGAATTTCGAGACGGACGCAACGGCGCAACCCGTTTCCCTTGATTCTGGTTTCAAAATTTAATTCTGCCTACATTTATGGTTATAACACGTTATCAAAATACGGGTTGTTACATTCTCCCCTCCTTAAAGGATTTCGTCCCCGAAATCTCTAAGTTAGGAAGAACGTATCCTACCATCCATCATCCATCTACTCAAAACATCATCCACAAGCAAACATTGTCCTTAAGAGATTTCTAATGCTGTATGAACATATGCAAAAAGTGTGTGTATATGTTCCTTATCTAATGCAAATGATCAGGCCTGATTGATCTTTCTAATGCAAAATATGTTTAATGTCATGAATCCAATATGTATGCAAATAGTCCTAGTCACAATAACACTACATGTGTGCATAAACATCCATCTATATGCAACATCCACATGATAACACATTCAAATTCATCCATAAACAAGTATAAACACTTGTGCATATGCAATATGAAAGGTGACTGAGACGATCTAGTGCCTAATGTGTAAATGCATCCACGAGCAACCACTAGCAACCACTTGCAGCCACTTGCAACCATCAATCATAACATGTCTCAAACACATGTTTACACCCAATTGTTCCTACCTAAAGGTATAGCCGAATGATAGAAGCAAGTAAAAACCTTATGCCCATTGGGCCATGTCAAAACTGGAAATATATGTCACATATATACTGATCAGGAGAAGAACTCCCTAAGCACCAGCCCCGGAGACCGAAATCAACATCAGGCTGACACCCAAAGAATTACTCAATCAAACCAATATACGTTTCGAGGAAACTAAGCATGATGGGCTCCTTTTAGGTCACAAGGGAATCCCTTCCTAAAACCAACCCATATCTTATAAAACCCAAAGAGTTTAGTCAACCCAACGGACACCCTCAAGCCCCAAAATGTATTACTATCAGATGAGTCATACTCCCTATGGGGTTTGCAACAGAAATTTGATTGAGAATAGGACCGAGAGGAAAAAGATAACATGCACGTAAGCTCTACAGGAAAAGAGGGACCAAGGATATACTCTTAAAAAGAGATATGATGCACGTATCCAGTCTTCATTCTTCTAAGTCGCGTTTCCTTGAGCTTAACTCCATTGTGCTTTGACCGTCTTTAACTTCACAGATTCTTAATTCTTGTTTCCAAAATATGAGTTGGAACTCATTTCACTGTTGCCTCTCGTTCTACTTTCACTTATCCTCCTTCTAGTATACTCGGCTCAAACTTAACTACGTACTCATGGTTCCATGCAAGCTCTTCAAAATTCACTAGTGAATCTTGGATCTCGTTCACTTACTAGGAGGTATTCCACGCAGCAGAACTATCTCTTGAAAATAACAAATATCAACTATGTTGCCAAAAGTACTTACTAAGGTGGCTTTCTACAACTCATGCATAAGTGAAATGAACCATCCGCCTTAGTGGTGAACACTACTCGAGCGGATTAATAAATGTATCAAGAGATTCTAGGTAACTAATCATGAGAGAACCCTAAAGGTTACACGTGACTTCGAGGGTATTACCGAGGCAAGTCAAGAGTCTAACTACCCTCTTTTCAAAACCGAGAATGTCACCCTTACTGGATAACTACTCCATCGCTAGAATCAACCCATAGCCCAAAACATATACATAAGCATTAACACTTAGCATAGACATTCTCAAATCCAAACAAATCATGAATACATGAGCCGATTCCCCAACAGGATTTGAGACAAAAATGGGATCCTCTACTACGCTAGTACTAAGGTGCAGAGACTTAACTATCAAGGCAGAATTAAAAGGATGCGATGTATAAAAACAAATTTACCATGGTATGATAGAAAAGTGAAGCTAAACTTTTAACAGAAACGTTACCACCTCTCTTAGGTATGCTAGTAGTGAGAGCATACAATTGCCCTCTCGACGATCTTGTTCTTTGCCCTTGTCCTTGTCCTATGATACTTAACTACATGTCCCTTTTTACCATACCAACGATGTTCTTTCTTTTCATGGGTTTTAATATTCTTTTACTTTGACCTCTTCCCTTTCACCTTTTCCTCCTTCATGGATTACGCCTTATCAACAAGTTTTTCATCCTTAGGCTTGTGTTCTTTATCCTCGTTCTTACTATCCTTGTATAGCTTGTTGACAAGTTTCTCGAAAGCTACCTCCATCGCACGGCAACCCTACAAATCTTGAAATAAGATTAGTCGCAGATGGAACTACTGCGGCTACAGATGGAAGTTGGGCACTACTTTGCCCTCCGACATGTGTTGTATGCCTAAAAACTATGGTGAAAAAGAAAGAGAGAAGAGACTCAAGGAGAGAATCAAAAGATAGTGCATATGGCTTTGGGGAACATGCCTTTCGTAAAACAAAACTTTTCTTTAGAAAAATGCTTCTTTGTAAACGTTTTGAAAATAGTTTCAGAAGGTTTTTTATTTAAAAAGCTTTTGCCCAGTCTGGTAACCTTCTGCTCTGATACCAAATGTAACACCCCACCTCCGCTAAGATCACTCACAAAGGGAATGCACTAGCTTTGGTGGAGTATTATCTAGGTAAACATACACAGAAATATTACAAGACATAACATAAATAAAACAGCGGAAGGAAAACCCAAATTTCATTGCTTTAAAATCTAGTAAGGACTAAAGCCTTTTACATCAAAATGCTATTAAGTCAATTACATCGAAATCTGTCATGCAATAGAAAAGAAGCATAAAACCATAGTTATAAATCATTCCCCAATAAAGCAAAGCAAGCCATAGCCAAGAGAAATCCAAGCCGTACATGAAAGAGCTTTGGAGCTTGGTAAGATCCGAACTAAGCTGTATTCCCACCCTGCGAACCTGAGGGGAAACGAAAGAAAAGGAGGCGAAACAAAACGGGTCAGTCATAAAGACTGAGTAAGTCCTAGTGACTTTCAGCATAAAAACAGGTAAAGATAACATGGCATGAATAAACTGAAAGTAAATATAAGCATGATGACAAGATAAGCTACAGGAAGGATAACTAAGAATAATCGCATATGGTTTTTGTCAAGTATAACATCGCCAGGTTTCCATTCAAGATAAACTAAGTATAATTTCGTAAGATTTCTATCAAGCATCGCAAGATTTCTCTGCTTTACCATTAAGATATTTCTATGATATCTATTTGCTCTGCACCAACCGTACTAGTATCCCAACTCGTGTCATGTGTTGACTATAAAATGATCCCTTGCCCAATGTCATGAAATGATCCATTACTTGGTCTCACGAAACGATCTATTAATCGATCGGTTCCCTACAAGTCCTATCTCGTTCATGTGTCTGTGTCATACAGCCCTATCACGAATGTAGTCACCTGTGCTAGGTCCACTATAGGGTGTATCAAGCCCTAGGGTGCCAACCACCGACATGAATCAAGCACGCACAGTGTAAACCTACTGGTGCCCAATGCCTGCTTTTTCAACTCCGTACTACGTGCACGACCGTAGTCCGCCTGAACCTACAATGGTGCACCAACTCAGCCGTCGTTCTGGTCACTTACAATCAGCCCAGTAATCGTGCCCCACCCTGCCTAGTTCCAGGGTACCATGATACATCTAATGGGTTACTGCTGAAAAGGACCGCGTAACTAGGGTTTCCGTCCAGCAGGTTAAGTGTTGTCATTTAAATTCGAGACTTAACCCCATCAGTCTAGCATGTCAAGTTGGTTAAGTGTGGTCATTCAAGTTCGTCACTTAACCCGTCTACGTGTCATGTCAAATTGGCTAAATGTTGCCGTTCAAGTTCATGACTTAGCCCTACGAATCATGTGTCAAGTTGGTTAAGTATGTTCAAGCGGTTCATGACTTAACCCTACCAAACCATCGTGTCAAATTGGTTAAGTATATTCAAGCGGTTCGTGACTTAACCCTATCAAGTCATCGTATCAAATTGGTTAAGCATATTCAAGCGGTTCATGACTTAACCCTATCAAGTCATTAATTCATTAATGCACCCCAACCTCTCACATCAGACCTGTTGTTGTGGTCATTGGATATGCCGGGCGGTTCCGGGCAGATTTACACCACAACTCAGTCTGACCTCGGGTTTCAAGCGCGATATGACCAACTACCCACATTGGATCCTATTGTTTGCAGTAACTGGATTTGCCGGGCGGTTCCAGGCAGATTTACACTGCAAACTCAACCCAACCTCGAGTTGGCCATTTTCTAGTTCATTCTAAATGTCATGTCCATGTTCAAGTTTCATGTCAAGTTCGTGTCTAGTTTCAAGTCAGGTTTTATATCCATATCCAGATTCAAGTTATAACAATGTTCATGTTTCACTTTATACCTATTACCAAGTTCATGGTTCGTGTCCATAACCAATTCATGTCTTGCCTAATCTATCCAATCGTATTCCCATCGCATGTAAACGTGAATCGATATATATATACTACAAGTAAATCTAAATCTAGAAATAAGGGAATAACATCAAAACTATGATAGGCAAAAGGGACAAGCATAAAGCGATAAAAGGGATTACAAGACTAGCATGATATAGCTAGAGATAATTGGTTGCAACATCACTGGCATATAGAATAACAATCCTAAAACATTAGGATTAAAGATCTAGAAAGATAAGGCAGTATTCATGACATGAAAGGATAGGCATGCAAAAGCAAGCCAAATACAAGGATAGTGGATCAATGGTTTTGGTGTACATAATAGCGAATAAACTAAGCAAGTCACACCCTAGGTATGAGATCCAACTAAATGCCAATTCGGTGTTCAACATGGTTTTCAACTATAGTGTTATTGAACAATCAACTATAATAGTCAATTAACCACAATAGTTAAACAATAGTCATGGATAATTATCCCAAAATAGTTCTAGGCAGTTACCCTAATAGTCATAGGCAATTAACTGTAATAGTTTCCAAGTCATGGTTTTATGTTTATAATCATAGGCAGTAGTTCATAGTCACGAGTCATAGGTGATTAGCCACCATTGTCCTTGTCATAGTCGTAGTCCTATGTTCTCAGTCATATGCATAGTCAAAGTCTTATGTTCTCAGTCTTATGCATAGTCATAGGCACGATCTCATGCTCAAGTCATAGGCTTCGGCATAGTTTTATGTTCAAGTCACACATAGGTCCAATTCCAATTTATAACATGAATAGAAATATTCCCACAAGTTAAGATCCAAGAATTCATGTTACAATCTTGCGTTTGAATAATACTAGATCCAATAACATGAATGCGCATGATTCAATTGATAAGAAATAACCCAAAATCATAGATTCAAGAAGAGACAAGAACAGATCTAAAAGAAAATCAAGCTTAGGTCCAATTTCATTTCATTCCATGTCCAAATCACAATTAACAAGTTTAAATCTCAAAGTAACTAGAACTTACATTGATTGGCTAAGAGAGGACAAATCGATTCGTTGTCGCGTTGAAACGTCTAACTTGATTAATCTTCTGATTTGATTCAATATGGTCTAGGCGTCGTTGCAGAAGCTTCAATCTCTAGTTTGAATTGAGTTGCCTAGGTTGATGTTGATTAGCTTCTAGTTTTGATTCCAGCAGAGTAGCGACGCCATTTTTATTTTTATTTAGAACAGAGGCAAAATAGAAGCAGAATATAATTGTGTGTAGAGAAGGGTAGGTTTGGGGCTGTTTAAATAGGTTTAGGCAGATGAATATGGACAGAAATCGGACTAGATACATCAGAACGATCACTGGCCCAAAAATGGGCTCGGGGACCAGATCGACACCCAAGTCGACTGCGCAGTCGACCTGG
Source organism: Allium sativum (assembly GCA_030737875.1). Lineage (NCBI taxonomy): Eukaryota > Viridiplantae > Streptophyta > Magnoliopsida > Asparagales > Amaryllidaceae > Allium > Allium sativum. The sequence continues at coordinate 919,863,522 of CM060920.1, forward strand.
CCCTGGGGGTGTCGACTGCCCAGTCGACTCCCCAGTCGACCTGGGGTCTGGGCGGGAAATTTCCCGCCTAGTGTGTTCTGCGTTTGAAATTCGAATTTTGAATTCGAATTCGAGCTATTTTGAACTCTGAAAATTCCTGAAACTTCGGAGGGTCATATCTCCCTCATACGGACTCCGATTCTCGCAAACTCGGAATCGTTCCCAAGCAGAATTTCGAGACGGACGCAATGGTGCAACCCGTTTCCCTTGATTCTGATCTTAAAATTTAATTCTGCCTAGATTTATGGTTATAACATGTTATCAAAATACGGGTTGTTACAATTACACTATGCAAAAATAAGTATGTGTACAGGTTGAGTTCAACCTTTGAAATGTATGAAAACAACTAATATAAAGGCAAAGTCTATTTATACACCAAAAATGCTTAACACACACTGCTATTTTTCCATAGAAAATCTATTACAAAAATACTCATTTCTCAAAGGTGCTTTTTTGCATATAGTCAATCAAATTAACCTTAAAAATAGTAAATTTTGATGCAAACTAGATATGTTAATAAATTATTTCATCATAAAACCTAAAATTTCAGTTAAGGAACCACGTAGAAATAATTATTGTGATTTAAAAGAGTTGAAATTTTCTTAAAATTAGAGCAATTTTGTTAGAATTAAGACATTTGTGGAAAGTTCATATTGATTTATGTGATTTTAAATCATTACCTACGAGAGGTGGGAAAAAGCACTTTATCACTTTTATTGACGATTAGAGCCACTGGGTTTGATTCATATTGATTTATGTGATTTTAAATCATTATCCACGAGAGTTGGGAAAAAGCACTTTATCACTTTTATTGACGATTACACACGATATAGCTATGTATATCTTATAAATAGTAATGACGAAGTAATTACATTATTTATAAAGTACAAAACTAAAGTAAAAAGATCAAGATATTGAGATCTGATCAGGGTAGAGAATATGAATCACCATTTAATTTAGAGCCACTGGGTTTGGTTCATATTGATTTATATGATTTTAAATCATTACCTATGAGAGGTGGAAAAAACACTTTATCACTTTTATTGACGATTACACACGATATTGCTATGTATATCTTATAAATAGTAATGATGAAGCAGTTACATTGTTTATAAAGTACAATACTAAAGTAAAAAATCAGTTATTGAGATCTGATCGGGGTAGAGAATATGAATCAACATTTGAATAGTTCTATGCAGAAATGGTATAATTCATCAAACAATAGCACCATATTCACTACAAAAAAAATGGTATAGCCGAGAGATATAACAGAACATTAAAAGATACGATTAATGTGGTGCTCTTAACTTCTGGCCTACAACGAACTTGTGGGGGGAAGCTTTAAATATGTCTAATCATATATTAAACAAGGTTCCCTCTAATAAAACAGGAGAAATTCCATATGAGTTATGGAAAGGATACATACTAAGTTTTAATTACCTCAAAGTGTGGGCGTGCTTGTCAAAATTTCCAATTTCACCTCCTAAGATAGTCAAACTTGGACCAAAAACTATATATTGTTACTATCTGGGGCCATTTCCAAATAGTAGTGCCTACAAATTCTTGGTATTCAAGTCTAATATAGATGATATCAATGTAAAACAATCGTTGAGTCAAGAGATGCCTCATTCTTTGAAGATGTGTTTCCGCACAAAAGAAATGAAGGAAATAACGTCCCTAAAAGGAAAAGAGAAGAATCAAGAAATTCACATGAAGATGAAGCTCATCATGAAATTAAGGATGTTAAACCAAGGAGAAGCATAAGGGCTAGGACTTCCAAGACATTTGGTTTGGAATTTTAATATATGTGCTAGAACACGAACCTCAAACGTACAAGGAAGCAATGTCATATTCTGAATCTTCATGTTGGAAAGAAGCAATCCAAAGTGATGATTCAATTCTAAGTATAAAACTTGGGAAATAGTTCATATTCCACTTGGAATAAACTCATTAGCTGTAAATGGATTTTCAAGAAGAAAATGAAAGTAGATGGATCTATTGATGAGTATAAGCCAGATTAGTAGCCAAAGGATATCATAAAAAAGAAGGTGTAGACTTCTTTGATACTTATTTATCGGTAACATGAATAACCTCTATAAGAATACTAATAGCAATTGCATCTATCTATAATTTAGAGATTCATCAAATGGATGTAAAGACATCAAGTTTTTATGGAGATCTCGATGAGGAGATCTACATGGAGAAACCCGAAGGTTTTATTGCCAAAGGAGATGAAAACAAAGTCCGTATATTAGTAAAATCATTATATAGACTAAAACAAGCTTCAAAACAATGACATGCAAAATTTGATAGTGTCATGATGAAAATTAGTTTTCGTATAAATGAATGTGATAAATGTATTTATTATAAACAAGTTGACAATCATACATAATGATTTGTCTATACGTGGACGATATGCTAGTCTTTGGTCCTAACATTGAAGTTATAAAGAACATAAAGAAAATGTTAAACAACAAATTCGATATGAAAGATTTAGGAGTTGCAGAAGTTATTTTGGGTATCAAAATAACTAGAACATGTAAAGAGTTGAATTATCTCAGACATACTATATATGTAGACAAAGTGATTGAAAGATTCTAAATTTTTGTAATCAAAGGAGTACGAACACCTTTTAATCCAATGGAAGTACTGCATAAAAACACTAATGAGAGTGTAATACAACTGGAATACTCTCGTGTAATAGCATGTTTAACATATCTCATAAATTACACGAGATCAGATACAGCTTATGCAGTAAGTTAATTGAGCATGTATACTAGCAACCGAGGGAAGGAACACTAGAAGACACTAATGAGAGTGCTTGGATATGTAGAAAATTACCACAAACTATTCTTTACATTATGGAACGTATCCTACATCTTAGAAGGGTGATGCAAACTGGATTTCTAATTAGAAGAAATCAAAATCAACTAGTGGTTATGTCTTTACCTTAACAAGGGTAGCAGTTTCATGAAAATCTACTAAAAAATATGTTAGCTCGATCCACTATGGATTCAGAGTTCATCGCTTTAGATAAAGGAGGCGAAGAAGCAGAATGACTTTGTTATTGTTTTACAAGATATTCCAGTCTGTCCTAAACTTGTACCAGCCATATGCATACACTGTGATAACCACAGAACGTTAAGCAGAGAGCAAAACTTTATGTGTAATGGGAAGTTACGGGACATTCGTCGATGCCATAACATTTTAGGCTGTTACTCTCAAATTTAACTATTTCCATAGATTATGTGAGAACAAATGATAGCCTAGCGGATCCATTTACTAAAGGTTTATCAAGAGAGAAATTTGATAGTGCATCGAAGGGAATGAGTTTAAAAACATAAGCCAACAAGCGTTATCTTATACGAAAACCTGTCCTAGTGTTTGGAGATCCCACAGACTAGGATCAATAGGTAAACCAGTTCTGAGTAACTCAAGAAGCAATGCATTGGTTTGGACATTAGTTCTATTCCATTTATATGGTGCACAATAAAATTGCATGTCTACAGAAGTATTAAAAGGTTAAAAGTATGTTTTTAATTATGATCATGTCTTGGAAATAAAAAGTGGAGTATATGTAGGATACTATTAATGGTTACGATCACCTATGTTAGTGTGAGCTGAGTTGGCTCTATGAGAATAATAAAGGTTTTTATTCTCTATAAACATTCGCAGATCCAAAAATTGTTCAAGACCAAAACGAACACAATCAAGAGATTGGATGTGAAGGAAAAAATGATTTGTAAATGTTATTGTTTGGTTATGCACAAAAAGGCTGATGGTTCAAGATGAAATAATTCAACAATTGACCAAACATATCCAATAAGTTTTAACTAGGGAAAGTTCAAAGTGAAATATCTACTTATCCTTAATTAACATTATTTTTATACGAACTGTGTGATAATTACACTTTGTGTGGGGGGGGGGACATATATCGTCATTCATGTGGGGAATTGTTATAGGCTATTTAGATGATGAGATAATTATCTCACATCATGAGATATAAGTCAATATTCATGCTTATATACTACTTTCCTCAAACCTATATTGGTCCTTAGGGTCAAGTTATTTTGTGTGGGAGAGAGGACCTATATGGCCATGAACTAACACACATGAATGCATCGTCGCACGCCCGTCCCATACCGAACCGAACAAAACCGGGCAAGATCAGGTGCAGGTGCAGATCCAATGAGAAAATAGACTAATTTTATATTAGAACTTGAACAGAACTATGTTTGAATATGTGTAGATTTTCCAATGGTTATGACCATTGCAAACTGATGAAGAGATGCGACTGTTGTAAACTGCAATAGTTCTTCGGCATTGCAAACAAAAGGGCGTGATTGTTGCAAACAACAATAGTTCTTGGTCGTTGCAAACGAATAGTTCTTAGCCATTGAAAACAATGGGATGCGGCTGATGCAAACAACAACAGTTCTTTGGGGTTTCAAATGAAAGGGCGCGGGGATACAGCTGTTGCAAACAGCAATAGTTTTTGACATTGCGAATGAAGAGTCCCTACTTTTCTCAACAGATGTTGCAGTTGGGAATTCAACTATAAATAAGAAGGAAACCTGATCACTTTCGTCACTAACCAGAAATTACTCTTCTTCATCATCATCTTTGAAAAACCATAGTAAGTCCTATCATATAGAAGATCATCACACTACAATCTCGAGCAACATACATCTATTGTATCTTGGGAGACTTTGAATAAAGTCTTAAGGAAACTGTTACAATAAGACTCAAACGAAATTTCCTTATTCATTCGATTAAATTTCTAGTTATATATATATATATATGTGTGTGTGTGTGTGTGAAGAATCCTGTTGTATTGGTTTTCCCGGAGTTATAATGTCTATCTTTTGGGGTTTTCTTGGATATTACTTTTGGTTAACCGTATTGCACCTCGGGGTGTAATCCAGACACTAATTCCTATGCACAATTGTTTGTGCGTTCACTATTGAAAACTGTTTTACACTGCAAGGTGTAAAACGAGCCATAAGTTTATTGTCCATGGATTGCCTATAATTTCATCAAGGAAGTCCTCCAATCTAATTGCCCACATTGCAACGAAGGGTGATTTAATAAGTAACAGAATGGTGGCAAACTGTGTTAATCTCTGCCACTCGAAGAAAAGACTTGAAGGATAATAATAGAGGATTAAAAGTGCAACGGGATCGCACTTTCTATGGAGTTGGTAACCTCGTCATGGGTTCAAAACTCTCTTTTAGGATTTAATTTTGTACTTCGTATGTATTTTATTTTATGCTTTTCAGTTTGTATTTAGTTTAGTTTGCTAACCTTATTATGTACTTTTCTAATTGTTAATAAGAGTGTACCAATTTTCAAAAAATATATATGTGTGTGTGTGTGCGCGCGCGCGCTCTTTTGTGCTGTGTGCAGTGACCCAAAAATCCGCAACATCGGAGTTGACTATATACATCATACGTCTAACCCAAATATCACGAAAATACGAAACATTTTTTTAGAAGAAAAAGGTAGAAGAACAGAAACAACAACACAGAATCTCACATCGCAGCGGAACAAAATATAATATATCATATCTTTTGAAATACAAAATTTGTACTGTATACACATATCATTATCATAGTACAACACTTACAACACAGCGGAACAAAACTCTATATAACTAACGCTGATGCCTCCTGCTCCAAGCTCCTTTAGATAGATCTGTAAAATCCTAAACTACTTGACTGCCCATACAAATTTAGGCACCCAAGAGTTTAGGTAAAACAAAACAAATAAACTCCGGGTTAGTCATGGGACTGGTATGAGTAAACAGTTTAAAACAGTTTCAGAAACTAAATGATATCTCATAAGACCACGCCGTATAACACAGAACGGGTTTTTCCTTTATGAGAATCCAAACACTTGACTTATCCTTCAAAATCCTTTTGAGAGGAATAATAAACTTTTTATCAAAACTCTTTTGATATTATAATAATGTCTAAATCAAGTAAATAACAATCTAGTGGAACGTTTGCGTCTCACGTTCCACATATATAATATACAATCAAAACCGAATGCAATTATTGGGTAATGGATTTCCAACTATGACAAGGTATGTAACCACCTTCGGCTGGTATATCTCTAGAGGAGAATACACCGAGTTCAACAAGAACATCTTGCAACTCAGCCACACATGACCGACCACTCATTTCGCTTGAGTGTATTGAATGTATATCACCAACGGTTGGGATCAGCAACCGTTTCCCGAATGGGACAACATCAACAATAGATTTTTAGAAGTAAATGAAACTCTAGATCAAGTGATTATACACCCTAATAGGTGCGACCTACATAACCATGCTGCCTGCCCGATTTCTGTCATTTACCGGTTGATGAGGCTTGAGGTTACGCTTTATCATCACATTAGATTCACTTCGAATGCCACATTGTCAGATCCATCGAAAATCACTAATTGACGTCTACAACAGTACATTACGTGTTAGCTAAAGAAGTTTCCTTCTCCACTTCCACTCTTGGTACGGTTGAAGAAATCAATGTACGTGACCTTTCTGGAAATACTCTATCAGACATTCATCCATACACAGGATGAACCGAAGGCACTATTCAGTACATCCATCTTAGACACTGTTATCTAAGATTTATACAATAGCCCTTGCACTTTACTCCATCTTCAATTTTCTTTGGCATATAAGATTCGCAATGCTTATGCCAATACAGAGTGGTTCTTTGGATAATAATCCAACCAGTCTCTCCATATTGACAACGATGGTCAAAAACTTCGATAGTCTGTGATTTAACTATCGAATAAAAACAAGTGTCTCGACAGTCGATGATTTAACTATCGAAGAAAACAAGTGTTCATCCAATTATCAAACAATCACTGAGCCCTTAATTAATATTCCATTAATTAAATCACTTCTCTATTTCTTTATCAATATTTGTTAACCAAATATTTTCAATAACCATATTGGCCTTTTACGTTATTTGGAAAACATTTCCGAATATCGCCTTCCTTTATTTTCTAAACTTTAGAAAATATATGCCATTTATAATTGGAAAATATTCCAATTACTTATCTCTTTTCCGATCTCGTTTATTTCTATACTTAGGAAATATTCTTTATTATATTTCCAAGCTTACACTTATTTGGGTTAAAACGGATGTTGTGTAAAACATCGTTACGACAACCCAAATACGATATTCAATTAACTCTTATCCAACATTGATTTTCGAGCTTGAAATCTTACTATTTATTTGTCAATAATGAAATCAATCAAGTTGGGGTATAACTACCTCTCAGACCTTGACTGAATAACATTTATAACGTCAAAACAGATATGACTACTTACTCGAATAATCAATACCATACAACTACTTATTCACTTTTAAACACGTATACGCTTTCTTTTTCAATTCTTACGGGATTTTATTCCTAGTCTTCCGTTATGATTTTACTATTCTGTTTTTAGTTTGTTTTCTTATCGACTTCTATACATATTGATATATAGATTCTAGTTATCAAATTTCTTAAAAATATTCTAACTCTTTAAATTTTCGGAAAAATTTGTCATAACCTCCTTTGTACCGGGAGCATCGGGATATTTCAAATAGCCTCCCATAGCCCTCACCAATCCAAAAGAAAAAGAAAAAGCCAAGCGGCTTGCCGATACAGCGCATAAAATCTCATATATGGATTAAATACGTACCTTCTTGTCGAGCACTCTGTCTATTTCACTTCTATACTTTATTCCAAACCTGTCTCATGTATATCCATACATTTCTAATTCATTTTAACTTAATCCAATCGTTTTAACTTAGTTCGTTAATTGATTTGCAAATTACTGGTTTGCCTATTTCACCTTCATATTTGAGTATAACATGTTCAAACATATATATTAACTTACTTATAAACCAAATCTAATTCTATTTTTAAGCTCGTTTCCTTATCGACTTCTATATTCAAATTCCAATTCAGTTCTATTTGAATTCTCTTTCGAATTCCATATTCAAATCTATTTGAAGTCTCTTTTCAAATTCTATATTCAAATCTATTTGAAGTCTCTTTTCAAGTTCTATATTCAAATCTATTTGAATCTCTTTGTTCAAATTTCATATTCAAATCTATTTGAATCTCTTTTCAAATTCTATATTCAAATCTATTTGAATCTCTTTATTCAAATTCTATATTCAAATCTATTTGAATTCTCTTTATTCAAATTTCAAATTCAATTCTATGCATTATTTGTAAATAACGTTTATAACTTCACTTAAAATCCCACATTATATATTTATAAACAAAGTTTATAAATTCAATTCAAATCCCACATTTTAATTTATAGACAAAGTTTATAAATTCAATACTCGTTTTATATATATTCAAAACAAGTTAATATTTTCTATTGTTCATTAAAAATTCAAATTCTACTTATAAAAATAGAATTCCCTTTTTAAATCTCAAATACCCTTTTTCGATATTTTTATAAATCAATATTCAAGCCCAAATGATATTTAAATACCATGAACAGTCAGTTATAAAATACCGAGATTTCTAACACATCATATATGACAGTATATATGAACAAACAAATAATAATATTTTTGAGGAATCCTGTTGGATTCCTCCAACATGTTTTCCTGCATCCACAGATGTTAGCATATAAATAATACCCATTCTGCTTCATAGCAGAATATCACGGTATGAAGGTCATCCACTAATATAAATTTGTGGGGCGCATAGGGAAATCATCAGCTATGAAACTGCGGGCATCCGCTAATGAGACTGCGGGAATCAATCCAATCATCAACCCAATATATATATATAATAGTCAACCCTAAATAACTAATATATTTAAATCAACCAGAAAGCATTCAAACAAGCATAACAATTATTTTTAACGATATAAAAGTAATTCTAAACAAACAGGTGAGATTTACTCACCGTGATTTTTAATTCATTGAGTATCCTGTAACTTTTCATATCGTTATCCATGAATCATCTCGAATGAATTCGCATCTGCGATAAATTTTATTTTAAATTTACCAATTAAATGTTTATTTATTTAAATTAACTATTTAAATAAATTACTTTCCTATATTTTTCTTCTTTTAATGGTTACTAAATTTAACTTAACCAATATAATTAAACAACCTATGTATTTTTAAACATTAAACTAATTTATGTATATATTTTTTTAACATTTAACTCAAATAAATAAATAACAATTTTAATTACCTGTTATCATCTAAAATGCTTCTTCCTTACTGACCTTGCCTTTTTAATCCATCGCATATTTGAACCCTCTCATTTACTCCACTATTGCACTACCGAAATCCCTTCCTAGTCTCGCCAAATTTGCTACGCAACTCACAAGCAACACCAACGTACTACTATGAAAAAATGTGAATTCCATCTTCCTTTCAACTACAAACACATCTCCTCCTAAATAAATTGAACCTGTCAATTTCCCTGACCTCAAACTCCTCCGATCCTTCATATCCAACTACCTCGACTCCAGATCGAACATCAGACAAAAACTTCGAACTTCACTTCACCCCTAATGGCACTTTTCCCAATTTAGAACTCACGAAGACCCTAGTTTCCCAATCGAACAACTGAAACTATAAACTCATAAACATTACTTGCGATAACCCTACATCCCAGAATATCGATGCCAACTGTGTCTGCCATCGATTTGTAATTCGAACGGCATCTCGATTGAAACAAGTCGCGGCTCCTGGTTCGAGATCGACTACAAGTTGCGATACTTGCTGATGCTCTACAGGGTATCGCGAGATCCCAAGTCGCGAATCTTCATTTGCTATGTCAGCTCTTGACTTCCAACTGCAAACATTTGGTGATGCTGATTCGAATTGAGTTCAGTGGAAGTGGAAACCGTGATTTTTCTTTTCGATTTTAGTTTAGAAATAACAAGGGAGTATCTGACTTTTTTATGTTGAGCCAAGGATTTTATAAAGGATGGTGCGGTTTTAAAATTGACAGCAAGGCCAAATTTTTCCCTCTTGATGTTTTGTTTCTGTCCACTAGATTTATTTTTATTTTATTTAAACTGGTATCCTCTAATTTAAATTATCACGTTGATTCTGAACTCCTTACTGAACCCAATAACTGGCGTTTCTAGGGTTTACCCACCATTCCGGACACACTAGGATAGGTCAAGAAGACCAATTCGATCATCTGTAGTTGATATAAATTTAAGCTGAAATAAATTAATTTCAAACCGATAAATTCTTCAAAAATAATATCATTATTATTATCGTTTATATTCAAATTAGAATTTCCACAGATCATCTGAATTATCTTGATTCAGCTCTAATTTAGAATTTATATATTTATTGTTTTCCTATTCGTCAATTTAATATGTTCGATTTTAAATCGAAATTGATTATTAAATTGATAACTTAATATATAAAACTCCATTTATATTATCCACCCAATATTTAAATCCGAATTAAATATTTAAAATTAACCCATAAGAATCCGGGTCATTACAGTGTGTGTCTTTCTATACTCTTTTTGTTTCAACATTGAGCTATTTCTTAAATAGTATAACGTTTATTTATCACTATAGTCGTGATTGCTATAGTTTGTAGTTGTAAATTAATTACAACATACTTATAGTCAAAATTAGCTAATATAAAATTCCAAAGTACGTGAAAATATGATTTATAAACTTGTGAGATGAATTTGTACTTGATTACTCTCTATTTTAGTATACTAGATGTATAACATACTAAAAATATAAAAATCAAATTACAGTAAATATTTGAAGAAAACTTAAGGAAACAAAAAGTTCAACACATAACAGATTTCACAAATTAGCATAAGGTTTTATTGTAATTGTATATTTGCAAATCTATTGACCACTGTAAGAAAAGTAAAGAAGACCAAATTTGCAGCCATACAGACTGGAACAAAAATAAGAAGAAAGCTAAGATTTAAGCAAAAAACTGGAAGCAAAAATATGAAATAGATAATTAAAATTCTAATCCTGACTAATGAAAACAAAAACAAAAAGTAACTTTTAAATTAAGCTTGATCGATTTAGTAAGCTATGTTTTTTTTATTGAAGGAACTGATATTAACACAACCGCTATAAAATACAAGTGCGAACCCATGCCATGCACACGGGTTTCATGATATGATTTTGGTAAAAAAAAGTTATTTTAAGTTATACAAATTAGAAATATGCATTCGTAGATTGTAATTATTTTGATTAGCTTTTTGTTGAACACAATGGACAATTTTTTTATTACATTTGCTCGAATAATCTAAATTCATATGAATATAAAATCAGTGTTTTGATGTGAATAGTTCTATACAATGCACAATAAAATCAAAAGTTAATTATTTCTATTTTGATAAGTATTACATTACCTAAGCATAAACACTTGTTAATTTTCCAATGTAAGCGATATGAGTCAATATAATTTAATACATAAAGATGAACACATATATAAAATAGAATTCTAATCCTACAATAGTGTTAAATTTTATTTAGATTGAAACAATGTTAAAATTAGGTTCAAAGAAATTGCATCCATCCTTTGCATTATTACATTTTAAAATATTATGCATGATAAACAGATTTATATATATATATATATATATTCTATGCAATTAAAGCCCCGCTAACGCCCTACAAATCCCACCTATAGTGCATAATGCTCCTGGACCGCAATGCTTTTGAATTTAGCTCCAATGAATAACAAATTCACTTTAAGCTCCGATATTTTCCTGGATAAACAACAAATTACATCATACACAGGAATTTATAAAATCATTTAACTTTCAGTAAAAGAAATAAAGGAACTTTATCAACAATCCAACAAACAAACATTAATTAAGCCATAAAATTGACATTAGAACTAAAGAGTATAACAAAAGCTATAAATTGTGTATCACATTAACTAAATAGAAGTAATAAAGTAATCTAATCTTTTTACCAAGATTGATTAGACTGGTAGTAAAAGTTTTTGTAGAATCTTGGATTATTTTCCCTTAAAATTTGTAACAGTGAAAGCTTGAAGTAGGAAAACGATTGCTACATAACATTAGCAGAGTCCTAAATAATTAAAGACAAATGAAATGTGAAAAACTATTGATAAATTTAATCAAATTTTAATCAGGTCAATTTTTTTGAAGTGGTAGACTAAAAATTGTTTCGCTAGAAAATTTTAATTTTATTTGGACAACAGTCTAGATCTATTTTTGAATCATACTATGCATATGAAATAAAGAAAGGAGGGAAAATATTATGAGAAAATGAGGTGGAAGTGGAAAAATTAGTAGATGATAAACACCTCCATATATGTAAATAATAATGAAATAATGAATGCATGATTGTGGTATATGAAAATAAGAATACAAAAGTTCTAAATTGATGTGTAATTATATAACATAAAAGATATGTATAACATTCAAACATTTATGATATAATTATGTATTCTAGGCATTACATGTATCTTTAATGTCTAATAAATAAGATTATGTGTAACACAGTACAAAACATTTATATTAAAAAATGCTTATAAAACACCTATTTAGAACAAAACTTCTGACCCATTTTCAAAGTTCTATACTTCATTTTATGTAAAAGTTTATTATTTTAATATTCTTTCACTTCATATATAATGTTCTTACTATGCTTATTTCTTATATAATTAAACTTGTAAGAATTAGAAAATAATGAAAATTATAAAAGTAGATTTGTGTTATAATAAGAACACAAAACAAAAGAAATAAGGGAGAGAGGACATTTCTATTCATTCAGATGTATATTCTTTCTATTACATTGGCTCCTTTATATATAGGCTTTTGGAACTGATCTTTAGCTTATTCCCATGATGTGGGACTAAACATAGAACTAATAAAAGCATACTCACAACATTCATAAATATATTACAACACTTCCCCTTGAATATGCGTCTTCAAAAACTTGAATGCTCTACTAACTTGAAGTTGTCCCTTTTAAAACATATATGATGATTGCTCCCCTTTATTATTATCTTGCTCGCATATATCCGTTCAGTCGATACAACTATTGCCTGTTGCCTTCAAAACTCTATCAGAAAAACCCAATGGGAAAAGCCTTGAACGAGAAAAAGAGTACAACGTCTGACATTATGAATATCATATTAAAATAATATTACTCAAAAGACTTTAATGCTTCAGGATCAAAACAATGCCTCATTAAAAACCTTTTTATGAAACACTCTGTGGGAAAAATCATAAACAAGAAAAAGAGTGCAAATTTATTTCCTTTTTAGGTAACATGTTTTACAATGTTACCGTAAGGGTTGATACTTCAGGATCAAGATAATGCCTCATTAAAAACCTTACTAACAAAAACCCAATGGAAAAAAAATTAGTGAAGGAAAAGAGTACATTATAGCATAATTTTATATGATCCTCCTTATTTATAACTCATTATTCGATTAGTCTATTGATGTAGTCAACGCATGCCAATTTTGTATATCATCTTCTGCAATGTTGATATGGAAATTGCCTTTGAGAACGGATCTACCCTCTTTTCTTGAAAATGAATTTGTTTCTCATCTTTCTTGTTATCCTTTAATGCATGTGTGAAGAGAAATTTAGAAGAAATGTGCTCCATCCTATCATACTTGATATAATTCACTTGAATCTGAGCCATCCAAACTGCCTTGTCTTCTTCATAAATAATAGTTTACTGCATCAAATTATGTTTGATACTTCTGGATCAAAATGTTGCCTCATTAAAACCTTACTAAGAAAAACCTGATGGGAAAAATCTTAGTGAAGGAAAAAGTGTACAATATACAATGTCATATTTACTACGTCAAAAGTAGTATGATTCTTCTGGATCAAAGTTGTAACACCCTGAATTTTCTATGACTATTAAAAGAACGAATTTAATAATACTTAATTGTTAAAGTAAGAATTAATGGAAATGGGTTACTCCATTGCATTCGTCTCGAAATTCTGCTTGGAATAAAATCTAAGTTTTTGAAAATCGGGCTTCGTATGAGGAAGTTATGGCCCTCGGAAGTTTCAGTAATTTAAATAAATAAATAACAGCTTAGATTAAAATTCAAAATTCAAAATTCAAGCGAGGAAACGGGCTGGGCGGGATTTCTCCCGCCCAAGTCCAGGTCGACCTGGGAGTTGACCTCCCCTACACAGGTTGACCAGGGGGTCGATCTGGGGGTCGACCCACCCCCCGGGGTAGATCTGAAATTTGACGATCCTGACTTGTTGCTGAGTCTTACCTGACCTGTTGCTGAGTCACTAGGGCAGAGGTGACAATTCTAGATAACTCTATCTAGTCTGGATGGTTGTGATTGCTCCTAAGATAATCTAACGGCTTAAGTTGATTTAAACTTCTATAAAAGCACGCCTAGACTCAAACCCTGAACCTAAACTAAATTACTCACTTGGCCACCATGCTGCTGCTAGGATAGTTCTTCTTCCTAAAGCTTAGGGATTAGCAAGTCAGAATTCTAATTCAAAAGACGAACGAATCATTCTCTTCTCTATCTTTGTGAGTACAATTTCTTTCACAAAACAATTAATAAATTAATTATGATGAGTTATAATTTGGATTATGAGGACATGTCTGTTGAATCATGTGATGTTATTTAACTTTGTTATCATCTGTTGGTGAACATATGGCAGTTTTGTTATCTTATGTTGGTAGATCTATTTCATATGTCCAATCACATATGTTTAACTTGATTCATTTTATGGCATCAGTTTATATGCAAGTTTGGGATGTAAATCATATGCTAGTTCGTATGTGAATCTTATGCAAGTTTGGGATGTTAAATTATAAGCTAGTTTGTATGTGAATCTTACGCAAGTCTGTGTTTACATATGCTAGTTCGTATGTGAATCTTATGCAAGTGTGGGATGTTAAAAAATATGCTAGTTTGTATGTGAATCTTATGCAAGTCTGTAGGCGGATTATACACAAGTTTATATGTGAATCAAGTATATACATATGCTAGTTTATATGCAAAACACGTGATAAATTCATATGCAAGTTTGTAGGAATCCATATGCAAGTTTAGGTGAAAACTATATTCACATTTTTAGGTGAAAACTATATTCACATATGCAACTTTAGGTGGAAACCATATTCCATATATACAAGTTTAGGTGAAAACCCATATTCATATATGCAAGTTCACAATTTCATATTTAGATCCATGGAAGTTTATGTAAATTTATGTTCTATATGTCCATTGCCTATGCAAGTTATTGCCTATGCAAACTTATGTTAAAATTCTTATTTGCAAGTCACATCTATTTTATGTGTTATGAAAGTTGTGATGTTTCTTTTCTTTTTATGAGTTAGACTATTTGCGAGTCTAACATATTTCATAGTAAAATGTACGAACAGCATGGGGACAATGGGAAAATATTAATTTTGTAAATTGTGAATTGGCATAAAATGGCTTTAAAGGCATATAATTAAATTGAGACATTAATTGGTATAATTTATATACCTAAAAAGTATGGATATAATTTAGGTGACAATTATGGACATAGTTAATTTGGAAATTATTGACAATTTGAATAGGGATAATTAATTCATATTGGGGTGAAATAATTTGTAATAATAAACGCCTAAGACACGAGGTTAAACTCGTTTATGGTATAAGACTGCCCGGACCCGCCCGGCAAATCCAGTAACCACAAACGGTAGTCTAATGCGAGAGGTTAGAGGCATAAATTAAATGTGTAACAATTGTAAAGACACGAGGTTAAACTCGTTTGCGGTATAAGACTGCCTGGACCCGCTAGGAAAATCCAGCAATCGCAAATGGTAGTCTAATGTGGGAGGTCTTACAAGGTTACGGTTATAATGAATTAAGTAACATTTAACCAAGATAAACATGTGGTGGGACATGTGGGTTAAGTGGGTGACATGTGAAATACGATTAGAAACACTTAACCAAGTTGAAACATGTAAGAAGACATGAATAAGAAGGGGTTAAGTGGGAAATTCTAGTGGGGACCAAGCATAGGTGGAAAGCTTGTGTCAAGCATGGGGGACCCATTTCAAACCAGTAACCCATTAAGTATCTTTGTGAGCTATTGTTAGAACGAGGACGGGACACGCTTACTGGATTTGATTGTAAGAGGTCAAAACGGGTTAACGGTGGCAACGCAAGTCCAACGGGGTCATGTGCGTGCATGGGTCCGGCCTGGTAGTTAAGACGTTGTTGTATCGTGTAAATATAAGCCGTGCATCTTTAGTGGTATCAGGTTGCCACTTTGGGGAGTGATACACCCCACTATGGGACCAGCACGGGTATCTACGAGTTAGGGAGCCGATCGCATGGGGGTAGTAGGTACAACTAGTGGAGATAGGGGCAGGCGGCACCTATGAAGACAGCTAGGGGTACACGAAACTACCATTATGATTATTATGTTCAGTAGGCGGGATCAACTTTTAGGGTGACTAGTAATGGTGCAGTATAGTAATTAGCCTATAGTGATTAAGAGCGAGATTAACGCCAGAATATTCCTTTTGTTTGTTTTGTCTTGCCCACTTGTTTCACAGTCATCCCTAGTTTTACCAGTTTATGCCTTATCCTAGTTACTTTAATAATTATATTGTTAAAGTTATTGGACTCGCCAGACTTTATGTCTGACCCTCTTTGTTTTTGCCTCTTTTCTTCCTCCTTCCCCCCCACCCCACAGGTTCTCAGGGTGGGACTAGTGCTAGTGGATCTTGATTTGGATCTTTCTCTCTCTTTTGGAAGTGCTTGGATTGCTGAAAGTAAAGTTCAGCTCATCTCTTTTATGGCTATTTATGTTGGGGTTATGCTTTTTTACTTTATGTACTCAGAAAACAATTTGTCAAGATGGATACTAAGTGTACTTGGTTTTACTGTTGGTTTATGATGTGGTTGTAATCAAACTATTTCTCCGCTGCATTAAAAGTTGTTTTAAAAAATTTCAAGTACCAATATATGTATCTGTCTTGTTATATTCTGTTCTATTCACCAATAATACTCCATGAAAGTTAATGCATTCTCTTTGAGAGTGACACTAATGGACGTGGGGTGTTACAATGGTATCAGAGCCAATACCCAGCCGGAATTGTGGCTCCTGTGTGGACCACAGTTCCTGGGTGAGTTGTTTGTAAGCCAACGGGGACGTTGGGCTCTGTAGGAGGGGAGAATGTAACACCCCTAAGTCCCACATCGTGGAAGCCAGTGTTTAGTGGGTACTTATATAGTAGAGCCCATCTCTTACTAACGTCGAGGCCTAATGATGGAAAACCCTACACCTGAGAGGTGGTAAAGTAGGGACAATATTGGTGTTAGTAGGGAGGTTGGTTCAGTCTGTGTGGCAACGCCATGTGTTGGCGGATCTCGAAACTTAGCCGAGGCCTTTTGAGAAACAAAACCCCACACCTATATGGTGACTAAGTTGGGGACAATATCTTGTGCGAACGGAGGTGCGGGCTGTTACAAATGCTATGCCTCGTTAAAACCTTAATAAGAAAAATCCAGTGGGAAAAATCTTAAGGAAAACTAGTACATTATAACTTATTTTTGTATGTTACCTTTAGGTTGATACTTCTGGATCATGACCCATGCCTCATTAAAACCTTACTAAGAAAACCTAGTAGGGAAAAACTTAGTTAAGGAAAAAGAGTGCATTATATCATACTTATGGATGCTCCCCCTAATTTAATAATTTTATCTTAATTCGTATTCTTCTTTCAATAACTCAAATTGCTTACAAATACTTCTTAATGAAGTTTTTCCTTTAAAACTTCATGTGCATTTCCATGCTTCAGGCATGCTTTCTTATTTAAAACACCTCCCTTTTGTGATTTGTATGATACTAATATTCATTTATGAATACACTTCAGGTGCTTATAATTTTCTGTTTCAATCGGGCTTGAATATTGCAATACACATTTGATGAGTGAGGAAACTTTCATTACAACAACACTAAGCAGGAAGTAATCTACTCATCTAGAAGTATATCAAGATTTTCATTACAACAATACTTAGAAGAATGCTGTAATCTATCGGACATGTTCTTTGTATTCTTTTTGTTCTTTAGAAACTTATATATTATAATAATTTTTGCATATCGTAACTACCACTTCAATGGATATTAAGAGTTTCACTACAACAATTCTTGAAAGCAGGAAGTGATCTACTCATCATGAATTATTTCAAGACTTTCGTCACAACAATACTTAAAAGAATGTTGTAATCTACATTTTTTTCTCTTTACCACTACCAAAGTTATTCAAATTCTTCTAGAATTTGTATACTTTCATCGTTTATACCTTCATGGTATTGTAAGTGTTTTAAACACTTTCACCACTTTAATCAATTTAATTATCTCTAAAAAAATACAATGCTCATGGCACTTGACACTCTATGGTGTTTCAGTAACTTCCATGTGCTTTTGTCATTATCTATATTTCTATTTTATCTTATGAACTACAGTTTCATATCTTATGGACTACAGGTCCATATATCTTATTTAGGAGAATTTCATGATGGCCAATCATGTTTCTCTCTAATATGGGATTTTAATCCATTTATAAATGTAAGCACTTTATTATTTATTAATTTATCATCGATGATTATTTTCTGTCAGTTTTATACATGATTTGTTGAGATCTCAAAAAATTATCATATTTTAGGTACCTAAACCACTTCTGGGGTTATTTTGACAATCATGTCATGGGTTTCTTTTAAAACACCTTTAAGTATTTCTTCAGGAACAGTCACCTCCTTTATTTTGCATCTTATGACTTACTCCAAAGATATTTTGAACTGACTTTCATACCATATTTTCAGCTGTGATTTACACCTTTTGATCCTTCGGGGATTCAAATGTATATTGGAGAAAGTCTATTAGGGACATAATTGATAATTTATGCAAGTTACTTAATACTTTGCATAATTCTATATGTTAGCAAATATCTAACATCGATGATTCCTTTATCCTCCCCCTCAATGTTGACAAACATTGTCACTTTAAATAATAAACCTACTTTGGATTCATTTTTGATCCATTTATAGCATCATAGCTAGCAAATATATTAGATGTATTTCAATTGTAGGAGGATAATGCTCTTATTAACTGATAAGATGCGTTCATATTGCATTACTTATTCTCTTTCATTGATCCGATGACTTAGAGGAATTTTCTATCATTTGAATATGCACATGACTTCAGGTCATTCAATATTGATGTCAATCGACTTTCTGAAATATAATATATGCACGATTTATAATATGAGCTCATGACAACTTCAGGTTGTTAATAAATTTTTCGCATATATGTGTATATACGTGCTTCCACGTATTAGATATATAATTGATTTGCATATTCTTTCTCATTCGAGTAACTTAATTTAGAACAAATTGTTCATAAGTTTCCAATCATTAGTTTTTGCTTATCAAGCAATATCAGTGCGAATCCTAAATATCGTATCATAATATCCAAAATATCTGATTTGGAACTGTATTGAACTTCTGGTTCAAATGAAATATATGAACAACTTCAAATTGTTTATCTATATTGAACTTCTGGTTCAAATAATATATAAACAATTTCAAGTTTGTTAAACTGTATTGAACTTCTGGTTCAACTGTATTGAACTTATGATTCCACTGTATTGAATTTTTGGTTCCACTATATTGAACTTCTTGTTCTACTGTATTGAACTTCTAGTACAAATAAAATTGTAACAACCCGAAAATCTGGGCCAGTTTAAAAATTTTTATTTTGGCGATTTTAGCGAATTTTAATTATTTTAAATAATATCGACGAGAAATTTATTTTGAATGGAATTCGAACGTATATATTTATACGCATCGTCGTTAGAATATAAATATTTATATATAATTATAAATAGAATTGAAAATGGCGCGGTAGTTCGATTATTCGATTTCAAACTTCAATTGAATGTACCGGGTGCAAAACAATCCGGATTTTAGTGAAACCAAAAATAATGGAATCTAATTGTGAATATCTTTCCAACGAATCCGAAAAATCGAAATTTCATAGCGGGAATCAAAAGATATGTCCAGTTGAAAATTCTGAATAGTCGCTATGGAATTCAGGCCCTTAAAAATGGACATTTTGCAAACGACCTCGGATTTCGACGAAACCAGTTTTGTTGGGTCCGTGATGTTAAATTATTGCTAGGTTTCAAATTTCATAATTTTTCGAATCAATATGTGAGCGTGGCAAAGGAAAACGCGTTTGACCAGTTTCAGTTGATTTTAATCGACTGGAAAATGGCCATTTTTCTAACGGTCTCAGAATTCGACGAAACTAGTTTTGTTAGGACCGTATCGTCAATACGAAGCTAGAAAATATTTTTCGGGAATTTTTCTAGTTAGTATGTGACCCTGGTAATTTGAAATGTACGTTTAAAATTCAATATAGCGATTTAAATGTAAATTCAACGGAAACTGATCGAAACAGTCGAATCAGCCTACGATACATATTCCATTGTGTTCGGAATGGGGGTGAAATGCTACGGACGACAGGCGGCGGGCCTCGTTTAGAGGTCGTATGTAAAAGTCAACTTTTAGAAATTAAATAATATAAAATAAAATAAAATAAAAATATCCCTTCTCCCCCTTTATTTCGTTCTGCCCCCCCCCCCCCCCCCACGTTCATTCCTCAGAATCAAAACGAGAAAAAAAAAAGAACTAAACCTAAATCGATGCGCCTCCACCAGGTTCCAGCCGCCCCTCCCCTTAAAACGCCGCCGCCACGCGAAGACCCCCCCAAGGCGCCTGAGGCGATGCGCGAGCCCCCCCCCCCCCGGCGGCGCGACGATCGCGACACCCCCCCCCTTGCCGCAGTCCACCATCGGAGCCCCCCTCTGTAAGTAAAACCGATTTTTTTTTTTTACAGTAAAACCGATTTTTTTTATTTTACTTTAAAACTGATTTTTTTATTTTACTTTAAAACTGATTTTTATAAATTTAGATTAGAAAGGAAATACGATTTTAATTGAATATAAAGTTTAGATATTTATTCGTATAAAGAATATATTCTTATTCATATGAAATGTAAATGAGTAATCATATAAAGATTAGATTTTTCAAAACGTAAAGATGAGATTTTTCATGTAGGAAAAATATGATTTTTCATGTTAGAAAGAAGTGATTTTTAGCAATATAGAAATATAATTTTTCTATATAAAGTAGTAGCGAAATATTTATAATTGAAAGGGCAAAATATTTATTTTAGAAAAGGTGAAATCTTTAAAATAAAAATTCGATTTTTATAGATTGAATAGCAAAGAAAAAAATTCGATTTTTACACATATGAAGTGATTATAAAAATATGATTTCTAAATTGAAAGTGAACAAGTAAAAATGTGATTTTTATATATTGAACATCGAAGTAAAAATGTGATTTTTATATATTGAATAGCAAAGTAAAAATTCGATTTTTATATATGGAATAGCGAAGTAAAAATATGATTTTTATATATGTAGTGGCTACGGGCAATGAAGTTGACAAAGATGAGATAACGATGAAGATTTTTATCAAAGAAGAGTCTAGATGATTGGATAGCTTTCGGTGAGAATTTCTCACCTTTCAATTTCATTTCTACTTATATATATATACTAGGATGCAGACGGTGCTTAGTAGCACCCGACACAATCATCCACAGACCATGGACTTGTTTGTTTGGTTGCATAGATTAGTTATATGATGTGATTTGAATTTGGTTGTTTGGTGATTTTGATTGATGTGTGAATGGCGTGGGCCTTCACTAGACCGGGGATAAGGCTAGGCCTCGTCCCGTTTCTAGTATCGTGCCGTTATGCCGCCGAAATTTTCTAAAATATGTTAGAAAAATAAAAATATCATTTTATTGAATAAATGAACTGAATAGAAATTCATATGTTGAAATAAAAATGTTTTTATCGTTAAAAATATAATTTTTAACGTGAAGTGAATAAAATAAAATATTCATTTACAAACCGAACGGTTTGTTTATGTACACCTATTTGAAGGACATTGATTGGGTCGATAAATTTTACACATCGCCCAACTGCACAACTAAAATCTGTGTTTGATTGTTTGAAACCCCACACGGGTGTTAGGATGAAATTTGAAGTTCACTCATCCTGATTGATTAAATATGTCGATCGATTGATTGACAGGCTGTTATAAGCGTTAGATATCTATATTTGATGCTTATACAGTGTAGTGCACTGTAACACCCCACCTCCGTTAAGGTCACTCACAAAGGGAATGCCTTAACTTTGGTGGAGCATTTTAGTAAACAGAACAGAAACTTACAAGACAGATAAAACAGTACTTGAAAATTTTTAACTTTATTACAGCGGAAACAGAAAATTAATATGGTTACATCCTTTCAATTTCAGAATTCAAGTACAAAATATCAGTCTTGTACAAAAGCCTTCAAAATGCATAGTTTAAAATCATAATCCCCATGGAACGGAAGCTATACAGAGCCAAGCCATACTTTAAGCACTTCAAGCAAAGAGAAATCCGGATCAAGCTAAACTATTTCCCTCCTTGGATAACCTGGGGGGGAAACGGAAGAAAGGAGGCGAAACAACAAGGGTCAGACAAAAAGTCTGGCAAGTCCAGTGACTTTCAGCATATGAACAGATAATAATAATATGATATGAACATAAAACTGGATGTGAGATAACTATAACAGGTGTAGCAGATATAACAGAAAAACAGAATGATATAAACTATTGTTTTACACTTCTCTGCACTAATACTAGTATAGCAGAATTAGGTGTCTCCCTAATGTCTAAATTGAAGCAGGAACGGGTACAGAATACTTTAACAGAAACAGAATGCTAATAATGGGCCTTTACTACCCGATCAGAAACAGACAGAAGCAGGAACAGATTTATCTCTACGGAAACAGAATGTAGAATTAGGTGTACACTAGTAATGGGCCTTTACCACCCGAACAGACGGTACCACACAGAAACAGACAGGTGTTACCACCCAACAGAAACAGACGGTACCAACAGAAACAGACAGAACTAAGCGTACCCTAAAACCCTACCCCAAGCGATCGGCTCCCTAATACATAAATATCCTGTGTCGGCCCCACAGTAGAGTGTATCACTCCCTAAAGTGACAACCAATTGGCACATACCTATTTACAGATGTCACGGCGTCTTACATCCTCAGAGGCAGACCAGGATCCATGCACGCACATGACCCGGTTGGAACGCACCATCAACACCCCTCGCCATTATCAGAATGAACCACTTATAATTAGTTCAGTAAGCGTGCCCGGACCCTACCTACTGTTGGGTCAAAGTTTTGATACCAGAAAGGGTTACTGACTAATATGGGTCCCAAACAACAGATGACACAAGTAATTCCCCTCCTAGCCTTGTGTCCCCAGACTAACAGATCTCAGATTAACTTGTTTACAAGTTCAGACATACAGAATTCAGATTTACTAGTTCATAGATTAAGTTAACAAGTTTTCAGACTAACAGATCAGATGTACAGATTTTTCAGATTTGTCTAACTTTGTATTGGGCCTACAGATTCATGGACGGGTTTACTACACCTATTAATCCAGTTGGTTTAACCCTATTTTCCCCCAATACGTTTTAGACGTCATTCTTATCTTAGATTTGCATTAATTAATTATTAATGCCCAGACCTCTCACATTAGGTCGCTAGCTTGTGGCCGCTGGATGGGCCGGGCGGTTCCGGGCAGACTTCTGCCACAAGCCAGACCTAACCTCGTGTCTTAAGCAGGTTATGACTAACTTCTCACATTAGAACCTATTGTTTGCGGCCACTGGATGTGCCGGGCGGTTCCGGGCACAATTACGCCGCAAACTCATTCTAACCTCGAGTTAGCCATGTTTATCTTTGCGGCCAATTAATTAATAATTTACCGTTTATGCACACGCCCAATATATATACCAATTCAGATTATATCAATAACAGGATGATTATATCAACACAGCAGATAACAGACTTTAGCAGATAACAGATTTTATATGACTTAACGGATTTAACAGATTTAGCAACTTAGCAGATTTTGGCATATAACAGGTTAGGCATTTCAACCGACAAATTTAACAAATTAGGCATTTCAATCTAATTAGCAGTCTAGGCAATATAACAAAACTAGCAGTTTAGGCAACTTGGCAAATTAGCATATTTAGCAAATTTAATATTTCTAAAGGTTCTATTTACATGCCTTGCCTAATCATAAATTGGCCTAAATTCATATGCCTAAATAATTGTCGTGATTCACAATAAGATCATATACTTCCATGTTTGCATACCTTTACATAGCGCAGAATATGGACATAATTTACCCTATAACATATGTTCCAATTTTTGTTAAACTAACCTTATACAGCAGATTCACATATAAATTATACCAAATATGATCATTAATTACAGTGCATGCCATATATGCAAAATTCCCTATTTAGGTGTAATCACAATAGTAGAGATCCTAATTAATGTAAATCTTTTACACCTACGTTTCCATATCCTTCTTCTTATTAAGTCATGAATCATTATGCAAAATATACCCAACAATCTAAATCATATCTTCTAAAAAAAAAAAACAGATCTTGACTTTTATATGCATTTTGTCCAAAGTCTCAAATCATATGTAATCATACAATGGTTCCTCTTTTCTTCTATCATAGAATATGCATAGATCCAAATCTAGTTTACAACATATGCTCATCTTTTTTTTTCTAATTAATTACAGATCTAAATTACAACATAACTATGCATACAACATATATAAATTATATGTTCATAGTCAAATTTATGCATCCAATCCCAAGTCACATGTCCAATATATTTTATGCCTCAGACCTAAAGTCATACATTTAATTCAGTCTTGTCAAATTTCGCATCATTCATCCCAAAATTTGCGTTCATACGTTCATCTCTTATAAGATTAGGCACAGGCTCATGGTAGCCTGGCTATAGAAATAGAAAAGAAGAAAAGGGATACAGAACAGTCACAGAAAAACAGATCTGACAGAAGAGAATATATATACAATCTCAGATTCAGAATTAAAAACATATCAAAATTATAATTAACGTTTATAGCGGAAAATAACTGTACTTGCCTTGATTGGATTTAGTTGTTACAGAATTGTTGCAGAAGCTTTTATCTCAAATTTGAATTTAGGATGATGTTGATTGACTTCTAGTTTTGATTCTAGCAGAGTAGCGACGCCATTTTTATTTTTAATTAGAAGAAGAGAGCAATGGAGGCTAGAGAATTGTGTTAGAGACTTAGGTTAGGTAGAGTCTAGGGTCATTTTTATAGAGTTTATGAACTGAATAGGACCATCGATGTTGCTTGGATTGATCGTAGCCATTCATTCGAAAGAGAGACCAATTAGAGCCTGCCACCTAGCCCTAATGACAAAGCATGCTTCTGAAAATCGACCAACATAGACTAGGCCAGCCAGGGTGGACTGGGTTCGACCTGGGTCTGGACCAGGTCGACAGCCCTGTCGACAGCCCTGTCGACCTGGCTAGACCAGGTCGACAGCCCAGTCGACCTGGGTGTCTTAGGCGGGAATTTTCCCGCCCTGGCCAATTGGGCCCGATTTTTAAATTTTAAACTTGTTTTTCTGAGCTGTTCGAATTTTAAACTTAATTCAGAAACTTCCGGAGGCTATTTCTTCTTCATACGGACTCCGTTTTTCGAAAACTCGGACTCTATTTCGCGTATTTTTCCGAGACGAACGCAATGGCGTATCCCGTTTCCCTTAGTTCTTTGATTTCAAATTAATTATACTTTAATTTGTTAATTTCACAGTTATAGAATACACGGGGTGTTACATTCTCCCCCACTTAAAAGGATTTCGTCCCCGAAATCTTCAAGTTAAGAAGAATGTGTTCTACCATCCAATCACCCATCTACTCAACCATCATCCACGAGCATCCATTGTCCTTAGAAAACTTCTAATGTTGTATGAACATATGCAAAAGTGTGTGTATATGTTCCTTATCTAATGCAAAGATCAGGCGGTCTACTGATTCAGTTGACCTCCTTAATGCGAATTATGTTAGTGCCATGAGTCCAACATGTATGCAATAGAATTCTGATGATATATATTATTTCTATATGAGTGCACAATCATTCACTCAAATGCAACATCCATGTGCTGAATCAACCATTTTGCATCCACAAGAATTGAAAAATGCTCACCCATCCATATGCAGTATGAGAGTGTTTTCGAGCCGATCTAGTGCCTAGTGTGTGTATATGCATCCACGGGCAACCACTAGCAACCATTTGCATCCACTTGCAACCATCAAACATAACATGTCTCAAACACATGTTTACACCCATTAGTTTCTACCTAAAGTTCGAAGATTCAATCGATAGGATACAGTCGAATGATGGAAGCGAGTACAGATAGAACGAAAATTTGGTTCCCATTAGACATGGGTCCTAAGTATCGGCCCCAAAGACCGAAACCAACATCAAATTGATACCCCACGAAAACTCAGAATGTATGCGTCATACTTGACGCCTAACACAGATATCCCTCAAACCCCAGTCTCAAACAGATGATCCATAACCCTTATGGGTCTGAGTCTATAGCGGAATTCAGAAATAATACTAGCATTAAAGTGCAGAGTATCGATTACAAAATCAAAATACCAAAATCAGAAAAAGTCACAATCAGATAAAGAAATTAAACCTACTATAGAAATTTTCCTATTTCTATCCTAGCCACTAGCCTCAAGAGTGTTCGCCTGCCCTCCTTGTCCTCGTCTCTTCGGGCAGTCCCTAGTGAAGTGTCCCATCTCCCCACAGTTGAAGCAAGCGCCCTTCCTTTTTCTGCAATCCTTGTTCAGATGAGTTGAGCTCCCACAAGTAAAGCACTTTTTCCCCTTCTTATCTTCAGACTTCTCATCCTTCTTTTGTGTTTCCTTTTTGGTCCCCGCTTTCTTATTCTGTGGTTCTTCCTTCTTTGTCTCTTTCGGGCCCTTGTCTTCCTCGTGCAGTAGTGCCATATCCACCAATTTCTCGTAAGTTGCTCCCATGGGTACATGGGTCATGGCTAGGCTGTGCAGTGGCTCATTCAATCCTTTAACAAAGCGGAGAGCCTTTTTATGCTGAGTGTTGACTAAATCCAATCCGAATCTTGCTAGTTGGTTGAACTGGTTGACGTATTCCTTGACCGTCATACTTCCTTGCTTAAGAGACAAGAACTTTTCCAATTGTAAACTTCGTTCAGCTTGCGAGAGGAATTTTGTCTCAAACCTTGTTCTGAAATCCATCCATGTCTCAACCGGCCTCTCGGCGTTAGTGACTTCCCACCAGTAGGAAGCTTCGTCTTTGAGCAGCCATACTGCCAACTGTACCTTCTGCCTATCGTCCACCTCGAAGATAACGAATAGATCCTCAGTTTCTTTGAGCCAATTCCTTGCTTCTACGAATGATTCAGTTCCTTTGAAATCCTTCCCACCCATGGCCCTAAAATCTCTACAGATCTTTGAGAAAGCAATTGCACGAGGAGGGGGTGGAGGAGGGGGATCATTTGCTGGACCTGCAGCGGCGGTCCTAGCCTCAAGATATTGACGAAACCAACCGGGTACATGAACACCCTCTGGTATCTCAGATGCTTCAGACATGCTGGAACGAAAAAGGAAAGGTTCAATACAAAAAGGACTGAAAGAAAGATATATGGCTCTTGGGGATCATGTTTTCCAAAATAAGATTTATTTTTGAAAATACTTCCTTCCAAAACCTTTTTGAAAATAGTTTTCAAAAACTTTACCTAATCTGGTAACCTTCAGCTCTGATACCAAGTGTAACACCCCACCTCCGTTAAGGTCACTCACAAAGGGAATGCCTTAACTTTGGTGGAGCATTTTAGTAAACAGAACAGAAACTTACAAGACAGATAAAACAGTACTTGAAATTTTTTAACTTTATTACAGCGGAAACAGAAAATTAATATGGTTACATCCTTTCAATTTCAGAATTCAAGTACAAAATATCAGTCTTGTACAAAAGCCTTCAAAATGCATAGTTTAAAATCATAATCCCCATGGAACGGAAGCTATACAGAGCCAAGCCATACTTTAAGCACTTCAAGCAAAGAGAAATCCGGATCAAGCTAAAGTATTTCCCTCCTTGGATAACCTGGGGGGAAACGGAAGAAAGGAGGCGAAACAACAAGGGTCAGACAAAAAGTCTGGCAAGTCCAGTGACTTTCAGCATATGAACAGATAATAATAATATGATATGAACATAAACTGGATGTGAGATAACTATAACAGGTGTAGCAGATATAACAGAAAAACAGAATGATATAAACTATTGTTTTACACTTCTCTGCACTAATACTAGTATAGCAGAATTAGGTGTCTCCCTAATGTCTAAATTGAAGCAGGAACGGGTACAGAATACTTTAACAGAAACAGAATGCTAATAATGGGCCTTTACTACCCGATCAGAAACAGACAGAAGCAGGAACAGATTTATCTCTACGGAAACAGAATGTAGAATTAGGTGTACACTAGTAATGGGCCTTTACCACCCGAACAGACGGTACCACACAGAAACAGACAGGTGTTACCACCCAACAGAAACAGACGGTACCAACAGAAACAGACAGAACTAAGCGTACCCTAAAACCCTACCCCAAGCGATCGGCTCCCTAATACATAAATATCCTGTGTCGGCCCCACAGTAGAGTGTATCACTCCCTAAAGTGACAACCAATTGGCACATACCTATTTACAGATGTCACGGCGTCTTACATCCTCAGAGGCAGACTGGGATCCATGCACGCACATGACCCGGTTGGAACGCACCATCAACACCCCTCGCCATTATCAGAATGAACCACTTATAATTAGTTCAGTAAGCGTGCCCGGACCCTACCTACTGTTGGGTCAAAGTTTTGATACCAGAAAGGGTTACTGACTAATATGGGTCCCAAACAACAGATGACACAAGTAATTCCCCTCCTAGCCTTGTGTCCCCAGACTAACAGATCTCAGATTAACTTGTTTACAAGTTCAGACATACAGAATTCAAATTTACTAGTTCATAGATTAAGTTAACAAGTTTTCAGACTAACAGATCAGATGTACAGATTTTTCAGATTTGTCTAACTTTGTATTGGGCCTACAGATTCATGGACGGGTTTACTACACCTATTAATCCAGTTTGTTTAACCCTATTTTCCCCCAATACGTTTTAGACGTCATTCTTATCTTAGATTTGCATTAATTAATTATTAATGCCCAGACCTCTCACATTAGGTCGCTAGCTTGTGGCCGCTGGATGGGCCGGGCGGTTCCGGGCAGACTTCTGCCACAAGCCAGACCTAACCTCGTGTCTTAAGCAGGTTATGACTAACTTCTCACATTAGAACCTATTGTTTGCGGCCACTGGATGTGCCGGGCGGTTCCGGGCAGAATTACGCCGCAAACTCATTCTAACCTCGAGTTAGCCATGTTTATCTTTGCGGCCAATTAATTAATAATTTACCGTTTATGCACACGCCCAATATATATACCAATTCAGATTATATCAATAACAGGATGATTATATCAACACAGCAGATAACAGACTTTAGCAGATAACAGATTTTATATGACTTAACGGATTTAACAGATTTAGCAACTTAGCAGATTTTGGCATATAACAGGTTAGGCATTTCAACCGACAAATTTAACAAATTAGGCATTTCAATCTAATTAGCAGTCTAGGCAATACAACAAAACTAGCAGTTTAGGAAACTTGGCAAATTAGCATATTTAGCAAATTTAATATTTCTAAAGGTTCTATTTACATGCCTTGCCTAATCATAAATTGGCCTAAATTCATATGCCTAAATAATTGTCGTGATTCACAATAAGATCATATACTTCCATGTTTGCATACCTTTACATAGCGCAGAATATGGACATAATTTACCCTATAACATATGTTCTAATTTTTGTTAAACTAACCATATACAGCAGATTCACATATAAATTATACCAAATATGATCATTAATTACAGTGCATGCCATATATGCAAAATTCCCTATTTAGGTGTAATCACAATAGTAGAGATCCTAATTAATGTAAATCTTTTACACCTACGTTTCCATATCCTTCTTCTTATTAAGTCATGAATCATTATGCAAAATATACCCAACAATCTAAATCATATCTTCTAAAAAAAAAAAAATCAGATCTTGACTTTTATATGCATTTTGTCCAAAGTCTCAAATCATATGTAATCATACAATGGTTCCTCTTTTCTTCTATCATAGAATATGCATAGATCCAAATCTAGTTTACAACATATGCTCATCTTTTTTTTTTCTAATTAATTACAGATCTAAATTACAACATAACTATGCATACAACATATATAAATTATATGTTCATAGTCAAATTTATGCATCCAATCCCAAGTCACATGTCCAATATATTTTATGCCTCAGACCTAAAGTCATACATTCAATTCAGTCTTGTCAAATTTCGCATCATTCATCCCAAAATTTGCGTTCATACGTTCATCTCTTATGAGATTAGGCACAGGCTCGTGGTAGCCTGGCTATAGAAACAGAAAAGAAGAAAAGGGATACAGAACAGTCACAGAAAAACAGATCTGACAGAAGAGAATATATATACAATCTCAGATTCAGAATTAAAAACATATCAAAATTATAATTAACGTTTATAGCGGAAAATAACTGTACTTGCCTTGATTGGATTTAGTTGTTACAGAATTGTTGCAGAAGCTTTTATCTCAAATTTGAATTTAGGATGATGTTGATTGACTTCTAGTTTTGATTCTAGCAGAGCAGCGACACCATTTTTATTTTTAATTAGAAGAAGAGAGCAATGGAGGCTAGAGAATTGTGTTAGAGACTTAGGTTAGGTAGAGTCTAGGGTCATTTTTATAGAGTTTATGAACTGATTAGGACCATCGATGTTGCTTGGATTGATCGTAGCCATTCATTCGAAAGAGAGACCAATTAGAGCCTGCCACCTAGCCCTAATGACAAAGGATGCTTCTGAAAATCGACCAACATAGACTAGGCCAGCCAGGGTGGACTGGGTTCGACCTGGGTCTGGACCAGGTCGACAGCCCTGTCGACAGCCCTGTCGACAGCCCTGTCGACCTGGCTAGACCAGGTCGACAGCCCAGTCGACCTGGGTGTCTTAGGCGGGAATTTTCCCGCCCTGGCCAATTGGGCCCGATTTTTAAATTTTAAACTTGTTTTTCTGAGCTGTTCGAATTTTAAACTTAATTCAGAAACTTCCGGAGGCTATATCTTCTTCATACGGACTCCGTTTTTCGAAAACTCGGACTCTATTTCGCGTATTTTTCCGAGACGAACGCAATGGCGTATCCCGTTTCCCTTAATTCTTTGATTTCAAATTAATTATACTTTAATTTGTTAATTTCACAGTTATAGAATACACGGGGTGTTACATGCACTTTGGTTGATGGTTGATTATTTTTCAATGCTATTATGTACGTGTGATGCGTGAAAATCCATATGATTAACTTTATATGGTAATTGATTGGGCCTCATTCCAATTTAGAAAATAAAGAATAATATAAAATAAAGGTTCATGTGTTGACAGTACTCATCCATTGAGATTGGTCATGTGTTGAACGAAATATTTTAGTAATAAAATTTACATCTTTATCAATATAAAATAAAGGTTCGTGTGTTGATAGTACTCATCCATTGAGATTGGTCATGTGTTGAACGAAATATTTTAGTAATAAAATTTACATCTTTATCGATATAAAATAAAGGTTCATGTGTTGACAGTACTCATCCATTGAGATTGGTCATGTGTTGAACGAAATATTTTAGTAATAAAATTTACATCTTTATCAATATAAAATAAAGGTTCATGTGTTGACAGTACTCATCCATTGAGATTGGTCATGTGTTGAACGAAATATTTTGATAATAACAACTATTTTGAAAAAGAAATATTTGAAATAGAATATTTGAAAATAGAAATTTATGAAGCCGTGTTGATTAGATTGACGCCATTTTGACGTGAACGATATTTATATCGATTTTATTCATTTCAAAATGAATTGAATTAAAAACGATTTCGAAATGAATTGAATTAAAAACGATTTCGAAATGAATTGAATTGAAAACGATTTCGAAATGAATTGAATTAAAAACGATTTCGAAATGAATTGAATTGAAAACGATTTCGGAATGAATTGAATTGAAAACGATTTCGAAATGAATTGAATTGAAAACGATTTCGAAATGAATTGAATTGAAAACGATTTCGAAATGAATTGAATTGAAAACGATGTCGAAATGAATTGACTTGAAAACGATTTCGAAATGAATTGAATTAAAAACGATTTCGAAATGGATTGAATTAAAAACGATTTCGAAATGAATTGAATTAAAAACGATTTCGAAATGAATTGAATTGAAAACGATTTCGAAATGAATTGAATTGAAAGCGAATTGAAATGAATTCAAATTGAATTGAAATTTGAATTGAATAGAAATGAATTTTAAAACGAATTTATAAAGAAGAACTCAATTTTGATTTGAATTGAAAAGGAAGTTGAAATTGCTTTTGAAACGAATTTAAAACTATTTATATAATTCGTTTTAAATAGAAATCGACGAAATATATACTATATATATTATATATATAATATAATGGCCTGAATAGAACGCGCCGCGCCGCGGCAATTCGCGAATTTCGACCATTGATTTCAAACGGACATTACGGGAGATCCGACCGTCGGATTCTCCTAAAACCGGAACCGTTGGGTTCGTATCGAAAAGAGCTTTCTAACGAATGTGATAAATTAGAAATCTAACGGTTGGATTTGGAATTATGTCCAAATCAAATTTGAAAAAGATCGTTATACGTGCAGTTCGATGGCCATTGGTGGAAATCGACTGTACGGGCCTTGATAAAATTATTAAAAATAGTAATAATTTGTGTAAAATCATAAGAAATGATTTAGAAAGTATTGGGATGAAAAACTCCATATTTGAAAAGATAAAAATAGATTTTTATCGAAATGAACTAGTTTTGAACTAGAACTATAATTCTATTTATTTTTAAATAAATAAATTGAATTTGAAAAAGGGTTTTAAAAATAACCAGAATTTCCAATAATTATATTGGAATGGATTTGAATCGAAATTGTCTTCAGAATATTTCGATATTGGATTTCGTGATGATACAGATATTGTTATGGGAATTTGAAAGATATAGATATATATATCGTTATTTCCAATATGATATTTGTTGGTCGTAGAATTTGATATTGAATATAAGCCGATATATTTTCTATTCAGAGTCTTGTATTTAATATCAAAGGTGATTTGAGTTTGTCGTGAATGGTGTCTTCACTAACACTGTTCTTGAACCCAGTTGAGAAAAGATTAAATCTTTTTATTTAGATTTAATGAAGTGTACCAATTAAATAATATTTAATTGAAATTGAATTGATATTGATTTTTGGGTTTATCGTGAACAGTGTTTTAAATAACACTTGTTCTTTAACCCGATAATTAATGAATGTGATTTTGGGTTTATCATGAACCATGTTTTAAATGACACTGATTCTTTAACCCAGTTAACGATTAAAACTAAGTGGAGTTTTAATGAATCTTTAATTAGATTGAAACAATCGAAATGGAGTATCACCAGTTTTACTCCAGGCGTTAGTTAAATCTTTAATTAGATTTGAACGTGAAATGGTAATTGAATTTACCGATAACACCGTGGTGTTAGACATGAAGTATAACCAGTTTTACTTCGTGGGATGAATAGGTTGGGATTGAGAAACTAAAACAAATGATTACTTTGGTAAGATTCGTTAATCTCGACTAGTTAAATCGAAATTCAAAAAGAAGATTGAAGAATAAATTCAAGGAATTTATCTTAGATAAAATTAATGGGAACCTTTCCCTATGAATGTGAAATTTAGAAACTAACTGTCGGTTAGCTAAGCAGAATGGTTTTCTGGATATTGATCTGATGTTGGTTTCGGCCTTCGGGGTTAATATTTGGGAGATTATTCTCTTGATTAATTTACGGTTATTGACTGATGAATTGGAATGAGGCGTATGTTGTGCTTGTGTAACACTTATTTAAATATACGCGAGTTATTCGTAAAGACCGGGTTTATCCCATTTTGAATAACTGATACGACGATAAGTCGAAGATGAAGACGATGATAGAAGACCGGAGGTTTTCACGTCGTTTGGGTGATAACTGATGATCTTGATTGGGCTGTACACCCAAGAAGATGGAAACAGTTGGTGATCGTCCAGACGTACTTGGAGATCGATGGATGTGCGGGGTACTAGGTGCCTCCGGTTTCGTTCAGACCCAGAACGGACTTGTAAATGGACTGTGTGTCTGACATTGGATTTTAGTCCGTGTGATTGATCTCTATTAAATATATACCTGTTTGGCGGCGGAGAATTTATTCTCTTGCTTAACACCCTTCTCTGAGACGTACGAGCTCAGGGGTTATATATTGATGGATATCAAACGCATGGAGTGAATTGCCTGTGTGGCATACCTAAGTGGCAATTGATCGAGGCTTCTGTTGAAAAGCAAAGTCTTGTGGTTGATGATCGAAGCACGGCCTTTGTGGCGTAGCTTTGTGTAACGTTTACTTCGCGAGTTTCACACCCGGTATGAACCAAAAACGGGAGACGGACCTCAGGGAGGGCATGCGTTTCCTTCTAGCTAAAAAGTGGCGTCAGTGGTTTTACACGCCCTGACGAGTTTGACTTATGTGGTTGTTGCTGTTGCGAGGCACCTCGGTTATATCGGTTTCGGCCGATGCATTCTGGTCGGCAGACGGACCAGACTTACGCCCCAAAGGGCGGCGAAACGTAGTGTTCAGGATTTAAGTTTAATCCACATCGGTGGACCGGCCCTGACGATCCAAGGGGCGATGCGTTCTGCTCCTGAGACTCGGGCTATACAGTCTCGAATCGGTTGAGGACTATCTTTTGCCTCGGTTCATAGATGGAAACCCAATTTCCAAATACGAGACATTTGCGGTTTTAATTGTAGAACTAGTATGGCGACATGATATATGGTACCCATGCCGCCTATGATTGATACTTATGATTTGAAGTTGTTTTATACACTATGCACTTATAATAGTATCAAATGATTTGTTTTAAACGTATCAAGCATTCTTTGGCTGTTATAAGGGAAAACCCTATCCCCCGGCTTGCGTTGCATTGTGTGATAGGACCTGGGTCGTATAACAGCTTCATTTTTCTTTATTTAGCATTGCGCTGTTTGTTTTATGCACTGGTATTCTTGGGAGGAAACCCGTTCCGTGTTATAGCGGCGTGGTCCCTTGATTTACCTAACTTTAAAATAAAGATTAATAACTGCTTTAGTTCTCACACCAGTCACATGACTGACCTGGAGTTTATTGTTTTAACCTAAACTCTGGGTGCCCCTATTTTGACACGGGCAGCTAGTAGTTTTGGTTTTGCAGATTTATATTCACAGGGTCCTGGTTTACAGCTGGAATGATATTCGGAAAGCTTTGTATCCGTATATCTACTTCTAGTTGTGTATTGTATTATTTTCCGCTGCTATGTAATTTATTGTAATCTCTGATATTTCTGTGTAATATTTATTTGTTCATACTCTGTATATTCTTGTAATCTGATGCATTGTTGTAATATACAATGAAATGTTCTTCTGTATGTGTTCTGTTGTGGTTTGTTCTCGAACTATCCGCGCTTTCCTTTACGGGGAAGTTACGGGTTTTCACAGTTGGTATCAGAGCTTTGGTTTACAAAGCTCAGAGAACAGGACACATTAGAACCATACGAAAGAATTCATCAGATATTGGGTTAGTAATATCCAATGGGAATGACTCGTTAGAGATAGGATCAGTAGTAGCCTAGAACGAGTGTGAAGAGTATATTTGAAAAAATGAAAACCAATTTTGTTTTGAAAATTTAAAATCAATTATTCGTATTTGATTATTTAGTTTATATTGATTTGGACAGTCCAGTATATAAAGATTTTGCATATATGCCTTGCAAACGTGTATTAGAAATTTTAATATACTGGATAGATATAGAATCACATTCTAGACACCCGGAGATGGTTCTGATGATTGATCGATCATCATCAGAATTTATGTTCGTGTTTTGAAGATGTAATATCTATATATCTCCTATAGACTGGTGTGAGAACCAAAACATATATAGTTAGAATACATTGTTGTGAATTGGCATCAAAAACATGATTTTTTTTTTTTTTGGTATATATCAAAATTATGAATTTGAAACTTTAATCCACTAATTGATTGATGTTTGCGTTTTTTGTTTATTTGTTTAATAATTTTGAACCATTATGCCTAATTGAACCAAATATTGAACGGTATCGAAATTTGGTCGCATTTGCTTGCATATACATATACTTACATTGAACAGGTCATAGCAAGGAGGCTAGAGCAGAGAATAAAATTTGTTTGCCCGACAAATAGGTACATGTTTACTACATGATTTACTGTTTTGTTTGGGTGATGATGATTTTATGAGCCTATTGGCTAGCCGCTTGGCTTTTTCTTTTTCTTTTTGAGATCTGAAGGACCGGGGAAGCTATTTGAAATTCCCCGATGCTCCCAGTGCAGGGGAGGTTATGGCGAAATTTTTCGAGAATTTAGGGTGTTAGCCAAATTTTTGAAAATTTGAAAATTCTCAGAAACTGAAAAGTTGGAGAATGAAAGCCAGATCGAACGTAGAGCTGATTGATCAAACCACTTTCGACTTTGTTCCTTTTCAGGGACGAAAAGTTTTAAGTGGGGGGAGATTGTAACAACCCGAAAATCTGGGCCAGTTTAAAAATTTTTATTTTGGCGATTTTAGCGAATTTTAATTATTTAAAATAAATTATTTTAAATAATATCGACGAGAAATTTATTTTGAATGGAATTCGAACGTATATATTTATACGCGTCGTCGTTAGAATATAAATATTTATATATAATTATAAATAGAATTGAAAATGGCGCGGTAGTTCGATTATTCGATTTCAAACTTCAATTGAATGTACCGGGTGCAAAACAATCCGGATTTTAGTGAAACCAAAAATAATGGAATCTAATTGTGAATATCTTTCCAACGAATCCGAAAAATCGAAATTTCATAGCGGGAATCAAAAGATATGTCCAGTTGAAAATTCTGAATAGTCGCTATGGAATTCAGGTCCTTAAAAATGGACATTTTGCAAACGACCTCAGATTTCGACGAAACCAGTTTTGTTGGGTCCGTGATGTTAAATTATTGCTAGGTTTTAAATTTCATAATTTTTCGAATCAATATGTGAGCGTGGCAAAGGAAAACGCGTTTGACCAGTTTTAGTTGATTTTAATCGACTGGAAAATGGCCATTTTTCTAACGGTCTCAGAATTCGACGAAACTAGTTTTGTTAGGACCGTATCGTCAATACGAAGCTAGAAAATATTTTTCGGGAATTTTTCTAGTTAGTATGTGACCCCGGTAATTTGAAATGTACGTTTAAAATTCAATATAGCGATTTAAATGTAAATTCAATGGAAACTGATCGAAACAGTCGAATCAGCCTACGATACATATTCCATTGTGTTCGGAATGGGGGTGAAATGCTATGGACGAAAGGCGGCGGGCCTCGTTTAGAGGTCATATGTAAAAGTCAACTTTTAGAAATTAAATAATATAAAATAAAATAAAAATATCCCTTCTCCCCCTTTATTTCGTTCTGCCCCCCCCCCCCAACGTTCATTCCTCAGAATCAAAACAAGAAAAAAAAAAAGAACTAAACCTAAATCGATGCGCCTCCACCAGGTTCCAGCCGCCCCTCCCCTTAAAACGCCGCCGCCACGCGAAGACCCCCCCCCCCCAAGGCGCCGGAGGCGATGCGCGAGAGCCCCCCCCCCACCCCCCCCCCGGCGGCGCGACGATCGCGACACCCCCCCCCCCCCCCTTGCCGCAGTCCACCATCGGAGCCACCCTCTGTAAGTAAAACCGATTTTTTTTTTTACAGTAAAACCGATTTTTTTTTATTTTACTTTAAAACCGATTTTTTTTATTTTACTTTAAAACTGATTTTTTTATTTTACTTTAAAACTGATTTTTATAAATTTAGATTAGAAAGGAAATACGATTTTAATTGAATATAAAGTTTAGATATTTATTCGTATAAAGAATATATTCTTATTCATATGAAATGTAAATGAGTAATCATATAAAGATTAGATTTTTCAAAACGTAAAGATGAGATTTTTCATGTAGGAAAAATATGATTTTTCATGTTAGAAAGAAGTGATTTTTAGCAATATAGAAATATAATTTTTCTATATAAAGTAGTAGCGAAATATTTATAATTGAAAGGGCGAAATATTTATTTTAGAAAAGGTGAAATCTTTAAAATAAAAATTCGATTTTTATAGATTGAATAGCAAAGAAAAAAATTCGATTTTTACACATATGAAGTAATTATAAAAATATGATTTCTAAATTGAAAGTGAACAAGTAAAAATGTGATTTTTATATATTGAACATCGAAGTAAAAATGTGATTTTTATATATTGAATAGCAAAGTAAAAATTCGATTTTTATATATGGAATAGCGAAGTAAAAATATGATTTTTATATATGTAGTGGCTACGGGCAACGAAGTTGACAAAGATGAGATAACGATGAAGATTTTTATCAAAGAAGAGTCTAGATGATTGGATAGCTTTCGGTGAGAATTTCTCACCTTTCAATTTCATTTCTACTTATATATATATATATATATATATATATACTAGGATGCAGACGGTGCTTAGTAGCACCCGACACAATCGTCCACAGACCATGGACTTGTTTGTTTGGTTGCATAGATTAGTTATATGATGTGATTTGAATTTGGTTGTTTGGTGATTTTGATTGATGTGTGAATGGCGTGGGCCTTCACTAGAACGAGGATAAGGCTAGGCCTCGGCCCGTTTCTAGTATCGTGCCGTTATGCCGCCAAAATTTTCTAAAATATGTTAGAAAAATAAAAATATCATTTTATTGAATAAATGAACTGAATAGAAATTCATATGTTGAAATAAAAATGTTTTTATCGTTAAAAATATAATTTTTAACGTGAAGTGAATAAAATAAAATATTCATTTACAAACCGAACGGTTTGTTTATGTACACCTATTTGAAGGACATTGATTGGGTCGATAAATTTTACACATCGCCCAACTGCACAACTAAAATCTGTGTTTGATTGTTTGAAACCCCACACGGGTGTTAGGATGAAATTTGAAGTTCACTCATCCTGATTGATTAAATATGTCGATCGATTGATTGACAGGCTGTTATAAGCGTTAGATATCTATATTTAATGCTTATACAGTGTAGTGCACTTTGGTTGATGGTTGATTATTTTTCAATGCTATTATGTACGTGTGATGCGTGAAAATCCATATGATTAACTTTATATGGTAATTGATTGGGCCTCATTCCAATTTAGAAAATAAAGAATAATATAAAATAAAGGTTCATGTGTTGACAGTACTCATCCATTGAGATTGGTCATGTGTTGAACGAAATATTTTAGTAATAAAATTTACATCTTTATCAATATAAAATAAAGGTTCATGTGTTGACAGTACTCATCCATTGAGATTGGTCATGTGTTGAACGAAATATTTTAGTAATAAAATTTACATCTTTACCAATATAAAATAAAGGTTCATGTGTTGACAGTACTCATCCATTGAGATTGGTCATGTGTTGAACGAAATATTTTAGTAATAAAATTTACATCTTTATCAATATAAAATAAAGGTTCATGTGTTGACAGTACTCATCCATTGAGATTGGTCATGTGTTGAACGAAATATTTTGATAATAACAACTATTTTGAAAAAGAAATATTTGAAATAGAATATTTGAAAATAGAAATTTATGAAGCCGTGTTGATTAGATTGACGCCATTTTGACGTGAACGATATTTATATCGATTTTATTCATTTCAAAATGAATTGAATTAAAAACGATTTCGAAATGAATTGAATTGAAAACGATTTCGAAATGAATTGAATTGAAAACGATTTCGAAATGAATTGAATTGAAAACGATTTCGAAATGAATTGAATTGAAAACGATTTCGAAATGAATTGAATTGAAAACGATTTCGAAATGAATTGAATTGAAAACGATTTCGAAATGGATTGAATTGAAAACGATTTCGAAATGAATTGAATTAAAAACGATTTCGAAATGAATTGAATTGAAAACGATTTCGAATTGAATTGAATTGAAAGCGAATTGAAATGAATTCAAATTGAATTGAAATTTGAATTGAATAGAAATGAATTTTAAAACGAATTTATAAAGAAGAACTCAATTTTGATTTGAATTGAAAAGGAAGTTGAAATTGCTTTTGAAACGAATTTAAAACTATTTATATAATTCGTTTTAAATAGAAATCGACGAAATATATATTATATATTATATATATATATATATAATATAATGGCCTGAATAGAACGCGCCGCGCCGCGACAATTCGCGAATTTCGACCATTGATTTCAAACGGACATTACGGGAGATCCGACCGTCGGATTCTCCTAAAACCGGAACCATTGGGTTCGTATCAAAAAGAGCTTTCTAACGAATGTGATAAATTAGAAATCTAATGGTTGGATTTGGAATTATGTCCAAATCAAATTTGAAAAAGGTCGCTATACGTGCAGTTCGATGGCC
This sequence comes from Allium sativum, assembly GCA_030737875.1. Classification (NCBI taxonomy): domain Eukaryota; kingdom Viridiplantae; phylum Streptophyta; class Magnoliopsida; order Asparagales; family Amaryllidaceae; genus Allium; species Allium sativum. The sequence goes on from CM060920.1 coordinate 919,904,332, forward strand.
ATTGGTGGAAATCGACTGTACGGGCCTTGATAAAATTATTAAAAATAGTAATAATTTGTGTAAAATCATAAGAAATGATTTAGAAAGTATTGGGATGAAAAACTCCATATTTGAAAAGGTAAAAATAGATTTTTATCGAAATGAACTAGTTTTGAACTAGAACTATAATTCTATTTATTTTTAAATAAATAAATTGAATTTGAAAAAGGGTTTTAAAAATAACCAGAATTTCCAATAATTATATTGGAATGGATTTGAATCGAAATTGTCTTCGGAATATTTCGATATTGGATTTCGTGATGATACAGATATTGTTATGGGAATTTGAAAGATATAGATATATATATCGTTATTTCCAATATGATATTTGTTGGTCGTAGAATTTGATATTGAATATAAGCCAATATATTTTCTATTCAGAGCCTTGTATTTAATATCAAAGGTGATTTGAGTTTGTCGTGAATGGTGTCTTCACTAACACTGTTCTTGAACCCAGTTGAGAAAAGATTAAATCTTTTTATTTAGATTTAATGAAGTGTACCAATTAAATAATATTTAATTGAAATTGAATTGATATTGATTTTTGGGTTTATCGTGAACAGTGTTTTAAATAACACTTGTTCTTTAACCCGATAATTAATGAATGTGATTTTGGGTTTATCGTGAACCGTGTTTTAAATGACACTGATTCTTTAACCCAGTTAACGATTAAAACTAAGTGGAGTTTTAATGAATCTTTAATTAGATTGAAACAATCGAAATGGAGTATCACCAGTTTTACTCCAGGCGTTAGTTAAATCTTTAATTAGATTTGAACGTGAAATGGTAATTGAATTTACCGATAACACCGTGGTGTTAGATATGAAGTATAACCAGTTTTACTTCGTGGGATGAATAGGTTGGGATTGAGAAACTAAAACAAATGATTACTTCGGTAAGATTCGTTAATCTCGACTAGTTAAATCGAAATTCAAAAAGAAGATTGAAGAATAAATTCAAGGAATTTATCTTGGATAAAATTAATGGGAACCTTTCCCTATGAATGTGAAATTTAGAAACTAACTGTCGGTTAGCTAAGCAGAATGGTTTTCTGGATATTGATCTGATGTTGGTTTCGGCCTTCGGGGTTAATATTTGGGAGATTATTCTCTTGATTAATTTACGGTTAGTGACTGATGAATTGGAATGAGGCGTATGTTGTGCTTGTGTAACACTTATTTAAATATACGCGAGTTATTCGGAAAGACCGGGTTTATCCCATTTTGAATAGCTGATACGACGATAAGTCGAAGATGAAGACGATGATAGAAGACCGGAGGTTTTCACGTCGTTTGGGTGATAACTGATGATCTTGATTGGGCTGTACACCCAAGAAGATGGAAACAGTTGGTGATCGTCCAGACGTACTTGGAGATCGATGGATGTGCGGGGTACTAGGTGCCTCCGGTTTCGTTCAGACCCAGAACGGACTTGTAAATGGACTGTGTGTCTGACATTGGATTTTAGTCCGTGTGATTGATCTCTATTAAATATATACCTGTTTGGCGGCGGAGAATTTATTCTCTTGCTTAACGCCCTTCTCTGAGACGTACGAGCTCAGGGGTTATATATTGATGGATATCAAACGCATGGAGTGAATTGCCTGTGTGGCATACCTAAGTGGCAATTGATCGAGGCTTCTGTTGAAAAGCAAAGTCTTGTGGTTGATGATCGAAGCACGGCCTTTGTGGCGTAGCTTTGTGTAACGTTTACTTCGCGAGTTTCACACCCGGTATGAACCAAAAACGGGAGACGGACCTCAGGGAGGGCATGCGTTTCCTTCTAGCTAAAAAGTGGCGTCAGTGGTTTTACACGCCCTGACGAGTTTGACTTATGTGGTTGTTGCTGTTGCGAGGCGCCTCGGTTATATCGGTTTCGGCCGATGCATTCTGGTTGGCAGACGGACCAGACTTACGCCCCAAAGGGCGGCGAAACGCAGTGTTCAGGATTTAAGTTTAATCCACATCGGTGGACCGGCCCTGACGATCCAAGGGGCGATGCGTTCTGCTCCTGAGACTCGGGCTAGACAGTCTCGAATCGGTTGAGGACTATCTTTTGCCTCGGTTCATAGATGGAAACCCAATTTCCAAATACGAGACATTTGCGGTTTTAATTGTAGAACTAGTATGGCGACATGATATATGGTACCCATGCCGCCTATGATTGATACTTATGATTTGAAGTTGTTTTATACACTATGCACTTATAATAGTAATTTGTTTTAAACGTATCAAGCATTCTTTGGCTGTTATAAGGGAAAACCCTATCCCCCGGCTTGCGTTGCATTGTGTGATAGGACCTGGGTCGTATAACAGCTTCATTTTTCTTTATTTAGCATTGCGCTGTTTGTTTTATGCACTGGTATTCTTGGGAGGAAACCCGTTCCGTGTTATAGCGGCGTGGTCCCTTGATTTACCTAACTTTAAAATAAAGATTAATAACTGCTTTAGTTCTCACACCAGTCACATGACTGACCTGGAGTTTATTGTTTTAACCTAAACTCTGGGTGCCCCTATTTTGACACGGGCAGCTAGTAGTTTTGGTTTTGCAGATTTATATTCACAGGGTCCTGGTTTACAGCTGGAATGATATCCGGAAAGCTTTGTATCCGTATATCTACTTCTAGTTGTGTATTGTATTATTTTCCGCTGCTATGTAATTTATTGTAATCTCTGATATTTCTGTGTAATATTTATTTGTTCATACTCTGTATATTCTTGTAATCTGATGCATTGTTGTAATATACAATGAAATGTTCTTCTGTATGTGTTCTGTTGTGGTTTGTTCTCGAACTATCCGCGCTTTCCTTTACGGGGAAGTTACGGGTTTTCACAGTAATATATAACAACTTCGAGTTGTTAAAATTTATTCTTCAATACGATATGTAAATATAAATATATAAGCAAGATACAACTCATTTCGAAAATTGTGCAATCTTTGGATGTTTTATTATTGTCTCATATGATTTAACTAAGAAGTGTAATGTTATTATTTCATACGGTTTGAATAAAGCTTCGGGCTTTTAAATTATGAAGTATTTAAAATTCATTAATTGAGGAACTTCGAGTTCCTATGCATATATATACACATACATATGCATATCAATTTTATAAATTTATGATGAATTTCTGGTTCTCAATCTTTTAACATACTTTTAATTTAGAAGCTTTTACATTTTTGCTAATTGACAAGATTTCAAACTTGTATACTTTATCAAAAATGTTTATATATATACATATATACATACATACATATATATATATATATATATATATATATTGCAAGACTTCAGGTCCAAGACTTTGAGTTATACAAATCCCAGTATAAATATTTTCTTTACACAACTTCAGGTTGTGGTTCTATCCTTTCTTCCATAACATTAGTTATTACTATCTAAATACATCGAATAATAATGCATATGTTTATTCATATTCCAAATACAAACATACATCAATTAACTAACAATAACTAATGCATTTATTACAATAAGGTAATATAATATATTATCATAACAATGCATTCTCTAACATTCAATGCATTTATGACAATAAGGTAATATAATATATTTATCAATCACATAATCAACATTTTACATTCTCTAACATGAATGGTTCTTACATAAAATTCACAACTATAAACAAAAATAAACTACATATCACATATTCAATTTTTTTTCTCATTCTTCAATATGAATGATTTGAAAAAACTTGTAAATTTATACATAAAATTCACAAACATAAAAGTTACATTTTTTTTTAAATTATACAACTCATATAAAGATCTTTTAGATCTTTCTTTTTATATCAAAATTCCTTCTTGCCTTTTTAGAAACTGCAGGTTCTAAATTCTCCATGTAATGACAAAAATAGTTTTTGCATTCACTTCCGGTGTGCAGAATTAAGATCAATATTTAGATCTTAACTCAATATGATCTTCAGGATGCATATTTTCTTTATAAAAGTTTTCCTAAGAAACAACGAAATATTTCTTCTAGAAATATAATATGTTCCAAAATGACTATAATAAAACTTCAAGTTTTATCATAATTCATATATTGTTATTATATATTTTAAATTGAAGTAACTTTTCTAGAAAGTGCCCCCTTTTTTCACATATGAGAGTCATTTTACTATTTTTCTTCAAGAAAATAGTATTTATTATAAATCTAATGATCTCTTCCAATAATAAGTTTCTTCAAGAGATTACATGTAGCATAAAGTTGGAATATAAGGCTTTTCCCTTCTGTTAAAATTTTTTCTTTCATTGATCTTTCAAATCCTTTCCTTTTACAGGTCATTTGCTATATGCGAATATTAAATGCAATTATATGCTTTATTTCATGTTTCTCGTTTGAATATAACTTCGGGTTCCTTGTTTGCATATGAACTTCAGGTTCCTTGTTTGCATATGAACTTCAGGTTCCTTATTTGAAAGAATTTGTATATGGACTTTAGATCATACGAGCTCAGGTCATTTGCATGCGAACTTCAGGTTCAACGACTCTTGCTTTGTGTTTGGAAGTATGATCGCCTTCTGTTGGTCATAATGCTCCTTCAGGGAGTTCCATAAGTGGAGAGGATCTTTTTCTTTCCAGTTAAATATTCTGATTTTAGATCATCGTGGATATGGCCTCTTAAAATATCAGGGCCTTTGCTTTGTCCTGCTGGGACATATTATTACCAATTTTAATGGTACTTTCTAAGCATTGAGATTGTAAATGGATTTCAGTATTCAACATTTTTGTGAGCTACACAAAAATAATAATTGTAGATGCTTAATTAAACAAAATTCACATATCAGTATACATGTTCTATAATTATCAAAACGAATTAATAAATTAACGACCAGACAAAACGATGAAACTGTAGTACTGTTATATCATAAAAAAATATGCAGATCTCGTAAAATAGAATAGGACCGTATACATGGATGTAATAAATTGAATATATTACGGCACAGAATCATAAAAAAATTTCAAATCTGCAAGTCTTTCTTTATACATTTATAATGAACATCTTACAATAATGAAACATTACAAATCGTCAAGGAGCCATACACCATGTTACATAACAAAAATAATGGCCACATTAATACATATGTTGGCTAACAAACAACTTGCTATTTACATATGTGCATACCTATTAGCAATGACTTCTCTGTTATTGAAGAGATAAATTAGCGAATGAAGATGTTTTATGTATGGCGTATGAGGTAAAAGATCTATATACAATATTATAAAAAGAAAATGAATGGATCTTCCTAAAAAAAATATTTGGTATACCATAATACCAAATCAAATATGAATAGGTGGATATCTAAAAACCACTAAGTTAAAAAGTAATTAGATCTAAAAAGTTTAGATCCACTAAAATAGAATCTAGATCTACAAAAACTGAAAAAGAAAAGTGATCTAGAAGTATGGATCACATCAAAGCAGAAGATACAACAAGTTCATATATGTAGATCTATATGATTTCAAAACATAAAAAAATAAATTACATGATAGATCCATAAATATAGATCTAGAATATTTCAAACAATAGCTCTAATAGAGCTTCATGCTGATAACGTGTTATAAAATGAACACAAAACAGAAGAAATAAGGGAGAGAGCACATTTTTATTCATTCAGATGTATATTCTTTCTACTACATTGGCTCCTTTATATATAGGCTTTTGGAGCTGATCTTTAGCTTATTCCCATGATGTGGGACTAAACATAGAAATAACAAAAGCATATTCACAACATTCATATATATATATATATATATATATATATATTACAACAAGTTGATATATATATATATATATATTAATGAACAAATTGTTCGGTACAAAATAAATTAACAAAAAAAATGTAAAATCAAAAGTCAACAATTACATAAAACTTAAGAATAAACCAACGTTTTAGCTTTACCTTTAATATGCATTACAAATCAGTGTGAAATTCTAGGCTATCAACTACTTATGAAATATGTGACAAATAAAGAGAATATATTCGTAATCTTACAAATAGAACATCTAACGTTAAATTATGGATAAGAAAGTAGAACAGAAACCAGAAAATGAACATCAAATTAAATAAAACGAAAATAAAAATCTAGCCTTCTATTCAAAGCCGTTCGAACCATCCGTTGGTTTTTCCAGGGACGTTCATACTATTTTTTTCCTAAAAAAAATTAAATTTTAAAATAATTTTAGAAATATAACTGCTGTAAAATATGGATAAAATCATAAATAAGTTGAATATGAAGCAAAAACCATTAACCAATTTAATCAATTTCTTGTCATAATAAATAAATAAAGGAATTAACTAAAAATTATTCGAAAATAATTTTTAAGTTGATTTAGGTTGAGATTAGAAATTTTCAACTGTAGCATGCATAGAGAGCTAGAAGAAAAAGGTGATAATATTATTAGAAAATGAAATGGAAGTGAGACAACTAACAATATGACAATCGTGTACATTGATATTCTTTTCAAAATGTATAATGAGAATATAATCAACAAAATGTTAATAAGTCCATTAGATTCCTTTTAAGAAATAACTGTAAAATGCAAAAGTAGTGGCAAATTTGTAACAACCCGAAAATCTGGGCCAGTTTAAAATTTTTATTTTGGCAATTTTAGCGAATTTTGATTATTTAAAATGAATTGTTTTAAATAATATCGACGAGAAATTTATTCTGAATGGAATTCGAACGTATATATTATATACGTTGTCGTTAGAATATAAATAATTATATATAATCATAAATAGAATAGAAAATGGCGCGGTAGTTCGATAATTCGATTTCAAATTCAATTGAACATACCGGGTGCAAAACAAACCGGATTTTAGTGAAACCAAAAACATTAGGATCTAATTGGTAATATCTTTCCAACGAATCCGAAAAATCAAAATTTCATAGTGGGGATCAAAAGATATGCCCAGTTGAAAATTCTGAATAGTCGCTATGGAATTCAGGCCCTTAAAAAGGGACATTTTGCAAACGACCTCGGATTTCGACGAAACCAGTTTTGTTGGGTCCGGGATGTCATGTTATTGCTAGATTCCAATTTTCATAATTTTTCGATTTAATATGTGAGCGTGGCAAAGGAAAACGCGTTTGACCAGTTTCAGTTGATTTTAATCGACTGGAAATTGGCCATTTTTCAAACGGTCTCAGAATTCGACGAAACTAGTTTTGTTAGGACCGTATCGTCAATACGAAGCTAGAAAATATTTTTCGGGAATTTTTCGAGTTAGTATGTGACCCCGGTAAATTGAAATGCGCGTTCAAATTCAATATATAGAGTTATATGTTGATTTTAACGGAAACTGATCGAAACGTTCGAACCAGCGTACGATACATATCCCATTGTGTTCGGAAAGGGGGTAATTAGCTATGGACGACAGGCGGTGGGCCTCGTTTAGGGGTCGAATAAAAAAGTCAACTTTTTGAAATTAAAATTATAAATATTTATATAAATCCTTTACTCTCTCTCTCTCCTCACTTTCTTTCTACCGTTCGAAAAAAAAAAAAACCTAAGCCCTAAATCGAGATCGACGGAACCCCTCACGACATCGCACCCCCCCAGTCGCCTCCGCCGTCACCCCCCCCCCCCCCCACACTTCTGCTCCTCCTCCTCCACGTGACAGCACCCCCCTCGTTCGATCGAAGACCTTGCCCTTTTTTTCCCCAAACCGTCGCCTAGCCACCTCCACCCCCTGAAGCAGCCGTCACACCTCCGACTGATGGGCCCCCTCCTCTCGCTCCTCTCTCCTCTTCCAACTGAAAGCAGCCCGACGCCAAGATTCCAGCCCCACTTCGACTGTAAGCCTTTAATTTGTTCAATTTGGTTAGTTGTTTATTTTTACTTATTTAAAATAACTCGTTTTAAATAAAAACCAGTTTTGTTAAAGGAATTCGCATTTTAAAACAGAAAAGATTCGATTTTTTTAAAAAACAAGAAAGGTTTGGTTTTTAATTATAAAAGGAACGACTTTTAAATACTTAAAGAAACGATTTTTATATAAGTATGATGATTAAAAATATAATTTTTATACGTGTAGTGAGGTAAAAATACGACTTTTATACATTAGATTATATAAAAATATGATCTTTCTTGTGGGATGAACCATATAAAAATATTATCTTTATTGTGAAATGAACAAGTAAAAATGTGATTTTTATATATTGAACATCGAAGTAAAAATGTGATTTTTATATATTGAACATCGAAGTGAAAATTCGATTTTTATATATTGAATAGCATAATAAAAATTCGATTTTTATATATTGAATAGCAAAGTAAAAATTCGATTTTTATATATTGAATAGCAAAGTAAAAATTCGATTTTTATATATTGAATAGCGAAGTAAAAATGTGATTTTTACATGTGTAGTGAATACGGGAAACGAAAGCGACAAAAGGCGAGAATGACGAAGACCTCTACATTTGAAGTGTCGTGAAGTTGGATAGCTATCTGTGAGAACTCCTCACTCTAAATTCTCTTTTTCTAGTTATATATATATATATATATATATACTAGGATGTAGACGGTGTTTAGTAGCACCCGACACCCGTCATCCACAGACCATGGATGGCTTGTTTGTTTGAGTGATGTTGATGTGAAATCGATAAGAAAATATCATATATATTGAAAGTGAAAATATCATATATATTGAAAGTGAAAATATCGTATATATTGAAAGTGAAAATATCATATATATTGAAAGTGAAAATATCATATATATTGAAAGTGAAAATATCATATATATTGAAAGTGAAAATATCATATATATTGAAAGTGAAAATAATATATATATATTGAAAGTGAAAATATTACGTATATATGAAAATTGAGAATATCGTATATATGAAAATTGAAAATATCGTATATATGAAAAGTGAAAACGATATATATATGAAATGTGAAAACGATGTATATATATATATATATATATATATATATAAATATGAAACGTGAAAATGATTTGATTGTTAAAAATATAATTTTTAACATATACATATACACTGTATAAAATTGTCATGTATATGAAATATTCAATTTTGATATAAAATAGAAAATGAATTCGAATTGAACTGAATAGAAAATGAATTCGAATTGAACTGAATAGAAAATGAATTCGAATTGAACTGAATAGAAAATGAATTCGAATTGAACTGAATAGAAAATGAATTCGAATTTGAACTGAATAGAAAATGAATTCGAATTGAACTGAATAGAAAATGAATTCGAATTGAAATTGAATATAAATGAATTCGAATTGATTTGAATTTGAAGTTTGAATTGAATTGAAATGAATTTAAAACGAATGTATAAGGAAAAATTCAATTTTGATTTGAATTTGAATATGAAGTTGAAATCGTTTTGAAAACGAATTTAAAACGATTTATAAAATACGTTTAAAAAGGAAATCGACGAAATATATAATATATATATATATTATATAATGGACTGAATAGAACGCGCCGCGCTGCGGCAGTTCGCGAATTTCGACCATTGACTTCTAACGGACATTACGGGAGATCCGACTGTCGGATTCTCCTGAAACCGGAACCGTTGGGTTCGTATCGAAAAGAGCTTTCTAAGGAATATTAGAAATTTGAAATCTAACGGTTGGATTTGGAATTATGTCCAAATCAAATTTGGAAAAGGTCGCTGTAAGTGCAGTTCGATGACCGTTGATGTAAATCGACTGTATGGGCCTTGATAAAATTATTAAAAATATCGATAATTTGTGTAAAATCATAAGAAATGATTTGTGAAGAATTGAGATGAAAAACTCCATATTTGAAAAGATAAAAATAGATTTTTATCGAAATGAACTAGTTATTAACTAGAAAAATAATCCAATGGTTATAAATAAATAAATTGGATTAGAGTTAAATTGAAATTATCTTTGGATATTTTCGATATTGGATTCCGTGATTATACAGATATTGTGATGGGAATTTGGAAGATTTCGATATCGTTATTCCCGATATGATATCTGTTGGTTTCAGGATTTGATGTTGAATATAAGTCGATACTCTCTCTATTCAAAACCTTATATTTAATGTCAAATTTGATTGATTGATGGTTTGGATTGTGCTCGACCAGTTTATGAGCAAAATATGCTTTTACATTTAGCATTGGGTTGGGTTGAAAATATCTGTGTGCTAACGCCTTGTGAAACACTTCACGATTTGACGATAAGGTGTTTAGCGATGTTGTGTTCATTTCAAATTTAACGAATGATTGTGAAATGATATATTCTTAAGTGAAAAGAAATGTATTCCCGATTTTGGACAGGGAATGTTTTATAAAAATGTTTTATAAAACAGAAAGGATTTCGAGGCTCAAAACCCGATGATTTCTAAAATGATTTAGAAATGTATTATATGTTACATTGTGGTTCATCGCGTATTCGATTAGTTGCTATTGATGATGTATCTGTTTGGTGGCGGAGAATTTATTCTTTTGCTTAACACCCTTCTTTGAGACGTACGAGCTCAAAGGTTATGTGATTAATAGTGACTGATCATATGCGTGAATTACTGATGTGAAGTACTATATTTTGAAAGTACTTGTGATTATTATGTTGTGAAATGATTTTCCCTACTTCGGGATATGAAATGATTTAGTATGTGGCTAAAGATTCGGGTAACCCTGAGACTAAAAGTATGGGTGAGAGGGCGGTGTATGCTCTCCATGTGTGGGAGGTGCATCGTCGGTGTAGCCTACTCCTATGTGGGGTAGGCGCACATATATATATATATATATATATATATATATATATATCGAGTTGCGAGGTGCGTACCCTTTGCCTTGTCGATGGGGAGCACGATATTTGGTTGCATACTTGTTTGTATGCATTGTTATGTTTTTGAATTCACATTTCCAAATGATTTGATTTGAGATCCCGAAGTGAAATCTACTTTGATATAGAAAGTTAGATATGTATTTCAAATGATTTGAAATAAGAAATCGGGAATAAAATCCAAAGGAATAATTTCTATAAATTGAATTGGATTTAGAAAATCTAAGTGTAGTGGTTAATCTAAGTGGGTAGATTGGGATATTGCATGTTGATTGATGCATAGTAGATCCATATATCTATATTGATTGTTGTTTATACACTGGTATTCATGGGGGTAAACCCGTTCCGCGTTAGCGGCGTGGTCCCGTGATATACCATATTATCAAATAAGTTAATTATAACTGTTAGAGTTTCTCACACCAGTCCCATGACTGACCTGTAGTTTGCTTTTCCCTTGCGAACTCGGGTGCCCCTATTTTCCACACGGGCAGTCGAGTAGTTTTATTTTGCAGATGTATTGAGCAGGATTCTGGATTGAAGCTTTAAGCTGTGTCCAGACATTTACAGTCTTCCGCTGTGTAGTTTATATTTCCGCTGTGCATTGTATTACATTTATGTAAATTTATCTTCCGCTGTGTATTATTTTCGATATACTCTGATATTCTGTACTCTGGTGTAACATTATTATGATGTTTATTGAAGTCTTCTGTTATTTGTTCTGATGTGTTGTATACCCAAAGTTAGCGTATGCGGGATTCGAACGGTCTTGGTCGGTTTAGCGATCGATTAGGTCCGGGCGAAATCCGTTGCCGTTACACATGGTATCAGAGCTTTGGTTTTCAGAGCTCGAGAACAAGACACATTAGAACCATACGAAAGAATTCATCAGATATTGGATTAGCAATATCCAATGAGAGTGACTCGTTAGAGATGGGATCAGTAGTATCCTAGAACGAGTGTGAAGAGTATATTTTTAAAGTGAAAACAAATTTTCTTTTGAAAATTTAAATCAACTATTCGTATTTGATTATTTATCTATATAGATTTGGACAATCCGATATATAAAGATTTTGCATATATGTCTTGCAAACATGTATTCGAAGTTTTAATATACTGGATAGTTATAGAATCATACTCTAGTGCCCGGGGATAATTCTGGTAACGGGGCACCGTCGCCAGTATGTATCTTCGGGTAACGAAAGTGAGATTTCTATAAATTTCCAATTGACTGGTGTGAGAACCGAAACTAGATAGGATTTATTGTTGTGATTTGGCATCAAAAAATCTGATTTTTGACTATATATCAAAATTATGAATTTGAAACGTTAATCCACTAATTGATTGATGTTTGTGTTGTTTGTTTATTTGTTTGATAATTTTGAACCATTATGCCTAATTGAACCAAATATTGAATTATACTGAAATTGGTCGCATTTGCATGCATCTATATGTACTTACATTGAACAGGTCATAGCAAGGAGGCTAGAGCCGAAGAATAAAATTTGTTTGCCCGACAAATAGGTACATGTTTACTACATAATTTACTGTTTTGTTTGGGTGATGATGATTTTATGAGCATATTGGCTAGCCGCTTGGCTTTTTCTTTTTCTTTTTGAGATCAGAAGGCCTATATGGCAATTTCGGGATTTTCCCGTGGCTACCGGTGCAGGGGAGGTTATGGCGAAATTTTTCGAAAATTTAGGGTGTTAGCCAAATTTTTGAAATTTTGAAAATTCTCAGAAACTGAAAAGTTGGAGAATGGAAGCCAGATCGAACGTAGAGTTGATTAATCAAACCACTATCGACTTTGTTCCTTTTCGGGGACGAAAAGTTTTAAGTGGGGGAGATTGTAACAACCCGAAAATCTGGGCCAGTTTAAATTTTTTATTTTGGTAATTTTAGCGAATTTTGATTATTTAAAATGAGTTATTTTAAATAATATCGACGAGAAATTTATTCTGAATGGAATTCGAACGTATATATTATATACGTTGTCGTTAGAATATAAATAATTATATATAATCATAAATAGAATTGAAAATGGCGCGGTAGTTCGATAATTCGATTTCAAACTTCAATTGAACATACCGGGTGCAAAACAAACCGGATTTTAGTGAAACCAAAAAAATTAGGATCTAATTGGTAATATCTTTCCAACGAATCCGAAAAATCAAAATTTCATAGCGGGGATCAAAAGATATGCCCAGTTGAAAATTCTGAATAGTCGCTATGGAATTCAGGCCCTTAAAAAGGGACATTTTACAAACGACCTCGGATTTCGACGAAACCAGTTTTGTCGGGTCCGGGATGTCATGTTATTGCTAGATTCCAATTTTCATAATTTTTCGATTCAATATGTGAGTGTGGCAAAGGAAAACGCGTTTGACCAGTTTCAGTTGATTTTAATCGACTGGAAATTGGCCATTTTTCAAACGGTCTCAGAATTCGACGAAACTAGTTTTGTTAGGACCATATCGTCAATACGAAGCTAGAAAATATTTTTCGGGAATTTTTCGAGTTAGTATGTGACCCCGGTAAATTGAAATGCACGTTCAAATTCAATATATAGAGTTATATGTTGATTTTAACGGAAACTGATCGAAACGTTCGAACCAGCGTACGATACATATCCCATTGTGTTCGGAAAGGGGGTAATTAGCTATGGACGACAGGCGGTGGGCCTCGTTTAGGGATCGAATAAAAAAGTCAACTTTTTGAAATTAAAAATAATAAATATTTATATAAATCCTTTACTCTCTCTCTCTCCTCACTTTCTTTCTACCGTTCGAAAAAAAAAACCTAAGCCCTAAATCGAGATCGACGGAACCCCTCACGACGTCCCCCCACCCCCCCCCCCCCAGTCGCCTCCGCCGTCACCCCCCCCCCCCCCCCCCCCACACTTCTGCTCCTCCTCCTCCACGTGACAGCACCCCCCTCGTTCGATCGAAGACCTTGCCCTTTTTTTCCCCAAACCGTCGCCTAGCCACCTCCACCCCCTGAAGCAGCCGTCACACCTCCGACTGATGGGCCCCCTCCTCTCGCTCCTCTCTCCTCTTCCAACTGAAAGCAGCCCGACGCCAAGATTCCAGCCCCCACTTCGACTGTAAGCCTTTAATTTGTTCAATTTGGTTAGTTGTTTATTTTTACTTATTTAAAATAACTCGTTTTAAATAAAAACCAGTTTTGTTAAAGGAATTCGCATTTTAAAACAGAAAAGATTCGATTTTTTTAAAAAACAAGAAAGGTTTGGTTTTTAATTATAAAAGGAACGACTTTTAAATACTTAAAGAAACGATTTTTATATAAGTATGATGATTAAAAATATAATTTTTATACGTGTAGTGAGGTAAAAATACGACTTTTATACATTAGATTATATAAAAATATGATCTTTCTTGTGGGATGAACCATATAAAAATATTATCTTTATTGTGAAATGAACAAGTAAAAATGTGATTTTTATATATTGAACATCGAAGTAAAAATGTGATTTTTATATATTGAACATCGAAGTGAAAATTCGATTTTTATATATTGAATAGCATAATAAAAATTCGATTTTTATATATTGAATAGCAAAGTAAAAATTCGATTTTTATATATTGAATAGCAAAGTAAAAATTCGATTTTTATATATTGAATAGCGAAGTAAAAATGTGATTTTTACATGTGTAGTGAATACGAGCAACGAAAGCGACAAAAGGCGAGAATGACGAAGACTTCTACATTTGAAGTGTCGTGAAGTTGGATAGCTATCTGTGAGAACTCCTCACTCTAAATTCTCTTTTTCTAGTTATATATATATACTAGGATGTAGACGGTGTTTAGTAGCACCCGACACCCGTCATCCACAGACCATGGATGGCTTGTTTGTTTGAGTGATGTTGATGTGAAATCGATAAGAAAATATCATATATATTGAAAGTGAAAATATCGTATATATTGAAAGTGAAAATATCGTATATATTGAAAGTGAAAATATCATATATATTGAAAGTGAAAATATCATATATATTGAAAGTGAAAATATCATATATATTGAAAGTGAAAATATTACGTATATATGAAAATTGAGAATATCGTATATATGAAAATTGAAAATATCGTATATATGAAAAGTGAAAACGATATATATATGAAATGTGAAAAAATTTAAGAGTATTAAACTACCATGAAACGTGGAAACATGTGAGATTTTTTGAGAAGACTGAAGCTGAAAGGTTTTAGATGAATATTAAGCTTTTATATACAATATGATATATTTTAATTTGATTTAGGTTGGGTTAAAAAAATTAAACATAGCATGCATAGAAAAGTGAAAAAAAAAAAGATGATATTGAAAGAAAATGAAATGGAAGTGAAATAACTAAGAAATGACAAATTTTCACATTGTTATTTCCCTTAAAATGTATAATTAGAAGATAATTTATAATCTATAAAACATTAATGAGTTTATTAGTATTATTGAAAGAAACAACTACAAATAAACAAAAGTAATGGCAAATTTAAGATAATTAAATATACCATGGTACATGACAAAACATGATTTTTTTACGAAAACTGAAACCAAAGGATCTTCAAATTAACATTGTATTGTGCTTTCATTACAAAAGGCATATAGAAAATTTATTGTCTAGTCTCCAAATTTAAATACAATGCAGCCCGGTAAGTCTACATAGCCGACCCCAAAAAGATGTGCAAAGTTTCGTGTGTAGTTGGGTTGCCATGGAGTTAAACTGAATCTATCAGCACTTACCGAAATTTTGCTTTAACTGCAAAAACATATAATCCTTAAAGGGACAACCACACATATAAACATACAGATAGGAAATATATGGATTTTAACACATATAAGCACAGGTAAAACAACATATAAACATAGGAAAAGCATGTAAACTAAGAAATAAATTATTAAACTAAAAAAATTACTATTATTTAACCATATGAATATAAAATTATAATACAATAATTAATTAATATTTCATGGCATGTTTCATTGTTGATAAGAATCAGACCATGAGTAGTTCTCCGTCACGCTACCGCCTTCCACCTTTTCTATCGACTTAAACACATGATTACCTGCACCGATGTGTCCTTGATTTCATCCTCCCATTCTTTAATAACAAACCAGATTAGCATTTCCCAATCAAAAACTTCTACATTTCTCTTTCTTTGCAGTTTTCTTGTTTTATTCCTTAATACACCCTCATGCAACTCACGTCCTCACCAGATACAAAATATAATAACATCGCTGAAAACAGGATCAGCGAAATATAACATGACATCCCTTTGTGCACTTGTTGTATAAAACTAAAAGTATAATGTTTTAATTTAATGCATGAGCCCATCATCAAGTCTAAGAATTAAAACTGCTGGGCCAAACCTAAATCCAGTCCTATGTGAATCTTCATCCCACCTATACACAAAAAATTATTTCTTTTATACCACTGAAGCATTTATCAATTAAAGGCAGGCTAAATTAGTTCTGACAATGCTACTTAAAAGAGTAAACCTAAAAGTGACTACTCAATAACAACTTGAAAGTCAAAATTGATAATTTGTTCAACTTGGCACGCTTGCTAAGCTTCATCATAGATTGCAAAATTTGTTAAACCATCATATATGTCAAAAGTTCAAATCTAATGTCATACCACCTTAACAAATATTTAAGAAAACAAATTCACAGGCATGTTTAGCACGAATCAGAATCCGTTACTTGGAACTTGTGATAAGCAATAGGTTTCACAGGGAAAAGGATAATTACAGAATTCGTAAATAAAAATCATAACAAATAATGCATAAGTTTTTGCAATATTATACACTTCCTCAGAGTTTACAAGTCCAATATTTATTTCAGATTTGCATTTTTGAAGTGCTAGCTCTACTTAATGCCCCAATTACGCAGACAATTTATCATTACCCAGGCTAAATGTCATAAGCATTCCAATATACAATGAGATATTTGTATATCGCTTTCATGTTCCGCGCACAGATGTTGCAAAAAGTATAATGTGGGTTATAAACAAATACATAAGCTAAAACAAATAACAAGCAACAAATGATAAATGCATTAAAATTCAATGCAAATTTATGTGGGAGTTTGTCAAGGACTAAACTCAAAGCCTTAAATGCATTCACTTGCTAAATGTTGCATCAATAAATGTGTTAACTCATTTGACCCCGAAAAATTAAAACAACATTTCAACCTAGAGAGTAGTATATTAATGAATAGTGTGTAACCTATTATCCTTAATGAGCAAAGCATATGAGAGTCAAAGAAAAATGCTTCGAGCACAATGTAGTGTCTTTTGAGCAAAGCCATTTTCCATGTCTTTACCAGAGCTGATTGGTGAAATGTCTTCAATACTCAATTTTAGCTAGTTCAAAACGAATCAATTTCTTACAGTCAGAAGTTCGTTGGTTTCTCCGATCAAAGGGAAGCAACTGGCCTAAATCACAAGCTCATCTTCCCATAGAAGTGAGTCTCTTTACTGGTGATGTGCATTTTCTAAAGCGGAGCAGATGTAGTGTAACAAAGCCAAAGCAAGCAAATCACCAGTATTTTGATAAAACCTATATACATATCTTCTGACAAAATTCTAATGCCATCGTTTGAGATTTTTCACATATATCTTCAGTAATAACATTCCCTCAGGCTATAATAGAAATGCCATAAAAGACTTAATCAAAGTTTCTAATAATGTGAAACTCGCACATGTTACAATAATAGGTTAATTTTAAAATCAGGCCTTAATGAAAATTACACAAGATAATGGTCTAAGTTAATAAATATCGTGACAAAGTGTTGGCAAGTTAGGAGTTTTTCCCCCTTTTCTTTTGGGAGTGGTGTATTTGGATTCTTTTAAAAGTAAGCTTTGCTGTAAATGAAGGCCACAATGCAACGTTAGCTCCTAATACAACATGGAATCAAAATCTACTATTTCATCTACTTAAATTTCATATCTTGTGCTCGTTCCAGTTATTTTATGGGCTGGATATTTTTCTTCATGGTAAACAGGAAATGACTTCTCTTGAGTTAAAGCAAACAAACATAAGGGTAAAAAAAAGTTATGTTGATAAAATAAATTTACTCATCTATATGTGCCCGAAAACATATTTCAATATGGGTAATTTCTTGATAGAACATACAAACACATTGGTGGAAGTATGTTTGTAAACATATGTTGTTTAAGCTGAGATTATACTTTAATCTTTGCCTCATATATTATGTTAACCACATGCCTTCATAAAGAGTTGACGTTAAAAATAGTTATTTGTACTTGGGTTGATATTTTATTTTCATGGAAAAGGAAGTTGTACAAACCGAGGATACAATAGCCAGAGCTCTGATTCACCAAGTATGACATAAACAACATACAACTACAATTTTAAAAAAAAGTACCAAAGATCATATTACAAAATAAATAGAGTTTCAAAGAAGTTATAGGTAGAAGGAAAAAACTTTTAACATATAATCTAACCTTACAGACCGGTTCAATGTCAAAATTACTTGTTTGAAATATACTTATAATTAGGATGCTATCATTTATATACATATATATTATAAGAAGCTATCATTGACATCAATCTAAAAATTTATATTCATCAGTCTGTAATGAAGATAAATTTTAAAGAGCATGGATGTTTATAATGTTTAGAGAAAATGTTTTTAAATTGGTTGTTAGTTTTAATTAAATTGATTTTGAAACTCCTCTTAAATGAAAAACTTTTGTCTGCAATTGTTTGGATTCGGAATTTGAGGTAGCAATTTGAATTAGAAAAGTGCGGGATCGAAAATTAGAGATAATAATTTTTTCGCTCACTTGCAAACCATAAATAGACATAACAGACCTTCACAATTTAGCAAGCTTTATTAGATTAAGATCATAAATTTTGTTTCGTTTTTGATAGCCAAATAGACATTAAAATTATATCAAAATTTATTGAGTTCAAAATTTCTTTTACTTACAATTCAAATAAATTTAACATCTTTCCAAGGTGCACTTGTGAATTATTCCAGTTGCTAAAATATCGGTTGCAATAGCCAACAGAAGTAGAAAATTGCAGGTGAATCTATCACAATTAATTTACTAAATTTGAAATCTATATTCGTAAGAACCATGCAACATCATTAATCTAGCTAAATATAAAACATAAATATCGTTAATACCATTAAAATTTAATACACTACTTGTAAAGTAGCAAAAAAATATCATCATAAGGAAGGCTTGCTCAAACTTGATTAATACAAAACGTATTGTATTGCATTTATAACCACCTGGCAGTCTTTCCAAATCTTATAACATCACTTGGTATTAATTATTAAAAGAGTAACAGCTTGCTCAAACTTGATTAATAAACACACATCTTTGAAAATATATTAGAAAGGAACAACTTTGTTAACAAAAGCAAAAGCAAACATCAAATTAATTTTAATTCAAGGAAATAGTTCAACTCCTTTTGAAGATATTAATTCTAATACCATTTTTTTTTTGGTGAATACATGTAATTCTAAATGAGAAATAGTCTGTTTATTTCATAGATAGTGATAGGTAAAAATATGAAACAACGTGTATAGAATGATGGGATTGTACAATCACAACCATATATGAAACTATATTAACCAATCTTGCATAGTGTACAGGAAAAACTACAGTCATATCATTTTGCAAATCTCATTACATCTTCGTTTCATTTTTGTAGGAGATTAGTGAGGCATAAATATGTAAACAAACCTACAATATTAAATAAAATTGTAGCCCATGCAAGAACATAAATGTATAAATCTAGCATGCTTAATAACACAATCCATAAATAGTGCAATAAATTAGTGCAAAGATGAAATATGTTGCAATGTAAACGCAAAGCAAACTAATTACATCTCCTTGGGCCATGTACAACATCAAATGTCTAATTGTTCTTTTAAATTATGTCTGCACCTTGAGGCATTGGGATGAAAAGGTGTTTTAATATAATATACCATATCAATGTAAGCATATAGTGAGAAATTGAGTAAAACACCTAAAATTGTTCAATTTTTTTTATTTTTAAAAAGGTTGATAAATCATTAAATTTGGATATTTCCTTTGTGGTAACGGTACTTGCTATCATTTGACAATGAAGTTTGCATGTATGAATAGCATTAATGACACCGGCACATATAAAAAAATTGATTTCACTCCTTTATTAACTTGTTATGTTACTATAGGTTATATTTAATTATTAATTACCAATTCAACTACATATAGGGGCTAGTGGTCAGTTGATGGTATTTTCAAGCACGTCATAATAACTTTGATTTATTTTAATAAATAGTGATGAGAATCCATTTATAAACATAAAAGATAATTTCAGTTTTTTGGAAAAATACTACTACTTTTATAAAAAGAACACAGTGATGGAAATGTTGAGAATTCATCTATGGACACAAAAGATAATCTCAGACCTAATAGTCGTTAGAGCAAGTAACCAATCTAATGTTTTTTATTCTAAATAAAATAATTTTTCAGTTTTTTTTTTTTTTTTTGTCTGAGATTTTTCCATTTATTCTAAACAGTACTTATAAAGTGTTTTCTCTGTTTAGTGATTAACTGCAGTTATATTTAAAGTGGCAATTTTCCATAAGGAGAATGATGACTGCAATACGTTATCAAGTTGAAGCCTATATGAACATATAAAAAGCATCAACAAATGTCAAATTGTAGTTAAACTAATGGGGAAAATTCAAATACCTATAAGTCGGCAGGCTGCCTGACGGCATCAGGCTGAGCAGGTGCAGGAAAACCATCAGAAAAGAGTAATAGAGAAAGATGGAGAACAATGGGGCCTTACCCTAAGAACAACCTTGGAACTGATGACAACTCAAAACCATAATGATTTGCTTGAAGCTTAATTTGACGATCTGCCTGAAGCATAATTTGACGATCTGCCCGAGGCTTAATGATTGTATATTCTGTAAAGACAATATGTTGATGTCTTGTTCTTTATTCCTCCTTCAATAAATTTTTCAATCTTTATGTCGAAGCAAGCTGGTATGATAATATTCAGTTTTCCCTAACCATATCAAAGCACATTTTTGTATAAAAAAAGGAAAAAGGAAAAAGAAAAAAAATAAACTTGCACTGCTTAAATCTCTTTTATCTAGATACTCTTAATTGGTTTATATACCTAATCTTAATTAAGGATATACATTTTCTTAAACCGACAGCCCTGGTAACTGACATTCATTGATTCACAACAAAGAAGTATATTTTCATATATTTAAGCGAACCACAAAATAGTTGTAGAAACTGAAAGAATTGAATACAAAAATAATAGACAGCAAAGAGGAAACATGTACTTTTATTTAATATTAATTGATCTTTTTTTTTTTTCGACACAAAGCTTATGCAGATATAGAAGGTTTTGTTGATGAGTGCTTATGTAGCATAAACCAAAATAAACAGACACGTAAACCAGCACACTATGCTTTAGTTAAAAACATCCTTATTCTATTGCATTGCATATCCTTTTGAAATTTTGAAGATGAACAATACAAAATTACGCAAAATAATATTCTTCGTGTTGAAAATAGTTACTTTCATTTTCACCTAAATCGCGAATAAAATTACTTTTGACTGGAACAATTATGCTACCAGGTTATATATATAATTTAGAATCCTAATCCATAAGCTAATTTTCTCAAATAGTATAAAATTTGTATCAAAAAAATTCAATAAATCAATGATTGTATATTCTCGTAAAGACCATGTGTTGACGCCTTGTTTTTTATTCCTCCTTCAGTAGATGTTCACCTTCTCTATATTCCCACTGTAATTTAAGTCACATTTGATAACATTAGCCAAAAAAAAAAATCAGATCCAAGGTTGATGCAAAAGATATATCATAACTTCCCAAATAAGCTTCAAGAGAAGAAAAAAAAAATACCCACTTACAAACATATATTCCTTCACTTGCATAAATTTCAGAAATATGAATAGGTGCTATCCTTTTATTTTGGTTTGACTTATCTATGGGCTATGGTAATCACCCATAACAATATACATAAAGAATTTTTATAGGTTTAAAGGCCCAATTTGTAAACGTTTCCAAGTTTAGGGGATAATAATGCTTCAATTTTGTAAGGATATCATACTTCTCCCTGATAATTAATTGTCATAGACATGTTGTAATGACATACCCTATCCTATAAAAAGTATATTTAGTACCTAAATATAAGTATACATATATTTTATTATATCAGGTACCAAAAAATAATTATACATGTCGACTGAAATTTAGTTGTAATCACTAAAAGGCCATAAACAAAACGAAATAAATGTGTACCTAATGACTTAAGCAAAAACTGGAAAATCCGAAAATAATTGTAAAACCACATATTTGTTGTAGATATACAGATATACCTGGTTGAGAACTGAAAATCTCGAAAAATAGCAGTAGAATCACATATTGATTGAAGATAAACCCGATTAAGCGTGAACCCAAAAGAATCTCAAAATTAGTACACGTGAAATCCGCAAAATCAAAAGTACAGAAGGATCTGCAAAAATAATATTGAAAATTTTGTCGATTAATTCGATTAAGTGCTAGGGAAATTATAAGTAGAAACAGAAGAATACCCCGTCCATGAATTCGTTGTAGGATTTGGATTTTGTTAAATTGAATCAGAAAGGCTGTATGTTATTCAGTTGGAGGAGGAACGCTATTTTTTCCTTTTACGGGGGAGACGATTGAGTTTAAATCAGTGAGGAGGCCTTAGAGTGCTTGAAAGTAAACTCACTAATTATAATATAGTATAGATAAGACAAATTCTACTTGAACCTAGCTAATTGTTGAGCAGCCCCCTAAAATTCTGTAAAAACAAGTAAATCCATCATTCTGTTGAGTAGTCTACCGTTTAATTTAAAAAAAAAATCAATAATACTCTTCCTCGTAGTGGATCTACGTGAAATTGTATGAAAACACGCAGGGCCACTACTAGGATATTAACCATACCCCGTAGAGACTCTATGGGGTATGAATTGTAACCTAGTAGTGGCTCTGCGTGATTTCATACAATTCCACGTAGAGGCACTACGAGATAGACCAAAAATTAGAAGAAAAAAATATAATTGAAGAGGGACAGTTTTGTCATTGATATTTTTTATAAAAATGGAGGCTGCTCAGCATTTCTCTGTGTTCAAATAGAATTTGCCTATAGATAAATAAGGTCATAAATAACTCAAGATAAATATAAAGTGAGGAGCTATTGACTATTTGGAAAGTATCATTAATTTTATTTAGATGGAGAATAGAATTGTTTTTTGAACTGTAGCTTACAAATGAAATTGGAAAATAAGAAGAAATTAGATTGCGAGTAAATGAAATGAAAGTGAAAGCATTAGAAGATGAGAGGTGTTTGAGTAGATAAAATACTAACGACTGAATGATAGATGTAGATGAAAATAAGAATTCAAATAGACAAAGATTGATTTTTTCATATAATTATATAATATATACAGAACGTTCATTATACAAATGCATTAATGTATAATCAACTTTTTAATGTAGTGAATAATAACATCACTACATCTAAGATGTACGAAAATAAAATTATAATGGTCTAAAGGTGAATAGTTCCTCAAATTGCAGGGAAGTAAGAATTCCAGTATGCTAAGAATTGAGAAAAATATTTTTAAACGTCATACTCTATATATATATATATATATATATATATATATATATATATATATATATATATATATATATATACACACACACAGACACACATATATATACATACATACACACACGCAAGCTAAAACAAAACAAAAAGAAGAACAAATACAAATGAAAATAAGAATTCAAATAGCCAAAAATTGTTTTTTTTTTTTTTTTTTTTTCATATAATCAATCGAAATTAAGTATAAGAGCTTCTGAGCAAAGTATAGTATGTTACTATGTTTCTCGGATCCAAGGGTAACTAATAAGTTTTTTGGACAAAATAATATAAAATTACTCCATGTTTATTAATAAGTGCGGAATCCAACAATGTAAATCTGCTCAGTACATATTTTTTTGGGTCACGATATATATATACTTCAACGATGACTACAATTTATTCTGCCTAATTTAATTAGATGCCACGTATCACCTATGTTTTTCTTATAATACCCAACTTATCGTCACTCCCTCTTTTTCTTAGAAAACATTAAACTCTACTCTCGACAATCTATCTCTTGATATTCTCTTTCTGAAAAATAGCAGTCGTCATCGCATCGCTCTCGTCCTGTCATTTTTTCTTTCTTTTAAATCTATTTGGCAATATACAACTGAAAAATCAAACATTGAAACATTAACTAACAACTGAACAGTGGTAAAGATCGACGGTATAAAATATGAGAATCGTTATATTATCTGTAATCGATTAGAAAAGATTGTCGATCGATGGTATAAAATATGAGAATCGTTATATTATCTATAATCGATCAGAAAAGATTGTCGATCGACAGATAACTAGCAGGTGACCCTACGTAATATGAAGTACGCATTTCTTTTTTTTCTTCTAAGGTAAATTACATTCATCGTTGGTGTCTATATAGCTCTATTTTTTGGACAAATTTTTTGTTTTAGGACCAAAAAAATTATTTTAACTTTATGCATCTTTTAAAACTACTTTTTAAAATAAACATGATTTTGCGCAATCCATAATTATACAAATGTATCTTCTTTCTAAAAGAAAAAGAAAAAAGTACACTATGTTTGCATAAATATGGATTGCTCAAAATCAGATTTGTTTTCTAAAGACAAAATTTGTGCTTATTTTTGCCTTATTTAAAATTATCTACATTATTTTATCTTAAGTAATTTGAATTTAAATGGAAGTCCCGATGTGTTAATCAACTGTAGTTGATTGTTACGAGCATATCTGAGCAAAAACAAAACACGCTTGTTAGTCATTTGTTTAATGATAACTTACAAAATAGACTTGTACTTGGGAGCTGGGAAGCCTAAAACGGCTCAAGATGGGCTTCTTGAAGAGGGCAAACCGGCAAAGGGGAACATTTTACAACGAAATATTACTGGATGTTTTAAGCAATGCTTCAAAGTCCCAATGTTTCCTCCTCTTCTTCCATTACCTCCATTCTGATTCCTAAACGTTGGTTTCTCCGGTTTCACAGCTAATCGAACGGAACTGCTGTTTAACTTTCGTTACCTTAGTTGCAGCTTCTTCCTCCGGTCCTTTGATATTGGCTCTAATTTATATTTAGTACGGATGAAGGGTGTCTAATGGGGATGTAGCTCAGATGGTAGAGCGCTCGCTTTGCATGCAAGAGATACGGGGATTGATACCCCGCATCTCCAATTATTTTTTTCCCTTTTTTTTTTTTCAAGTCTACTCAGCGTTACATTTATTTCACTCGTTTTGTAGGTGGAGATCCAAGGTTAGTTAATGATCGGTACCGCGGTATACATTTTATTATTTGAATGTTTTCTGCTTATAGGCTAGCAATTGAAGGTTGTTTACAGATGACTAAAATTTGTTATTTCATATTGAATGCTAATTTTGGGTTTTTTTTTTCTTCCACTGCAATACTACTTGCTGCTGAAAATGTTTTCTTCTTCCCCTTTTGGGTCTTGACGAAGGATTTGTAGCAGTAGTCTGAAATCTATAGTTTCAATGAATACCAAAATCTTAAATGTGTTTTTTTTTACTTACTGGCTAACAGTTGAAGGTTGTTTATAGAAAATTGGAATTTATTATTTTATATTCATCTTGGGTTTTTTTCCAACTGTTATACTATTTGCTGCTAGAAACGTTTTCTGCTTACAGGCTAGCAATTGAAGGTTGTTCACAAAAGACTAAAATTTATTATTTCATATTGATTGCTAATTTTGGGTTTTCTCTCCCACTGCAATATTACTTGCTGCTGAAAATGCTTACCAGCATATGGTCATAATGGAGTTGCCAATGAGAGATTAGTTTTGTGTTATGCATTACCTATATGATGCCATTTGATATTTACGTAGTTTGTATTTTTATGCAATGTCAAGCATGATCGCCCCCCCCCCCCCCCCTCCCGGGCTTCAAAGAAAAGCCCCAAAACTTTATAGACCATAGTATATAAACTGCATGTACGTGTATCCAATATTTTGAGATATTTACTTGTTATTTAATATAAAATTTGAGTGGTCGTATGCATGGCAGTGCGAAAGTTTGAAAGTGATGAAATTATCCATCATTTTATCAAATAAATCTATTTATCTTTTCGGTTAAAGGTGATATGGTGAAAGAATTTATCTTTTAATACAAAAAGATAAAAAATGTAATTCCATAGAAAAATAATAATGATTTATCTTTTTGCATAAGGAAATGAATTAAATCTTTCTTTTCATAGCATGAATTTGTGTTTCGGATATTTTTGACATAAGGACTTTGTTTGGAGATATATCCCTGATCAATCCATCCTTTCGTTTTGTGGTATGATTCTTGTTTTGCTGGAAAAAAAACATGGGCACTCAGGTTTTTATTTGTAGATCTATTTTTATTACAACTGTGTAAATCATTTTATTTTTTTCAAATTAATTAATTGATTGATCTACAATAGTGGTTAATTAGTATCTTTCTTTCAAAGTATGCTATAGGATCTATGGCCCTATTTAGCTTTACACACAGCAATATCATGTACTTTTGAGCTACCTTATGCTTGTCCAACTGTCTTATGCTTTATTTTGAATTTACTATATGATTTTAGATGCATTGTTTTAGCTATGGTTTATGCAAGTTGACACGATAGAAAAATTAAAATGGTAAGGCTCTGCTACTCAAAGCTGGAATAAATTCTAGCGAATGCAGTGCATCCTATTCAAACACGTTATTAAACCATTCCACCTTATTGGATCTGATATCATCGTTCCCGGCCATGATACGTCGTCTCTCTTTGTGAGCATATTTTACAAGACAACGATATTTCGGTTTTAACTTTCACATGCTTTGTATACTTTTGTGCTTGTACATGTTGTTGAAATTCCTAAAAAGAGTTGAATGAAATACATTTAGTCCCACATTGGCAAATAATGGGTTAATGTTGTGTATGTATATAGGATCCTCATTCTCTTAATTGGCCCTTAGGGTCAGGTAATTTTGTGCGAGAGGGAGGACCTATATCTGATAAACACACACGCGTGCGCCGCCCGCCCGTCCGACCGACCGTACCGGGCCGGGTTCGGGCTTGGGCCTTAAGTAAAACCTTATTTTTGCACTGAAAAACTCAGCATTTTTAAACGGGTGCGACCCGTTAGAGACAAACGGGTGTGACCCGTGTAGAGCAATGGATGCGGCCCGTTACCATTCAAATTCAAACGGTAGCGGGTATATTTCAAACGGGTAGGAAACAGACGGACGCGTCTGTTCCGAAAAGATGCGGAATAGGTTATATAAACTACGCGATTCTGATCAAATCGATACACAGTTTTTATTTCCCTTTCCTCTGTCATTTGCTCTCTTCTCTTTCCACTGCTGATTATCGCTGCCTGACATTATCGCTGCAATCTCGAGCAGTCTTGTCTGTTGTATCCTGGGAGGCTTCGACTGAAAGTCTTAAGGAAACTGTGAATACAGGCCTCAGACGAAAACTCGGGATGGCAACAGAGCAAACGACGCTCAAAGCTGGAAATTTGAACAAACCAGAATTGTTCAAAGGAGAAGGTGATGATTTTCTGACATGGCAGAATCAGATGCTCTTCTATCTCACCACCCTTGGCTTGCAAAAGTATCTTGAAGAAGATGAACCGGTGCCGCCTACACCAGGAAATGCCAAGGATGCACCAAAGCATGATGGTCCGTCTATTGATGCGTGGAGGCATTCGGATTTTTTATGCAGAAACTACATTCTCAACTGCCTAGATAAAGTCTTGTACAAAGTTTTCCAGCCTTTTGCCTATAAAGACTGCAAAAGCTCTTTGGAATGCTTTGGCTACAAAGTACAAGACGCAGAATGTGAGTTTGAAAAAGTTCATAGTCGACAAGTTCATGGACTACAAAATGGTGGATTCAAAGTCAGTGACTTCTCAAGTGCAAGAGTTGCAAATTATTATCCATGAGATGGAAGCAGAAGGTCACAAAGTTGGTGAGTCATTTCTGGTTGAAGCAATTACTGGAAAACTGCCACCATCTTGGAGGGACTACCGCAACTACTTGAAGCACAAAAAGAAGGAGATCCTTACAAGACCTCATCGTCAGATTAAAGATAGAGGCAGATAATCGTGGAGTCACTCAACCTAAAAGTGAAGAGGCGCTTGTTACTGAAGGGTCAAAGAAGAAAGGGCACTTCAACAAAAACAAGAAAAGAAAGGCGCCAGAGAATAAGGAGAATAACCAGAAGAAGTCCAAGAAATTCAATGGTGATTGTTGGGTTTGTGGCAAGACTGGTCATCAAGCAAAAGAGAGCAGACACAAGAAAAAGAAAAATTCGGAAGCAAATGTGGTGGATAACATGGACATCGATGAATCCAATTTTTCAGGAGTTGTGACCGAATGCAATTTGATCCAGAATTCTGCACAATGGTGGTTGGACACGGGTGCTACTAGGCATATATGCTCTGATAAGTCCGTCTTTTCAACCTACACCAAATTGGATCAAGATGAGAAACTCTATATGGGCAATTCATCGGTTTCCATGGTTGAAGGCAAAGGAACAGTCACCCTCAAGTTCACTTCTGGGAAGACTATTCGACTGAATGACGTCCTTCATGTTCCAGAGATTCGCAAGAATCTCATTTCTGGGTCCATGCTTTCGAAGAAGGGATTCAAGAAGGTCTTCGAGTCAGACAAGATGGTTCTGTCCAAGGCAGGAATCTATATAGGAAGGGGTTACTTGTGTGATGGCCTATTTAAGGCTAATGTAGCCATAATCGGCAATAATATGTATTCTGATAATGCTATGAATAAAAAGGAAGTTTCTTATATCGTTGAGCATGAAACTTTATTATGGCATGATAGATTAGGACATATTAATTTCCGAAAAATGAGAAAACTTGCAAATTTAGAGTTAATTCCTAAGTTTCAAGTGGATAAAAACTACAAATGTGAGACATGCGTAGAAGCAAAAATGGTTAAGAAACCATTTCATACTGGTGATAGAAGTACTGAACCATTGGGAATGATTCATACTGATTTATGTGATTTCAAAAACTTACCTACAAGAGGTGGGAAAAAGTATTTTATCACATTTATTGATGATTATACACGATATTGCTACGTATATCTTTTAAACAGTAAAGATGAGGCAATTACATCGTTTATAAAATATAAAGCTGAAGTAGAAAATCAGCTTAATAAGAAGATCAAGATATTGAGATCCGATCGAGGTGGAGAATATGAATCGCCGTTTGAACAATTCTGTGCAGAAAATGGAATAATTCATCAAACAACAGCATCATATTCGCCACAACAAAATGGCATAGCCGAGAGGAAAAACAGAACGTTAAAAGATATGATTAATGCAATGCTTTTAACGTCTGGTTTACCGACGAACCTGTGGGGGGAAGCCTTGAATATGTCCAATCACATATTAAATAAAGTTCCTCACAGTAAAACGGGAAAAATTCCATATGAGTTATGGAAAGGACACCTACCTAGCTTTAAATACCTCAAAGTGTGGGGGTGCTTGGCAAATGTTCCTATCCCGCCTCCCAAAAAGGTCAAACTTGGACCAAAAACAGTAGATTGTTATTACTTAGGGCCAGCCCAAAATAGTAGTGCATATAGATTTTTGGTATTCAAGTCTGATATAGATGATATCCATGTAAATACAATCATGGAATCAAGAGATGCCTCATTCTATGAAGATGTGTTTCCACACAAAAGAAATGAAGGAAATAATGTCCCCAAAAGGACACGAGAAGAATCAAGTAGCCCACATGAAGATGAAACTCATCGTGAAGTTGATGAAGTTGAACCAAGAAGAAGCGTAAGGGCCAGAACATCCAAATCATTTGGCTCTGAGTTCCTCACTTACGTACTTGAACATGAACCTCAAACATATAAAGAGGCCATGTCATCTTCTGAATCTTCATGTTGGAAAGAAGCAATCCAAAGTGAGATTGATTCAATTCTAAGTAATAAAACTTGGGAAATTGTTGATATTCCACCTGGAATAAAACCAATTGGCTGCAAATGGATTTTCAAGAAGAAAACGAAAGCAGATGGCTCTATCGACAAATATAAAGCCAGATTAGTAGCCAAAGGATATCGTCAAAAAGAAGGAATAGACTTCTTTGATACATATTCGCCCGTTACACGAATAACCTCAATAAGAATGCTAATAGCAATTGCATCCATATATAATCTAGAGATTCATCAGATGGATGTAAAGACGGCATTCTTGAATGGAGATCTCGATGAGGAAATCTACATGGAGCAACCCGAAGGTTTTATATCTAAGGGAAATGAAAATAAAGTCTGTAAATTGGTAAAATCATTATACGGACTCAAACAAGCTCCAAAACAATGGCACGAAAAATTTGATAGTGTCATGATGCAAAATGGTTTTCGTATAAATGAATGTGATAAATGTGTTTATTTATTATAAACAAATTGGACAGTCATATGTCATGATTTGCTTATATGTGGACGATATGTTAATCTTCGGTCCTAACATAAAAGTTATAGAGACCATAAAGAAAATGCTGATCAACAATTTCGATATGAAAGATTTAGGAGTTGCAGATGTTATTTTGGGAATCAAAATAATAAGAACCCCTAATGGAATTGAATTATAACAGTCACATTATGTAGACAAAGTGATTGAAAGATTTCAAAATCTTGGGATTAAAGGAGTAAGAACACCTTTTAATCCATCAGAAGTACTGCATAAAAACACTAATGAGAGTGTAATGCAACTGGAATACTCTCGTGTAATAGGATGTCTAATGTATCTTATGAATTGCACGAGACTAGATATAGCCTATGCAGTAAGTCGACTAAGCAGGTATACAAGTAATCCAGGAAAGGAACACTGGAAAGCACTAATGAGAGTGCTTGGATACTTAAAGAATACCACAAATTATTCTCTGCATTACGGAAAATATCCAGCCGTATTAGAAGGATATAGCGATGCAAACTGGATTGCCGATTCAGATGAATCAAAATCCACAAGTGGTTATGTTTTTACTCTAGCAGGAGCAGCAGTGTCGTGGAAATCTACTGAGCAAACATGCATAGCTCGATCAACGATGGAATCTGAGTTTATTGCTTTAGATAAAGCAGGCGAAGAAGCAAAATGGCTTCGTCACTTCTTAGAAGATATTCCATTTTGGCCTAAACCTGTAACGGCCATATGTATTCACTGCGACAATCAAGCAGCGCTAAATAGAGCGAAAAACTTTGTGTATAATGGCAAATCTCGACACATTCGTCGTCGTCATAACGCAGTTAGGCAGTTACTCTCAAATGGAACAATCTCCATTGATTATGTAAGAACCAATGATGATCTAGCGGATCCATTTACAAAAGGGTTATCAAGAGAGAAAATTGACTGCGCATCGAGGGGAATGGGTTTACAAGCCTAAACCAATAAGAGTTATCTGATTCGGAAACCTATCCTAGCGACTGGAGATCCCACGGACTAGGATCAATAGGCAAACCAGTTCTGAATAACTCAAGACGTAATGCATTTGCTCGGACATAGTCCTACTCCATTCCTATGGTGCACAATATAAAATGCATGCCTACAGAAGTTTCACAGGTTAAAGCTATGCTTTTTTAATGATGACCATATCTTGTAACATAACAAGTGGAGTATATGTAGGATACTCCTAATGGTTGTGATCACCTATGTTAGTGTGAGCTGGGTCGGCTCTATGAGAATATTAAAGGCTGGTATTCTCTACATACACTCGCAGAACCAAAAAAGTGTTTCAGGACCGAAATGAACACAACCAAGAGATTGGGTGAGAAGGGAAAAAATGTTCTGTTAAACTTATTGTCTGGTTATACAAAAACGGCTGACGGTTCAAGATGAAATATTTCACCGATTAGCCAAGTATATCCGATAAGTTTTAACTAAGGAAAGTTCAAAGTGAAATATCTACTTATCCTAAATAAAACATTATTCCATATGTAGTCAGTGATATTTCAATTTGTGCGGGGGATAAAATATATTATCATTCATGTGGGGGATTGTTGAAATTCCTAAAGAGAGTTGAATGAAATACATTTAGTCCCACATTGGCAAATAATGGGTTAATGTTGTGTATGTATATAGGATCCTCATTCTCTTAATTGGCCCTTAGGGTCAGGTAATTTTGTGCGAGAGGGAGGACCTATATCTGATAAACACACACGCGCGCGCGTGCGCCGCCCGCCCGTCCGACCGACCGTACCGAACCGGGCCGGGTTCGGACTTGGGCTTGGGCCTTAAGTAAAACCTTATTTTTGCACTGAAAAACTCAGCATTTTTAAACGGGTGCGACCCGTTAGAGACGTGTGACCCGTGTAGAGCAATGGATGCAGCCCGTTACCATTCAAATTCAAACGGTAGCGGCTATATTTCAAACGGGTAGGAAACAGACGGACGCGTCTGTTCCGAAAAGATGCGGAATAGGTTATATAAACTACGCGATTCTGATCAAATCGATATGCAGTTTTTATTTCCCTTTCCTCTGTCATTTTCTCTCTTCTCTTTCCACTGCTGATTATCGCTGCCTGACATTATCGCTGCAATCTCGAGCAGTCTTGTCTGTTGTATCCTGGGAGGCTTCGACTGAAAGTCTTAAGGAAACTGTGAATACAGGCCTCAGACGAAAACTCGGTTAGACATCAATTTTCTGTTGTTTAACTTTCTGATTACTATAATATAGTAACGCTGTTTAGCACAGATAATAATTCTGTTGCTGTGTTGATTTGTGTGCAAATCGTTTCAAAGTTCATTGAACGTATAGTGTGTTGCTTCTGATTTGAAACACTTAATTCTGTTACAAATTAGAAACGCTTGTAATCTGTTGCAAGTTCTGTGTTGAGAATACAGATTAAATAACACATGTAAGATTGTTCATCCACTAATCATCGACCTGGATTTTAACTACTTAGAAGTAATAAAGTTTTTGACCTTACTGGTATATCTTCTCCAACATTTGAGTTTCTGTAATGTTTAACTAATTCATCATGATGACGTATGCGTATGTTGAATAATTAAAGAATGGATGGTCGTTATAGGTTTTCTGTGATCGGCAGTGCATTGGTTTGTAGTTACTCACTGATGTCTTTCCACACACAATAAAACCTAAGTGTAGAAGGGTTTGCAGTGCCTGTTTTTGACTTTGTATGTGCATTACATGTCATATAATTATAAAATTACTCTTAGAAATGACATGTGTTTGTATGCTTTATCAAATAATACAAGAAATAATGGCTTTGGGGTCAGGTCCAACATTGACAACCTATCTGGTTATGAACAAGAATGAAATTATGTTGTTTGTTAATATAATCACTGGATGTCAATATGTATTGGAGTTTGTCAAAGTTCCATGAACTTGTGAATTATGGATATGATTTTATATTAGTAACATATAATCTATATTTTTAACATTTTTGTTGTTTTATGTTCATTTTGATTTAAAAAAAAACATGTTTTTCTTATTAAAAAGAAAAATATGATGAAATTACTAGTCATTTTGATCAAATAAATCTATTTATCTTTTCAATATAATGCGACATGGTGAAAAAACCTATCTTTTAATGTGAAAAGGTAAAAACCGTGTTTCACAGAAAAATGGTGATGATTTATCTTTTTGCATAAAGAAGTGAATGAAAATTTCTTTTCATAGCATGAACGTTTGTTCGGATATTTTTTATATAAGGACTTTGTTTCAATGTCAAATTTCAAGCAAGAATTGGGATACCTGATCAATCCACTCCTTCATTTTGCTATACGATGCATGAACAAGGGCACTCATTTATTTGTAGATCTATTTTTGTTGCATCTGCGTAAATCAATTTTTTTTCTTTTCATATTAACTAATTGCTTAGTCTACAACAGTGGTTAATCAGTATTTTTCAATGGAAGTATGCTACAACTACAACTACCAATGCTCATTCATTCAGTAAAAGGGCCAGTGGCTTTATTTAGCTTTGCACACATCTGTACCTTTGGGCTGACTTATGCTTGTTCTACTGACTTATGCTTTCTTTTGATTTGGCTACATATTTTTAGATGCTATGTTTTAGCTTTGGTTTATGCAAGTTATCTTGCTGTAAAGCATTTTTTTGTTTGAAAGTTTCTGGCTACAACTCCATTGTCATATTGCAAAAATTTGATTGCTCTATAATGCATTTTTCCACTTCAGGTTTTAGATTTGCACACTACTGCTTAGCTCTTTATTGTATGTTTTCAGCTGCAAATTCATTTTTAAATGGTCTGTTATCAGCATACATTAATTTTCTTGTCTTTTGCTGCAAGCGTTACAGTTTGGGTCATTCATTTGATGATTTTTCTACAGCTAAGCTTAGTTTTAGGCTTCTATGCTGATTACATTGTTTGTTTTCAGTATTCAATTTGCATGTTGTTTCGATATTTTATGGAACTTTCAATGAGATATTGGTTTTTTTTTTCAAATATCTCAAAATGAAATTCGAACATATATGTCATAGTTCCTTATTTCGGCTGGGTGAAATATCAAAATTTTGCCCTTTTAGATACCTTTTTAGAGCCATTGCCAATATTAAGTAGTGATCAAAATCTTGTAATCTTTTCTGTGGCTTGATAGATAATTTAATAAGTAAATAATTTTTCTTCTGTGTTTCAGAATATAGTTAACCAACATGTTAACTAACCAATTAAGATAAACTGGATCAGATTTTGTAGTTTGTTCTTCTACGACACCCTGATGTGACATGAGCGTGAATTGAAATATGTTCAAAAATAAATTAATGTGAAAGAATATCTGAAAAGTTAAGGCTCCACTGCTCAAAGCGGGAATAAACTATAGCTAATGCTGTGCATCCTATTCAAACACTTAATTAACTCATTCTGCCGCACTGGATCTACTATCGTCGAACTCCAACCACGATTCTCTCCTTGTGAGCAAGTTTTATAAAACATCAATATTTCTGTTTAAACTTTCACACGCTTTTTATAAACCATGAATGTTATAGATTAACCGGCTTCCTTTTAGCCGGCTAACCTTAGCTGTCAAAAAGAAAATCGGCTAACACTTAAAAATAAAGACTGTGTTAGCATGCTCAAGGAGAGTTTGCTCTGCCAAAAAGAACTTTAATTTATATTTAGCTGGCTAACACTTTCCATTTTATTTCATTGGGGTGGTTGAATTTTCTAAGTTGAGGGTTGGTAGGTGTTGTTAGATGGGGGATCCGATGGTTTTTGGCATGGCCGGTCGGAATGCTCTTATGGTTCTTAACAAAGGGAGTAATAAAGTCTTTGACATTACTGGTAAATCTTCTCCAACATTCAAATTTCTGTAATGCTCAACTAATTCATTATTCATCATGATGATATGTGTGTGTTGAATGATTGAAGAATGCACGGTCATTATATGTTTTTCTGTGACGGGCAGTGCGCTGGTTTGTGGTTACTGATGTCAATAAAATCAAGACTGGAAGGAGGATATGCTGCACCTGTTTTTGATTTTGTATGTGCTCTTAATGTCATATAAGTATGAAATTATTCCTAAAAATGTCATGTATTTGTATACTATATCAAATAACACAAGAAATAATGGCTTGGTGTCAGGTCCTGGTTATGAACGAGAATGAAATTATTTCGTTAATATAGCTACTGGATGTAAATATGTGTTGGAGTTTGTTAAAGTGCTATGATTAACTATAGAATTGTTTTTACCTTCCTGTTGTTTTTTATCCTACTGAACAAAATTCCTTCGAAAACAATGGAGCTTAATTATATGGCCTTAGTTAATCACAATCACCGTGGGAGACAGAAAGGCGCGGTCTTTGTGTGTTGGCTGCAGCATGCTCTTTGTTACGATGACATTGATAGATGTTGCTTGCAGCCATCTCTAGAAAATCTGAAACCAAGAGCCAAACATAAATAATAATAATAATAATAATAATAATAATAATAATAATAAAATTCCTTCGAAAACAATGGAGCTTAATTATATGGCCTTAGTTAATCACAATCACCGTGGGAGACAGAAAGGCGCGGTCTTTGTGTGTTGGCTGCAGCATGCTCTTTGTTACGATGACATTGATAGATGTTGCTTGCAGCCATCTCTAGAAAATCTGAAACCAAGAGCCAAACATAAATAATAATAATAATAATAATAATAATAATAATAATAATAATAATAATAATTCTGATTCATATAGACACCAGTTAGGTAGCGTTACAAAAATCAAACACTGTTTGTCTGAGCTATCTTGAACAAACTCCAGAATGTGAAATAACTTAGAAGCAAGCAAGATACAAACACGGAAAATACAAATTTCAGGGGAAGCAACCCAAAGATGTAGACTAACACCATCTATTGAGACGCACAATGTTGGAAATTGAGCTTAACAGTAAACATGCGCTTCGTTGTGGCAGTTAGGAAATGACCATGGTCAAATTCTGAACATGAACATGATTTCCTCATGATCAATATGACAGGTCATTTTTAATGGTGATCTGTGAAGCCTGACAAAGGAGAGCCAAAACAAAGTGGTCACTTTTAATGGTGATCGAATTCAACAGTGAACGTTCCGCTAGAAAACTGTCATGATTGTTAGACCAAAAGACACTTGGTTAATGGATATCTCACGTTTTTAATAAATAAACATCTCAGGTTAATATATATATATATATATATATATATATATATATATATATATATATGCGCACACACACACACACAGAGTCGGCTCTAGGATATGAGTTGCCCTAGGCAACACCCAATTATGTTAGATAAAAAAATGGTGGAAGTCGTCTTTGCTCACATTTGAGAAGCAGGAAAGTTTCCTTAACAGGTTAGGCAAAAAAACTGATGATCCCACGCTTGAACCCAGCACCTAAACAATGGAGGCAAGCAGCATTACCAACCCAGCTAACCACTACTTGTGCAATCTTGCCCAGCCATTAACTATTATTGTATATGTTCAACGTTCATCACTGGCCAAACCCTTGGCGGTTGTTGCCTTCGTCCGGGGGTTGCTCCAAACGGCCGTCTGCTGGGCCTAGCCCTCCAGCCGGCTCTGTGTATATATATATATATATATATACACATATTGAAATTCTCAAATAAATATTATCTAATAAACTTTATAATGCTAGTAATCACAATTTGCAAATTGATAACTTGTCATGACACAGAAATGAGAAAATATTCTTAAAAAATAACGATTCATTCATTACTTGAAGCGATCAATCTTCTTCTTTGACTATTTTTTTTAGTCACATGGAGAATCTTAAATCATGGTATACATTGATACTCACTTAAGCAAACTTCACGTCGTGTGTCTTTCTCGCTTTATTTCGCACATAGGTTTCATCAAAACCATCCACAAAACTGAAAATGCAAACATGACCATCTATGAGAAATACTAAAAAATAGAAAAGAAAAAAAAATGTGAAAAAAACCCAAAAACTCTTCAATTACCCGGGTTTTAGGTTTAAGCTCAGATTCATTTTCTGGAATATGCTCTATTTGTTTCGCACTTCTTCTTGATCACTCCAGGAGACGCATTTTGGTGGTTGGACTGTTTTCCCCCCTTCTATTTCTGATTTTATATAAATTTACAAGAATGAAGTCATAGTTTGCAAAAAAAAAAAACTTATGATCAGAAAGCATGAATAGATGCTAGGTTGCCTCATTATGCATATGCATATGAGTACAACTAAATTACTCAAGTAGCGCATAATTTGGATCTCACAACTTGATCCCAAAGCTACACAAAGCAAGATTGTAAGCCTTGAATAAACATGTTATTTTATACCGTAAATGCTATATGGTCTGAAGCAGACGGGCCTGAATATGTGCGGCAGCAATATCTGCCTTACGAGTTTTACTACCCCTGAATTGCGAACCCTCAGATCAAAAATCGTACATTCCCGCATCACTTTTTTCTGGCTCTATAGCAACTAAGCGATACGATATCAAATTTTGATGTGAAACTGCATTGAAACCAGCAAATTATGATAAACTAGTCACTATAGCATGATTTGTTGCCTTAGAGTAAACCTTAAGGCCAGGCCCGTCAAATTGGCAAGGTCAGGTCGATTTGATCTAAATTATTAATTACATATTTATTTTGATACATTTAATTTTAAGGTCAGTTTGATTCTATTTATTTAATAAACGAATTACCCATTTAACTTATTAAATGTTAAAATTGGTTAAGTACATATATTATCATCTTGGAAAACTATGCATGCGATCACAAGATAAAATATCTGTGTGTTCAAGTGAGAGTTCATAACTTAAAATCTTGCATTATGAATAAAAGAAATAACGACTTCCTGCCTAGATGGAGTTCAAATATGAGAATACAACTTATTAATTTCTAAGTACTCACTAGTCTGCATCAAGAACTACAACGTTCGTTCACAAGACGAAATATCCGAGTGTTACGTACTGTTCGTAATTAAGGTGAGAGTTCATCGGTCGAAGTCTCACTGAATTCCGAGGTAGTATGAAGAACAAAAAAATTGTGGTTTTGTGCGTAGGCGCAGCCTAAATATGGGAATGAAAACATATTTTTTTAATTACAACCATTAACTACCTTGAAGTGCGTTCGTTCACAAGACGAAGTATTCGAATATTACATATTGTTTGTAATTGAAGTGAGAGTTCATTGGTCAAAGCTGAAAGTGCTAAAGATCGCATATAGGACTTATATAGTATGCGTATATGTATAATATATATATATATATATATATATATATATATATATATATAATCAGAGTTGTGAAGACCCGTAATTTCCACGGTAAGGAAAGCACGGATACTTTGAGAACAAACCACATCGGGACACAAACAGAAGAATATTTCATTGTTTATTACAACAATTACATCAAAATACAAGAATATACAGAGTATGAATAAATATTACACAGAAAATATCAGGGATTTAAGTTACATTTAAATACATCGCAGCGGAAAATAATACAAAACACAACTAGAAGTAGTACACGAATACAGAGCTTTCCGAGTATCGTTCCAGCTGTAAATCAGGATCCTGTGAATATAAATCTGCAAACCCAAAACTACTAGCTGCCCGTTTCAAAATAAGGGCACCCAGAGTTTAGGTTAAAACAATAAACTTCAGGTCAGTCATGTGTCTGGTGTGAGAACTAAAACAGTTATTAATCTTTATTTTAAAATTAGGTAAATCAAGGGACCACGCCGTATAACACGGAACGGGTTTCCTCCCGAGAATACCAGTGCATAAAACAACAGCGCAATGCTGAATGAAGAAAAATGAAGCTATTATAAGACTCATGTCCCATCACACAATGCAACACAAGCCGGAGGATAGGGTTTTACCTTATAATAGCCAAAGAATGCTTAATACGCTAAATTTCATGTTTTATTATTACTATAAGTGTATAGTGTCAAAACAATTTCAATCATAGATGGCATAAGTGCTCCATACCATTCTACAATCAAAACCGCAAAGTCACGTATTGGAAGTTGGATTTCCATCTATGAACAGAGGCAAAAGATAGTCCTCACCGAATTCGAGACAATTTAGTCCATGTCTCAGGCTACAGCCGCAACTGCACCTAGGAGCCACAGGGCCGGTCCACTCGATGTGGATTAAATAAAACCCTGAACACTGCGTTTCCCCGCCCTTTGGGGCGTAAATGAGCCAAATGACTTCATCGGCTCCACACAGTCACCGATCTATCCGAGGTGCCTCGCAATCCGACAACTACACAGGTGAAAATAATATAAATGTCAGAGCTGGTAAGTCACTAACACCACCTCTAACTACAAAGAGACACACGTTCTTCCTGGATCCTCTCCCGTTTTTGGTTCATACCGGGGTGTGAGGCTCGCGAATCAACGTTACACAAAGCTATGCCACACAGGCGGTGCTTTGATCATCAACCACAAGACTTTGCTTTTCAACAAAAGCCTTGATCATTTGCCACTTAGGCATGCCACACAGGCAATTTACTCCATGCGATTGATATCCATCGATATATAACCTCCGAGCTCGTATGTCTCAGAGAAGGGTGTTAAGCAAGAGAATAAATTCTCCGCCCCAAACAGATATATATTTAATAGAAATCAATCGCATAGAATAATATCCAATGTCAGACACACAATCCATTTACGAGTTCGTCCTGGGTCTGAACGAAACCGGAGGCACCTGGTACCTCGCATATCCATCGATCTCCAAGTACGTCTGGACGATCACCAACTGATTCCCTCCTCTTGGGTGTACAGCCCAATCTTGATCATCAGTAATTATCCAACGATTTGAAGACCTCCTGTCTTCGACCACCGTCTTCATCCTCGACACATCGTCGAATCAGTTACTCAGAATGGGATAAACCCGGTCTTTCTGAATAACTCGCGTATATAATAAACAAGTGTTACACAAACACAACATACACCTCATTCCAATTCAGAATATTCTTTTATTCAAATATTCTTATACTTGGGAAAGGTTCCCATTAATTTTATCAAAGATAAATTCTTTAAATTTATTCTTTAATCTTCCTTTGAATATAAATTTAAACCAAATTATGGTTTATTCAAACTAGTCGGGATTAACGAACCTTACCGAAGTAATCATTTGTTTTAATTTCCCAATCCCAACCTATTCATCCCATGAAGTAAAACTGGTAATACTTCATATCTGATACCACAGTGTTATCGGTAAATTCAATTACAATTTCACGTTTAAGTCTAATTAAAGATTCAACTATCGCCTGGAGCAAAACTGGTGATACTCCATTCTCGATCATTTCAATCTAATTAAAGATTCATTAAAACTCCACTTGGTTTTAATCTTCCCAAAAATCAATACTAATGATTTTTTAACTTGGGAAATCATATCATGTCTTTAACTGGGTTAAAGAACCAATGTCATTTAAAACATGGTTCACTATAAACCCAAAATCACATTCTATTCCAATTCCAATTAAATACCATTTAATTGGTATACTTCATGAAATCTAAACAAAAAGATTTAATTTTTCTCCATTGGGTTTAAGAACAGTGTTAATGAAGACACCATTCACGACTAACCCAAATCCTGATATTAAATACAAGGCCCTGAATAGAAAATATATCGGCTTATATTCAATATCAAATTCTACAACCAACAAATATCGTATTGGAAATAACAATATAAATATATCTTTCAACTTTCCATAACAATATCTATATAATCACGAAATCCAACATCCAAATATTCCAAAGACAATTTCGATCAAATCCATTTCCACTTTATATATTGGAAATTCTAATTATTTTCAAAACCATTTCAAATCCACTTTATTTATTTTAAAATAAATGGGATTATAATTCTAGTTTAAAACTAGTTCATTTCGATAAAAATCTATTTTTATCTTTTCAAGTATGAAAATTTTCATCTCAATTCTTTCTAAATTATTTCTTATGATTTTACACAAATTATTACTATTTTTAATAATTTTATCAAGGACCATACAGTCGATTTCCATCAACGGCCATCGAACTGCACTTACAGCGACCTTTTCCAAATTTGATTTGGACATAATTCCAAATCCAACCGTTATATTTCAAATCTATAATATTCGTTAGAAAGCTCTTTTCGATACGAACCCAATGGTTTCGGTTTTAGGAGAATCCGACGGTCGGATCTCCCGTAATATCCGTTCGAAGTCAATGGTCGAAATTCGCAAACTGCCGCGGCGCGGCGCGTTCTATTCAGGCCATTATATATATATATATATATAATATGTATATTATATAAATTTCGTCGATTTCCTTTCAAAACGTATTTTATAAATCATTTAAAATTCGTTTTCAAAACGATTTCAACTTCATATTCAATTTCTAACCAAAATTGAATATTCCATTTCTAATCAAAATTGAATATTCCATATCATTAATCTATAAATGATAATATTTTCAAAACGTTATATTTTGAAATCACTTCCTTTTCTATAATCATTATAAAAATGAATATAATCGATATAAATATCATTCACGTCAAAATGGCGCATATCTAACCAACACGGCTTTATATATAATAACTTTTTTATTCTATTCAACAAACGAATATTTTCTTCAACACATGAATTTTCTTTTTATTCAACACATGAATATATACTTTATTCAACGCATGAATTCTCTTATATTCAACACATGAATATAGATTTTATTAAACATATGAATTTATATTTTATTCAACACATGAACTTTCTTCTATTCAACCCATGAATATATATTATATTCAACACATGAATTTTTATTTTATTCAACACATGAATTTTCTTCTATTCAACACATGAATATATATTTTCCAGATTGGAATGAGGCCCAGTCAACTACCATATCGTGTTAATTATATGGATTTCATACACAGGTACACTACAACAATCAAACACAGGCAACCATCACCCAAAGTGCATTCTACAGTGCATAAGCATCAAATATAAATATTTAACGCTTATAATAGCCTGTCAATCTATCGATCGACATACAGCTAATTATTGGGACTATTGTATGGCCAATTTCATCCCAACACCCGTGTGGGGTTTCACATCAACAAACACAGATTTTTATTTATGCAGTTGGGCGATGTGTAAAATTTATCGTCCCAATCAATATCAGTCAAATCAGTGTATATAAACAAATTTTCTTATTTGTTTATTACTATTTATTTTATATACACGTTAAAAATTATATTTTTAACTATAAAATAATTTATTTCATTCCACTACACACAATCATCTTTCACAATACATCAATTAAACAAACAAGTCATCCATGGTCTGTGGACGACGGGTGTCGGGTGCTGCTAAGCAACGTCTGCATCCTAGTATATATTTCAAACTAGAAATTAAAATAAAAGTGAGGAGTTCTCACCGACTAACGAAACCAATTCACCACGACTCTTCATATGTAGAACATCTCGCCGTGCTCGCCTTTTGTCACTTTCGTCGTCCGTGTTCGCTACATATATAAAAATCACATTTTTATATTATCACTCGATGGATAAAAGTTATATATTTATATCGCTCTATACATTTTAAAGTTATATTTTTACTTTGCTAAGATATATATAAAAATCACAACTTTATACTAGCATAAAAATCGTATTTTTATTTTACTTCTCATATAATAAAAATCATATTTTTATTATGTTATTCATATAGAAATCCCATTTTTATATGGATAAAAATCCCCTTTCCATATGAATAAAACCATAGCTTCATCCAAATAAAAATCCCAACTTTATACGAATAAAAATATCGTCTTTTTCAAATCAAAGATCATCTCTTTTTCATACAAAC
Source organism: Allium sativum (assembly GCA_030737875.1). NCBI lineage: Eukaryota > Viridiplantae > Streptophyta > Magnoliopsida > Asparagales > Amaryllidaceae > Allium > Allium sativum. The sequence goes on from CM060920.1 coordinate 919,947,628, forward strand.
AATATCAAACTTTTTAACTAAACAAAATCAGATTTTTAAAAGAGAAACAAAGAAGAAAACTCACTGCTGATGTTCAAAGAGGGAGGAGTGTTGCCGGCTTCGTGGTTTAGGGGGGTTTTGGGGCTGGCCTACAAATTGGGGAGAGGAGAGAGAAGCAGGGGGCTCGCGAGATCGGGGAAGGGGGAGGCCATCGCCAGTAACGGTGGTGGAGTAGTAAGGGGCGCGACGGTTTGGGTATCGAGGGGTCTGGGGATCGACTGCATTGAGATGGGGAGAGAGAAACGCAAGAGGGGGAAGTAGGGTACGGCGGCGCCGGTGTGGGGCGTGGCGGAAGCGCTAGAGGCAGGTGGCGGTTGGGCGGATCCGGCGCGGCGTCGATGTGAGCCAGGGGCTTGGGCGTCGGGCTTTAGTTTTAGTTTTTTTTCTCAATTCTGAAATGAATGGACTGAGGAGATAAGGGGTTGACTCTTTTATTTTTTATTTAATTTAATTTTTAAATTCCCCAAAAAGTTGCTTTAAATTTCGAACCCCAAACGAGACCCACCGACTGTCGCCCCTAGCTAATTACCCCCATTCTGAACACAGTGGGATATGTATCGTAACCCCATTCGGCTGTTACGATCAGTTTCCACTGAATTTAAAACATATATATATATATCTATTCAATTCAAACACGCATTCCAATTTATTGGGGCCACATACTAACTCGAAAAATTATTTCTAGCTTCGTATTGGCGATATGGTCCTAACAAAACCAATTTCGTCAAATTCTGAGAACGTTCGAGGAATGGCTGTTTTCTGGTCGATCCAATTTAACTGAAACTGTTAAAACACGTTTAACTTCGCCACGCTCATATATTGATTCAGAAAATTATGAATTTTGAAACCTAGCAATAATTTGACATCCCGGATCCAACAAAAGTGGTTTCGTCGAAAACAAAGGTCGTTTGCAAAATTTTCATTTTTACGGGCCTTTATATATATTAAAAAATATATAAATTCCACAGCGACTTTTCTGAATTTTAACTGGACGTATCTTTCACTATAAAGTGAAACCTCAGTTTCTTACATCTGCTAGAAAGATATGATTAAACAGATTCAAATATTTCTTATTTCTTCCAATTCCGACTTAAAACGAATTCTGTATATTCAGTTGAAATTTGAAATCGAATTTTCGAACTACCGCGCCATTTTCAATTACTTTTATAATTAAAAATAATTAATTATATTCTAACGTCGATTCAAATAAATATATATGTTCTAATTCTATTCAAAATAAATTTCTCATCATCATTATTTAAAATAGTTCATTTTAAATATCCAAAATTCATTAAAATTGCCAAAATAAAATTTTTAAATTGGCTCAGATTTTCGGGTTATTACAAAAGTAAAAAATGAGTAATAAATAAAAAGCGATCACACAGAGGTTTTTGTGCTAATTCAGACATTCCATTCTAAATAAAGTTTCAAAGCTCTCCTTCAGTATTTTACAAACCAAAAAACCACACCTGAAGGAATAGGCTTATACTATATATTTTTGACAAACTTGTGTTCTATATAACATGAATATTGATTAGCAGTATAATTTTCCATATAATCTTTCTTGAGTGTAGTACATGAGAGTGTACATACTTGTATGAAGTAAGATTACCTAAATTTAGATTTTGACAATGTATGATTGAGAATGTTTTTGATCGCTTGGAGTGCAATGGTATAAGTAAGAGCATATTGATAGTACAGATTAGACAAGTTGTTCTCAATCAAAAAATTTAATATTACTTATAGATAACAATAGGTTTGATCAATGATTACAACCCTTAGATAAATTACTTCAATCAAGAATTATAGTGGTTGAGGAGGAGATGCGATCGGTGGAGAGAAACAGAATTGTATTTTCATATCTATCATTTTGTACATAAGTCAAAAGTTAATTTGAATACCGAAGTTAGACGTCTGGTGTAACATCCCAAATTTAAGTAAACAACATTCAAGAATTTAATTAGAGAAATTAAATAGGAATAATGTGGTGGATAAAAAGATGAGATTTGTATATACTGAGCTAATTAATAAGTTCGCCGAACAAACAAATATGCAACCGCTCTCAAGTCACATCTTCCTACTGTTGCTTCTTCTCTTGTCACTTATGTCTTTTCAATCACTCCTCTTATCCCATCGCCTTTCCCTCTGCCTTCTCCGACTCTCCCCTCGACCCGCTTGACGCCCCTTCAGCTACTGCTCCGCAGGCTCCCAACGGGTCTTCACGAAATGTTGAATGCAATGTGAGTAGCGAACGTCAACAAACATGGACTTCCATGTTTAAGTATAAATCTAGGAATGTTGGGAAGTACATGCTGGTAGGGTGCCCCCTCCATCGATGGTTCAGCAATGAAATACTCCCCGGAAGTTATACAAGCTGGTAACAATAATTGATGTGACACCTTGGTTGGATTCTTTTTGGATGTGCAATTATACAAAAATTGAAAAGCATCTGGAGGATAAAAGGGGACATAAAGGTAAGATTGGGTGGTACCATTTTCCCTTTTAAATCCTCTTGCTTTGAGGATAAAGAGAAGATACTACAAGGTGACCCCATTAGTATGAGAAATAAGCTCTTCATAATTAAACAATATGAGTCGGCTATCAGTAATTTCCAAAGTAGTATTCATGTAGTGCCTGTCTAGATTCACTTCTACAACATCCCGATCTTTGCTTGGTCTCTTGTTGGAATTAACTGGTTATCCTGTATATTGGGGAAGTTAATTTGTATGAATGAAATGACATAGAAAATGGATAGAGTAGCCTAGCTAAATGCTTGATAGAAGTGAAAGCTAATGAGGAATTGGTTAAGGAATTTGATGTCAAACAGGTGGGAGAAGGAACTCGGACCATCAGAGTTGAATACCTATGGAAGCTTGATATTTGTACCATATGCAAGGCCTTTGGACATAAAACTGTAATATGTGAGGAAAAATCTAAGGTGGCTGAGGAAAGTAAGGTAAAGGATGTGGAGGTTGAAAAATAGAATAGGACAAAGAGGCAGAGGGTTAAAGAAGTCAATATAGATAAGGAGAGGAAATGGCAGAGAGTTGGGGAAAATGGACAAAGAATTCAGGAAAAATTCTATAAGGAAAGCTTAGCAAGGGAAATACAATTAATGAACAGGAAGACAATACAAAGCAAAAGTGATGTTTCTGAGGATATTGAGGAAGGAGAGATCATAAAGGACACTAAAATGAACCCCACGCAGCTGGAACAACTGATGCAAAGAAATAGAAATAAGCTAGGAAATTGTGTACTAATTTAAGGTGGTTAACAAGAACAACAATATGAACAACACCGAGGGTAACACTAGTGATAGTGAAACTGCTAGTCTAAACAGAGAAGACACAAAAGTAATTAAAAAAGAGGGCAGCTTTGACTACCAAAAGTGTACCCCTAACCCTATTGCTATGAACAAACTATTTGACATGCATAATAAATTTGAAGCCTCACTACACCAGAAATGCCAATTAAGCAATGTTCATGCTCATATCTAAATCGATTTGGCAGTGCTCTTGGCCGTATCAAAAAAATGACGTCTTTGTTATTTAGATACAGCCTTAATCCATATCAAATTCATAGATTGATACGGCTCCGTATCAAATTAAAGCCGTACCAAATTCATTGATTGATACGACTTTAAGCTGTATCAAACTCTTAGATTGATATGGCTCATGTCTGTATCTAATTGATAATAAGATATGGTTCATGGCCGTATCTATTTGAAAATTTGATATGGCCATGAGCCGTATCTAATTTAAAAAAGCCGTATCTAATTTAAAAAAAAAAAATTAGCTTTCACTAATTTCTGGTAGACTGCATTAGAAAAACAACGAGGGATAACACTCATTTAGTTTCAACTTCATACAACCCACCCAGTAAAATATAGTACATACAAATTATCATCTATGATCTAAAAATAAAACTTGCAGAAACATGACAATCTTGGTTATCACTTGGCAAACAAATTCAATTACTATCACTATGTGTTACCCAGTCAAAATTTGATCATCAAAACCCGCCTTCTCTTTCCAATTAGAGTAAGCCAAAAGGGATTTGTGGACATAATTGTGTAGCCTGCATTGGTGTATAACTTCTAAGCAGCGTTGTCATCTTCATAAGCTCTCAAAGCCAAATACTCATGACCCCATTTTCTTGACATTGCATCACATGCTTCAAGCAATATAGTAGAGATTCATTGTTATCAACCTTCAAAGCTTCTCGCCTCTGAGTTGCATTACTACTCTACAATGCTGCATATAACAATGGTGTAGTAAAAGTAAATGATTATATCATAGAAATATAAAATGAATAGAAAAATACCTGCTTTATATTGATCTATTATCAAAACTCTACAAAAAATATTATAAAAGAAGAAAATTATTGTTAACATATTTAGATCTGACTTGTTATGCAACATTTAATAAAACAGTTTATGATGAAACCATTTGAATCCAATGCTTATTATTGATATAATGTTACAAAAAACATTCAATTCTAAATTAATGAAATACTGTATCAAAATGTATAAATACGGAACTCTTAGTTATGAAGCTAACCAACAAATCTGAGAAATTAAGCTACCTTGGACTTTTAGTACAAACTATTGTATAGAAATGTATGTTATATAAAGCATTGTAACATGGAACTTTTAGTTACTGAATCAACCCAGATTTCTAAAAAACCAAGTTGTCTTGGACTTCAAATATAAATTATTGTATAAAATGTAATGAATGTTGTATAAACATGGAATCAACAAGTCTTGGAAACTTAGTTGTCTTGATCTTTTAGACATGAAATTATCGAGGCATCAAGATCCTTCATACTAAATTTAATCCTACTCAAGCCTGGAACTCATGTGACATAGCTCGGTATATCAATTTGTATTCCCAAACAATAATTGGAAATTTAAAAAACTATGTTATCATTCCATCGTCGATAGTTGTTTATACATTTTTACAAATAAACAGAAATAAAACAATCTTATGTTTTTTAACACTACCATTAAAGAATGATGACATTTGAAGAAGATTTTGTATCCGTTTTTGTAAGCGTCCTAAACCTATAAGAATATGAAGAATAAGTATATAAACTATAAAGGATAAGGTTAGAGCCAAATAATGTATGAATTCGCAAGTCAACGGGACATATCACTACTCAACAACACTAAAACACCCCTGAAATCTTATAAATCTATGAACTGCATCGAAACAGCTAAACAAGATTGTTTTCAACTACTCGATTGCACAAAATCGTACAAACCCAGAATTCAAAAAGCTACAAGAGGTAAGGAATCAGAATCTAGTCTAATCTTAGAGCAGTATACAACGCAAATTAAACGAAATTTGATAAGGCTATGAGCACTAGCAAATTTGCAACTTGAATTTGATATGGCTATAAGGAAATTTGATACAGCTTAAAGCCGTATCAAATCTCCACATCCTGGTATGTCGAATTTGTTGTTTTGGTGTAGTGTATTAAAATTTTAATTATGATTTCAAAAATATATATATGTAGTTTATAAAGTTTTATAATATATATGTTTTATAGTTTTATATTATGTAATTATATATAGATATTTGTATTATAGTTTACTATGTTTTTGTACTTTAGAAAAGTCATTTGAAACACTAGTTTTGATTCAAGAATTTTAGAATATATATATATATATATATATAGATATGTATATATATTAACTTAAACACTTTAAAATTCAAAATACTCTATATATGTTGACTTACAGTTTTGAACATGTTGACATATAACTGTCATGTTTTCAAATTTCAAAGGAAGTGTCTTTTCATATTTTAAAATGTTTTAGAAACATTGCAACCTTTCAAACACTATAAATAGGGATAATTTCGATTTTTTTTAACTTTTTCACCTCCTTCTTCATCTCTTCTCTTACCACCATTATCGTACTTTAATTTCTTGATTTCTACACTTATACTCTACTGATTTCTACTCAAATTATATCAATTTTCTTCTTTCTCAATCTCTATCAAATAATCTCTGATTGGAAGTGCTATTCAAGAGTTCTAGGGATATTGTAATCATTTGGGAATTGTTTGAGAAAGGATGTGTTCCTTGTAGCTCAGAAACCAAGGAAAGGGAGCGGTGTAAACCTTATAGCCGTGAAATCAACGGTGGTGGAATCAGTGTTAACCTTGTAGCCATGAAATCAAGGGTGTTGTAAGATTGATAATAGTATTAATAAAGTCTGCGCAATCCAACATTTTGTGGGACTGGACATACGAGTTATCCGAACCAGTATAAAATCCACTGTGTTCTTTCCTTTTCTGCACTTTATATTTACTTATATCTGTGTCTGTGATTGTTTATGTGTTCATGATTATTTATGGTGTGATAATAATTGTGTGATTCATATAGTAATTCAAGTTAGTTAAAGATTTCTATAAATTCCTTATAAACACTATTCACCCCCCTTTAGAGTTAATTCTTCCTTAAGATCCTTAATCTGCATCCTTAACAATTGGTATCAGAGTATGGGTTTTCAAAATTTCTTTATATGAATTTTGCTGACTCGGCGCTGTGTGTACGATAAGATCTTGAACACCTATAAATAGGCTAGCAGAGCAAAGCCTAAATCTCATATTTTCTGCAAGGATGTCTAGACTTTGCCATTCTTCTTCCTCCTCAAATCTTTTCATAAAATCGAATAATTAGTCTAAGGAAATTCTGATTCAAAATCTAGGGGAAAAGAATGTATATCTAAAAATGGGTGTTCAAATTATGATCGAAGAAAGGTAAATTCTTGGATCTAGTCAGTTTAAATTTCTCCTCTTTCTTCCCTTTTCCTTTTAATTAAGAATTGTGGATCCATGGTTATTTAGGTTCTTGATTCGTTAGGGGAGCCATGGAATGCTAGGTCTAGACCAGATCCATGAATTGGAAAGCTATTAGGTGAGTGGATTTAAGTTATAATTTTTGATAACGGTATATCTATCGTTTGGCATTTCCTGTTAATATGTATAAATCCGCTGAAATATAAACCTGTTGGAATGTATAAATCTGCTGAAATATGTAAATTTGCTGAAATATAAATCTGCCGAAATGTAGAAACCTGTTAGAATATGTGAAAAGGATTACTATTGTATATAGACCTGTTTTATTAACCTATTAATTGGGAATAATTGTGGTAATTGAAAATAAATATTCTAAGAACATTTCTGTTGTATAAGACCTGTTTCCATGAACCATCTGTCTGAATTAGAATTTATTGTAAATGCTGTAATTATGGAATTTACAATGGACATGAATATTTGTTAAGAATATTGTTATGTTGAAAGATTGTAAATAAGAATTACAGTAAAACTTGGAAGAGTGAATATGCCTAAATTTACAGTATATAGGAAATTGTAACTGCACTTAGACACGCGGTTAAATTTAACTTATGTTAGAAGTCTGCCTAGAACCGTCTGACAAATCCAGCGTCCACAAGGAGTTAATTTAATGTGAGGGGTATGGTATGTAAACATACATATAACGGTGCTAAGACAAGTGGTTAAATTCAAATCGTGGTAGAAGTGTGCCCGGAACCGCCCGACAAATCTAGCATCCAAAAGTGGTCGGCTTAATGTGAGAGATCTGGTGCATAAACATACATATATACATATACATATACATATATATATATATATGTATATAACATGATAGAAATAAATGAAATTAATTGTAATTGATGAATATGAATGAAGCTTACAACAGTAAAAGAATTGGAATGAACAAGGAATGATAATAACCTATTATGCATAAACCTAAATGGGGAAAAGGAAGATAATAGGAAGGCTTGTCCTAGGGACAAATGGAAATTATAACTTAGGTTACAAAAAAACGATAGAGAAGATGGGATAACTTATGTAATAAGATAAGTTGTACTTAATTGTAAAGTAAGTAATCAATGAATCTGGAAAACTGAAATCTGCTGTTTGTAATAAGTAGAGAAAAGAAGGGAAAACTTATGAAATGCAATAAGTTGTACTTAATTAAAAATTAAGTAACCTGTAAACCCGAGAATCTAAATTCTGTTGATAAGAACACATTATCTGAAAATCCGAGAATCTGTAATCTGCTGATAAGAATAACGTGTTAAAGGCTTATTAATGAACTTGAATGAGGTAACTTATACAACTGAAATTAATAAGCAAGAAGAACTTGGTAGCCTGAATAAGAAGTTAATATGATTTGAAATAACCAAGTTAACTAGAAATATGATAAGGTAGAGAAAACGCGTAATTAAATGTTTAGAAATAGGGTCTAATAACACGTTAATTTGATGCGCTTGAACCAATCCGTACGTCTGAAAGTGAAGAACCCAACGGGGGTAGATCATCGTGGTGTCAAGAGACATGAGGGGAGCGCATGTTCGTCTGATTATTCTGCATGTTCTACCTGTTGTTCTGCTGATATTCTGCTGGCTACGAAGGACTAGAAGGGGAAGCACGTGGCTTCTAGGGATGTGGAGGGTACTTCTCTGTGCGGTGGCAGCATTTAGGTTGTTCTCGCACAGGTTGGATCTACGCGTTACTACCCAGTGAGTATACCTTGATTGCCACAATAGTTGGCAGTCAGAAAGTTGTAGGGTGGCTTTGGTGATTCAACGAATCTGAAGCCTTGTGACTAGGTGGGTTATGACCATATCATCTGTTTTCCTTTGGCATGTCCAACCATCTGATTGATAGTAATCATCGTGTACCGGTCATCGATAGTCAGCGTGATGCCTGATGCGGAAAGACGGAGAGCTAAACTAATAGACCATCAACCTTTTACTACCAAGGCTTTGGGTGAGGGATAGGCCAATTAGGATTTATTGTTTGTTGTTTTTATGGCCCACGTCACTAGCTACCAATTTTGTTTGTCTTTCACTAGTTGAGGGAGGGGTCGTGTGGGACCATAGCCACTGTGAAAATGTTGACCATAGCGTCTATGTATACAGATATTTGAAAAGGCTCCAGACCGAGTTCGATGTATTTGATATAGCCCTGCTACGAAACTTGGTGCGTAATAGTTAATACAAGCGGATACATGCATACCGTTTCCGGATGGTGTATCGTCGAGGTTGAGGCATCGAGGACGATTAATGATACGTACGTGAGAAAGTCTAGATACATGCATATCTACACCGGGTGGTGTATCGTAGACCTAGGGCACTACTCTATGATGGAATCTGATTTGATCAAATAGTTCGAAGGTGGCAAACTGTGCGCTTACGTAGCATGGCGATGACGGTTTTATGCGAAACGTAGCGTTGTTATATAGAGATCCGTACGTCGTTCCGGCATAGGATGAGGGACTACATATATTTCTTTGGCATTATGGTGGAGACCGTGCGAGTGTGGTACCATGGGGTGTACCTTAATATTGGGAGTAACTATATGTATATTTTATTAGGTTAATCTACTGGGAAGTAGATACGTACGATATGTGTGTAATCCTTGAGTACCATTAACACAAGTAACCTAATTAAATCAGAAAATGTAACTGAGTGTTATATGTAGGGTTATCCAAAATGTGTAGTTTAAGCCCGGTCACTAGAACTTGTTTTCTGACCCCCTCAGGTTAGATTTGTGGCAGAGATATGATAGCTTGGGATACTGGTTAGACAGTATTATTATTATCTGGGTAAGGCTATATTTAATTATATTATATTTTATTCCATTCCACTGTGAGATATTTTTTGAGCTCTGATATGTTTATTATCTCTGTCTTTTCTGCAGGATACCAAATAAACCAATACAAGTTTCAATAGATAAGAATTTCAAAAAAAAATTGGTCTGTCGGAATTCGGGCTATTACTTCTGGTATCAGAGCCTAAGTTTAGGATTCCTGTGTAGATAGCGAGAGAACATATTTGTATTTTTAAAATATAAATATCTATTATATATATATATACCTAGATCCATAAGAGAAACCCACAAAATAGAAAGAGCAGAATATGGTAAGAATTGGGATATTTGTTTTGTACACTAAAGAAATGAATATGAAAATCTGAGACCCTTAGGTAATTTAGGTGGGAGGTGTACAGTATGTTTGTATTGGAGAAAGATGGATCCTGTATGTTAATATTTCAGATTAATGGGTTTTGTAGTAAAACCTTAAAAATGGAAAAAAGGTTGAAAAGAGAAAAATGGATTAGGAATATATACAGTTGAAAGAATTGACTTTGTGGGAGTATCTAGGAAAGCTTAGTTAAGTTGGAAACCCACTTTGAGTGTTAAATTTTAAGAACTTGAAATTGTAAAAGCTTTTGGAAGATGGTTTATGGTGTTTTCACATTTTGATCTTAAAAGTTAATGTTTTAAAATTTGTAAAGAACATATTTGAAAAGTACATATTGAGTTCTGATGTAAAATGGGTATATTTTGGAAACAGTGAATTCTCATGAAATTTTGTCTAAAATAAAATTCTCTCAGTAAAAGGTGCACATTATAGAGCATGTATAGCTAGCAAGTTTTATGTTATATTGAATGAAAGGATTAAAAAGCAAAAATAGAAAGTTTTGAAATATCTATTCTTTTGACAATCATTTTTGATAATTGTTTTGTAGAAAAAGTTGTAGAAATTGAGAATAGAGTAGATGTTTGCACCTTGTGGTAAGTAGTTGAACTGACATTGTATGTGAGAACAGTTGTGAATCTGATTGAGAAATAATTGTCCTTGTCTACTACAGTTTTTGTGATTCGAAAAAAAAATTGTTTTGCATTTTTATGAGATGACATGTTTTTATGGTTTGGCAAAAATAAGTTTTCATGAGGAAAATGAAGTTTTAACACTTTTAACTTTTGGAAGGAAAGTGAAATGAGGAAGCCAAACCACGTTTTTTAATCATGGAGTAGGCAAGGATAAGTGCCTAGGGGAGACGGGAAAGTTTTGAGGCCGTATAGTGGATCGCTGGAATTATCCTGGAATAATGGTAAGTTCCCGTTGAATGCGTAAGCATTGTAAAGCCTAGGTTGTTGCTTGGAAATGACAGTTAGTACACATCCATGACTAGTGGTGACTATTAGATAGTGAAGGGAAAGTAAGTATTTAGATCCTATTGCTAATTTTCCTGTTAGGGGTAAAACGTGTTATTACATTTTTCTTGTGATAGTTCTGTTATTTTGTTCCTGTTGGGTAGTTAGGGTAACACCTAAACCTGTCATTGATCCCATGGTTTGAACTTTTCTGTCTAAGGGGAAATAGTCCTAAGATTCTTGGCCCTTAGTAGTAGCTGTGTAGAGTGTCTGTTTTCCTGTTTTAGGTAAAGGACTAGAAGGCTTATTTTAAGCAAAACTTAGATCAGAGGATTAAGTTAAATAAGATAAAGAAAAGAGTAATGGTACAACTAAAAAGGAAACAACAAATTCAATAAAGCAAGAAACATGAAAGTTAAAGAAAAATGGAAAATTCTTAGAAAAGGTGAATAAGAGTAAATTTTTCCAAGATAAGTTAAAAAAGAAAATCTGTAATAAAGAAAGTTTTCTTATGTGGGCTGTGCTTGGATAGGGAAATAGGGAATCTTTATATAATAATTACATAAAATCCAAGTACAGATAGAAAAAGGTGACTAAAAGAAAAACGGAGGATGTGAAGCTTTCCATATTCCACCTTTTTGTAACATAAGAAATCAAATTTAGAAAATTAGTTTTTTTTTTCTGAAATTCAAAAAATAACTTGGTAGGGTTTTGGATGCAAAAATTGGATGAACTACGCTTTTTCCCAGTAAGAGTGTGGGAAAATTTGGATGAAAAAGTATTTTGGTTTTCAAATATTGCATTCATATAGAAATTGCCAGTATATTTAGGATGTGTGCATCATGTTTTCAAAGAGATTTTCAAGAAAAATTTGCATTCATATAAGAGGTACCGCTTAGGCATTCGTTACATTCATGTATTATTATGTTGAATTACACTTTGTGAAACACCCCACCTCCGTTAAGGTCACTCTCAAAGGGAATGCCTTAATTTTGGTGGAGGTTTATAAGTATAAGTCACAGATATACAAGACAGATATGAATACACATATTTTTGAACAGTGGAAAACAACAGCAATTTTTATTTCAACAAAATACGTGTTACACAAACCATGTCATAACTTGTCTAACAATACTTCCAAAAACCATTACATCTTCATAACTGTCTTGATTACATTATTTAAAGATGCATAAAAACATAAGTAAACTGCATAAGTCCCATAATTGCTGTCCAAAGCCATAGTCCAAAACGAAAAGATCCAAGCCATACATTCCTTCTCTTCAAGCTGGATGTGGAAACTGGTCAAGCTGCGGTATTCCCTCCCTGTGGACCTTGGGGGGGGGGAACGAAAGAAAAGAAGGCGAAAGAAAAGTAGAGTCAGACATAAAGCCTGAGTAAGTCTAGGACTATTCAGTCCATGAATAAAGAACTGGGTATGATGAGTATAAACTGGAAATGGGAAAGCACCATAAAACTAAATTAAGTTGTCTAGAGTTGAACATACTATCGTACCCCATATTAATCTCTGCATCCATATAAACTGGTTCCCAACAAGCATCCCATAATCAGGGTGAAGTGATTCGTTTCTAATGATCGGCTCCTACTCGCATAGTTACATGTGTCTTACGGCCCCCGATGTTGTAGTTACCTATGCTGGTCCCACCATGGGGTGTATCAAGTCCCATGGTGGTGGCCCGACACAATCCTAGAATGCACAGGTATGCTACCGGTGCCCAGTGCCTTATTTTTTTGCGCCGGAGTGTGTGCACGCCCGCACCCCGTTAGAACCTACACTGCTGCACCACCACCGTCGATTTGACCTCTTACAGTCAGCCCAGTAATCGTGCCCCACCCTGCCTAGTTCAGGGTATCCTGATACACCTTGTAGGGTTACTGCTGAAAAGGGTCCCCCGCTACTAGGTTTTCTATTTCTAGCCAACATGCTTGGTTAAGTGTTTTGTAAACCTAACCCCCAATCAGTCTGTATAGTTTAGCATGTTCCATTTTGATTAAGTATTAATATAATTTACTTAATCCTATCAATCCTGACTCAGCCTTAATTGTCTTATTAAAGCCTCGACCTCTCACATTAGACAGGTATTGTTGTGGCTGCCTGTTGCCGGTTGGGTCCGGGCAGTCTTACGCCACAACGCAGTCTAACCTCGGGTCTTTATTGGGCTCCGTGTTTAACCACCCACATTGGATAGGTATTGTTGTGACTACTGGACAACCGGGCGGTTCCGAGCAGGTTTACATCACAACTCAATCCAACCTCGGGTTAAACACATCGTATTTTCTACATTTACATATTTTGTCTCTTTCCTTTTTATATGTAAATATTTGCGGCCCATTATTCAAATTCATCTTTATTGGGTAAAATTAATTTATACCACTTAATTGTTTTTCAAGGTTGCTGGTATGCATCAAACATGCCACTCATATGTTCTATGTTTTAACCCCATCGCCATTACCACCGTTTTATACGTTCACTAAAATATAACATATGTTGGGTTTAACCTTTAAACCCAACTTAGCCACATGAAAAAGGGGAGGCTTATAACATGGTGTTTATATATTCTAAGTGACATAAAAAGGGGAGTGTGAACGCATGAACTTGCAACATAACGATCTAATTAACATGAATTAGGCATATGTGAACTTGCATGGTAATAGCATATAATCGTGGCATAAACATACTTAAACATGAATCATTCTATTCATATGATCATAGCATAAACATACCTAAACATGAATCATGGTTTTTAATCTATTCATGTAAACTTGCAATTGGAATGTAAATCTAACTTAATTTATGTGTTACATATATCACCATATGATTTTTATAACAACATAGGCCTAAAACATGGTTTCAACTAGCCATAACACCAAACATAGTTTAGTCATGTTCATAAAGATGCTTACTTTTGTCTCTAATACAAAAGTATGATTTTATACTTGAATCACGATACCAATTCCAACATAGATTCATATAAACCATAGTACTTAGTTGAATCCAATTACACTAAAAGTGATCATAAAAGTATGTACATTATATTGGCATAATAGTGAATCATATACTTGTATGAATCCCAAATAAAATACCACAACATATGGTTGTTATCTTCCAACATAAATCACATACTTGCAAATATCCAATCATATCCCACAAAATTTCCAAATCGTTTAGAATCAAAGCAACATACAAATATAGATTATTATCGCCACAATTCCATTTCTCACTTTACACAAATCAAAAAACAATTATTTATTCACATCGGAATAGCACTCTACTTACAACGTATGACGAATCTTCAATTCAGGAATCTGAACTCTGAATTTGGAGATGTTATCCTTTGTTGTAGGCGTTGTTTTGATTTAATTGACGTTGCCTTAAGCTTTCGAATTATCTCCTAATTGCCTCTCAATTCCTGACGGCTATTCCTAGTCTTTCCTCAGCAGCATGACGGTCTCATCTCCATTTTTGTTTGTGTGAATTAGGGTGAGTCTTAGGTCCTTTTTATAGAGTTTGTGAGTTGATTAGGACCGTCAATGGAGCTTGGTTTAATAATAGCCGTTCGTTTGAAGGAGAGACCAATTAGGAGCTGACACCTAGCCCTAGTGACAAGGCAAGGCTCAGAAAATCGACCAAACACAGACCAGGCCAGCCAGGGTGGCTGGGTTCGACCTGGCTCAGGGGCCAGGTCGACCCCCAGGTCGACTACCCAGTCGACCTGGGTAGCCCAGGTCGACTACCCAGTCGACCTGGGTGTCTTGGGCGGGAAAATTCCCGCCCTGGCCAATCCGGTGCGATTTTTGAAATTTAAACTTGTTTTCTAAGCTGTTTTGGTCTGTTTGAATTTTAAACTGAATTCTGAAACTTCCGGAGGCCATATCTTCCTCATACGGAGTCCGTTTTACGCAAACTCGGACTCTATCCCAAGCAGAATTCCGAGACGAACGCAATGGCGTATCCCGTTTCCCTTAATTCTTTGATTTGAAATTAATTATACTTTAATTTGTGAATTTCACTGTTATAGAATACACTGGGTGTTACATTTTCCCCCAATTAAAAGGATTTCGTCCCCGAAATCTTCAAGTTCAGGAAGAATGTATGTCCTAACATCCAAACATCCATCTACTCATCCATCAAACACGAGCATCCATTTTCCTTAAAAGACTTCTAATGCTTCATGATCATATGCGAAGTGTGTGTATATGTACTTATCTAATGCAAAGTCGGTCGGTCTACTGATTCAGTTGACCTCCTTAATGCAAATTATGTAAGTGCCATGAATCCATTATGTATGCAAATTTTTCTATTCATGATTCTACATGAGTGCACAATCATTCATATATAAATGCATCATCCATATGGCAACACATTAAACTTCAACCATATACGAATAAATACATTTATGCATATGCAATATGAAGTGATTGAGCCGATCTAAAACCTAGATTGTGTGTGTATATGCAACCACGAGCAACCACTAGCAATCACTTGCAACCACTTGCAACCATCATCCATAACATGTTTCAATTACATGTTCATCCAAAGGGTTTCTTCCTAAAAGATGAGGTCGAGGAGATATACCTAAAAAGATAGATAAAAGCGCAACTTAAGGAAAAAGAAAGATCAAAGATGTACCCTCGAAAAGAAAAGGGTAGGCTGCGCGTATTCTAGCTTCAGTTTCCCAAGTTGCGTCTCCCTCGGCGTCGCTCCACTGAACTTTGACGAGCTTGACTTCACGGTTGCGTAGCTTCTTCACTTCCGTTCCTAATATGCGGATTGGAACTTTCCTCACGGTTGCTTCGCGTTTCACTTCAGCTTGTTCTAGAATATTTGGCTCTACCACTTTAGCAGATTCATGTAGACATTTTCGGAGGTGCGAAACATGGAAAACGTTGTGAACTTCGGCCAATTTTTCGGGTAGCTCTAATCTATACGCCATTTTCCCAATTTTCTCGATGATAGGAAATGGCCGTACGAACCTTGGTGCTAGCTTTCCTGTGGTTCCAAAACGAACAACGTTCCTTAGCGGAGATACCTTAAGAAAAACTATGTCCCCAAACTCAAATTCAAGGTCGGTCCTCCTCTTGTCGTCGTAGGATTTTTGTCTGTCTTGGGCCGTCTTCATCCTTCTCCGTATTAAGTCTACTTTTTCTGAAGTCTCTCGGATCATATCCGGTCCAAGTATGAGCTTGTCAGTAGACTCCCACCAACAAGTGGGCGATCGGCACGGTCTTCCATATAAGGCTTCGAAGGGCGCCATTCTAATGGTTGCTTGGTAGCTGTTGTTGTAGGCAAATTCCACCAAAGGAAGATGGTCTTCCCACGTCCCTCCGAAGTCAAGGATGCACAGTCTTAAAAGGTCCTCCAAAACTCTGTTCACTCTTTCTGTCTGGCCGTCGGTTTGGGGATGATAGGCTATGCTTAAGCATAACTGTGTTCCTACCGCTTCTTGCAGACTCCGCCAAAACTCACTTGTGAAGATAGGGTCTCGGTCACTAACAATGCTGGATGGTATTCCATGGAGTCGGACAATTTCCTTGAGGTAAAGAGATGCTAGGGATGAGGCAGTTCTTTTACTCTTGACAGGTAAGAAGTGGGCGCTTTTAGTAAGCCTATCCACTATTACCCAAATGCTAGTGTTGCCTCTTCTAGACCTAGGCAGCCCATCAATGAAGTCCATTGAGATACTATCCCACTTCCACTGCGGGACCTCTAGAGGATGGAGCAGACCGCCAGGCTTTTTCTGTTCCGCCTTAACCTGTTGGCACACCATACACTTAGAAACGAAATCTGCCACGTCCTTCTTCATGCCGTTCCAAAAGAAAGTCCTCTTTATGTCCTTGTACATTTTATCCCCGCCTGGGTGTATCGTCATCTTGGAGTGATGTGCTTCCTCGAGAACCTTCTTTACTAAATCTCTTGTCTGTGGGATGCATAGTCTTCCGTCTCGCCTTAGCCAACCCTTATCGGCGATGGAGTATCTGCTGAGGTGACTTGAAGTATCACCCCTAATTAGCCTATCAATCATCTCCACAAGCTGAGGGTCTTCGCGTTGTGCTGTCCCTATTGAGCCCACTAAAGTCGGGCATACTTCGAGAGATGCTAGCAAGCCTGGTACAAAATCAGAGGAGGGCCTAAAGTCAAAGCTGGCTATAAACTCTAGGCTTTGTCTTTCAACAAACAACGGGCTTAGGGTTAGTTTCTTTCGGCTCAACGCGTCTGCCACTACGTTGCATTTGCCCGGAGTGTAGGAGATCTCGAAATCGTACGAGGCAAGAAACTCCATCCATCTCTGTTGCCTCAAGTTAAGATCTTTCTGCGAGAAAAGATATTTCAACGATTTATGGTCAGTGTAAAGTTCGAACTTCTCACCTAGGAGATAGTGTCGCCAAGACTTGAGTGCAAAGACGATGGCAGCTAACTCAAGATCGTGGGTCGGGTAGTTCTTTTCATGCACTTTCAATTGCCTTCCACCATAAGCTACTACCCTTCCTTCTTGCATTAAGACAGCGCCTAGCCCTGTCCTACATGCAATTTGTATAAACTGTGAACATCTTGCTTCCATCTGGCAATGTCAAAACTGGGGCTGTTGTAAGAGCCCTTCTTAGTCGTTGGAAAGCAAACTCACAATCCAAGTCCCAATTGAACACTAGAATCTTCTTGGTCAGCTTTGTGAGAGGAGCTGATATCTTTGCAAAGTCTCTGATGAATTTTCGATAGAAGCCTGCTAGCCCGAGAAAGCTTTGGACTTCTGTTGCGTTCTTTGGTGTCTTCCAGTCCTGCACCGCTACTACCTTAGCCGGGTCTACTGCTAACCCTTCTTTGGATACTATGTGCCCAAGAAATCTTACTTCCTCTCTCTAAAAGTGGCATTTGGAGAATTTGGCTTTTAGTTGATGGACTTGTAGGGTTTCCATGATTGCCCTTAGGTGCTGAGCATGCTCTTCTTCACTCTTCGAGAAAATCAAGATATCGTCTACGAAGACCACTACGAACTTATTGAGGAAATCTCTGAACACCCTACTCATTAGGTCCACGAAGTAAGCGGGTGCGTTTGTCAAGCCGAAAGGCATGGCAAGCCATTCAAAGAAGCCATCTGGGGTTCTGAATGCTGTCTTATCGATACTATCTTCAGCCACCCTTAGCTGATGAAATCCGGTCGCTAAATCGAGTTGGGAGAAAACAGACGCTCCTACAAGCTGATCAAACAGATCGTCAATTCTGGGGAGAGGGTGCCTATTCTTTTTCATTAGTTTGTTGAGATCCCTATAGTCAACACACAGATGGAGTGAACCATCCGCCTTTGTAGCGAACACCACTGGAGCGCCCCATTCTGAAATGCTTCTTCTAATGAACCCCTTCTCTAGAAGTTCTTTAATCTGTTTACTGAGCTCCTTCCTTTCCCGTGGAGCCATGTGTCTAACGGGCAACGCAACGGGCTTTGCATTATCTACAAGATATATGCGGAAGTCTATCTCCCGCTTCGGAGGCAAGCCCTTCACCTCTTCGAAGACATCCGGATATTCCCGGACCACTCTAACCGATTGCAAATTGTCGACAGAGGCATCTAGTGATTCAAGATAACTAAGAATAACCGCATACGAGGGATTACAAGTAATTTCCAAAGTGTTACCGAGTTGGGTCAGAAGCCTAACCACCCTTTTCTCACAATCAAGGACGGCCCCATTACTGCATAGCCAATCCATGCCCAAAATCAAACCATATCCCGAAAAAGCCCAAAACAAAGGCACTACATTTAAATTCTACACTTAGAATAGAAATTTTCAATCCCACACAGATCATAGATAAATAAGCTGGGCCCCCAATTGGATTTGAAACAATTAAGGGGTCCTCTACCATTCTAGTTTCTAGGTGCAGAGATTCTACTAAAGCAGATGAGATAAAGGAATGTGATGCGCCAGAATCGAATAAAGTGCGAACTGGGTGATCATAAAGATAAACTACACTTTCTACAGAAGTATTTATACCTCGCTGCTGCAGAGGTAACGCTTCTAGCGCATGAACTTGTGCCCCTGAGGTGGATCCAGCCCTCTGCCCCTGCCATCGCTTCTTTGGGCAATCCTTAGCCAAGTGGCCTGTCTCACCACAAGAAAAGCACCCACCATTCATCTTGGCCTTCTTTTTCCGACAATCTTTCACTACGTGCCCCACTTTGCCACATAAATTACACTTCCTCTTCTCTTTGTTGTCTTTCCCGCCCTTCTTAAAGTCTGTCTTCTTAGGTTGCAAACCCTCTTTCTTCCATTGAGAGCTTTCTGCCTTTGTCTCCTTCTTGTGCGGGGTGTTGACTAGGTCCAGTCCGAACCTAGCCAGCTGATCAAACTGGTTTACATACTATTTGACTGTCATATTCCCTTGCTTAAGAAATAAGAATTTTTCCAATTGAAGACTCCTTTCAGCTTCCGAGAGAAATTTAGCCTCATACCTTGCCCTAAAGTCCTCCCATGTTTCCACTGGTCTTTCTGCATTAGTGACTTCCCACCAGTAGGAAGCCTCGCCTTTAAGTAGCCATACTGCCAGTTGTACCTTCTGCCTATCTTCTACATCAAAAATGATGAATAAGTCCTCGGTTTCTTTCAGCCAATTCCTGGCTACCACGAAGGACTCGGTTCCATGAAAGTCCTTTCCTCCCATAGCTTTAAAATCTTTACATATCTTAGCAAAAGTATTTCCCCACGGAGGAGGAACGGTAGGACCTGGCTGAGTGGCCCTTGCTTCTAAGAATCGTCTAAACCAACCAGGTATTGGTATACCCTCTGGCAAGTTAAGTTCTTCGGACATGCTGAAACAAAAAGGATAGATTCAAAACGAAGGATAAAAGATAGTACCTATGGATTTGGGGGACTTTGCCTTTTTAAAATATAATATTTTATCTTTAAAAATGCTTCTTTAAATTTTCCTTTGAAAATAAATTTTCAAAACTTTTATCTTATCCGGTAAACCTATGCTCTGATACCAAGTGAAACACCCCACCACCGTTAGGATCACTCTCAAAGGGAATGCCCTAATTTTGGTGGAGGTTTATAAGTATAAGTCACAGATATACAAGACAGATATGAATACACATATTTTTGAACAGCGGAAAACAACAGCAATTTTTATTTCAACAAAATACGTGTTACACAAACCATGTCATAACTTGTCTTACAATACTTCCAAAAACCATTACATCTTCATAACTGTTTTGATTACATTATTTAAAGATGCATAAAAACCATTACATCTTGCATTGCATTAGTTGATCTCTATTAAATATACATCTGTTTGGCAGCAGAGAATTTATTCTCTTGCTTAACGCCCTTCTCTGAGACGTACGAGCTCAGAGGTTGTATATTGGTGGACATCAGTCGCATGGAGTGAATTGCCAGTGTGGCACGCGTAAGTGGCAATTGATCAAGGCTTCTGTTGCAAAGCAAAGTCTTGTGGTTGATGATCAAAGCATGGCCTGTGTGGCGTAGCTTTGTGTATAACGTGAATTCGCGAGCCTCACACCTCGGTATGAGTTAAAAACGGGATACAGACCCAAGGAGTGCACGACGTTTCTTTCTAGCTAGGGTGGTGTCAGTGACCTACCAGCCCTGACATTTATATAATTTTCACCTGTGTGGTTGTTGGAATGCGAGGCGCCTCAGATATAGGTCTGTAAGGATCGGGAAACATGTGTTCAGGAATAACTAATCCTCAAAAGTAAGAGAGGACCGGCCTTGGAGGTTCCAAAGGATCAGAGTGCGGTCCTGAGGCATTGCTTCACTTATGAAATTCATATCTGTTTGGCACTTAATTCTCTGATTTGTGTAAAGATAACCGAATATGCTCGTAGACACTTGCCATGCACCCTGATTCATCATATTATCTTTTGAAATTCATATCTGCAAAAAGGGAAGAAAAATAAAAATCATAATTTGTTTGCTTCCTACATAACCATAAACCAGTTATAACAACCATGGACATTAATACCTAAAAAGACAACTAATGCATTAAATTAAACTAAATCAAAACTCGGTTTCAAAACCAAGTCTAGACTCAATTTCAAAACTAAAAACGAATACCATATTCGATTTTAGTTTCAAAACTGAAATAAAGTCCAATGCTTGATTTCAATTTTAGTTTTGAAATTCAAACTGAGTATGGAACTGGGTTTTGGTTTGATACAAAATGTAAAGAAAAGTATCACTGGTACGCACTAGCCAATGAATGAATTTAAGAGAGTCCAATAGATTTAATGGAACATCTATCAGACTAGAGAACCAATGAACTCCAACTGAAGTTGTTAATATTCTAGCAATCTACATTCCAATAGAACCAATGAAAAATCAAACAATAACTGATGATATCAAATAATATTGAAAACTAATTAATTGATTTGTTTATTCATTTATTTGCAGGATGATATGCATAATTTAATATCCTTAGGAAACATAAAAGGGAAAATACGAACTGTTTTGTGATGAACATTATTCCATATACTACTTATATTGGTATATTGGATAGAAAGAAGACGACTAACCTCATGGATTATAAAAGGATCCAATAATCTCTGCATCCAACCATCTTGCTAATGTTTCTAGTATGCTAAAAATGAGAATTTGAGTCATACTTGATAAGAAACAGTTGGGAAAAAAGACGGAGAAAGGAATGCTGCAATTCATATAATTCTAATGTTAAGTGCAAGGTGCGCCAATGTGCATGTTAATTGTCATAATATAAACATATCAAAGTAAGTAAGTATTTGCGAAATACACATCATCAACAACAACAAATATTCATACCCGTAATGTGATTGTAGGATCAGAGACATCAACAGATTTTGCACGGAAATCATCAGCAATGTCCAAAATCTCTCCCCTGCAAATGTATTTACAATGTACCATTAGTAGCATCTTTTTTCATCCAAGAAAAGGTGCATATGTAAAATCTATTACCTGCATTCAGTAAATCACAATAATCAACTCCATAACAAATAACATTACACGCTAGGAGAGCCTTGTTATATATAGTAAACTTGCAGATATCAGTAAGATTATACACTTGCTGAACCGGCTTGCCTGTATATTCACCTATTCCAGAAATAATAGCCGTAATCCAAGATGTTCCATCTATCTCAACAGAACCACATGCTAGACTTTGTAATAGAAGAAAGAATCATCTATGACCATACATGCATGCATTATTTATACATATAATGATATTAACTGAGTTGAACCTAAACTTTGCAGCATCTACAGGATATAACTTTAGTAATGTTGTTGAGTACGTATAAACTATCAACATATGTTCCAACATTTTCTTTTTCTTTTTTCATCCTGATATCGGATGTGCTGTAAAACACTGTTGTTGCAATTATACGTATTAAAAAATTATATTGTGGACGATAACATTTTCAACTAAAACAAATTATTGTCATGTATGATACTGTTGACTGAGTTTGTATCCCATCGTAGAAAAAAATGCAAGTAACAATTTACAAATCATACAATTGTGTTATTAGATAGTGGACCGAACTTTATTGTGGACCAGACATTATTTTCCTTGTATATGGCTGCCAACCTTTACTGCTATACAATAAAATGGGTAATCCACGTCGGAAGCTTTGAGGGAGAATGAGTAACCACTTCCTTAATCGCAGCTCTGATTTGCACTACAATAATTTGGAAACGGGACTTCTCATTATATAGAATAATTATAATGTACGGTCTTTAAAAACTAACTGCCAGAGTTTTATTCCTTGTAACAATAAAATGAACCAAAATATAATAAATATTAGCACCTAAATGGAAAGACTGATAAACATTTAATAAATAAAGATTCACCTACAAGTATAAACTAGTAAGTGAAAACTTGTTGCTTTATCGATTTAAACCATAGAATGGGTAACTGGAATATTTTGAGAATGTGAGATCATGATTCCATCAGTGTTTGGGCTATCAACCAGCAGCTATGATGTGGAAATTTTTCATAGCTCCACAAAGTCGTGCATCAACCACCATATTCAGAATGAACTTGGAGTTCATAGAGTCATTTAATAGAGATAAAAACAACAGAAATTCAAGCTTGATACTGTGGCGACCCGACCTTCCACGTAAAGGAATGCCTGGATTTAGTTGAGAGCACGACAAATCAGAACACAAACAGAAGAACATTTCATTGCTTATTACAACAATTTACATCAGAGTACAAGAATATGAACAAACAATATACATTTGATAAATATCAGAGATATACAAATTACAATGTAGTGGAAAATAATAAAAAACACAACTGAAAGAGATACATGGATACAGAGCTTTCCAAATATCATTCCAGCTGTAAACCAGGATCCTGTGAATATAAATCTCCAAAAACCCAACCACTAGCTGCCCGTGTGGAAAATAAGGGGGCACCCAGAGTTTACTTAAAACAATAAACTCCAGGTCAATCATGTGACTGGTGTGAGAACAAAAACCGTTATTGATCTCTATTTTAAAGTAAGGTAAATCAAGGGACCACGCCATATAACATGGAACGGGTTTCCTCCCAAGAATACCTGTGCATAAAACCAACAGCGCAATGCTAATTAAAGAAAATGAAGCTATTGTAAGTCCTAGGTGAAATCACACAATGCAATGCAAGCCGGAGGATAGGGTTTTACCTTATAATAGCCAAATAATGCTTGATACATGGAATTCTATTATTACTATAAGTGAAGAAATCAACTTCAAATATAAATGTATCAATCATAGACGGCATAAGCGCTCCATCCCACTATGTCGCCATAAATAGGATTACAACTAAAATCGAAATGTCACGTATTGGAAGTTGGATTTCTATCATGAACCAAGGCAAGGGATCATTCTTCCCGCTTCAAGACTCTCTAGCCCGAGCCTCAGGAACAGCCGCAACTGCACCTAAGAGCAACAAGACCGGTCCATATTTTAAGTGGATTAATAATTCCCTGAACATGCGCTTCCCCGCCCTATGGGGCGTAAATTGGTCATATACCGACCAAACCATCCATCGGCACCGTAGTGACCGATATAACCGAGGCGCCTTGCATTCCAACAACGACATAGGTAAAAATATATAAATGCCAGGGCGTGTAAAACCCTGACACCACCCATAACTAGAAAGAAACGCATGTTCTCCCTGGATCCTCTCCCATTTCTGGTTCATATCAGGAAGTGAAGCCCGCGAATTAACGCTATACACAAAGCGGCGCTATATTAAAGCTATGCTTTGATCATCAACCACAAGACTTTGCTTTTCAACAAAAGCCTTGATCCATGCAACTCAGCATGCCACACATGCAATTCATGCCATGCGATTGATATCCATCAATATATAACCTCCGAGCTCGTACGTCTCAAAGAAGGGCGTTAAATAAGAGAATAAATTCTCTGCCGCCAAATAGATATATATTTAATAGAAATCAATCACACAGAATAAAATCCAATGTCAGACACTCATCCATTTACAAGATCATTCTGGGTCTGAACGAAACCGGAGGCACCTTATTCCTCGTCCCATATGTCCAATACAGGAGACAGGTCCTCGCATATCCAGTCGATCTCCAAGTACATCTAGACGATCGCCACTTATTACCTCGCCTTGGGTGTACAACCCAATCAAGACATCAGTAATCATCTAAACGATGTGAAGACCTCTAGTCTTCAACCACCGTCTTCATCGTCGACTTATCGTCGAATCATTTATTCAGAATGGGTATAAAGCTGGTCTTTCTGAATAATTCGCGTATACTTTAAAATAAAGTGATATAAATACAACATACGCCTCATTCCAATCCAAAATATTCTTTATTCAAATATTCACATTCTTAGGGGAAGGGTCCCATTAATTTTATCAAAGATAAATTCTTTAAAATTTATTCTTTAATCTTCCTTTGTATTCCATTTCAAACCATATTAAGGTTTCCCAAACTAGTCGGGATTAGCGAACCACACCAAAGTAATCATTTGTTTAATTTCCCAATCCCAACCTATTCATCCTATGGAGCAAAACTGGTAATACTCCATATCTAACACCTACGATCTTATCGGTAAATATTAATCACCGCTTCACGTTCAAATCTAATTAAAGTTTTAACTATCACTTGGAGAAAAACTGGTGATACTCCACTCTCGATCATTTCCTTAATTTGATAATTTTAGTTATCAAATTCACTTTTCAATCTATTTAAATATTCATTAAATCTCTAATTCAGTTTTAATTTCCATAAATCATTACTTAATGATTATTCAAAGTTAAGAAATTAATCTTATCTTTAACTGGGTTAAAGAACTAAATGTCAATTTAAACACAGCTCATGATAAACCCAAAATCACATTCCATTAGCAATGGAATCTTCATGGAATACAGATCAATATATAATCGATATGAACTTCCATATCCAACCGATAATATAAATGGAATAACGGCAAAGCCTTTTAAATTCCATACATATATATTAACAGTCCTCCTCCACAGAAATTCACTTCGATTATTACCGAATTGAATTCCATTCCATTCTAGTTTATTTTATTGAAAAACTTTACTTTGGAAAATCTCCACTAAATCTTAAATAAAAAGATTTATAAGTTCCAAATCTCATTTCACTGTAAATCGGGTTAAAGAACAAGTGTTATTTAAAACACCATCACGACAAACCCAAAATCCAATTCAATATTAAATACAAGGCTCTGAAAAGAGATTATATTGGCTTATATTCAATATCAAATTCTGAAAACCACAAATACCATATTGGGAATAACGATATATATCTTCCAAATTCGTCTACAATACTTGTATAATCACGGAATCCAATATCGAAATATTCCAAAGATAATTTTGATTCAAATCCATTCCAATTCAAATATTGGAAATTCTGGTTATTTCTAAAACCATTCACAATCCAATTTATTTATTTAAAAATATAAGATTATAATTCTAGTTCATACCTAGTTCATTCCGATAAAAATATATTTTTATCTTTTTAAATATGGAATTTTTCATCCCAATTCTTTTCAAATCATTTATTATGATTTTACACAAATTAATGATATTTTTAATAATTTTATCAAAGCCCGTACAGTCGATTTCCATAAACGGTCATTGAACTGCACTTACAGTGACCATTTCCAAATTTGATTTGGACATAATTCCAAATCCAACTGTTAGATTTCAAATCTCTAATATTCGTTGGAAAGCTCTTTTCGATACGAACCCAACTGTTCTGGTTTTAGGAGAATCCGACGGTCGGATCTCCTGTAATATTCTTTCAAAGTCAATGGTCGAAATTCGCGAATGCCGTGGCGCGTTCTATTCAGGCCATCAAATATATATAATATATATATTATATATATTTTGTCGATTCCCATTTAAAACGTATTTTATAAATCGTTTTAAATTCGTTTTGAAAACGATTTCAACTTTATATTCAATTGTAAATCAAAATTGAATATTCCATATCATTAATATATAAATGATAATATTTTCAAAACATTAGATTTTGAAATCAATTCCTTTTCGATATTCATTATAATAATGAATAAAATCGATATAAATATCGTTCACGTAAAAATGGCGTGAATCTAATCAACACAGCTTTATATATTTAAATATATTCGTGTCTGTCCCAAATCGGACATCAAAATCAGATTCTAATCCATTACTGAATATTATTTTTAAAATATTCATTATTTTAAAATCTTTGTTATTTTAAAATATTTACTCTTTTTGAATTGGAATCAGACATAGTCAATTACCACATAATGTTGATTATATGCATTTCATACACACATGTGAACAACAATAATCAAATACAGTCAACCATCATCCAGAGTGCATTCTACACTGCATAATCATTAAATATAAATATTTAATGCTTACAATAGCCTGTCAATTAATCGATTGACATACAGCTAATTATTGGGACTAGTGTATATCGTATATCATCCCAATACCCGTGTGGGGTTTCAAACAATCAAACATAGGTTTCATTTGTGCAGTTGGGCGATGTGTAAAATATATCGTCCCAACCCATATCAGTCAAATGGGTGTACATAAACAAATCGTTCGATTTGTAAATGAATAATTATTTTATTCATATACACGTTAAAATTTATATTTTTAATGATAAATTATTTTATTTCAACATATGAATATTTTATTTTATTCAACAAATGAATATTTTATTTCACATCGTATATACATATTATTTCACATCGTATATATATTTTATTTCACATCGTATATACATATTATTTCACATCATATATATATTTTTCATTCCATATATATATATATATATATATTTATTTTCCATTCCATATATATATTGATATATTTTATTCCATATATACATATTTATTTTCCATTCCATATATGTATATATATTCATATTTTTCATTCCATATCGCAAACCAAATTCAAACAAACAGATCAATCCAAACACACAACCAAACAAACAAGTCGTCCATGGTCTATGGACGATGGGTAGCAGTTTATATACGCAGTTATAATATAAATAACTGAACATGAAATTTTAGTGAGGAGTTCTCATCTATGGTTTCCACTCCACCGTTTCATTTCTGAATAGCTTAGTTTAGCCCGATATACAACACAGTCTTTTCTACGCTGCTCATATTAAAAAATCACATTTTTAATATGATGCTTATATTAATAATCGCATTTTTATATCGCTACTGTATATATAAAAATCATATTTTTATTCCAACTCTATATATGTAAAAAATGTGTTTTTATTCTAATGATACCCATATAAAGATCGCTTCTTTATCATAACGAAAACATTATAAAAATTGTATTTTTATCACAATGAAAACATTATAAAAAAATCATATCTTTATCTATAAAATATCATTTTTTTATCGCTTCTTACATATAAAATATCACATTTTTATATTTCTACTTCTTATATAAAAATTATATTTTTATCGCTATTCCTATATAAATGCCTAATTTTTATACAACTAAAAATATATTCTTTTATATGATAAAAATCATATTTTTATACCATTAAAAATCGAATCTTTATATAACTAAAAATCGAATTTTTATATAACTAATAATCATTTCTTTTCATATATAAAAAATCATGGTTTTTATGTAAATAAATAAATAAAAACTTACAGGCGGTTTGCTGACATGGTGGGGAGGGCGCAAGGGTTAGAGGTGGTTGGGGCTAGGGTTTCAGGGGGTTTGGCGGCTGAAGCATTGATTTGAAGTGGAAGAAGGAGGGAAAGGAGAGAAGGGGGTAGCGCTGATGCAGGTGGGGGCTCGCAGGCGGTTGCTGACGGTGGTGGGAGGTAGCGCAGGTCCAGCGGCGGCGGGTGGTGTGCCAGGGAGTCAGGGTTTGGGTGGTGGGCCCAGGGTTTCACGGAGTTGATCTAGAAGAGGAAGGAGGAGACAGATCTAAGGGGGAGAAGGTGCGGCGCATCGTCATAGGTGAGGGGTTGCGGCGTCGACAGTGGTGGCGTAGGGCAGAGGGACGCAGTGGTTTCCTTTTGTTTTTTTTATTTTCTGTACAGATTTAACGACCTAAAGGAATTCGACCCCAATTCCTACAATAATACACTAATACTGTATTACTTACCAGAATTCAAGTATTGAAACACCAGATAGTTATTAGAAAGAATATCAGAGGGTGAGATAAGAAAGGAAGAAATATTAGAATAGAAGAATAAGTAGAAGAACTAATACATCATAGAGTCCTACATCGCAGCGGAACAAAATATAATATAGAAATAACTTTTATTGAGAGCTTGAAATAATACTTACAGTCATTAGAGTACATCAACACATCTGGACAATTATATAACATGTTTTTACACACAATCACATATCGGAAAATTTATATCATATCACACGTCTGAACTCATCCAGCTCGTCTCTTTACAACATCCGATAACCTGAAATTGTACAGCCCGGTCTAACCCGAGCATTTCAAACACCGGGTCAGTCTGGCGAACCAGAGTGAGAAAACACACTAAGTTTAAGGTATCACACATCTTGATTTTAAGATCAAAATCTATTCGAAAGATAAGGATAATCGTAAGACCAAATCCACACATAAACACGGACGATTTTTACCTTAGGATAACCCAAAACATTTTTGAAAACAATATTATTCTGATATTATGGTAGTTTCAAAATACAAATAAATAAAATCTAGCAAAACGCTTGCGTCTCACACTCCACATATATAATATACAAACAAAACCGCGGGTGCTTATTGGAGATTGGATTCGGACTATGACAATGTATGGAACCACCCGTCGATAGAGTATCTCTAGAGGGGAGTACTCTAGGTTCAACAAGAACGTCTTGCAACCCGACCCACACATGACCGACCACTCATTTTGCTTGAGTGTATCGAATGTATATCACCAACGATTGGGCTCAAACGACTGTTTTCCCGAAAAGGGACAACATAAAAAGATTTAAGAAGGAAATGGATTTTCTCTAGATAGGTGATTATACAACCTAATGGGGGCGACCCACATAGCCATGTTGCCTACCCAATTTTTGGCATTTCCCAGTTGATGAGGCTTAGGCGACGTTTTATCTTTATAATCAGCACATCACATTCACTTAGAATGCCACATCATCCAATCCATTAGAATCACTAATTGACATCCGCAACAATACATTACGTGTTAGCTAAAAGAAGTTTCCTTCTCCGCTTCCACTCTTGGTACGATTGGAGAAATCAATATACGCGACCTTTCTGGAAATACTCTGTCAGACATCCATTGTAATACCCCGTGAATTCTATAACGTTAAGCTTCACGAATTAAAGTATAATTAATTATGAATGATGAAGTCAAGGGAAATGGGTTATGCCATTGTGTTTGTCTCGAAATTCTGCTTGAGATAGAGTTCAAGTTTGCGTAAAACGGATATCGTATGAAGAAGATATGGACGAACGAATTGGCGAAAAACCAGAAAATGGGTCAGAATGCACTGGCGCACTTGGGAAGTGCGGCAGAACAGAAGTGAACTGGCGCACTTGGGAAGTGCGCCAGTACATTTTTGTCCTGGCGCACCTGCCAAGTGCGCCCAGGTCAGAATGACCTGCTGGTCAGGTCTTGGCTGGCCTGATCAGGGTCTGGTCGAATTTTGATGCTTGGCTGAGTCACTAGGGCTTACGTCTCACCTTTTGAGTGGCTCTTTGAACTTTGTATGGTCTAGATTCCTCCTATCTTCATCCGAAGGCTCAAAACAATTTAAAATTCTATAAGAACAACTCAAATCTAACCCTAAACTCACACAAATAATAGAATACAATAGCCGTCATGCTGCTGGAAAGGAACTAGAAATGGCCGTCAATTAGAAACCCTAGAGACAAGCCAACAAGCCTAAGAGACAAATCAAATTAAAAGAAGATCAAAGCTTAATCAAATCATTCAACGCAACTTTGCTACCCAAAGGAGAGCATCTCCAAATCAGAATAACAGAAATCAGAAAACAAGAATTCATCACACGTTGTAAGTATAGTAACCTTTCAGAATATGAATAAAAACTGTGATGTGATTCGATGTATATGAAAATAGAATTGTGTTATTATTCTTTGTATTGTGATGGTTCTATCATGACTTATGTATTGATGTTTGTGGCATAAAATTGATTGATGCAAGCCTATTGAACGATTGTACTTGCAAGTTTGTGGCGAAATTTAAAACTTGGTCATTTTATGTATATGGCGATGGCATGGACTATGTCTAAGTTGGAATTTATATAAACATGTTATAGACCTTTTTTTATTGTTCTTATGTTTATTTGCAAGTATAATTAGATCTATGTTTCATAAACCATGCAAGTTCATTTGCAAGTATAATTGGACCTATGTTTCATCAAGTATAATTAGATCTATGTTTCATAAACTATGCAAGTTCATTTGCAAGTATAATTGGACCTATGTTTCATCAAGTATAATTAGATCTATGTTTCATAAACTATGCAAGTTCATTTGCAAGCATAATTGGACCTATGTTTCATCAAGTATAATTAGATCTATGCTTCATAAACTATGCAAGTTCATTTGCAAGTATAATTGGACCTATGTTTCATCAAGTATAATTAGATCTATGTTTCATAAACTATGCAAGATTTTTTTTATTTGCAAGTATAATTGGATCTATGTTTCATAAACTATGCAAGTTCATAGGCTATATGATTAGATGTTAAAATTGTACATTTTGGTGAACATACATCATGCTAGTCTTGTGTTTGACATTATGCCAAATTAAACATGTTTTAAACACAAGTTTGTATTAGCCTAAACTATGCCATCTCATATGTCACCTACTTAGTTATATTTTGATTTGAATGCAAGTTCACATGACCCATGTTATATGTTAGTTGAATCGCCAAATTGCAAGTTCATGCGCCACACACCTTTATGTATTACATGTTCTTGATTTCCCCTTTTCTACACGTTTATAAAGTTGGGCTGAATTGTGACAAGCCCAACACATGTTATAACGTTGCGAACAAACGGGGGTAATAATGTTGGGTGTAAAATATGAAAACATATGTTGGCATGTTTGGCACATGCCAATGATTATGACACATAAGCGGTATGAATTGAAATACCCAAAAATAAAAGATATGACATTTACATATAGTTGAAAAGTAATAAAATATGTAAATTTAGAAAACACGATATGCTTAACCCGAGGTTGGATTGAGTTGTGATGTAAACCTACCCGGACCCGCCCGACTGTCCAGTAGTCACAACAATACCTATCCAATGTGGGTGGTTAAGCATTGAGCCCAATAAGGACCCGAGGTTAGACTGAGCTACGGTGTAAACCTGCCTGGAACCGACCGGCATATCCAGTAACCGTAGCAATACCTGTCTAATGTGAGTGGTCTGGTGTTCCTAAGAGGCTAAGGACAGATGGTAGGGTTAAGTCCACTATAACACTTAACCAAATTCAACATGTTAACAAGAATTGATGGGTGGGGTTAGGTAAATACAGACACTTAACCACTTAACATGTTTGACTGGAAAATCATGGTAACGAGGGACCCGTTTCAGCAGTAACCCAAAGTTAGGTATCAACGGTACCCTAAAACTAGGTAGGGTGGGGCACGATTACTGGGCTAATTGTAAGCGGTCAAACGACGGCGGTGGGTGCACAGTGCAGGTCTAACGGGGTGCGGGCGTGCACACACTCCGGAGCAGACAACCAGGGCACTGGGGACACCAGTAGTATAACCTATGTCTTCCAGTTTTGTGTCGGGGCCGCCACCATGGGTCTTGATACACCCCATGGTGGGACCAGCATAGGTATCTACAATTCTTGGGGGCCGTATGACACATGTTAACGCGAGTAGGAGCCGATCTTTAATAAGAATGGGGATCACTTCACCCTCACCATGGGGTGCCTGTTAGAATAAACTCGAGTAGGTGCAGAGATATAGTATGGGTGTGATAGTACATTCGACACTTCCTTAGCCTGTGACACTTTCCTATTTTTAGTTTACATCCATCATATCCTTTTCTTATTCACATATTGAAGAGTTACTAGATTTACTCAGGCTTTATGTCTGACCCTATTTTCTTTTCGTCTTCTTTTCTTTCGTTTCCCCCCAGGTCCACAGGGAGGAAACAGCTCAACTCTGTCAGGCTCTTTACAAGCACAAAGAACGTAGATTTATGATTTGGATCTTTCTTGCTCGGATAATGACTTTGGATATCACTATGGGGATTTTTGTCACTTTATTTATGTTTTCATGTTTCTTTAATAATCGAGGCAGTTATGAGGTTGTAATGTTGAAAGTATTTTGAGACAATTATGGAAATCTTTGTTTGTTACACGTATTGATGAAATAAAAGTTTGTTTGGTTTCCGCTGTTTAAAATATGTGTATTTATATCTGTCTTGAGTTCATCTGTGGCTTTTACTTATAAAGCTCCACCAAAGTTAAGGCATTCCCTTTGTGAGTGGCCTTAATGGAGGTGGGGTGTTTCACTTGGTATCAGATCGAGGTTTACCAGACAAGATAAAAGTTTTTGAAAATTGTTTTCAAAAAAAAAAAAAAGTTTAAAGAAGCATTTTTTTAGAAAAAGTGTTATATTTTAAAAGACATAATCCCCCAAAGCCATATGCACTATCTCTCTCTATCCTTCGTTTTGAATCTTTCCTTATTGTTTCAGCATGTCTGGGGACCTTACTCCCCAGCTACAGATGCTGTTACTCCTCCTCCTCTACGTGAACCAGCAAACGGAAGAATTGTCAAATAAGAAGACGGATAATAGTCAAGGAGGAAAGGACCACAACAATAATAACAAGACACGTGAGAAAAGGAAATGTTATTTCTGTGGCATTGTTGGACATGTGGTGAACGACTGCAGAAAGAAGAAGAGGAAGATGAGTGCTACTTGCTTCCATTGTGGTGAGGCTGGACACATGGCTAGGGACTGCCCTAAGAAGCAAGGGCAAGGCCCGCAAGCAGGACCTTCTGGGGGTACCTCTTTAACTTCTTCTCCTAGATGCTTTGTTTTATCTTTCTTATATTCTCAATCCTATCTTGAGAACGAGGTAGTAATATTTTTGTAGAAAGTGTAGTCTACCTTTATGATCATCCAGTTCGTACACTTTTTGACTTTGGCGCATCACACTCTTTTATTTCATCTGCCTTAGTAGAATCTCTGCATCTAGACACTAGTATGGTAGAAGATCCCTTAGTAGTTTCAAATCCAATTGGGGGCTCCGCTTACTTGTCAATGGTTTGTTTGGGTTTGAAAATCTCTATTCTCAGCGTTGAGTTTAGTTGTAGTGCCTTTGTTTTGGGCTTCTCGGGATATGGTTTGATCTTAGGCATGAACTGGTTATCTAGTAATAGTGCCATTCTTGACTGTGAGAAAAGAGTAGTTAGACTCTTGACTCGGCTTGGTAACACTCTAGAAATTTCTTGTAATCCCTTGAATGCTGTTATGCTTAGTTATCTAGAGTCGCTTGATGCTTCTGATGAGAATTTGCAATCAGTTAGAGTAGTCCGGGAATATTCGGATGTCTTTGAGGAAGTGAAAGGCTTACCTTCGAGGCGGGAAATAGACTTCCACATATATCTTGTGGATAATGCAAAGCCTGTAGCTTTACCTGTCAGACACATGGCTCCAAGGGAGAGAAAGGAGCTCAGTAAGCAGGTTAAAGAACTTCTCGAAAAGGGGTTTATTAGACGGAGCATTTCAGAATGGGGTGCTCCAATGGTGTTCGCAACCAAAGCAGACGGTTCGCTTTGCCTTTGCGTCGACTATAGGGAGTTAAACAAATTGACCAAGAAAAATAGGCACCCTCTTCCCCGAATCGACGATTTGTTTGATCAGCTTGTTGGTGCGACGGTCTTCTCCCAACTTGATCTGGCAACTGGGTTCCATCAGCTAAGAGTAGCTGAAGACAGCATTGATAAGACAACATTCAGAACCCCAGACGGTTTCTTCGAGTGGCTTGTCATGCCTTTCGGCTTGACAAATGCGCCCGCTTATTTCGTAGACCTAATGAGCAGGGTGTTCAGAGAATTCCTCAACAAATTTGTGGTTGTCTTCGTAGATGATATCTTAATCTTCTCAAAGAGTGAGGAAGAACATGCTCAGCATCTGAAAGAAATCATGGATACTCTCCGTGCACATCAACTAAAAGCCAAATTCTCCAAGTGTCACTTCTGGAGAAAAGAAGTAAGGTTTCTTGGGCATATAGTGTCCAAAGAAGGGTTGGCTGTGGACCCCGTGAAAGTGGTGGCAGTGCAAGATTGGAAGACACCAAGAAATGCAACCGAAGTTCGAAGCTTCTTGGGCTAGCCGGTTTTTATCGAAATTGTATTAGGGATTTCGCGAAAATCTCAGCCCCACTCATAAGGCTAACAAAGAAGAATCTGGCATTCGCTTGGGATTTGGACTGTGATATTGCTTTCCAGCGATTAAAAAGGGCTCTCACAACAGCCCCAGTTCTAACTCTACCCGACGGAAACAAAATGTTCACATTATACACGGATGCATGTGGAACGAGACTAGGCGCTGTTCTAATGCAAGAAGGAAGGGTAGTAGCTTATGGTGGAAGACAATTGAAAGTTCATGAAAAGAACTACCCAACCCACGATCTTGAGTTGGCCGCCATTGTCTTTGCACTTAAGTCTTGGCGCCATTATCTCCTAGGTGAGAAGTTTGAATTATACACTGACCATAAATCGTTGAAATATCTCTTCTCCCAGAAGGATCTTAACTTGAGGCAGCAAAGGTGGATGGAGTTTCTTGCCTCATATGATTTTGAAATTTCCTATACTCCCGGAAAAGGCAACGTGGTAGCAGACGCGTTGAGCCGAAAGAAACTGACCCTAAGCCCTCTCTTTGTGGAAAGGAAAAACTTGGAGTATATAGCCAGTTTTAACTTTAGGCCCTCCTCGGATTTTGTACCGGGTTTGTTAGCATCTCTCGAAGTACGCCCTACTCTCTTGAACTCAATAGGGGCTTCACAACGTGAAGACCCTCAGCTTGTTGATGTGATTGATAAACTTATTAGGGGTGAGACTTCTAGTCACCTCAGTAGATACGCCATCGATGATAAGGGTTGGCTGAGATGAGATGGAAGATTATGCGTCCCACAAGCAAGGGAGTTGACATAGAAGGTTCTCGAGGAAGCGCATCATTCCAAGATGACTATACACCCTGGCGGTGATAAGATTTACAAGGATATAAAAAGGACTTTCTTTTGGAACGACATGAAGCAAGACGTGGCAGATTTCGCTTCTAAGCGCATGACCTGCCAACAGGTCAAGGCGGAACAAAAGAAGCCTGGAGGACTACTTCACCCTCTAGAGGTCTCACAGTGGAAGTGGGATAGCATTTCAATGGACTTCATTGATGGACTGCCTAGGTCGAGAAGAGGCAACACTAGCATTTGGGTAATAGTGGATAAGCTTACTAAAAGCGCACCCACTTTATACCTATCAAGAGTAGGAGGACTGCCGCATCTCTAGCATCTCTTTATCTCAAGGAAATAGTTCGACTCCATGGGGTACCCTCCAGCATTGTTAGCGACCGAGACCCTATCTTCACGAGTGAGTTTTAGCGGAGTCTGCAAGAAGCTGTAGGCACACAGCTATGTTTGAGTACGACCTATCACCCCCAAACAGATGGCCAGACGGAAAGGGTGAATAGAGTTTTAGAGGATCTTTTAAGACTTTGCGTTTTTGACTTTGGAGGGACGTGGGAGGATCACCTTCCTTTAGTGGAATTTGCCTACAACAATAGCTACCAAGCTACCATCGGCATGGCACCCTTCGAAGCCTTGTATGGAAGACCGTGCAAATCACCAACTTGTTGGTGGGAGTCTACAGATAAGCTTATACTTAGGCCAGACATGATTCGAGAAACTTCAGAGAAAGTGGACTTGATACGTAGGAGAATGAATACAGCCTAAGACAGACAGAAATCCTACGCCGACAAAAGAAGGACCGACCTTGAATTTGAGGTTGGGGACAGGGTTTTCCTTAAGGTATCCTCTTTAAGGAACGTCGTTCGCTTTGGATCCACAGGAAAGCTAGCACCAAGATTTGTAGGACCATTCCCTATCATCGAGAAGATTGGGAAAATGGCTTATAGAGTAGATCTGCCTGAAAGATTGGCTGGAATTCACAACGTCTTTCACGTTTCTCATCTCCGGAAATGTCTACATAAATCAGCGGAAGTGGTGGAGCCAAGCATTCTTGAAGAAGCCGAAGTGGAACGCGAAGCAACTGTGAGGAGAGTTCCAACCCACATCATAGGAACTGAAGTGAAAAAGCTACGAAACCGCGAAGTCAAACTCGTTAAAGTTCAGTGGAGCGACGCCGAGGAAGACGCGACTTGGGAAACTGAGGACAGAATACGCGCTACCTACCCTCTTCTTTTTGAGGGTACATCTTTGACCTCTCTTTTTCTTAAGTTGTGCTTGTATCTATCTTTTTAGGTATATCTCCTCGATATTATACCTTATCCTTAGGTAGAAACCCCTTTGGATGTAAACATGTATTTGAACCATGTTATGGTTGATGGCAACAAGTGGTTGCAAGTGGTTGCTCGTAGTTGCTCGTGGATGCATATACACACACAACCTGGTCTTAGATCGGCTCAATCACTTCATACTGCATATGCATATATGTATTCTTATTTTATATGGATGTAAACTTGATATGCTGTCATATGGTCGTTGCATTTGTATGAATAGTTATGCACTCATGTAGAATTATGAGTAGGAAGAATTTGCATACATAATGGATTCATGACACTTACATGATTCGCATTAAGGAGGTCAACTGAATCAGTAGACCGCCTGATTTCTGCATTAGATAAGGACATGTACACACACTATGCATATGACCATGAAGCATTAGAAGTCTTTTAAGGACAGTGGATGCCTGTGTTTGTTGGTTGAGTAGATGGACTGTTGGATGGTAGGATATACATTCTTCCTAACTTGAAGATTTCGGGGATGAAATCCATTTAAGTGGGGGAGAATGTAACACCCCATGAATTCTATAACGTTAAGCTTCACGAATTAAAGTATAATTAATTATAAATGATGAAATCAAGGGAAATGGGTTACGCATTACGTTAGTCTCGAAATTCTGCTTGAGATAGAGTTCAAGTTTGCGTAAAACGGATATCGTATGAAGAAGATATGGACGAACGAAGTGGGCGAAAAACCAGAAAACGGGTCAGAATGCACTGGCGCACTTAGGAAGTGCGCCAGAACAAAAATGAACTGGCGCACTTGGGAAGTGCGCCAGTACATTTTTGGTCTGGCGCACCTGCCAAGTGCGCCCAGGTCAGAATGACCGGCTGGTCAGGTCTTGGCTGACCTGATCAGGGTCTGGTCGAATTCTGATGCTTGGCTGAGTCACTAGGGCTTACGTGTCACATTTTGAGTGGCTCTTTGAACTTTGTATGGTCTAGATTCCTCCTATCTTCATCCGAAGGCTCAAAAAAATTTAAAATTCTATAAATACAACTCAAACCTAACCCTAAACTCACACAAATAATAGAATACAATAGCCGTCATGCTGCTGGAAAGGAACTAGGAATGGCCGTCAATTAGAAACCCTAGAGACAAGCCAACAAGCCTAAGAGACGAATCAAATTAAAAGAAGATCAAAGCTTAATCAAATCATTCAACGCAACTTTGCTACCCAAAGGAGAGCATCTCCAAATCAGAATAACAGAAATCAGAAAACAAGAATTCATCACACGTTGTAAGTATAGTAACCTTTAAGAATATGAATAAAAACTGTGATGTGATTCGATGTATATGAAAATAGAATTGTGTTATTATTCTATGTATTGTGATGGTTCTATCATGACTTCTGTATTGATGTTTGTGGCATAAAATTGATTGATGCAAGCCTATTGAACGATTGTACTTGCAAGTTTGTGGCGAAAATTAGAACTTGGTCATTTTATGTATATGGCGATGGCATGGACTATGTCTAAGTTGGAATTTATGTAAACATGTTATAGACCTTTTTTTATTGTTCTTATGTTTATTTGCAAGTATAATTAGATCTATGTTTCATAAACCATGCAAGTTCATTTGCAAGTTTAATTGGACCTATGTTTCATCAAGTATAATTAGATCTATGTTTAATAAACTATGCAAGTTCATTTGCAAGTATAATTGGACCTATGTTTCATCAAGTATAATTAGATCTATGTTTCATAAACTATGCAAGTTCATTTGCAAGCATAATTGGACCTATGTTTCATCAAGTATAATTAGATCCATGTTTCATAAACTATGCAAGTTCATTTGCAAGTATAATTGGACCTATGTTTCATCAAGTATAATTAGATCTATGTTTCATAAACTATGCAAGATTTTGTTTATTTGCAAGTATAATTGGATCTATGTTTCATAAACTATGCAAGTTCATAGGCTATATGATTAGATGTTAAAATTGTACATTTTGGTGAACATACATCATGCTAGTCTTGTGTTTGACATTATGCCAAATTAAACATGTTTTAAACACAGGTTTGTATTAGCCTAAACTATGCCATCTCATATGTCACATGCTTAGTTATATTTTGAT
The DNA here is from genome assembly GCA_030737875.1 of Allium sativum. Classification (NCBI taxonomy): domain Eukaryota; kingdom Viridiplantae; phylum Streptophyta; class Magnoliopsida; order Asparagales; family Amaryllidaceae; genus Allium; species Allium sativum. Next base: position 919,986,744 of record CM060920.1, read on the forward strand.
TTGAATGCAAGTTCACATGACCCATGTTATATGTTAGTTGAATCGCCAAATTGCAAGTTCATGCGCCACACACCTTTATGTATTACATGTTCTTGATTTCCCCTTTTCCTCACGTTTATAAAGTTGGGCTGAATTGTGACAAGCCCAACACATGTTATAACGTTGCGAACAAACGGGGGTAATAACGTTGGGTGTAAAATATGAAAACATATGTTGGCATGTTTGGCACATGCTAATGATTATGACACATAAGCGGTATGAATTGAAATACCCAAAAATAAAAGATATGACATTTACATATAGTTAAAAAGTAATAAAATATGTAAATTTAGAAAACACGATATGCTTAACCCAAGGTTGGATTGAGTTGTGATGTAAACCTGCCCGGACCCGCCCGACTGTTCAGTAGTCACAACAATACCTATCCAATGTGGGTGGTTAAGCATTGAGCCCAATAAGGACCCGAGGTTATACTGAGCTACGGTGTAAACCTGCCCGGAACCGACCGGCATATCCAGTAACCATAGCAATACCTGTCTAATGTGAGTGGTCTGGTGCTCCTAAGAGGCTAAGGACAGATGGTAGGGTTAAGTCAACTGTAACACTTAACCAAATTCAACATGTTTACAGGAATTGATGGGTGGGGTTAGGTAAATACAGACACTTAACCACTTAACATGTTTGACTAGAAAATCCTGGTAACGAGGGAACCGTTTCATCAGTAACCCAAAGTTAGGTATCAACGGTACCCTGAAACTAGGCAGGGTGGGGCACGATTACTGGGCTGATTGTAAGCAGTCAAACGACGGCGGTGGGTGCACAGTGCAGGTCTAACGGGGTGCGGGCGTGCACACACTCCGGAGCAGACAACCAAGGCATTGGGGACACCAGTAATATAACCTATGTCTTCTAGTTTTGTGTCGGGGCCGCCACCATGGGTCTTGATACACCCCATGGTGGGACCAGCATAGGTATCTACAATTCTTGGGGGCCGTATGACACATGTTAACGCGAGTAAGAGACGATCTTTAATAAGAATGGGGATCACTTCACCCTCACCGTGGGGTGCCTGTTAGAATAAACTCGAGTAGGTGCAGAGATATAGTATGAGTGTGATAGTACATTCGGCACTTCCTTAGCCTGTGACACTTTTCTATTTTTAGTTTACATCCATCATATTCTTTTCTTATTCACATATTGAAGAGTTACTAGATTTACTCAGGCTTTATGTCTGACCCTATTTTCTTTTCGTCTTCTTTTCTTTCGTTTCCCCCCCAGGTCCACAGGGAGGAAACATCTCAACCCATTCAGGCTCTTTACAGGCACCAAGAACGTAGATGTATGATTTGGATCTTTCTTGCTCGGATAATGGCTTTGGATATCACTATGGGGATTTTTGTCACTTTATTTATGTTTTCATGCATCTTTAATAATCAAGGCAGTTATGAGGTTGTAATGTTGAAAGTATTTTGAGACAATTATGGAAATCTTTGTTTGATACACGTATTGATGAAATAAAAGTTTGTTTGGTTTCCGCTGTTTAAAATATGTGTATTTATATCTGTCTTGAGTTCATCTGTGGCTTTTACTTATAAACCTCCACCAAAGTTAAGGCATTCCCTTTATGAGTGGCCTTAATGGAGGTGGGGTGTTTCATCCATCCATACACGTCATCCAGGAACAGGATGAATAGAAGGCCCCCTCCTACTGCATTCTAGGAATCACCCTGAGAATTAGTAACGAGAAGTTGAAATCCGTGGATTTTAACCATGAAAGAATCATAGTATATCTTTGCTTGCAAGTCAGAGATTTTAAGTAATTCTTCCGCTTATGAAGATCAACGGTCTTCAATAGCTCCATCTAGAATCAGCATCTTTAACGTATTCGTATTAGCTGGACGGAATGGTTTTCGAATATAAATTCGATCCCGGTCTTTCCGTACCAACAATCGTATGGACCAAATTAGATAGTCGGTTATTTGACTATCCAATAAAACAACCATTCATCCATACCAAAACGTATTCACTGATTTGCTACTCAGTTTCATTTAGCCTCTTTATCGAACCGTCCGTTAATTATATTCTTTAATTTTTCCAATATTTGGAACATCGCTTTTACCTCTTATTATAAAATAAGAATATTCTCCAAATTCATTTTATTCAACTTATAACCCTTCAAAAACAGTTCATAGTATCATTTTATGGAAATCATAACTTATGTTTCCCAACTACTCCCGTTTATAATCTAATACCATCCTTTTGAAAACCTATTTAAAATTCGACCAACTTTACTTAACTAATTGTGTAGTAAACTCTTATAAATTTCTTCCTATTTACATTAATAATCATTTACAATATTATATATGAGCTTTGATTCTATTATAAATAGAACCCTTATAAAAATTCCTTAAAATCTCTTTATTATTATATTACAATTCATTTCAACAATTCAAATTCATTTGTTTAAAACCACATAAATAAAACTTTTATAAATCTTGTATTAATATCTTATATAATTGTTATATTGATATACTTTTCAAATTCTTATATTGATCGAAACAATTTAACTTATCATCTGTAACAACGTTACAGATTTTTTTTCAAAGCCATTTTACTTCCATCTACCACATTCTCTTTAAATAATACTCGACTACTTAATTGTTATCTAAAATCATATACCTTTAAAAACTTATATCTAAAAATAGTTCATCTCCTTTGTAACAAATGTTGCAAAACACATTTACAAACCTCTAATTTTATTTACTAGCTCAGATTTGTTTCCAAAAATTTAAATTTCCATTTACAAAATCCTTTGTAATTTAATTACAACAACTTATCGTTCATTTCATATTTCCACATCTTTAACTGTATTTAAAAAAAGAATCTCATTTTCAATTTACTATCAACAGTATTCGCTGTTGTTATTCAAATATTTGACGTCATTTACTCCTGCCAGTAGATACCATTCCAAACTTCGGAATACCACATTCCGATCTTCGGAATAACACTCATTTTGATTAATCATCCCAAACTTCGGAATAAAACATTCCGAACCTTGGAATAAGCCTCGCTTCCATTTACTTAACTGAATCCCATTCATAAATTTTATGTATAAGTTCATATTCGTAATTTCAACTTCGATTTCTTTTAAAATATGAAATTTCATTTCCAAATCATTACTCCTTTCAAATCTTTCGATTTGTTTATCTATTTCATGAAATGTTATTTAATCACATTTCGTATCATTTAAAACACCAATTGTTAAAACGATCGTTTATCACAAAAATATCACTCTTTAAACTCTTTTATAAATTGTTGTCTATCCATGATTCAATTATTCTGATTCACTATTTTGAACTCCATTTAAACTTTCATTACGACCGTTAAGGCCTTTACAAAACCATTTTTATATTTAAATAGCCAATATGATAAACTTATACCATTTAAACATTTATTTAATAATATCTTACCTTTCTGCTGTTATATTTTATATAGTTGTAAAAATTATAAATTTAACTTCAATATTTATTTTTACAATCTAAAGTGTATTTCAAATCCATATATATATATATATATTTATATCTTTGAAACCAATCGAAATCCATTTAATATCGATTTCGAAAAATTAATTTCTTTTAATCGACGGTACTAAAGAGGCAAATGGCTGCGATAATAACAAACCATGAAATATAAACCAATTTCACATTCCATAACAAACAATATAACCATATTGATAAGCGTTATCAATATTAGTGAGGAATCCAGTCGGATTCCTCCAACCTGTCCTTCCCTGCAAAACCGTGGGTTACCATAATTTAAATCATTCAGTTCAATATGGCCAATCAATATTCGTTTTCATCTAGACAAATGGAATAAACAGCTTAATAATAACAATCAATAATAACTGTAATGGTCAATACTGGGCTAATAACACAATTGCAAGCATTCAATTATTTATAACAGTTATATTATTATAAATGTAACCATTGAGGTAAGTTACCTCAATTGGATTCAATCGTTATATAAATTAAACGAACGTTTAATTTAACTATTTCAGTCAATATACTGAACAAATGGACAACCATTAACAACCATAGCACATAATTATAAAACCCGACTTATATAAAATTTAAGTGGGGAGTACCGAGTGAGGTTAACTCACCTTATGTCGATTCACTGTTGAAATACTTCATCTTACTAACTCGCAGCTATGCCTAATTCTGATCAACCCAGCTCCATTGTTGTGCTAGTCGATATGAACTAAACATTCCATACTTCATCCAATTTCGTTGCTATGATCATGATATAAATTTCTTGTTATACACTACTTAAAATAATATTATAAATTTCTAAATAAAATATTATTAGCTACAATAAATTTACGTTAATTAAAATCTGATGAGGCAGTTGTAAAAACTTGGTTTATGCAATCTCAGTTAGGCACATTATCAATTTAGGTCACTCTTAGGCACTAAGCATACACTGAAATGGGTCACAACCTTATTATGCAAAATAGTTGTATTAAATCTGGGCCAGGCATCAATAAATACCACATTATAAAATATTAGTACACTTTAAGCATAACCATGCCATGTTATAATATTTTATTTATATATTATTAACTTTTACTTACATTAATTTGGCATGCATACTAATTATTTTAAACCGTCAAGTATGTTATAACTAACTAACAACTTCTAAATTACGTAGCTATATGACATTCCTACGTTAACTTAAAATGGGATTAGGCGTATATAAACACATTAAAACTGGTTTAAATTATAATTTACGTTATATATATGTATATAGTATTAAACACGAAAAGTGTCTCTCCCTCACTAGCTCATCACTGTTCCTTGACCCTGTGTTTCCTTCTTCTTCATTTGCTTCAAATAAACTCAGAGCCAATGTCTGTATCTTCACATGCCACTTCTTCCTACACAAAGTAAACTCCTCTTCACCATTTCCTCTCACTCATGCTCTACGTTACTAACCAATACCTCCTCACATGCAACAACCTTCTCTTGTTTTTATTTCCTTCTTTCCATCAAACTGCGGCCACCACCACCAACTCACTTCCCCATCCAAGTTCACCGTAACTGCTAATTCCACCTTGCCATACACATCGCTACTTTCGCACGATTTACTGTATTCCCCCACTTTTATCCTTTTACTTCTAACCTTCCGCCTCCTGTATATTTCGAACCTTCTTTTTCATTTTATATTTTCCCCCTACTACACGTTAGTGCCAGAGTGCACAAACTCCTTTCCATCCCCCATTCATTCTGTCTTGCGCCTCCCCCTTTTTTTCATTTCTTTTTAAATGTTGTTTCCATGTATGAAATTCCATCCGCAAGTTGGAACCATTACTTAGAGCAAGGAAAATACAAGCATGGTCCCTCTGCACGGTGAACTGCATTCACAGGACATAAACTCGCACACTCCACCACCTCGTCTTGACGCCAGCCTCGCCCTCTAATGAACCCTGACCGACTTCGTACTGCACACACGCCCCAAACGCATCCATGCCTCCTACACCGAAACAGTTAGCCGGACTATGGATACTACTGTAGCAGTATCCATTTCGCCTCAAGGAATAAGTCTTTAAGAGCAGAGGCAGCAACAACTGCGCCGTCAACATCGGAAGAGATAAAGTGGAGTGACAGAGGTGTTTAACTACGGAGATGAACTGACAGCGAGGTAGTGGTAGGAAGCAGAGATCAGAGAGTAGAGAAATTTTCGGTTGTAAAGTCGAAGGAAGGTTGGGTATGAGATCTGAGATGGAACTAGCAATTAAGTCTGAAAGGAAGAATTCAGATGGTTTAAAATATGGAGGCTTCGTACATGGTGAAGGAGGGAAAATCAAAAGGTTCGAATTCATCTTGCTGGAGGAATTAAAGGAGTTTTGATGTTGTTTTCATTTAAAAACAGTGCAGTTTTCCCATTACTGGAACGAAGGAGAAAAACAAAGGAAGCAACTAGTCATTTTATAGTGAGAATTTCGTGGGGAGCAAGGAAATAACGGGTATAGGCCTTTTCAGAAATTAGGGTATCTGACACTAGTGTGTACGTGGATGTGAAATTCAATACCTTGATTGGCACAGTTGGGTTGATTCGCAGGAAAGTAAAGACTTTGGTTTGGAACGCAAGAAAGGTAATGGATTGGGTGCAAGGAAAGGAAAAGTTACAGTGAAAGTAGGCGAGCTATTTCGTGGTACACACGGTGTTTAATGGATTGGCGCGCAAGAAATAGGAATTGTGGGATGCAAACAACGGAGAAAATTTGGGCGCAAGGAATTCATAGTACGGAGTATTTTTATTAATATAAATATAAATCTAATATTATATCCATATATTCTAAAAAATAGCGGAAATAAATATACCGTTATGCCTTGAAATTGCAGACCAAATACAATTAATTTCGTTAAATACCGACTTTGTTTGCACAACATTGTTATTTTAAATCCCCATATATTCAACGGTTCACGTTTAAATTTCGTCTACCGACGAAATAACTCCAATTGGCTCCAAATTGAAAATCTAACAAAATTTAATGGTATGCATTCCAATATAATCCGTTTCATTGCAAACGGATATCGTTAGAAAAATAGTTGTTTCTAACGCTTATAAAATATCAAATAAATATAAATAAATTCCCAAATAATTCAATTAATTATCATTATTATTATCATAAATATCCAAATAAAACAATATACACAGCTTCAAATATAAGTTATACAACTTAATATTGTTAATTTCGAGCTAAACGGTATCCAAATTTTTTATATTAAATTTATTAAATAAACGTTATATATTTTAATAACGATTTCCGTAGCGATAATTTTAAATTTTGAATTGGACATAACTTACGATCTATAACACGAAATCTCAATTTTTCTCTTTCATATAAAATTTTTAATCAACAAGATTCCAACGTTTCTTGTTTCGCAGAATTCCGACTAATATCGGATCCGGTATGTTCAATGGAAGTTGAAAATTCAATATCACGAACTGCCGCGCTATTTCGAGCTCGTTTTATATTATATATAAATTATAACATTAAAACTTCGTTTTTTAACCGAGTTAAATATTAAAATCCATTAATACTCTAAATATATTACTTAAAATAATTTAAATATCCGACTATCAAAAATACGGGACATTACATTCTTCCCTACTCAGAAGAATTTCGTCCCCGAAATTAGAAGGTAAGAAATGCTTTGAACCCAATCATTTCAAAATAACTAATTTTGAATTATTATCAAAACAAATTCAGACCCTTTAAAAATTTCAAATTTTTTGCCAGCACCTCCTCTACGTGATTCTATCGGTACAACTACAATTGCCACTTCGGATCTCAACCTCTCCAAAAGAAAACTAATACCAAATGGCGAACCCAACTCAGGGGTATAAAATCAATCATTCCAATCAATATATTAAGGTTTTCCTATCTGCTGGGCAAGTCAATTCCAATTCCGGAGCAAATTAACTAACTACTCTTCGTCTATACTTCCAATCTGTGTATCCGAATTAATTCCCATAGCCTTCCAATATCAGCACTGAACTTACTTACAATGCAGGTAACAATTCAAGGTTTAACAATTCAGTTCAATTCATATGTAGGTTAAAATTCTGGAATTTAGTTTCCAATTCATTCAACTCTATCATTAAACTGTTGATGAGTATATATACAAGCAATCTAACACACAATCAATATTAATTGATAACCAATGCTCTACCAACTCAATTGAATCAATTGAATTTTACGTTCGATTTAAAATTTACATTGATTTAACATATTTAAACATCAATCGATTGATTATTAATCAATTATCAATTTAATTAGTTTCATTATTATTCTTAATTTAATTTCATTTAACCTGGTTAATTTCCAATTCAAATTTTTAATCTAATTTGAATTTATTCAAATCAACCAACCACATAAAACACACCAATATCTCAATAATTTGAGGAAATTATTACTTTTCTATACAAAAATGTATTTCGGGTAAAATTATTTCATTTACCATATTTACAAAACAATACTGTGTTCATTGTCAGTTTAATGCTTCTCAACACTTAAACCGATCAACCAACACAACACAAAACATTAGTAAATATACAATCTACAAACACGCTCTCATATATAAACGCTCAAACTCGATCTAAGGTACTACTAACCCCATCCCTATCGAGTTACGCCACAGAGCCAAGGTTATTACTAAACCAATAGTTCTGATACCACTATAACGACCTGAAGGAATTCGACCCCAAATTCTGACAATAATACACTAATACTGTATTACATACCAGAACTCAAGTATCGAAACACCAGATAGTTATTAGAAAGAATATCAGAGGGTGAGATAAGAAAGGAAGAAATATTAGAATAGAAGAATAAGTAGAAGAACTAATGCATCACAGAGTCTCATATCTCAGCGAAACAAAATATAACATACAAATAACTTTTATTGAGAGCTGGAAATAATACTTACAGTCATTAGAGTACACCAACATATCCGGACAGTTATATAACCTATCCTTACACACAATCACATAGCGGAAAATTTATATCATATCACACGTCTGAACTCATCCAGCTCGTCTCTTCACAACATCCGATAACATGAAATTGTACAGCCCGGTCTAACCCGAGCATTTCAAACACCGGGCCAGTCTGGTGAACCAGAGTGAGAAAACACACTAAGTTTAAGGTATCACACATGTGAGGACCCATTACTTCCCCGAGAGGAAAGCCCGGATTACCTTGAGAACACGACAAAATAGAACGCAGACGGAAGAATATTTCATTGTTTATTACAACAATTCCACCAGAATACAAGAATATACAGAGTATAATTGAATAAATTACATTCGATAAATATCAGAGATTACAATAAATTACATAACAGCGGAAAAAATAATACAACACACAACTGGAAGTAATACACGGATACAGAGCTTTCCGAGCATCGTTCCAGCTGTAAATCAGGACCCTGTGAATATAAATCTGCAAAACCAAAACTACTAGCTGCCCGTATCGAAAATTGGGGCACCCAGAGTTTAGGTTAAAACAATAAACTCCAGGTCAGTCATGTGTATGGTGTGAGAACTAAAACAGTTATTCAAAGCTTTACTTTAAAAGAGAGTAATTCAAGGGACCACACCGTATAACACGGAATGGGTTTCCTCTCAAGAATACCAGTGCATATAATAAACAAAGCAATGCTTTTTCGAAAAATGAAGCTATTATAAAACCCAGGTCCCATCACACAATGCAACGCAAGCCGGAGGATAGGGTTTTCCCTTATAATAGCCAAACATGCTTGGTATGTTTAAAAAAATAATTTGATACTATAATAAGTGTATAGTGTCAAAACAATTTCAATCATAAATATAAATCATAGACGGCATAAGCGCCCCATCCCACTATGTCGCCATACTTGACTCTACAAATAAACCCGAAATACACGTATTGGAAATTGGATTTCCGTCATGAGTCGAGGCAAGGGGCAAGCTCCTCTCCGCTTTCGAGACACTCTAGCAAATGTCTCAAGACTACACACTCTGGGCAATCCTTGGATCTTCAGGGCCGGTCGACACTTACGTCAGTGGATTAGTATTCCTAAACACACGTTTCCCGGTCCTTATAGACCTAAAATCGAGGCGCCTCATCCAACAACCACATAGGTGAAAAGTGTAACACCCGCACCTCCGCTAGGGTCACTCACAAAGGGAATGCACTAGGTTTGGTGAAGCATTATCGATGTAAACATGCACAGAAATATTACAAGACAGAATATATATAAAACAGCGGAAGTAAAACAAATTTCATTACCTTATAAAATAAGGTCTAAAACCTTTTACATCAGAATACATCAAAACCTGTCTTGCAATAGTAAAGAAGCATAAAACCTTTTCATAAATTATTCCCCAAAATAAAGCGGTGAAGCAGCCATAGCCAAGAGAAGACCAAGCTATACATGATGACCTTCAAGCATATGAGGTCCTAATTAAACAACATCATTTCCTCCCTGAAAACCTGGGGGGGGGGGGAACGGAAGACAAAGAGGCGAAAGAAAACGGGGTCAGTCATAAAGACTGGTAAGTCCTATCTACTTCCAGTATAAAAACAGGTAAGGTAACATGACATGCATAAACTGAAAGTAAACATAAGGATGACGACAAGATAGATAAGCTACACCAAGATAACTGGATGAACTACTGTAGCAAGAAAAACTAAGGTATCATGATAAACTACGGTGTCAAGAGAAATCAAGGTATCACATCGTCAGGTTTCTATCAAGTATACTATCCCAAGGTATCTATCATGTATAACATCCCATGGTATTTATCATGTATATTTGCTCTGCACCTCTCGTACTAGTATCCCAACCCGCGTCATGTGTTAATTATGAATGTCCCTTGCCCAATGTCATGTAATGGTCCATGTCAACCTAAAATATATAGCATATGTAGGTTTTCCCAGCTTCGTATGTTTCTTTCCATGTATAAGTTCAGTCCTTTGCCGTAGGCCGTACGGGCTTTCCTATGTAAATCTATACCACCTCAACGTAGTACAATTTTATCCTTGAAGTTGTTTTGGACTGCTACCCTTGATCTGGTTATGTTTTCCTTACCATGAACTATCGCGTGTTCACTTAGGATTTATGCCACCTAGGACCACTAGGGATTATGCCACCTGTCAACCACGCCCTTTATCCCACGTATGTATCGTGAATCGTTTTCCATGTCTAGACGCACATGTATCTCAATGTGCCATCCGAGTCCCGTGCCAGGGCAAATCGAAAAATACGGAACTCGGTCGGGAGCTTTAAGTCGTCTACTGATGCAGATATCAAGGATTGTTTTTGTATCCATGGCTATGGTCCCATGTGACCCCTCCCTCAACTACTGAAAGGCAATCCAAGAAAAATCATGTATGAGAACTACATCCCGGCCCCACTATAGCCCCACTTTCCTATGGGCCAACCTCACCCATAACTCGATAGCAAGTATATGGTCTGTTGGGAGTTCTCTGCCTTTCCGTTCGTACACGATTGACTAAAGATGGTAGGTAGTCGACGATGCGCTATCCAGGGCAAAAACAAGAAACGACGACTCCACGCTAATCCATCCCAGTCTTGCTCGCATAGCAACCAAGGCATACTCTTGGCTCTTCTACCGCAGACCTTAACCTCTGTGAGGCCAGGTTTCATGGACCATCTGCCACCTCACAGAGGGATACCAAGGGTACCCTCACGTCCCCCGAAGCTACCGCTTCGTCACCCAGTTCATTGGAGCCTTTACCTAAGTCAGATAATTCGCTCCTCCACGTGTGTTCAAGCGATGACCTACCGTATCGGGTTACTCATTTATCTGTGAACTGGTCCAAATCCCTTGACAAAGAATTATTACTTAGTTTCCTAAACTAAGGTTTACCACTTAGTCTCCTTTCCCGTTATCCTTGTTAATCCCGGTTTTCCACCTAGTCCCCTGAACTAGGGTTTTGTCTAATGGGTTAAGTATTGTCTTTTAAGTTCATGACTTAACCTGCCTACGAATCATGTCAAGATTTGGCTAAGTATTCAAGTCCAAGACCTAGACCTACAAGTTGGTTAAGTATACCAAGAAGCTCATGACTTAACCCTATTCAATCATCAAGCCAAGTTGGTTAAGTATTTGTTTATCTTAACCTTACCAGATTATCATGTTAGATTGGTAAAGAATAGATTATCTTAACCTCATTGGATTATCGAGTCGGATTGGTTAAGTATAGGTTAACTTAACCCCATCCACTAGTCGTATTATAATGGTTAAGTATATTTAAACGGTCTTGTGGCTTAACCCTATCAAGTTCTCATATTAGATTGGTTAAGTATAGTTGCTTAACCCCATCAAATCATCATGTATAATTGGTTAAGTATAAGTCACTTAACCTCATTGAATTACCAAGTTTAGATTGGTTAAGTGTTTAACTTAACCCTATCGAATTACCGTGTTTAGATTGGTTAAGTGTAAGTTACTTAACCTCATCTAATTGCCGTGTTTAGATTAGTTAAGTGTAGGTTACTTAACCCCATCTAATTACCGTGTTTAGATTAGTTAAGTATAGATTAGTTAACCCCATCTAATTACCAAGTCGGATTAGTTAAGTGTAAGTTACTTAACCCCATCCCCTAATTGTCTTGTTTGGTTAAGTGTCATTAAGAAATCAAGTCCGGTTCCACTTAACCTACCCATTCGTGTCATATCGGTTAAGTGTCATTAGTCAAAATTACTTAACCTTTTCATGTGGCATTAATTAGATTAATGCACCCCAACCTCTCACATTAGACTTTGTTGTGGTTACTAGTTAAGCCGGGCGGGTCCGGGTAGATTTACACCACAACCTAGTCTAACCTCGGGTTTTAAGTGCTATACGACCAACTACTCACATTGGGTCCTATTGTTTGTAGCCACTAGTTAAGCCGGGCGGGTCCGGGTAGATTTATGCTACAAACTCAACCCAACCTCGAGTTGGCCACTTTCTTGTTTGGTCTAGTGTCATATTACACTTACAACCCATACGTGTCTAGTTTCAAGTCCCATGTTTACCCCACATGTCATGTCCCCATTTAGGTGTATCATGAGTGTCATATTTTCATGAAATCCCATGTCAAATTATCATGTGATAATCACGCTCGTCTATCCTACCCCAAATCGTGTTTCCAACCCAAGTAAAAGCGAGTCAACATAGTAAGGATACTATGCTACATATTGGCCTCAAAACATGCACGATGCCAAAAAGGGTTGGCCCCAAATATGCATGGTTTCATAAGGGGTTTGGCCTCAAAACATGCATAGCATCATAAGGAGTTTTTGGCCACAAACATGCATAGTATCATAAGGGAATTTGGCCACACACATGCATAGTATCATAAGGGAATTTGGCCACAAACATGCATAGTATCATAAGGGAATTTGGCCACAAACATGCATGATAACATAAGGGGTTTGGGTTCATTTACATGCATAAGCCCCAAAGTCAAGTCTTTGCCAATGTTTCACAAGTCAAATGGTTCCCAAAGGTTCATGCTAACATTCCATAGATAAAGATTCAAACTTGCAAGATAAACTAGGTTAAACATAACATGAGTGGCATGATTAAGTCGCTAAAACTTAGCCCAAGGTCATAGATCATTGAAAAAGGGCAAAATTAGGTTCACATAGGCTAGCATACTTATGTTTCATCACATTTTATCCATGTCACATTAGAACCACCGTTAAAATCTACAAGTAGCTAGAACTTACATAGCGAGGCTTAGGGAAGGATCATGCATCGTCTTGACGAAGAAAGGTGGCTCCTTTGTTGAAGAATCGTCATGAAACTTGCATAGCAACGTTGATTCACTCCCTTGATTTGATGTAGCAAGCTAGCACCTTTGATTCGCATCCGATTTGAATGCATGAGCTCTTGGAGTTGGAGATGGAGGCCATGATCAAGATAGATTTTGGCAGCACTTCGTGGCATGAGTGATTTGTGAGGGTTTAGGGTAGGCTTAAGGGTCTTTTTATAGAGATTAGGAGTAGTTTAGGCCCTTAGATTAACCCTAGGGTAGATCTGAGCCTTTAAAATCCGTCACAAGCCTCCAAGCATGTCTTGAGGAACAAGTCAGGTGCACCCAGGCCAAACTGGCCGACCACCCAAGTCGACAGGGGTGTCGACTGGGCAGTCGACACCACCTGGGGTGTGTCGACTCCCAAGTCGGCTCCCCAGTCGACTTGGGGGTGGCGGAAAATTTTCCCGCCTGTTCTGCTTGGCTGAATTTGAATTCTGAATTCAAATTTGAACTGTTTTTGAACTTGAAAATTTCTGAAAACTTTGACGGGCCATAACTTGGTCATACGGACTCCGATTTTCGAAAACTCGGACTCTATTTCGCGTATTTTTCCGAGACAAACACAACGGCATAACCCGTTTCCCTTGATTCAGATTTTATAATTAAATTGTGCCTTGATTCTCGTCTTAGCATGTTGTAAAAATCCGGGTTGTTACAAAAAATATATAAATGTCAGGGCTGGTAAGTCACTGACACCACCAAAGCTAGAAAGAAACGTCGTGCTCTCCCCGCAGTCCTTATCCCATTTTTAACTCATACCGAGGTGTGAGGCTTGCGAATTCACATTATACACAAAGCTATGCCACAAAGGCCGTGCTTTGATTATCAACCACAAGAATTTGCTTTTCAACAGAAGCCTTGATCAATTGCCACTTAGGCGTGCCACACAGGCAATTCATGCCATGCGACTGATGTCCATCGATATACAACCTCTGAGCTCGTACGTCTCAGAGAAGGGCGTTAATCAAAAGAATAAATTCTCCACCGCCAAACAGATGTATATTTAATAGAGATCAATAAACATAGAATAAAATCCAATGTCAGACACACAGTCCATTTACAAGTTCGTTCTGGGTCTGAACGAAACCGGAGGCACTTTCCTCGCATATCCATCGATCTCCAAGTACGTCTGGACGACCACCAACTGATTCCCTCATCTTAGGTGTACAGCCTAATCAAGATCATTAGTAATTGCCTAAACGATGTGAAGACTTCCGGTCTTCAACCACCGTCTTCATCTTCGACATATCGTCGAATCGGTTATTCAGAATGGGTATAAACCCGGCCTTTCCGAACAACCCGCGTATATTAAAAACAAATGTTACACAAACACAACATACGCCTCATTCCAATTCAGCAGTCACTAACCATATATCAGTAAGAGAGCAATTCCCCAAATATTAACCCCGAAGGCCGAAACCAACATCAGATCAATACCCAGGAAACCACTCTTCTTAACTAACCTACAGCTAGTTTCTAAATTTCACATTCTTAGGGAAAGGTTCCCATTCACTTTATCGAAGATAAATTCTTTAAATTTATTCTTTAATCTTCCTTTGGATGTCATTTCAAACCAAATTATGGTTTTCCAAACTAGTCGGGATTAGCGAACCACTCCGAAGTAATTATTTATTTTATTTCCCAATCCCAACCTATTCATCCCATGAAGAAAAACTGGTAATACTCCATATCTAACACCACGGTGTTATTGGTAAAATTTATTACCATTTCACGTTCAAATCTAATTAAAGATCTAACTATCGATTGGGAGCAAAACTGGTAATACTCCATTCTCGCTCACTTGCCAATTTTGATAATTTAAATTATCAATTCACATTTCAATCTAATTGCAGATTCATTAGAAATCTGTGACGGCCCGCCCCGCACCAGCCTGCATTTCCTCCGAAAGTGCGCTGTACACATGCCCAGCTAGCACAGAACGGTCGTCAGAAGAAAAGAAAGAAGGGAATGAACCAATCAAGGAACCTGTAGAATGTCTCACAGCGCATGGGATAAAATATAATAATAACATACTTGACATAAAACAGGTGAGACAGTGCATAAGCTGATAACTAAAATCAACATCCATCATCAGAGCAGCGGAAATTCAAATACAGCTTATTACAATTTTCCAAATTTACTGTCTCTAAACAAAAGAAAGCTAAAGTAGAAGATACACCACCAATGCCCAAGTAGTGATATTCAACAACATAGGGAGAATATTATATATATTACGTGGAAGCCTCCTGCTCGTCTCCGGGTCATCTACCTGTGCATCACCAGCTAACCTGTCTCTAGTCTGCTCGTGTGAGCACCCAGAGTAATAAGAGGAGACATAAAACTCTGGGTCAGACATAAAGCCTGGTATGAGCGATAAGCATCTAAACAGAATAATAACCGGTATACTAAGCCATACCTGAACCTGGACCTGCAACCAAAGAGTTAGTACCACATACCGTACAATACTCCAAGGCGCCATAATGAATAGTGTAAAAATAGGGGGGTGGGGTGTGCATGTCACAACGATAGCAAACAAATCATCCATAGCAACCATCCTCACATTTCTCACTCAGTGCGCAAAGCGTACGACATCTACCACTTTGGAACACTAGACAAACTGAGGTAACGACGAATCCCGACTTGTAGAAACCCTGCTATGACCAAGCTAAACATATGGAGTCATGACCAAACATTTCAATGACCCACTTCATTGGTTGTAGCCCTTGGTTCTACCGATGCCATAATGGCCCTGAATCCGCCTTCGTACCTCCTACCATAGTGGTCCAAAGCTATAGACGTCGATAACCCCTTGGCACGCGTCCCGCAGCAAAATCCAACCATGAAGCGAACTCGTTGATTCCCATCTGAATCTTGAGCTCTAACTTCTTATTTGGACTTCCTTTGCATCTCGGGTTATAGTCTTCACTTCCGGATCGGTCTTCATTCAGTTTGTAGTCATCACCGTCGGATCGTGAGTAACCTCCTCCCCCAGCTCAGATCATGGCACACTCTCCAGGTCGGGTCGCCATCGTCGGATCGTGCTCCACCTCGGATCGGTTCGCGGATCGCATCGCCTTCACCAGGTCGGATCGGGTCGAGGCACTCCCACTGGTTCGGGTCGTGCTCCATAGCTCGTGGCGCTTCCCTTCGGTCGTGGAGGCACATCGGTTCAGATCGTGAGCTTCTGAAGTGGATCGGTTCGTGGTCACCATCCATAGGCGGATCGGTTCGTGGTTCATCAGTACGTGGCGATCGGAGCTGCGATCGGGTCGGTTCGTATAGCATAAGGGGCGATCCGATCCGGTGTATTTCCTGCACTTCGTTCCAGCAACTGTTTTTCGCCATTCGACGGCGTTTTTGACCAAACTAACACTTCTAGACAATCACAGAACATATCATACGGTCATAGCAACATCTAGTATCGACTACAAACACCCAAAACACAAATCATAGCATGTAAAGTGGATCAAACATGGTCAAAACCCCAAATTTTCCCTCAAGCATTTTTAAGTAAATCTAATCATATGGTTAACAAAACTTAATCAAATCGAACCAAATCTCTAACAAAGGCATAAAATATTATTTTCGAATTTCTAAACATTTTTCCAGAATTTATTAGTGTATAAATTCGCTAATCTTCACTAATTACCCTTAATTACCGTAATTAGTGCAAAAACTATGCAAATCACTCACCTTTGCCACAATAAAACTTTCAGATCTGAAGTAAACCTCTGATTTGTACGAATTCCAATATGTAACAGCAGCTCTACCTCGGTCCTTGTGCTAATCCTCCTTGATTTGATGCCTCTAAGCCTTAATCCTTGATTAGGAAGTGATTTTTGGGTGTTTTAGAGAGATTTAGAGAGTGGAGGCCATGGCTAGATCAAGAGGAATGAAAGTGGCGGCTGGAAAATGTCTAAAGAAATGTTTTCCAACCCTAATCAGCCCCTATATGTCCCTAAACCCGAAATTCCCCTCTGTGCCTAGCTGCTAATCACCCGGTTAAGCCCAATTAAGCTGTTTTTCCCCATCTGAAAATTGTTTTAGCCATATCTCCCAAACGGTGAGTCCGTTTGGCTAATGTGACCACTCTACGGAAAGAGAAACCATCATCCGGAGCCAATGGAAGTGGTTTCAGGTCAAAATTCCATTCCAGTCAAAAGTTATGGCCAAAACAGTGCCAACTAGGGGTAAAATGGTCATTTAAAAATCAGGAAAAATTATGAACATGGGAAATGACCACAATAGTCGTCTCCCAAAGTTTCGTGACTATACGACTTCGTATGTGAAAGAAATAAATATTCTACGATCCTATGATGCGTAGAATGCGGGTCGTTACAAAATCCCTTTACCGGGTTAAGGAAATAATGTCATTTAAAACACAGTTCACGATAAACCCAAATCACATTCTATTTATTATCGGGTTAAAGAACTAGTGTTGTTTAAAACACCGTTCACGATAAACCCACAAATCAATTCTAATTCAATTCCAATTTATTTATTTAAAAGTAGTTGGGTTTTAATTTTAGTTCAAAACTAGTTCATTTCGATAAAAATCTATTTTTATCTTTTCAAATATGGAGTTTTTCATCCCAATTTTTCCCAAATCATTTATTATGATTTTACACAAATTATTACTATTTTTAATAATTTTCTCAAGGCCCGTACAGTCGATTTCCATCAACGGCCATCGAACTGCACTTACAGCGACCTTTTCCAAATTTGATTTGGACATAATTCCAAATCCAACTGTTAGATTTCAAATTTCCAATATTCGTTAGAAAGCTCTTTTTGATACGAACCCAACGGTTCCGGTTTTAGGAGAATCCGACGGTCGGATCTCCCGTAATGTTCGTTCGAAATCAATGGTCGAAATTCACGAACTGCCGCGGCGCGTTCTATCAAGGCCATTATATTATATATACAATATATATAATATATATTTCATCGATTTCTATTTAAAACGAATTCTATAAATAGTTTTAAATTCGTTTCAAAAACATTTCAACTTCCATTTCCAATTCAAATCAAAATTGAGTTTTTCCTTATAGATTCGTTTTAAAATACATCTCAATTCAATTCAAATTTCAATTCAATTTGAATTCATTTCAAATTGATTTTTCTTCTATTTCAATTCGTTTTCAAATCAATTTGGATTCATTTTATATTCAATTCAATTTGAATTTCTTTTTATATTCAATTCGATTCTAATTCGTTATTATTCAATTCAATTCAATTCGAATTTCTTTTATATTCAATTCAATTCTAAAAACGAATATAATCGATATAAATATCGTTCGCGTCAAAATAGCGCATCTCTAATCAACACGGCTTTATATATTTCAATAATTCCATTATTCTATTCAACAAATGAATATTTATCCTATTCAATACATGAATCTATATTTTTGTCAACACATGACTAATCTCAACGAATGAGTACCGTCCACGTGTGACTATTTTTGTTATTTAATATATTTTATAAAAATTATGGTATCTATCGTTTGATTTCAATTCAGACTCCAACCGTAAACTAGTAAGAGAATGATTCCCTGAATATTAACCCCGAAGGCCGAAACCAACATCAGATCAATAACCAGGAGACCAATCATCTTATCTATTTTCCAATTAGTTTCTGATTTTATATATGATAAAGATGTAAATTTTGTTGTTAAAATATTTCGTTCAACACATGACTAATCTCAACGGATGAGTACGGTCAACACATGAACCTTTATTTTATAATGATAAAGATGTAAATTTTATTGTTAAAATATTTCGTTCAACACATTACTAATCTCAACGGATGAGTACGGTCAACACATGAACCTTTATTTTATAATATTCTTTATCTTCCCAATTGGAATGAGGCCCAATCAATTACCATATAAAGTTAATTATATGGATACCACACAACACATGTATATAATAGCAACGATAAATAATCAACCATCATTCAAAGTGCACTACACTGTATAAGCATCATATATAGACATCTAACGCTTACAAAAGCCTGTCAATCAATCGATCGACATATAACTACTTACTAGGATTAGTGTATGCCGTATTTTATCCCAATACCCGTATGGGGTTTCAAACAATCAAACACAGATTTTATTTGTGCAGTTGGGCGATGTGTAAAATTTATCATCCCAATCAATGTCCTTCAAACAGGTTTACATAAACAAACCGTCCGGTTTGTAAATGAATATTTATTTATTCACATTCACGTTAAAAATTATATTTTTAACGATAAAATATTTTTAACTATATAAATATTTTATTTTATTCCACATCACACAATCAATTTTCATCACAACAACAATCAAACATACAAGCTATCCATGGTCTGTGGATGACGGGTGTCGGGTGCTACTAAACACCGTCTGCATCCTAGTATATATATATTTGACTAGAAAAGAAGATTTAAAGTGAGAAGTTCTCACGGATAGCTAATCCAAACGCCACGACTCTTCTTATGTAGAAATCATCGCTGTTCTCGCCTTTTATCACTTTCGTTGCCCGTAGCCACTACATATATAAAAATCACATTTTTATATTGTTGCTATGTATATAAAAATCATATTTTTATAATCACTCCATATGGATAAAAATTCTATTTTTACATCGCTACTATATAGATAAAAATTCCATTTTTACAATGCTATTATATAGATAAAAATTCTATTTTTACAACAGTGTTCATATAATAAAGATTATATTTTTATCACGCTATTCTCTACATAAAGATTTCGCCTTTTCAAATATAAAGATTATATTTTACTCCTTTTATAATATAAAAATCATAATTTTATATTATCTAGTATATAAAAATCATATTTTTATCATCATACTTATATAAAAATTATATTTTTAACCTTTACATATACTAAAATCATATTTTTATTCTCTTAAACACATATATAAAAATCGACTTTTTATTCATATAAAAAAAAACAAATCTTTTGCAAATGTTCTTATAAGAAATATCAAATCTTTTTCTTTGTAAAACAATGTATATTTTCGTTTATAAAAATCGGATTTTTATTTGCAAAAATTAATTAGACAAAACAAAATAAAATAAATTAGAGAACTTACATTGTTTTAAGGAGGAGGGGGGGGGGGGGGGTTTCACTGTCGTTCACAGTCTGGAGCATCGGGCTGAGGCTGACGCGGAGACGGCGGTCGCGTTCAGGCGGGTTGGTGGCGGCATGAGGGGAGGTTGCGCGTAGGGGGGCGCGAGGGGGTGGTGTGCTCGCGGTTCTGGGCTAGGGCACGCATCGATTGGAGAAGGGTGAATCGAGAGAAGAGAGGACGGTTTGGGGATGAGATCGAAGGGAGGAAGAAGGGGGGTCGGCGTTCAGCGCGGCGGCGCGAGGGGGGCGGTGCTGGCCTCGAGCGGCGGTGGGAAATCGCGACCGGAGCAGGTCAACGACATTTTTTTTCTTTAATTTAAAATAAACGGGGAGAGCGGATTGTGATGAGGGGGGAATATATATTATATAATTAATTTATTTTATTACCTAAATAGCAACTTTAAATTTCGGACTCGAAATCGAACCCGTCGACTGTCGTCCCTAGCATTTTACCCCCGTCCCGAACACAATGGGATATGTATCATAGGCCAATTTGACTGTTTGAATCAGTTTCATCAAAATCAACATATAACTCTATATATTGAATTTGAACGCGCATTTCAATTTACTGGGGTCACATACTAACTCGAAAAATTCCAGAAAAATATTTTCTAATTTCGTATGGACGATATGGTCCTAACAAAACTAGTTTCGTCGAATTCTAAGACCGTTGGAAAAATGGCCATTTTCCAGTCGATTAAAATCAACTGAAATTGGTCAATTGCGTTTTCCTTTGCCACGCTCACATACTGAATCAAAAAATTACGAAAATTGAAACCTTGCAAAAACTTGACATCACGGATCCAACAAAAGTGGTTTCGTCAAAATCCGAGGTCGTTTGCAAAATGGCTATTTTTAAGGGCCAGAATTCCATAGCGACTATTTTAAAAATTCAATTGGACATATCTTTTTATCCCCACTATGAAATTTTGATTTTCCGGATTCGTTGGAAAGATATTCTCAATTAGATTCCATTATTTTTGGTTTTGCTAAAATCCGATTTATTTTGCGCCCGGTATGTTCAATTGAAGTTTGAAATCGAATTATCGAACTACCACGCCATTTTCAATTCCTTTTATAATTATATATAATTATTTATATTCTAACGATGACGTATGTAAATATATACGTTCGAATTCTATTCAAATTAAATTTCTCGTCGTTTTTATTTAAAATAATCTATTTTAAATATTCAAAATTCGCTAAAATTGCCAAAATAAAAATTTTAAACTGGCTCGCATTTTCAGGTTATTACAATCTCCCCCACTTAAAACTTTTCGTCCCCGAAAAGGAACGGAGCCGGAAGTTGTTTTACTAATCAACTCAACCTCCATTATTTTGATTACGGCTTAAGTTCTTCAACTTTTCAGTTTCTAAGAACTTTTCAAATTTTCCAAAAATTTGGCTAACACCCTAAATTTCCAAAAAATTTCGCCATAACCTCCCCTGCACCGGGAGCACCGGGAAAATCCCGAAATTGCCATACAGGCCTTCTGATCTCAAAAAGAAAAAGAAAAAGCCAAGAGGCTAGCCAATCGGCTCATAAAATCATCATCACCCAAACAAAACAGTAAATTATAGTAAACATGTACCTATTTGTCGGGCAAACAATTTTATTTCTCTGCCCTAGCCTCCTTGCTATGACCTGTTCAATGTAAGTACATGTATATGCAAGCAAATGCGACCAATTTTCAATACAATTCAACATTTGGTTCAATTAGGCAAAATGGTTCAAAATTATCAAACATGTAAACAAACAACACAAACATCAATCAATTAGTGAATTAGAGTTTCAAATTCATAATTTTGATACATATAAAGAAAATCATGTTTTTGATGCCAAATCACAACAATAAATCTAGCTATATAAGTTTTGGTTCTCACACCAGCCTAATGGAAATATATAGATATCACACCTTCGTCACTCGAATATAAATACTGATAATGCTGCAGCCTTATCAGAATCATTCCCGGGCAACTAGAGTGTGACTCTATATTTATCCAGTATATTAAAACTTCGAATATACGTTCATGACGCATATATGCAAAACCTTTATATATTGGATTGTCCAAATTCAAAATAAATAAATATTCTAATACGTTTAAAACAATTTAAATTTCAAAACAAAATTGTTTTCATTTGAAAAATATACTTTCACACTCGTTCTAGGATACTACTGATCCTATCTCTAACGAGTCATTCTAATTGGATATTACTAATCCAATATCTGATGAATTCTTTCGTATGGTTCTAATGTGTCTTGTTCTCGAGCTCTATAAACCTAAGCTCTGATATCAACTGTGAGGACCCATTACTTCCTCGTGAGGAAAGCCCGGATTACCTTGAGAACACGACAAAATAGAACGCAGACGGAAGAATATTTCATTGTTTATTACAACAATTCCATCAGAATACAAGAATATACAGAGTATAATTGAATAAATTACATTCGATAAATATCAGAGATTACAATAAATTATATAACTGCGGAAAAAATAATACAACACACAACTGAAAGTAATACACGGATACAGAGCTTTCCGAGCATCGTTCCAGCTGTAAATCAGGACCCAGTGAATATAAATCTGCAAAACCAAAACTACTAGCTGCCCGTGTCGAAAATAGGGGCACCCAGAGTTTAGGTTAAAACAATAAACTCCAGGTCAGTCCTGTGACTGGTGTGAGAACTAAAACAGTTATTTAAAGTTTTACTTTAAAAGAGAGTAATTCAAGGGACCACGCCGTATAATACGGAACGGGTTTCCTCCCAAGAATACCAGTGCATATAATAAACAACGCAATGCTTTTTAGAAAAATGAAGCTATTATAAGATCCAGGTCCCATTACACAATGCAACGCAAGCCGGAGGAAATCGCGACCGGAGCAGGTCAACGACATTTTTTTTCTTTAATTTAAAATAAACGGGGAGAGAGGATTGTGATGAGGGGGGAATATATATTATATAATTAATTTATTTTATTACCTAAAAAGCAACTCTAAATTTCGGACTCGAAATCGAACCCGCCGACTGTCGTCCCTAGTGTTTTACCCCCGTCCCGAACACAATGGGATATGTATCGTAGGCCAATTCGACTGTTTGAATCAGTTTCGTCAAAATCAACATATAACTCTATATATTGAATTTGAACGTGCATTTCAATTTACTGGGGTCACATACTAACTCGAAAAATTCCAGAAAAATATTTTCTAATTTCGTATGGACGATATGGTCCTAACAAAACTAGTTTCGTCGAATTCTGAGACCGTTGGGAAAATGGCCATTTTCCAATCGATTAAAATCAACTAAAACCGGTCAAATGCGTTTTCCTTTGCCACGCTCGCATACTGAATCAAAAAATTACGAAAATCGAAACCTTGCAATAACTTGACATCACGGATCGAACAAAAGTGGTTTCGTCGAAATCTGAGGTCATTTGCAAAATGGCTATTTTTAAGGGCCAAAATTCCATAACGACTGTTCTGAAAATTCAAGTGGACATATCTTTTTATCCCCGCTATGAAATTTTGATTTTCCGGATTCGTTGGAAAGATATCCTCAATTAGATTCCATTATTTTTGGTTACGCTAAAATTCGGTTTATTTTTCACCCGGTATGTTCAATTGAAGTTTGAAATCGAATTATCGAACTACCACGCCATTTTCAATTCCTTTTATAATTATATAAAATTATTTATATTCTAACGATGACGTATGTAAATATATACGTTCGAATTCTATTCAAATTAAATTTCTCGCCGTTTTTACTTAAAATATTCTATTTCAAATATTCAAAATTCGTTAAAATTGCCAAAATAAAAATTTTAAACTAGCTCGCATTTCCGGGTTATTACAATACATCTTGATTTTAAGGTCAAAATCTTTTCAAAAGAAATGGATAATCATAAGACCAAATCCACACATAAACACGGACGATTTTTACCTTACGATAACCCAAAATATTTTTGAAAACAATATTATTTTGATATTATGGTAGTGTCTAAATACAAATAAATAAAATCTAGCAGAACGCTTGCATCTCACGCTCCACATATATAATATACAAACAAAACCACGGGTGCTTATTGGAGATTGGATTCCGACTATGACAAGGTATGGAACCACCTGCCGATAGAGTATCTCTAGATCGGAATACATTGGGTTCAACAAGAACGTCTTGCAACCCGACCCACACATGACCGACCACTCATTTCGCTTGAGTGTATCGAATGTATACCACCAACGGTTGGGTTCAAACCACCGTTTCCCGAAAAGGGACAACATCGAAAGATTTAAGAAGGAAATGGATTTTCTTTAGATAGGTGATTATACACCCTAATGGGAGCGACCCACAGAGCCATGTTGCCTGCCCGGTTTTTGTCATTTCCCGGTTGATGAGGCTTGAGGCTGCGTTTTATCTTTATAATCAGTACATCACATTCACTTCGAATGCCGCATCATCGAGAATCCCTAATTGACGTCCACAACAATACATTACGTGTTAGTTAAAAGAAGTTTCCACTCTTGGTACGGTTGGAGAAATCAATGTACGTGACCTTCCTGGAAATACTCTATCAGACATCCATCCATACACGTCATCCAGGAACATGATGAATCGAAGGCACCCACCTACTGCATTCTAGGAATCACCCTGAGAATCGGTAAAGAGAAGTCCTTGAAATCCGTAGATTTCAACCACGAAAGAATCACAGTATATCTCTGCTTGCAAGTCAGATATTTTAAGCACTTCTTCTGCATATAAAGATCAACAGACTTCAATAACTCCATCTAGAATCAACATCTTTAATGTATTCGTATTTGCTGGACGGAATGGTTTTCAAATATAAATTCAATCCCGGTCTTTCCATACCAACAATCGTATGGGCCAAATTTAATAGTGGGTTATTTAACTATCCAATAAAACTACCATTCATCCATATTAAAATGTATTCACTGATTTACTACTCAGTGTCATTTAGCCTCTTTAACGAACCGTCCGTTAATTATATTCTTTAAATTTTCCAATATTGGAACATCACTTTTACCTCTTATTATAAAATAAGAATATTCTCCAAATTCATTTTATTCAACTTATAACCCTTCAAAAACAGTTCATAGTATCATTTTATGGAAATCATAACTTATGCTTCCCAACTACTCTCATTTATAATCTAATACCATCCTTTTGAAAACCTATTTAAAATTCGACAAACTTTACTTAACTAATTATGTAGTAAACTCTTATAAAATTCTTCCTATTAACGTTAATAATAATTTACAATATTATATATGAGCTTTGATTCTATTATAAATAGAACCTTTATAAAAATTTCTTAAAATCTCTTTATTATTATATTACAATTCATTTCAACAATTCAAATTCATTTGTTTAAAACCACATAAACAAAACTTTTATAAATCTTATATTAATATCTTATATAATTGTTATATTGATACACTTTTCAAATTCTTATATTGATCGAAACAATTTAACTTATCATCTGTAACACCGTAACATATTTTGTTTCAAAGCCGTTTTACCTCCTTTTATCACATTCTCTTTAAATAATACTCGACTACTTATTCGTTATCTAAAATCATATACCTTTAAAAAATTATATCTAAAAATAGTTCATCTCCTTTGTAATAAACATTGCAAAACACATTTACAAACCTATAATTTTATTTACTAGCACAGATTTGTTTCCAAAACTTTAAATTTCCATTTACAAAATCCTTTGTAATTTAATTACAACTTATCGTTCGTTTCCTATTTCCACATCTTTAAATGTATTTAAAAAAAAATCTCATTTTCTATTCACTATCGATAATATTTGCTGTTGTTATTCAAAACTTTTAACATCATTTACTCCTGCCAGTAGATACCATTCCAAACTTCGAAATACCACATTCCGATCTTCGGAATAACACTCATTTCGATTAATCATCCCGAACTTCAGAATAACACATTCTAAACTTCGGAATAAGCCTCGCTTCCATTTACTTAACTGAATCCCATTCATAAATTTTATGTATAAGTTCATGTTTGTAATTTCAACTTCGATTCCTTTTAAAATATGAAATCCCATTTCCAATTACTCCTTTCAAATCTTTCGATTTGTTTATCTATTTCACGAAATGTTATTTAATCACATTTCATATCATTTAAAACACCATTTGTTAAAACGATTGTTTATCACCAAAATATCACTCTTTAAACTCTTTTAAAAATTCTCGTCTATCCATGATTCAATTATTCCAATTCACTGTTTTGAACTCCATTTAAACTTTCATTACGACCGTTAAGGCCTTTACAAAACCATTTAAATATTTAAATAGCCAATATGATAAACTTATATCATTTAAACATTTATTTAATAATATCTTACCTTTCTGCTATTATATTTTATATAGTTATAAAAATTATAAATTTAACTTCGATATTTATTTTTACAATCTAAACTGTATTTCAAATCCATATATATAAATATATTTATATCTTTGAAACCAATCGAAATCCATTTAATATCAATTTCGAAAAATCATTTCTTTTAATCGATGGTACTAAAGAGGCAAATGGCTGCGATAGTAACAAACCATGAAATATAAACTAATTTCACATTCCATAACAAACAATATAACCATACTGATTAGCGTTATCAATATTAGTGGGGAATCCAGTCGGATTCCTCCAACCTGTCCTTCCCTGCAAAACCATGGGTTACCATAATTTAAATTATTCAGTTCAATATGGCTAATCAATATTCGTTTTCATCTAGACAGATGGAATAAACAGTTTAATAATAACAGTCAGTAATAACTGTAATAGTCAATACTGGGCTAATAACACAATTGCAAGCACTCAATTATTTATAACTGTTATATTATTATAAATGTAACCACTGAGGTAAGTTACCTCAATTGGATTCAATCTTTATAAGTAACGATTGATTTCAATTAAATTAAACGAACGTTTAATTTAACTGTTTCAGTCAATATACCGAACAAATGGACAACAATTAACAACCATAGTACACAATTATAAAACCTGACTTATATAAAATATAAATGGGGAGTACTGAGTGAGGTTAACTCACCTTATGTCGATTCATTGTTGAAATACTTCATCTTAATAACTCGTAGTTGTGCCCAATTCAGATCAACCCGGCTCCATTGTTGTGCTAGTCAATATGAACTAAACGTTCCATGCTTCATCCAGTTTCGTTGCTATGATCATAATATAAATTTCTTATGTTATACACTACTTAAAATAATATTATAAATTTCTAAATAAAATATTATTAACTACACTCTATTTATGTTAATTAAAATCTGGTGAGGCAGCTGTAAATCTTGGTTTATGCAATCTCAGTTAGGCACATTATCAATTTAGGTCACTGTTAGGCACCAAACATACACTGAAATGGGTCACAACCTTATTATGCAAAACAGTTATATTAAATCTGGGTCAGGCACCAATAAATACCACATTATAAAATATTAGTACTCGTTAAGCATAATCATGCCATGTTATAATATTTTAATTATATATTATTAACTTTTACTTACATTAATTTGGCATGCATACTTATTATTTTAAACCGTCAAGTATATTATAACTAACTAACTAACCACTTCTAAATTATGCAGCTATATGACATGCCTATGTTAACTTAAAGTGGGATTAGGCGTATAAAAACACATTAAAACCGGTTTAAATTATAAGTTACGTTATATATATATGTATATAGTATTAAACATGAAAAGTGTCTCTCCCTCACCTGCTCATCACTGTTCCCTGACCCTGTGTTTCCTTCTTCTTCATTTGCTTCGAATAAACTCAGAGTTCATGTCTGTATCTTCACATGCCACTTCTTACTCCACAAATTAAACTCCTCTTCACCCTTTTCGCTCGCTCATGCTCTACATTACTAACCAAGACCTCCTCACATGCAACAACCTTTTCTTGTCGCTGTATTTTATTTCCTTCTTTCCATCAAACTGCGGCCACCACCACCAACTCATTTCCCTATCCAAGTTCACCGCAACCGCGAATTCCACCTTGCCATACACAGTGCTACTTTCCCATGATTTACTGTACTCCCCCACTTTTATCCTTTTACTTCTAACCTTCCGCCTCCTGTATATTTCAATCCCTCGTATTCATTTTATATTTTCCCCCCACTACACGTTAATGCTAGAGTGCAAAAACTCATTTCCAGCCCCCATACATTCTGTCTTGTGCCTCCCTCTTTTTTTTCATTTCTTTTTAAATGTTGTTGCCATGCATGAAATTCTATCCGCAAGTTGGAACCGTTACTTAGAGCAAGGAAAATACAAGCATGGTCCCTCTGCACCGTGAACTGCATTGACATAACATTAACTCGCACATTCCACCACCTTGTCTTGACGCCAGCCTCGCCCTCCGATGAACCCCGACCGACTTCGTACTGCACACATGCCTTAAACGCATCCACGCCTCCTAAACCAAAATAGTTAGCGGGTTATGGATACTACTGTAGCGGTATCCATTTTGCCTTAAGGAATAAATCTTTAAGAGCAGAGGCGGCAACAGCTGCACCATCAACATCGGAAGAGGTAAAGTGGAGTCAAAGAGGTGTTTAACTGCGGAGATGAACTGACAGCGAGGTTGTGGTAGGAAGCAGAGATCGGAGAGTAGCAAAATGTTCGGTTGTAAAGTCGAAGGAAGGTTGGGTATGAGATCTAAGATGGAACCAGCACTTAAGTCTGAAAGGAAGATTTCGAATGGTTTAAAATATGGAGGCTTCGTACATGGTGCAGGAGGGAAAATCAAAAGGTTCAAATTCATCTTGCTGGAGGAATTAGAGGAGTTTTGATGTTGTTTTCATTTGAAAACAGTGCGGTTTTCCCATTACCAGAACGAAGGAAAAAACAAAGGAAGCAACTAGTCATTTTATAGTGATTGGGGAGCAAGTAAATATCGGGTATAGGCCTTTTTAGAAATTAGGGTATCTGACACTAGTGTGTACGTGGATGTGAAATTCAATATCTTGGTTGGCACAGTTGGGTTGATTCGCAGGCAAGTAAAGACTTTGGTTTGGAACACAAGAAAGGTAATGGATTGGGAACAAGGAAAGGAAAAGTTACAGTGAAAGTAGGCGAGCTATTTCGTGGTACACACGGTGTTTAATGGATTGGCGCGCAAGAAATAGGAAGTGTAGGACGCAAACAACTGAGAAAATTTGGGCGCAAGGAATTCAAAGTACGGAGGATTTTTATTAATTTAAATATAAATCTAATATTATATCCATATATTCTGAAAAATAGCAGAAATAAATATACTGTTATGCCTTGAAATTGCAGATCAGATACAATTAATTTCGTTAAATACCGACTTTGTTTGCACAACATTGTTATTTTAAATCCCCATATATTCAATGGTTCACGTTTAAATTTCGTCTACCGTCGAAATAACTCTAATTGGCTCCAAACTGAAAATCTAACAAAATTTAGTGCTACGCATTCCAATAAAATTCGTTTCATCGCAAACGGATATCGTTAGAAAATAGTTGTTTCTAACGCTTATAAAATATCAAATAAATATAAATAAATTCCCAAATAATTCAATTAATTATTATTATTATCGTAAATATCCAAATAAAACAATATATACAGCTTCAAATATAAGTTATACAACTTAATATTGTCAATTTCAAGCTAAACGTTATCCAAATTATATAAAAACCATATTAAATTTATTGAGTAAATGTTATATATTTTAATAATGATTTCCAAAGCGACAATTTTTAAAATTTGAATTGGACGTAACTTACAATCTATAACACGAAATCTCGATTTTTCTCTTTCATATAGAAATTTTAATCAACAAGACTCCAACATTTCTTGTTTCGCAAAATTCCGACTTATATCGGATCCGGTATGTTCAATGGAAGTTGAAAATTCAATATCACGAACTGCCGCGCTATTTCGAGCTTGTTTTATATTATATATAAATTATAACATTAAAATTTCGTTTTGTAACCGAAATAAATATTAAAATCCATTAATACTCTAAATATGTTATTTAAAATAATAAATAATTTAAATATCCGACTGTCAAAAATACGGGACATTACAACTGAAATTGACGTGAAAGGGGAAAGTAGAAGGGGGGAATAGTTATATAATAAATGATATTATTTATTTATTTTCCCCAAAAGTTGACTTTTATTCCGAGCTCAGAATCGAGTCCAATGACTGTCGTCCCTGGCTAATTACCCCCATTCCGAACACAATGAGATATGGTTCGTATACTAATTCGCTTGTTACGATCAGTTTTCGTTCAAATTAAAATGTAAATCAATGTATATTGAATTTGAACGCATATTTCAGTTTACTGGGGCCACATACTAACTCTAAAAATTTCCAAAAAATAAATCTAGCTATGTTTTGACGATACGGTCCTAACAAAACTAATTTCATTGAATTTGGTGACCGTTTGAAAAATGTTCATTTTCTGGTCGATCCAAATTGACTAAAACTGTCAAAACATGTTTATCTTCGCTACGCTCACATATTGATTCCAAAAATTATGAAAATTGGAATCCAGCAATAATTTGACATTCCGGATTCAACAAAAGTGGTTTCGTCGAAAACATAGGTCCTTTGCAAAATTGCTATTTTTAAGGGCAATATTTCCATAGCGACTATTCTGAATTTTCAACTGGGCATAAATTTTTATTTCCGCTATGAAATTTGGATTTTTCAGATTTGTTGGAAAGATATTTTCAAATAGATTCTAATATTTTTGGTTTCACTAAAATCCGGTTTATTTTGAATCCTGCAAATTCATTTGAAATTTGAAATCGAATTTTCAAACTACCGGCCATTTCCAATTCCTTTTACAATTAAAATAAATATTTATATTCTAACTTCAATTCAAATAAATATATACGTTATAATTCTATTCAAAATGAATTACTTGTTGTTATTATTTAAAATAAATCATTTTAAATATCCAAAATTCATTGAAATTACCCAAATAAACTTTTTAAATTAGTTCTGATTTTCCGGGTTGTTACAATCTCCCCCACTCAAAATCTTTTCGTCCTCGAAAAGGAATGGAGCTGAAAGCTATTTTACTAACCTACTCAACTTTCAGTTTGGCTTTCACTCTTCAACTTTTCAGTTTCTAAGAATTTTCCAATTCTTCAAAAATTTGGCTAACCCTTTAATTTTTCGAATTTTTTTGCCATAACCACCTTTATACGGGGAGCACCGGGAAAATCCCCAAACCGCCACACAGGCCCTCTCATCTCAAAAAGAAAAAGAAAAAGCCAAGCGGTTAGCAAATCGGCTCATAAAATCATCATCACCCAAGAAATACTATAAATATGTACCTATTTGTTGGGAATAAAATTTTATTCCTCTTCTCTAGCCTCCTTGCTATGACCTATTCACACATATATATGTACATGCATGCAACTTCAATTAATTTTCAATTCAGTCCAGTATTCGACACAATTCGTTTATATTTACCATTCATTCACGTAATGGTTTTATATATTGGCTTAAACGAATAATCATACAACACAAACATCAATCAATTAGTTAATTAGATTTTCAAATTCAAAATTTCTATACATAGCCAAAAAATCATGTTTTTGATGCAAATTCACAACAATAACCCTATATAAGTTTTGGTTCTCACACCAGTCTAATGAAAATATATAGATATCCCACTTTCCGAAACTCGAATATAAATACTGATGATGAGATCTCAATCATCAGTATCATCTTCGGGCGACTAGAGTGTGATTCTATATCTATCCAGTATCTGAGGCTTCGAATATACACCCTGTCAGGCATTCACTCAAAATCTTCCTGTACTAGATTGTCCAAATTCAATTTAAAATAAAATATTCAAATACGTATAAATTGGTTTAAATCTTCAAAACAAAATTTGTTTTCATTTTTATTTTAAAACAAAACACTACTCTTCACACTCGTTCTGGGATACGACCGATCCTATCTCTAACGAGTCATTCCCATTGGATATTACTAATCCAGTCTCTGATGAATTCTTTCGTTTGGTTCTAATGTGCCTTGTTCTCAAGCTCTGTAAAACAAAGCTCCGATACCAAATGTGGTAACCCGAACTTCCCCATAAAGGAAAGCCCAGATTGAGTTGAGAACACGACAAATCCGAACACAAACGAAGAACATTTCATTGCTTATTATAACAATTTACATCAGAGTACAAGAATATGAACAAACAATATACATTTGATAAATATCAGAGATTTACAAATTACAATGCAGTGGAAAATAATACAAAACACAACTGAAAGAGATACACAAATATAGAGCTTTTCGAATATCATTCTAGCTGTAAACCAGGATCCTGTGAATACAAATCTGCAAAAACCCAACTACTAGCTACCCGTGAGGAAAATAGGGGCATCAAGAGTTTAGGTTAAAACAATAAACTCCAGGTCAGTCATGTGACTGGTGTGAAAACTAAAACAGCTATTGATCTCTATTTTAAAGTAAGGTAAATCAAGGGACCACACCGTATAACACGTAACGGGTTTCCTCCGAAGAATACCAGTGCATAAAACAAATAGCGCAATGCTAATTAAAGAAAATGAAGCTATTATAAGACCCAGGTCCCATCACCCAATGCAACACAAGGAAGAGGATAGAGTTTTTACCTTATAATAGCCAAATCATGCTTGATATGCGGAATTTAATCTTCTATTATTACTATAAGTGAAGAAATCAACTTCGAATATAAATGCATCAATCATAGACGGCATAAGCGCCCCATCCTACTATGTGGCCATAAATAGGATTACAACTAAAATCGAAATGTCACATATTGGAAGTTGGATTTCCATCATGAACCAAGGCAAGGGATCGTCCTTCCTGCTTCGAGACTCTCTAGCCAGCCGTAGCTGCACCTAGGAGCCATAGGGCCGGTCCACATTTTAAGTGGATCAGTAATTCTCTGAACATGCGCTTCCCCGCCCTATGGGGTGTAAACTGGTCATATACAAACCAAACAATCCATCGGCACCGTAGTGACGGATATAACTGAGGCGTCTCGCATTCCAACAACCACATAGGTAAAAATATATAAATGCCAGGGTGTGTAAAACCCTGACACCACCCATAACTAGAAAGAAATGCATGTTCTCCCTGGATCCTCTCCCGTTTCTAGTTCATACCGGGAAGTGAATCTCGCGAATTAACGCTATACACAAAGCGGCGCTATATTAATGCTATTCTTTGACCATCAACTACAAGACTTTGCTTTTCAATAAAAGCCTTGATCCATGCAACTCAGCATGCCACACAGGCAATTCATGCCATGCGACTGATATCCATCAATATATAACCTCTGAGCTCGTACGTCTCAGAGAAGGGCATTAAGCAAGAGAATAAATTCTCTGCCGCCAAACATATATATATATTTAATAGAAATCAATCACACAGAATAAAATCCAATTTCAGACACACATCCGTTTACAAGTTCATTCTGGGTTTGAACAAAATCGGAGGCACCTTATTCCTCGTCCCATATGTCCAATACTGGAGAGAGGTCCTCACATATCCGGTCGATCTCCAAGTACGTATGGACAATCACCACTTATTACCTCATCTTGGGTGTACAACCCAATCAAGACATCATTAATCATCCAAACGATGTGAAGTCCTCTGTTCTTCAATCACAGTCTTCATCATCAACTTATCGTCGAATCAGTTATTCAGAATGGGTATAAACCCGGTCTTTCCGAATAACTCGCGTATATATTAAAATCAAGTGATATAAACACAATATATGCCTCATTCCAATCTAGAATATTCTTTATTCAAATATTCACATTCTTAGGGGAAGTTTACCATTAATTTTATCAAAGATAAATTCTTTAAAGTTTATTCTTTAATCTTCCTTTGGATATCATTTCAAACCATATAAAGGTTTTCCAAACTAGTCGGGATTAGCGAACCACAGTGAAGTAATCATTTGTTTAATTTCCCAATCCCAACCTATTCATCCCATGAAGCAAAACTGGTAATACTCCATATCTAACACCCACGGTGTTATCGGTAAATATTAGTTACCATTTCATGTTCAAATCTATTTAAAGATTTAACTATCGCTTAGAGTAAAACTGGTGATACTCCACTCTCGATCATTTCTTGAATTTGATAATTTTAGTTATCAAATTCACTTTTTAATATATTTAAAGATTCATTAAAACTCTAATTCAGTTTTACTTTCCAAAAATCAATACTTAATGATTATTCAAAGTTAAGAAATTAATCTTATCTTTAACTGGGTTAAAGAACTAAAGGTCATTTAAAACACATCTCACGATAAACCCAAAATCACATTCCATTAACAATGGAATCTTCATGGAATACAAATCACTATATATAATCAATATGAACTTCCATATCCAACCGATAATATAAATGGAATAACGGCAAAGCCTTTTAAATTCCATATATATATTAACGGTCCTCCTCCATAGAAACTCACTTCGATTATTACTGAATCGAATTCCATTCCATTCCAATTTATTTTATTGGAAAACTTTACTATGGAAAATCTCCACTAAATCTTAAATAAAAAGATTTATAAGTTCCCAATCTCATTTCACTGTAAATTGGGTTAAAGAACGAGTGTTATTTAAAACACCGTTCACGACAAACCCAAAATCCAATTCAATATTAAATACAAGGCTCTGAATAGAAATTATATTGGCTTATATTCAATATCAAATTCTGAAATCCACAAATATCGTATTGGGAATAACGATATATATATCTTCCAAATTCCTCCACAATACCCGTATAATCACGGAATCCATTATCGAAATATTCCAAAGATAATTTCGATTCAAATCCATTTCAATTCATATAATGGAAATTTTGGTTATTTTTAAAACCATTGTCAATCTAATTTATTTATTTAAAAATATTGGATTATAATTCTGGTTCATAACTAGTTCATTCCGAAAAAAGTATTTTTATCTTTACAAATATGGAACCTTTCATCCCAATTCTTCACTAATCGTTTATTATGATTTTACACAAATTATTGATATTTTTAATAATTTTATCAAGGCCCGTACATTCGATTTCCATAAACAGTCATCGAACTGCACTTACAACGACCTTTTCCAAAATTGATTTGGACATAATTCCAAATCCAACCGTTAGATTTAAAATATCTAATACTAGTTGGAAATCTCTTTTCGATACGAACCCAACGATTCCGGTTTTAGGAGAATTCGACGGTCGGATCTCCTGTAATATCCATTCGAAGTCAATGGTCGAAATTCGCAAACTGCCGCGGCACGGCGCGTTCTTCAGGCCATTAAATATATATAACATATATATCATATATATATTTTGTCGATTTCAACTTTATAAATCATTATAAATTATTTTATAAATATATATTATATATATTTCGTCGAAATTCGCGAACTTCCATTTAAAACGTATTTTATAAATCATTTTAAATTCGTTTTGAAAACGATTTCAACTTTTTATTCAATTTTAAATCAAAATTGAATATTCCATATCATTAATATATAAATTATAATATTTTCAAAACATTAGATTTTGAAATCAATTCCTTTTCGAGATTCGTTATAAAAATGAATAAAATCGATATAAATATTGTTCACGTCAAAATGGTGTTAATCTAATCAACCCGGCTTTATATATTTAAATATATTCGTGTCCATCCCAAATCGAACATCAAAATCAGATTCTGATCCATTACTGAATATTATTTTTAAAATATTCATTATTTTAAAATCTTCGTTATTTTAAAATATACATTCTTTCTAAACTGGAATCAGACACGGTCAATTACCATATAATGTTGATTATATGGATTTCATGCACACATGTATACAACAATAATCAAAAGCAGTCAACCATCATCCAGAATGCATTCTACACCTCATAAACATTAAATATAAATATTTAACGCTTACAATAGCCTGTCAATTGATCGATCGACATATAGCTAATTGTTGGAACTAGTGTTTGTCATATATCATCCCAATACCCGTGTGAGGTTTCGAACAATCAAACACAAGATTTATTTGTGTAGTTGGGCGATTTGTAACCCAATCCATATCAGTCAAATGGGTGTACATAAACAAATCGTTCGATTTGTAAATGAATATTTATTTTATTCATATACATGTTAAAAATTATATTTTTAACGATAAATTATTTTATTTCAACATGAATATTTTATGTAATAACCCGAAAATGCGAGCCAGTTTGAAATTTTTATTTTGGCAATTTTAGCGAATTTTGATTATTTAAAATAGATTATTTTAAATAAAATCGACGAGAAATTTGTTTTGAATAGAATTCAACGTATATATTTATACGCGTCGTCGTTAGAATATAAATAATTATATATAATTATAAATAGAATTGAAAATGGCGCGGTAGTTCGATAATTCGATTTCAAACTTCAATTGAATGTACCGGGTGCAAAACACTCCGGATTTTAGTGAAACCAAAAATAATAGGATCTAATTGTGGATATCTTTCCAACGAATCCGACAAATCGAGATTTCATAGCGGGAATCAAAAGATATGTCCAGTTGAAAATTCTGAATAGTCGTTATGGAATTCAGGCCCTTAAAAATGGACATTTTGCAAATGATCTCGGATTTCGACGAAACCACTTTTGTTGGATCCGCAGTGTCAAATTATTTCTCGGTTTCAAATTTCATAATTTTTTGAATCAATATGTGAGCGTAGCAGAGGAAAACGCGTTTGGCCGGTTTCAGTTGATTTTAATCGACTGGAAAATGGCCATTTTTCCAACGGTCTCAGAATTCGACGAAACTAGTTTTGTTAGGACCGTATCGTCAATACGAAGCTAGAAAATATTTTTCTGGAATTTTTCAAGTTAGTATGTGACCCCGGTAAATTGAAATGCGCGTTCAAATTCAATATATAGAGTTATATTTTGATTTTGACGAAAACTGATCGAAACTATCGAATCAGCTTACGACACATATCCCATTGTGTTCGTAATGGGGTAATTAGCTAGGGATGACAGTCGCTGGGCCTAATTTCGAGTTCGAAAGAAAAGTCAACCCTAGGAGAAATTAAATAATATAATTTAATTTTTATAAAAACCTTTTTATACACCCCCCTCCTCAGTATTCTCTCTCCCCGATTCATTTAATAAAATAAAAAAAAAACGTCGCCTGTGCTCCAGGCGATTACCATCGCCGCCACGCCCTCCCACCGCCGCCTCGACGTTCGCGCCACCTCCTCCTCCAGTTGCTGTGCCGCCATCGCCCCCACTCTTCCTCCAAATCTCCTGAAACCCGCCGAAGCCACAAACCGCCGGGCCACCTGCGGAAGCCCTCCGCCGCAGTCACCTCCACACACAGACCCCCACGCGCCTCCGCCTCCCCTTCTTCTTCCTTCCTCCTCACTGCGACGCTGAAGACCCCCTCAGCCACGTGAACCTCTTCCGATTAACACAGTAAGCCCCTTTTACCTTTTCTTTCTGATTTCGATTTCGATTTCGATTTTTTTTCCGAAGTTAAAAACTGAATTTTTAGTTAGTTAAAAACTGAATTTTTTATTTAGGGAAAAACTGAAGTTTTAGATTTTTAATAAAAGAAAAATACGATTTTTCATTAGAAGAAAAATTAGATTTTTCAATAGAAAAGATGAGATTTTTATGGTGCGAGGTTTATATTGTTAAATTAGTGAAATTTAGATTTTCTTTAAATTAAAAAAAAATATATAATTTTTAATATAGGAGAAGGTTAAAAAAATAAAATTTTTATGTAAGTAGAAGGATAAAGATATAATTTTTATATAAGGAGGATAATAAAAATATGATTTTTATATTAGAGAAAGTAGTAAAAATATAATCTTTTGCATTGTAGAAAGATAAAAATATGATCTTTGCATAGTAGGAACTATAAAAATATCATCTTTATATAGGTAGCATAATAAAAATGTGATTTCTATAGGGATGAAATAGTAAAGGCGAAAACTTTATTTTTATAGAGGCGAAAACTTTATTTTTATAAAGGCGAAAACTTTATTTTTATAGAGGCGAAAACTTTATTTTTATAAAGGCGAAAACTTTATTTTTATAAAGGCGAAAACTTTATTTTTATAAAGGCGAAAACTTTATTTTTATAAAGGCGTAGTCTATGTTTTTATAAAGGCGAAATCTTTATATGGAAAAATAGCGTGATAAAAATATAATTTTTATCTATATAACATAGTAGTAAAGATTCGATTTTTATATATTGAATAGCGAAGTGAAAATTCGATTTTTAAATATATGAAGTGATTATAAAAATATGACTTTTAAATTGAAAGTGAATAAATAAAAATGTGATTTTTATTTTAAAGACATCGAAATATAAAAATGTGTGATTTTTATATATATAGTGACTACGGGCAACGAAGATGACGAAGATGGGATAACGAAGAAGATTTCTATTAATGAAGTGTCGAGGAGTTTGGATAGCTATTGGTGAGAACTTCTCACTCAAATTCTCTTTTTCTAGTTATATATATATATACTAGGATGCAGACGGTGCTTAGTAGCACCCGACACCCGTCATCCACAGACCATGGATGGCTTGTTTGTTAAATTGTTTGGTTGTGTTGTTGGTTAGTCTATTTGGTTTAAATTGAATTGTTTGGTGAATTGAAATTGATTTGATTGATGTGTGAATGGCGTGGGCCTTCACTAGACCGGGGATAAGGCTAGGCCTTATCCCGTTTCTAGTATCGTGCCGCTATGCCGCCGAAATTTTCTAAAATATGTTAGAAAAATAAAAATATCATTTTTATTGTGTAAATGAAATGAATAGAAATTCATGTGTTGAAATAGAATATTTTATCGTTAAAAATATAATTTTTAACGTGGAAGTGAATAAAATAAAATATTCGTTTACAAACCGGACGGTTTGTTATGTACACCTATTTGAAGGACATTGATTGGGACGATAAATTTTACACATCGCCCAACTGCACAAATAAAATATGTGTTTGACTGTTTGAAACCCCACACGGGTGTTGGGATGAAATTTGAAGTTCACTCATCCTGATTGATTAAATATGTCGATCGATTGATTGACAGGCCGTTATAAGCGTCAGATATCTATATTTGATGCTTATACAGTGTAGTGCACTTTGGTTGATGATTGATTATTTTTCAATGCTATTATATACATGTGTTGTATGGAATCCATATAATTAACATTATATGGTGATTGATTGGGCCTCATTCCAATCGGGAAAACAATGAATATTATAAAAGAAAATTCATGTGTTGAATATAAAAATAGTCACGTGTTGACGATGATCATGTGTTGAAACTATTCATGTGTTGAGTAAAATATTTTGAATAAAATAAATTATATCTTTATCATATTTACAATTAGAATCTACTTTACGGTGGAGTCTAATTAAAATCAAACGATAGATACCATAGTTTTATAAAATATTTTACATAACAAAAATAGTCGTGTGTTGGAAGAAATATAGATTCATGTGTTGAATAGAATATATATTCATTTGTTGAATAGAATAACGGATTCATTGAAATATATAAAGCGTGTTGATTAGAGTTGCGCTATTTTGACGTGAACGATATTTATATCGATTTTATTCGTTTTGCAATGAATATTGAAAAGTGATTTCAAGATCTAATATTTTGAAATGAAATTCAAATTGAATTAGATAAAAATGAAAATTGAAATTTAATTGAATCAATTTGAAATGAATTCGAACCGAATAGAAAATGAATTCGATTCGAATTGAATAGAAAATGAACTTGATTCGAATTGAATAGAAATTGAAATCGATTCGAATTGAATAGAAAACGTATTAGAATTTGAATTGAATTGAAACGAATTTGAATTGAATATAAAATGAATTCGAATTGAATTGAAATCAAATCGATTTGAAATTGAAGATGAAGTTGAAATTGTTTTTGAAACGAATTTAGAACGATTTATAAAATACGTTTTAAAAAGGAAATCGACGAAATATATATATTATATATATAATGGCCTGAATAGAACGCGCCGCGCAGCGGCAGTTCGTGAATTTCGACCATTGACTTCGAATTGACGTTGCGGGAGATCCGACCGTCGGATTCTCCTAAAACCGGAACCGTTGGGTTCGTATCGAAAAGAGCTTTCCAATGAATATTAGGAATTTGAAATCTAACGGTTGGATTTGGAATTATGTCCAAATCAAATTTGAAAAAGGTCGCTGTAAGTGCAGTTCGATGGCCCTTGATGGAAATCGACTGTACGGGCCTTGATAAAATTATTAAAAATATCTATAATTTGTGTAAAATCATAAGAAGTGATTTGGGGAAAAAAATTGGGTTGAAAATTCCACATTTGAAAAGATAAAAATAGATTTTTGTCAAAATGAACTAGTTTTGAACTAGAATTAAAATCAATTTATTTTTGAAATAAATAAATTGAATTTGAAAGTGATTTTAAAAATAATCAATATTCCCAATAGGTGAAGTGAAAGTGGAGTTGAATCGAAGTTATCTTCGGAATATTTCGATGTTGGATTTCATGACTATACAGATATTGTTTTGGGAATTTGAAAGATATATTATATATCGTTATTTCCAATACGATATTTGTTGGTTTCAGGATTTGATATTGAATATAAGCCGATATATTTTCTATTCAGAGCCTTGTATTTAATATCAAATGTGATTTGGTTTGTCGTGAATCGTGTTTTTGATGACATTGGTTCTTTAACCCAGTTAAAGGCAGGATATTGATTTTTTTGAAAAGATTAAAACTAAGTGGAGTTTTAATGAATCTTTAATTAGATTAAAAATGTGAATTGATAATTTAAAATTATCAAATCTAAAAAGTGATCGAGAATGGAGTACCACCAGTTTTGCTCCAAAGCGATAGTTAAATCTTTAATTAGATTTGAACGTGAAATGGTAATTAATTTTACCGATAACACCGTGGTGTTAGATATGGAGTATCACCAGTTTTGCTCCATGGGATATATAGGTTGGGATTGGGAAATAAACTAAATAATTACTTCGGTGTGGTTCGTTAATCCCGACTAGTTTGAGATGATATCCAATGGAAGATTAAAGAATAAATTTAGAAGAATTTATCTTTGATAAAATTAATGGGAACCTTTCCCTAAGAATGTGATTTTGTGAATAAAAGAATATTCTGAATTGGAATGAGGCGTTTGTTGTGTTTGTGTAACATTCGTTTATTATATACGTGGGTTATTCAGAAAGGCCGGGTTTATACCCATTCTGAATAATCGATTCGACGAGATGTCGAAGATGAAGACGGTGGTTGAAGAACGGAAGTCTTCACATCGTTTGGGTGATTACTGATGATCTTGATTGGGCTGTACACCCAGGATGAGGGAATCAGTTGGTGATCGTCCAGACGTACTTGGAGATGGATGGATATGCGAGGAAAGTGCCTCCGGTTTTGTTCAGACCCAGAACGAACTTGTAAATGGATTGTGTGTCTGACATTGGATTTTATTCTGTGTTGATTGATCTTTATTAAATATACATCTGTTTGGCGGCAGAGAATTTATTCTCTTGCTTAACGCCCTTGTCTGAGACGTACGAGCTCAGAGGTTGTATATTGATGGACATCAGTCGCATGGAGTGAATTGCCAATGTGGCACGCGTAAGTGGCAATTGATCAGGGCTTCTGTTGAAAAGCAAAGTCTTGTGGTTGATGATCAAAGCACGGCCTGTGTGGCGTAGCTTTGTGTATAACGTGAATTCGCGAGCCTCACACCTCGGTATGAGTCAAAAACGGGATACGGACCCAAGGAGTGCACGACGTTTCTTTCTAGCTAGGGTGGTGTCAGTGACCTACCAGCCCTGACATTTATATACTTTTCACCTGTGTGGTTGTTGGATACGAGGCGCCTCGGATATAGGTCTGTAAGGACCAGGAAACGTGTGTTCAGGAATTGCCAATCCTCAAAAGCAAGAGAGGACCGGCCTTGGAGGATCCAGGGATTGCTGTGTGCGGTCCCGAGGCATTTGCTAGAGTGTCTCGAACGCGGAGAGGAGCTTGCCCCTTGCCTCGGCTCATGACGGAAATCCAATTTCCAATACGTGATATTGCGGTTTTAATTGTAGAACTAGTATGGCGACATGATAGATGGTACCCATGCCGCCTATGATTGATATTTATGATTGCAAATTGTTTTGACACTATACACTTATAATAGTATCAAAGAATGTGTTTTAAACGTATCAAGCATGCTTTGGCTGTTATAAGGGAAAACCCTATCCTCCGGCTTGCGTTGCATTGTGTGATGGGACCTGGGTCTTATAACAGCTTCATTTTTCTTTATTTAGCATTGCGCTGTTTGTTTTATGCACTGGTATTCTTGGGAGGAAACCCGTTCCGTGTTATACGGCGTGGTCCCTTGATTTACCAAACTTTAAAACCAATATTAATAACTGTTTTAGTTCTCACACCAGTCACATGACTGACCTGGAGTTTATTGTTTTAACCTAAACTCTGGGTGCCCCTATTTTCCGCACGGGCAGCTAGTAGTTTTGGTCTTGCAGATTTATATTCACAGGGTCCTGATTTACAGCTGGAACGATGCTCGGAAAGCTCTGTATCCGTGTATCACTTCTAGTTGTGTTTTGTATATTTTTCCGTTGCTATGTAATTTATTGTAATCTCTGATATTTGTCGAATGTAATTTAATCATTTATACTCTGTATATTCTTGTATCTGATGGAATTGTTGTAATAACAATAAAATGTTCTTCCGTATGCGTCCTTTTGTGTGTTGTTCTCAAAAGTATCCGCTCTTTCCTTCACGGGGAAGTTACGGGTCCTTACATTTTATTTTATTCAATACATGAATATTTTATTTCACATCGTATATACATATTATTCACATTGTATATATATATTTTATTTCACATCGTATATACATACTATTTCACATTGTATATATATATTTTTCATTCCATATATATATACATATATTTTCCATTTCATATATATATATATTCATATTTTTCATTCTATATATATATATTTATTTATTTTCCATTCCGTATATATATATATATATATATTCATATTTTTCATTCCATATCACGAACCAAATTCACGCAAA
Source organism: Allium sativum (assembly GCA_030737875.1). Taxonomy (NCBI): domain Eukaryota; kingdom Viridiplantae; phylum Streptophyta; class Magnoliopsida; order Asparagales; family Amaryllidaceae; genus Allium; species Allium sativum. Next base: position 920,030,448 of record CM060920.1, read on the forward strand.
CATATCAATCCAAACACACAACCAAACAAACAAGTCGTTCATGGTCTGTGGATGACGGGAAGCATTTTATATACGCAGTTATAAAATAAATAACTAAACATGAAATTTTAGTGAGGAGTTCTCACCTTGGGTTTCCACTCCTCCATTTCATTTCTGAATAGCTTGGTTTAGCCCGATATTCAACGCAGTCTTTTCTACGCTGCTTATATTAAAAATCACATTTTTAATATGATTCTTACATTAATAATCGCATTTTTATACCTCTACTGTATATGTAAAAATCATATTTTTATTCCAAACCTATATATGTAAAAATCCTGTTTTTATTCTAATGATACCCATATAAAGATCGCATCTTTATCATAATGAAAACATTATAAAAATCGTATTTTTATCACAATGAAAACATTATAAAAAATCATATCTTTATTTATAAAAATCAAATTTTTATATCGCTTCTTACATATAAAAGATCACATTTTTATATCGCTACTTCTTATATAAAAATTATATTTTTATCGCTATTCCTATATAAACATCTAATTTTTATACAACTAAAAATATATTCTTTTATATGATAAAAATCATATTTTTACACCACTAAAAATCGAATCTTTATATAACTAGAATCGAATTTTTATCTAACTAAAAATCATTTCTTTTCATATATAAAAAACATAGCTTTTATATAAATAAATAAAATTTACAGGCGGTTTGCTGACATGGTGGGGAGGGCGCTGGGGATAGAGGTGGTCGGGGCTAGGGTTTCATGGGGTTTGGCGGCTGGAGCATTGATTTGAAGTGGAAGGAGGGAAAGGAGAGAAGGGGGTTGCACTGAAGAAGGTGGGGGCTCACAGGCGGTTGCTGATGGTGATGGGAGGTGGCGCAGGTCCAGTGGCAGCGGGTGGTGGCCAGGGCGTCGGGGTTTGGGTGGTGGGCCAAGGATTTCATGGAGTTGAGCTAGAAGAGGAAGGAGGAGACAAATCTAAGGGGTATGAGGTGCGACGCATCATCAGAGGTGAGGGGAGGGGATGCGGCGTCGACGGCGGTGGCGTAGGGCGGAGGGACGCGGTGGTTTCCTTTTGTTTTTTAATTTTCTGTACTGAAATCGATGTGAAAGGGGAAAGAAGAAAGGGGGAATAGTTATATAATAAATTATATTATTTATTTATTTTCCCCAAAAGTTGACTTTTATTTCGAGCTCAGAATTGAGTCCAACGACTGTCGTCCCTAGTCAATCACCCCCATTTCGAACACAATGGGATATGTTTCGTATGCTAATTCACTTGTATCGACCAGTTCCTTCATTGATCAAGAATTTCAGTCTTTGGAAGGTATTCATAGTTACATTTTAGGTGATACCAAAAATTACAGTAATAGTTACATTTCTAGTTTCATTTGTAGTGAAGGCGTAAGCAATAGTGAAAATAGAAATTCTTCCTGAAAAATAAATCTAGCTATGTTCTAATGATACGGTCCTAACAAAACTAATTTCATCAAATTTGGTGACCGTTTGAAAAATGATCATTTTCTGGTCGATCCAAATTGACTAAAACTATCAAAACACGTTTAACTTCACCACGCTCACATATTAATTCCAAAAATTATGAAAATTGGAATCCAACAATAATTTGACATTCTGGATCCAACAAAAGTGGTTTCATCGAAAAAGGAAGTCGTTTGCTAAATCGCTATTTTTAAGGGCTATATTTCCATAGCGACTATTCTGAATTTTCAACTGGGCATAACTTTTTATTCCCACTATGAAATTTGGATTTTTTAGATTCGTTGGAAACATATTTTCAAATAAATTCTAATATTTTCGGTTTCACTTAAATCCGACTTATTTTGAATCCTGCACATTCGAAATTTGAAATCGAATTTTCAATATACTGCGCCATTTCCAATTCCTTTTATAATTAAAATAAATATTTATATTCTAACTTCGATTCAAATAAATATATACGTCATAATTCTATTCAAAATAAATTTCTTGGCGTTATTATTCAAAATAAATCATTTTAAATATCCAAAATTCATTAAAATTGCCAAAATAAAATTTTTAAATTGGTTCAGACTTTCCGGGTTGTTACAGATACTAACCATTTTGCAGATCTCACAAATGATGAATATAATGAGGTTTGTAATATAATATGGCAATTTAGTTGTCAACTCTATACCATTCTCGCTGAATAACTGGCCAAACCTCTTCTTCTCTCTATTGAATAATTTAAGAATACGTCAAAAGTAAAGTCATGTGACTGATCGATTAGGCAGGCTAAAGACTTATGATGTTATCAATAACGCAATTTAATTGTGCATGAGGAGAGAACTAAGCTATATTAGTAAAGTCTCCACCAATATTTGGAGGTTTATGTTGTCGTCTACAAATGGAATGCAATGATTCAGTAGAATCTACAGAGATGGATGGATACAAATTGGTATCCATCTCTCCTTCTATTTTGATTCTCCAGCGCATAGACATCCCCTTAAGGGTGAATTCTATGAATGATTCCACATCAATAGAGAAGCGAAAACTATAAGATATGTCATCACATGAAAGGTACGCTTCACCCCTCTTCATGATCAAGATTATACAGAAATAATTAGAAATTTGATTTTTAAGGTATTAGCTCACGGCTCCATAATTACATATACGGATGAGCATGTACCGGAATCTCGCTATCATCATTTTAGTTATGAGGACTGGCAGTTGGTTAAAATTTTCAAGGTTGTGGGCACACTTCCTGTGATTACGTGTGTCCTAAAATGATCAATACACCTGACTAAACTAAAAACTGGATAAACTGTCCCTGTTTAAATTGCAAATCACCAACGACATTCTTTGGTTGTTTAAAAATTCAAAAAGGTTTTAAATCTTAAATCACACTTGTTTCCCTTATGTTCATGCCACTACACCATAACATCCAATTTGGCACACAACGCTGCAGAGATAAAATATGGGTTATAGCCGTATCATATTTGATAGTGCTCAGATCCGTGTCAAACTATATTTTGCGATTCGCACCACCCAAGGCACCCTAAATCTGACCGTCCATCAAGAAAGCTCCGGATCAGTTAATTTGATACAGCTTTGGGCCAAATCGAATGTGTATATCATATTGTGCATCAAATTAGGCACTCAGAATAAAAAAAATTGGCCGCTCCCTTTTCCTTTTCTTTTACTTTAATGGTGACCGAAAACCCAAATTAGGGTTTTCGGTCACCAAATAGTGCCTCCACCTTTCTCTGGAATTTCCTCCTCCGGCAGAGATGAACAACCCTCTCCTTCGAAAGAAACGCAGCAACCCTTAGTCCCTAGCCCTCTGCTTCGACAACAGGTATGTGTTTCAATTGAATTGTGGCATGCATGCCTGATAGTAGGGAACAAGTAGAAATCTTTGTGTGTTAGTTGATTGCTACTTTATGTTAGTGTGTTAGCTATTTTAATTGAATTGGTATGTATGTGCGTTAGCTGATTGCTACCTTGTGTAAAGGACAGATCAGTAGTTATACCCTGGAATCGAAGCAATCAAATTTGAATCATGTTTTATGATAATGTAAAACACATCTGAATTGCTATTGGAAACATATATGGTACAATTATTGATTGACGTTTATCCATGAAACAAATAAATAAAATTGAGTTAGTCATAAGGATGCAGTAACCATTACTAATGTTAAGATGTTTAATGTCAATTGTCCACAACATGATTCTATTTGCAATAGCCATTTGAGCGTTTGTTGTCCATTTCTTAAACTAAATGACAAGTCAAGAATGTAGTCGTATAATTATAGCTTTGATGTCAAAAACGGCAAACAGACATAATATATTACCTGATGTGGTGGAAACTGAGAAAATAGATAATTATTGTTCAATATTTAACTATGATTTCATCGTCATTTAATTATTTGTTTTCCTTATTTTTGAAATTTAAATTGGGTTGTCTTATAACAAGTTTACTTTGTTTTGAGAGAAAACAAGTTTACTGAAAATATATTAACTGGTTTGCTGAAAATTTTGGTAGATAGATGATTACTCGACTTTCTGATCAATATTTTAATTGGCGATCCACCAGGTGGATGCATTTTAGTTCATGCATAGGGTCGGGTATCCATGCTTATTAGCTTCATCCAAACGACGGATGTTGCTGAACTTAAACTTAGTAAAAGCCTACTTTCACTAGCAACTTTCCCCTACTTTGTAGCAGAGATTGTAGTGTAAGTAACTTGCACTACACAGTCTACTTCAAATAAACTTAAAGTTGCAAGTGAAAACAACTTTTTCCAAAGATTAAGTGAAGCGGTATTCGACATTTGGATAAGCTAATAAGCATGGATTACTGACCCTACATGTGAGCTAAAATGCAGCCACCTGGTGGATCGCCCAGTAAATTCTTAATCAGAAAGTCGAGTATGTGTGTCATCAGAAGATGATGATTCGATATCTTTAGATGTTGGAGCAGGTATATATTATTTTACACTTATCTCTTTGTAGTATCTTACATGGACAATGTCGTGCATTTTTAATGACTGAAATTTCATTCATCTTTGAGACATATACTTACTGACTACACAAACACATGGATGTGCCTTATAGTGCTATTTTTGACTTGTTACAATGTACTAACTGAGTTAAACATAGAAGACATTATCAGTCAGTAATTAAAGTGCTATTATTGACTTGTTTCAGTGTAATTTGAGTTAAACTCAATCAGTACATAATAACAGAAGACATTTCAGTCCACATATCATTTCTATATATATGTCATTAAACAATATCCATTTTAGCTCATTTCTGTATGCCAGTGAGTTACAATGTCAATCTCCTGTCCAGTAAAGTATTTGTAACTTTTTTAATGAATTTATATGCAGTCCTACTGGAGAAAACAGAAAAAGTGGGGAGGTGTATTAGCTATATACAATGTTGGAGGTCACGTTAAAACAAAAAGCATGTGAGATGCTAGTATATTTATAGGTTACAAGTTCATGAAATCATGTCAGTAGCATCATAAACATGTTATAGATATAATTGATAAATATGCACACACGAACATAAAGATGCGATATGCCCTTCACCATTATCAGTACGATGCTCGACTAGTCATGACTAGTCATCAACTAGTTGAGTAATCTAGATCGAACCATCGACATGAAGTCTCGACTTGCCTTTTTTATGAATTTCGGGAGCATGGGTAGAAATTAGTCAAGTAGACCAGTGTCGACTAGTTTTGTGTGTGCAGTGAGGCATAAAATATCTTTTTGCTTGTAGATTTTGGTGCTTTTGAGCTGCTGGAACTCAGGTTGGCTATCACGATTCAGTTTTGCTGCCAATCATCAGGTTGAACCTTTAAGCTTTTGTTTTAAACTGTGTGTATATATATATATTTATGCTGCTATAAAACTTTATCAGCATCAGCTAGCTTATTCTCATACTGCTTTGATTTACAACAAACACATAGATTTCATTGGCATGATCAGCACGTACGCTCAATCTTCCCGGCCTCGACTAGAGTTACATCAGGCAGATCATATGTTTTTACCTTTTTTTGTTAGTTCGTAATGTTATAAAAGTCTTTGATAGTTTCCTTATATATGTTTGTATGTTATACATTGTGTTCGTGTTATGAAAAATCTTGTAATGCTTTGAGTATGTATATGTAATGACCAGAGATTTTCGACCCAGAAAATCGACATTTAAAACCAATGTCGACTATCCAAGCATCAGAAATGTCGGATAGTTAATAGAAAGAAGTTAGAGGGTGAGAATAGATAAGATAGAAAATTAGAATAAAAGAAGAAGAAGAACACAACAACATCAGGGTAACATGAATCTCACAGCAAAACGAAAAAATATAGTATCTGAAATAACTTTGAAACACGAATCTGTATTTGTATATTAGAGAACAACACTTACATCACAGCAGAAATAAACAATAGCTATAAAATGCTGCTGAAGTCTCCTGCTCCAATCTCCATCTAGTGTATCTGTAAATCCCGACTACTTGTCTGCCTGTACAAATTTTGGTCACCCAAGAGTTTAAGGAAAACAAAACAAAATAAACTCTGGGTCTGTCATGGGACTGGTGTGAGTAAACTCCAACCACTTGGTTTAACTTATAAAAATCATTTTCAAAAAAAATGATAATCGTAAGACCAATCCACACATAAATACGGATAGTTTTTACCGTACGATAACCAAAAACATTTTCAAAATCAATTCTTTTCTGATATTATAATAATGTCTAATCACAAATAATTAACAATCTAGCAGAACGCTTGCATCTCACGCTCCACATATATAAAGTTTACAATCAAAATCGCAGGCGCTTATTGGAGATTGGTTTCTGACTATGACAAGGTATGGGACCATCTGCCGATAGTGTATCTCTAGAGAGGAATACACTGGGTTCAACAAGAACGTCTTGCTACCCTGCCCACACATGACCGACCACTCATTTCTCTTAAGTGTATCGAACATATTGTCACCTACGGTTGCTATCAGCATAACCGTTCCAGGGAGATACATGAGCGAAAAGAAGTAACAAATATGAATATTCTCTAGAAGGTGACAATACACCCTAATTGGGCCGACCCACATGCCATGCTGCCTGCCCGATATTTGCCATTTCCCGGTTGATGAGGCTTGAGGTCATAACGTATCTTTTGACAGATCATACGTTCATTTACTTTGAATGCAACATCGTCATACCCGCCAAATTATAAATTGATTTCTACAAAAATACCACGGGTATAAAGCTAAGAGAAACGAATTCCTCCGCTACCAAGCGGGGATACGTTTGAAGCGATCAAACTTACGTGATCCATTAGATATACTCTGTCAGACATTCGTCCATACACGTTGTCCTGGGTCTGGACAAACCGAAGGCACTATTCTGTAATTCCATTTTGGGAAATTTCTACCTAGGATTGCCAGAACAGCCCTTACACAACTCCATCTTCAATTATCTTCAACATATTTGATTCGCAACGCTAATGCCCATACGGAGTGGTTTTCAGATAATGAATCTGATCCCGGTCTCTCAGTATTGACAATAGAAAAATGGTCAAAAACTTTGATGGTGGGTTATTCAACTATCAAAGGAAAACATGTGTACAAACAACGGTCGTATTTCCAAATGGAAATATTACCGAGCAAATCATTAATCAATACTGAACCTCTTTAATTTATTTTTCCATTCAATTATTCATTTCCCTATTCCCGTTCCCATATATTCGTAAATTCTTTTTTTCTAGTATTAGAAAATATACGTTATTAACCATTGGAAAACATTTCCATATTTACTCTTATTTCTTATTTTCTACATTAGATTTTTTTTATTATTTGGAAAACATTCCCAAAACTCCTTCATTGGATTTAAACAGATGTTTAAATAAAACATCACTATGCATACTCGAACCATTAACACTTATTAAATAAATTCAGTTAGCTAACCTTCACCATCGAACCTTAACCATTCCTTAGTTAAAAATGAAGTCAATCAAATTGGGGTATAACTTACTCTCAGACCTTAACTGAACAACATTCCGAACCTCGACATAGACAAAGTTCACATTTTAAATCTTCAACAAACTTCCTTACGTAACTCTTAGATTCTATTTACAGATCCACTTCTTTACAGAAATTATTTGATTATAACTGTAGTATTATAATCTATGCTTCTGAAATATAATAACTTAAATATAACTTTTATTTCTTAATTTAAATAAATAACTAAATAACAATTTTTATATATAAATAAATAAATCTTGATTAAAAATCGGAAAGTAAATAATACTTTGCTACATTCGATATAGTCGAATTTCAATGTGTAATTCTCTCTCGAATAATCTCTATTTGATAACTCTCTCAAATACACTACAACAAAACAGATCTATTACAACGTCCATTTTACAACAGGCGTTTGCTTTCCGTTGTAATAGACTTCTACTACAACGGTCATTTTCTGGACCGTTGTAATAGATGCCTATACAACACCCTTTTTACAATGGGAATATAATGCACGTTGTAATAAGTGCTACTACAGTGGTCATTTTTAGGCCCGTTGTAATAGATATCAATTTTACAATGGTCACAAAATGTTTGTTGTAATAGATGTCTATTTTACAATGGTCACAAAATGTCCGTTGTAATAGATGCCAATTTTTGGCAGTTAATAGTTAATAATTACAATACTTCCATAAATTAATTTTGTTTATTTAATAATTAATCGTTAATCATATATTACTTATTATTAAGTATAATATTATATTACTAATTACTAATCATTAATAATATTATATTATTTATTAATATTTAATAATCAATCATTAATAATATTATATTAATCATTTGTAAATTATAATAATTAATGATTGTTAATAAATAATCTCTAATTACTTATTATTATGTATAATCAGTATTCTAACAAACTTAATTTTTAAATAATTAATAACTAATAATTTATTATATAACTGATAATGTATAATTAAGAATCTATAATACTTACTCAAAAGTATATAGTAAAATATAAATAATAGTTATAAATATTAACTTATAAATTAATAAATAACAATTTTGATTTAATATTTAGTAGTTTTAGTAACGAACGATTTTTAATTAGAAATTTGAAAAAACCATTACATTAGAAATTTAATATTTAGCTATTTTGAGTTGTTAATTTGTTGTTGGTTATGCCATACTTTATCATTTATGTTGTTCATTTTCTTTTGAAAAATTCAATTCCATACTTTATAATTTTTTTCTTATTTGATGTTAAAACGATATGAACAAACAGGGCAGTAAAATATATACTTGCTGCTTAGTTCATCTAAAACCATAAACATTTTACTAAATAATTAACAATTAATACTAAATAATTACATTTATTAATTAGCATTAACATTATATTTGTAATTTTTTTGCATAATATTCAAACATTCACTTGATATCTATTTGATTTTATCAAGATTTTATATATCTGTTTAGTGTTGGCAATTTTTTCATGTAGATACCAAGCCAAAAAATCGCACCCGCTAGCGCACTCCCTGAAACTCTAATATATTCCTTTTCCTTCACCACCTCCTATCTTTAATCCCCAACTTCCTTTTTCTTCATCGCCTCCATCTTTAATCCTCAAGCTTTATTTTTTAAACTCACAGTTAATGGTGATCGAAATCTTACGGCGATCTAAATCTTTGTTTTGCATTGCCCCTATCCCTTCGCGTCTTTCCGCTTCCATCCCGCCCCTCTGATTTAGCCTCTTGCTTCAACACGAAGAAGCCTAGCTTCTTTTATGAATCATCAACAATAAGATTTGGAAAAGTTCGCCTCAATGTTGTCACCTAGTTTCCATCCCTCCCCTCGTCAACGAGCAAGTCTCGCCAGGTTTCAACTTGTCAAGTCACTAGCCCTACACCTCTTGAAGCCGTACAAACGTCGTTTGCTGCTTCTAAAGAGAATCTAGGTGGTCTTTTTTCCTAGACTGACACTGCCAATACTACCTTGGCATCAGAATCCGATTGTCAGGTAAATGGAGTTTTATCATCTTGTTTGTTTCGATAAAAACGTAAGATTCGGGGAAGATGTCTTCCTATAACACACTATTAATTAATTTTAAAATTATTCGATGAAGACTGGGAAATTTCAGCACACAAGAAACTAAATGTAGGCTATATTGCATACCACATTTCTTTGCTTCAGTGTTTTTATTTACATGAAGACTGGGAAATTTTAGCACACAAGAGTAAATCAAATGGGTAAAGGAACAATTACTTTTACATATTTTTTTGTCTATTTTTCAGACTCCAAAACTTAGTCCTCCAGAGTACAAGGTTCAGATTGGCATTTGCAGCAATAATGTATTACAGTCTTGAGCATTTGCAGTTATAATGCACTTTAGTTTTTACTATATTATTAATCAATAATTAGTTTTTGACAACAAGGCATAGTGTATTCAAGGAAGCTAAGTTGATTTGGGCCATCTAGCTTGGTAAAAACCATGGAAGAAAGCATGAATTATTATTGATAAAATTAGTTGTTGTTTCATTTTTTGCTGAGTTTTGCTACTTTTGATCTATATTACTTTCTATTTCGTTGTAGCAAGATATAAAATCTTATTTTCCAAAACCTCACAAGAAAATGTTTTAATTAGAAAAAAATCTAGTATTAATGCTAATTCATGTTCTTATAAGATTATTTTCCCTATTAATCAATTGCCAAAGATGATATCATTTTTAATGATTGCAGGATAGCCAAGAATGATCCGAAATTGAGAAAAAACGAGAGTAAATTTGGAAACTTCAAGTTATTTGATTTAGACAAATTGTGTTTCAATGTAAATCTGTCATCTTTTTGACTTAAACGAAAGTTGAACCGTTGCTGCTATCATCTTCGGCTTCAAGTCTGTGTCAATTTGATTTGGGAGATGTTATCTCTAGGGCAGTGATTGTAGAAACTTGCAATGACGAGCTTATTACACAACTACAAGAACATACCTGCAAAAGAAGAACAAACCCATAAGATTGAAGAGCTGAAAAAATTGGCATAAGAGCATGACAGCTTGCTGGGAAAGCTTTATGAGAACCGTTGATGGTGGAGCATCTTCGACATGGTAACAATACAATTTCCATTTGGTTTCCCATAAGAGTTCCTTAAACGGTTTACATGGATAACTTAAATCCAGTTTTATTGTGTGAAATCCCAAAACTATGTTTATTTTTAGTATATTATATTATAAGGGATAATAAAAATTATTCTGTTTAACACAATAACCATGATTAGAGTAATTAACAAGGGTGGTTATGTCTAATATATTAATTAAACATTGAACATATCAAACATATACATTTAGTGTTGATTAAACTATTCAATACACATCGTAGACTAGCTTATCCTACTAGAATATATTTGGTGTTTCATGATAACAGTGGAAGTATAATAGGGTATATTATGCCTTACTTTTAGCTTAATAAATCAGTATTTCCTAGGTAATGGGCTTGTTTTCAGCTAATACTTTTATTACACCCATTACCAAACTATTAATGAAATTAACTTACATTAGTTGTATAAATGTATAATCATAAAGAAAGCATAGGAAATACTTTTAAACATGCAAATTAGAAAAACATTGCTCCCTGAACTTTGAAATAGGTCCAAAGATCCCGTGTTAACCATTTTTCATTTCTGGTTGCAACTATATGTTTGCTCAACAAAATATCGCTTTTCATGTTCAGATCCTGTAAACGTTAGCTACACCCATTTTCATCATTCCTTCTTCGCACCTCCGACCCTTCCTTCTCCGCTCCGCTGCCCCTGCCTCCTCTACTCGCCGCCGCAGCCCCTGTCTCGTCAAATCAAGTACGTATTTTTCCTCATTTTCATGTTCTTGCTTTGATTTTTTTAATGAACTTTGAACATAATGTTTCCATGTACTGTGTGACTGAAATTGAAACCGTAGTGGAATTATTGGAACAATAGAGGGAAAATAACAATAATTATTCTTTTTTGTGATTTGATATTTGTCTTCATCTTTTTATAAATGGATATGTATAAATAGAAAACAAATTATATCTACAATGTAACAGTGGAATTTTGTGTTTCCTGGCATGAGTGAATCTGTTAGTTATTTGTACCCTTTTTTTTGGGTTTTGTAATAGCTTATGTAACTTGTTTATTTTCAAAAGGGAATATATTTATTTATGATCAGTGATTTCGAACCAAAAACTTTTGTACACAGTTAAAGTGTCTTACTATTTTGCTTGTGGTCATTAACGATCCATGAGTAATGCTTGTTTCTCATGTTTGGTGCCCAGGTATTCGAACAACAACGATAAGCATATGTTGGATTCTCAAACAGGTTTTACTAGGAATCAAGTGAATGTCATTTCTTTTTTTTCCCATGTAATTTTGTTGCTGCTTTTTTGCTCTTAAATCTTACTGAATGATACTATGTTCATATATATAACTGTTTCCTTTCACTTGACCTATTTCACTGCAAATGTTTAATAAATATTTTAATGTGCTTTGCATATGTATAAATATTTTATGATGTTAATATAATCAATCAGTGTACTAGTTTGTGGTGTAATGTTGATGCATAAGGCTTGCTGCTTTCACCATTTGTCCATTTTGTTTGTCAAAATGCAAGTATGGGAATAGTTTGTTTTGACTTAGTAGATATCATTATTAGCAACACTACTGTTGCTTTATATTTTGAAAGTGCATGGCAAGTATACCTGTATGAACTATATTTCCTTTAAATAAAGGTACCATGGATGAGAACTGTTTGATAGCAATCATCCAATCAATATATACTCAAATATTGGTGCCCATAAGTTTTTCCGTTCATTATCATTTTTGAGTGTACAATAGTGGTTGCTTTAGTTTTCCCTATGTGTTGAAATAAATAATCCTTGTTAGCGTATTGCTACGGTTTCTCAATGCTTGGGACGATTATTATTATCATTTTTAACCTGTTTGTTCTTCATTCAGTTTTTTTAATGCACATTTTGGATCAATCACTAAAGACCAAGACTTTGAGCATGAGAGGGTGTGAGTGAGTGTAACCAACTGTATGTAGTGAAATAATATTTGTACAAATGAGTATTTTCATATTTTGTATAGTAATTGTGTAATAGAAAGAAATAAAACTATGTATTGTTCAAGAGTGTAATAAAATATTTTTTGAGTTCAATATTTTAATTTATTCAATAGTTTTTTATTACTATGATTAGATTTTTTTTAAAAAAACAACAGATTTTTTTACTAGGGGCAATGCCCGTTGTAATATAATGTACTACAACGGGTAGAAGCCGCTTGTAATTTATTAGCTATTACAACGGGTTTATAGCCATTGTCATAGAGTCATTGCACGTGACATACCACGTTATTACAATGGTCTTTTACAACAGTCACTGACAGTTGTAATTTAGCGAGGACCTATTACAACGACGCATATTAGGATGGGCTTTTGCCCGTTGTGAAAAACATATAACAATGGTTTTTGCCCGTTGTAAAAGGACTGTTTTGTTGTAGTGATAGACTATATTCGATTATTTCTTTTTCGAATAAACTATATTCGATTATTTCTTTTTTGAATAAACTATATTCGATTATCTCTCTTCAAATAAACTATATTCGATTATCTCCCTTCGAATAAACTATATTCGATTATATCCCTTTAAATAAACTATATTCGATTATCTCACTTCGAATAAATTATATTCGATAATCTCTCTTCGAATAAACTATATTCGATTATCTCTCTTTCGATTAACTCTAATTCGAATAACTAATATTATGTTAACCCTATTTCCTATATTATTCAAATTCCCATTTGAATTTCTATTTCAAATCCCAATTTTTCCTTTTAATGTTTTAATTTATAAAATCACTATTTTAATCCCTTATTCACATCGAATGTGAAAAATATTTCTTTTATATATCAATTCAGTTTGATTTCGTATTTTAAAATAATATCCTATTTCCTGTAATGACCCGGAAAATCTGAACCAATTTAAAATTTTTAAATTGGCTATTTTAGTGGATTTTAAAATTTTAAAATAAATATTTTAAATAATAATGAAGAAAAGTAAGTTTGAATCGACGTTTGAAAATAATTATAATTAATTCTAATTATAAACAAGGCCTGAAATGTCGTGGTAGTTTCAAAAATTTGAATTCAAACTTTGCCTGACTGTACCGGGTGCAAAACAAAACGGATTTGAGTGAAACCAAAATATTTAAATCTTTTAGTGAATATCCTTCTAACAAGTCTGAAAAATCGAAGTTTCATAGCGGGAAGCAAAAGTTATGGCCAAATGAATTTTCAGAAAGGTCGCTATAGAGTTTAAATAGCCCGTGAAAATAGCCATTTTGCAAACGACCTCAGAATTCGACGAAACCACTTTTGTTGGATCCGGGATGTCAAATTATTGCTAGGTTTCAAATTTCATAATTTTTGAAGCTAGTATGTGAGCGTGGCAAAGAAAAATGTGTTTGGTCGATTTCTATTAAATTGGATCGACCAGAAAAGGGCCATTTTTCAAACGGTCTCAGAATTCGACGAAACTAGTTTTGTTTGGACCGTATTGTCAAAACATAGCAAGATTTATTTTTCGGGAATTTTTAGAATCAGTATGTGGCCCCGGCAAAGTGAAATGTACGTTCAAATTAAATATTTAATGTTTTATATTTTAATTTGAAGGAAAACTGACTGAAACAGTCGAATGGGCCTACGAAACATATCCCATTGTGTTCGGAATGAGGGTAAAACGCTAGGGACGACAGTCGTTGGGTTTGGATTGGTGTTCGTGTGGGACATGGGGTATTTTTGGATTTTTAAAAATTTATAAATATAAGAAAATTTCTCATTTGTCTACATCAGCCTTTCTCTCTCCCCGCACCCCTGATCGACGACAGAAACCGTTCATTTCTTCCCCCTCTGATTCCTCCTCCTACACGCAATAAAACACCATGCTCCTTTGGAGATTTTTGTATTGCTATCAATGAGCTTCAAATCTATATAAGGTTTGGATTTTTTTCGTCCAGCGTTTGAAGAGTTTTGACCCTGGGAAGATCAGCCATTTCGAGCCGGATCGAGCCTCCACCGCCGCGCCGAGTTGAGCACCACCACCCTTGTTCTGAGCGCCTCTCCAAGCTCTTCTCCGCTGCGAAGGCCGATCGTCGAATCACTGCGAGATTGGATCAAAATTCCTAAACCTAGTTTTGAACATTTCAGAAAGGTAACGGCTTTAATTATATTAAACTATATTACAACATTATAAAGCGCTACGGTTTTGGATTTCACTGTAAAATTCATATCTTTTTCGTTTGTTGACGAAATTCAGTGAAACAAGAGACAGTGGACTCGTGTGGACGTCTTCTACATTCTAGAAGAGACCGCATATTTTTCTGAACCTTCTGCTATTTTTGGTGGAGTGGAAGCTAATGTGAGATTTCTGAATTATAAACGATATGGAAAACGACGATGTATAAATTATATAGTCGATGTATGAGTTATATAAGCGTTGTACACCTTATGTATAAGCGTTGTATAAGGTGTACGTTTGATGTATAAGTTATATATGCATTGTAAAAATTATATATGTGTTGAATGGAAGTGAAATATACTTATATATATATGTACGCCCTTCGTCCACAAACCATGGATGATATTTATTGGTTGTGATTGGTGTGAAAATTGGTTGATAGAGAATGGTTGATTAGAATTATTTGTGGTTGAAATTGATTGATTGTGGTTGAAAAATACCCGTTTGTGGTTGAGAATTATTTGGTTGAAACCACATAGGATTAGTTTGTGGAAATGAAAAATATATATACATGCCGCCTGCGTGCGAACTAGATGCATGAAATCCCCATTGTCAAAAGCTGCGAGGCTTTAAGGTAGAGTGAGTAGCCGTACTAGGGAAGGCCCCGGTTTTAACCACCCTGCCGTTATGCTACTGAATTTTTTTGAAATATTCATGTGTTAAAATTATTTTCATTTGTTGAAATTATTTTCATATATTGAAACCTTCATGTGTTGAATAGAAATTCATTCGTTGAATAGAGATTCATGTGTTGAATGGTACTCGTGTTTTAAATAAATTGCTTTAACAATAAAAATCACATTTTTATTATATATACGAACTATAGAAAACCTTCATGTGTTTAATAGAAATTCATTCGTTGAATAGAAATTCATGTGTTGAATGGTATTCGTGTTTTGAAATAATTTGTTTTATACTAAAAATCATATTTTTATCATCTATATGAACTATATAAAATAGTCGTGTTTTGAAATAAATTGTTTTGCAATAAAAATCACATTTTTACTATATACCTGAATCGTTAAAAATAGTGAAGTGTCGAAATAAATGACTGTTGGGCAAAAATATCATTTTTATCGAATGTATGAAAAGCATATGGTCTTGAAATCGAAGAATGGATTATATTTGTATATATATAAATATAATTAAAATATATCGAATAACGAAGCTGCAGTTCGTGTTTTGAAACTGTGATTTCAAACGATTAGTGCGGGAGATCCGACCATCGGATTTTCCCGAAACCGAAACCGTTGGGTTCGCCTTGGAAATATCCTTCCAACGACACCCACTTTGTGAAGATCCAACGGTTGGATTGTCTAGAATGTTTAATTCAAATCTGAAGAAAAACAGCGCCAGAATCGATTATATATACATATGTATATATAAATATAATTAAATTAAATCGAATAATGACGTTGCAGTTCATATTTTGAAATCAAAACTTCAAACGAGTGTACCGGGAGATTCGACCGTTGGATTTTCCCAAAACTTGAACCATTGGATTTGTTTTGAAAAGATCTTTCTAATGATGTAAAATTTGTGAAGATCCAACGGTTAGATTTTCAGATATGTGTAAATCAAATCTAAAGAAAAACAGCGCCACGGTCGCGTTACGGCCTGAAGCGTCGTTTGAATAAATTGGCTACAAATAAATAAATAAAAATAGCGATAAATCATTATAAAATATTATAAACGATATGGAATGTGAAATTTAGAAACTAACTGAAGGTTAGCTAAATCGAATTGTTTCCTGGGTTTTGATCTGATGTTGGTTTCGGCCTTCGGGGTTAATATTTGGGAAATCGTTCTCTTACTAATTTACGGCTAGTGAATAATGAATTGGAATGAAGCGTATGTTGTGTTTGTGTAGTACTTGTTAATTATATACGCGAGTTGCTCAGAAAGACCGGGTTTATCCCATTCTGAATAACTGAATCGACGATAAGAAGTCGAAGATGAAAATGGTGGTTGAAGACCGGAGATCTTCACCTCGGTTGGATGATAACTGATGTCCTGATTGGGAGGCATCCCAAAATATGGATAATGAGTGGTGATCGTCCAGACGTGGAGATCGATGGGTATGCGAGCTATATAGTGCCTCCGGTTTCGTTTAGACCCAGAACGGACTTGCAAATGGACTGTGTGTCTGACATGGGAATTCATTCTATGTGATTGATAGCCATCAGTTGCATGGTGTGAATTGCCTGTGTGGCGTGCTAAGATGCAGTGATAAAGGCTTCTGTTGAAAAGCAAAGTCTTGTGGTTGATGACCAAAACACCGCCTGTGTGGCGTAGCTTTGTGTATAACGTGAATTCGCGAGCCTCACACCCCAGTATGAACCAGAAACGGGAGAGGACATCAGGGAGGGCATGCGTCTCTTTCTAGCTAGAGGTGGTGTCAGTGCTTGAACTGGCTTACATTTATACTATTTTCACCTATGTGGTTGTTGCTATTGCGAGGCACCTCGGTTTTATCGGTCGATCCGGGACCGATGGAGTCATTCGTTGGCTCATTTGCACCCCATAGGGTGGGGAGACGTATTGTTCAGGGTTTAAGTTTAATCTACATCAAGTGGACCGGCCCTGACGATCCAAGGGTCACTCGAGCTCTGATCCTGAGACAAGGTAGGCTAGATTGTCTCGAAGTCAGTAAGGACTATCTTTTGCCTTGGTTCATGTCGGAAATCCAATTTCCAAATACGTGACTGTGCGATTTTGATTGTATACCTATATATGGCGACATAGTGGTATGGGGCATTAATGCCGTCTATGATTGATACTTTGATTTGAAATTGTTTTTGAAACATACAAACTCTAGTAATAATATCAAATGCTTTTGTTTTATTCGTATCAAGCATATTTTGGCCGTTATAAGGTAAAAACTCTATCCTTCGGTTTGCGTTGCATTGTGTGATGGGAACTGAGTCTTATAATGGCTTCATTTTTATAAAAAGCATTGCGATGTTTAAAAGATTTACCTGTTGTTAAGCACTGGCAATCCAATGGAGAAAACCCGTTCCACGAAAGTGGCGTGGTCCTTTGATTAGCCATATTATAAATGTGTTCAAGTAGATTTCTCATACCAGTCCCATGACTGACTCGTAGTTTGTTTCACTTGCAAACTCGGGTGCCCCTCTTTCTACACGAACAGCCTTGTATCCAGGTTTTAGCAGGCTCTTTCTGGATAGCTAGAGCTGAAGATGGATTCTATCATTTACCTCTTTTTATGATGTTCAACTCCTATTGTACATATTATGTTTGTTTTCCGCTGTAGACATTTATGTATAGCTGAACTGTATTTGTACTAAGTATGATCTTGTATACTGTGTAACTCTGATGATTACGTTTATCCATTGTATTCTATTGTACATTATCTAGTGTACTTATTTAATTCAGTTCTGCTATTATCTGTTTATATGTTATATTCCAAAGATTACCCTTGCCACCGTCAGTACGAGGTTAGGGGTTGTCACAACGTGGTATCAGAGCTTTGGTTAAGCTTAGTGCTGGAATATAATATATTAACGAACTCGTCAGAAATAGAACTAGTAGTGTTCTAAGGCGAATAACTCATTATAGATAGGATCAGTAATATCCTAGTATGAGTATAGTAGAATGAAATACACCCCAGTAGACACATTTACGTTCAAGTATTTGTCTCTATGTTTTGAAATATCTTTTCTGTTGACCTGACACTTTATCTGCTAATTGCAGACGTACCAGAAAATGAGTGGCAGGAACAAAAGAAATAATCTTATGGCTCGACAAGCCAATGAGTCAGTTGTGCTCCCGTAGCCAGAATCAGATACAGAAGTTCTATTCAAGAGACATCGAAATCTGGGTGGATCACCATTCTTTGGCAAAGAGTCCATTATGGAAACACAAGCTTGGATTCGTTCTGCTGAGAAAATTTTTGAAGGTCTAAAGCTGAGAGATGATCAGAAAAGATTACTGGCGTTTTGGGCACTCAAAGAAGAAGCTTTGTTCTAGTGGGATTCGATTATTAAGGATAATCCATAAGGTGATATCACCTGGGATAGATTCAAAGTGATCTTCCCAGAAAGATTTACTCCTCCTGAAGCGACTGAGCGGTTATGTGATGAATTCTCTTATCTGATACAAGGAGATATGACCATTCTGGAATATCATAAGAAATTCATTGAACTTTCTCATTTTGCCCCTCATCTGGTTGAAGATCCAAAGAGGAAGAATCTGAGGTTTATTCATGGCCTACAAATAAATTATCAGAATAGTGTAATGAGGAATGTGAAGCTTCCTTTTTCAGAAATGATATACATGGCTTACTAGTATGAGGATCTCAATAGGAAAGGTATGTTACGAGACGAAGAAGAAATCAGTTCTAGCAGCAAAAGAAAATTTGAAACAGATAGCCCAGAGGCAAGTGCACAGCCTTAGGCAAGTACGAAGGCTGAGATCAGAAAGAGGCCAAAGGCCAGTCAGAAAAAGGTAAAGATAGTCATATGTCTAAAGTGTGATCAGCAAGGGCATTCGATAAGGAATTGTAGGTCTTCGAACAGAAGAAAGAATGATGGGTCTAAATCCGAGAAGAATTTTCAAGAGAATAGAAAGTGCATTCAATGCCATCAGGCCGGTCATCTTTCAAAGGCCTGCCCGCTATTCAGAAAACCTGAAGCAGTAAATGTAAATGAAGTGGCAGAAGTGCCTACATCTTCATCTGGTCAGGAAAGGGCGGATGTTTTGGAAGGCACGCTTAATTTCAAAAATGTTCCAGTTAAAGTGCTCTTTGATACAGGCGCGTCCCGATGAATTTATTTTGGAATATATATATATATATATATATATATATATATATATATATATACGCCCCTCATCCACAAACCATGGACGATATTTATTGGTTGTGATTGGTGTGAAAATTGGTTGATAGCGAATGGTTGATTAGAATTGTTTGTGGGTGAAATTGATTGATTGTGGTTGAAAAATACCCGTTTGTGGTTGAGAATTATTTGGTTGAAACCACATAGGATTAGTTTGTGGAAATGAAAAAAAAAAATACATGTCGCCTGCGTGCGAACTAGATGCATGAAATCCCCATTGTCAAAAGCTGCGAGGCTTTAAGATAGAGCGAGGAGCCATACTAGGGACGGCCCTGGTTTTAAGTACCCTGCCATTATGCTGCCGAAATTTTCTGAAATATTCATGTGTTAGAATTATTTTCATTTGTTGAAATTATTTTCATATGTTGAAACCTTCATGTTTTGAATAGAAATTCATTCGTTGAATAGAGATTCATGTGTTGAATGGTATTCGTGTTTTAAATAAATTGCTTTAAAATAAAATCACATTTTTATTATATATACGAACTATAGAAAAACATCATGTGTTGAATAGAAATTCATTCATTGAATAGAAATATATTCATTGAATAGAAATTCATGTGTTGAATGGTATTCGTGTTTTGAAATAAATTGTTTTATACAAAAAATCATATTTTTATCATCTATATGAACTATATAAAATAGTTGTGTTTTGAAATAAATTGTTTTGCAATAAAAATCACATTTTTACTATATACATGAATCGTTAAAAATAGTGAAGTGTCGAAATAAATGACTGTTGGTAAAAAATATCATTTTTATCGAATGTATGAAAAGCATATGGTTTTGAAATCGAAGAATGGATTATATTTATATATATACATATATTTAAAATATATCGAATAACGAAGCTGCAGTTCGTGTTTTGAAACCATGATTTCAAACGATTAGTGCGGGAGATCGGACCATCGGATTTTCCCGAAACCGAAACCGTTGGGTTCGCCTTGGAAATATCCTTCCAACGACACCCACTTTGTGAAGATCCAACGGTTGGATTGTCTGGAATGTTTAATTCAAATCTAAAGAAAAATAGCGCCAGAATCGATTATATTTATATATATATAAATATAATTAAATTAAATTGAATAACGACGCTGCAGTTCGTATTTTGAAATTGAAACTTCAAACGAGTGTATCGGGAGATCCGACCGTTGGATGTTCCCAAAACTGGAACCGTTGGATTCGTTTTGAAAAGATCTTTCTAATGATGTAAAATTTGTGAAGAACCAACAGATAGATTTTCAGATATGTGTAAATAAAATCTAAAGAAAAACAGCGTTACTGCCGCGTTATGGCCTGAAGCGTCGTTTGAATAAATTGGCTACAAATAAATAAATAAAAATAGTGATAAATCATTATAAAATATTATAAACGATATGGAATGTGAAATTTAGAAACTAACTGAAGGTTAGCTAAGTCAAATGGTTTCCTAGGTTTTGATTTGATGTTGGTTTCGGCCTTCGGGGTTAATATTTGGGAAATCATTCTCTTACTAATTTACGGCTTGTGAATAATGAACTGGAATGAAGCGTATGTTGTGTTTGTGTAGCAATTGTTAATTAAATACGTGAGTTGCTCAGAAAGGCTGGGTTTATCCCATTCTGAATAATTGAATCCACGATAAGAAGTCGAAGATGAAAACAGTGGTTGAAGACCGGAGATCTTCACCTCGATTGGATGATAACCGATGTCCTGATTGGGAGGCATCCCGAAATATGGATAATGAGTGGTGCTCGTCCAGACGTACGTGAAGATCGATGGGTATGCGAGGTATGTAGTGCCTCCGGTTTCGTTCAGACCCAGAACGGACTTGCAAATGGACTGTGTGTCTGACATGGGAAATCATTCTGTGTGATTGATAGCCATCAGTTGCATGGTGTGAATTGTCTGTGTGGCGTGCTAAGATGCAGTGATCAAGGCTTCTGTTGAAAAGCAAAGTCTTGTGGTTGATGATCAAAGCACCGCCTGTGTGGCGTAGCTTTGTGTATAACGTGAATTCGCGAGCCTCACACCTCGGTATGAACCAGAAACGGGAGAGGACATCAGGGAGGGCATGCGTCTCTTTCTAGCTAGAGGTGGTGTAAGTGCTTGAACTGGCTGACATTTATACTATTTCACCTTTGCGGTTGTTGCTGTTGCGAGGCGCCTCGGTTTTATCGGTCGATCCGGGACCGATGGAGTCATTCGTTGGCTCATTTGCGCCCCATAGGGCGGGGAGACGTATTGTTCAGGGTTTAAGTTTAATCCACATCGAGTGGACCATCCCTGACGATCCAAGGGTCACTCGAGCTCTGATCCTGAGACATGGTAGGCTAGATTGTCTCGAAGTCGGTAAGGACTATCTTTTGCCTTGGTTCATGTCAGAAATTCAATTTCCAAATACGTGACTGTGCGGTTTTGATTGTATACCTATATATGGCGACATAGTGGTATGGGGCATTAATGCCGTCTATGATTGATACTTATGATTTGAAATTGTTTTTGAAACATACAAACACTAGTAATAATATCAAATGCTTTTGTTTTATTCGTATCAAGCATATTTTGGCCATTATAAGGTAAAAATTCTATCCTCCGGTTTGCGTTGCATTGTGTGATGGGAACTGAGTCTTATAATGGCTTCATTTTTATAAAAAGCATTGCGATGTTTAAAAGATTTACCTGTTGTAAAGAACTGGCAATCCAATGGAGAAAACCCATTCCACGAAAGTGGCGTGGTCCTTTGATTAGCCATATTAGAAATGTGTCAAGTAGATTTCTCATACCAGTCCCATGACTGACTCGTAGTTTGTTTCACTTGCAAACTCGGGTGCCCCTCTTTCTACACGAACAGCCTTGTATCCAGGTTTTAGCAGGCTCTTTCTGGATAGCTAGAGCTGAAGATGGATTCTATCATTTACCTCTTTTTATGATGTTCAACTCCTATTGTACATATTATGTTTGTTTTCCGCTGTAGACATTTATGTATAGCTGAACTATATTTGTATTAAGTATAATCCTGTATACTATGTAACTCTGATGATTATGTTTATCCAGTGTATTCTATTGTACATTATCTAGTGTATTTATTTAATTCTGTTCTGCTATTATTTGTTTATGTGTTATATTCCAAAGATTACCCTTGCCACCGTCAGTACTGGGTTTGGGGTCGTCACATTTCCAAATTCTATTTATAGATTTATTTTCACACGAAATCTCCTTTTTATTTCTAACACTTAGATCTCATTTATAATTCCCTTTATAAATGTTGAGTTCACCCTCTATTCAAAATATCGGTGTCAAAACCGATTTCTACTTCTCTATATAAATTCAAACTTATATACTCAATTTATCCAGTGATAAATAATTTACTTAATTTATAAACATTGTTTATAAATAAATCTTTTCATTTATCTGTTAAAAACAACTTTCTATCTAATTCTACTTTATATTAATCTTTTCCATTTATTTGTTAAAAACAACTTTCTATTTACTCATTTTATAAAATTCCATTCATTTTACAAAATACTACCTTTTTCAATTTCCTATTTATTTCCCAAATAATTCCTTTTCAATTTTATTTTTTACAAATATTTCCTTTTCAATTCTATTTGTTTTCCAAATAAATATTCCTTTTATAATTGTATTTTCTAAATAAATATTCCTTTTATAAAATCCTTTGGCTTTATATATATTTCCTTTTCAGTTCTATTTATTCCAAATAAATATTTCATTTATAATATCCTGTTTATTTCATATACAATTATGTAACTTCCCAAATAATCCCTTTTCTAATTTTATTTATTTACCAAATATTTCCTTTTAAAATTGTATTTATTTCATATAAATATCTCCTTTTATATAAAATCCATTGATTTTATATAAATATTTTATTTTCAAAATACAATTTGAAACTTCTCCTTTTAATTTCCAGTATTACTTATGGTATTAAAATACCAAATCAAAAGGATCAATCATCATCCAAACACACATAATTAATAACAGATTATATATCACATCATATATCACTATACGTGAAAAAAAATAGTATTATAAATATTGAGGAATCCAGTTTGATCCCGCCAACCTGTTTCCCTGCATCCACAGATGTTACACAATATAGCTCACATCAATTTCATTTCAACATGAAATATTCTGATCAACAGAATCCATATTTAATTAATGATATATATATATATATATGACTATATCGATATTTTCAACCAATCAATTAGCAGTTCAACCAACCAATCAACACACAACAATCAACCAATTTTTATCAGTTCTAAAAATATGTTATGAAAATATAAACTGAGCAGAGTTAGTGAGATTTACTCATATTGGGCGTTCATCGCTAAATAACGATAACTGTTGGTTGATTCTGACAGATAATTTATTTCGCTATAAATTGTAACGAGCTCTAATTCACTCCTAGTCAGTTCCATGGTGAAGTCCTCGTCCATACGATCCTAACGGATCCGGTTTCTTTGAATTCTCACAATGTACGCGAAAGATATGATTTTATAAGCTTGAATACTTTCATTAATTAAATAAAAGTTAAATAAATTTTTTTGGGCCTTAACCTCAGTAGCCGGCCCATCCCAAATCTCCTACCCGTCCAAATGAATAGTTCCTTCTCTCCCAAACGTAAACACGCTCCAGCTTCTCTATTACCGCACCTTTAAGCATTCCTCCCCCCTTAAACACTCCATGATAAATCTTAGAAAAATGACTAGAATTCTTCTCATCAAAATATCTCTACAACCATACCCTTCAGGTTAAATTCGAACTCCCCATCCTCCTTGCGTTTTCACACCTCCACACACGCCCAACAGTGACAGTGCGTCACTTATAAACCCCGAATTCCACACAAAAATTCCAAACGATGCCAAACTCCGCAACTATCCCAAATCGGACAACCAATACTTGATTACGCGCTTCAATATCACGAAAATACAAGCCCTAGTTCACGTCGTGATTTCAACAGTGAATCAAATGTCATCGCACTAGACCAAATGAATATAGAAAGAAAGAGAAAGCCTTCACGAATCATAATATATGGATTTTACGATTTATGGGATTTTGTAGGAATTTCTATAGATTTTAAAATGTGGAATTTTCTTCCATTTATAAGTCTCAGTGGCGGCTGAAACATGTTTTACCTCGTAGGAAATAGTTTCGGGTTATGAAGGGTGTTGGAGTATTTATAGGTAGGATATATATATATATATATATATATATTATTCGATTATTATATTTATTTATTGAACCATTACTTTCACTTAGCATTTAAAAATTCGTATGATCACATACGATATCCAAAAATAATGAAAATTGGCATGTAGCTAAAGTTCGACATCTCGAATTCCGAGTTCATTTACTTACACAGCGTATTTTTAAAGTCAAATTATTGACTGTATTTCACATTAAAATTCCGTACGGCCACATACTGACTCCAAAAATCATGGATATTGAAATTTAACAATAATTTAATATTTTGGATCCAACAAAATTAGTTTCGTCGAAAAAGGAGGTCGTTTGCAAATATGGCTATTTTTAAAGCCGAAAATAAAACCATTTAAATATTAATATATTTAAAAAAATTAAATTAAATATTAAAAAAATAGACATTATCGTATATATTCACAATAGAATATCATACAACTTCAAAATATACATATACGGATTTATAGCTCGATATTTCAAATCCATATTATATCGACATTCAATTTATATTGAAATTCCTTTTATAATATATAAATAAACCGTTATAAATTATAAAGTAATTCCATAGCGACTATTTTAAAATTTTATTTGGACATAACTAACAATCTACAGGATGAAATCTCGATTTTTCTCTTCCATTAGAAATATATACTTTACCAGCTCCGAACGTTTCTTATTTCACAGAAATCCGGCATAAAACGGCTTCTATATATTCGTTTAAAGTTTGAATCGCCAAATTACAAACTGCCACGCCATTTCGAGCTCAATTATAATTATAATATAATCTATACATTTAAATGACATTTATAAATAAATTCGTTAATATAATTCAACTCTAAATTGAATTATATAATTTAAATTGTCCAATTCACACAATATTGTCAATTCGCTATTTCCGACTATTTCGGAATTAAATATATTATTCTATTACTTATATTAATTAAATATCTAATATTATTTAATTAAACGACCATTTAAATCTCTAGATCACTATTTAAATAATTAATGAAATAAATTATTATACCTTAAAAATACGGGACGTTACATTCTTCCCCTCTTAAAATAATTTCGTCCTCGAAATTGCTAAGGTAGAAAATAAACCCTATTTACTAGGTTAAAATTTAATTTTTTTACTTCTTAACTTCTATTTCAACTGAACCGATTAATTTTAATTAAAATATTAATTCATTCTTATTAACGAAAATTTTCAAAAAATTTGAAAATTTTCTAACACCCTAAATTTTTGAAAAATTTCGCTAGCACCTCTTTTGTACGGCTCAATCGGTACAACTCGCCTCTCTAGGCCTTCTCCAACCCAAAAGAAAATCAAATAGCCAAGCGGCTTGCCAAAAATGCTAATAAATCACCAAACTCATATAAAAGTAAACATGTACCTTTTTGTTGGACATATCATTATATCATTTTCATCTGTCACCAATTCTGCATATACCAATATCATCCCAATCGATCTCCAATCAATTTTTCCTCAACACAGTAATTTGCTTATATCCAAACCAAATCCTTTTCTTATACCAACCAAATTCCATTTCAAATTCTTAATTCACCAAACCATTATACTTAACCTCGTTAAGTTTCATCCATATATTTCATTAACTAATTAATTCCCCAAATCAGTTTTCTTCATCTCAAAATCCAAAATCGGATTTTTATTACCAAAATCAATCCATTTCACTTCACATAGGTCTAGTTAAATTCAAGAATCCAATTTTCCTCGACATTACTCTATTTCAATTCAATTCCAACTTACTTTCACAAATTTCTTTTTTTATTTAAATTTGTTTTTAATTCAAACAGTCTGTTTTTGGGAGTTTTAAACAGTTTAGCATTTCAAAAATCAAATATCCCTTTTTTGGAATTTCAAAACAACTTGTTTTTCTCAAAACAATTCAAAAACAATATTTTGGTAGTAATCCGTCACTTAGAGCTCGAAAATGAACACTGATGATGTGGCCAACATCATCAGAATTATTTCCTAGCTATCAAAGTGAGTTCAATACTATATCACTTTTCAAAACCATTTCTTAATCATTTCTATATTTGAAATTATTTCAAAATATCGTTCACAATTCTAGTTAAACAATTTAAAATCTCCTAGAATTTTAAAATTCTCATATATTAATTCAATCCATTTATAAACAATTTTTTTCAAATTTCCAGAGTTTTAATTCCAGTTCTGATTTAAATTCAGATTTACTTCATCTGATTTCACATATTACACTTATATGAATCCTGATTGGCTATTTACATAACCATTTTGTTTATAATCTCATTCGATTATGATGATAACCAACACATCCAATATTCTATAATATTTCCAATATTAATCATTCTTTATATCAAAATATAATTTGGGTAAGATTATCTCATTTACCCACTTTTCAAAACATACTGTGTCGGTTTATCGTATTCAAGTGTTCAGTAATCCTTATCGATACAGTGGATCAAATAGATCGACCAGAATTCACAAACTACTCAACAATTAAATCTCCATGCTATAAAATCAATTTATACCAAATAACAAATACCTTCACTCGTATATATACACTCAAACTCAATCTAGGGTATTACTAACCCCATCTCTATCGAGTTATGCCACAGAGCCAAGGTAATCACTTAACCTTTAGCTCTAATACCACTGTAATGACCCAGGGATTTTCAACCCAGAAAATCGACATTTAAAACCAATGTCGACTATCCAAGCGTCAGAAATACTGGATAGTTAATAGAAAAAAGTTAGAGGGTGAGAATATATAAGATAGAAAATTAGAATAGAAGAAGAAGAAGTACACAACAACATCAGGGTAACACGGATGTCACAGCGGAACGAAAAAATATAGTATCTAAAAAAACTTTGAAACACAAATCTATATTTGTATATTAGAGAACAACACTTACATCATAGCGGAAATAAACAATAGCTATAAAATGATGTTGAAGTCTCCTGCTCCAAGCTCCATCTAGTGTATCTGTAAATCCCGACTACTTGTCTGCCCGTACAAATTTTGGGCACCCAAGAGTTTAGGGAAAACAAAAAAATAAACTCTAGGTCAGTCATGGGACTGGTGTGAGTAAACTCCAACCACTTGGTTTAACTTTTAAAAATCATTTTCAAAAGAAATGATAATTGTAAGACCAATCCACACATAAGCACGGATGGTTGTTACCTTACGATAACCCAAAACATTTTCAAAATCAATACTTTTCTGATGTTATAATAATGTCTAATAAAAAATAATTAACAATCTAGCAGAACGCTTGCATCTCACGCTCCACGTATATATAGTATACAATCAAAATCGCAGGCGCTTATTGGAGATTGGATTCTGACTATGAAAAGGTATGTGACCACCTATTGATGGTGTATCTCTAGAGTGTAATTCAATGGGTTCAACAAGAACGTCTTATAACCCGGCCCACACATGACCAACCACTCATTTCTCTTGAGTGTATCGAAATATTGTCACCTATGGTTGCTAGACACATAACCATTCCCAGGAGATACAAAAGCGAAAAGAAGTAACAAATATGAATATTCTCTAGATGGTGACAATACACCCTAATAGGTCCGACCAACATAGTCATGCTACCTGCCCGATTTTTGTCATTTCCCGGTTGATGAGGCTTGAGGTCATAACACATCTTTTGATAGATCGTACGTTCATTTACTTTGAATGCCACATCGTCATACCCGCCAAATCACAAATTGATTTCCACAAAAATACCATGAGTATAAAGCTAAGAGAAACGAATTCCTCGCCACCAAACATGGATACGTTTGAAGTGATCAACTTACTGATCCATTAGATATACTCTGTCAAACATTCATCCATACACGTTGTCCTGGGTCTGGACAAACCGAAGGCACTATTCTTTAAATTCATCTTGGGAAATTTCTACCTAAAATTGCTAGAACAACCCTCACACAACTCCGTCTTCAATTATCTTCATTATATTTGATTCGCAACGCTAATGCCCATGCGAAGTGGTTTTCAGATAATGAATTTGATCCCGGTCTTACCATATTGACAACGTAAAAATGGTCAAAAACTTTGATAGTCGGTTATTTAACTATCAAAGGAAAACATGTGTATAAACAACGGTCGTATTTCCAAATGGAAATCTTACCGAGCAAATCATCAATCAACACTGATCCTCTTTAATTTATTTTGTCATTCAATTATTCATTTCCCTGTTCCCATTCCCATATATTTGTAAATTCTTATTTTCTAAAATTAGAAAATATACGTTATTAATCATTGGAAAACATTTCCATATTTACTCTTATTTCTTATTTTCTATATTAGAAAAAAAACATTTTTTAATTCTTATTTGGAAAACATTCCCAAAACTCCTTCATTGGATTTAAATAGATGTTTAAATAAAACATCGCTATGTCGACTCGAACCATTAACCCTTATTAACTAAATTCAATTAACTAACCTTCACTATCGAACCTTAACCATTCCTTAGTCAAAAATAAAGTCAATCAAGTTGGGGTATAAATACCTCTCAGACCTTAACTAAACAACATTCCTAACCTCGAAATAGACAAAGTTCACATTTTAAATCTTCAACAAACTTTCTTATGTAACTCTCGGATTCTTTTTACGGATCCACTTCTTTCACAGAAATTATTTGATTATAACAATAGTATTATAATCCCATGCTTCTGAAATATAATAACTTAAATATAACTTTTATTTCTTAATTTAAATAAATAATTAAATAACAATTTTTATATATAAATAAATAAATCTTGATTAAAAATCGAAAAGTAAATAATACTTTCCTACATTCGATATAGTCAAATTCCAATGTGTAATTCTCTCTCGAATAATCTCTATTCGATAACTCTCTCGAATAAACTATATTCGATTATTTCTTTTTCGAATAAACTATATTAGATTATTTCTTTTTCAAATAAACTATATTCGATTATCTCTCTTCAAATAAACTATATTCAATTATCTCTCCTCAAATAAACTATATTCGATTATCTCTCTTCGAATAAACTATATTCGATTATCTCTCTTTCGATTAACTCTAATTCGAATAACTAATATTATTTTAACCTTATTTCCTATCTTATTCCAATTCCCATTTGAATTTCTATTTCAAATCCCAATTTTTCCTTATAAATGTTTTAATTTATAAAATCTTTATTTTAATCCCTTATTCACATCGAATGTGAAAAATATTTCTTTTATATATCAATTCAGTTTGATTTCGTATTTTAAAATAATATCCTATTTCCAAATTATATTTATACTTCTATTTATATAATTTTTCACATGAAATCTCCTTTTTATTTCTAACACTTAGATCTCATTTATAATTCCCTTTATAAATGCTGAATTCACCCTCTATTTAAAATATCGGTGTCAAAACCGATTTCTACTTCTCTATACAAGTTCAGATTTATATACTCAATTTATCCAATTATAAATAATTTACTTAATATATAAACATTGTTTATAAATAAATATTTTCATTTATCTGTTAAAAGCAGCTTTCTATCTAATTCTACTTTAAATGAATCTTTTCCATTTATCTGTTAAAAAACAACTTTCTGTTTACTCCTTTTATAAAATTCCATTCATTTTATTAAATACTACCTTTTCCAATTTCCTATTTATTTCCCAAATAATTCCTTTTCTATTTTATTTGTTTTACAAATGTTTCCTTTTCAATTCTATTTGTTTTCCAAATAAATATTCCTTTTATAAAATCCTTTGACTTTATATATATATTTCCTTTTCAATTCTATTTTTTTCATATAAATATTTCATTTATAATATCCTATTTATTTCATATAAATATTTCATTTATACAATTTCCCAAATAATCCCTTTTCTAATTTTATTTATTTCCCAAATATTTCCTTTTAAAATTGTATTTATTTCATATAAATATCTCCTTTTATATAAAATCCATTGATTTTTATAAATATTTTATTTTCAAATTACACTTTGAAACTTCTCTTTTTTACTTTCCAGTATCACTTATGGTATTAAAATACCAAATCAAAAGGATCAATCATCATCCAAACACACATAATAAATAATACATTATATATCACATCATAAATCACTATACATAAATTTTTTTTTTTATAAATATTGAGGAATCCAGTTGGATCCCTCCAACCTGTTTCCCTGCGTCCACAGATGTTACACAATATAGCTCACATCAATTTCATTTCAACATGAAATATTCTGATCAACAGAATCCATATTTAATTAACGATATATATATATATATATATATATATATAACTATATCGATGTTTTCAACCATTAATTTAGCAGTTCAACCAATCAATCAACACACAGCAGTCAACCAATATTTATCAGTTCTGAAAATACATTATGAAAATATAAACTGAGCAGAGCTAGTGAGATTTACTCACATTGGGCGTTCATCATTAAATATTGACAACTGTCGGTTGATTCTGACAGACAATTTATTTCGCTATAAATTGTAATGAGCTCCAATTCACTCCCAGTTAGTTCATGGTGAAGTCCTCGTCCATACGATCCTAACGGATCTGGTTTCGTTGAATTCTGACAATGTACATGAAAGATATGATTTTTTAAGCTTGAATACTTTCATTAATTAAATAAAAGTTAAATAAATTTTGTTTTGGGGTTTAGCCTCAGAAGCCGGCCCATCCCAAATCTCCTACCCGCCCGAATGAATAGTTCCTTCTCTCCCAAACGTAACCACGCTCCAGCTCCTCCATTACTACACCTTCAAGCATTCCTCCCCCCTTAAACACTCCATGATAAATCTCACAAAAATGACTAGAATTATTCTCATCGAAATATCTCTACAACCATACCCTTTAGGTTAAATTCGAACTCCCCATCCTTCTTGCATTTTCAGACCTCCACACACGCCCAACAGTGACAGTGCGTCACTTATAAACTCCAAATTCCACACAAAATTTCCAAACGATACCAAACTCTGTAACTATCCCAAATCGAACAACCAATACTTGATTACACGCTTCGATATCACGAAAATACAAGCCCTAGTTCACGTCGTGATTTTGACGGTGAATCAAATGTCATCGCACCAGACCAAATGAATATAGAAAGAAAGAGAAAGCCTTCACGAATCATAACATATGGGTTTTACGATTTATGGGATTTTGTAGGAATTTCTATGGATTTTAAAATGTGGCGTTTTCTTCCATTTATAAGTCTCAGTGGCGCTGAAATATGTTTGACCCCGTAGGAAGTAGTTTAGTGTTATGAAGGGTGTTGGAATATTTCTAGGTTAGATATATATATATATATATATTAATCGATTTTTTTTATTGAACAGTTACTTTCATTTAGCAATTAAAAATTCATATGATAACATACGACATCCAAAAATATTGAAAATTGGCACGCAGCTACAGTTTGACATTACGAACCCAACGAAACTTGTTTCGTCGTGTTCCGAGTTCGTTTGCTCACACAGCGTATTTATAAAGTCAAATTATAGACTGTATTTCACATTAAAATTCCGTACGGCCACATACTAACTCCAAAAATCACGGAAATTGAAATCTAATAATAATTTAATATTTCGGATCCAACAAAATTAGTTTTATCGAAAACGGAGGTTGTTTGCAAAAATGGCTATTTTTAAAGCCCAAAATAAACCCATTTAAATATTAATATATTTAAAAAAATTAAATTAAATATAAAAAAATAGATATTATCGTATATATTCATAATAGAATATCATACAGCTTGAAAATATACATATATGGATTTATAGCTCGATATTTCAAATCCATATTATATCGACATTCAATTTATATTGAAACTCCTTTTATAATTAATAAATAAACCACTATAAATTATAAAGGCATTCCATAGCGGCTATTTTAAAATTTGATTTGGACATAACCAACAATCTACAAGACGAAATCTCAATTTTTCTCTTCCATTAGAAAAATATACTTTACCAGCTCCGAACGTTTCTTGTTTCACAGAAATCCGGCTTAAAACTGCTTTTGTATATTCGTTTAAAGTTTGATTCACCAAATTACGAACTGTCGCGCCATTTCGAGCTCGATTATAATTATAATATAATATATACATTCAAATGACATTTATAAATAAATTCATTAATATAATTCAACGCTAAACTGAATTATATATTTTAAATTGTCCAATTCGCACAATTTTGTCAATTCGCTATTTCTGGCTATTTTGGAATTTAATATATTATTCTATTACTTTTATTAATTAATTATCCAATATTATTTAGTTAAACGACCATTTAAATCTCTAAATTACTAATTAAATAATTAAATTAATTAATTATTATACTGTAAAAATACGGGATGTTACAATATATGTATATGCATATATATGTATATGCATATATATATATATATATATATATATATGTATTTATGTATGTATTGTGTTATTCTTATGTATAAAGTGTGGAATATATGCTGTGTTATGAAAAATATGTGCTACAGTTTTTTGTTTATATATATATATTTATTTGTATATTTATATATATATGTGTATATATATAAGTGCACACACACATATAATTAGATACGGTCAAAGGCCGTGTCTGAGTACGCTTTGGATACGGCTACGAGCCGTTTGTTATTACTAGTGAGATACAACTTATAGCCGTATCTAAAAATTTAACATGCCATTTTTTGATATGGCTTTTTGTCGTTCCTAATTGCTTTAGATACGGCTAAAAAACTGCTTAATTAGCATATATGGTGTAGTGTGCTTGAAAACTCAAGAGTATAAATGCCTCTAAATTTGAATCTGATCTTTTATAAAATAGAAATACATATGTTAAAGCTGCATTTACCAAACGGTTGACATAGTAGCAAAACAGCGGCATGGTTCATGTCTATTGCATGTCAAGATCATGATGGCCTACAGACTTTCAATGAAATATTCAATGTCAATATGTTTACATGGATTAATATTATATTGCAAATCAGTCTAATTTTCTAAATTAGAGTCCAACGCGTTTTTTGGAAGGAGTGTGTTAGATATTTCTGCAAAGTAGATAACGTTAAAAACGTGCATGTTGTTATATAGAATCTACAGAAATAGTCTTAAATATTAGAATAATATTCACTAGTTAGCTTATGATTGGGTAACCATAATGTAACAACCCGCAAATTCTGAACCAATTTAAAATTTTAATGAATTTTGAAAATATAAAGTGATTTATTTTAAATAATAATGGTTAGAATTTATTTTAATCGAAGTTAGAATGATTAAATTTAAATTAAATATAAAAGGGAATTAGAAATATGCGGTAGTTTGAAAAGTCAAACTTGAACTTTGACTGACCGTACAGGATGCAAAATTTAACGGATTTTAATGAAACCAAAAATATTAGAATCTATTTAAAAAATATCTTTCTAACGAATCTGAAAAATTGAAATTTCATAGCGGAAATCAAAAGTTATGGCCAATTCAATTTTTAGAAAGTTCGCTGTAGAATTTATATATATATTATATATGGCCCGAAGGGCTGCTTTTCACATATGAAGGAATTTCGACTCGAAACCACTTCCATTGAGTTCGGAATGACGTTTCTACATTAAAAAACAGTAAACACTTATATATTTTGAGTTTCGGAATTTATTTGCTTAAAAATGTATTTTTAAATATTAAATATATTGGCCTTAAAAATAGTCATTTTTCAAACGACCTCCGTTTTCGACGAAACCACTTTTATTGGAACAGGAATGTCAAATTATTGCTAGGTTTCAATTTTCAGAATGTTTCGAATTAATATGTGAGCGTGGCGAAATAAAATGTGTTTTGACTATTTAGAGTTAAATTTAAACGCCTTAAAAATAGCCATTTTTCAAACAGTCTCAGAATTTGACGAAAATAATTTTGTTGGATTCGTATCATCATAAGCAAGCTAAAAATATTTTTTTTTTTAAATTTTCTGAGGTCGTATGTGGCCCCGGCATATTTTAATGTACGGTCAGTATTTAATTAATTAATTTTTAATGGAATTTTAAATAAAATATATTCAAATTTCGGAATTGGGCCATGGGGCCTATCCCATTGCATTTAGAAGGTGTCAAAACCTTAAGAACGACAGTAAGCAGGCCCAACTCAGAGAAAGTCCGAAAATCCACCTTCTAAGCACATTTTTCGAGATTAAATATTAAAATAATATTAAATCCGAAACCCTAATTCATGGCCAGCCGCCGCCTTTCATTCGAAGGCCAGAAATTTCCCAACTTCAAACACTAATTTCTCTCAATCCGTTCAACGAAATTCGACAAATGATATACCAAATCGAAGCTCTTCGAGAGACCTTTCCATCCATACGGTTAAGATCGGGTTTTGATTCACGGATTTCGCGAATTCTCAGGCAAAAGGCCGCGCGTTCGTGGTCGAATTTCGGGGTGGTGGGACCACCGAGTTCGACGGACTTTAGGGCGGAGGAGGTCTTGGCCGAGGCGGTTCGTGTGGCGGTGATTGATCGGCGTCAGGGTGGCCGAGGTGTGGTGCGCACAGAAGGATTGGAGGAAGAAAATGGGTTCGGCGATGCGTCGCGTGAAGAGGAAGAAGAAGGTCCGTCTTTTTTTTATATTATTTTATTAATTTAATACTTAATTTATGCAATCTTTAAAAATCAATATTTCTTTCATACGAGGTCCGATTGACGAACCGTAAGTTGCATTGGACTCGTCTTTTCGAGATCTTCGCGATGCGCAGACCAGAACTGATTCTGAGATAGTCAAATTTTCAGCAAAAATCAATGTGAGATTCTTTATTTAAAATTAATAATAAATTAAATTATTTAAATTGCGATGTAATATATCTATGATTACGTTTCAGATCTGTTTGGTATTGATAATGGTTGATTCTGTGTTTGTATTGAATAGTATAGATCCATGTGATTGTCACTTATTCTATGTTATAACCTTGTTTAGATTTGAATTGATTTACTTGTCAATTCAAAATAAAAGAATATGGTTGTCACCATTTATATGTTATAACCTTGTTTAGATTTGAATTGATTTACTTGTCAATTCAAAATAAAAGAATATGGTTGTCACCATTTATATGTCATCACCTTGTTTAGATTTGAGTTGATCAAATTTTCAATTACAAAAGAATAAAAAGATTTTATTTTGTTTGCATCCCTCGATGTGAACAAAATTACAAAAAAAAAAGATTATATTTTGTTTGCATTCCTGGATGCGAACAAAATGTTTAAAATAAAAGAGAATTATACTTTGTTTGCATCCCTTAACGCGAACAAAGTGTTAGAATAAAGATTGTAAAAAAAAAACTTATATTTTTATTTGTGTTCTTAAAACACAAATAAAACTTGAAAGTAAAACTTTTTTTATTTATATTTTATAATGTAAATATCACTTAAAAGTAAAACATACTTTTTTATTTACGTTTTATAATGTAAATATCACTGGAAAACAAAACTTACTTTTTTTTTATTTACATTTTATAATGTAAATATGACTTGAAACTAAAATTTACTCTTTAAATTGTAAATATAACTTGGGAACAAAACTTATATTTTTATTTGTGTTCTCAAAAATACAAATATGACTTGAAACTAAAATTTACCTTTTTATTTACATTTCATAATGTAAATATAACTTGAGAATAAAATTTACCTTTTAATTATAATTTATAATGTAAAAATAAAACTTTCTTTCTTTGTTTTGCATTTACAATGCAAACAAACCTTTCAAAACAAAATTTACCTTTTTGTTCTTTTATTTGCATTTTCAAATGCAAATATACTTTGAAATAAAAACTGTCCTTTTATTTGCATTTTCAAATGTAAATATACATTGAAATTCAAGTTTATTCTTTTATTTGCATTTACTAATGTAAATAAACATTAAAAATAAAATTTGTTCTTTTATTTGCATTCACAAATGCAAACACATATTGGAAATAAAGTTTTGTTCTTTTATTTGCATTCGCAAATGTAAACATGTTTTGAAAATAAAGTCTGTTCTTCTATTTACATTCAGCCATGCATATATATATAGAAAATAGAAAGTGTTCTTTTTGCATTTAACAATGCAAAATGTATATTGAAAACAAATTATTCATTTGCATTCACCAATGCAAATACAAGCATATATTGAAAATAAAGTTTTTTCTTTGTTTGCATTTATCAATATATATGCATTGAAAATTAAGGTTTATTCTTTTATTTGCATTTATCAATGTAAATATTCAATGAAACTATAGTCTATTTTCTTTATCTACATTTTCCAACACCAGTGTACACACTTTTATACATTTAACAGAATTTGTTTAAAATATACTTTGAAAATAAATTTTGTTCTCTTATTTACATTCACTAATGTAAATAAAATTTATAAACAAACTATTCTTTGTTTGCTTTCACAAATGTAAAGACTCATTTAAATAAAATTTGTTTCTTTTATTTACATTCAATAATGTAAATACACTTTGTAAATGAGGTTCTTTTTACATGCACACAAATATACTTTTAAATAAAATAAAAGTCACATTGGTTATCTGCATTCCTTGTTGCAAATAAAACCTTAAAATAATGTTCATCTTTGTTTACAATTCATTAATGCAAACAAATCATCAGATTGGAAATTATATTCTTGATTTATAATTTTGATATGAATAAAGATTGTTTGAAATAAAGAATAGAATTTAAAAGTTACATTTTAATAACTAAACATTCACATTTTTTTTATCATTAAAGTAGAATAGACAAAAACACTCATTTTGTCTAAATTAAAAGAATAAAACAAAGTATAGCATTGGCATGTTTACTAGATTTGAAACTCAAATTATTCATTTTTGTAAATTTATATTATTTAAAAACCAATTATTCATTTTTTTTAATTTACATTAGTTAAAAATAATTATTCATTATAGTCAATTTATACTAGTTAAACCAAATTTTACATTTTGTTAGAAATATTCATTTTTTGCCAAAATGAATTAGTTGTAGCAATTTATATATATATATATATATATATATATATATATATATATATATGTTGACAGGATATATACATGTCAAGATAGGATAGTTAAAACAAATATTTATCATTTTGTCTCATTAGAGTTGCCAAAACAAAATAACCATCTTTGTTTAGAGTTTAAATTAGCAAAATAGAAATTGTCAATAGGGACAAAGTTATTATGCTTATTCATTCATTGCAATAGAGATATTTTCTAGTCATCATTATATGTATTGTGTATTACACTCCCATTCACAAGTTACCCGACTTGTGTATGTGATTGGGACGATAATTTTCACACATCGCCCAAGTGCACAAATTAGTTTATCATTTGTTTGTTGGTTGAAACCCCACACGGGTGTCGGGATGAAAATTTATATACACTAATCCCAATATTTAATTGTTTGTTGATCATTAGATCGACAGGCTGTGATGAGCGTTATTATTTAAATTTAACGCTTACACAGTGGAATTTACACTTTGGATGTAAATGGATGATTTGATGATGTGAGAGAAATCCATGTAACCCAAATTAGATGGTAAATGTTTGAGTCGCATTTCGATCCAGGTGTTCTTTTAAATAAGAATATTTTTACATTAGAAATCCTTTTTATATAAAGTGCATATGTTTTCAGAATATAAACAAAGAATATTTGTAAAAGATAAGAATTTGTAATATAAAGAATACTTCTCATTTAGGGTCTTATATATAAAGAATATTTTTTATGATTATTTTAAAATATGTTTTTAAAAGATTACTAGCATTTGCAATTATATTTTGTGATATGAAATAAAGTGAGATGTGAAGTGGATTTATCGTGGACGATGTTTTAAACGACATTTGTCCTTATATCTAATTTACATTGAAATTATTATTTGGAACTTATGAATCTATTTTATAGATTTAAAAAGGCATTTTCTAAAAAATCAAGTTTTTCAATTTAATATATTAAATTGGAATTAAGTGGAAATTCGATTGGTAATAATCGAAATGGGCTTCTGTAAAAGAAGACTGATATTATATGTGGAATTTAAGAGGCTTTGCCGTTATTCCATTTATATTATTAGTCTGATACAACAATCTATATCGATTATGTATTGATTTGATTTCTGTGGGATTCCATATTTTTGGAAATTGATTTATAGATTTTATTTTTAGAATTTTATCTTTGATAAAATTAATGAGAATCTTTTAAACGAATATCTTATAAAAAAAAACATTCTGAGATGGAATGTGGCGTATTGTGTGATTTTCCAATATTTGCTTTTTAATCCCAAAATACGCGAGTTATTCAGAAAGACAGGGTTTAACCCATTCTGAATAATCATCACGACGATCAAGAGTCGAAGATGAAGACGGTGATTGAAGACCGAAGGTTTTCACATCGTTGGGATGATGACGACTGGTATCTTGAATTGGGATTGGGATTCCAAGGCAAGGTATTTGGTAATGATCGTCCAAACGCATTTGGAGATCGACGGGCACGTTGTTTCACTCAGACCCAGAGCGGACTTGTAATTGAATTGCGTGTCTGACATTGTATTTCTTTCTACTGTATTTGTTGAACACTACTGATTATATATTTCTGTTTGGTGGTGAAGAATTTATTCTTTACTTATCACCCTTCTCTAAGACGTATGAGCTTAGAGGTTATATATATTGGTAGATGATCAATAATATGGTAGGGTCTGACAATGTGGCACGCCAAGATGCAAATTGATCAAGGCTTTTGTTGAAAAGCAGGGCCTTGTGGAATGATCAAAGCATAGCCTATTACGACATAGCTTTGTGTATATCGTGACTTCGTGAGCCTCACACCCCGGTATGAGTCAAAAACGGGATATGGACCGTAGAGAGTGCACACGTTTCTTTCTAGCTAGTGGTAGTGTCAGTGCTTTAACACGGCCTGGCATTTTACTTATGTGGATGATGGATTTTGAGGCGCCTCGGATTTTTATAGGCCGATAGTGGTCATATTATAGGTTCAAAGGAACCGGGAAACGTGTGTTCAGGCATAACCAATCCACTGCCAATAGGCGGGGACCGGCCCTACCGCATCCAAGGGTTCACTGCGGGGGATCCTGAGGCATTTACTAGAGTGTCCCGAATCGGAGAGGAGCTTGCCACTAGCCTCGACTCATGATGGAAATCCAACTTCCAATACGACCTTGCGGTTTTGATTGCAGAACTAGTATGGCGACATAGTAGGATGGGGTACTATGCCGTCTATGATTGATATTTATGATTGAAATTGTTTTTAAATTATATACACACTAATAATAATATCGTTTTTACGCATCAAGCATCTTTTGACCATTATAAGGTAAAACTTTATCCTCTAGTGTGCGTTGCATTATGTGATGGGACCTGGGTCTTATAATGGTTTCATTTTTCTAAAAAGCATTGCGTTATTTGACGATTTACTTTATTTATGCACTGACAATCCAATGGAGTAAACCCGTTCCGCGTTAGCGGCGTGGTCCTGTGATTAGCCTACTTATTAGATTAGTTAAGTTAAGAATTATCACACCAGTCCCACGACTGACCTGTAGTTTGTTTCACTTTGCAAACTCGGGTGCCCTCTTTCCACACGGGCAGTCGAGTACCTTTTTGCAGATATAGTTAAGCAGGATCTTGGATTGAAGTCAGAAGCCGGGTCCAGAATATTGATGGCCTTCCGCTGAGATTAGTTCCGCTGCAATGTATTTAATTTAATTTAAATGTATCTTCCGCTGTATTATTTATCGATGTACTCTGATATATTCTGTACTCTGATGTAACATTTATTATTGATGTTATAAAAGTCTGTGTTGTTGTTCTGATGTGTTGTATGCCCAAAGTTAACGTTACACGGGTTTTGAACGGTCTTGATCGATCTTGCGATCGATTGGGGTCGGGCGAAATTCGGGTCGTTACACATAATATAACAACAAAATACTAAATTTGAATACCTTAATATGTTGTTTGTCCTTGTCAGCCGTAGCAGCAGGTTTTGTGAGATACTTCAATTGATAATAAAGAAAAGACTGAATCCTGTTTAAATTACCCAAAGCTCTATAAATTTTTATGAGAGCATTTTTGTCTAGACCAGACCACCGAGAAAAATTAAAATATTAAATCTGTAGATAAGCAAGATTCAAAGGAACCATGTATTTATCAATCTCTTGCAACTTACTAAATGGATCATAAGGTCTACCCAATTTGTAATGTCCCGGTTTTTAACTGACTTTGTTTAATGATAAATACTGATTAAAATATGGTAATTAAAGTAAAATTTAACTAGAAACAAACTTAAATAACTAAAAACTTGTGTGTAAATACATATACATATACATATATATATATATATATATATATAAACATATAAGGGTATATAAATGTATGTATATGAAAATATACATATGTTATGGCTTATATCTTAACATTGATTCAAAGATGCTTAATACAATCCTCTAACCAAAATCCTATGCACTAAAAATGTACACAAACATTCATAACTAAAACATATGACAATATAACTTGCAAAAGTATGCATATGTTAATATGTATAAAATGATTATTTATTACTTAAGAATTAAGATCATCTTTTATTTGGAAATCTGTGCTTGCTAGGAAGTGAGTAAAATCAACTATTAATTCCTTTAAAATCTTTATTTTGTTTTTTATTAAATGATTAGGTGTTTAGTTTTAAAACGACGCATACTGAGCTGTGATTAACTTAAGCATGACACCCTACATATGTATACAACAGAAGCATAGCCACTGTTCTATGTTAAAAATCATGTCGCAGCTCATTTTTACTAATCATTTATGCATACAAGTGTTTAAAACTTTGATTTATATGTCTGTAGTTCATCTATCCTATGTACATATATAGGCTAAGCCTTATTTTTAATGAAATGGTTGTTGGAATGCCACCAGGTTCTTGCTTCACATAAGCAACAAAAAGGGGTTAACTATTCAGGATGATTAAACAATTGAAATGGTTTCAAATCAAATGAAGATATGGCTGCATATATTGTAAACTAGTTTCTAAACACAAAAGTACATACATTTATGTGATGGAAAATCTTTCCAACTAGGGTCATGCAAGTGGTAGATACTACATAGCCTAACCTAAATAAGAGTATAAAAACTGCAGCTTAAAAGGTAAGCAAAATAACAATCTATTCCATATTTTGAAAGCAATTCCATCTTTAAACCAATTCGCAACATGTTTTAATTTGATTAGTTATAGGAAATGATGAAATGTTTCAAGAAGCTATGAAAAGGACATGATTATACTAAAATATGGTATATTTATATCCAAATTAGCATGTGACTTCTCGAAACAAATCGAACTGGAAAACAGGGAAAATCTGGAGCTTAAATGAATTGTACTATCATATGTATCATCTGTAGGGTAAACAACATACAAGAATTTAATGTAATAAATTGTTTAATGTTAAGATTTGCCTATAAATACAGGCTAAACCCACATTTTCCCTTACACAAACAAATTGAACCTGAGAAATAAAAACATAACTGTAGATTCCTAGAAAAGAGGAGAATAAAATAGGTAAGTAAACTAAACTTGTAAAATCTTTGTTCTAAAGTTTCCATGTTAATGTCAGGATTGCTATGAACCATTTTTTGCTGAAATGTTAGGATTTGCTTATGAGTAAACTTATTCTTTTCTGTTTAACATCCTTAGAGTAATATATGCCTGCAACCTTATCTGTTTCATATTCTATGTTTAAACCTCTCTGCCAAGTAATAGTATAAACATATGTATCATGTTGAAGATGGTTTATGCTGTAATTAAGATAGAATCAGTTTTTAAAATGATCAAACTATTGGGTTTGAATGCATAAACCTATATAGACATATACACTGACATACACTCTCTGTTTTTTCAAAATCGTTGTTCCATGTTAAGAAATACCATTGTTAGAAATCACATTATGATTGTCAGGGTCTGTTGTTAAGTTTAAACCATTCGGATAGCAAGCAATCCACTGCTATACACATGAATACAAGCAATAACAACATAATGAATGAATATACAAGAAATCAGAAAAATATATTGTTCTCTATAACCTCATGTTAACGTGGGATTTTTCGAACAATTTAGAAACATGTTTTACATATATAAATGAAATCGTTATACCAAACGA
The DNA here is from genome assembly GCA_030737875.1 of Allium sativum. Taxonomy (NCBI): domain Eukaryota; kingdom Viridiplantae; phylum Streptophyta; class Magnoliopsida; order Asparagales; family Amaryllidaceae; genus Allium; species Allium sativum. The sequence continues at coordinate 920,073,525 of CM060920.1, forward strand.
TGATTTTTAGTCGTAATTTCATAACTTTTAAGAGAGTGGTTGTTGTGATAATTTGTGATGAACAGGAAATGCATTTTGGTCAGTATCCGGCAATCAAGGCAACCAGAATTCGTGGCGTAAGGTCAGCAGGGTGGGGGACTGGCGATCACCAGAAAAATACTAAATAATTTTTATAATGAGTGAGTGCATGGTGAGAACGAGGTGGAAATAGGGTTTGCGAGCTCATTTTCATGACCAATGTTCAAAGAAGAACTGCTCCTCGACTTCGGTGATGGGAGGCTGCGCACGGGAGGGTTCGACGGCGGAGGACACCACCGTGGTGTAGTTCAAGTTAGGCAAGGTTCTATCGATGGAGGGGTAGCAGAAGGAGATTCTTGGATGAAACTCAAACTCGAAGGTGACGCTGGAACATCGGAATAATAGAAAAAACACTGTAGCTCAGTGGATGGTCAGATCGGAGGTGAGAAATAGAGTCAGGAGGTGATGACGACACGTATGGATGATCCCGAAGGCTGGAATATGGCTCGATGGGTTGTGCATGTGCACCGTGTGCATCAGCAAGGAATATGAAGAAGTGGTACTGTGAAAAAGTGTAACGTCCCGTATTTGTGGCAGTCAAATATTTTATTTTATTTATTGTTTTAAATATTTTATTTGGAATATTAAAGGACTTTAATATTTATTTTGTTATTAAAAACAAAGTTGAACGTTATATATTTATATAATTATAAATCGATCTTGAAATCGCGCTGCAGTTCGTAAATTGGGGTTTTGAACTTCAATCGAATATACAGGACCCGATATAAGTCGGATTTCTATGAAACAAGAAACGTTGGGACCATGTTGATTATAATTTTCATATGAAAGAGAAAAATTCAGATTTCGTATTATATTTCGTTAGTTATGGCCAAATCAATTTTTAAAATAGTCGCTATGGAAATCGTTATTAAAATATAGGCCTTTAAAATAGCCATTTTGCAAACGGACTCCGATTTCGACGAAATCAGTTTCATTGGAACCGTATCATCAAATTATTGTCTAAAAATCAAATTACGTGGTAAAACGATGTCGTATGTGACCATGGTAGCTGTAAACGCCAATATATTTTATATAGCGTGTAATTAATTCAATAGAGATATTTGGGTGTAACTGGAGCAGACGATCGAATTAAGCCACAAAACTAGTTCCGTTGAGTTTGTATCGTCGATTATAGTCAGGATAGATATATAGTTTTTTATTTTTGAAGTCCGAGCAATTTGGTGTCCAAAATGGCAATGCGGTGCATGTAAAAATAGCCTACCGGGAAAATAGTCTCAGAATGCGACGAAACTGGTGCCATTGGGTTTGTATTGAAGAATTATTATGGGATTTCAAGATTTCAAGTTGATCGGGTTTATCTGGTGATCGTGGAAAAATTAAACGCGTGTTTTCACTGGTTTTATAAAGTAATTTTTTTTCAAATGATGTCGGAATTCGACGAAACCTGTCCCATTAGGTCTGGAATATTTTTTTTATGCTAGGATTAGCATTTTTATCAATAAACAGAAGGCGTTTGTGGTTAGTTTCACTTGTTACTTCTCTACAATAATATTAAATTCTTCCCACCACTATATATATGTCCATACGTGTTCAGTCAAAACCCTATTTTCATTGTTGCATGATCAACCGTTATTCTCAGCCGCCTCCTCCATTTCAACGAACCGTATTGTTCGAATAATCCTTCACATAAATCCCCAAATTCCTTCATCCATTCAAAAGACCTCCAACATAAAATCAGTAGATCTAGGTGAGATCCATCTACTGACCGGTCAAGATCGGTTTCTGTTCGACGATCAGGTTGGAATTAGACCCCGAATCACAGTCGCTGGCAAGCCAATTGCTGGCGCTAGAGTGCATCGAACTGACCATTACCTCGGTCGAAGACGTGCTGGACATCAGCACACTTGTAGGTGGTCACAGATCTGGTGCCAAGATGGTGAACGGACGGTGGTGATGCGAGGTTTGAAGATGATGCGTGGTGTAGGAATGAACACTGAAACGAAGTAATAAAAGAGGACCTGGGTAGATTGAGACTGGGATCGGCCAAATGGTGTGAACGTAAATTAACATAAGTTAATTATGATTAGGAAATGACTTGTAGTTATTAATATACGATAACTAATTATCGGTTTGTTCTAGATAAGAGGCGGCGGAAAGGTGACTCAAAAACCTGGAACGAAGGAGCAATCCACCTGAAACCATATAATTGATGTAATATGCTGATCAAACCTTAATTAAGTGATTCAATTTTAATTTATCATTCTGAGTTAAATTGGGTAACCAACTTTAGTTAAAACCTGTATTGTGTACAGGAAATAGGGTATCGAAGAACTGGATGAAGTTGTGGAGCTTTTTGTGAGCAAAATGGAAATGTATTGCATCGACCAGGATAGAGGAACCGGTCCTAAGAACATAATTAATTATTTTAAATTTTAATTAAAAGTACTAATCTAAAATTAATTAACTAAAGTATGAGTTTTGTGCAGGCAGATGGGTAATGGGAGGAACGGCCTGCCAACATGGTGTTAACCCAATGTTAGTATAAACAAAATTGGTTAGTTAATTATAAAATTTAGGCTTAACCATCTGGAATTATATATATATATATATATTGAAATGTGAAATTTTGCAGGTATGTTATTGGTATTGAAACGTGATTGAACACGCTGGCATATGACTGGAAATAGAATATTAGTTTGATTAGCCTATTTTAGCATAAATGAAAAAGTAATTTGCTTAATTTATATTCAAATCAAGGGTCAATTTATTTAATGAAATCATATGGTAAAACTTGCATCACTTATGCCGTGAACAGAATTTGACTAAACAAATTTCACTGGAAATGCGGTAATGGGAACTACATGCTATAACTGCTTTGAACAGAGCTGGAAACTGCTGGGAAATTTAATTAAATTAAACGCTAGTTTAATTTAATTAAACCAAACACCCCTTTAGCAACAACGGAAACAAGGTGAGTTAAACTCACTCAGTATTTTTCCCATTTATATTTTTATATAAATTGGGTTTTTATTTTGTGTGCTCTATTTGCTGATGGTTGACCGTTTGCTAATTATTTATCCATTTGTTGATTTAACCAATGAAAATTATACCGTCATTTAATTTCAGTAAAATACCAAATCATTATTTTAACGATTGGTTCCAATAAAGGTAACTTACCTTACTGGTCACGTTTATTAATAAACGTGTTTTAAAATGTTTGAATTGCTTGAATTGCTTGTGAATTGATTGATGTTAATGGTCGTTATTTATTATTACCAGTTAAGTGAAACTGAAATGATCTGGTTTGTGATAACCATTTTGGGTAAAGGGAAGAACAGGTCGGAGGGAACCAACCGGATTCCTCAATTTAATATTTGTAACATCCCATATTTTCTGTATATTTATATTTTCAATTTAAAATGAATGAATGAATGGGATTAAATTGGAAAAAAAAAATCAAATTTTGTTGATTAAACAATAATGACTGCTTGAACTGAGTACAAACAGATGTTAAATTTAGTTATGCTAGGAATGTTGAAATTGGAATTCAATATTTGTATAACAGGGTTAAAGTTGAGTGGTATAAGTCAAGTTTGAATTTAAATTTAAATTATGAATTATGAAATTCTGAGTTGTTTAAGTTATAAGTGAAATTCAAATTTAAATCCGAAAATTTAACTCAGTAACTTAAAAATGTATGAAATTTGATGTATAAAATTTGTTTAAGTTATAATTTGAATTAAATTGGAATTTGCAAATATTTAATTCAAATTAAAACAGTTAATCGAATAATTGAATATTTTAATGATTAATTAACTGTGAAATTTAACGGTTTTGGCGACTGTCTCGGAATTCGATGAACTTGGCGCCATTGGATCCGGAACAATGAATTATGGTAGAGTTCCAATTTGCCTTACAATCCGACTTGTAATTTGTTCATACGAGAGAAAATGTGAAGAAGCCAGTATAATATGATAATTATTTGTCTCTAATGTTTGGGCCTTATATATGTGTGTATTTAAAATCCTTTTATCACCTTACCAGCCCATCATTCTTATACGTACACTTCCATCAGCTAAATTTTCTCTTTAATGGATGAAGTAAATCCTCAAACCCTAGACCCAAAGGAAGAGACAACCTCAAAATAAAACCACTCCAAACCCTAACTTATTATATGTCAAAACGAAGCTCTCGAAGATACGAACCAGTGGGTACCATCAGTTTTGACATGCAACGATCGGATTGGCCAGGAATTGTGGTCAAGGCTCCAGATTTTCGTAACCCTAAGCCTTAATTTGGGAGTTTCTTATTTTGGCATTAATTGCAGAAATCGGGACTTGGGTATTGTTCGGATCGATGCTTGGAGTGCATCGAACTTGGTCTCATCGTCGATTGTTAGGTAGATTGCCGGAATTTTGGGTTTGAAGGTCTAAATTTGCAGATGGAAGGAGGCTCTCCGTGGTTGACTGGTTGCACCGGAGGCGCTGCCATTGCCAGGGGAGGTGCGGCTAGAGTCGAAGAGGAGAATGGTGGCGGTCCTTCGACTTACGGTGGTCGATCCAGCGAGAAAAGGTTGGTCAAAGTCAAGGGTTCAGGGTCGGTTTCCGCGCTGTATACTATAGTGTCAAGAGGGATGGAACGGGATTGTTTTCAATTGGGTGCTGACGTGTCAGCTAGAGATTTGGTACGGATTTTTATTTTTAAATAATTTAAAATTTCAATAGTAAAACGATGATAACTTTCTGGTTTTATGCACGGTTTGTTGCGTTGGGATCGTGGCGAGATTGCGGACGTTTTGGCACTGGTTTAGATGCGTTTGAAGACTGCCAAATTTTGTCCTTTAATTGGACATACGATCAACTAAGGACGCAAAGGTGAGTGATTTTTCCACTGACAATGAACTGAATTATTCCCATAATTATTAAATCAAATTAGGAAATAAGATTGATTGCATGGTTGTGTTTGGTTGTTGATGTGCTGTTTAAAATATGAGATGCAAGTGTGTTAACATGCAAATTTAGGTCAATGATAGTAATTTAATTTAATTTAAATTTCTAGTTGGCAATTCGAACCCTTGCTAAATCCTGAAACAGTTTAATGCTGATCAGATGAATGGAATGGTTGTGATGGATGTTGGTTGTGATTTATTACTGAATTTATATTGACACTGCTAATGCTCCATATTACAATATATTGTATTTGTATGTTGATTTTCACGATATATCCCATTTACCCTTGATGTTACAGGCATCTAATAAACCCGGATTTATCAATAAAATAAATTAAGAACACAGAGTGAAATGATAAATCTCTGTGACCCTGATTGGATTGAAATGATAGATCCATCCCTGAATATCGAGGAATTAAATTTCAAATCACTTGGCCATGGGATAGGAAATTATATACAGACATCGGTTAATTAAATGATTTTTAATATTTGGAAATTTTAGTTGAAAAGGAAAATTTCAATTTAAAGGAATGATCCAATACTTGATAAACTTGGTTTCCTTTAAAGATCCGGTTCGCGAATATTTAATTGAAATGGTTAAGAAGATTTCCAAACGAAGTGGAAATTCTTAGATTGGGATTTGAACATGTATTTGAAATTTCCAAAGTAAGGTTAGGGTTTGAATGTAATAAATTCTTATCAAATTTAATTTGGAATAAAGTTGAGAATACCTGGAGTGGTTTCAAACTTAAATATAAATATGGGTTTGAATCCCCTAATATTGGGAGATGAGTTTAAATGGTGTTTGAAACAAGGTATTGAACTATGTTAACTTCATTTGAGACTGGAGTATAAATCCAAGTGTTTGAAGTTCGGAAGAAAGAATGATTATTGTTAAAGGGTTTTATTATATTTATTTTTCACTATTTGATTTCAAATAACTATTTCCTTCTAAATTTATTTATTTAAACTTTTCTAATAGAACTATTTTGTTGTAATTAAATTTTCCTTATATTTTATTACTTAAACTAATTAGTAAAAAATTTAAATTATGTATATACATAGTGTTTTAAAAAATTTCTTATTTTATTTTAGCTATTATATCCTATATATATATATATATATATATATATATATATATGGGTATTTTATATAAAGATTTCTATTTATTTATAAACATCTATTTTCAACATTATATTAAATGATCGGAAATTCTTCCGAATGGAAAGTGTTGGGTTTAAACCGTGGTTCAAACGGAGTTGAGATAAGTTATATCCTCTTTAACTATGAAGTTATTTCTAAACCAATTTAGTATGTAATGTGAATTTTATTCTACTCGAACATAAAGTTATATTCCTAAGGGATTGAAATGAGTTGTTGTGAAGTATATATTCTATTGGAATATAAATGGATTTCGAACATAAATCGATTTGGAATAACTGAAGCTTTGATATGAAATATATATTTTACTTGAATATATAAATCAATTGTTTGAAATATTATATGATTTTAACGAATGGATATGGAAATATATTCTAGTTTAGAATATAATCGGTTTGAGAATGATTATGATATGTTGATATGAAATTATATTCTTTTTTAATATAAAACTTGGTTCGAAACAAAATATGATATTTTGATATGAAAGCAAACCTTTGTGATAAGTAAAAGAACCGACCAATGTGGAAAATGTAAACGATGGTTGTTAAAGAGACCGGAGTCGACATAAGGCATACTCTCTGTCAGAGTCGATACCACTTTGACAACTATGAACGTTATGACGTATCCAAAATGAGTATGATGACTTGGAGGCGATTATTGAATCGAAGAAGATGAACGATAACGAAAAAGCCCTGACCTTCGGGTTTGAATTGAAATGACTAAGACAGGAGCTATACCGTGGCTAATTGAGGTAGCACCTTTGATCAGACACACTTCTTTGATACTATTTCTATGACTATGATGATGAAGATTTGGGCCCATTTATGATTTTTGCAAGCGTGTTCCGAGGTGGGCGGTAGTGGCTGCTACGTGTTACCACTGGTCCGGGAGTGCAATTGGTAGAATCCTACCCTGGGCATTGCCTCGAGTGCCTTGTCATATTGATCCATATCGAGCCCCATGCGATTTTGATTTAGCATTGCCTTATATGGAGTGCGCTCTAATAAAACCAGTACGGTGAATTTACGGTACTGTATAGACTGTTGATTGATATACACGTAAATGTGTATATTTTATCCGCTTATTTATCTAGTTCTCTATTTAAAATAATTAATATTGTGTATTTATAGCTATGTTTTCAGATTGTTGATAAAAAGCTTGGTTTAGAGCATTTGATGGATAAAGCATGAAGAATTTGCTTAAAAAGAGTGAAGTTGAAATTACTAAAGCTTGAAGAGTTTAAAGCTTGAAGAACGGTTGCAAATAGAGTTCAGTTGGGTAGATTTGGCTCACTAAAGACTCATATTGCATTCACATTGGCTCATTTGTAGGGCATCTCACTAATGTTGCGTTCACATTAGCTCGTTTGCAAGGCTTCTCACTCTACAGCTGCGTTCACACTAGCTTATGTGTTAGTTGGGCTAATTCTTTAGTCCCACATTATGGAATTTGCCAAGTAGCCTTTTTCATATCAGCTATAAATACACTTTATCTCATTCATTGTAAAACACACTTAGTTTTATTCTGTAATCTTTCTCTTGGAATAAAACTCTTCTTCCTCTGTTCTATTTAGTTTTAGTTTTATTTATGTTCATGTTATTTAATTTCTGTTTTTCATCTTCTTTAGCTATGTCTAGCTAATCCCCTTTGATTAGGGGGTGATGACGCTAATAGATATGATTCAACATGAATCACATAGCCAATAGATGAGGACTTTATATATGTAGATCTAGATCTGAATAAAGGGTTAGATCTGAACCTTCATATTCTGTGTCGTTTAAGAGCTATGCTCCTTCACATGGTATATTCGTGTTAGATCTAACAATTATCAGATTTAGATCTAATTTTAGGTTTTCAGAAATTAATTTGTGAATCTGTCCTGATAGTCTATGGTTGTTTAAGAGCTCAGCTCCTGCATATGCTATGCTTGTCGTTGTTTACTTATTTATTTCTAAAAATGTATTGATCGTTGATTCGTGTTTGTGACAGAAACATGAATTAGATCTATATTTATTTGTTGGCTATTGATGAGTGTGAATCTAATCTATGTCATTATCCCTTAATTGCTTTCTCTTATTAGATAAATCTCTCTTTTTTAATTGTTGTTATTTTCTGTGTTTTCAATCAATCAAAATTCTGGAATAACTTGATTGGATTTATTAATTAAAATATTTTTGGTCCCAGAGTTCGACACCCTCTACAACAATCCTTGTTGTTTAGGAAAACCAAATGGATTTTACAGTTGTTTACAATTGTATAATTTGTTCGCAAACAAATTTTGGCGCCGTTGCCGGGGTCCAAAATAATTTAAGTTCGTAGATCCTTCGGGTTAATTTATATTTTATTTTATTATTATTATTATTATTTTAAAAAAAAACAATAAAAATATTTTTATTCCTTTTATTTTCTTTTATATATAGAAAAAATTCTTGCTTAGAGGATTTGGTATTAAATTATTGATACTACAATCTTTTAATTAAAAGAAAAAAATCTTTTCTTTTGTTTCTTTTCCTTTAAACTCCTTTCCTGTTTTTCAATACAATTTCTTTCTCCACTTTTCAGCAATTCCATAAAAAAAAATCTTTCTTTAATTTCTCTATCTGCCATGTTTCTCTTCTGCTGACCCCCGACATCCATATTCACGTCCATACAATCAGCATACCACCTTCTTCAACTCCAACCACTGCTCTTTGCAAACTGCCATCTTTCTTCTCCACACCCAACTTCTTCACCATTCACTTTGCCAACATCCTTCACCACCCCTACCATCAAACGTTCGCCACCTACTTACTGAAACAACTCCCCGTCCTCATTCAACAAAATCCAGCCTTTCACCAAACACACCATCGGCCACAAATTCCTACTATATACCAAAAAAAATCCTCACCAAAATCCTCGTCTACAACTCCACTAGCCAACCATCATTCTCTGTGATCACCAGCAAACCAACAAATTCCCTACAACCACCAAACTCTTATCACCATTCAGATCCCCTTCCACAACAACACCCAGCATCCATCAATTCACACTCCAATTCAAGCCGCCCCCTTTGATAAATGCACAAGCACCAGTCACTCACGGAACTGCCTCAATCCGAACACCTCCTTTTTCGCCCGTCCACAAAATCCTACCACCAATTCCATCTCACAAACCCAGCTCGCCTTCCTCCAAAACTCAAGTTCACGCATCTGTCAAAGACCCCATCATTTTCATAAACCACAGACCCCTGAAATCGCCACAGCTCTCAGTCCCCTCCGCAATATACCCCTTCTCCTTCAATCCACAGTTCCAGCCCGTCTTCATCAACCAAAACCCAATCAGTGACCATCAATCAAAAACCATCGCTGTATCATACATTAACCAATACTTCAACCCTCCAACTCCTGTCAACAAGTTCATCAACTTCACGCTTGACAGAACTACAAAGACCACAAACTGACCACCACATTCAACACAGATCCGAACCCCCCTCACATCATTTCAATTTCCACCAAACCAGAAAAATCCTCGCGAACCCTAGAAATCGTATCGGAATCCAACTCCCTCCAATCCGAACGCAAATTTCATCCACATCACCAGCTATGTGGGAAGCCGCATCGAATCGAAGCAAATCCAAACCCCCAACCTTCAATCAGTAACGACCCTCAGCAAGTGGACCTTGCAACCACCCAATCACCCTGTCGTAACCACCAAAATCGTTGTGTACAGAACCCCTAGCTCAATCGCACCAACAAGAAATGCAATCGGCCCCCCAATCCAACATCGAAACAAATAGCCTCAACCATTTCCGAGTAAGGAACCTTAACAATTAGGATTTCAATTTCCAATTTCGGAGTTTGATTTAGAAATTTGGTTTGGAACTGTGATTCTAAATCTGTCTTTCGCTTTGTTGAGAAGTTTGGGTTCGATATTGTATAGGAGTGGGATTTGATTAATGATGTCGGTTTGTCTTAAGTTGCCCTTGTAGAATAAATTTCATTTTACACAGGGCGTGGGCTTGTAATCACTTAAATGGGCCGAGATTGGATTAGTTAAGGCCTTTTGGGTTTAATGTGAATATTCATTGCCTTTGTTTTGTCTTTGCAAAAAAGAAAAAAGAAAAAAAAGGTTGGAAAAGTTTTATGTTTAGGCGAATATTTATTGCCAACTTTTTGTTTGGATTATCTGGGAAATAAAGGTAGAAGGGGGGCTGCATTTTCGTGAGAACATAATTGGAGGGCGTGAATTGTGGTAGAAACTGAATGTTTGCTTAGTGACCTTTGATTCGTGATCTTTTGGCCTTGGATAATAGTTTTTTTGTGATTTCTTTTGTTTTCAGTTTTTTTTATTTCAATTCAAAAAAAAAACCAAAAAATAAAGGGTACAAAAATCGAAAAAAAGGGAGATTTTTTTCGAAAACAGGTACAGTGGAAATTAGAAAAAGGTCATAAATTTTTTTTTCGGGCTCCTAGCCCGAACCCGTGCCGCAGTGCAGTCAAGCAATTAATAGGAGGCAACAACAACAAAATAACAGCGGACTTTCAGGGTTCGAGCGGTTGCACACCAAGTGGGGTGTGAACGCGCTAGCGCGACTCAATTGCACTGGACGGACCGCCGATCAAGGTGAGTATTTTCTAACTCTACAGGGATTGCTGCTGCAAAGAAAAGTATATAGAAATCGCTTGTAAAAACCTTCAGCAGGAAATCAGATTGCTTGTAAAAAAAAATATTTCTGCAATTTCCTGTTCTGTGACGGTTCTGAGACTGTTCATTCTACGACTGAATATTTTGCCTGTTGATGTGTGGTTTAAAATTTTAAAACGAACGTGGGATTAATTGAAAAGTTTATTTTTGAAATCGAATCGAGGATTCCCCAAAGCTCATAGACAAAATATTCATTAAATTGACAATTAGGATTGATACTCTCTGAGGTGTCTAAGGAACGGTAGAGTCTAGAACTCAAACAGGTTCTTAAACCTTCAGTCGTGTTTCTACGGTGATTCGTGGCACACTGATAATCCCTGTTCGAACCTGGCCCAGACTTGTATTTATATTATCCGAAGTTGTAAATTTTAACATATTTTTTTAGGAGCTTCTTTAGAGCCACAACTTTGTAAGTGATTTTTCGACGAAAAACTCTCTAATCTAGTACATGCGCACTTGCCCCATGTACAACCAAAATTGCAATTCTTTTCAAACTTTAAATGATTTTGGTTTCAATTCCAATCAGACTAAATTTGATGCTGAATTTTTTTCAAATAATTTCCACCAATCTCATCAAACGGTTGTACCCCAATATGAAAACTGTCATTCTATGATTAATGAGAATTTATCTGAGGCGAGACGACTGTTAGCGCAAATGGCTAAGCAAAGTGCTGAAAATCAAAATAATTGCAACACGGGTTTTAACGAAATTTTTGAAAACCAAAATGATTTTCATAATACGAATGAATGTCAAATGTTGGTTATCGAATATGAAAAATGTGTTGCGAACAAGCTAAATTTTTGGCGATGTTGGTTTTGGAAAATAAATAATGGATAACTTCTAAGAGATGAGGTGGATGAGTTTTTAAGGTCAACCAATGAGGAACACATAGAAATGACGAATCTAAAAAATAACATTTTGAAGTCTGGTGTGTTTACCAATTTGATAAATGAGAGCCTGAGTGAAATTGATCAATTAATGCATGACATTTGGAATTGTCGCGAGGACATCAAGGAATGGGCACGGATTTTAGATGAAAAACAAGATTCTGAAAATAAATATATCGAAAACATGCGTAACATTGAACAACTGGCTCAATACACTATTGAATTTTGGCAAAATCTAGAGAAGTTATTACTTAAGGGAATTGATGATGTTGATGAATTTGAGGATTTAATGAAACTTGGCTTGACTTACGTCGAAGAACTTGCTCAAAGAATAACAGACAGCAAACAAAGTTGCACTAGGGTAGTTTATCACATTTCTCTTCTTCAAACTGAAGTTACAAACTTGTACAACAACTACAAATCCCAATCTAGTGACAAACAACTTTCTGCCAATGTTTCTTTTGAAACAAATAGTCAGCCATTAACTTCGTCACAACAGTACATAACGATTATTGATGATTCTGACGATTTGACTGTTGATGAAAATGAAATTTTTGAAAAATCTCTGGTGCAAAACTCTGATTTCTGCAAAACTGAAATTCAAACTCAAACCGATGCTGCTGCTGAAAATTCAACTCTTACTGAAATCGAAAATTGCCAACTAACAACTTTTGAAATTGATGAAAATCTTAATGAAGTTGTTGAAATCTCGGTAATTGATTTGAATTTAAATTCTCTTGAAAACAAAGACGTCAACCTTCGATTTGGCCTTCCTTTCTCAAATTCTGAAAATTTAGCAACTTTAGATTGTCAACTTGAAAGAAATGACGATGTAGGTAACAACTGTTTAGGTGAGGATGACTTTGATGAGCGAAAACTTCTTGAATCGATTGACGATAATGTTGTTAAGACTAAATTGAAACTAAATCATTTGAAAACTTTGAAATTCTTGAGGTTGTACACAATGACAATTTTTCTGAAACTGTTGAAACCCCTTGTGACTTGATCATTTCAACTGAATCTCACTTTGATCACTTGTTTTTCAATGATAAATTTCTGCAGTATATGAACTCTTTTTGGAATAACACGGTTTTTAAGAAAACACGATTTCGAAATTTACTGAAAATTCACTTGTTTGGTTTTAACTTTAGGTTTATGAATGAACCTTTAGTCAACAAAATTTCCAATATAAAAGCAAAACTTAACAATATTTCTCAAAACCATTGTGGGGGTGAGAATGCTGCACACGTCTCTCAATTTATACATCATCTGTACAAATCAAACTTTGTTTTTGAGACTTTTACTGAACCCCAGCTCGATGACCTCTCTTTAGTTGCTACAGAAATTCAATTCGATTTTAGGATCAAGTGTAAGCTCAAAACTTTAAAATTAGCAACTCAAACTTTTGAAAAAATGAATTTTGTTTTTCCAAATCTGACATGTAATACAAAATCCTTTATGATTTGGTTTTCTATGCTGAAGCTGTGTCTCATAATCTTAATGAGGCTGATCCATTGGTCCATTGTGGACCGGTACATCTATTCAATGACTGCGTATTTTCTGCACATACATCCGGTAAGCCGTGTTGACCCTCTTATTTTTATTTTCCTTTCACTAAGATATGTCTGATTAACGACTGTGAGGACACAGTCACACTCAAGTGTGGGGGGAATTTACATTACATCAGCAATCAAATTTTATGAACTAGGTCATTCATTGAACAAGGACTAACTTAAACTCATAAATAACACCTTGGTTCTTGTTTGATAAGTTGAATTGTTGGGTGATGTGAATGAACATTATTTATTCATTGAATCGTAATGTGTCTTTTTAAGATGCTAGCTTGAGACTGTGCATACGTTAGTCGTGTTTTGGAGTAAGCGTGTCAACCTTTGTTATACATGTTAGAATGTGCAAGTAAAAAAAATCAAAAAAAAAATCAGATAATAATGATTTTGCACTTACATTTGATTGGATTTTCTGAGTTCGTTTTCATGCATAATATTTTCTTTTCACTCAAATTTTCATAATCGTAAGTTCTAAAATCCACTTGGCCCAATTAAGGAGAAATGACTCATTGTAGCGTTCTTCTTCGATACCCCACATTATTCAAACCTAATTTTTAGTCGATTTACATCCATGTTTCGATAAGTTTATCTTATATTGGTATACTCAAGAACCTTTGTTTAAAGGTCAAAAACGTCACTTTTTATACCAATATTACACCACCCACTCCGTACTTGTTCTAAGGTAGGATAACCATATACCACATCTTATTTTATATGGGTTATCTACTTGCGAAACTTTGCTTATCATTCCTTTCAGATTTTTGTATAACATCAATCCAGACTTATATGTTGAATTAGGCTTATAGAGGTAGAGTAACTAGGGCACAAAACTTTCCTTTCATGAAGTATTGGTCTAGTAGAGGAGGAATCAAATGAAATAATGTATGGCATATTTCCATCTCCATTCATCATTCATCACGCAAAAAAAAAAAAAAAAGAAAGAGAAAAAGAAAAGAAAAGAAAAAAAATGAAATAAAGAGAGAGTCTCTCTGAATAAAATAGTCTTCATCATTCTTGATTATAAAGCATCCATTTCCATTCCATCCACATCCATCATACCGTACTTAGAAGCGAGGATTGTAGTTGAGAAGATGAAAGGAAACAAAAATGTTCATATGTGCCTTAGTATTACTTTATCTTTTGTAGCTTAAAATTCAACTAATACACTTTCCCTCTTATCTATAATCTTTTTAGAACTTACAAATTTCTCCTTCGTCTATGCATAACTCACATCCAATACAGTACAGTTACATTGGTGCAAAATTATTTATAAAAAAAAGAAAAAAAGAAGAGTAAAGAAATGATTGGGTGCACATTGTCGATGTGTAGAACTTTGGTTGACACCACGTTCTTAACCTACAAGACTATTACAGTGTTATCAAGGAATTACGATTCAGCTTGAAAATTTTTGTTCATTTTTGCACTAATTATGGGATGGACAATTTGGGGCTAATCCGTTATTATTGAAGTTAGGTGAAATCCTTGGAATGTGAAAGACCTTTAATATAATGTTTGATTAATCCGCGTACATAAGACGCTTTGGATTTTGTGGGTAGTATCCGCTGAAAACCCTCACGAGACAACACTCGTCCTACTGGGGACGCCCAGAGGTTTAACGGCTCGTTGCATATGGTAATGCAATCGTGTTTCCTACGAAAGTGTGACATATCTTAGTTTAGTTTATTCGAGGATGAATAAAAAGATAAGTGTGGGGTATTTGATATACACGTAAATGTGTATATTTTATCCATTTATTTATCTAGTTTTCTATTTAAAATAATTAATATTGTGTATTTATAGCTGTGTTTTCAGATTGTTGATAAAAAGCTTGGTTTAGAGCATTTGATGGATAAAGCATGAAGAATTTGCTTAAAAAGAGTGAAGTTGAAATTACTAAAGCTTGAAGAGTTTAAAGCTTGAAGAACGGTTGCAAATAGAGTTCAGTTGGGTAGATTTGGCTCTCTAAAGACTCATATTGCATTCACATTGGCTCATTTGCAGGGCATCTCACTCATGTTGCGTTCACATTAGCTCGTTTGCAAGGCCTCTCACTCTACAGCTGCGTTCACACTAGCTTATGTGTTAGTTGGGCTAATTCTTTAGTCCCACATTATGGAATTTGCCAAGTAGCCTTTGTCATATCAGCTATAAATACACTTTATCTCATTCATTGTAAAACACACTTAGTTTTATTCTGTAATCTTTCTCTTGGAATAAAACTCTTCTTCCTCTGTTCTATTTAGTTTTAGTTTTATTTATGTTCATGTTATTTAATTTCTGTTTTTCCTCTACTTAAGCTATGTCTAGCTAATCCCCTTTGATTAGGGGGTGATGACGCTAATAGATATGATTCAACATGAATCACATAGCCAATAGATGAGGACTTTATATATGTAGATCTAGATCTAAATCAAGGGTTAGATCTGAACCTTCATATTCTGTGTCGTTTAAGAGCTATGCTCCTTCACAGGGTATATTCGTGTTAGATCTAACAATTATCAGATTTAGATCTAATTTTAGGTTTTCAGAAATTAATTTGTGAATCTGTCCTGATAGTCTATATTTGTTTAAGAGCTCAGCTCCTGCATAGGCTATGCTTGTCGTTGTTTACTTATTTGTTTCTAAAAATCTATTTATCGTTGATTCGTGTTTGTGACAGAAACATGAATTAGATCTATATTTATTTGTTGGCTATTGATGAGTGTGAATCTAATCTATGTCATTATCCCCTAATTGCTTTCTCTTATTAGATAAATCTCTCTTTTTTAATTGCTGTTATTTTCTGTGTTTTCAATCAATCAAAATTCTGTAATACCTTGATTGGATTTATTAATTAAAATATTTTTGGTCCTAGAGTTTGACACCCTCTACAACAATCCTTGTTTTTTAGGAAAACCGAACGGATTTTACAGTTGTTTACAATTGTATAATTTGTTCGCAAACATTGATGCCTATAAACAGCGTAAGGGTAATATGTTAATCCTGCTTACACTATTTTTATGATATTTACTTTACTGGGTAGACACTATCATAATAGCGTATTACTATGTATGTATTAGTTTAACGGATTCTCGAGAGATGGAAAAATCCCGTAACATCTCTTGAGTTACTGCACCATGACACTGATGTTATTTTGTATTTTAATTTGACTAATATGAGAATGATTTAGTGTTGATCCGAGTGTTTGTTGTGTTTTGTTTTATGCAATACGCTCGGGTCAGCAGAAGTTTGCAGTCATCGAAGTTTACCTTGCTTTGGAGATCGAAGATGAAGATTTGATATATATATATATCAATTAAGTATGTATTTCCGCTGTATTTATTTCCGCTTCTTGTTATGTACATCTATATGTATATGTAACTCTGATAATCATTGAATGAAAAATCAATGTATACATTTCAATTGTTTTAAAATACTATCTGTTATTATATGTTGTCCTTTCGCTGTGAGATTCGGTGATTTGTTTTCTTTTCTTCTTTTTTCCAATAACTTCTTGCATTTGCGATTTGTTTAGGCCGACATGTGTGGTTTATGGTTGATTTGAACGGTGAAAAATCTGGGTCGTTACATTATTTATTTCATATTATCAACATATGAACTGTCCTATTTAGGGTGATTGATTTGATTGATGATCATTGACTAAATGTTCAACATTTGTTCAGTTAAACCAATAGGCGATATTGGTTGAATATTTGACGACATATGGCCTATAAAATCCATTGTTTTATAAATGTTGATTTACCATCAGGAAAATCGACAGAGATGAAGTTATAGAATTTATTTTGTAACTAGATATAGATTTTTGAATAGATTATTTTGAAT
The DNA here is from genome assembly GCA_030737875.1 of Allium sativum. Lineage (NCBI taxonomy): Eukaryota > Viridiplantae > Streptophyta > Magnoliopsida > Asparagales > Amaryllidaceae > Allium > Allium sativum. The sequence goes on from CM060920.1 coordinate 920,090,634, forward strand.
AAAAGTTTATTTAAAGGAAATAAATATTTAATATTTAATATTTAAGTGTATAATTAATTATAAGTTGATTTTATAAAGAAACTTCTGATGTTAATCAGATTTGTAAACTCGTGAATAGAAATTAACCTAATGGTTAAATTTGGAAAATTGGTTATCAAGAATTAATTAACAGGAATTATTTTTAAATTAATTATATTATTAATTAATTTAAAGTGAGAATGGATTGGAATGGATTAACGAAATAACCTGACTTGAGTTGACTAAGGTCAACCATTGTAATTGGAATTGATTTCAAATTCGTTTGATTTGAATTAATCTAATAAAATCGTTTAGTGAATATTGTTTTAAATTTTAATAAAATCTTTAAAAAGGAAATTACTAATATTTTTAGTAAATAAAGGAATTGACTATGGAAGTAGTTAAATATTGAAGTAAATTATTATTTTAATTGATAAAAATTTATGGAAATACTTTTTAATTGAAATTCATTTAAAAAGTACTTGAAATGGGAAATGAAATCCAATGGAAAGGTGAAAGAAGTTTAGGAACAGGTTTCGTTTAAAACCTGAGCTTTTACAACAAAGTTATAAAAAGGAATTTTTAAGCGAATCTGATAGCTTAAAATAAATGTTACTCAATTATTTGAATTAAGTAAAAGAAAATTAAGATAAAAGGTTTATAATAAACCAGGGTTATATTGATGAGTTTTAAAGTGTTAAAGCGTCATTACTTAATAATGGGATTAAGTAAGTGGAAAATTTGATATAAGATCTCCAAAACGGGGAATGGTTGAATATATATGGAAGGAGATTGGTAAAAGTGAATTTGGATAAAGAAGGGGGGCATAGGGTTGTATAACTAAATCTGAATTGTAAATGAATTTGATTAAAGAGGTAAGGGTAAAAAGGTGGCATTTATAAGAAGTTTCTTAATTTTTGAATTAAGAAAGAATGGGTATACCCGAGGAAGTGATTTCCAAATAGATAAGAGAGTTTTATGAAACCATATTTGGAATAAATTAGTGAAATAGGATTTGTATTGATATTGGAATATAGTATCGGGTTTTGGATTATAACTCGTATTTACTTAAGATAGGAACGTTGTTGATCAAGGTCTGAGAGGTAATTAAAATACCCTAACTTGAACGACTTTAGCATTATCTGAGGGTGGAATTAGTTGTAATGGTGAAAGAGGTTAGTAGAATTTATTATTTCATTATAGAAATAATGACGCAACATTTTCGGCGAAAATTTGGAATAATATATATACAATGAGGATTCCAAAGTAAAAAGGGAATAAAAGGCGTTGCGTGAAATGATAACGATATTTTCAAGTTAGAAAGGAAAGGTAAAGTTGAGTTTATTCTATCAGAATAAGCATTTGTATTGTTTCAAGTAATGAAATAGATGATATTTCGTAACATCGTTTTACGAGTAATAAATTAAAATGATTTCCCAATATTATAATAATGTGGCTAATGTTTGAAAGTGAGAATAGACAACTGAATATGATATAGGGTTTCCTAAGTATAAAAATAAATTTGTTTAAAGAATAATCTTATGAAGCAAAACTATATTTATAATATCGAAGGATTTAAGAGTTTTGAATTTATATTTGTTTAATTAAAGGCCAATTGATGCTGAATATTGAACCAGTGGACTCACTGGATTGTCATGATTGAAACATTGTTTATTTTGATAGTTAAATCACCAACTATCAAATCTATCCAATACGATTGTTGGTACGGAAAGACCGGGATCGAATTTATATTCGAAAACCATTCCAACCAACAAATACGTGGATATATCAGAAGATGATCGAGATGGAGCATTGAAGACCGTGGATCTTCATTAAACGGAAGAACCGCTACTAATCTCTGGATCGCCACAAGAGATTAACTGTGGTTCTATCGTGGTTGAAATCTATGGGTTTCAAGGACTTCTCTCTACTGATCCATGGGGTGGTTCCTATATTGGATGTAGTAGGAGAGTACCTTCGGTTCATCCTGCTCCTGGATGACTTGTATGGACAAATGTCTGACAGAGTATTTCCTGAAACCACGTACGTTGATTTTTACAAATAAACCGAGTGGTGGCAAAGAGGGGCACTGCTTTTATACCTAGAGTATATTTGTGGACGTCAATTAGTGACTTGATGGATTTGACGATGTGGCATTCAAAGTGAATGGTGGCCAGGTGTTCAAAAGATTATACCCTCAAGCCTCGGAACTAGGAAATGACAAAAATCGGGCAGGCAGCATGGCTATGTGGGTCGCTCCCATTAGGGTGCATTATCACCTATCTAGAGAAATTCCTTTTTTGCTTCTTTAATCTATTTTGATGCTATCCCTTTTCGGGAAATGGTGGCTTGAGCCCAACCGTTTGTGATATACATTCGATACACTCAACCGAAATGAGTGGTCGGTCATGCGTGGGCCAGATTGCAAGATATTCTTGTTGAACCCAGTGTATTCGCCTCTAGAGATACACTATAGGCAGGTGGTCCCATACCTTGTCATATTTGGAATCCAATCTCCAATAAGCGCCCATGGTTTTGATTGTATACTATGAATGTAGAACGTGAGATGCAAGCTTTCCGCTAGATTGATATCTACTTGTATTTAGACACTATTATAATATCAGAAAAGATATTGATTTCCAAAAGGGTTTGGATTATCATAAGGTAAAAACTGTCCGTATTTATGTGTGGATTTGGTCTTACGATTATCCTTTTCTTTGAAAGGATTTTAACCTTAAAATCAAATTGTGTGCTACCTTAATACTGTGCGAGTTTTTCTCACTCTGGTTCACTAGACTGACCCGGTGTTTTGTAAATGCTCGGGTTAGCCCGAGGTGTACAGGTCCAGGTTATCGGATACTACAAAGTTCAGAAGACGTACTGAAGATGTTCAACGTATTGTATCTAGTATTTACTCCGCTGTGTGTTGTATATGAGGACAGGTTTTTATAACTGTCCAGATGTTGAGGTACTCTGATATTGTAAGTATTTTTAAAGGCCCTCAATAAAAATTTATTTCTGTATTATATTTTGTTCCGCTGCAATGTGAGACTCTGATTCTGTGTTGTGTTGGTTCTCCTTCTTCTATTCTAATATTTCTTTCTTTCTAATCTCACCCTCTAATATTTTTCTAATAACGTTCCGGTGTTTTTGGTATTTTGGAAGGTCGGCAAGAGTTACGGTAAAGGTATTTATGTCAATTTTCAGGGCCGAAAATCCTTGGGCCGTTACATTGGTATCAGAGCTATTGGTTTAGTATTAACCTTGGCTCTGTGGCATAGCTCGATAGAGATTGGGTTAGAAATACCCTAGATCGAGATTGAGTGTATATATATGAGAGCATATTTTTAAATTTTATATACAAATGTTTTGTATTGTGTTGGTTGATCGGTTCAAGTGTTGAGAAGTGTTGAACTGACAATTGATACAATATTGTTTTGAAAAGAGGGTAAATGACATAACTTTACCCAAATTATATTTTATATAGGAAAGAAATAATTTTATCAAATTATGGAGATGATAGTGTGTTTGATGTGTTTGACCGATTTGAATGGAATTCAAATAAGATTGCAAATTTGAATTGAAACTTAACTTTGTTAAGTGAAAATTAAATAAATAATGTACTTAGAATTAACTTAAATAAATAATAATCAAATAGAAATCCAATTGGACATTAGTCGATTGATGTTCAAATATGAGAAACCAAATTAAAATATTAAGATTGAATTTAAGTTAAATTAATTTTGTTGTGTGGTAGTGTTGATTGTGAATTGTTTGTTATTGGAAGATAAGTTGGTTGAATGGAATTCATTAAATGGTTTAATGAAGTTTGAAAACTAAACTCCAATATTATAAGTTGGAATGGAATCTCACATGTATTAAAACTAAATGACTATCCCTAGTATTCGCATATACTTGTTAGAATGAAGTGATGCCATCTATTTGATTTTGGAATTTGTGTAGTTATACTTGATGATAAGAGAAATATTATTTCAGAATTTCATATACATGTTACTTACATGTGAATTGAGTCAAGTACAGGTGCCAGTGGATTGATATGGGTTGAGTAAATCACATATACGTTGAGCAATTATGCCCAATAGCGCTAGTAAAAGGTATACCTATGCAGAAATATAAAATTTTGGGGTTTTGAATTTTGTTTTCCAACTGTGTTGGTCGATGGATATATATTATCTGTTCCTGCGATATCGCAGATGTCACTCCGTGTAGGGGAGACTCTGCTGAGTTTTCCCGGAATTTAAGGTGTTAGAAAATTTTCGATAATTTTGAAAATATTTACTTACTATATTGAATTGATTTTTGAATTAAAATAAATTGGGTTTGGAAATTAATGGGTTTGTAACGTTCTTTCTTACCTTAGCAATTTCGAGGACAAAATTATTTTAAGGGGGAAGAATGTAACGTCCCATATTTGTGGCAGTCAAATATATTATTTAATTTATTGTTTTAAATATTTTATTTGTAATATTAAAGGAACTTAATATTTAATTCGTTACTAAAAAACGAAGTTGAACGTTATATATTTATATAATTATAAATCGAGCTTGAAATCGCGCTGCAGTTCATAAATTGGAGTTTTGAACTTCAATCGAATATACAGGATCCGATATAAGTAGGATTTCTGTGAAACATGAAGCGTTGGGACCGTGTTGATTATAATTTTCATATGAAACATAAAAATTTAGATTTCATATTATAGTTTGTTAGTAATGGCCAAATCAAATTTTAAAATAGTCGCTATGGAAATCATTATTAAAATATTGACCTTTAAAATAGCCATTTTTGCAAATGGACTCCGTTTTCAACGAAATCAGTTTCATTGGAACCGTATCATCAAATTATTGTAAGAAAATCAAATTGTGTGGTAAACCGATGTCGTATGTGACCACGGTAGCCCTAAAACGCCAGTTCATTTTATATAGCGCGTAATTAATTCAATAAAGAGATATTTGGGTGTAACTAGAGAAGACGATCGAATTAAGCCACGAAACTAGTTCCCTTGAGTTTGTATCGTCGATTATAGTCGGGATAGGTATATAGTTTGTTATTTTTGAAGTCTGGGCAATTTGGTGTCCAAAATGACATTGCGGTGCGCGTAAAAATAGCCTACCGAGAAAACAGTCTCAAAATGCGACGAAACTTGTGCCGTTGGGTTCGTATTGAAGAATTATTATAAGATTTCAAGGTTTCAAGTTGATCAGATTTATCTAGTGATTGTGGAAAAATTAAACGCATGTTTTTCACTGGTTTTATAAAGGATTTTTTTTCAAATGATGTCGGAATTCGACGAAATCTGTCCCATTGGGTCCAAAATAAATTTTTTATGCTAGGATTAGCATTTTTATTAGTAAACAGAAGGCAATTGCGGTTAGTTTCACTTGTTACTTCGCTACGAAGTTTCGATAATAATATTAAATTTTTCCCACCACTATATTTATGTCCATACGTGTTAAGTCAAAACCCTATTTTGGTTGTTGCAAGGTCAACCGTTATTCTCAGCCGCGTCCTCCATTTCAACGATCCGTATTGTTCAAATAATCCTCCACATAAATCCCCAAATTCCTTCATCCATTCAAAAGACCTCCAACATAAAATCAGTAGATCTAGGTGAGATCCATCTACTAACTAGTCAAGATCGGTTTCTGTTCGACAATCAGGTTGGAATTAGACCCCAAATCACTATCGCTCGCAAGCCAATTACTGGCGCTGGAGTGCATCGAGCTAACCGTTACCTCGATCGAAGATGTGCTGGCCATCGGCGCACTTGCAGGCGGTCATAGATTAGGTGCCAACATGGTGAATGGACGGCGGTGATGCGAGGCTTGAAGACGATGCGTGGTGTAGGAATGAAGACACTGAAATGAAGTAATAAAAGAGGACTTGGGTAGATTGAGCCTGGGATCGGCCAAATAGTGTGAACGTAAATTAACATAAGTTAATTATGATTAGGAAATGACTTGTGGTTATTAATATAAGATAACTAATTATCGGTTTGTTCCATATCAGAGGTGAGGGAAAGGTGACTCAAAAACCTGGAACGAAAGAGCAATCCACCTGAAACCGTATAATTGATGTAATACGCTGATTAGACCTTGATTAAGTGATTCAATTTTAATCTATCATTCTAAGTTAAATTGGGTAATCAACTTTAGTTAAAACCTGTATTGTGTAAAGGAAATAGTGTAACACCCCGAGAATTCTATAACTATGAAATTCATGAATTAAAGTATAATCAAATTCAAATCAAAGAACTAAGGGAAACGGGATACGCCATTGCGTTCGTCTCGGAAAAATACGCGAAATAGAGTCCGAGTTTTCGAAAAACGGAGTCCGTATGAAGAAGATATGGCCTTCGGAAGTTTTGAATTAAATTTAAAATTCAAATAGAATAAAATAATTTAAAATCGGGCCCAGTGGGCCAGGGCAGATAAACACCCGCCTAGGCCACCCAGGTCGACTGGGCTGTCGACCTGGGCTACCCATGTCGATAGGGCTGTCGACAGCCCTGTCGACAGGGGTATCGACCTGGTCGAGCCCAGTCAACCTGGCTGGCCAGGTCGGTGTGTGGACGAATTTCTGAGGTCTGCTTTGTCATTAGGGCTAGGTGGCGGGTTTTTATTGGTCTCTCTTCCTAATGAATGGCTATGATCTAACCTAGCAACATCAAGGGTCCTAATCAATTCCTAACCTCTATATAAACAACCCTAGACTAAACCCTAATCTATTCATTCAAATTAAGAACATAGCCGCCATGTTGCTGAGGAACGACTAAGAGTAGCCGCCAACTAGAGAGGGAATTAGGAAGAAAGTTCTAAAGCCTAAAGCAATTCAAGCAACCTAAAGCCAATCAATTCAACAAAGGAATCATATCTCTTAATTTGAGAATTCGCCGCAACCATTGTAAGTAGAGTATTACTTTGGTATAAATAAACAACTGTATTGATGTGTATGCTTGAATTGTGGCAATGGAAGTAATTCATATTTGTGCAAAATTATGTTATTCATTATAAAGAACTACATGCGGTAGTTCTATGCAAATATACGTTTGGAATATTGCGCAAATTATGTAGTCTATGTTGAAGCTACATGTATATAGTTGAGTGAAATTTATGCAAGTTTGGGCTTTGGTATTATGCCATCATGATGTATATTTTGTGCATAAATCATTTTGCAAGTAATTGAGACAAGTTTGGTCGTTATGGTTCATATGAAACTATGTTGGAATTTTGACACTATAATCCATGTATTAAGTCATGCTTTTGCAAAACTTATGAATATGGCTAGGCTATGAATTATATTTGGCATAATTGAAATCTATGATTAAGTCTATCTTGTTTAAAAGAATTATATGATGACATATGTGAGACATGGCTAGGTTAGACTCAAAAATCCCTTTTTGCAAGTTTAAAGCAAACACCATGATTAGGAATATTTATGCATAAGTATATTTATACCATCGTTATATGATTAGACTTAAACCATGATTAAGTTGAACTATGCTTTTGTGTTAGTAACAAAGTATCCCCTTTGTAAGCATGTAGAAACCTTATGAACATGACTTGTTTATGTTTATGCCATGAACAAAGTTAACCTTACTTATGCCATGCATATGTTTGACGTTATGCCATGTTTATGCTAAAAGTATTTATGCCATGCCTATGTTTGACATTATGCTATGCTTATGCTAGGAATATTTATGACATGCTTATGTTTGACATTATGCCTAAATAAGAATATAGGTTCATGTTGTAGTTAAACCTATGCAAGTTCACATGCTTTTATTCATGTCACCTATGTTACCACTATGCAAGTACACCAATTTCTATTTTGTATTTCCAACGTCGTATTGCAAGTTCATGCGCTCACCTTCCCCTCTTTGTGTATACGCCATAAGCCTCCCCTTTCGCATGGCTAAATTGGGCTTTAAAAGGCTAAGCCCAATATATATGAACGGACGTGTAAAACGGGGGAAAATAACGTTGGGTTAAAATTAATTAATGAATGAAAATATAAAATAGAAGGGCCCAAATTCAAGTATGGGTTGGGCCCATGATTGGTGTAACCTTTACACCATTTACTTAATAATGGGCCGCAAATATTTACATATAAATAAAGAAGAATGACAAGATATGTAAATGTAGAAAATACGATATGTTTAACCCGAGGTTGGATTGAGTTGTGATGTAAACCTGCCCGGAACCGCCCGGCTGTCCAGTAGTCACAACAATACCTATCCAATGTGGGAGGTTAAACATGGAGCCCAGCAAGGACCCGAGGTTAGACTGAGTTGTGGCGTAAGACTGCCCGGAACCAACCGGCAACAGGCAGCCACAACAATACCTGTCTAATGTGAGAGGTCAGGGCCTTAATAAGACAATTAAGGCTGAGTCAGGATTGTTAGGATTAAGTGAGCTAAAGACTTAATCAAAATGGAACATGCTAAACTAAACGGACTGGTGGGGTTAGGTTAGGAAACACTTAACCAACTTAGCATGTTGGCTAGAGATAGAAAACCTAGTAACGGGGGACCCTTTTCAGCAGTAACCCTAAAAGGTGTATCAGGATACCCTGAAACTAGGCAGGGTGGGGCACGATTACTGGGCTGATTGTAAGAGGACAAAGCGACGGCGGTGGTGTAGCAGTGTAGGTTCTAACGGAGTGCGGGCGTGCACACACTCCGGTGCAGAAAAATAAGGCACTGGACACCAGTAGCATACCTGTGCACTCTAAGGTTGTGTCGGGTTGCCACTGTGGGACTTGATACACCCCATGGTGGGACCAGCATAGGTAACTACAGACATCGGGGGCCGTAAGACACATGTAACTTTGCGAGTAGGAGCCGATCATCATAGAATGGATCACATCACCCTGATTATGGGGTGCAAACTTGAAACTAGTTTATATGGGTTCAGAGATCAACATGGGGTACGATAGTATATTCGACCCTAGACAACTTAACCAAGTTATGGTGTTTGCCCACTTCTTGTTATTACTTATCATACCCAGTTCTTTATTCATAGACAAAGTAGTACTAGACTTACTCAGGCTTTATGTCTGACTCTATTTTTCTTTCGTCTTCTTTCTTCCGTTTCCCCCCCAGGTCCTCAGGGAGGGAACACAGCAGCTTGACCAGCCTCAACATCCAGCTTGAAGAAGAGAAATGTATTGCTTGGACTTTCCTGTTTTGAACTATGGCTTTGGACAATCCACTAAAGGGCTTTTGCAGTTTATCTATGTTTTATTTATGCTTCTTTAAATAATGTACTCAAGACAGATTATGAAAGTGTTATGTTATGTTTTTGGAAAGGATGTTGTTGTAACACGTATTTGACTTTATGAAATAAAGTTTGTTGTTCTTCCGCTGTTTTACAAATATGTGTTCTTATATCTGTCTTGTATATCTGTGACTTGTACTTATAAACCTCCACCAAAATTAGGGCATTCCCTTTGAGAGTGACCCTAACGGAGGTGGGGTGTTTCAAATAGGGTATCGAAGAACTACATGAAGTAATGGAGCTTTTTGTGAGCGAAACGGAAATGTATTGCATTGACCAGGATAGAGAAATCGGTCCTAAGAACATAATATTTTAAATTTTAATTAAAAGTACTGATCTGAAATTAATTAACTAATGTATGAGTTTTGTGCAGGCAGATGGGTAATGGGAGGAACGACCTGCCAACATGGTGTTAACCCAATGTTATTATAAACAAAATTGGTTAATTAATTATAAAATTTAGGCTTAACCATCTGAAATTATATATATATATATATATATATATATATATATATATTGAAATGTGAAATTTTGCAGGTATATTATTGGTACTGAAACGTGATTGAGCACGCAGGCACATGACGGGAAACTGAACATTAGTTTGATCAGCCTATTTTTGCATAAATGAAAAAGTAATCTGCTTAATTTATATTTAAATCAAGGGTCAATTTATTTAATGAAATCATATGGTAAAAATTGCATCACTTATGCCGTGAACAGAATTTGACTAAATGAGTTTCACTGGAAATGCGGTAATGGGAACTACATGCTGTAACTGTTTTGGACAGAGCTGGAAACTGCTGGGAGATTTAATTAAATTAAACGCTAGTTTAATTTAATTAAACCAAACCCCTTTAGGAACAACGGAAACAAGGTGAGTTAAACTCACTCGGTATTTTTCCCATTTATATTTTTATATAAATTGGGTTTTTATTTTGTGTGCTCTGTTTGCTGATGGCTGACCGTTTCTAATTATTTATCCATTTGTTGATTTAACCAATGAAAATTAAACTGTCGTTTAATTTCAATAAAATACCAAATCGTTATTTTAACGATTGGTTCCAATAAATGTAACTTACCTTATTGGTCACGTTTGTTAATAAACATATTTTAAAATGTTTAAATTGTTTGCATTGCTTGTGAATTGGTTGATGTTAATGGTCGTTATTTATTATTACAAGTTAAGTGAAACTGAAATGATCTAGTTTGTGATAACCGTTTTGGGTACAGGTAAGAACAGGTTGGAGGGATCCAACCGAATTCCACAATATATTATTTATTTCATATTATCAACATATGAACTGTCCTGTTTAGGGTGATTGATTTGATTGTTGATTATTGACTGAATATTCAGCATTTGTTTTGTTAAACCAATGGGCGATATTGGTTGAATATTTGACGATATATGGCCTATAAAATCCATCGTTTTATAAATGTTGATTTACCATCAGGCAAATCGACACAGATGAAGTTATAGAATTTATTTTATAACTAGAGATAGATTTTTGAATATATTATTTTGAATAAAAGTTTATTTAAAGGAAATAAATATTTAATATTTAAGTATACAATTAATTATAATTTGATTTTATAAAGTAACTTCTGATGCTAATCAGATTTGTAAACACGTGAATAGAAATTAACCTAATGGTTAAATTTGGAAAATTGGTTATCAAGAATTAATTAACGGGAATTATTTAAATTATTTATGCTATTGATTAATTTAAAGTGAGAATGGATTGGAATGGATTAACGAAATAATCGTGCTTTGAGTTGACTAAAGTCAACAACTGTAATTGGAATTGATTTTAAATTCGTTTAATTTGAATTAATCTAATGAAATCGTTTTGTGAATATTTCTTAAAATTTTAATAAGATCTTTAAAAAGGAAATTACTAATATTTTTAGTAAATAAAGGAATTAACTACGGAAGTAGTTAAATATAATTATTATTTTAATTGATAAAAATTTAGGGAAATACTTTTTAATTGAAATTCATTAAAAAAGTACTCGAAATAGGAAATGAAATCCAATGGAAAGGTGAAAGAAGTTTAGGAACATGTTTCGTTTAAAACCTGAGTTTTTGCAACAAAATTATAAAAAGGAATTTTTAAGCGAATATGATAGCTTAAAATAAATGTTACTCAATTATTTGAATTAAGTAAAAGAAATTAAGATAAAAGGTTTATAATAAACAAGGGTTATATTAATGAGGTTTAAAGTGTTAAAGCGCCATTACTCAATAATGGGATTAAGTAAGTGGAAAACTCGAAATAAGATTTCCGAAACGGGGAATGGTTGAATATATGTGAAAGGAGATTGGTAAAAGTGAATTTGGATAAAGAAGGGGGCTATAGGGTTGTATAACAAAATCCGAATTGTAAATGAATTTGAATAAAGAGGTACGGTAAAAAGGTGGCATTTATAAGAAATTTCTTAATTTTTGAATTAAGAATGAATGGGTATACCCGAGGAAGTGATTTCCAAATAGATAAGAGAGTTCTATGAAACCATATTTGGAATAAATTAGTGAAATGGGATTTGTATTGATATTGGAATATAGTATCGGGTTTTGGATTACAACTCGTATTTACCTTAAGATAGGAACGTTGTTGATCAAGGTCTGAGAGGTAATTAAAATAACCCAACTTGAATGACTTCAGGATTATCTGAGGGTGGTATTAGTTGTAATGGTGAAAGAGGTTAGTAGAATTTATTATTTCATTAGAGAAATAATAACACAAATTTTTTGGAAAAAATTTGGAATAATATATATACACTGAGAATTTCAAAGTAAAATGGAAATAAAAGGCGTTGCGTGAAATTATAACGATATTTTCAAGTTAGAAAGGAAAGGTAAAGTTTAATTTATTCTATCAAAAAAAAGCATTTGTATTATTTCAAGTAATGAAATAGATGATATTTTGTAACATCATTTTACGAGTAATAAGTTAAAATTTTCCCAACATTATAATAACGTGGCTAATGTTTGAAAGTGAGAATAGACAACTGAATATGATAAAGGGTTTCCTAAGTATAAAAATAAATTTGTTTAATGAATAATCTTATGAAGCGAAACTATATTTATAATATCGAAGGATTTAAGAGTTTTGAATTTATATTTGTTTAATTAAAAGGCCAATTGATGCTGAATATTGAACCAGTGGACTCACTGGATTGTCATGATTGAAATATTGTTTATTTTGATAGTTAAATCACCGACTATCAAATCTATCCAATATGATTGTTAGTACGGAAAGACCGGGATCGAATTTATATTCGAAAAACTTTCCGACCAACAAATACATGGAGATATCAGAAGATGATCGAGATGGAGCATTGAAGACCGCAGATCTTCATTAAATGGAAGAACCGCTACTAATCTCTGGATTGCAACAAGAGATAAACTGTGGTTCTGTCGTGGTTGAAATCTACGGGTTGCAAGGACTTCTCGCTACTGATCCATGGGGTGATTCCTATATTGGATGAATTAGGAGAGTACCTTCGGTTCATCCTGTTCCTGGATGACTTCTACGGACGAATGTCTGACAAAGTATTTCCCGAAACCACGTACGTTGATTTTTACAAATAAACTGAGTGATGGCAAAGAGGGGCACTTATTTTATACCCAGAGTATATGTGTGGACATCAATTAGTGACTTGACGTATTTTACGATGTGGCTTTCAAAGTGAATGGTGGCCAGGTGTTCAAAAGATTATACCCTCAAGCCTCACAACCAGGAAATGTCAAAAATCGGGCAGGCAGCATAGCTATGTGGGTCGTTCCCATTAGCGTGTATAATCACCTATCTAGAGAAATTCCTTTTTTGCTTCTTTAATCTATTTCGATGCTGTCCCTTTTCGGGAAACAGTGGCTTGTACCCAACCGTTGGTGATATACATTCGATACACTCAAGTTAAATGAGTGGTCGGTCATGCGTGGGCCGAGTTGCAAGACATTCTTGTTGAACCCATTGTATTCGCCTCTAGAGATACAATATGGGCAGGTGGTCCCATACCTTGTCATATTTGGAATCCAATCTCCAATAAGCGCCCGCGGTTTTTATTGTATACTATGTATGTGGAGCGAGAGATGCAAGCGTTCTGCTAGATCGATATCTACTTGTATTTAGACACTATTATAATATCAGAAAAGATATTGATTTCAAAAAGGGTTTGGATTATCGTAAGGTAAAAACTGTCCGTATTTATGTGTGGATTTAGCCTTACGATTATCCTTTTCTTTGAAATGATTTTAACCTTAAAATCAAGTTGTGTGTTACCTTAATACTATGCGAGTTTTTCTCACTCTGGTTCACCAGACTGACCCGGTGTTTTGTAAATACTTGGGTTAGCCCGGGTTGTACAGGTCCAGGTTATCAGATACTACAAAGTTCAGAAGATGTGTTGAAGATGTTCAGACGTATTGTATCTAGTATTTATTCCGTTGTGTGTTGTATATGAGGACAATTTATTATAACTGTCCAGATGTTGAGTGTAACACCCTGTAATTCTGTAACACTAAGATTCACGAATCAAGGCAGAATTAAATTTTAAAATCAAAATCAAGGGAAACGGGCTGCTCCTTGCATTCGTCTCGGAATTCTGCATGAAAACGAGTCCGAGTTTGCGTAAATCAGAGTCCGTATAAGGAAGATATGGCCTCCGGAAGATTCAGCGAAGTTCAAATTTCAAAACAGTTCAGAAAACCGAATTCAAATTCAAAATCGGACCCAGATTGGGCTGGGCGGGAATTTTCCCACCCAGGGCACCCAGGTCTACTGGGTAGTCGACCTGGGGCACCCAGGTCGACTGGGTAGTCGATCTGGGTCACCTAGGTCGACTGGGTAGTCGACCCGGGGGTCGACCCCCTGCTTTTTCCAGCTTTCTGAACCTGATTCGTTTCTCTGTATCCGGACGGCATTCTGACCAGATTCGTTGACTTCTACACTAAATAAACAGCCCTAGTCTCCTTCTCTATTCACAATTCTTTTCTATCCTTATGCTGCCTCTGAGAAAATATATAAATAAGTAATATATAAAATAAATCAAGACGAGGAAGTGCTGCTCAAGTTTTCAAGAGGAGGTTCGAATCAAGATTAAGTCTTCAAAATGAGAATCAAAGGCTAACTCAAATGATTTCGAGCAACTCGCACGAATCATAGCATCGCCATCTTTCTATTCTAATCTAATCTCTGTAAGTCAGTTATTTTTAGATTTAAACATTTTTCTCTGTTCGTGACATGAAATTAAAGGAATAAAAGAATATGCCAAATCTCTCTCTCTCTCTCTATTCGAATCTGTGCCTATATCTTTGGACCTAATTAAGAACTGTTATGATTCGATGACCAATTAGGCCTTGCCTATGACTATGTACATTGCCTATGACTATGAACATTGCCTATTAATATGAACATTGCCTATGACTATGAACATTGCCTATGACTGTGACTGTGACTATAAGAATTATTTCCTTGACTATGAACACCAGCCTATGCCTTTGACCAGGAAGCATAAACTATTGCCTGTGACATAACAAGGGCTACTGTGATTAAACACCTATGATTCATGACTAGGAAAGTATTGTTTAAGTTTTGTGACTGTGAAATTGGGTCTAAACCTGATTTTCTATTCTGACTATTCTTGGTTTTCTTTGGTTTAGACCTTGGGAATTTACCTATTAAGTTAGATCTACCCATTTTCTTGAACATACGCCTCTATTCTGTCTATTCTTAGTTTTCTTTGGTTTTAGGCCTTGGGAATTTACCTATTAAGTTAGGTCTACCCATGTTCTTGAACCTACGTCGTTATTCAACCCTTTTTATTCCAGTTATTATGTCTATCTTTTGCATAGCATCTTTGGTTCATTCCCTATTTTCTACGAATCTAGATTTATCTATAATCTAGATTGAATCACGATTATACGAACGATGGGAATACGATTTGGGAAAAATATGAATTTTACTAAGAACGTAGTTTTTAACTTGGAAATTGGCATAAATTGGGAACATGTATTATGGCATGTTTATAGAAATGCAAATTGGATAAATTTGACACGAATTATAGGATGTGTAATTTGAATCTAGTATAGACTTGTAAACTAGAATAATAAGTCTAGTTTGACATGAACTGTAATTAGAATGTTGAATCAGAATTGGATTAGCTAAATTGGTATGATAAGTATAATGGCATAAATTTGATATTGGCCATAATTGGGAATAAATCGTCAGGTTTAGCAAAATCATGGTTAGTGACACTTAATTTGGTATAGTTTACATACCAAAAAGGCATAAATGTGATATAGAGGGGAAATTGGGCCATAGAAATAAATGTAGACAATTTACATTAAAAGAGTAATTGGGAAATAAGTAAATTAGGAATAATTTACTTATAGAATTTGTCCTAAATGAGAAAATACAAATTTAGACAAATTAAAAGTTTCTTAACGACATCTCTTTTAATAATACATACACCAGAAAGTTCTAGGGTGACAGAGAGGATAGTGTCTAGGCTTGGGTTTGGAAAATACAAGTTTCCTGCTCTCCCTGGGTACCCTAACTGATCCGACGGACGGGATTGTTACTTTCAAAACCTGATTTGAAAATTAATCAAAACCCTTTGAACTTAGAAAACATGAATATGCCTAACCCGAGGTTAGACTGAGTTGCGATGTAAACCTGCCCGGAACCAGCCGGCACATCCAGTATTCGCAACAATACCCGTCTAATGTGAGTGGTCGCGGCTTTAATCTATTTAATTAAAGCTAGAACAAGAATGGTAGGGTTAAGTTAACTAAGACACTTAACCAATTCAACAAGATAACCAAACCGATGGGTGGGGTTAGGTTCATACAGACAATTAACACAGTTAAGCTAGAATGGGAGGGTTAAGTCCATAGGATAACTTAACCAACTTAACACAGTCAAGCTAGAATGGGAGGGCTAAGTCCATAGGGACACTTAACCAAACTTATGGTAACAAGACCAGATTTGTAGGGGTTAAGTAACTAAGAAAACACTTAGCCAAATTAACATGTTAACTAGACTAGAAGGTGGGGTTAAGTAAAGTTAATACACTTAGCCAAATTAACATGTTAACTAGACTAGAGGTTGGGGTTAAGTAAATACACTTAGCCAATTTGATATGTTAGCTGGGCTAGACTGTAGGGTTAAGTAAACTTGAACACTTAACCATCAGATTGGGATAAAGGAATAGGGTTAAGTCTAAAACATGAAGGGATAAAACTTAACCATAACATGTTAGATAAAACAGATGGGCAAGGTTAAGTTAAAAAGGAACACTGAACCATACAGGGTGAATGGGTAGGGTTAAGTAATAAGAAATACTTAACCAATATAACTTGGTTTGTGGTGGGGTTAAGTCAACATGAATTACTGATAACACTTAACCAGTTTGACAGGATAAATGAAGAAGGTTGAGTTGGCTTGAATTGACTAATGACACTTAACCAATCCAAATTGACGGGAAAAGGGAACTAAGTAGTAAACCTTAGTTAAGAAAACAACGATTCTGGAAACTAAGTGGTAAATCTTAGTTAGTAAAACTAAGTAGTAATTCTTAGTATAACACGGAGAGGAGCGAATGTCCGTCTGAGTAAAAAGAAGGCTCCAACGAATTGGGTTATGAAGCCCGAGGCTTCCAGGGGACGTGAGGGTACTCTTGGTATCCCTCTGTGAGGCTACAGATGATCCTCCTGGGCTCACAGAGGTTAAAGTCTGCGTAGAAGAACCAGGGGTATGGCTTGGTTGCAATACATGGCAACCTAAAGGCTAGGATGGACCAACGTGATTCGGCGAGAAAACGGTAGCCCTGGGATAGCAACTCGTCGTCTACCATCCATCTTGAGTCAATCGAGATACGTGAAGCGGAAAGGCGGAGAACTCCAAAAGACCATATACTTGCTATCTAGTTATGGGTGAGGATGGCCATAGGATAGTGGGGCACCGAGGGCCGGCGTATAGTTCTCATTTTTCAAGGTGTGCCTTTCATTAGTTGAGGGAGGGGTCAAGTGGGACCATATCCACTGGAAGAAAAACAGACCTTAGCATTTGCATCGGTAGATATCTGAATGCTCCCGACAGAGTTCTGTATTCCTTGATTTGCCCTGCCACAGGACTCGGGCCGCACATTACTGGACATGTGCATCTAGACAAGCGATAACGATTCGCGATACATGCGTGGGGAAGTCTAGGGACATATACCACTCTAGGTAGTGTGTCCTAGACTTGGGGGCATCGTTCGACAGGTAGCATAATCCCTAGTGGAACTAGGTGGCATAAACCCTGAATCCGAGAAGCGTTCAACAGATAGCGTAAACTCTAGTTGAAACTAGAAAGCACTTGATGGAAAACCCTAGATTAGATCCAGGTAACAAATAATAAATGTATGCCTGAAGGTAATGGAAACTACAGGGATTGGGATCACGTTATCGTTACTAGTTGGGACACTAGTTAGGCGGTGCAGAGATATAGAAGCCAGTATAACAAGGAAATAGCGAAGCGGCGAAAGTATTGGAGCATATCCAGTTTATCTTAGCTTAGCATATCTTGTGTTAATCTTGTCTAATCTTGCCAACCCAATGTAACAACCCGAAAATCTGGGCCAGTTTAAAATTTTTATTTTGGGCAATTTTATTGAATTTTGAATATTTAAAATGAATTATTTTAAATAAAAACGACGATAAATTTATTTTGAATATAATTCGAACGTATATATTATATACGTCGTCGTTAGAATATAAATAATTATATATAATTATAAATAGAATAGAAAATGGCGCGGTAGTTCGATAATTTGATTTCAAACTTCAATTGAATGTACCGGGTGCAAAACAATCCGGATTTTAGTGAAACCAAAAACATTAGGATCTATTTGAGGATATCTGTCCAACGAATCAGAACAATCAAGATTTCATAGCGGGAATCAAAAGATATGTCCAGTTGAAAATTCTGAATAGTCGCTATGGAATTCAGGCCCTTAAAAATGGGAATTTTGCAAATGACCTCGGATTTCGACGAAACCAGTTTGTTGGGTCCGTGATGTCAAGTTATTGCTAGGTTTCAGATTTCATAATTTTTCGATTCAATATGTGAGCGTGGAAAAGGAAAACGCGTTTGACCAGTTTCAGTTGATTTTAATCGACTGGAAATTGGCCATTTTTCCAACAGTCTCAGAATTCGACGAAATTAGTTTTGTTAGGACCGTATCGTCAATACGAAGCTAGAAAATATTTTTCTGGAATTTTTCTAGTTAGTATGTGACCCCGGTAATTTGAAATGTACGTTTAAAATTCAATATAGTGATTTAAATATAAATTTAACGGAAACTGATTGTAACGTTCGAATCAGCTTACGATGCATATCCCATTGTGTTCGGAATGGGGGTAAAACGCTATAGACGACAGGCGGTGGACCTCGTTTCGAGGTCGTATGGAAAAGTACCTTTTTTGAAATTAAAATAATTAAAAATAAAAAAATAAAACCCTTTCTCCCTTTATCTTTCTGGCCCCTCCCCCCCCCCCCCCCCCGGTTCGATTTCATTTCTCAGAATAAAAAAAAAAAAAAAAATCCCGCGTCGATTGTGGGAACCGCCGCCTCCACTTTTCGCCATCGCCACCCACGACCGCTCTTCCCCCCCTGATGTCGACCGCAACGCCCAGGCCCCCTCCTCTTCGATGCGTCGCAGACCCCCCCCCCCCCCCAGAAAAAAAGCCGCCGCCTTGGATAGCGCGCAACCCGCCTCCGGCGCTAACTCCAGCGAAACCCCCCCCCCCCCCCCCCCCCCCGATCCCCCTTCTAGCTCACCTCCTCCTCCTCTAAACCGAACCCCGACTAACCACGAAGACCCCGAACCCTAGAAACCCGTCCACTGATCGACTTCACACCAGAAGCAGCCCCTCCCTCTTCCAAAATCCATAAGTATTTTAGTTTGTTTACTGATTTTCTTTTATAGCATAAAGAACTGAAATAAGTTTGATTTTTAAATTAGAAAAAGTTTGATTTTTAAATTAGAAAAGTTTGATTTTTAAATTAGAAAAGTTTGATTTTTAAATTAGATAAGTTTGATTTTTAAATTAGATAAGTTTGATTTTTAAATTAGAAAAGTTTGATTTTTAAATTAGAAAAGATTTGATTTTTAAATTAGAAAAGTTTGATTTTTAAATTAGAAAAGTTTGATTTTTAAATTAGAAAAGATTTGATTTTTACATTAGTAAAAATTCGATTTTTATATATTGAACTTTGAAGTAAAAATTCGATTTTTATATATTGAACTTTGAAGTAAAAATTCGATTTTTATATATTGAACTTAGAAGTAAAAATGTGATTTTTATATATTGAACATCGAAGTAAAAATATGATTTGTATATATTGAATAGCGAAGTAAAAATTCGATTTTTACATATGTAGTGAAAGCGGACAACGAAGATGACAAAAGGGCGAGAACGAAGAAGATTTATATCAAAGAAGAGTCAAAATGTTTGGATAGCTATCGGTGAGAATTTCTCACCTTTCACTTTCATTTCTATTTATATATATATACTAGGATGCAGACGGTGCTTAGTAGCACCCGACACAATCGTCCACAGACCATGGACTTGTTTGTTTGGTTGCATAGATTAGTTATATGATGTGATTTGAATTTGGTTGTTTGGTGATTTTGATTGATGTGTGAATGGCGTGGGCCTTCACTAGACCGGGGATAAGGCTAGGCCTTGTCCCGTTTCTAGTATCATGCCGTTATACCGCCGAAATTTTCTAAAATATGTTAGAAAAATAAAAATAACATTTTATTGAATAAATGAACCAAATAGAATATTCATAGGTTGAATAAAATGTTTTATCGTTAAAAATATAATTTTTAACGTGAATGTGAATAAATAAATATTCATTTACAAACCGGACGGTTTGTTTATGTACACCTATTTGAAGGACATTGATTGGGACGATAAATTTTACACATCGCCCAACTGCACAAATAAAATATGTATTTGATTGTTTGAAACCCCACACGGGTGTTAGGATGAAATTTGAAGTTCACTCATCCTGATTGATTAAATATGTCGATCGATTGATTGACAGGCTGTTATAAGCGTTAGATATCTATATTTGATGCTTATACAGTGTAGTGCACTTTGGTTGATGGTTGATTAATTTTCAATGCTATTATATACATGTGTTGTATGGAATCCATATAATTAACTTTATATGGTAATTGATTGGGCCTCATTCCAATTTGAAAAATAAAGAATATTATAAAATAAAGGTTCATGTGTTGACAGTACTCATCCATTGAGATTGGTCATGTGTTGAACGAAATATTTTAGTAATAAAATTTACATCTTTATCAAAATAAAATAAAGGTTCATGTGTTGACAGTACTCATCCATTGAGATTGGTCATGTGTTGAACGAAATATTTTAGTAATAAAATTTACATCTTTGTCAATATAAAATAAAGGTTCATGTGTTGACAGTACTCATCCATTGAGATTGGTCATGTGTTGAACGAAATATTTTGATAATAACAACTATTTTGAAAAAGAAATATTTGAAATAAAATATTTGAAAATAGAAATTTATGAAGCCGTGTTGATTAGATTGACGCCATTTTGACGTAAACGATATTTACATCGATTTTATTCATTTTGAAATGAATTGAATTGAAAACGATTTCGAAATGAATTGAATTGAAAACGATTTCGAAATGAATTGAATTGAAAACGATTTCGAAATGAATTGAATTGAAAACGATTTCGAAATGAATTGAATTGAAAACGATTTCGAAATGAATTGAATTGAAAACGATTTCGAAATGAATTGAATTGAAAACGATTTCAAATTGAATTGAAAGTGAATTGAAAATGAATTCAAATTGAATTGAAATTTGAATTGAATAGAAATGAATTTTAAAACGAATTTATAAAGAAGAATTCAATTTTGATTTGAATTGAAAAGAAAGTTGAAATTGCTTTTGAAACGATTTTAAAACTATTTATATAATTCGTTTTAAATAGAAATCGACGAAGTATATATTATATATATAATATAATGGCCTGAATAGAACGCGCCGCGCCGCGGCAGTTCGTGAATTTCGACCATTTATTTCAAACGGACATTACGGGAGATCCGACCGTCGGATTCTCCTAAAACCGGAACCGTTGGGTTCGTATCGAAAAGTGCTTTCTAACGAATATTAGAAATTTGAAATCTAACGGTTGGATTTGGAGTTACGTCCAAATCAAATTTGAAAAAGGTCGATGTAAGTGCAGTTCGATGGCCGTTGATGGAAATCGACTGTACGGGCCTTGATAAAATTATTAAAAATAGTAATAATTTGTGTAAAATCATAAGAAATGATTTAGAAAGAATTGGGATGAAAAACTCCATATTTTAAAAGATAAAAATAGATTTTTATCGAAATGAACTAGTTTTGAACTAGAATTACAATTCTATTTATTTTTAAATAAATAAATTGAATTTGAAATGGTTTTGAAAATAACCAGAATTTCCAATGATTGCATTGGAATGGATTTGAATCGAAATTGCCTTCGGAATATTTCGATGTTGGATTTCGTGATGATACAGATATTGTTATGGGAATTTGAAAGATATATAAATATATATCGTTATTTCCAATGCGATATTTGTTAGTCGTAGAATTTGATATTGAATATAAGCCGGTATATTTTCTATTCAGAGCCTTGTGTAACGACCCAGAAAATCTGAACCAATTTAAAATTTTTAAATTGGCTAAAATAATAGATTTTAAATATTTAAATAAAATATTTTAAATAATGGCGATGAAAACTGAGTTTGAATCAACAATTGAAAACGAAAATAATTAATTATAATTATAAACAAGGCCTGAAATGGCGTGGCGGTTTCGAAAATTGAATTCAAACTTTGTCGGACTATACCGGGTGCAAAACAATCCGGATTTTAGTGAAACCAAAAATAATGGAATCTAATTGATAATATCTTTCCAACGAATCTGACAAATCGAAATTTGATAGCGGGAATCAAAAGATATGTCCTGTTGAAAATTCTGAATAGTCGCTATGGAATTCAGGCCCTTAAAAATGGACATTTTGCAAATGACCTCGGATTTCGACGAAACCACTTTTGTTGGATCCGCAGTGTCAAGTTATTGTTAGGTTTCAAATTTCATAATTTTTCGAATCAATATGTGAGCGTGGCAAAGGAAAACGCGTTTGACCGGTTTCAGTTGATTTTAATCGACTGGAAATTGGCCATTTTTCAAACGGTCTCAGAATTTGACGAAACTAGTTTTGATAGGACCGTATCGTCAATACGAAGCTAGAAAATATTTTTCGAGAATTTTTCTAGTTAGTATGTGACCCCGGTAATTTGAAATGTACGTTTAAAATTCAATATAGTGATTTAAATGTAAATTCAACGGAAACTGATTGTAACGATCAAATCAGCTTGCGATACATATCCCATTGTGTTCGGAATGGGGGTGAAACGCTGTGGACGACAGGCGGTGGGCCTCGTTTCGAGGTCGTGGGTAAAAGTCAACTTTATGCAATTAAATTAATTAATAAAATTAAAAATATATATATATATATATATTTCCATCCCTCTTCTCTTTCTGCCCCCCCCCCCCCCCCCCCGATTACATTAAACAGAAAAAAAAGAAGAAGAAAGGAGCAGCAGCAGCCGCCGCCTCCACCGAAGCTCCAACCACCTTCGCGCCATCGCCGGAGGACACCCACCACGCTGCCGATCCCGCTCCTCTCCACCTCGACGCACCTGTTCCGCCCCCCCCCCCCCCCCACCTGAAGCCATCGCGACGCCCTAAATTCGCGAGCCCCCCCTTCTTCGAATTCAAACCCCCACCGCACCCCCACCTCCAGCACCTACTGCCGCCGAGCCTGGCCGTCACCCCCCCTTCTTCGCAGATCAATGTAAGTTGTTTTTATTTTATTTTATTTTTATTTTTAATTTTGTTAAAACTGATTTTTAAAGGATTTAAAAACTGATTTTTTTGAAGTTATAAAACTGATTTTTAAAGGATTTAAAAACTGATTTTTTTTAAAGATTTAAAAACTGATATTTTTTTTAAGGGTTTAAAACTGATTTTTAAAAGGGTTTAAAAACTGATTTTATTTTGAAATTTAAAAAGGAAAAGATTTGAACTTTAAAAAGGAAAAGATTTGAACATCGAAGCATAATAAAAATTCGATTTTTATATATGGAATAACGAAGTAAAAATGTAACACCCCACCTCCGTTAAGGCCACTCACAAAGGGAATGCCTTAACTTTGGTGGAGCATTTTAGTAAACAGAACAGAAACTTACAAGACAGATAAAACAGTACTTGAAAAATTTTAACTTTATTACAGCGGAAACAGAAATTAATATGGTTACATCCTTTCAATTTAAGAATTCAAGTACAAAATATCAGTCTTGTACAAAAGCCTTCAAAATGCATGGTTTAAAATCATAATCCCCATGGAACGGAAGCTATACAGAGCCAAGCCATACTTTAAGCACTTCAAGCAAAGAGAAATCTGGATCAAGCTAAAGTATTCCCACCTTAGATAACCTGGGGGGGAACGGAAGAAAGGAGGCGAAACAACAAGGGTCAGACAAAAAGTCTGGCAAGTCCAGTGACTTTCAGCATATGAGCAGATAATAATAATATGATATGAACATAAAACTGGATGTGAGATAACTGTAACAGGTGTAGCAGATATAACAGAAAAACAGAATGATATAAACTATTGTTTTACACTTCTCTGCACTAATACTAGTATAGTAGAATTAGGTACCACCCTAATGTCTAAATTGAAGCAGGAACGGGTACAGAATACTTTAACAGAAACAAAATGCTAATAATGGGCCTTTACTACCCGATCAGAAACAGACAGAAGCAGAAACAGATTTATCCCTACGGAAACAGAATGTAGAATTAGGTGTACACTAGTAATGGGCCTTTACCACCCGGACAGACGGTACCACACAGAAACAGACAGGTGTTACCACCCAACAGAAACAGACGGTACCAACAGAAACAGACAGAACTAAGCGTACCCTAAAACCCTACCCCAAGCGATCGGCTCCCTAATACATAAATATCCTGTGTCGGCCCCACAGTAGGGTGTATCACTCCCTAAAGTGACAACCAATTGGCACAGACCTATTTACAGATGTCACGGCGTCTTACATCCTCAGAGGCAGACCGAGATCCATGCACGCACATGACCCGGTTGGAACGCACCATCAACACCCCTCGCCATTATCAGAATGGACCACTTATAATTAGTTCAGTAAGCGTGCCCGGACCCTACCTACTGTTGGGTCAAAGTTTTGATACCAGAAAGGGTTACTGACCAATATGGGTCCCAAACAACAGATGACACAAGTAATTCCCCTCCTAACCTTGTGTCCCCAGACTAACAGATCTCAGATTAACTTGTTTACAAGTTCAAACATACAGAATTCAGATTTACTAGTTCATAGATTAAGTTAACAAGTTTTCAGACTAACAGATCAGATGTACAGATTTTTCAGATTTGTCTAACTTTGTATTGGGCCTACAGATTCATGGACGGGTTTACTACACCTATTAATCCAGTTGGTTTAACCCTATTTTCCCCCAATACGTTTTAGACGTCATTCTTATCTTAGATTTGCATTAATTAATTATTAATGCCTAGACCTCTCACATTAGGTCGCTAGCTTGTGGCCGCTGGATGGGCCGGGCGGTTCCGGGCAGACTTCTGCCACAAGCCAGACCTAACCTTGTGTCTTAAGCAGGTTATGACTAACTTCTCACATTAGAACCTATTGTTTGCGGCCACTGGATGTGCCGGGCAGAATTACGCCGCAAACTCATTCTAACCTCGAGTTAGCCATGTTTATCTTTGCGGCCAATTAATTAATAATTTACCGTTTATGCGCACGCCCAATATATATACCAATTCATATTATATTAATAACAGGATGATTATATCAACACAGCAGATAACAGACTTTAGCAGATAACAGATTTTATATGACTTAACGGATTTAACCGATTTAGCAACTTAGCAGATTTTGGCATATAACAGGTTAGGCATTTCAACCGACAAATTTAACAAATTAGGCATTTCAATCTAATTAGCAGTCTAGGCAATATAACAAAACTAGCAGTTTAGGCAACTTGGCAAATTAGCATATTTAGCAAATTTAATATTTCTAAAGGTTCTATTTACATGCCTTGCCTAATCATAAATTGGCCTAAATTCATATGCCTACATAATTGTCATGATTCACAATATAAACATATATTCCATGTTTGCATAAATTTACATAGCACAGAATATGGACCCAATTTACCATATAACATATGTTCCAATTTTTGTTAAACTAGCATTTTACATCAGATTCACATCTAAATTATACCCAATATAAATATTAATTTCAATGCATGCCATATATCCAAAAATCCCTATTTAGGTGTAATCACAATAATAGATATCCTAATTAATGTAAATCTTCACACCTAAGTTTCCATATCTTCTTCTTTTTAAGTCATGAATCATTATGCAAACTATACCCAACAATCTAAATCTTTAAATCATATCTTCTAAAAATCAGATCTTGACTTTTATATGCATTTTGTCCAAAGTCTCAAATCATATGTAATCTTACAGTGGTTCCCCTTCTTCTTTTGTCACAGAATATGCATAGGTCTAAAACTAGTTTATAACATATGCTTATTTTTCTAATTAATTGCAGACCTAAATAACATCATACACTATGCATACAACAGATATAAATTATATGTTCATAGTCAAATTTATGCATCCAATCCCAAGTCACATATCCATTATATTTTATGCCTCAGACCTAAAGTCATGCATTCAATTCAGTCTTGTCAAATTTCGCATCATTCATTATTTATCCCAAAATTTGCGTTCATACGTTAATCTCT
The DNA here is from genome assembly GCA_030737875.1 of Allium sativum. Taxonomy (NCBI): domain Eukaryota; kingdom Viridiplantae; phylum Streptophyta; class Magnoliopsida; order Asparagales; family Amaryllidaceae; genus Allium; species Allium sativum. The sequence goes on from CM060920.1 coordinate 920,116,909, forward strand.
TTATGAGATTGGGCACAGGCTCGTGGTAGCCTGGCTATAAAAACAGAAAAGAAGAAAGGAATACTGAAAACAGATCTAACAGAAGAGAATATATATACAACCTCAACCTCAGATTTAAAAGCATATCAAAATTATAATTAACGTTCATAGCGGAAAATAACTGTACTTGCCTTGATTGGGTTAAAGAAAGAACTTTAGTTGTTACAGAATTGTTGCAGAAGCTTTTATCTCAAATTTGAATTTAGGATGATGTTGATTGACTTCTAGTTTTGATTCTAGCAGAGTAGCGACGCCATTTTTATTTTTAATTAGAAGGAGAGAGAGCAATGGAGGCTAGAGAATTGTGTTAGAGACTTAGGTTAGGAAGAGTCTAGGGTCATTTTTATAGAGTTTATGAACTGATTAGGACCATCGATGTTGCTTGGATTGATCGTAGCCATTCATTCGAAAGAGAGACCAATTAGAGCCTGCCACCTAGCCCTAATGACAAAGCATGCTTCTGAAAATCGACCAACATAGACTAGGCCAGCCAGGGTGGACTGGGTTCGACCTGGGTCTGGACCAGGTCGACAGCCCTGTCGACAGCCCTGTCGATAGCCCTGTCGACCTGGCTAGACCAGGTCGACAGCCCAGTCGACCTGGGTGTCTTAGGTGGGAATTTTCCCGCCCTGGCCAATTGGGCCCGAATTTTAATTTTAAACTTAATTCAGAAATTTCCGGGGGCTATATCTTCTTCATACGGACTCCGTTTTTCGAAAACTCGGACTCTATTTCGCGTATTTTTCCGAGACGAACGCAATGGCGTATCCCGTTTCCCTTAGTTCTTTGATTTCAAATTAATTATACTTTAATTTGTTAATTCCACAGTTATAGAATACACGGGGTGTTACATTCTCCCCCACTTAAAAGGATTTCGTCCCCGAAATCTTCAAGTTAAGAAGAATGTGACCTACCATCCAATCACCCATCTACTCAACCATCATCCACAAGCATCCATTGTCCTTAGAAAACTTCTAATGTTGTATGAACATATGCAAAAGTGTGTGTATATGTTCCTTATCTAATGCAAAGATCAGGCGGTCTACTGATTCAGTTGACCTCCTTAATGCGAATTATGTCAGTGCCATGAGTCCAACATGTATGCAATAGAATTCTGATGATATATATTATTTCTATATGAGTGCACAACCATTCACTCAAATGCAACATCCATGTGCTGAATCAACCATTTTGCATCCACAAGAATTGAAAAATGCTCACCCATCCATATGCAGTATGAGAGTGTTTTCGAGCCGATCTAGTGCCTAGTGTGTGTATATGCATCCACGGGCAACCACTAGCAACCACTTGCATCCACTTGCAACCATCAAACATAACATGTCTCAAACACATGTTTACACCCATTAGTTTCTACCTAAAGTTCGAAGATTCAATCGATAGGATACAGTCGAATGATGGAAGCGAGTACAGATAGAACGAAAATTTGGTTCCCATTAGGTATGGGTCCTATGTATCGGCCCCAAAGACCGAAACCAACATCAAATTGATACCCTACGAAAACTCAGAATGTATGCGTCATACTTGACGCCTAACACAGATATCCCTCAAACCCCAGTCTCAAACAGATGATCCATAACCCTTATGGGTTTGAGTCTATAGCGGAATTCAGAAATAATACTAGCATTAAAGTGCAGAGTATCGATTACAAAATCAAAATACCAAAATCAGAAAAAGTCACAATCAGATAAAGAAATTAAACCTACTATAAAAATTTTCCTATTTCTATCCTAGCCACTAGCCTCAAGAGTGTTCGCCTGCCCTCCTTGTCCTCGTCTCTTCGGGCAGTCCCTAGTGAAGTGTCCCATCTCCCCACAGTTGAAGCAAGCGCCCTTCCTTTTTCTGCAATCCTTGTTCAGATGAGTTGAGCTCCCACAAGTAAAGCACTTTTTCCCCTTCTTATCTTCAGACTTCTCATCCTTCTTTTGTGTTTCCTTTTTGGGCCCCGCTTTCTTATTCTGTGGTTCTTCCTTCTTTGTCTCTTTCGGGCCCTTGTCTTCCTCGTGCAGTAGTGCCATATCCACCAATTTCTCGTAAGTTGCTCCCATGGGTACATGGGTCATGGCTAGGCTGTGCAGTGGCTCATTCAATCCTTTAACAAAGCGGAGAGCCTTTTTATGCTGAGTGTTGACTAAATCCAATCCGAATCTTGCTAGTTGGTTGAACTGGTTGACGTATTCCTTGACTGTCATACTTCCTTGCTTAAGAGATAAGAACTTTTCCAGTTGTAAACTTCGTTCAGCTTGCGAGAGGAATTTTGTCTCAAACCTTGTTCTGAAATCCATCCATGTCTCAACCGGCCTCTCGGCGTTAGTGACTTCCCACCAGTAGGAAGCTTCGTCTTTGAGCAGCCATACTGCCAACTGTACCTTCTGCCTATCGTCCACCTCGAAGATAACGAATAGATCCTCAGTTTCTTTGAGCCAATTCCTTGCTTCTACGAATGATTCAGTTCCTTTGAAATCCTTCCCACCCATGGCCCTAAAATCTCTACAGATCTTTGAGAAAGCAATTGCACGAGGAGGGGGTAGAGGAGGGGGATCATTTGCTGGACCTGCAGCGGCGGTCCTAGCCTCAAGATATTGACGAAACCAACCGGGTACATGAACACCCTCTGGTATCTCAGATGCTTCAGACATGCTGAAACGAAAAAAAGGAACGGTTCAATACAAAAAGGACTGAAAGAAAGATATATGGCTCTTGGGGATTATGTTTTTCAAAATAAGCTTTATTTTTGAAAATACTTCCTTTCAAAACCTTTTTTTTTTGAAAATAATTTTCAAAACTTTTTTATAAAATCTGGTAACCTTCAGTTCTGATACCAAGTGTAACACCCCACCTCCGTTAAGGTCACTCACAAAGGGAATGCCTTAACTTTGGTGGAGCATTTTAGTAAACAGAACAGAAACTTACAAGACAGATAAAACAGTACTTGAAAAATTTTAACTTTATTACAGCGGAAACAGAAATTAATATGGTTACATCCTTTCAATTTAAGAATTCAAGTACAAAATATCAGTCTTGTACAAAAGCCTTCAAAATGCATGGTTTAAAATCATAATCCCCATGGAACGGAAGCTATACAGAGCCAAGCCATACTTTAAGCACTTCAAGCAAAGAGAAATCTGGATCAAGCTAAAGTATTCCCTCCTTAGATAACCTGGGGGGAAACGGAAGAAAGGAGGCGAAACAACAAGGGTCAGACAAAAAGTCTGGCAAGTCCAGTGACTTTCAGCATATGAGCAGATAATAATAATATGATATGAACATAAAACTGGATGTGAGATAACTGTAACAGGTGTAGCAGATATAACAAAAAAACAGAATGATATAAACTATTGTTTTACACTTCTCTGCACTAATACTAGTATAGTAGAATTAGGTACCACCCTAATGTCTAAATTGAAGCAGGAACGGGTACAGAATACTTTAACAGAAACAGAATGCTAATAATGGGCCTTTACTACCCGATCAGAAACAGACAGAAGCAGAAACAGATTTATCCCTACGGAAACAGAATGTAGAATTAGGTGTACACTAGTAATGGGCCTTTACCACCCGGACAGACGGTACCACACAGAAACAGACAGGTGTTACCACCCAACAGAAACAGACGGTACCAACAGAAACAGACAGAACTAAGCGTACCCTAAAACCCTACCCCAAGCGATCGGCTCCCTAATACATAAATATCCTGTGTTGGCCCCACAGTAGGGTGTATCACTCCCTAAAGTGACAACCAATTGGCACAGACCTATTTACAGATGTCACGGCGTCTTACATCCTCAGAGGCAGACCGGGATCCATGCACGCACATGACCCGGTTGGAACGCACCATCAACACCCCTCGCCATTATCAGAATGGACCACTTATAATTAATTCAGTAAGCGTGCCCGGACCCTACCTACTGTTGGGTCAAAGTTTTGATACCAGAAAGGGTTACTGACCAATATGGGTCCCAAACAACAGATGACACAAGTAATTCCCCTCCTAACCTTGTGTCCCCAGACTAACAGATCTCAGATTAACTTGTTTACAAGTTCAGACATACAGAATTCAGATTTACTAGTTCATAGATTAAGTTAACAAGTTTTCAGACTAACAGATCAGATGTACAGATTTTTCAGATTTGTCCAACTTTGTATTGGGCCTACAGATTCATGGACGGGTTTACTACACCTATTAATCCAGTTGGTTTAACCCTATTTTCCCCCAATACGTTTTAGACGTCATTCTTATCTTAGATTTGCATTAATTAATTATTAATGCCCAGACCTCTCACATTAGGTCGCTAGCTTGTGGCCGCTGGATGGGCCGGGCGGTTCCGGGCAGACTTCTGCCACAAGCCAGACCTAACCTTGTGTCTTAAGCAGGTTATGACTAACTTCTCACATTAGAACCTATTGTTTGCGGCCACTGGATGTGCCGGGCAGAATTACGCCGCAAACTCATTCTAACCTCGAGTTAGCCATGTTTATCTTTGCGGCCAATTAATTAATAATTTACCGTTTATGCGCACGCCCAATATATATACCAATTCAGATTATATTAATAACAGGATGATTATATCAACACAGCAGATAACAGACTTTAGCAGATAACAGATTTTATATGACTTAACGGATTTAACCGATTTAGCAACTTAGCAGATTTTGGCATATAACAGGTTAGGCATTTCAACCGACAAATTTAACAAATTAGGCATTTCAATCTAATTAGCAGTCTAGGCAATATAACAAAACTAGCAGTTTAGGCAACTTGGCAAATTAGCATATTTAGCAAATTTAATATTTCTAAAGGTTCTATTTACATGCCTTGCCTAATCATAAATTGGCCTAAATTCATATGCCTACATAATTGTCATGATTCACAATATAAACATATATTCCATGTTTGCATAAATTTACATAGCATAGAATATGGACCCAATTTACCATATAACATATGTTCCAATTTTTGTTAAACTAGCATTTTACATCAGATTCACATCTAAATTATACCCAATATAAATATTAATTTCAATGCATGCCATATATCCAAAAATCCCTATTTAGGTGTAATCACAATAATAGATATCCTAATTAATGTAAATCTTCACACCTAAGTTTCCATATCTTCTTCTTTTTAAGTCATGAATCATTATGCAAACTATACCCAACAATCTAAATCTTTAAATCATATCTTCTAAAAATCAGATCTTGACTTTTATATGCATTTTGTCCAAAGTCTCAAATCATATGTAATCTTACAGTGGTTCCCCTTCTTCTTTTGTCACAGAATATGCATAGGTCTAAAACTAGTTTATAACATATGCTTATTTTTCTAATTAATTGCAGACCTAAATAACATCATACACTATGCATACAACAGATATAAATTATATGTTCATAGTCAATTTTATGCATCCAATCCCAAGTCACATATCCATTATATTTTATGCCTAAGACCTAAAGTCATGCATTCAATTCAGTCTTGTCAAATTTCGCATCATTCATTATTTATCCCAAAATTTGCGTTCATACGTTAATCTCTTTATGAGATTGGGCACAAGCTCGTGGTAGCCTGGCTATAAAAACAGAAAAGAAGAAAGGAATACTGAAAACAGATCTAACAGAATAGAATATATATACAACCTCAATCTCAGATTTAAAAGCATATCAAAATTATAATTAACGTTCATAGCGGAAAATAACTGTACTTGCCTTGATTGGGTTAAAGAAAGAACTTTAGTTGTTACAGAATTGTTGCAGAAGCTTTTATCTCAAATTTGAATTTAGGATGATGTTGATTGACTTCTAGTTTTGATTCTAGCAGAGTAGCGACGCCATTTTTATTTTTAATTAGAAGGAGAGAGAGCAATGGAGGCTAGAGAATTGTGTTAGAGACTTAGGTTAGGAAGAGTCTAGGGTCATTTTTATAGAGTTTATGAACTGATTAGGTCCATCGATGTTGCTTGGATTGATCGTAGCCATTCATTCGAAAGAGAGACCAATTAGAGCCTGCCACCTAGCCCTAATGACAAAGCATGCTTCTGAAAATCGACCAACATAGACTAGGCCAGCCAGGGTGGACTGGGTTCGACCTGGGTCTGGACCAGGTCGACAGCCCTGTCGACAGCCCTGTCGACAGCCCTGTCGACCTGGCTAGACCAGGTCGACAGCCCAGTCGACCTGGGTGTCTTAGGCGGGAATTTTCCCGTCCTGGCCAATTGGGCCCGATTTTTAATTTTAAACTTAATTCAGAAATTTCCGGGGGCTATATCTTCTTCATACGGACTCCGTTTTTCGAAAACTCGGACTCTATTTCGCGTATTTTTCCGAGACGAACGCAATGGCGTACCCGTTTCCCTTAGTTCTTTGATTTCAAATTAATTATACTTTAATTTGTTAATTCCACAGTTATAGAATACACGGGGTGTTACAAAAAATTCGATTTTTATATATTGAATAACATAGTAAAAATTCGATCTTTACATATGTAGTGGCTACGGGCGAAAGCGACGAAAGGCGAGATTGGCGAAGATTTCTATAAAGGAAGAGTCGTGGTATTGGATAGCTATTGGTGAGAATTTCTCACTCTTCAATTTCTTTTACTATATATATATATATGTGTTGAAATAAAAGTGAATTGCTATATATAAATATATTTATATATATATACGCCCCTCGTCCACAAACCATGGACGATATTTATTGGTTGAAATTGTTGTGAAAATTGATTGATAGCGAATGATTGTTTGGGATTGTTTGTGATTGATATTGGTTGATTGTGGTTGAAAAAATACCCATTTGTGGTTGAGAAATATTTGGTTGAAACCACATAGGATTAGTTTGTGGAAATGAAATAAATATATACATGCCGCCTGCGTGCGAACTAGATGCATGATCCCCATTGTCAAAAACCGCGAGGTTTTAAGGTAGAGCGAGGAGCCGTACTAGGGACGGTCCCGGTTTTAACTACCCTGCCGTTATGCTGCCGAAATTTTGAATAATATTCGTGTGTTTGAATTATTTTCATATGCTTAAACTATATTTATTCATTGAATAGAAAACCTTCATGTGTTGAATTGATATTCATTCGTTGATTAGAAATTCATGTGTTGAATGGTATTCGCGTTTTAAAATATAAAAATCACCTTTTATCTATATATTGAAACTATAGAAAACATTCATGTGTTGAATTGATATTCATTCGTTGATTAGAAATTCATGTGTTGAATGGTATTCATATTTTGAAATAAATTGTTTGATAATAAAAATCACCTTTTATCTATATATAAAAACTATAGAAAACATTCATGTGTTGAATTGATATTCGTTCGTTGATTAGAAATTCATGTGTTGAATGGTATTCATATTTTGAAATAAATTGTTTGATAATAAAAATCACCTTTTATCTATATATAGAAACTATAGAAAACATTCATGTGTTGAATTGATATTCATTCGTTGATTAGAAATTCATGTGTTGAATGGTATTCATATTTTGAAATAAATTGTTTGATAATAAAAATCACATTTTTATCTATATATAGAAACTATAGAAAACATTCATGTGTTGAATTGATATTCATTCGTTGATTAGAAATTCATGTGTTGAATGGTATTCATATTTTGAAATAAATTGTTTGATAATAAAAATCACCTTTTATCTATATATAAAAACTATAGAAAACATTCATGTGTTGAATTGATATTCATTCGTTGATTAGAAATTCATGTGTTGAATGGTATTCATATTTTGAAATAAATTGTTTGATAATAAAAATCACCTTTTATCGACTATATGAACTATGTAAAATAATCTCGTTTTAAAAGAAATTGTTTTATGATTAAAATCCTATTTTTGTCACCTATATGAACTATTTAGAAAAATAGTGTTTTGAAATGAATTGTTTTACAATAAAAATCACATCTTTATTGTATGAATGAATCGTTGAAATGTGAAGTGTTAAAAACAGTCACTTGTTCAAAATAAACATATATGAGTTGAAATATTCATTAATTAGCTAATGAAGTGATTTGCACCTATGTATGTAACATTAGAATGAATGGTGTTTTTAAAACCAAATAGGAAGTCAAATATGAAGTTGAATAGAAAATGATAAATGATAAGAACTATATATATGTACATGCATATTCATTGAACAGGTTATAGCAAAGGGGCTAGAGAAGAGGAATAAAATTTTGTGCCCGACAAATAGGTACACATTTACTGTTTTGTTTGGGTGATGATTTTATGAGCCTGTTGGCTAGCCGCTTGGCTTTTTCTTTTTCTTTTTGAGATTAGAAGGACCGGGAAAGCTATTTGCGATTTCCCGATGCTCCCGGTGCAGGGGAGGTTATGGCGAAAATTTCCAAAATTTTAAGGCGTTAGTGAAATTTTTGAAGTGAAAACGATATTGAAATCATTGAATGAACTATATTTATATAAATATATAAATATAAATAAAATTAAAACGAAACGTGGCCGTGCAGTTCGCATTTTGAAACCGTGATTTCAAACAACTAGTACGGGGAATCCGACCATTGGATTTTCCCGAAATCACAACCGTCGGGTTCGCCTTGGAAATATCTTTCCAACGGCACCAACCTTGTAAAAATCCAACGGTTGGATTGTCTGGAATGTTTAATTCAAATCTGAAGAAAAACAGCGCCAGAAGCGATTATATTTATATATATATAAATATAATTATATATTTAATCGAATAACGACGCTGCAGTTCATATTTTGAAATCGAAACTTCAAACGATTGTACCGGGAGATCCGACCGTCGGATTTTCCCGAAACTGGAACCGTTGGGTTCGTTTTGAAAAGACCTTTCTAATGATGTAAATTTTGTGAAGATCCAACGGTTAGATTTTCAGATATGTGTAAATCAAATCTAAAGAAAAACAGCGCCACGGCCGCGTTATGGCCCGAAGCGTCGTTTTGAATAAATTGGCTATTTTAAAATAAATAAAAATAGCGATAAATCGTTATAAAATATCTTAAACAATATGGAATGAAAATAAACTACATTTTCTCGATTTATGTTGTATTTGAGGGTTGAATATATTTGGTGTGAAAATTACATTAAAGAACAAAATTGGTGTTGTCAAATAATTTAACCATTGAAATAAATTGATTTGAAATTCTAAATATACGTGAATTATTTGAAAAGGCCGAGTTAATACTCATTTCAAATAATTGACCGACGATTGAAATTCGAAGATGAAGACGATGGTCGAAGACCGGAGATCTTCACCTCGTTTGGATGGTAACCGAGGTCCTGATTGGGAGGCATCCCGAAATATGGATAATGAGTGGTGATCGTCCAGACGAACGTGGTGATCGAAGGGTTTGCGAGGTATTTAGTGTCTCCGGTTTCGTTAAGACCCAGAACGGACTTGTAAAGGGACTGTGTGTCTGACATTGGATTTTATTCTATGTTGATTGATCTCCATTAAATATACATCTGTTTGGCGGCGGAGAATTTATTCTTTCGCTTAACGCCCTTCTCTGTGACGCACGAGCTCAGAGGTTGTATATCGATGGACATTAGTCGCATGGCATGAATTGCCTGTGTGGCATGCTAAGACGCAATGATCAGGGCTTCTATTGAAAAGCAAAGTCTTGTGGTGATGATCAAAGCACCGCCTGTGTGGCATAGCTTTGTGTATAACGTGAATTCGCGAGCCTCACACGCCGGTATGAACCTAAAACGGGAGAAGGACCTCAGGGAGGGCATGCGTTTCTTTCTAGCTAGGGTGGTGTCAGTGACCTACCAGCCCTGACATTTATATACTTTTCACCTATGTGGTTGTTGCTGTTGCGAGGCGCCTCGGTTTGATCGGACGATCCGGGTCCGATGGAGTCATTCGTTGGCTCATTTACGCCCCAAAGGGCGGGGAAACGTATTGTTCAGGCACTATAATCCACATCGGTGGACCGGCCCTGTCGCTCCAAGGGGCAGTTGCGGCTGTTCCGGTGGCTCGGGCTAGAGAGTCACGAATTCGGTAAGGACTATCTTTTGCCTTGGTTCATGACGGAAATCCAATTTCCAGATACGTGATCGTGCGGTTTCGATTGTATAGATATTTGGTGACATAGTGGCATGGGACGCTCATGTCGTCTATGATTGATAGTTATGATTTGAAATTGTTTTTCAAAACATATAAACACTAGCAATAATATCAAATGCCTTAGTTTTTATTCGTACCAAGCATATTTTGGCCGTTATAAGGTAAAACTCTATCCTCTGGTTTGCGTTGCATTGTGTGATGGGAACTGAGTCTTATAATGGCTTCATTTTTATAAAAAGCATAGCGATGTTTAAAGGAAAGATTTGTTTTAAAGCACTGGCAATCCAATGAAGTAAACCCGTTCCACGAAAGTGGCGTGGTCCTGTGATTAGCTATATTATATATGTGTTGAATGGATTTCTCATACCAGTCCCATGACTGACTCGTAGTTTGTTTCACTCTCAAACTCGGGTGCCCCTTTTTCTGCACGGGCAGCCTTGTATTCAGGTTTAGCTGGTTCTTTCTGGATAGCTGGAGCTGAAGATGGATTCTATCATTTATCTCTTTTTATGCTGTTCAGCTCCTATTGTACATATTTTGTTTATTTCCGCTGTAGACATTTATGTATAGCTGAACTGTATTTGTACTAAGTAAGATCCTGTATACTGTGTAACTCTGATGATTACTTTTATCCAGTATATTTTATTGTTCATTATCTGGTGTATTTATTTAATTCTGTTCTGCTTTTATCTGTTTCTGTGTTATATTCCAAAGATAACCCTTGTTTCCGTCTGAACGGGATTTCGGGTCGTCGCAACGTGGTATCAGAGCTTTGGTTAAGCTTAGTTCTGGAATATAACATTTGAACGAACTCGTCAGAAATAGAACCAGTAGTGTTCTAGGACGGGTAACTCAATAGAGATAGGATCAGTAATATCCTAGTATGAGTAGCAGAATGAAATTACACCTCGATAGACACATTTACATTCAAGTATTTGTCTCTATATTTTGAAATATCTTTTCGGTTGACCTGACACTTGATCTGCTATTTGCAGAAGAACTAGAAAACGAGTGCCAGAAACAGAAGAAGTAATACTGACCCGGATATAGAAGCTCTATTCATGAAATATAGGAATCTAGGTGGAAAGCCGTTCTCGGGCGAAGAATCTATTATGAGAACCCAAGCTTGGATTCGTTCGGCTGAGAAAATATTCGAAGCATTAAAGCTTAGGGATGACCAGAAAAGATTGCTGGCCTCCTGGGCTCTCAAAGATGAAGCTTTGTTTTGGTGGGATTCAGTTATAGAGAATAATCCAGAAGGTGATATCACCTGGGACAGATTCAAAGTGAATTTCTTGGAAAGATTTACTCCTCCCGAAGCAACTGAGCGATTATGTGATGAATTTTCTTATCTAATACAAGGTGACATGACCATTCCGGAATATCATAAGAAATTCAATGAACTTTCTCACTTTGCTCCTCATCTAATTCAAGACCCAAAGAGGAAAAATCTGAGATTTATTCACGGGCTTCAAAGGAAATACCGGAATAAAGTATTGGGGCATGTGAAGCTTCCTTTCTCAGAAATGATTTATATGGCTTATCAATACGAAGATCTAGACAAGAAAGGAATGTTGCGCGACGAAGAAGAAGTTTGTTGTAGTGACATGGCAGAGTCGGAAACTGATATTCCTGAGGCAAGTACAATGTCTGAGATCAGTAAGAAGGCCAGTGCCAAGAGAAAAAGGGCCAAATCAGAGAAGAAACTAGTAACGACAACTGTATGCTCTAACTGCAATAAGCAAGGACATCTCTCGATAAGTTGCCGATCTCTAAAGAAACAAAGAAAGGAAGGATCTGAGTCTATTAAGAAGTTTCAAGAGACTAGAGAATGCAGCATTTGCCATCGGTTTGGCCATGTAAAACAGGATTGCCGGCTGTTAAAGGCAACCAAGGGGGCTCAAGTAAATGAAGTAGCAGAAACCTCAGCACCCTCAGATAATCAGGGAAGATTTGATGTTTTAGAAGGCACGCTTACTGTCAAAAACATTCCAGTTAAAGTATTGTTTGACACAGGCGCGTCGCGAAGCTTTATTTCAAAGAGTGCCGCTAAGAAACTAGATTTGAACTTGAGGAAGCTCAAGGAACCAATGACTGACCAGAATCCGGTCCGGGGTTCTATCAATCTCAGTTGGATTTGTGCAGTACCTGTCTCTTTTTCTTGCTATAAATTCCCTATTATCTCTATCGTCATGAATTTTAATGAATTCGATCTTATTCTGGGATTGGATTGGCTAACCAAATATGAAGCGGAGGTTAGATGCACCGAGAGAGTTGTAAAGGCAAAAGCACAATTGGGAAATTATATAACCATACCATGCGAAGGCCCGACTTCAAATAGAAAAGACTTCTGGGCAGCTTTGAATGTTTCCCCAGCCCAAATAGAAAATATCCCTGAAGTTACAGAGAATATTCCCGACCTCATCAAAGATATCCCTGTCGTCAAGAACTATGCGGATGTGTTCGAAGAAGTTGTTCGCTTACCTCCACAGAGAGAAATAGATTTCAGGATTGCTTTGATTCCCAATGCAAGGCCAGTAGTTCACGCTATTTGAAGAATGTCCTTGAAAGAGAAAGAGGAATTAGACAATCAAACACGACAGCTAGTATGGAAGGGTCTGATCAGACCTAGTTTCTCTGATTGGGGAGCAGCAGTGGTTTTTGTCCCAAAATCTGACGGTACTCTACGGCTATGTGTGGACTATCGTGATCTGAACAAACAGACAATAAAGAACAAATATCCATTGCCGCGGATTGATGATTTGTTGGATCGATTAAATGGAGCACAGGTATTCTCAAGAATGGACCTAGCTACAGGATTCCATCAACTTCGAATTGCCGAAGAGTGTGTTCCAATGGCAGCGTTCAGAGGCCCCGATTTATTCTACGAGTGGTTAGTAATGCCGTTCGGCTTATGTAACGCTCCCGCTTACTTCGTCGATCTAATGAACAGAGTATTCAGAGGAGTATTGAATAAATTTGTTTTGGTTTTTATTGACGATATTCTAATCTTCTCTAAATCAAAAGCCGAACATGAAAAGCATCTGGAACAGGTTCTAAAAATTCTCAGACGGAATGTATTAAAAGCCAAATTTTCCAAATGTATCTTATGGCAAGATGAAGTGAAATTTCTGGGCCACGTCGTGTCAAAAGAAGGAATTGCTGTGGATCCGAGCAAAATCACGGCTATTCAAAATTGGAAACAGCCCAGCACCCCAACTGAAGTCCGCAGTTTTCTCGGATTGGCTAACTATTATCGGAAGTTCGTTAAAGACTTTTCGAAGATATCTGGTCACTTAACGAAGCTTACAAAGAAGCATTCTAAATTCAAATGGACTCCAGAAAGTGAGGAGGCTTTCGAAGAGCTGAAGTTGAGATTAATAACAGCTCCAGTGTTAACCATCATAGATGGCAACCAAGATCTAAAAGTCTAGACTGATGCTTCTAGAGAAGGCCTTGGCGCAGTGTTAATGCAAAGGGGTCAAGTGATTGCTTATGCTAGCCGTCCACTGAAGCCGCACGAGAAAAACTATGTAACTCATGATCTTGAGTTATTGGCTATCATATTCTCTTTGAAAATCTGGAGACACTATCTTCTGGGCGAGAGATTTGAACTGTTTACAGATCACCAGTCGTTAAAGTATCTGTTCACACAGAAGGACTTGAATTTGAGGCAGCAGCGTTGGCTGGAGTTTCTTGCAGCATATGACTTTGAAATTATATATACTCCAGGGAAAGCCAATGTCGTGGCCGATGCGTTAAGCCGAAAGAATGAAATGATCGCCAGTTTCATCATTGCGACTTCGTTGATTGATAAGATATCGGCTCTCCAAGAAAACGACCAATTTATCAAAGGAATAAGTCAGCGAATTTGTGATGGCAATGCTTCGGATTTCCAGCTAGACAGCGAAGGGATTCTGAGGTTAGAAGGACGAATTTGCGTTCCAGAAATTCCTGAACTCAGAAGGGATGTGCTTGATGAATGCCACAAATCTAAGCTCAGTATCCATCCGGGTGTGAATAAAATGTATAACGATATCAAACGCACCTTCTGGTGGAAGTCGTTAAAAAGAGACATCTCAATATATGTTAGTCGATGCCCTACATGCCAACTAGTCAAGAGCGACCAACAGAAACTAGCTGGATTATTACAACCGCTAGAAGTTCCTGGTTGGAAGTGGGAGCATATTTCTATGGATTTCATTGATGGTCTGCCCAGGACCAGAAAAGGAAATGACAGTATTTGGGTGATCGTAGATCGCTTCACGAAGACCGCCCATTTTATACCTGTCAGATCAAACAGAACCGCTCAGAGCATGGCGCAGATATACTTCAGGGAAATAGTTAGACTACATGGAGTGCCGCTCAGTATAGTCAGTGATAGAGATACAATATTCACTAGCAAATTCTGGGAAGCATTTCAAGTCGAGCTGGGAACGAAGTTAAACCTAAGCGCCGCTTATGATCCTCAGACAGACGGTCAGACTGAGAGGGTGAATCGCATTTTAGAAGATCTATTGCGGGCTTGTGTTCTAGATTTCGGTGGATCATGGGAAGACCATCTGCATTTGGCTGAATTCTCTTATAACAACAGCTACTAGGCGAGTCTGACAATGTCGCCATTCGAAGCATTATATGGTAGACCGTGCCGATCTCCTGCTTGTTGGGTCGAACCAGGTAATAGACTTGTGTTGGGTCCTGATATGATTCGGGAAGCTGCCGACAAAGTCGATTTTATCAAGAAACGATTACTCGCCGCTCAAAGCCGACAAAAGAGCTATGCCGATAGACGAAGAAGAGATATATCCTTTGAAGTTGGCGACTATGTATATTTGAAAGTATCGCCGATGAGAGGAGTTATCCGGTTCGGTAAAACTGGAAAGTTGGCGCCCAAATTCATAGGTCCGTTTCCTATTCTGGAACGGATCGGAACTCTCGCTTATAGGGTTAAATTGCCAGACTGGTTGCCTGGAGTGCATGATGTATTTCATATATCTCAACTTCGAAAGCACGTTCATGATCCAGACTTGATCGTGGAAGAAGCAGCTCAGCAGGATATTGAAATAACCCCAGAATTAGCTGTGAGGCGAGAGCCGCTAAAGATTATCGGCAAAGAAACCAAAGAGCTGAGGAACAAGAAGGTTCACTTAGTCAAAGTGCAATGGAGTGGAGATCCGCGAGATTGTACTTGGGAAACTGAGGAGAGCATTCAGAAATCTTATCCTAGATGCCGAGTAGATATCTCTGATTGACTCCGGTGCAAGGTACATTTACCCTACTTTGCACTACCATTCAATTCTCTACTCTATTGTTATTTTCTTTTCATAGATATAAACTTTTAATTATATAGTCTGAATGATTTTTAAAAGGAATATAGGATTTGATTAGTATATTTTTGAAAGGTTAGAAACAAATTGGTTGTTGTGTTGTGTGATTGTAGATTTATCAAACCACTTTCGACTTTGTTCCTTTTCGGGGACGAAAAGTTTTAAGTGGGGGAGATTGTAACGACCCAGAAAATCTGAACCAATTTAAAGTTTTTAAATTGGCTAAAATAATGGATTTTAAATATTTAAATAAAATATTTTAAATAATGGCGATGAAAACTGAGTTTGAATCAACAATTGAAAACGAAAATAATTAATTATAATTATAAACAAGGCCTGAAATGGCGTGGCGGTTTCGAAAATTGAATTCAAACTTTGTCGGACTATACCGGGTGCAAAACAATCCGGATTTTAGTGAAACCAAAAATAATGGAATCTAATTGATAATATCTTTCCAACGAATCTGACAAATCGAAATTTGATAGCGGGAATCAAAAGATATGTCCAGTTGAAAATTCTGAATAGTCGCTATGGAATTCAGGCCCTTAAAAATGGACATTTTGCAAATGACCTCGGATTTCGACGAAACCACTTTTGTTGGATCCGCAGTGTCATGTTATTGTTAGGTTTCAAATTTCATAATTTTTCGAATCAATATGTGAGCGTGGCAAAGGAAAACGCGTTTGACCGGTTTCAGTTGATTTTAATCGACTGGAAATTGGCCATTTTTCAAACGGTCTCAGAATTTGACGAAACTAGTTTTGATAGGACCGTATCGTCAATACGAAGCTAGAAAATATTTTTCGAGAATTTTTCTAGTTAGTATGTGACCCCGGTAATTTGAAATGTACGTTTAAAATTCAATATAGTGATTTAAATGTAAATTCAACGGAAACTGATTGTAACGATCAAATCAGCTTGCGATACATATCCCATTGTGTTCGGAATGGGGGTGAAACGCTATGGACGACAGGCGGTGGGCCTCGTTTCGAGGTCGTGGGTAAAAGTCAACTTTATGCAATTAAATTAATTAATAAAATTAAAAATATATATATATATATATATTTCCCTCCCTCTTCTCTTTCTGCCCCCCCCCCCCCCCGATTACATTAAACAGAAAACAAAAAAAAAACAAGAAGAAAGGAGCAGCAGCAGCCGCCGCCTCCACCGAAGCTCCAACCACCTCCGCGCCATCGCCGGAGGACACCCACCACGCTGCCGATCCCGCTCCTCTCCACCTCGACGCACCTGTTCCGCCCCCCCCCCTCCACCTGAAGCCATCGCGACGCCCTAAATTCGCGACCCCCCTTCTTCGAATTCAAACCCCCACCGCACCCCCACCTCCAGCACCTACTGCCGCCGAGCCTGGCCGTCACCCCCCTTCTTCGCAGATCAATGTAAGTTGTTTTTATTTTATTTTATTTTTATTTTTAATTCTGTTAAAAATGATTTTTAAAGGATTTAAAAACTGATTTTTTTGAAGTTATAAAACTGATTTTTAAAGGATTTAAAAACTAATTTTTTTGAAGTTTTAAAACTGGTTTTTTTTTTAAAGATTTAAAAACTGATATTTTTTTTAAGGGTTTAAAACTGATTTTTAAAAGGGTTTAAAAACTGATTTTATTTTGAAATTTAAAAAGGAAAAGATTTGAACTTTAAAAAGGAAAAGATTTGAACATCGAAGCATAATAAAAATTCGATTTTTATATATGGAATAACAAAGTAAAAATTCGATTTTTATATATTGAATAACATAGTAAAAATTCGATCTTTACATATGTAGTGGCTACGGGCGAAAGCGACGAAAGGCGAGATTGGCGAAGATTTCTATAAAGGAAGAGTCGTGGTATTGGATAGCTATTGGTGAGAATTTCTCACTCTTTAATTTCTTTTACTATATATATATATATATATGTTGAAATAAAAGTGAATTGCTATATATAAATATATTTATATATATATACGCCCCTCGTCCACAAACCATGGACGATATTTATTGGTTGAAATTGTTGTGAAAATTGATTGATAGCGAATGATTGTTTGGGATTGTTTGTGATTGATATTGGTTGATTGTGTTTGAAAAATACCCATTTGTGGTTGAGAAATATTTGGTTGAAACCACATAGGATTAGTTTGTGGAAATGAAATAAATATATACATGCCGCCTGCGTGCGAACTAGATGCATGATCCCCATTGTCAAAAACCGCGAGGTTTTAAGGTAGAGCGAGGAGCCGTACTAGGGACGGTCCCGGTTTTAACTACCCTGCCGTTATGCTGCCGATATTTTGAATAATATTCGTGTGTTTGAATTATTTTCACATGCTTAAACTATATTTATTCATTGAATAGAAAACCTTCATGTGTTGAATTGATATTCATTCGTTGATTAGAAATTCATGTGTTGAATGGTATTCGCGTTTTAAAATATAAAAATCACCTTTTATCTATATATAGAAACTATAGAAAACATTCATGTGTTGAATTGATATTCATTCGTTGATTAGAAATTCATGTGTTGAATGGTATTCATATTTTGAAATAAATTGTTTGATAATAAAAATCACCTTTTATCTATATATAAAAACTATAGAAAACATTCATGTGTTGAATTGATATTCGTTCGTTGATTAGAAATTCATGTGTTGAATGGTATTCATATTTTGAAATAAATTGTTTGATAATAAAAATCACCTTTTATCTATATATAGAAACTATAGAAAAAATTCATGTGTTGAATTGATATTCATTCGTTGATTAGAAATTCATGTGTTGAATGGTATTCATATTTTGAAATAAATTGTTTGATAATAAAAATCACATTTTTATCTATATATAGAAACTATAGAAAACATTCATGTGTTGAATTGATATTCATTCGTTGATTAGAAATTCATGTGTTGAATGGTATTCATATTTTGAAATAAATTGTTTGATAATAAAAATCACCTTTTATCTATATATAAAAACTATAGAAAACATTCATGTGTTGAATTGATATTCATTCGTTGATTAGAAATTCAAGTGTTGAATGGTATTCATATTTTGAAATAAATTGTTTGATAATAAAAATCACCTTTTATCGACTATATGAACTATGTAAAATAATCTCGTTTTAAAAGAAATTGTTTTATGATTAAAATCCTATTTTTGTCACCTATATGAACTATTTAGAAAAATAGTGTTTTGAAATGAATTGTTTTACAATAAAAATCACATCTTTATTGTATGAATGAATCGTTGAAATGTGAAGTGTTAAAAATAGTCACTTGTTCAAAATAAACATATATGAGTTGAAATATTCATTAATTAGCTAATGAAGTGATTTGCACCTATGTATGTAACATTAGAATGAATGGTGTTTTTAAAACCAAATAGGAAGTCAAATATGAAGTTGAATAGAAAACGATAAATGATAAGAGCTATATATATGTACATGCATATTCATTGAACAGGTTATAGCAAAGGGGCTAGAGAAGAGGAATAAAATTTTGTGCCCGACAAATAGGTACACATTTACTGTTTTGTTTGGGTGATGATTTTATGAGCCTGTTGGCTAGCCGCTTGGCTTTTTCTTTTTCTTTTTGAGATTAGAAGGACCGGGAAAGCTATTTGCGATTTCCCGATGCTCCCGGTGCAGGGGAGGTTATGGCGAAATTTTCCAAAATTTTAAGGCGTTAGTGAAATTTTTGAAGTGAAAACGATATTGAAATCATTGAATGAACTATATTTATATAAATATATAAATAAAAATAAAATTAAAACGAAACGTGGCCGTGCAGTTCGCATTTTGAAACCGTGATTTCAAACAACTAGTACGGGGAATCCGACCATTGGATTTTCCCGAAATTGCAACCGTCGGGTTCGCCTTGGAAATATCTTTCCAACGGCATCAACCTTGTAAAAATCCAACGGTTGGATTGTCTGGAATGTTTAATTCAAATCTGAAGAAAAACAGTGCCAGAAGCGATTATATTTATATATATATAAATATAATTATATATTTAATCGAATAACGACGCTGCAGTTCGTATTTTGAAATCGAAACTTCAAACGATTGTACCGGGAGATCCGACCGTCGGATTTTCCCGAAACTGGAACCGTTGGGTTCGTTTTGAAAAGACCTTTCTAATGATGTAAATTTTGTGAAGATCCAACGGTTAGATTTTCAGATATGTGTAAATCAAATCTAAAGAAAAACAGCGCCACGGCCGCGTTTTGGCCCGAAGCGTCGTTTTGAATAAATTGGCTATTTTAAAATAAATAAAAATAGCGATAAATCGTTATAAAATATCATAAACAATATGGAATGAAAATAAACTGAATTTTCTCGATTTATGTTGTATTTGAGGGTTGAATGTATTTGGTGTGAAAATTACATTAAAGAACAAAATTGGTGTTGTCAAATAATTTAACCATTGAAATAAATTGATTTGAAATTCTAAATATACGTGAATTATTTGAAAAGGCCGAGTTAATACTCATTTCAAATAATTGACCGACGATTGAAATTCGAAGATGAAGACGATGGTCGAAGACCGGAGATCTTCACCTCGTTTGGATGGTAACCGAGGTCCTGATTGGGAGGCATCCCGAAATATGGATAATGACTGGTGATCGTCCAGACGAACGTGGTGATCGAAGGGTTTGCGAGGTATTTAGTGTCTCCGGTTTCGTTCAGACCCAGAACGGACTTGTAAAGGGACTGTGTGTCTGACATTGGATTTTATTCTATGTTGATTGATCTCCATTAAATATACATCTGTTTGGCGGCGGAGAATTTATTCTTTCGCTTAACGCCCTTCTCTGTGACGCACGAGCTCAGAGGTTGTATATCGATGGACATTAGTCGCATGGCATGAATTGCCTGTGTGGCATGCTAAGACGCAATGATCAGGGCTTCTGTTGAAAAGCAAAGTCTTGTGGTGATGATCAAAGCACTGCCTGTGTGGCATAGCTTTGTGTATAACGTGAATTCGCGAGCCTCACACGCCGGTATGAACCTAAAACGGGAGAAGGACCTCAGGGAGGGCATGCGTTTCTTTCTAGCTAGGGTGGTGTCAGTGACCTACCAGCCCTGACATTTATATACTTTTCACCTATGTGGTTGTTGCTGTTGCGAGGCGCCTCGGTTTGATCGGACGATCCGGGTCCGATGGAGTCATTCGTTGGCTCATTTACGCCCCAAAGGGCGGGGAAACGTATTGTTCAGGCACTATAATCCACATCGGTGGACCGGCCCTGTCGCTCCAAGGGGCAGTTGCGGCTGTTCCGGTGGCTCGGGCTAGAGAGTCACGAATTCGGTAAGGACTATCTTTTGCCTTGGTTCATGACGGAAATCCAATTTCCAGATACGTGATCGTGCGGTTTCAATTGTATAGATATTTGGCGACATAGTGGCATGGGACGCTCATGTCGTCTATGATTGATAGTTATGATTTGAAATTATTTTTCAAAACATATAAACACTAGCAATAATATCAAATGCCTTAGTTTTTATTCGTATCAAGCATATTTTGGCCGTTATAAGGTAAAACTCTATCCTCTGGTTTGCGTTGCATTGTGTGATGGGAACTGAGTCTTATAATGGCTTCATTTTTATAAAAAGCATAGCAATGTTTAAAGGAAAGATTTGTTTTAAAGCACTGGCAATCCAATGGAGTAAACCCGTTCCACGAAAGTGGCGTGGTCCTGTGATTAGCTATATTATATATGTGTTGAATGGATTTCTCATACCAGTCCCATGACTGACTCGTAGTTTGTTTCACTCTCAAACTCGGGTGCCCCTTTTTCTGCACGGGCAGCATTGTATTCAGGTTTAGCTGGTTCTTTCTGGATAGCTGGAGCTGAAGATGGATTCTATCATTTATCTCTTTTTATGCTGTTCAGCTCCTATTGTACATATTTTGTTTATTTCCGCTGTAGACATTTATGTATAGCTGAACTGTATTTGTACTAAGTAAGATCCTGTATACTGTGTAACTCTGATGATTACTTTTATCCAGTATATTTTATTGTTCATTATCTGGTGTATTTATTTAATTCTGTTCTGCTTTTATCTGTTTCTGTGTTATATTCCAAAGATAACCCTTGTTTCCGTCTGAACGGGATTTCGGGTCGTCGCACCTTGTATTGAATATCAAATGTGATTTGGGTTTGTCGTGAATGGTGTCTTCACTAACACTGTTCTTGAACCCAGTTGAGAAAAGATTAAATCTTTTTATTTAGATTTAATGAAGTGTACCAATTAAACAATGTTCAATTGGAACTGAATTGATATTGATTCTTGGGTTTATCGTGAACAGTGTTTTAAACAACACTCGTTCTTTAACCCGATAATTAATGAATGTGATTTTGGGTTTATCGTGAACTGTGTTTTTAAATGACACTGGTTCTTTAACCCAGTTAACGATTAAAACTAAGTGGAGTTTTAATGAATCTTTAATTAGATTGAAATGATCGAGAATGGAGTATCACCAGTTTTGCTCCAGGCGATAGTTAAATCTTTAATTAGATTTGAACGTGAAATGGTAATTGAATTTACCGATAACACTGTGGTGTTAGATATGAAGTATTACCAGTTTTACTTCATAGGATGAATAGGTTGGGATTGGGAAATTAAAATAAATGATTACTTCGGTAAGGTTCGCTAATCCCGACTAGTTGAATTGAGATTCAAAAATAGATTAGAGAATAAATTCAGGAATTTATCTTGGATAAAATTAATGGGAACCTTTCCCTATGAATGTGAAATCAGAAACTAACTGCTGGTTACCTAAGTAGAATGGTTTTCTGAATATTGATCTGATGTTGGTTTCGGCCTTCGGGGTTAATATTTGGGGAATTATTCTCTCGATTAATTTACGGTTAGTGACTGATGAATTGGAATGAGGCGTATGTTGTGTTTGTGTAACACTTATTTAAAATATACGCGAGTTATTCGGAAAGACCGGGTTTATCCCATTCTGAATAACTGATACGACGTTAAGTCGAAGATGAAGACGATGGTCGAAGACCGGAGGTCTTCACGTCGTTTGGGTGATTACTGATGATCTTGATTGGGCTGTACACCCAAGAAGATGGAAACAGTTGGTGATCGTCCAGACGTACTTGGAGATCGATGGATATGCGGGGTACTAGGTGCCTCCGGTTTCGTTCAGACCCAGAACGGACTTGTAAATGGACTGTGTGTCTGACATTGGATTTTAGTCCGTGTGATTGATCTCTATTAAATATATATCTGTTTGGCGGCGGAGAATTTATTCTCTTGCTTAACGCCCTTCTCTGAGACGTACGAGCTCAGGGGTTATATATTGATGGATATCAAACGCATGGAGTGAATTGCCTGTGTGGCATACCTAAGTGGCAATTGATCGAGGCTTCTGTTGAAAAGCAAAGTCTTGCGGTTGATGATCGAAGCACGGCCTTTGTGGCGTAGCTTTGTGTAACGATTACTTCGCGAGTTTCACACCCGGTATGAACCAAAAACGGGAGACGGACCTCAGGGAGGGCATGCGTTTCCTTCAAGCTAAAAAGTGGCGTCAGTGGTTTTACACGCCCTGACGAGTTTGACTTATGTGGTTGTTGCTGTTGCGAGGCGCCTCGGATTGATCGGTCGTTCTCGAACCGATGGAGTCATTTAGTTGGCTCATTTACGCCCCAAAGGGCGGGGAAACGTAGTGTTCAGGCATTTTAATCCACATCGGTGGACCGGCCCTGTCGCTCCAAGGGTCACTCGAGCTCTGATCCTGAGACACGGGCTAGAGCGTCTCGAATCGGTTGAGGACTATCTTTTGCCTCGGTTCATAGACGGAAATCCAATTTCCAAATACGTGACTTTGCGATTTTGATTGCATAACCTATATATGGCGACATAGTGGTATGGGGCATTCATGCCGCCTATGATTGATACTTATGATTTGAAGTTGTTTTATACACTATACACTTATTATGGTATCAAGTGATTTGTTTTAAACGTATCAAGCATTCTTGGCTATTATAAGGTAAAAACCCTATCCCCCGGCTTGCGTTGCATTGTGTGATAGGACCTGGGTCTTATAATAGCTTCATTTTTCTTTACTTAGCATTGTGCTGTTGTTTTATTGCACTGGTATTCTTGGGAGGAAACCCGTTCCGTGTTATACGGCGTGGTCCCTTGATTTACCTAATGATTTAAAATAAAGATTAATAACTGTTTTAGTTCTCACACCAGTCCCATGACTGACCTGGAGTTTATTGTTTTAACCTAAACTCTGGGTGCCCCTATTTTGACACGGGCAGCTAGTAGTTTTGGTTTTGCAGATTTATATTCACAGGATCCTGGTTTACAGCTGGAACGATATCCGGAAAGCTTTGTATCCGTATATCTCTTCTAGTTGTGTATTGTATTATTTTCCGCTGCTATGTATTTAAATGTAATTTAAATCTCTGATATTTCTGTGTAATATATATTCATTTATACTCTGTATATTCTTGTAATCTGATGCATTGTTGTAATAAGCAATGAAATGTTCTTCCGTATGCGTTCTGTTGTGGCTTGTTCTCGAACTATCCGCCGCTTTCCTTTACGGGGAAGTTGCGGGTTCTCACAGTTGGTATCAATCATGGTGTTATCTTGTATTCAGTTAATTCATGTCGTTTTGTTGTTCCATGTTCATATGCTAGAAGTTACTGAACTTACTCAGGCTTTATGTCTGACTATGTTTTTCTTTCGTCTTCTTTTCTTCCGTCCCCCCCCCCTCAGGTAGTAAAGGAGGGAATAGTACAGCTCAGGTTAAGTTGGACTGTCACTCTTTCCCAGCTTGAAGATTTGTCGAAGTTTGCTTGGATTCTCTTTTCAGATGCTATGGCTGGCTCTTGCTAAAATTGGGGAATATGAATGTTGTTTTATGCTTCTTTATTTTGTAAGACAGATGATACTCTGATATTGTAAAGAAATCATTGTACAAAACTATTTTATCAATAAAGCAAAGTTTTATTTTCCGCTGTTTAATTTCTATCTGTCTTGTAATTTATCTGCATCTTTTACCCTAAATGCTCCACAGAACTTAGTGCATTCCCTTTGTGAGTGACACTAACGGATGTGGGTTGTTACACGTGGTATCAGAGCTGAAGGTTACTGGATCAGATAAAAGATTGAAAAATTATTTTCAAACAGTTTTAAAAGAAGCATTTTCAAAAGAAAAGATTTGTTTTAAAAGGCATATTCCCCAAAGCCATACGCACTATCTTCTCTTCCTCTGTTTGAATTCTTGTCTCCTTCTTTCTTGAGTCTCTGGGGCTCCTGGCTTTCTAGGAGGTAACCTCATCGAAGGGCAAAGTAGTGCCCGACTTCCATCTATAGCCATAGTTGTTTCACCTACGGCCGGTTTTCTTTCAAGCTTAGTAGGGTTTTCTATACGATGGAAGCAGCTTTCGAGAGATTTGTCCGACTGACTACACACGGAAGGGGATGAGGAGTTTGGCTAAGGAGCACAACCCTAGGATGAGGAATTCATGGATGTAGATTTAGCTCACGAAGGAGGAAGAAATTATAAAACCTAAGACAAGAGGAAGTATCTTTACCAGGGTATGATAGGGCAAGAATGAGGAACAAGATTTTCAGAACGGCAAGTACATACTTTCACCACCAAGCGTACCTAGGAGAAAGGTAGTAAAGTTCTGTTGGAAGAGTCTAGTTTTGTTGTCCGTACTCTTTCCTTTGGTTTTAGCGCTTCGCATTTGTTCATATCCACTTCCATAGTTGAGTCTCTGCACCATAGTACTTGCATAGTAGAAAGATCCCACTAGAGTCTCAAATCCAATTGGTGGTCCGACCAGTTTATTTTTGGTTAGTAGGGATTTGAGAATAGCTATCGAGTTTGCTTATATCATCTCACGTAGGTCGTCTAAATTCGGAGGAGGTATTCCTTGGGTGCTTGTCTGATATTGGTTCAGGCCTTTAGGGCTTGTACTTGAGGAATGTCGAGTTTGACTAGGATGGTTTGCGTGAGAGATGAATATTTGTGACAGGCACTCTAAAGAGCACGTAGTAACCTTTCAACCCTTATAGTTATGGTGCGATGGTTAAGCTGAGAGGAGAGACCTCGAACCATCTTGGTATGTACACTTGGTACCGTGATTGACATCTGTTTATTTTGGAAATGGAGATCAGGAACTTCACAATCGTGAAGTTAAATTAGTTAAGATACAATGGAATAAAGCTCAAGAAGGCTAGATACTAGCATCATGCCCTTTTCCTTAAGGGTGCATCCTTGATTTCTTTTTTTAGGAGCTTTACGCATAATTGTTTCTCTCTTTCCAAAGTATATCCTCTAGGCCGTATCTTCGATCCTTAGGTAGAAGCCAATGGATGTAAACATGTATTTGAAACATATTATGGTTGATGGTTGCAAGTGGTTGCTAATGGATCAGTTCGGACGCTTTCATATTACATTTACAGATATGTATTTGTTTGCAAGTTGAGCTTGATATGGTATCATATGGATGTTGCATATGGATGAATGGCTATGCACACATGTAGTATTTACATAATTAGGGATTCTTGCATACATGATTGGACGCATGGCACTGACATGATTCGCATTAAGGAGGTCAACTGAATCAGTAAACCGCCTGATTTTGCATTAGATAAAGACATATACACACACTATGCATATGAACATGAGGGCATTAGAAATCTTTTAAGGACAATGAATGCCTGTGATTGGATGGTTGAGTAGATGGGTGATTGGATGGTAGGACACATTCTTCCTAACTTGAAGATTTAGGGGACGAAATCCTTTTAAGTGTGGGAGAATATAACACCTCGTAATTCTGTAACACTAAGATTCATGAATCAAGGCAGAATTAAATTTAAAAATCAAAATCAAGGGAAATGGGCTGCTCCATTGCATTCATCTCGGAATTCTGCATGAAAACGAGTTCGAGTTTGCATAAATCGGAGTCCGTATGAGGAAGATATGGCCTCCGGAAGATTCAGCGAAGTTCAAATTTCAAAACAGTTCAGAAAAGCGAATTCAAATTCAAAATCGGACCCAGATTGGGCTGGGCGGGAATTTTCCCGCCCAGGGCACCCAGGTCGACTGGGTAGTCGACCTAGGGGTCGACCCCCCGCTTTTCCAGCTTTCTGAACCTGATTCGTTTCTTTGTATCTGGACGCCATTCTGACCAGATTCGTTCACTTCTACACTATATAAACAGCCCTTGTCTCCTTCTCTATTCACAATTCTTTTCTATCCTTATGCTGCCTCTGAGAAAATATATAAATAAGTAATATATAAAATAAATCAAGACGAGGAAGTTTTGCTCAAGTTGTCAAGAGGAGGCTCGAATCAAGATTAAGGCTTCGGAATGAGAATCAAAGGCTAACTCAAACGATTTCGAGCAACGTCGCACGAATCATAGCATCGCCATCTTTCTATTCTAATCTAATCTCTTTAAGTCAGTTATTTTTAGATTTGAACATTTTTCTCTGTTTGTGACATGAAATTAAAGGAGTATGCCAAATCTCTCTCTCTCTATTCGAATTTGTGCCTATATCTTTGGACCTAATTAAGAACTGTTATGATTCGATGACCAATTAGGCCTTGCCTATGACTATGAACATTGCCTATGAATATGAACATTGCCTATGACTGTGACTGTGACTATAAGAATTATTTCCTTGACTATGAACACCAGCCTATGCCTTTGAATAGGAAGCATAAACTATTGCCTATGACATAACAAGGGCTACTGTGATTAAACACCTATGATTCATGACTAGGAAAGTATTGTTTAAGTTTTGTGACTGTGAAATTGGGTCTAAACCTAATTTTCTATTCTGACTATTCTTAGTTTTCTTTGGTTTTAGACCTTGGGAATTTACCTATTAAGTTAGGTCTACCAATGTTTTTGAACCTACGCCTCTATTCTATCTATTCTTAGTTTTCTTTGGTTTTAGACCTTGGGAATTTACCTATTAAGTTAGGTCTACCCATGTTCTTGAACCTACGCCGTTATTCAACCCTTTTTATGCCAGTTATTATGTCTATCTTTTGCATAGCATCTTTGGTTCATTCCCTATTTTCTACGAATCTAGATTTATCTATAATCTAGATTGAATCACGATTATACAAACGATGGGAATACGATTTGGGAAAAATATGAAATTTACTAAGAACGTAGTTTTTAACTTGGAAATTGGCATAAATTGGAAACACGTATTATGGCATGTTTACAGAAATGCAAATTGGATAAATTTGACATGAATTATAGGATGTGTAATTTGAATCTAGTATTGACTAGTAAACTAGAATAATAAATCTAGTTTGACATAAACTGTAATTAGAATGTTGAATCAGAATTGGATTAGCTAAATTGGTATGATAAGTATAATGGCATAAATTTGATATTGGCCATAATTGGGAGTAAATCATCAGGTTTAGCAAAATCATGGTTAGTGACACTTAATTTGGTATAGTTTACATACCAAAAAGGCATAAATGTGATATAGAGGGGAAAATGGGCCATAGAAATAAATGTAGACAATTTACATTAAAAGAGTAATTGGGAAATAAGTAAATTAGGAATAATTTACTTATAGAATTTGTCCTAAATGAGAAAATACAAATGTAGACAAATTAAAGGTTTCTTAACGACATCTCTTTTAATAATACATACACCAGAAAGTTCTAGGGTGACAGAGAGGATAGTGTCTAGGCTTGGGTTTGGAAAATACAAGTTTCCTGCTCTCCCTGGCTATCCCTAACTGATTCGACGGACGGGATGGCTACTTTCAAAACCTGATTTGAAAATTAATCAAAACCCTTTGAACTTAGAAAATACTAATATGCCTAACCCGAGGTTAGACTGAGTTGTGATGTAAACCTGCCCGGAACCAACCGGCACATCCAGTATTCGTAACAATACTTGTCTAATGTGAGTGGTCGCGGCTTTAATCCATTTAATTAAAGCTAGAACAAGAATGGTAGTGTTAAGTTAACTAAGACACTTAACCAATTCAACAAGATAACCAAACCGATGGGTGGGGTCAGGTTCATACAGACACTTAACACAGTTAAGCTAGAATGGGAGGGTTAAGTCCATAGGAACACTTAACCAACTTAACACAGTCAAGATAGAATGGGAGGGCTAAGTCCATAGGGACACTTAACCAAACTTATGGTAACAAGACCAGATTTGTAGGGGTTAAGTAACTAAGAAAACACTTAGCCAAATTAACATGTTAACTAGACTAGAAGGTGGGGTTAAGTAAAGTTAATACACTTAGCCAAATTAACATGTTAACTAGACTAGAGGTTGGGGTTAAGTAAATACACTTAGCCAATTTGATATGTTAGCTGGGCTAGACTGTAGGGTTAAGTAAACTTGAACACTTAACCATCAGATTGGGATAAAGGAATAGGGTTAAGTCTAAAACATGAAGGGATAATACTTAACCATCCCATGTTAGATAAAACAGACGGGCAAGGTTAAGTTAAAAAGGAACACTGAACCATACAGGGTGAATGGGTAGGGTTAAGTAATAAGAAGTACTTAACCAATATAACTTAACCAGTTTGACAGGATAAATGAAGAAGGTTAAGTTGACTTGAATTGACTAATGACACTTAACCAATCCAAATTGACGGGAAAAGGGAACTAAGTAGTAAACCTTAGTTAAGAAAACAACGATTCTGGAAACTAAGTGGTAAATCTTAGTTAGTAAAATTAAGTAGTAATTCTTAGTATAACACGGGGAGGAACGAATGTCCGTCTGAGTAAAAAGAAGGCTCCAATGAATTGGGTTACGAAGCCCGAGGCTTCGAGGGGACGTGAGGGTACTCTTGGTATCCCTCTATGAGGCTGCAGATGATCCTCCTGGGCTCACAGAGGTTAAGGTCTGCGTAGAAGAACCAGGGGAATGCCTTGGTTGCAATACATGGCAACCTAAAGGCCAGGATGGACCAGCGTGATTCGGCGAGAAAACGGTAGCCCTAGGATAGCAACTCGTCGTCTACCATCCATCTTGAGTCAATCGAGATACGTGAAGCGGAAAGGCGGAGAACTCCAAAAGACCATATACTTACTATCTAGTTATGGGTGAGGATGGCCATAGGATAGTGGGGCACCGGGGGCCGGCGTATAGTTCTCATTTTTCAAGGTGTGCCTTTCATTAGTTGAGGGAGGGGTCAAGTGGGACCATATCCACTGGAAGAAAAATAGACCTTAGCATCTGCATCGGCATATATCTGAAAGCTCTCGACCGAGTTATGTATTCCTTGATTTGCCCTGCCACAGGACTCGGGCCGCACATTACAGGACATGTGCATCTAGACAAGCGATAACGATTCGCGATACATGCATGGGGAAGTCTAGGGACATATACCACTCTAGGTAGTGTGTCCTAGACTTGGGGGCATCGTTCGACAGGTAGCATAATCCCTAGTGGAACTAGGTGGCATAAACCCTGAATCCGAGAAGCGTTCAGCAGATAGCGTAAACTCTAGTTGAAACTAGAAAGCACTTGATAGAAAACCCTAGATTAGATCCAGGTAAAATATAATAAATGTATGCCTGAAGGCAATGGAAACTACAGGGATTGGGATCACGTTATCGTTACTAGTTGGGAGACTAGTTAGGCGGTGCAGAGATATAGAAGCCAGTATAACAAGGAAATAGCGAAGCGGCGAAAGTATTAGAGCATATCCAGTTTATCTAAGCTTAGCATATCTTGTGTTAATCTTGTCTAATCTTGCCAACCCTATCATCATGGTGTTATCTTGTATTCAGTTAATTCATGTTGTTTTGTTGTTCCATGTTCATATGCTAGAAGTTACCGAACCTACTCAGGCTTTATGTCCGACTCTGTTTTTCTTTCGTCTTCTTTTCTTCCATTCCCCCCCCCCCTCATGTAGTAAAGGAGGGAATAGTACAGCTCAGGTTAAGTTGAACTGTCACTCTTTCCCAACTTGAAGATTTGTCGAAGTTTGCTTGGATTCTCTTTTCAGATGCTATGGCTGGCTCTTGCTAAAATTGGGGAATATAAATGTTGTTTTATGCTTCTTTATTTTGTAAGACAGATGATACTCTGATATTGTGAAGAAATCATTGTACAAAACTATTTTATCAATAAAGCAAAGTTTTATTTTTCGCTGTTTAATTTCTATCTGTCTTGTAATTTATCTGCATCTTTTACCCTAAATGCTCCACATAACTTAGTGCATTCCCTTTGTGAGTGACACTAACGGATGTGGGTTGTTACATTGAGGTACTCTGATATTGTAAGTATTTTTAAAGGCTCTCAATAAAAATTTATTTCTGTATTATATTTTGTTCCGCTGCGATGTGAGACTCTGATTCTGTGTTGTGTTGGTTCTCCTTCTTCTTCTATTCTAATATTTCTTTCTTTCTAATCTCACCCTCTAATTTCTTTCTAATAACATTCCGGTGTTTTCGGTATTTTGGAAGGTCGGCATGAGTTATGGTAAAGGTATTTATGCCGATTTTCGGGGCCGAAAATCCTTGGGCCATTACAAAAAGGATTTTGGCACGCTGGAGGTAGTACTTAGTACCTGGAAAATGGGTAAATTGGTATTTGGCATGGAGAGCTGGTGGTTTGGCAAGTGGTACTTTGTTAAAGTGGAAAACAAGGATTTGGTACTTGGCAAGGAAATCGGGAAAATGGATGTGGAGGGGTTCAGCATGTGTGGCAATGGATTTGCATGAGAAAATCTAGTACTTGGTAAATATAGGAAGAAAGGGTGAGTAGGCCAAAGGGGTTTTGGGTCGAGTTTTCTAATAAACCAAGTTTTAAAAGAAATAGAAGAAGGAAAAAAAGGAAAGAAAACAGATTTTAAAATTTAATGAGAATTAGAGAAGGAAAGAAGTCAATACCTTGGGCAGGTGGAAGGAAAGACAGTAGCAAGAAAATCAAATGTAGTAGCTTGGCTTTAGAAGTTCGCCGAGTTTAAAAATAAAACAAAACGAAACTAATACAATATAAAATAGGAAGTAGTATAAATTAAGTTATTTATGATTATTTAAAAATAAAAAGATAATTTACAAATTATGACAAAGGTATAAAATGTCATATAAACAAGCTTACATTTTAAAGTAAAGTACCATGTGTGATGCACACGCTTTAGTTATTCATTTATAAAGGATAGTCAAAATTGAATAAATTACCATGTGCGAAGCATACGCTTTAGTTGCTCAATTTTAGAAGACAGTAAAAATGTCTGGATTTAACAATATACCATTCTGTTTGGTCGAGCTCAGAAAACAAAGGGTGTAAAAAATGAATTCTACTTAATACAGTTCTTTCTAAGTTGATAACTATTTCTTTAAAGAAATGTTTGAGATCAAATGAATATTGAAATATGTTTCTTAAGTATCGATTAACCGTAAAAGACATTACATTAATCATTTCGAGGAGCTCGGAATTAATATTCCACTTTGATTTGATTTATACGTCGTGTGTCAGAGATTTATTAAAGAAATTGAAGACGGAGATATGCAAGGGCTATTTTGTTTTAACAGAATAGTGCCTTCGGTTTGTCCAGTCGCAGGACAACTTGTATGGTTGGGTGTCTGACAACGTATATCTATCGAATCTTACACATCGACTTTTCTGAAGTATTTTATGTTGGTGGCGAAGGAATTCATTTCCCTTAGCTTTATGCCCGTAATGTATTTGGGAAAATGAATTGTGTGTTCTGATAGATATGATGGTGTGGCATCCAAAGCGATTGAAGTAGTAATCTGTCAGAAGAACGAAAATGACCTCAAGCCTCACAACCGGAATTGACAAAAATCGGGTCGGCAGCATGGCTTGGTTGGTCATTCCCAAGTAGGTTGTATTATCACCATCTTGAGAAATTCCTATTTGTTCCTTAATCTCTTTTCGCTGCTGCAGCTTTCGGAATACGGTGGTTTTAGCCTAATCGTGGGGTGATAATGCATTCGCTACACTCAAGCTAAATGAGTGGGCAGTCATGTGTGGCCGGGCTGTAAGACATTCTTGTGAACCCCAGTGTATCCCCTCTAGAGTACACTGATTGGCAGGTGGTCTCATACCTTGTCATAGTTGGAAACCAATCTCCAATAAGCGCCCGCGGTTTATGATTTTATATTATATATATGTGGAGCGTGAGATGCAAGCGTTCCGCTAGATGGTTATTTATTTGATAAAAACTATCATAATATCAGACGATTTTAATATCAAAAATGTTTTAGATTATAGTAAGGTAAAAACCATCCATATTTATGTGTGGGCTGGATTTATTATTATCTTTTCTTTTGAAAGGTTTTCTAAAGTTAAATCAATCTGTTCTCATAAGAGAAAAACTCCATTCCATTATTTCCTTGTTTTTAAACTGTTTTAAATTGTTTACTCACAACAGTCCCCTGACTGACCCAGAGTTTATTTTTCTGTGTTTTTCATAAACTCTTGGGTATGCATAACCATTTTTATGAGTAGACAAGTGATCCAGGTATTATATGGACCCCTTTGGAAGTATTTTGTACTTGGGATTCAAGAACCAGCTTAGTGATTATATCTATATCTAAGTATCCAGTTTGTAAGATGTAATGGGCCAGTATCATGTATGATATTGAATTCTGATGATGTACTATGATGTAATAGACTCTGATATGTAATAATTTATGAAATATTATATTTTATTAAAATTCCGATGTGAGATTCTAATATTTATGTTAGCTCTATTCTATTTCTTAAATAATGGCACGACTTTCGAGGTCATCGAAAGTCGCACCGTTACACAATTTCTCACTGGATATTCTGATACAATTAAAAACCATAATAGTCAAGGATCATTAATCGTCAATGCAATAGCCTCACCCATGCTTCTTTCTGCCATAAAATACAACAGTTAAATCCTTGATTGCATCATTAATTCTCACATCATTATGCCATTATTTAGCCAAAACCATTAGTTACATCTAACCAAAATAACTCAGTAATAAATAAAACACCATCGTTCTCTTTTCAAATTATTAATAATCTTGTTTAGCAACAAGCGACAAATATGCATACCATTCTCAGTGCCTACTCTTAGACTCATAGTTCTCATTTTCTATCTGAAAAGAGCGCAATATAATAAGTTATCAAAATCACTTATTTGCTAGATCTTTCACTGTTCGTGGAAAGAAAATAATAAAATTTCATAAATAAACAAATTTACTACTCCATAAGCATGAGCTGCAAATCTTACATCGCACATGTTAGTATATAACTCATTTAGTTCAGTTCTAGATGATATTACCAGTTTGCAGTTCTAGATGATAATATGATTTGATTGAACAAAAGTTCAAAATTAAACAAAATCAAAAGCCAAAACCAATGAATCAATTAATTTCAATCAATTAAACGAACAATTAACTCAATTCATTAAACCATGTATTTTGATTATATGTAGTTAAACCAAATTATTGTCGTACATACAAGGAAGTGAATACAGTCATTATACCAACTGCATGTAATAAGTCCGAACTTTTCTATCAAATCGCTCTAACTAAATTCATTGTCTTCTCCGTGTAAAACTAAAATCAAAGTTAAACACTAATAATTTAAAATCAATTTAAAAAGACTTGGTTTCATCACTTACATGGAAGAAAGCGTTTTAGTTCATGATCGTCATGTAACTAGCTGGCAGGGAACAAAATGCCAATTTGGATTATGGTTCTCCAGAATCTGGTATGGATTGAACAGTGTTAAGAGCAAGTATGTAACTTTTCTGGTATCTGTGAAGATATTAATCCACTTAACTCTTGAGCTAGTAGATGGGATATGAGTCTCCCATTAAATGAAAGAGAAACCTATATAAAGTTTCCGAATGAAATTGAAGTGCATATAGTAAGGTAATAGTGCATACAACAACAAAGTGGAAAAACCGTCCATGCCGATGCAAACAAACAAGTGCAAACTATCACCTTGTTCAAGAATTTTATGCTATTCACTTATAACTTCTTTTACTAGATTGAAAATTTTTCCGGAGACTGAGGAATATTTCACTTGTCAATATTCCAATGAGACAATAGCTTTGAAGAACCAGTTGTAGACATCCAAAGCAATAAGCCCTTTGATCACCCATATGATATCTAAAAACATATTTAGTAACAATTACTATAAAAATTCCAATAAAACAACAGAAGATACATATACAGGTAAAGTCTTCAGATCATACGGCTTCAGGTATAGTTACAGATGAAAGTAATGTTTTAACACCTGACCATAGTACTATATGTTGGTGTAATAGGGTGGAAGCTTCATGCATTTGTGTTGGGGTAATAGGGTATAGTTATAGATGAATGTAATGTTTTAACACTTGATATGTTTCTTAACTTCATAATTGCGCATCAAGTATGTAACATGCATAATGTATGTTCAACTTGAAATAATGCAGATGACTATGAGTAGAACTATTATAGGAAAAATGTCACAACTTGAAACGTGAAGGTATGACCTGACAAATCCATGGTATTTTCTTGAAAGATACCAAAAACATTTAAAATGTCTCTTCTGGGACTGGTATATACACCAACTTCCATCAACATAATTCTCTTCCCACAAATGGCATGTGAGGCCAAATCTATAACCTATGTTTTAAAAATCATACTCTAATAAAACGGAACACCTTTATTGTTATCACATATATCAGAGACAGTATGCAACTGCAATTAACTCACATTATAGACATCGATCAGCTTGTATATCTATTTTACTAACTTTGATATAGATTTCTCGGTTCCAGAGACAACCATTGTGATTAAGGAAATTTCTTCTGTCTTTGCTGGACACACAACAAGATTCTGCAAATAAGATACACACTACCACTTAAGACTATAATAAATTTTAAACCAAATTTTAATAAAAAGTAAAACAAGAAATAAGTAAATAATATTAACCTAGATGTTATAACCCTTTCACCAGAAACAATCTTGAGAACTCCAGGAGTGTCATTGCATTCTGTTTCGAATTAAAAGTGTGTGACTGCATTCTGTTACAAATTCAAAATATTAGCAAAACATATTTTTTTATCAAATATGTGAAATATGAATCTTCAAACAATAATAAAATTACGATTTTTTGTTTCCACTCTTTTTCCCTATTTTTGCTGGGTAAAGAAAATAGGGAAGATTTTATGGCGAAGTTCCACTCCAGTCCATGATGGAACCGAGCCGAGATGGTCGGTGCTCCAATGTGCCGGTCGGACTTTGAAACTTTGACTTGAACGATAGCGGGAATCTCTAGAATGGGAATAATGATGCCAAACTAAAGAGGTACAAATGAAAAAATACAGGACAAAAATCAAGTCATTGAAGCATGGACTACATAAAAGTTAACTTAGAAAATGAAAAGGAAAAACAATTCATGGAATGTACGGCAACATGTAGACTAAGTTCAATTCCAAAAACTAATTAAAGCTAGCCAGTATAAATACGTAAAAGTAATTAAAAATATGGCTATCTCAAAACCTAACTTTGTAATACTATCCTATATAATAAAGTGAATCAATGAACAAGGGAATTGAGATTATAGGAAGTATGAGAGTCGCACTTGATGCCAGCCCATACATAGTCATAATTCTCTGGTCATATTTGTAGATTTTTACTATTACCTTCTATAATTTCTTATCACAAAGTTTATTTGATTAGAAAGCTTTATCCATCCAGCCTCGATGAAAAAAGTTCATATATATTAACCTTGGATCTCCTGTTAAGATGTCAGGAAAAAAAATTATGATTTGATCAAGAAATGTACAAAACCAGCCAGCATAATGACAATCACTATATATGGTTATAGGAAGGAACATTTGCTCATAATACCATCAATTTCATTGTTTTCCTAGAGCATAACTACCATAACACTGAAGTATGGATTGGCAGATCAACAATGAGATAGAGCAAAAATTAAAGTAGTAACATATTCAAGTAGAACATAAATTGGATATGAAAATATACATTTTCAAATATGTAAAGCACAATCTAGAAATGCATCTCCTTCCTTACCTAAAAGAACAAAATTTATTAAACAATTTACATTAGTCAATACATTTGAGATTTGGAGTTTCATTTTTTTATTATTAGACTATTAGTAACTGATTTTTCTTCCTTATGAATAATGCATAACATACATAAGTTAAACTGCACATCATACCAAAAACTAGACTTAAAACGTAGAAAGTATTTGTTAGAAGAACAAAATTTTGCAGAGGTGAAAATGGAGTAGAAGATCAAAGTTAAAATTTTGTATTAATTAAATAAAATATCTAGCTCATACTCTTTGTGAATATATTTTAATTAATGTAAAATGTATGCCACGTTTTCTCATCTCATGATAGCAGAAAGTATAAAATGAAAACCAATGTGTAAGCTTGGATATGAAACTTGATAGACAAATTATCCATATTAAAGAAAGTAAGGATATACCAAATAAAAAAGCATCTAAGCATTTACTGGGAAAATATTCATATATCAACATCTTTTCTTCTCTGTGAATGCAACAACTAAGATGTCGAACAAGATTTCAATGTTGGAATTTAGCAATAAGTGATACTTCATTTTTGAATTCATCAACATCTTGTTGTTAAGATCCACTGAGCCGTTTAATAGCTATAACTTCTTCTAGCTTTTCTTATTCAATAAAATTTCAGTCTTAGAAGAGATAAAATGTCAACGGAAATATATTCACCAAAAAAACTTATGATAACAGGCAGTGCAACTCCTTTAGAATTTAATTCGGCATAATACACAAACATAAACTATCTGTGGTGTTAGTTTCCTATCCAATTCTATAAAGAGTTAATTGCTTCTGAAAGTAAAGGTAATAAGTAGTCATTCAGTTTCAATGAACCTGCAATTCAATAATTTGTGTTAGTAAATCGGTCAAATTGGCAATAAATCTACGAATTATTACCATCAGCAATAAATTGACCTAACAACTCATGCAATAATCATGCAAATCTAAATAGCTAAAGAAATCAAATTCTATTAGAGGGCATATAGATATTATCTTAGGTTCTAAGGTTAATCGATGAACACCATCAGAAAACGAAAAATGATTGTGAAGGAAGCTTTTCTAAATGATGGATGGTCGATAATAATGACATAATTTGAAAAGGAGATTTGATTTAATCCGAAGAAATGGTCGTTAGGGCTTGGGAACGGGAAAAGCTCTAATTCTATTTTTTGCGGTCATAGGAAAAATTTGCAGAGGAACGATAAACCGAAAGTTCATGGGCCTTAGGTCATGGGCTTTAAAAACCATGATGTTTGAAGTAAAAATATTTTGAGAAAATAAAAAAATAAAACCTGAAACATTTTTGTGTAAACCGAAACATTTTCATAGTGTAGTAAGGCCATCAACATTGCAATAGTGATTCCAAGTCAAAAAAACCGAGTGTTTCTAATATAACATTTGGGTGTCATGCACTAGTACACAAAATGTTTGCAAAATTGGATGCACATATGATGGTTGTGATTTATGCGAGAAACTACTCGATTTTACCCATACCAAATTTCAGGGATGAAATTTTCTAAGGGTGGGAGATTGTAACACCCCCCATTTTTAATTAAGTAAAATAAAATAAAATTTGAAGAGCTTCCAGAGTTTAGTCACGGGATTAGCATCATTACGTCTGTGGTGATTTTCTGGTCAATTTAGACCTATGGATTGCAGAAAACTGATTTGAGATGAAAGAGATACCTTTAAATGAAATATTGTAACAAATATGAGAAGAAGGTAAAAGAAAAAGAACAGTGACGACCATTGTTTTTATTCTTGTTAAAAAAATCCTATGTAGTCTAATTGGTAAGAGCATATGATTTTCAAGAGAGTGGCGCGAGTTCGATTCCCGTCGGCCCCATATTTTTGTTTTAGGGAACGACTTAAATAATACATGTTTTAAGAAGAAAACAGGTATATATGCACATATAAGGAAAATTATACATATAAGGAAGAACAAAAAATATGTATATATGGATATGTAAGTATATGCATATATATATATATATATATGCAAATATATATATATATATATATATATATATATATGCAAGAGTGAAGTTCAACATGAGCCTGCAATCAAAGAAATATGGTAAGGAATAAACAAAGGCATAACACCATTTGAATTTTGAAAATGAAACAAAAGTTGCACGTATATATATACGTATAAAATTGGCATTAGAAATTTTTTATACATATAAGGAGTTTATACGTAAATAGATCAAGAGAAGTAAAACAAGAAAGTGACAAACATTTAAAATTAAGAACGTTAACAAAACAGCGTGCTAGACCTAAAATGAGTCAACCCACACCTAGCTTGATCGACTTATGGGTCGACCCAAGGGGGTCTGGGTCGACCTAAGGGTAAGTGGGTCGACCCACCCCTGATCTAGGAAGGTTCATTTGATGAATCTGGACTGTTTTTCAAACCACATTCGTTGTTGACTCAGCGTTGTGTGTACGATAAGATCTTGAACACCAATAAATAGGCTAGCAGAGCCTAGCCTAAATCTCATATTTTCTGAGAGGATGTCTATACTCTGCCATTCTTCATCCTCCTCAAATATCTTTAGATAATAAAATAATTAGTCTAAAGAAATTCTAATTAAAGATCTGGAGGAAAAGAAAGTATATCTACAAATGGGAGTTCAGAATTCTGATCGAAGAAAGGTAAATGCTAGGATCTGGTCAATTTAAATTCCTCCTCTTTCTTTTCTTCCCTTTTTCTTTTAGTTGAGAATTATAGATCCATGGTTATTTAGTTTATAGATTCAGTTAGGGGAGCCAAGGAATACTAAGTCTAGGCCAGATTCATGAATTGTAAAGCTATTAGTGAGTAAATTTAAGTTATACTTTCTGATAATGGTATATCCATCGTTTGGCATTCCCCGTTAATATGTATAAATCTACTGAAATGTAAACCTGCTGGAATGTATAAATCTGCTAAACTGTAAATCTGCTGAAACATGTAAATCTACCGAAGTGTATAAACCTGTTAGAATGTGGGAAAAGGATTACTGTTGTGCATAGATTTATTCTAATAACCTGTTTATTAGGAATAATTGTGGTAATTAAAATTAAATCTGCTGAGAACATTTTTGTCATATAAGACCTGTTTCCATGAATCATCCGTCTGAATTAGAATTTACCGTAAATGTTGTAATTACGGAATTTACAATGAACATGAATATTTTTTAATAATATTGTTAATCCAATAGATTGTAAATAAGAATTACAGTAAAATTTGAAAGAGTGAATATGCCTAAATTTATAGTAAATAGGAAATTGTAACCGCACTTAGACACGAGATTGCATTCAACTTGTGGTAGATTTCTGCCCGGAACCGCCCGACAAATCCAGCATCCACAAGGGGTTAATTTAATGTGAGGGGTCTGGTGTGTAAACGTACATATAACGGTGCTAAAACACGAGGTTAAGTTCAACTTGTAGTAGAAGTGTACCCGGAACCGCCCGGCAAATCCAGCATCCATAAGTGGTCGACTTAATCTGAGAGCTCTGGTGCATAAACATATATATGAATATATGTATATAACAGAATAGAAATAAATGGCATTAATTGTAACTAACAGAAATGAATGAAGCTTACAATAGTAAAGAATGGGAATGAACAGGGAATGATATTAACCTATTATGAATAAAACTAAATGGGAAAAAGGAAGATAATAGGTAGGCTTGTCATAGGGACAAGTAGAAATTATAACTTAGATTATTATAAATAATCGAGAAGATGAGATAACTTATGTAATAAGATAAGTTGTACTTAATTGTAAATTAAGTAATCAATAAATCTGGAAACCTGAAATCTACTGTTTGTAATAAGTAGGGAAAAGAAGGGAAAACTTACGAAATGCAGTAAGTTATACTTAATTACAAATCAAGTAACCTGTAAACCTTATAATCTGAATTCTACTGATAAGAAGAACATGTTATCTGAAAACCTAAGAATCTGTAATCTGCTAATAAGAATAATGTGTTAAAGTCTTATTAATGAACTTAAATGGGTAAGTTATATAAATGAAATTAATAAGCTAGAAGAACTTGGTAATATGAATAAGAAGTTAATACGATTTGAAATAACCAAATTAACTGGAAATCTGATAAGGTAGAGCAAGTGTGTAATTAAATGTTTAGACATAGGGTCTAATAACACGTTAACCTGATGCGCTTAGACTAGACCGTATTTCTGAAAGTGAAGAACTCAACAGGTTAGATCATCATGGTGTCATGAGAAATGCGGGGAGCGCAAGTCCATCTGATTATTCTGCCCGTTCTGCCTATTGTTCTACAGATATTCTGTTGGCTCCGAAGGATTGGAAGGGGAAGCACGCGGCTTCCAAGGATTTGGAGGGTACTCCTGGTAGTCGTATATGCAGTGGCAGCGTTTAGGCTGTGCTCGCAGAGGTTTGGTCTACGCGTTACTACCCGGTGAGTATGCCTTGATTGCCATAATAGTGGGCAGTCAGAAGGCTATAGGGTGGCTTAGGTGATTCGACGAATCTGGAGCCTTGTGAATAGGCGGGTTACAACCATCTCATCTATTTGCCTTAGGCGGGTCTAACCATCTAACTGATAGTAATAGTTGGGTACTGGCCATCGACAGTCAGTGTGATGCGTGATGCGGGAAGATGGAGAGCCAAACCAATAGACCATCATCCTTTTACTATCAAGGCTTTGGGTGAGGGACAATCCAATTAGGATTTATTATTTGTTGCTTTTTCTGACCCACGTCACTAGCTCTCAATTTTGTTTGTCTTTCACTAGTTGAGGGAGGGGTTGGGTGGGACCATAGCCACTGTGAAAATGTAGACCATAACATCTATGTATACATATATCTGAAAAGGCTCCCGACCGAGTTCTGTGTACTTGATATAGCCATGCTATGGAACTCGGTGTACAATAGATAGTACGTGCGGATACACGCATACCATTTACGGATGGTGTATCGTCGAGGTTGAGGCATCGAGTATGATTAATGATACGTACGTGAGAAAGTCTAGATACATGCATGTTTGCTTCAGGTGGTGTAACGTAGACTTTAAGGCATTACTCTGTAATGGAAAATAATTCGATCGAATGGTTCGAAGGCGGCAAACCTTGTGCTTACGTAGCATGGCAATCGTGGTTTCATGTGGAACGTAGCATTGTTATATAGAGATCCGTATGTTGTTCCGGCATGGATAATGGATTGCGTATATTTCTGTGGCATTACGGCGGAGACCATGCGAGTGTGGTACCATGGGGTGTATCTTAATATTGGGGGTAACTATATTTATATTGTATTAGGTTAATCTACAAGGGAGTAGATAGGTATGACGTGTGTATAAGCCTTGAGTGCTATTAACAGAAGTAACCTAATAAAATCAAAAAAATGTAACTGAATGGTATATGTAGAGTTATCCAAAATTTGTAGTTTGAGTCCAGTCACCAGAACTTGTGTTCAGACCCCCTCCTCATAACATACTCGCAGGTTAGATTTGTGGCAGAGATATGATTGCTTTGGATATT
Source organism: Allium sativum (assembly GCA_030737875.1). Classification (NCBI taxonomy): domain Eukaryota; kingdom Viridiplantae; phylum Streptophyta; class Magnoliopsida; order Asparagales; family Amaryllidaceae; genus Allium; species Allium sativum. The sequence goes on from CM060920.1 coordinate 920,158,892, forward strand.
GGTTAGGCAGTATTATTATCTGGGTAAGGCTATATTTAATTATATTATATTCCATTCCACTATGAGATATTTTCTTAGCTCTGATATATTCATTATCTCTATCTTTTCTGAAGAATACAAGACAAACCAACACGGGTTTCGATAGATTAGAATTTAAAAAAAATCGGTCTGTTGGAATTGGGTTGTTACACAGTAGGTGGGGTAAAGCTATGGATGATGTCGTGACTGAGGCCGATGGAGAGGATGAAGTTATTATGATATTATTAGCAATTATTAATTTACTTCTTTTAGAATCTTATGAGACGGAACTATTTGATGTACCTTTGGAATAAAATAACTGTGACTTTGTATTTCTAAGATTTTGAAATAATGGTACATCTTATTTTAATATTATATTTTCTATTTTCGCTAAGTGAGATTTCCGTTCGAATTAGTGTTATTATCTATGCAAATGTAATCCTTACAGGAACCAACGACCCATTTAGGATGACTCTAAGTTTCGATGGCCCTTTTCTAGGTCAAAATTTAGGCCCATTCCAGGTGGGTTGTTACAAAGGCCATAAGTTTTCTTTTGATGAAAGATTTTGTGGACAAGGTGAAAGAAGGTGGTGAGATGTATCTACTAGTGGGATTCGATTCTGTGGAAAGTGATGAAATTCCAGAGCCAATAAAGCCATTATTTAGTGAATTCGAAGATGTGTTTCTGAAAGAACTACCAAATGATCTACCGCCACTAAGATACATCCAACATCAAATTGACTTGGAATTAGGTGATATCTTACCTCATAGGCCACATTATCGAATGAGTCCCAGAGAACACGAAGAGTTGTGACGACAAGTGGAGGATTTATTGAGTCAAGTCTATATTCGAGGAAGCCTTAGCCCATGTGTTGTGCCTGCATTGTTAGTTCCGAAGAAAGATGATTCATGGAGAATGTACACAGATAGTTGATCTTTTAATAAGATCATAGTGAGATATTGATTTCTTATTCCACGACTTGATGATTTACTATATCTGATTAATGGATCGGTTATTTTCTCAAAGATTGATTTGAAAAGTGGATATCACCAAATCAGAATTAGGCCATGTGGTGAATGGAAAATTGCCTTCAAGACTTGCAAGGGGCTGTATGAATGGCTTGTTATGCCTTTCGGGTTATCGAATGTGCCAAGCACTTTCATATGGGCGATGAATCAAATTTTCAGACCTTATATCAGAAAGTTTGTGGTTGCATACTTCGATGATATACTTATCTACAATGCTAGTCTGGATGAGCATTTACAACACTTGCGTGTAGAGTTGATAATCTTACGCCGAGAATAGTTTTATGCAGCAACAAAGAAATGTACGTTCACGACTCCGAGTGTACTATTTTTGAGATATGTTGTTTCCAAGGAGGGTTTGCAGGTTGACCAAACTAAAGTTACGACTACGAGAGATCGGCCACAACCAAGGACTATCACTGTATCTCATAGTTTTTATGGTTTGGTGCCTTTTTACGGGCGATTCACTCCACATTTTAGCAGCATTATTGCTCCAGTGACAGATTGTATGAAAGGGAAATAGTTTGAAGGGACTGAGAAGGCAAAACATGCTTTTGAGCATATTAAGAGTCTGTTGACTTCAACGCCTATTTTAGTACTTCCAGATTTCCATCTACTATTCGAACTTCATACTAATGCTTCAAAGGTTGGGATTGGAGGAATGTTGAGTCACAACAGAAGGCATATTGCTTATTTTAGTGAGAAATTGTCAGGGGCAAAGACAAGATACTACACTTATGATGTTGAATTTTTTTGCTATGGTTCAAGCTATCAAGCATTGGAGACATTATCTTTTTCATAAGGAATTCGTTTTATACACGGATTATGAAGCATTGAAACATATCCAGGGTCAAGACAAAGTGGCAGCTAGATATGCTTCATGGATTGCCTATCTACAACAATTCACGTTTGTAGTGAAGCATAAGGCAAGAGTGACAAAAAGAGTAGCCGATGCACTAAGCCGGAGGAGCAATCTTTTGACCACAATGAGAGTTTAAGTAATGGGATTTGACATGCTTTTAGAATTGTTGACTACAAATCCTTATTTCTCAAAGATTTCGGAAAAGGTCAAGAAAGGTGAAACAACAAAATTTTCAGTGGTGGAAAGTTTTCTATTCAAAAGGGAATCGGTTATGCATTCCAGATTGTAGTCTTCGAATGAATATAATCAAAGAACTTCACAGTGAAGTTCATGTGGGTAAAGACCGGACAAGATATCTGATTCTAGACTCATATTATTGGCCATTAATGCGAAAGTAAGTGGAAAAGTTTGCATAGAAGTGTCACATTTGTCTAGTGTCCAAGGGGACGACAACTAATGTTGGATTGTGCATACCATTGCCAGTTCCTTCTCGACCATGGGTTGATGTGAGCATAGATTTTGTTCTGGGTTTTCCTAGAAAACAACAAGGCAACGATTCCATTTATGTAGTCGTAGATCAATTTTTAAATATGGTTCATTTCATTGTTTGCAAAAAAACAACAGATGCAGTAAATGTGGCTTTACCATACTTTCGAGAAGTATATCGACTTCACAGATTACTAGATTCAATTGTTTCAGATCGTGGAACTCGATTTTTGAGTCATTTCTGGCTAAGTTTGTGGAAGATGGTGGGTACAAAATTGAAATTTAGTAGCGCATATCATCCGCAAAAAGATGGAAAAACCGAGGTGGTGAACAGATCGTTAGGAAACTTGTTGAGCAGTCTCATTAGTGATAATATTAAAAGATGGGATTCGAAATTGTGCCAAGTTGAATTCACATGTAATCATGATGCAAGCGCAGTATTGGATTCGGTCCTTTCAAGATTGTGTATTCAGTGGTACCAAAGGGGTCGTTGGATTTAACTTCATTGTGATGACAAGGTGAAATGCAGGGAAAAGCCATTGACCTTGTCTCGAATAAAATGAGCTTTATTATATGGTATAGGAACACTTGGTTGAAGCAAATCACAAGTACAAGCAAGTTGCAGACTCAAAGCGTCGACTTGTTGAGTTTCGGGAAGGTTATGTATGCTGTGTTGACTAAAATCTGATTTCCTGCTGGAACATACAACAAATTGGCTTCCAGAAAAGTTGGTACTTTGGAGATTATCAAGAAAATCAACCCAAATGCTTATCGATTGAGACTACCAAGTCATATTTGCACTGCTAATGTTTTCAATGTTAAACATTTAATACTGTGCTATAATAGTGATTTGGTGGAGACTGCTTTGAATTTGAGGATGAATTCTTTTGAACCTAAGGAGGAGGATGCAACACGGGCTATAGTGGTATCGGTATCAAACCATTAGCAATGTCAGTATCATATTCATTGTTTCCGTCCAAAGTTGTATTAGCATTAAATAAGTTTTATGTTAATTTCTGTTCGGCTCATTGGTTTTGGTATAGCCATCTTAGATTTTTCTTACTTCGGTATCGGTACCAAAGTCATATATCTTGTGGGTTTCTACTTTCGACTCCAGTTAAAAGGGGTTTGGCTCTCGGCATCGATTCCGTGGTTCCGGGTTAACTCTTTTAGTTTTTATCGATGTCATGTACTTTTATTTCTGTATTGTTGTTTTAGTTTCAGTATCGAACTGTTTATATTTTGTTTTCGGTATCATGTTATTGGTGTTGTAGTGTCGATGTCGACCTCGTCTTCTGAGCCTATAATAGGCCAGTTGTGAACTTTGTAATAGTTATTTCATTTTGTAATCAAAACTTGGCATCACCATTATTGGGAACTTGTTTCTCCTTCCCTATTTTTGGTATTCATTTATGAATCAATGACTTGTAATATCATCTTTCCGACATCAATGGATCAACGGAGAGTTGATGATCACATTTCCAACATCTTTGGATCAACGTTGGTGATACTGTGATAACGTTGGTGATACTACGTCTAACAACATAAAAATGATGATGAGTATTACGAGAATTGAGGAGATGAGCATAATTTCATTTTTGATGACTAATGTACATGTTGAACAAGAGTAGAGGTAAGATTTTAAAATACTTGACTTGAATTTGGGTGGTATTGATTTTTGGATTAAGAGGTAACCATATTTTCTAGTTTTATGATATGTAGCATAATGAGAATGTCCACTTATTACATTGACCTCTATCTGATCCATTGACCTGACCACGTTATACAGATATATAATTAGTTTATACCGATTTCAATTAAATTAAATCATCACATTTATTTTCATTCGATTGGATATCTAAAGCTATGTTTGTAACACCCTACGTCTGTTAATGTCACTCACTAAGGGAATGAATTAACTTTCATGGAGAGTTATAAGATTATAGAATAGAACATCACAAGATAGATATAAAAAATGGTACTTAAAAATTCAAAATTTATTCATTGCAGCGGAAAAGTAAAACATGTTTGGTCACAACATCAAAACCTCATACTAAAGCCAAGTACACAAATATCCATCTTGAACAAATTTATTATACGAGTACATAAAAGCAAAACCACAATCCCACTACAAATAGCCATAATGAAAAAGAGATAAAGCTGAGCATTACTTTCAACACTTCCAAGCACTTCAAGAAGAAAGAGATCCAAGTCAAGCTTCACTAATCACACCCTGAGGACCTATAGGGAGGGAAGAAAGAAAAGAGGCGAAACAAAAAGGGGTCAGACATAAGTCTGGTGAGTCTAGTGACTTTAACAATATAATTAGTAAAGTAATAGGATAAGAACAAAAACTGGATATAAGAGATGACTGTAGCATACCACTATAAGATATGTTATGCACCGTACCAACATACTAGTTACATATTAAGAGATGATCCCTCCCTACTAATCATAATAATGGTAGCTTCGTGTATTCCTAGCTTCTCTCGTAGGTGCCCCACTTGCTCCGACCACCGCTAATTGTACCCACTACCCTTCCCATTTGATCGGCTCCCGAACCTCGTAGATACCTGTGATGGTCCCACAATAGGGTGTATCACTCCCTAAGGTGGCAACCCCGATACCACAGAAATGTGCAGCTTATACCTACACGATGCAACAGCGTCTTACCTACCATCCCAGACCCACGCACGCACATGACTCCGTTGGACTTACATAGCCATCGCTAACTCTTTATTGACCTCTTACAATCAACCCCAGTAAGTGTGTCCCTATCCTCGACCTAGTTCGATCTCATATAGATACTAAAATGGGTTACTGGTTGCAAAGGGTCCACCCACTTGACACAAGCTTCCCTCCTAAGCTTGGTCCCCACTAGGAATTACCACTTAACCCCTCTTTATTCCTATCTCTAATTACATGTCTCGTCTTGGTTAAGTGCTTTAATTATGTTTCGCATGCTACCCATGTTACCCACTTAACCCTTTATTATCCCTATGTCTAATCACATGTCTTATCTTGGTTAACTATTCATTAATTCATTATAACTGTAATCTTGCAAGACCTCCCACAGTAGATTGTCGTTTTGCGGTTGCTGGATATGCCGGGCAGTTCCGCGCAGGCTTATACCGCAATCCAAATCTTAACTCGTGTCTTTGCATTATTACGCATCTAATTTTTGCCTTTGACCTCTCACATTAGATTACCAAATTGCGGTTGCTGGATATGCCGGGCGGTTCCGGGCAGGCTTATACCGCAATCCGGATCTAACCTCCTGTCTTAGGCGTTTATTATCACTTTCTTGATTCAAGCCCCAATTTCAAATCTTTGGATTTCCAATTACCCATAATTTCCAATCTAATTTATGTTTATAATTTTAATCCAAATTATGCCAATAATCTCATGTGTACAAGTTGTACCAAATTATGCCCAAATCCATTTTCCATAGCCATCAACAATTTATGCCAAATCTCATTTTATTACATATTTCATAGTTATCAACAATTTATGCCAAATCTCACTATATTTCCCAAAGTTTTCCCAATCGTTCCAACGTTATTCGTACGTAAATCTCAACGCAATATGCTTAGGCTCGAAGTAGCCTAATATCAAAAGGAAAAAGGGAAAGAAGAAGGGGGAGAAAATCAAAACATCTGAACTGGCATAAACATACAAATGAGCATATGAAATGAATAATGACAAAGTAGATCAGATAGGCATATGATAATAATAATTGTGTATGAATCTAAAGGATAACAAATTACAAAACTTGATATGATTCATCTTATTTACAGGCATATACATCAGATCCAATTTACAGTCCTATCACAATTACTTTTAATTCAATTATATGTGAAAGTAACATAGACTCACAGTGATAGTATTCTTAGAAAAGAGAATTAGGTGTTGTTGTAGCAATTTTGATCTTGAATAATCTCTACTTTGATTTGTAGATCTGATCTTCTAATTGGAATACTCCTATTCTGATTTGTGTTGATAGGGGAAGAAAGGCTAGTTTAGATTAGAACAGCATGCAGGCGCCATGGATGATAACAATGAGATTAGCGTTAGGTTTAGGTGTTTATTTATAGGTGTATTAGGTGAATTAGGACCTTTAGATAAGATGAGGAACCATCTGAACCATCCAGACCAGAAAAACACGTCATCCAGCCAATTCCTGAAAGACATGTTATCATGGAACTCTCCAGAATTCTGCAGATCTGGCTCAGCCTGGGCGCACTTCCCAGGTGCACAAATGCATTTTTGTCCTAGCACACTTCACAAGTGCGCCAGTTATCCTGGCCTGTTTTCTGATTTTTCTGCCCAACTTCTATCGTCCCCGTAACTCCCTCATACAGTATCCGTTTTACGCAAATTCGGACTCTATCTCTAGCAGAATTCCAAGACGAACGCTATGGCGTAACCTATTTCACTTAATTCTTCTTTTAAAAATTAATTATTCTTCAATTATCCCTTATGTCATGTTTTAAAATTACGGGATGCTACATTCCCCCCTACTTAAAGGATTTCGTTCTCGAAATCTCGAAGCTGAAAGGAATGTATGTCCTACCATCCATATTCCATCTACTCATCCATCAATCACGGGCGTCCATTATAATGACCCGAACCTCCCTGTAAAGGAAAGCCTGGATTGTTTGACAACAACACACATCAGAACACAAACAGAAGAACATTTCATTGCTTATTACAATAATTCCATTAGAATACAAGAATATAACAGAGTATAAATGAATAATATACATCAGATAAATATCAGAGATTTACAAATTACAATGCAGCGGAAAATAATACAAAACACAACTGAAAGGAATGTACGGATACAGAGCTTTCCGAATATCATTCCAGCTGTAAACAAGGTTTCCTCCCAAGAACACTAGTGCATATAACAAAACAGCGCAATGCTTTTTGGAAAAATGAAGCTATTATAAGACCCAGGTCCCATCACACAATGCAACGCAAGCCGGAGGATAGGGTTTTCCCTTATAATAGCAAAATATGCTTGGTATGTTAAAACAAATGATTTGATACTTATTATAAGTGAATAGTGTTTAAAACAACTTCAAATATAAATATATCAATCCTAGATGGCATGGATACCATATATCATGTCGCCAATACTAGGCTCTACAATAAAAACTGCAAATATCACATATTCGAAGTTGGATTTCCGTCTGTGAACCAAGGCAAGGGATCGTCCTTACAGCTTGAAGACGCTCTAGCCTGGGTCTCAGGCAAGTGCGCAGACAAGCCTTGGATCGCCAGGGCCAGTCCAATCGATGTGGATTAAAATGCCTAAACACTGCGTTTCCCCGCCCCAAGGGGCGTCAATCTGGTCTGTATAAAGACCATACTATCCATCGGCTCCACAGAGATCGATATAACTGAGGCGCCTCACTATCCATCATCCACATAAGTAAAACGCCTGGGTGTGCAAAACCCAGACACCACTCCTAGCTAGAAGGAAAGGCATGTCCTCCCTGAGGCCCTCTCCTATTTCTGGTTCACACCCGGGTGTGAGGCTCGCGAATTAACGCTACATAAAGCTATGCTATATTAAAGCCGTGCTTTTATCATCAACCACATGACTCTGCTTTTCAATAGAAGCCTTAATCATTTGCATCTCAGCATGCCACACAGGCAATTCACGATTTGCAACCGATGTCTATCAATCACACAAAATGAAATCCGATGTCAGACACACATCCATTTACAAGTTCGTTCTAGGGATGAACGATACCTGAGGCACCTTATTCCTCGTCCCATATGTCCAATACAAGAGAGAGGTCCTCGCATAGTCGGTCGATCTCCAAGTACGTCTGGACGATCACCACTTATTATGTTGACTTGGGTGTACAACCCAATCAAGACATCAGTAATCATCCAAATGATGTGAAGACCTCCGGCCTTCAACCACTGTCTTCATCTTCGACTTATCGTTGAATTAGTTATTCAGAATGGGATAAACCTAGTCTTTCTGAATAACTCGCGTATATAATAAACAAGTGCTATAAAAACACAACGTATGCCTCATTCCAATTCTGAGTATTCTTTTATTTAAATATTCATATCCTTTAGGAAAGGTTCCCATTAATTTTATCAAAGATAAATTCTTTAAATTTATTCTTTAATCTTCCTTTGGAAATAAATCCATTCCAAATTATGGTTTATCCAAACTAGTCGGGATTAGCGCACCTTACCGAAGTAATCATTTGTTTAATTTCCTAATCCCAACCTATTCATCCCATGTAGTAAAACTGGTAATACTTCATATCTAACACCACGGTGTTATCGGTAAGATTAATTACCGTATCACGTTCAAATCTAATTAAAGATTTAACTAACGCTTGGTGCAAAACTGGTGATAATCCATTCTCGATCTTTCTTGGATTTGATAATTTTAGTTATCAAAATCACCTTTCAATCTATTTAAAGATTCATTAAAACTCTCATTCAGTTTTAATTTCCAACAATCATTACTTAATGATTTCTCCTATTCAGGAAATAAATCTTGTCTTTAACTGGGTTAAAGAACTAATGTCCTTTAAAACACAGTTCACGATAAACACAAAATCCCATTCCAATAATTATGGAATTGTAACAACCCGAAAATCTGGGCCAGTTTAAAAAATTTATTTTGGCAATTTTGGCGAATTTTGATTATTTAAAATGAATTATTTTAAATAATATCGACGAGAAATTTATTTTGAATATAATTCGAACGTATATATTTATACGCGTCGTCGTTAGAATATAAATAATTATATATAATTATAAATAGAATTGAAAATGGCGCGGTAGTTCGATAATTCGATTTCAAACTTCAATTGAATGTACCGGGTGCAAAACAATCCGGATTTTAGTGAAACCAAAAATAATAGGATCTAATTGATAATATCTTTCCAACGAATCCGAAAAATCAAAATTTCATAGCGGGGATCAAAAGATATGTCCAGTTGAAAATTCTGAATAGTCGCTATAGAATTCAGGCCATTAAAAATGGGAATTTTGCAAACGACCTCGGTTTTCGACGAAACCACTTTTGTTGGATCCGTGATGTAAAATTATTGCTAGGTTTCAAATTTCATAATGTTTCGAATCAATATGTGAGCGTGGCAAAGGAAAACACGTTTGACCAGTTTCAATTGATTTTAATCGACTGGAAAATGGCCATTTTTCAAACGGTCTCAGAATTCGACGAAATTAGTTTTGTTAGGACCGTGTCGCCAATACGATGCTAGGAAATATTTTTCTGGAATTTTTAGTGTTCGTATGTGACCCCGGTAATTTAAAATGTGCGTTAAAATTAAATATATACTGATTTACGTTTTAATTTTGATCAAAACCTATCGAAACGGCCGAATTGGGTTACGTGGCATGTCCCATTGTGTTCGGAATGGGGGTATTACGCTAGGGACGACAGTCGTTGGGTTTAAATAGGAGTTGGTTTTAAAAATCAACTTTTTGAATTAAATAAATAATTAATATAATAAATGGTCAACCCCCCTCCCCCACTCTATTCTCTCTTCCCCCCCCCCACTCCATCCCTACCCATCGAATTTCAGAAAAAGAAAAAAAAAACACCAGATCTCGAGCCCGTCGCTGCCTCCCTCCCTGCCATCTCGTCGTCAGGCCACCGCCCCTCCACCAACTCCCGCCTCCCTCCAGCCTTGCCCTCCCCCTCGAAACCCCAATCCATCGAACCCTAGACCCCCCCCCCCAAATCGAGCGGACCCGCCGCCTCTGCCTGGCCCTGGCGCCACCACACGATGCCAACCCTCTCCACTCCGTCTCCTCCCCTTCTCCCTCCCCAAATCCGTGGAGCACCCCCCCCCCAGACCACGGAAATCCGCGCTGACCAGCCAATGGGGCCCCACCACTGCAAACCGTCGCTCCAACGCCCTACCACCACCAGCACCGACCACCTCCAGTCGCGCAGCACACCACCAGCACCCCATCTCCAACAAAGACGCGTTTTTTTCCCACTAAAAATGTTAGTTTTATTTCCATTTTACTTGTTTATTTGTTGATGCTAATTTAGACCCTTATGTATATAGGAGCGATGTAAAAATCTTGTTTTAATATATGTATAGAAGAAAAAAAAATAATTTTTATATAGCATAGGATAGAAGGGTTTGATTTTTATCTATGCCAAAGGTTCGATTTTTAATATACAAAATGTTTTATTTTCAAATTTAAAAGGGTTTGATATTCATCTTTGAAAAGATAAGATTTTTCTTATGTATGATGCAAAGAAAAATAGATTTTTAGTCAAGTAAAAATTTGATTTTTATGTTGTAAAAATATAATCTTTATTATATTTATATCATGTTAAAAATATAACCTTTATAATTTAAATAGCGTTGTAAAAATATAACATTTTCTCTAAAAATAGCGGTAGAAAATATAATCTTTGGTTTAAAAATAGCGAGGTTAAAAATGTGATTTTTAACATGTATCGTGTGAAACAGAGTGCGATGGACCAAGTGGAAGCACGACAAAGATGTTCTACATAAGAAGAGTCGTGGTGTTTGTTTAGCTCTTGGTGAGAACTTCTCACTCTTCAATTTCTTTTTCTAGTTATATATATATATATACCAGGATGCAGACGGTGCTTAGTAGCACCCGACACAATCGTCCACAGACCATGGACTTGTTTGTTTGATTGCAAAAATAAGTTAGATTATTTGATTGAAATTGAATTGTTTGGTGAGATGAATGGATTTGATTGATGTGTGAATGGCGTGGGCCTTCACTAGACCGGGGATAAGGCTAGGCCTCGTCCCGTTTCTAGTATCGTGCCGTTATGCCGCCGAAATTTTCTAAAATATGTTAGAAAAAAAATAAAAATATCAATTTTATTGAATAAATGAACTGAATAGAAATTCATATGTTGGAATAAAATGTTTTATCGTTAAAAATATAATTTTTAACGTGAATGTGAATAAATAAATATTCATTTACAAACCAGACGGTTTGTTTATGTACACCTATTTGAAGGACATTGATTGGGTCGATAAATTTTACACATCGCCCAACTGCACAAATAAAATCTGTGTTTGATTGTTTGAAACCCCACACGGGTGTTGGGATGAACTTTGAAGTTCACTCATCTTGACTGATTAAATATGTCGATCGATTGATTGACAGGCTGTTATAAGCGTTAGATATCTATATTTGATGCTTATACAGTGTAGTGCACTTTGGTTGATGGTTGATTATTTTTCAATGCTATTATATACATGTGTTGTAGGGAATCCATATAATTAACTTTATATGGTAATTGATTGGGCCTTATTCCAATTTGAAAAATAAAGAATAATATAAAATAAAGGTTCATGTGTTGACAGTACTCATCCATTGAGATTGGTCATGTGTTGAACGAAATATTTTAGTAATAAAATTTACATCTTTATCAATATAAAATAAAGGTTCATGTGTTGACAGTACTCATCCATTGAGATTGGTCATGTGTTGAACGAAATGTTTTGATGATAACAACTATTTTGAAAAAGAAATATTTGAAAATAAAAATATATGAAGCCGTGTTGGTTAGATTGACGCCATTTTGACGTGAACGATATTTATATCGATTTTATTCATTTCGAAATGAATTGAATTAAAAACGATTTCGAAATGAATTGAATTAAAAACGATTTCGAAATGAATTGAATTAAAAACGATTTCGAAATGAATTGAATTAAAAACGATTTCGAAATGAATTGAATTAAAAACGATTTCGAAATGAATTGAATTAAAAACGATTTCGAAATGAATTGAATTAAAAACTATTTCGAAATGAATTGAATTGAAAACGATTTCGAAATGAATTGAATTGAAAACGAATTCAAATTGAATTGAAAGCAAATTGAAATGAATTCAAATTGAATTGAAATTTGAATTGAATAGAAATGAATTTTAAAATGAATTTATAAAGAAGAATTCAATTTTGATTTGAATTGAAATGGAAGTTGAAGTTGCTTTTGAAACGAATTTTAAAACTATTTATATAATTCGTTTTAAATAGAAATCGATGAAATATATATTATATATATTATATATATAATATAATGGCCTGAATAGAACGCGCCGCGCCGCGGCAGTTCGTGAATTTCGACCATTTATTTCAAACGGACATTACAGGAGATCCGACCGTCGGATTCTCCTAAAACCGGAACCGTTGGGTTCATATCGAAAAGAGATTTCTAACGGATATTTGAAATTTGAAATCTAACGGTTGGATTTGGAGATACGTCCAAATAAAATTTGAAAAAGGTCGTTGTAAGTGCAGTTCGATGGCCGTTGATGGAAATCGACTGTACGGGCCTTGATAAAATTATTAAAAATAGTAATAATTTGTGTAAAATCATAAGAAATGATTTAGAAAGAATTGGGATGAAAAACTCCATATTTGAAAAGATAAAAATAGATTTTTATCGAAGTAAACTAGTTTTGAACTAGAATTATAATTCTATTTATTTTTAAATAAATAAATTGAATTCGAAAGGGTTTTAAAAATAACCAGAATTTCCAATGATTGCATTGGAGTGGAATTAAATCGAAATTGTCTTCGGAATATTTCGATGTTGGAATTCGTGATTATACGGATGTTGTTATGGAAATTTGAAAGATATATATATATATATATTGTTATGTCCAATGCGATATTTGTTAGTCGTAGAATTTGATATTGAATATAAGCCGGTATATTTTCTATTCAGAGCCTTGTATTGAATATCAAATGTGATTTGGGTTTGTCGTGAATGGTGTCTTCACTAACACTGTTCTTGAACCCAGTTGAGAAAAGATTAAATCTTTTTATTTAGATTTAATGAAGTGTACCAATTGAATAATATTTAATTGGAATTGAATTGATATTGATTTTTGGGTTTATCGTGAACAGTGTTTTAAATAACACTCGTTCTTTAACCCGATAATTAATGAATGTGATTTTGGGTTTATCGTGAACCGTGTTTTAAATGACACTGATTCTTTAACCCAGTCGAAGATTAAAACTAAGTGGAGTTTTAATGAATCTTTAATATGATTGAAATGATCGAAAATGGAGTATCACCAGTTTTGCTCCAGGCGATAGTTAAATCTTTAATTAGATTTGAACGTGAAATGGTAATTGAATTTACCGATAACACTGTGGTGTTAGATATGAAGTGTTACCAGTTTTACTTCATGGGATGAATAGGTTGGGATGGGGAAATTAAAATAAATAATTACTTCGGTAAGGTTCGCTAATCCCGACTAGTTTGAATTGAGATTCAAAAATAGAATAAAGAATAAATTCAAGGAATTTATCTTGGATAAAATTAATGGGAACCTTTCCCTATGAATGTGAAATTTAGAAACTAACTGTCGGTTAGCCAAGCAGAATGGTTTTCTGGATATTGATCTGATGTTGGTTTCGGCCTTCGGGGTTAATATTTGGGGAATTATTCTCTTGATTAATTTACGGTTAGTGACTGATGACTTGGAATGAGGCGTATGTTATGTTTGTGTAACACTTATTCAAAATATACGCGAGTTATTCGGAAAGACCGGGTTTATCCCATTCTGAATAACTAATACGACGATAAGTCGAAGATGAAGACGATGGTCGAAGACCGGAAGTCTTCACGTCGTTTGGGTGATTACTGATGATCTTGATTGGGTTGTACACCCAAGAAGATGGAAACAGTTGGTGATCGTCCAGACGTACTTGGAGATCGATGGATATGCGGGGTACTAGGTGCCTCCGGTTTCGTTCAGACCCAGAACGGACTTGTAAATGGACGGTGTGTCTGACATTGGATTTTAGTCCGTGTGATTGATCTCTATTAAATATATATCTGTTTGGCGGCGGAGAATTTATTCTCTTGCTTAACGCCCTTCTCTGAGACGTACGAGCTCAGGAGTTATATATTGATGGATATCAATCGCATGGAGTGAATTGCCTGTGTGGCATGCCTAAGTGGCAAATGATCAAGGCTTCTGTTGAAAAGCAAAGTCTTGTGGTTGATGATCAAAGCACGTCCTTGTGAGGCGTAGCTTTGTGTAACGTTGATTCGCGAGTATCACACCCGGTATGAACCAAAAACGGGAGACGGACCTCAGGGAGGACTTACGTTTCTTTCTAGTTAGAAGTGGCGTCAGTGGTTTTACACGCCCTGACGAGTTTGACTTATGTGGTTGTTGCTGTTGCGAGGCGCCTTGGATTGATCGGTCGTTCTCGAACCGATGGAGTCATTTAGTTGGCTCACTTACACCCCATAGGGTGGGGAAACGTAGTGTTCAGGCATAATAATCCACATCGGTGGACCGGCCCTGACGATCTAAAGGCTTGCCTGCGCGCTTGCCTGTGGCTCGGGCTAGAGAGTCACGAATCAGTAGAGGACGATCCTTAGCCTCGGTTCATACCATAAATGATAACCCAACTTCCAATACGACATTTCGGTTTTGATTGTAAACCTATATATGGCGACATAGTGGTATGGGGCATTCATGCCGCCTATGATTGATACTTATGATTTGAAGTTGTTTTATACACTATGCACTTATAATAGTATCAAACGATTTGTTTTAAACGTATCAAGCATTCTTTGGCTGTTATAAGGGAAAACCCTATCCTCGGTTGCGTTGCATTGTGTGATGGGACCTGGGTCTTATAACAGCTTCATTTTTCTTTATTTAGCATTGCGCTGTTTGTTTTATGCACTGGTATTCTTGGGAGGAAACCCGTTCCGTGTTATCCGGCGTGGTCCCTTGATTTACCTAACTTTAAAAATAAAGATTAACTGTTTTAGTTCTCACACCAGTCACATGACTGACCTGGGATTTATTGTTTTAACCTAAACTCTGGGTGCCCTTATTTTGACACGGGCAGCTAGTAGTTTTGGTTTTGCAGATTTATATTCACAGGATCCTGGTTTACAGCTGGAACGATATCCGGAAAGCTTTGTATCCGTATATCTCTTTCTAGTTGTGTATTGTATTATTTTCCGCTGCGATGAATTTAAATGTAATTTAAATCTCTGATATTTCTATGTAATATTCATTTATACTCTGTATATTCTTGTAATCTGATGCATTGTTGTAATATATAATGAAATGTTCTTCTGTATGTGTTCTGTTGTGGCTTGTTCTCGAACTATCCGCCGCTTTCCTTTACGGGGAAGTTACGGGTTTTGACAGGAATTTTCACAGAACAACGAACCAATACATAATTGATATCAATTTGCGTATCCGACTAAAATTATAAATGGAATAACAATAAAGCCTTTTAAATTCCATATATATTATCAGTCTTCCTCCGCAGAAGTTCATTTCGATTATTATCAAATCGAATCCCATTCCATTCCAATTTATTTTATTAAACTGGAAAACTTTACTTTGGAAATTCCATTAAATCTTAGAATAAAGATTTATAAATTCCAAATCACATTTCACTGCAAATCGAGTTAAAGAACGAATGTCGCTAAAACACAGTTCACAATAAACCCGATTTATATTTTATTTCAATTCCAATTATATGTTCATTAATTGGTAATTCCTCTTTAAATCTTAGTAAAAAGACTTATTCTTTTCACACGGGGTTTCAAAATAGTGTTAATGAAGACACATTCCATCAGTCTTTAACCATAAATTAGTAAGAGAACAATTCCCTAAGCATTAATCCCGAAGGCCGAAACCAACATCAGATCAATACCCAGGAAACCATTCAACTTAGCTAACCTCCAGTTAGTTTCTAATTTCCTTAACTCCGTTGGGTTTAAGAACAGTGTTAGTGAAGACACCGTTCACGACAAACCCAAAATCCCAGTTGATATTAAATACAAGGCTCTGAATAGAAAATATATCGGCTTATATTCAATATCAAATTCGGAACTCAACAAACATCGTATTGGAGTAACGATATATATATGTTCCAAATTCCTCCACAATGCCCGTATAATCACGGAATCCAGTATCAAAATATTCCAAAGATAATTTCGATTCAAATCCAATCCAATTCATATATTGGAAATTCTGGTTATTTTTAAAACCATTTCAAATCCAATTTATTTATTTAAAAATAATTGTATTATAATTCTAGTTCTTAACTAGTTCATTTCGATAAAAAAACTATTTATTTTTCTTTCCAAATATGGAATTTTTCATCCCAATTCTTTCCAAATCATTTCTTATGATTTTACACTAATTATTGATATTTTTAATAATTTTATCAAGGCCCGTATAGTCGATTTCCCTAAACGGTCGTCGAACTACACTTTCAGCGACCTTTTCCAAATTTGATTTGGACACAATTCCAAATCCAGCCGTTAGATTTCAAATCTCCAATATTCATTAGAAAGCTATTTTCGATACGAACCCAATGGTTCCGGTTTAGGAGAATCCAACGGTCGGATCTCCCGTAATGTCCATTCAAAGTCAATGGTTGAAATTCGAGAACTGCCGCAGGCGGCGCGTTCTATTAAGGCCATTATATATATTTCTTCGATTTCCATTTTAAACATATTTTATAAATCGTTTTAAATTCGTTTTCAAAACGATTTCAACTTCATGTTCAATTTCAAATCAAAATTGAATATTCCATATCATTAATATATAAATTATAATATTTTCAAAAGATTAGATTTTGAAAACACTTCCTTTTTCGATATTCATTATAGAAATGAATAAAATCGATATAAATATCGTTCACGTCTAAATAGAGTTAATCTAATCAACACAGCTTTATGTATTTAAATATTTTCGTGTCCATCCCAAATCGGACATCAAAATCATATTTTGATCTTTAACTGAATATTATTTTAAAATATTCATTATTTTAAAATATTCATTATTTTAAAATGTTCGTTATTTTAAAATATTCATTCTTTCTGAACTGGAATCAGACACAGTCAATTACCATATAATGTTGATTATATGGATGTCATACAATACATGTATAAAATAACCCTGATACACAATCAACCATCATCCATAGTGCATTCTACACTGCATAAGCATTAAATATAAATATTTAATGCTTACAACAGTCTGTCAAACAATCGATCGACAAACAACTAAACAATTGGGATTAATTAGTGTACGTCAAATATCATCCCAACACCCGTGTGGGGTTTCAATCAGCAAACAATGAATATTATTAGTGCAGTTGGGCAATATGTAAAATATATCATCCCAATCAATATCAGTCAAATGGGTGGACATAAACAAATCGTTCGATTTGTAAATGAATATATATTTTATTCATATACATGTTAAAAATTAGATTTTTAATGAGAAAAAATTTCCACACATGAATATTTAATTCAATTCATTTCATATCACAATCAATTCAAACAAACCAAACCAAACAATCAAACAAGTCGTCCATGGTCTATGGACAACGGGAAGCAGTTCATATATGCAGTTGTAAAATAAATAACTAAACAAGAAATTATAGTGAGGAGTTCTCACCGTGGGTTCCACCCCGCCATCTTTTATTTCTGAACGGTTCGGATTTCGTTTTGATTTCAATCTGATCCATCGCCATCTACTTCATGTAGTTGATTATTAAAAATCATATTTTTATACTATTACTTCATACATAAAAATCATATTTTTATGTTGATGTTTTTATTATAAAAAATATATTTTTATAATTCAGTCTTCCATATTTCTATAACGCTAATTCTTATATAAAAATCGTATTTTTATACAAAGAGAATTCTTACAAAAATCACATTTTTATACCATTATCTAAATAATAAAAATCTTATCTTTATGGTGATGCTCATATCGTAAAAATCAAATCTTTATATTTGCTACTTCATGATAAAAATTCAATCTTTATATTATGAAAAATTATATTTTTATCGCCACTTCATATAAATAAACATTATATTTTTATTTCAAATCTCTATACGTAAAATCGTATTTTTATTTCGCTTTCGCATATACAAAAATCTAATTTTTATCTTCCCTTTCTACATATAAAAATCACTTCTTTTGCAAATTAAAAATCACTCCTTTTATAAATTAAAAATCACTTCTTTTATAACTAACCTATATATATACATATATATATATATGTATATGTATATATATATATATTACAGTTTAAAACAATGTATAATTACTAAATTAATTTCATAAAGATAAAATCAAATAATAATAAATAAATAAAGAAGATAACCGTTGCTTATCGAAGAGGGGGGTTCATCATCGGCTCAAGAGGAGGTGATAGCGCCGTTGGCGGGGCGCAGGTCGGAGGTGGGCCACAACAGGGGCGCGACAGTTGTTGGGTGAGCGGGTTTAGGGTATTGAACTAGGTGCTGGAGAAATAGGCATAGGAAGGGAGGGGTAGATCAGAAATGGCACAGGGGATGTGAAGGTGATGACCGGCTGCGGCTCCGCTAGATGCGGCGGCGAGGGTGCGATGGATCGCGGAATTTTCCGCGATCTGAAGTTTTTTTCCTTATATTTTTCTATCGATTTGAACGAAGGGGGGGTTTGAGGAAAGAGAAATAAAGGGTTGACCTTGATTTATTAATTTATATTATTATATTGAATTCTAAAAAGTATTTTTTTATTTGAACTCCAAATCATGTCCAATGATCACCATCCCCAACCAATCGCCCCTATTCCGAATGCAATGGGATATGTCCCGTACCCCGATTCGGTTGTTACGATCAGTTTTTGCTAAATTTAAAATATAAATCATTATATTTTAAACTCAAATGCACATTTTAATTTACTGGGTTCACATGCTGATTCTAAAAATTCCTGAAAAATTATTTCTAGCTTTGTATTGACGATACAGTGCTAACAAAACTAATTTTGTCAAATTCGAAGACCATTTGAAAATATTGATTCCAAAAATTATGAAAATTGGAATCTAGCGATAATTTGAAATCCCGGATTCGACAAAAGTGGTTTCGATGAAAACGGAGGTCGTTTGCAAAATCTCCATTTTTTAGGGCTATATTTCCATAGCGACTATTCTGAATTTTCAACTAGGCATAACTTTTTATTACCGCTTTTAAATTTTAATTTTTCAGATTCGTTGGTAAGATATTTTCAAACTGATTCAAATATTTTCCGTTTTACTAAAATCCGGTTTATTTTGAATCCTGTACATTCATTTGAAATTTGAAATCGAATTTTCAAACTACCGTGCCATTTTCAATTACTTTTATAATTAAAATAAATATTTATATTCTAACTTCGATTAAAATAAATATATATGTTCTAATTCTATTCAAAACAAATTTATCGTTGTTATTATTTAAAATAAATCATTTTAAATATTCAAAATTCATTAAAATTGCCAAATTAAAATTATTAAATTGGTTCTGAATTTCCGGGTTGTTACAATCTCCCCCACTTAGAATCTTTTCATCCTCGAAAAGGAACGGAGCTGAAAGTTGTTTTACTAATCAACTCAACTTTCAGTTTGGCTTTCATTCTTCAACTTTTCAATTTCTAAGAATTTCTAATTTTTCAAAAATTTGGCTAACACCCTAAATTTTCGAAAAATTTCACTATTACCTCCTTTGTACAGGGAGCACGGGAAAATCCCCAAACCGCCACACAGGCCCTCTCATCTCAAAAAGAAAAAGAAAAGGCCAAGCGGCTAGCCAATCGGCTCATAAAATCATCCAAACCCAAGAAATTAGTAAACATGTACCTATTTGTTTGGCATACAATTTTATTCCTCTTCTCTAGCCTCCTTGCTATGACCTGTTTAATGTATATACATGTATATGCATACAATCTCAAGCAATTTTCAATTCAATTCAACATTCGATACAATTTGGCTAAATGGTTCAAATTTAAATTAATCAACCAATAATCAAACAACACAACCAACAATTTATCGTTTCAAATTCAAAAAAATTATAATAAAAATCCATTTTTGATGCCAAATCACAACAATAGACCTTATCTAGTTTCGGTTCTCACACTAGACAATTGGAAATTTATAGGAATCCCACTTTCGAAACTTGAACATTGGGGCACCCAGAGTTTAGGTTAAAACAATAAACTCCAGGTCAGTCATGTGACTGGTGTGAGAAATAAAACAGTTATTAAACCTTTACTTTAAAATAAAGTAAATCAAGGGACCGCGCCGTATAACAGGAATGGGCTTCCTCCCAAGAAAACCCGTGCATATAACAAAACAGCGCAATGCTTTTTGGAAAAATGAAGCTATTATAAGACTCAGGTCCCATCACACAATGCAATGCAAGCCGGAGAATAGGGTTTTCCCTTATAATAGCTAAACATGCTTGGTACGTTAAAACAAATCATTTGATACTTATTATAAGTGCATAGTGTTTAAAACAACTTCAAATATAAATATATCAATCCTAGACGACATGGGTACCATATATCATGTCGCCAACACTAGGCTGTACAATCAAAACCACAAATGTCACGTATTGGAAGTTGGATTTCCATATGTGAACCAAGGCAAGGGATCGTCCTTACCGCTTCGAGACGCTCTAGCCCGTGTCTCAGGTAAGCGTGCAGACAAACCTTGGATCATCATGGTCGATCCATTCGATGTGGATTAAAATGCCTGAACACTGCATTTCCCAGCCCTATGGGGTGTCAATCTGGTCTGTATAAAGACCATACCATCCATCGGCTCCGCAGAGACCAATATAACTGAGGTGCCTCGCTATCCATCATCCACGTAAGTAAAACGTTTGGGCGTGCAAAACCGAGACACCACTCCTAGCTAGAAGGAAACGCATGTCCTCCCTGAGGTCCTCTCCCGTTTCTGGTTCACACCGGGGTGTGAAGCTCGCGAATTAACGCTACATAAAGCTATGCTATATTAAAGCCATGCTTTGATCATCAACCACAAGACTCTGCTTTTCAACAGAAGCCTTGATCATTTTCATCTCAGCGTGCCACACAGGCAATCACGCTATGCAACCAATGTCTACCAATCACACAAAATGAAATCCGATGTCAGACACACATCCATTTACAAGTTCATTCTGGGTCTGAACGAAACCGGAGGCACCTCATTCCTCATCCCATATGTCCAATATAGGAGAGAGGTCCTCGCATATCCGGTCGATCTCCAAGTATGTCTGGATGATCACCACTTGTTACCTTGTCTTGGGTGTACATCCCAATCAATACATCAGTAATCATCCAAATGATTTGAAGACCTCCGGCCTTCAACAACCGTCTTTATCTTCGACTTATCGTCGAATCAGTTATTCAGAATGGGATAAACCTGGTCTTTATGAATAACTCGCGTGTATAATAAACAAGTACTATAAAAACACAACATACACCTCATTCCAATTCTGAATATTCTTTTATTTAAATATTCATATCCTTTGGGAAAGGTTCCCATTAATTTTATCAAAGATACATTCTTTAAATTTATTTTTTAATCTTCCTTTGGAAATCAATCCATACCAAACTATGGTTTATCCAAACTAGTCGAGATTGGCGCACCTTACCGAAGTAATCATTTGTTTATTTCCCAATCCCAACCTATTCATCCCATGAAGTAAAACTGGTAATACTTCATATCTAACACCTCGGTGTTATCGGTAAAATTAGTTAATGTATCACGTTCAAATCTAATTAAAGATTTATCTAACGCGTGGAGCAAAACTGGTGATACTCCATTCTCGATCTTTTCTTGGATTTGATCATTTTAGTTATCAAATTCACCTTTCAATCTATTAAAAGATTCATTAAAACTCTAATTGAGTTTTAGTTTCCAAAAATCATTACTAAATGATTTCTCCAATTTAGGAAATAAATCATGTCTTTAACTAGGTTTAAGAACTAATGTCCTTTAAAACATAGTTCACGATAAACCCAAAATCCCATTCCATTAATTATGGAATTTTCACAAAACAACAAACCAATACATAATCGATATTAATTTCCATATCCGACTAAAATTATAAACAAAATAACAGTAACGCCTTTTAAATTCCATATATATTATCAGTCTTCCTCCACAGAAGTTCATTTCAATTATTATCTAATCGAATCCCATTCCATTCCAATTTATTTTATTAAACTGGAAAACTTTACATTGAAAATTCCATTAAATCTTAGAATAAAGATTTATAAATTACAAATCACATTTTACTGCAAATCGGGTTAAAGAACGAATGTCGTTAGAACACATTTAATAAACCCAATTTACATTCTATTTCAATTCCAATTAAATGTTCATTAACGGTAATTTTTCTTTAAATCTTAGTTAAAAGACTTATTCTTTTCACACGGGGTTTCAGAACAGTGTTAATGAAGACATCATTCCATAAGTCTCTAACCGTAAATTAGTAAGAGAACAATTCCCTAGGCATTAATCCCGAAGGCCGAAACCAACATCAGATCAGTACCCAGGAGGCCATTCAACTTAGCTAACCTCCAGTTAGTTTCTAATTTCCTTAACTTCATTGGGTTTAAGAACAGTGTTAGTGAAGACACCGCTCACGACAAACCCAAAATCCCATTTGATATTAAATACAAGGCTCTAAATAGAAAATATATCGGCTTATATTCAATACCAAGTTCTGAACTCAACAAACATCATATTGGAATAACAATATATATATATATATATATATATATATATATATATATATCTTCCAAATTCCTCCACAATGCCCGTGTAATCACGAAATCCAATATTGAAATATTCCGAAGATAATTTCGATTCAAATCCATTCCAATTCATATATTGAAAATTCTGGTTATTTTTAAAAACATTCAAATCCAATTTATTTATTTAAAAATAATTGGATTATAATTCTAGTTCATGATTAGTTCATTTCGATAAAATCTATTTTTATCTTTTCAAATATGGAATTTTTCATCCCAATTCTTTTCAAATCATTTCTTATGATTTTACACTAATTATTTATATTTTTTATAATTTTATCAAGGCCCATACAGTCGATTTCCATAAATGGCCATCGAACTGCACTTACAGCCATCTTTTCCAAATTTGATTGGACATAATTCCAAATCCAACCGTCAGATTTCAAATCTCCAATATTCGTTAGAAAGCTCTTTTCAATATGAACCCAACGGTTCCGGTTTAGGAGAATCCAATAGTCGGATCTCCCGTAATGTCCATTCAAAGTCAATGGTCGAAATTCGCGAACTGCCGCAGTGCGGCACGTTCTATTCAAGCCATTATATATATAATATATATATATATATATTTCGCCGATTTCAATTTAAAACGAATTTAGAAATCGTTTTAAATTCATTTTCAAAACGATTTCAACTTCATATTCAATTTCAAATCTAAATTAAATATTCCATATCATTAATATATAAATGATAATATTTTCAAAACATTAGATTTTGAAAACACTTCTTTTTTTATATTCATTATAGAAATGAATAAAATCAATATAAATATTGTTCACATCTAAATGGCGTTAATCTAATCAACACGGCTTTATATATTTAAATATTTTCATGTTCATACCAAATCGAACATCAAAATCATATTTTGATCTTTGAATAAAAATTATTTTAAAATATTCATTATTTTAAGATGTTCATTATTTTAAAATATTCATTCTTTCTGAACTGAAATCATACATAGTCAATTACTAGATAATGTTGATTATATGAATTTCATACAATACATGTATAAAATAACCATGATACACAATCGACCATCGCACATAGTGCATTCTACACTGTGTAAGCATTAAATATAAATATTTAATGCTTACAACAGTCTGTCAACTAATCAATCGACATACAACTAAACAATTGGGATTAGTGTATGTCAAATTTCATCCCGACACCCATGTGGGGTTTCAATCAACAAACACTGAATATTATTAGTGCAGTTGGGCGATGTGTAAAATATATCATCCCAATCAATATCAGTCAAATGGGTGTACATAAACAAACCATTCGATTTGTAAATGAATATTTATTTTATTCATATACACGTTAAAAATTAGTTTTTTAATGATAAAATATTTCAAGACATGAATATTTAATTCAGTTCATTTCACATCACAATCAATTCAAACAAATCAATCAACCAAACCAAACAATCAAACAAGTCCTCCATGGTCTGTGGACGACGGGGAGCAGTTCATATATGCAGTTATAAAATAAATAACTGAACAAGAAATTATAGTGAGGAATTCTCACCGTAGGTTCCACTCCGCCATCCTTTATTTCTGAATAGTTCGGAATTCGTTTTGATTTCAGTCCGATCCATCGTCATTTGTTTCACACAGTTGATTATTAAAAATCACATTTTTATATTGTTACTTCATACATAAAAATCATATTTTTATGTTGATGTTTATATTATAAATATTATATTTTTATAATTGAGTCTTCCATATTTCTATAACGCTAATTCTTATATAAAAATCACATTTTTATACCATTATCTAGATAATAAAAATCTTATCTTTATGGTGATGTTCATATCGTAAAAATCAAATCTTTACATTCGCTACTTCATGATAAAAATCGAATCTTTATATTATGAAAAATCGTATTTTTATCGCCACTTCTTTTAAATAAACATCATATTTTTATTTCAAATCTCTATACGTAAAATCGTATTTTTATTTCGCTTTGGATATATAAAAATGTAATTTTTATTTTCCCTTTCTACATATAAAAATCACTTCTTTTACAAATTAAAAATCATTACTTTTACAATTTAAAAATTACTTCTTTTATAACTAACCTATGTATATATATGTGTGTGTATGTATATATAAATTAAAGTTTACAACAATGTATAATTACTAAATTAATTTCATAAAAAGAAAATCAAATAATAATAAATAAATAAAGTAGCTCACCATTGCTTATCGAAGAGAGGGGGTTCAACGTCAGCTCAGGAGGAGGTGGTGGCGCCGTTGGAGGGGCACAGGTCGGAGGTGGACCACAACAGGGGCATGGCGGCTGTTGGGTGAGGGGGGTTCAGGGTATTGAGCTAGGCACTTATAACGACCGATGGTTTTCCGATAATTTGAATCTGAATATTTAAATTAATTTTAAATATTTTATTTGGAATATTAATGGATTTTAATATTTAATTCATTACTTAAATGAAGTTTAACGATATATATATTTATATAAATATAAATCGAGCCCGAAATGGCGCTGCAGTTCGTAATATGGAGTTCTGAACTTCAATTGAATATACATGATTCGATATAAGTCGGATTTCTGCGAAACAAGAAATGTTGGAACCGTATTGATTATAATTTTCATATGAAAGAGAAAAATCCAGATTTCGTGTTGTAGATTGATAGTTATGGCTAAATCAAATTTTTAAATAGTCGTTGTGGAAATCGTTATTAAAATTATAGGCCTTTAAAATAGTGATTTTGCAAACGGACTCCATTTTCGATAAAATCAGTTTCATTGGAACCATATCATTAAACTATTTTAAGAAAATAAAATACGTGGCAAACTGATGTCGTATGTGGCCATGGTAGCCGTAAACACCCGTTCATTTTATATGGCGCGTAATTAAATTAATTCAATTTAATTCAATAAAGAGATATTTGAGTGTAATTGGAGAAGACGATCGAATTAAGCAATGAAACTAGTTCCGTTGAGTTCGCATCGTCGATTAAAGTCAGGATAGGTATATACTTTTTTATTTTTGGAGACCGGATAATTTGGTGTCCAAAATGGCATTGCGGTGCGTGTAAAAATAGCGTACTGGGAAACAGTCTCAGAATGCGACGAAATTAGTGCCGTTGGATTCGCATTAATTAATTATTTTAGAATTTTCAATTTTCGTGTCAATTGGACTTACCATGTGATCGGGCAATGTTAAACTCCCTAATCAATTCTATTATAGTGGTCAATTCAGACATGGGTAACTTTAAATGAATAAACGACTGGCCAAATGAACTCCGATTTGAACGAAACAAGTTTCATATGATCCGTAAGGAAGAGATCTAGCAGGATGTCAAGATCTCATATTTATTGAATTTTTTCTGTAATTATAGGAATTTTAAACGTTTGATTTTTTATCGATATTTATAAAGGACTTTTCACAAATGACCTCGGAATTCGACGAAACCTGTCCCATTGGATCCGGAATATTTTTCTATGCTAGGATTAGCATTTTTAGGGGAAAAGAGAAGTCGATTGTGGTTAGTTTCACCTGTTACTTCGCGTCTAAGTTTCATTAAATATTATTATATTATTTACCATCCCTTATATATACCATTCGTTCTCCCCAAAACCTAGTCAATCCGTTTGTGTCTCTTTGCGCGGTCAAACTAGAGCCGCCACTCGTTCAACGGCCATGAAACATTTCCATTTCCATCGATTTATCTAAAAATCCATTCATCGAACCTAGATGCTCTTAATGGCAAAGATCATGAGCTCGTCAAGCTCTTACTACTGGTCGGTTGAGATCTGATTTGGAGAGCCGTGGTGATCGAGGTTGGATCAGGAAGAGGTCTTGTTCGAGAGACATTTCACGATGGCTGAAGGCGTCGAGTTAGTCGAGGGGTCAGGCGCTTGGTGAGGGGTTCGAGCCGCATCATCTGGTGGTCATCGATCAAGTTCCGGCGGTCGGGATGTGAAGCGGGGGTCAGCTTTTTCTTGCGTGATGAGTTTGTTGGCAAATAGGGTTAAACACGAGCGAGGCAGTGAAAACAATCAGCTGACCTTAGGTTAAAATTTAATTTGTTGATTACATAGTCAATTAGTTTATAATTAAACTAATTAAAGGTTATTCCTTTTGTTTTGAAAAGAAAACGAAGAGGTCAGGGAAGAACAATAACAGGCCGTATACTCTTGTAACCAACGTAATTCCTTTAAAGTAATTAAAGTTTATTAAGGCTATAATTACAAACCAATTAATCATATTATAATGATGTGCAGCTTAAAATCTAGTGGCAGGTTTGAATATGTGATAGAAGATGGTGTGGTTTTGACTTCTGAGCAGGGTGAAGAGAAACTATCGGCCTTAAATTCATCTAACCAGAACCGAGTTGAAATGTTGAACGTATATTCTCGTTTAAATTAAATGTTAATAGTTGGTTTAAAACATTCGCTAATTTACTTTACCAATTTAGTTTTCAGGTCAGAAAATAAAGTACAGTAAGAAATCTGGAATACAAGGGAGATGATAAAGTCCCTGTTCGAGCACGACTCGTGTTTCTGAATACGCCAAAATGTAATTGACTTATATAACAACAGAATCACCATTTATAATTAGTAATTAGTTATCTTAAATACCCTAATAAGGAATTTGACAAGTTATTTAAACCGTAATTTTTTCAATTTGAAACTATAATTAGATTAGTTAGAATAAAATTATAAAATTTAGGGTTCAGTAAATTTATTTAACAGTTAATATATAAAGGCTAATAACCTGTGCAAATCTTATCAGAACTGGACAAACCAGGTGTTGTTGGAATCTTCTTGATAAGAACAACTTCGGGAACAGAATTGGATGAAACTGGAATCAACTGGGATTTCTAATTAAATTAAACATTGGTTTAATTTAATTGAAACTAACTGTTTTAGTGGAAAATGAAATCAAGGTGAGTTAAACTCACTCAGTTCTTCCCATTTATATTTTATATAAATTGGGTTTTTATTTTGTGTGCTCTGATTGCTAATGGTTGACTATTTGCTGATTTTATACTCATCTGCTGATTTAACCAATGAAATTAAACCGTTGTTTAATTTCAATGAAATACCAAATCGTTATTTTAACGATTGGATCCAATGAAGGTAACTTACCTTATTGGTCACATTTATAAAATAAACATGTTTAATGGTTTGAATTGTTTGAACTGATTGAATTGTTTTTGTTTATTGGTTAATGTTAAGTGGTTGTTATTTATTATCAGGTAAACGGGATTGCATGATCTGATTTGAGCTAACCAATTTGAATACATGGAAGAACAGGTTGGAGGGATCCAACGGGATTCCTCAAATATATTATTTATTTTTATATTATCATATATGAACTAGCATGATTAGGTGATTGATTTGATTAGTGATCATTGACTGAAAATTCAACCTATGTTTTGTCTAAACCAATGGGCAATATTGATTGAGTATTAGGCAGCATATGGCCGATAAAATAAATTGTTTTGTTTTATATTGATTTACCGTCAGGTGGATCGATAGAATTGAAGTTATAAAATTTATTTTGTAACTGGAAATAGATTTTGAAATATATTATTTTGAATAAAAGTTTATAAACAAGAAATAAATATTTATTTAATTAATTTATAATTAATTATTAATTGATTTTATAAAGTAAATTCTGATGTCAATTAGATTTATAAACAAGTGGAGAGGAATTAACCTAACGATTAAATTTGGATATTGTTTTATTAAGAAATAATTTAAGGGAATTATTTAAATTAATTATATTATTAATTAATTTAATGGGAGAACGAATTGGAATCAGTTAATGGGATAATCGTGCTTTGAGTTGACTATATCAATCGTTTTTAATTAGGGATTAAATTAGTGCATTTTGATTAGAATGGTTAAATGAATATTGTTTAAATTTTAATAAGATATCTAAAAAGGAATTTATTATTTATTTTTGTAAATAAAGAAATTAACTACTAATGTAGTTAATAATCGAAGTAAATTATTATATTAATTAATAATAATTTAGAGAATAACTTTTTAATTGAAATTTATTTAAAAAGGTAATCGCAATTGGAATGAAATCTAGTTGAATGGCGAAAGGAGTTTATGTATGGGTTTTATATTTAAAACCTAAAATTTTATAATAAAGTTGTAAAAGGAATTTCAAGCGAATACAATAGCTTGAAATAAATGTTACTTAACTATATGAATAAAGTCAATGGGGATTGGGATAAAATGGTTTACATTAAACCCGAGTTAGATAAATGAAGTTTAAAGTGTTAAAGCGTTAATTTTACATTAACGTTACGTAATAATGGAATTAAGTAAAAGTGGGAAATTGAAAGGTGAATTTCAAGCGGGAAATGGTCGAAAGGATTTGAAAATGATTCGAAAAAAAGTGAATTTGATAAAAGGAGTGGGTCGTAGGATTTTATAAATAAATCCAAACTATAAAAATGAATTTGTTTAAAGAGGTCGAGGTTAAAATGTGGTACTTTATAGGAAATTATTTAATCATTGGATTAAGGAATAATAAGGAAGAGATTTTCAAGAGGTATGAAGGTTATATGAAACCGTATTTTGATTAAAAGAGTAAAATGGAATTTGTATTTATATTAGAATGAAATGTGGGTTTGGATTACAACTAGTATTTATCTTAGGATATGAACGTTGTTGATCAAGGTCTGAGAGGTAATTAAAATACCCCAACTTGAACGACATCAGGATTATCTAAGGATAATATTAGTTGTAATGGTAAAACAGATTAGTGATAATTGATTATTTCCATTAAAGGAATAATAATGCAATGCGTGGTGGAGAATTAGAGTATGTATTTTTAGATTTCCAAATTAACGGAAATAAAAAGGATTTGAGTATATATATAGTGAAATCCTTAGAGTAACGGAAATAAGAAATTTAGAGAATATATATATATATATATATATATATTTTTACATATATAACGATATTCCAAAAGTAAAAGGAAATAAAAACGGTAAGTTTTTGGAATGAGTTTAATCCAAGAATAGAGATCAGATATTGTTTTCAAATAACCACGGTTTTCATGAAATTTGTTAAAAACAAGGTTGAGAGTATATATATAGAATGAATTCGAATGTTTTTGAAAAATAAAATCTTATGTTAAATAAGAAGCGAAAGCGATATTTGTAATACCAAAATATTTAAGAGTTTTAAATTTACATTTGATTTAATTTAAAAGGCCAATGGATGCTGGATACTGAACTAGTGAACTCATTGGACGTTCATGATTGAATCACTGTTTATTTTGATAGTTAAATCACCGACTATCAAATCTGTCCAATACGATTGTTGGTACGGAAAGATCGGGATCGAATTTATATTCGAAAACCATTCGACCAACAAATACATAAAGATATCAGAAGATGATCGAGATAGAGCACTGAAGACCGTGGATTTTCATAAATGGAAGAACCACTAATATTCTCTGCCTGGCAAGTAGAGATAAGCTGTGATTCTGTCGTGGTTGGAATCTATGGGTTGCAAGGACTTTTCGCTACCAATCTATGGGGTGATTCCTATATTGGATGCAGTAGGAGAGTGCCTTCCGTTCATCCTGTTCCTGGATGACTTGTATGGACGGATGTCTGACAGAGTATTTCCGAAGGGATCACGTACGTTGATTTCTTCAAACGTGCTATAGTTGTTGGTGGAGAATTGTCGTTCTCTTAGCTTCCAACTAGAGTATTTTTGTGGGCGTCAATTAGTGATATCTGGCGGATCTGATGATGTGGCATTCAAAGTGAATGATGGCTAGATGTTCAAAAGTTAATTTAAACCTCAAGCCTCAACAACTGGGAAATGACAAAAATCGGGCAGGCAGCATGGCTATGTGGGTCGCTCCCATTAGGGTGTATAATCACCTATCTAGAGAAATTCCTTTTGCTTCTTTAATCTATTTCGATGCTGTCCCTTTCGGGAAACGATGGTTTGAGCCCAACCGTTGGTGATATACATTCGATACACTCAAGCGAAATGAGTGGTCGGTCATGTGTGGGCCTGGTTGCAAGACGTTCTTGTTGAACCCAGTGTATTTGCCTCTAGAGATACACTATCGGTAGGTGGTCCCATACCTTGTCATAGTCGGAATCCAATCTCCAATAAGTGCCTGCGGTTTTGATTGTAAACTATATATGTGGAGCGTGAGATGCAAGCATTCCGCTAGATTGATATCTACTTGTATTTAGACACTATTATAATATCAGAAAAGATATTGATTTCAAAAATGTTCTGGGTTATAGTAAGGTAAAAACCGTCCGTTTTATGTGTGGATTTGGTCTTACGATTATCCTTTTCTTTCGAAAAGATTTTTGAACTTTAAAAATCAAGTTGGATGATTCCTTTTAATACTATGCGAGTTTTTCTCACTCTGGTTCACCTGACTGACCTGGTGTTTTGAAAATGCTCGGTTAGACCGGGATGTACAGGTCCAGGTTATCGGATGCTGCGAAGTCCAGACATGAGTTAGAAGTGTTCAGACGTATGAGATTATATGGTGTTTATTCCGCTGTGTATGAGGACAGGTTATTATAACTGTCTAGATGTGTGATGTACCCTGACATTGTAAGTATTTTTAAAAGCTCTCAATAAAGGTTTATTTCTATATTATATATTTTTCCGCTGCGATGTGAGACTCTGATTCTGTGTTGTGTTGGTTCTTCTTCTTCTCCTTCTATTCTAATATTTCTTTCTTATCTCACCCTCTAATTTCTTTCCAATAACGTTCCTGTGTTTTCGGTGCGTGGAAGTTCGGCATGGAATATGAAATTGTATTTATGTTGATTTTCGGGGCCGAAAATCATTGGGTCATTACAGCGCTGGAGAAAGAGGCGGAGGAAGGGAGGGGTAGATCGGAAATGACACAAGGGGGGTGTGAAGGTGGTGATCGGCAGCGGCTCCGCCAGACGCGGCAGCGAGGGTACGATGGATCGCGGAATTTTCTATGATTTGAAGTTTTTTTCTTTTATTTGTTCTGTCGATTTGAAAGAAGGGGGTGTAAGGAAAGAGAAATAAAGGGTTGGCCTTGATTTATTAATTTATATTATTATTTTGAATTCTAAAAAGTATTTTTTATTTGATCTCCAAATCACATCCAACGACCGCCATCCCTAGCCAATTACCCCCATTCCGAACGCAATGGGATATGTCCCGTACCTTGATTCAGCTGTTACGATCAGTTTTCGCTAAATTTAAAATATAAATCATTATATTTTAAATTCAAACGCACATTTTAATTTATCGGGGGCACATAATGATTTTAAAGATTCTAGAAAAATTATTTCTAGCTTCATATTGACGATACAGACCTAACAAAAAAAAATTCGTCAAATATGAAGACCATCTGAAAAATGTCCATTTTACAATAGATTAAATTCAACTGAAATTGGTCAAACGCGTTTAAATCCACCACGCTCACATATTGATTCCAAAAATTATAAAAATTGGAATCTAGTGATAATTTGACATCTTGGATCTTACGAAAGTGGTTTCATCGAAAACGGAGGTCGTTTGCAAAATCTCCATTTTTAAGGGCTATATTTCCTTATAGACTATTCGGAATTTTCAACTGGGCATATCTTTTTATTCTCGCTATGAAATTTTTATTTTCGGATTCGTTGGAAAGATATTTTCGAACTGATTCAAATATTTTTGGTTTCACTAGAATCCGATTTATTTTGAATCTTGTACATTCATTTGAAATTTGAAATCGAAATTTCAAACTACCGTGCCATTTCAATTCCTTTTATAATTAAAATAAATATTTATATTCTAACCTCGATTCAAATAAATATATATGTTCTAATTCTATTCAAAACAAATTTCTCATCGTTATTATTTAAAATAAATCATTTTAAATATTCAAAATTCATTATAATTGCCAAAATAAAAAAATTTAATTGGTTCTGATTTTCTGGGTTATAACATCCATTGTCCTTAAAAGATTTCTAATGCTTTCATGAACATATGCAAAGTGTGTGTATATGTCCTTATCCTAATGCAATCTCAGGCGGTCTACTGATTCAGTTGACCTCCTTAATGCAAATCGTGATAGTGTCATGCGCCCATTATCTATGCAAAAGAATCTTAATGATACATATCATTTCTATATGAGTGCACAACAATTCATCCAAATGCAACATCCATATGATAACACATTCAATATACATTCATTAATTTAAATATGCACACTCAATCATATGTAATATGAAAATGATTGAGCCGATCTAGTGCCTAATAATGTGCGTGTAAATGCATCCACGAGCAATCACTAGCAAACACTTGCATCCACTTGCATCTACCAAACATAACTTGTCTCAACACATGTTCACAACCATAGGATTTTCTACGTACGAGTCAATGATATAATCGAGAGGATACGTTAAAAGATAGAACAAGTGTAACAACCTGTATTTCTGATAACCTGTTATATCGTAAATCGAGGCAGAATTTAATTTATAAATCTGAATCAAGGGAAATGGGCTATGCCATTGCGTTCGTCTCGGAAAAATACGCGAAATAGAGTCCGAGTTTTCGAAAATCGGAGTCCGTATGGCCCGGTTAAGGCCCGAAGAAGTTTTCTGAAAATTTAAAGTTCAAAACAGATTTAAAATTCAGGTTTAAATTTCGAAATTGGGGGCCATTGGGCCAGGCGGGAAAATTCCCGCCAGAGTACCCAAGTCGACAGCCCTGTCGACTTGGGAGTCGACTTGGTTGGACCCAAGTCGACAGCCCTGTCGACTTGGCTGTCGACTTGGTCCAGCCGGGCTGTTTAGCCTGGTGCACCATTTAGAGATTGTGTTGAGCTTGGGGGCCAGATTCGGTTTTGAGGGCTGAGATTAGAACTAGGGTTTAATCCTAAGGCTAGAACTAATCCTAATCTCTATAAATAAGGCCCTAACCTAACCCTAAATCATCATTATTCATTCATATAACTAAACTATGGCAAAATCAATCCTCTCATGGCCTCCACTCTCTTCATAAAATTCCTAAATAAATTTCTAAGTGATTTTCCATGCATACAAGTGTTTTCAAACTTGTATGAGCATCATTAGCTTGCATTCAAGTCAAGTTTCTATATTTGCATCATAAAGAAAGACTTTTGATCATTTTGGCTCAAGGGTTTTTATGTTAGAGCTTGCATTTTTTGGGTTTAATTGGTTGCATAAGGGCTTTGTCATATTTTTTGTGACTTCCTAAGCATTGTAAGCCCTATTCTACTTTCATACTTAAACTCTAAAGTTAAATGTATGATATGCAAGTTTATATGCAAGTTTATCATGTTGTGATATGCAAGTTTATATGCAAGTTTGCTATGCTATGATATTCAAGATTATCATGTTGTGATATGCAAGTTTTCTATGCTATGATATGCAAGATTATCATGTTGTGATATGCAAGTTTATATGCAAGTATGCCATGTTATGATATGCAAGTTCATCATGTTATGTTATGCAAGTATGCCATGTCATGATATGCAAGTTTATCGTGTTATATTATGCAAGTTTGATATGCAAGTTTGTCATATGATATGCAAGTTATGTTATGCAAGTTTGGGTTGAACATTTTGTTTATGCTATCATGTTATGCAAGCTTATCTTGGGTTTATGAACATAAAGCTTCAAGCTTTATGCTAAAGGTTGCATTTTGGCAACATGTAAGTTATCATACCTCTTATGATAACTTGCATGTGAGGCTAGATGCGAACTTACGGCCATTTTTACATGTCATTTATCACCATGTATCACCAATATGCTAAGTTTGGTTTTATGCATGCTTTTGAGGCCTAAAAATGTAATATGCAAGTATATGAACACATGTACATTTCATATGCCACCATGTTGAACTTGTGGCTTCAACACCTTTATGTCATGATTATGCCAAGTTCCCTCTTTCTATCCTTTATGCGCTATTGCGATATGTAAGCGATGGGATTGCGTTTGGGGTTGAGTAAACTTAAAAGACATAAAAACATAAGCTTGGGAATTTACCTATTAAGTTAGGTCTACCCTTTGGGAATTTACCTATTAAGTTAGGTCTACCCAAATGCTTGAAAACTTGTAACATGTTTTGGAAACATGTTGGACATGACACTTAGAAAAGATAAGTGTGACCAACTCGAGGTTGGGTTGAGTTTGTAGCGTAAACCTACCCGGAACCGACCGGCTTAACTAGTTGCTACAAACAATAGGACCCAATGTGAGAAGTTGGTCATGTTGTACCTTGAACCCGAGGTTAGACCAAGTTGTGGTGTAAAGCTACCCGGACCCGCCCGGCTTAACTAGTAACCACAACGAGGTCTAATGTGAGAGGTTAGGGTGCATTAAATTAATTAATGTTATATGATAAGGTTAAGTAAATTTGATTTATGACACTTAACCAATTTGACATGAATGGGCAGGTTAAGTGAAACCGGGCTTGATTTCTTAATGACACTTAACCGAAAAATACGACTAGTGGTTAGGGTTAAGTTAACCTACACTTAACCAATCTGAACTCGGTAATTTAACGGGGTTAAGTTGAACTATACTTAGCCAATCCAACTCAGTAATTTGATAAGGCTGAGAACCGATTGGATACCTGGTCTGGATAAACTAACTTGATTGATAAATTAAACGAACCGGTTTTGCGGATCTGTAGGACCCACACCAAGTTAGGCAAGTTTGTAAATCTGTTATCTGATCCGTTAGTCTGAAAACTGATCGTCTGAACCTGGTATGTCTGAACTCTGTTAATAAGTTAATCTGAATCTGATAGTCTGGGGACACAAGGGGGAATACTTGTGTCATCTGTTGTTTGGGACCCATATTAGTCAGTAACCCTTTCTGGTATCAAAACTTTGACCCAACTGTAGGTAGGGTCCGGGAACGCTTACTGAACTAATTATAAGTGGTTCATTCTGATAATGGCGATGGGTGTTGATGGTGCGTTCCAACCGGGTCATGTGCGTGCATGGATCCCGGTCTGCCTCTGAGGATGTAAGACGCCGTGACATCTGTAAATATGCCTGTGCCAATTGGTTGCCACTTTAGGGAGTGATACACCCTATCGTGGGGCCGACATAGGGTATTTATGTATTAGGGAGCCGATCGCTTGGGTAGGATTTAGGGTACACTTAGCTCTGTCTGATTTTGTTGGTACCGTCTGTTTTGTTGAGTGGTAACACCCGTCTACTTCTGCGTGGTACCATCTGTTAGGGTGGTAAAGGCCCACTACTAGTGTACACCTAATTGTAGTATTCCGTTTCTGTACTTTATCTGTTAGGGTGGTAAAGGCCCATTATTGTTAGTATTCCGTTTCTGTACTTTATCTGTTAGGGTGGTAAAGGCCCATTATTGTTAGCATTCCGTTTCTGTACTTTATCTGTTAGGGTGGTAAAGGCCCATTATTGTTAGCATTCCGTTTCTGTACTTTATCTGTTAGGGTGGTAAAAGCCCATTTTTTTCCCGAACCCTATCTGTGGACCATTCTGTTCCGTCCTGTTTCGATGTAGACATTAGAGTAACACCTAATCCTGTTATACTAGTATTGGTACTAAGAAGTTGGATCTTGACTTAGGTCAACACCTGATATTGGGCCAAGTTTAGGCCAAGGGATAAATTCTTGTTTATACATGACATGTTAGAATGCTGGTACACCTGTGGTGAAAAACTTCACCTTGATTATGTGATGACTCCATTGAACTGTCTGTTAGATATTCACCATGCTAGTATGTAATTATCCTTATGTTCATCCCTGCTTCTCATGCCAGTTAACTTTATCAGTTTACATTGATTGTAGTAGGGCTTACTCAGTCTTTTTGACTGACCTGTTTTTCTTTCGCCTCTTTTCTTCCGTTCCCCCCCCCCCCCAGGTTCTCAGGGTGGGAATATTGGAGCTTAGCTTGGATTTCTGACCGCTTGCTTGTGGGATTTAGCTCATGTACGGCTTGACATGAAGCTAGCTATGGTTATCACTTCTTTTGGGGATAGTACTTATGTATTTCAGTTTTTCCAGTGATGTTGTTTTTTTATCTTGACTTGTGTATTTGGAAAGTTGACATTATGATGTACCAGACTTGTTTTGAAATAGTTTGAAATCTTCCGCCGTTTTACTTATCTTATTTACTCTGTTTACATATATACATATGTTCTTGTTCTGCCTTGATATATCATTATGCATGTTTACCTGATTCAAACGCCCCTCCAAAGTCAGAGTGCTTGCAAGAGTCACCCTGGCGGAGGTGGGGTGTTACAACAAGTATAAACAAAACGGTAGAAAAAGGAGAAGTTAAGAACATACCCTAAAAAAGAAAAGGGTACGAGACACGTATCTTGTCTTTCGTTTCCCAAGTCGCGTCTCCTTGATCATTTGCCCATTGGACTTTAACCAACATGACCTCTCGGTTGCGTAACTTCTTGACCTCTGATCCAAGGATGCATGTAGGAACTCGTCTAAGCATGGCATCTCGCTCTACTTCTACTTTTCTAAGCATGCTCGGCTCTACTACTTCCGCAGTATCGTGTAAACACTTCCTCAAATGCAACACATGAAATACGTCATGAACACCACTAAGCTTCTCAGGCAACTTCACTCTGTAGGCCATCTGTCCAATTCTTTCTGTAATGGGGAATGGCCCTATGAACCTTGGTGCCAATTTCCCTACAGACCCGAAGCGAACTACGTTCCTCAATGGTGACACTTTAATAAAAACCGTGTCTCCAACATCGAACTCAAGATCGGTTCGTCTCTTATCATCGTATGACTTTTGTCGGTCTTGTGCTGTCTTCATGCGTCTTCGAATCAAGTCTATCTTATCCGAAGTTTCCCTCACCATCTCGGGCGCATCTGCAATCGGGAATAGGTCTGAGGTCACAATAATCGGTTTAAACTGCCTGGTCAACGCTCATCCCGCTATGCGCCTCTATTCTGAATAATAATAGAAGCAAAATCTTATCCGTAGATTCCCACTAACAAGTTAGTGATCAGCAAGGTCTTCCATATAGAGCTACAAAAGGTTCCATGCGAATATAGTCTGATAGCTGTTGTTGTAGGCGAACTCTACTAATGGAAGGTGTTCCTGCCATGTCCCTCCAAAGTCCAAGATGCATAATCTCAAAAGATCTTCTAGAATCTGATTCACTCGTTCCGTTTGGCCGTCCGTTTGAGGGTAATAAGCAGTGCTCAAACACAATTGCGTTCCTACCACCTCTTGCAAGCTTTTCCAAAACTCACTAGTGAAAATGGGATCTCGGTCGCTCACAATACTAGAAGCTATGCCATTTAGATGAACTATCTCTCGGAGATAAACAAATGCTAACCATGTTTCTCTTCTTTTATTCTTAATGGGAATGAAATGGGCGCTCTTGGTAAGTTTATCTACTACTACCCAGATCCCTGTATAGCCCTTCCTTGACCTCGGCAACCCATCGACAAAATCCATGGAAACACTTTCCCATTTCCACTATGGAACCTCTAAAGGGTGAAGCAAACCACCAGGCTTCTTTTGCTTAGCCTTGACTTGCTGGCACACTAAGCATCTAGAAACGAACTCAGCCACATCCTTCTTCATTCTGGCCTAAAAGAAAACTCGCTTCATGTACCTATACATTTTATCATCACCGGGATGTATGGTCATCTTAGAACGATGCGCTTCTTCAAGGATTGTCCTTCTCAAACTCTCGTCTCGTGATACGCAAAGTCTCCCATCCCTATGCAACCAACCTTTTTCATCTATGGTATACCTACTAAGATGGCTCTAAGACTCCCCTCTTATGAGCTTGTCTACTATCTCTATCAGTTGTGAGTCATCTCGCTGTGTCGCACCTATCTATCCCAAAAGCGTAGGTTGCACCTCTAATGATGCCAACAAACCGGGTGCATAATCGATAGAGGGTCTAAATTCAAAGGTAGAGATATACTCTAAACTCTGCCGCTCGAAAAACAAAGCACTCAAAGTCAGCCTCTTTCTATTCAAGGCGTCAACTACAACGTTACCGTTGCTAGGGGTTTATGCAATCTCAAAATCGTAGGATGCTAAAAACTCCATCCACCTCTATTGCCTTCTGTTTAGATCTTTTTGAGAGAACGGGTATTTTAGTGACTTATGGTCTGTGTACAACTCAAACCTCTCAGCAAGCAAGTAATAGGGCCAAGTCTTAAGTGCAAAAACTATAGCAGCTAATTCTAAGTCGTGGGTAGGGTAATTCTTCTTATGGACCTTCAACTGCCTTCAACCATAACATATCACCCTTCCCTCTTGCATCAAAACTGCGCCAATCCCTGTCCCGCAAGCGTCAGTATACACTGTGAACATTTTACTCCCATCTGGCAAAACTAAAACTGGAGTTGTCTTCAATGCCCTCTTCAAACGTTGAAAAGCATCGTCACAGCCAACGTCCTAAGAAAAAGTCAAATTCTTTTATGTCAACCATGTAAGTGGGGCTGATATCTTAGCAAAGTCTTTGATGAACTTTCTAAAATATCCCGCAAAACCAAGAAAACTTCTTACTTCCATTGCATTCTTTGGAATCTTCCAATATTGGATTGCCACTACCTTCGTGGGATCCACTGTTATCCCTTCTTTAGAGACCACATGCCCTAAGAATCTTACCTCCTTCCTCCAAAAGTGACATTTGGAGAACTTAGCCTTGAGTTGATGTGCTCGAAGGGTCTCTAAGACTTCCTTAAGACGTCAGGCATGCTCTTCCTCGCTTCTAGAGAAGATCAAGATATCATCCATAAAGACTACCATGAACTTGTTTAGAAACTCCCTAGACACCCCACTCATCAAGTCCAAGAAATATGCAGGTGCATTCGTCAAACCAAAAGGCATGACAAGCCATTTAAAGAAACCATCTGGAGTTCTAAATGCAGTCTTATCTATGCTGTCCTCAACCACCCTTAGCTGATAAAATCCTGTAGCTAAATCCAACTGCGAGAAAACCGAAGCACCAACCAACTGATTGAACAAGTCAGATATCCTCGGTAAAGGGTGTTTGTTCTTCTTCATGAGCTTATTCAGCTCCCTATAATCCACGCACAATCTAAGCGAACCATCAGCCTTCATGGAAAAAAACAACTGGAGCACCCCACTCTAAGATACTTCTTCTTGTGAACCCTTTCTCAAGCAACTCTTTCACTTGTTTACTAATATCCCTCCTTTCTCCTGGAGCCATGTGGCGCACAGGCAATGCAACTGGCTTTGCATTGTCCACCAAATATATATATGGAAATCTATCTCATGTTTTGGAGGTAAGCCCCTAACCTCCTCAAAGACATCTGCACACTCACAGACTACTCGAACAGATTGCAAATCATCAATAGGTGTGTCAAGTGATTCTAGGTAGCTAAGCATAACATAACCCTTGGGGTCGCATGAGTTATCGAGAGTATTCCCCAAACTAGTCAACTGTCTAACTACCCTCTTTTCACAGTCGAGAATGTCACCATACCTGGCTAGGCAATCCATTCCTAGAATCAACCCATAGCCCGTGAAACCAAGCACATAAGCATTGCATTCGAACTCAACGCCATACACAGATATTCTCAAATCCCGACATAACATAGAAAAATGAGCCG
Source organism: Allium sativum (assembly GCA_030737875.1). NCBI lineage: Eukaryota > Viridiplantae > Streptophyta > Magnoliopsida > Asparagales > Amaryllidaceae > Allium > Allium sativum. The sequence continues at coordinate 920,199,510 of CM060920.1, forward strand.
TACCCCCAATAGGATTTGAGACAACAACGGGATCTACTACTATACTAGCGTCTAGGTGCAGAGACTCTACAACAGAAGTAGATATAAATGAATGTGAGGCGCCAGAATCAAACAAAGTACGTACAGGATGATCGAAAAGGAAAATCAAACTTTCAACAGAAATGTTTCTACCTCTCTCTTGCGTAGCTGCCATGAGAGCATGAACCTTCCTTCCAGAAGTAGATCATGTCCTTTATCGTTGCCTTTGTCCTTGCCTCCTTGGGCAATCATATGTCCTGCCTCACGGCATTGGAAGCAACCAGTCCTCTTCTTTTTCCTACAGTCCTTCTTCAAATGGCCTGGTAGTCCACAATTGTGACACTTTCTTTTCTCTGAGCCCTTGTTATCCTTACCGCCCTTCTTTTGTTGTTGTTGTGCTTTCTTTGGATCTCCTTTCTTATCCTATGCATTAGCACCTTTCTCCTCTTCATGTATCAATGCCATATCAACAAGATTCTCGAAAGTAGCCCCCATAGGAATGTGGGACATAGCCAATCCATGTAACGGTTCATTCAGACCCTTAGAAAATCTCAAAGCCTTCTTATGTGGTGTATTAACTAATTCCATACCAAATCTTGCTAACTAGTTAAACTTGTTAATGTACCCCTTCATAGACAAATTCCCTTGTTTCAAAGCCAAGAACCTCTCCATGTATAAACTCTCCTCTGCTTGAGAAAGAAATTTCAACTCGAACCTTCGTCTAAAATCCATCCACATCTCCACTGCACGTCCTCCATTAGTTACTTCCCACCAAAAGGAAGCTTCATCATTCATCAACCACACAGCTAGCTAAACCTTCCTTCCATCGTCTATCTCAAAGAAACCAAACAAGTCCTCCACTTCCTTAAGCCAATTCTGAGCCTCAACAAACGTTTCAGTTCCACAAAATGGTTTTCCGCCCATCGCACAGAAGTCTTTGCATATCTTAGAAAAAGCATCTACACGGGAAGGAGGAGGAGTGGCTGCAGCTGGGGGAAGAGGAACGTTTGCTGGGCTTGCGGTAGTAGCCCTAGCCTCCAGATACCTTCTGAACCAGCCTGGTATCTGTACGCCCTTGGGTATATCGGATTCCCCAGACATACTGAAAGGAAAAAGGAAGAGAATCAAAACAAAGAATCGAAAGAAAGATATATGGCTTTTGGGGATTATGTTTTTCATAATAAACCTCTCTATTGAAAATACCTTCTTTAAAACATGTTATTGAAAATGATTTTCAAAATCTTTTATCTCTTCTGGTAACCTTTAGCTCTGATACCACGTGTAACACCCCACGTCCGTTAATGTCACTCACTAAGGGAATGCATTAACTTTCATGGAGCGTTATAATAGTATAGAACAGAACATCACAAGACAGATATATAAAATGGTACCTAAAAATTCAAAATGTATTCATTGCAGCGGAAAAGTAAAACATGTCACTCACTAAAGCCAAGTACACAAATATCCATCTTGAACAAATTTATTATCAGAGTACATAAAAGCAAAACCATAATCCTAATCCAACTAGCCATAATGGAAAAGAGATAAAGCCGAGCATTAATTTCAATACTTCCAAGCACTTCAAGAAGGATCCAAGTCAAGCTTCACTAATCCCACCCTAAGGACCTGGGGAGCAAAAGAAAGAAAAGAGGCGAAACAAAAAGGGGTCAGACATAAGTCTGGCGAGTCTGGTGACTTTAACAGTATAATCAGTAAAGTAACAGGATAAGAACATAAACTGTTTATAAGAGATGACTGTAACATAAGCAGATGTGATAAGGTAAACAAGGTAAGCAAGATAGAGCATCGCCTGCGCTCCTAACCACTATAAGATATGCTCTGCACCATACCAATGTACTAGTTACATATTAAAAGATGATCCCTCCCTACTAATCATAATAATGGTAGCATCGTGTACTCCTAGCTGCTCTCGTAGGTGCCTCACTTGCTCCTACCACCACTAGTTGTACCCACTACCCTTCCCATTCGATCGGCTCTCTAACCTCGTAGATACCTGTGTTGGTCCCGCAATAGGGTGTATCACTCCCTAAGGTGGCAACCCCGATACCACTAAAACGCACAGCTTATACCTACACGATGCAACAACGTCTTACCTACCTGCTCGGACCTACACACGCACATGACTCCGTTGGACTTGCACTGTCATCGCTAAATCTTTATTGACCTCTTACAATCAACCCCACTAAGCGTGTCCCTGTCCTCGACCAAGTTCGAGCTCATATAGATATGAAAATGGGTTACTGGTTGAAAATGGGCCACCCACTTGACACAAGCTTCCCTCCTAAGCTTGGTCCCCACTACGAATTCCCACTTAACCCCTCTTTATTCCCATGTCTTATCACATGTCTCATCTTGGTTAAGTGCTTTAATTATGTTTCACATGCTACCCATGTTACCCACTTAACCCTTTATTATCCCCATGTCTAATCACATGTCTTATCTTGGTTAAGTGTTCATTAATTCATTATAATTGTAATCTTGCAAGACCTCCCACATTAGATTGCCGTTTTGTGGTTGCTGGATATGTCGGGCAGTTTTGGGCAGGCTTATAGCGCAATCCAAATCTAACCTCGTGTCTTTGCATTATTACGCATCTAATTTCTGCCTTTGACCTCTCACATTAGATTATCAAATTGCGGTTGTTGGATATGCCGGGCAGTTCAGGGCAGGCTGATACCGCAGTCCGAATCTAACCTCATATCTTAGGCGTTATTATCACTTTCTTGATTCAAACCCCAATTTCAAATCTTTGGATTTCCAATTACCCATAATTTCCAATCTAATTTATGTTTATAATTTTAATCCAAATTATGCCTATAATCTCATGTTTACAAGTTGCACCAAATTATGCCCAAATCCATTTTCCATAGCCACCAACAATTTATGCCAAATCTTATTTTATTACATATTTCATAGCTATCAACAATTTATGCCAAATCTCATTATATTTCATAAAGTTTTCCCAATCGTTCCAACGTTATTCGTACATAAATCTCAACGCAATATGCTTAGGCTTGAAATAGCCTAACATCAAAAGGAAAAAGGGAAAGAAGAAGGGGAGAGAATCAAAACTGGCGTAAACATACAAATGGGCATGTGAAATGAATAACGACTAAGAAGATCAGATAGGCATATGATAATAATAATTGGGTATGAATCTAAAGGATAACAAATTACAAAACTTGATATGATTCATCCTATTTATAGGCGCATACATCAGATCCAATTTACAATCCTATCACAATTACTTTTAATTCAATTATATATGAATTAACATAAACTCACAATGATAGGATTCTTAGAAAAGAGAATTAGGTGTTGTTGTAGCAATTCTGATCTTGAATAATCTCTACTTTGATTTGTAGATCTAATCTTCTAGTTGGAATACTCCTATTCTGATTTGTTTTGGTGGAGAAGAAAGGCTAGTTTAGATTAGAACAACATGGAGGCGCCATGGATGATAACAATGAGACTGGGGTTAGGTTTAGTTGTTTATTTATAGGTGTATTAGGTGAATTGGGACCTTTTGATTAGATTAGGAACCATCTGAACCATCCCGACCAGAAAAACACATCATCCAGCCAATCCCTGAAAGACACATCATCATGGAACTCTCCAGAATTCTGCAGATCTGGCTCGGCCTGGGCGCACTTCCCAAGTGCACCAGTGCATTTTTGTTCTGACGCACTTCAAAAGTGCGCCAGTTATACTGGCCTGTTTTCTGATTTTTCTGCCTAACTTCTATCGTCCATAACTCACTCATACGGTATCCGTTTACGCAAACTCGGACTCTATCTCAAGCAGAATGTAACAACCCGGAAATGCGAGCCAATTTAAAATTTTTAATTTGGCAATTTTAGCGAATTTTGAATATTTAAATTGAATTATTTTAAATAATATCGACGAGAAAATTATTTTGAATATAAATAGAACGTATATATTTATATACGTCGTCGTTAGAATATAAATAATTATATATAATTATAAAAGGAATTGAAAATGGCGCGGTAGTTCGATAATTCGATTTCAAACTTCAATTGAACATACCGGGTGCAAAATAAACCGGATTTTAGTGAAACAAAAAATAATAGGATCTATTTGAGAATATCTTTCCAACGAATCTGAAAAATCAAAATTTCATAGCGGGAATCAAATGATATGTCCAGTTGAAAATTCTGAATAGTCGCTATGGAATTCAGGCCCTTAAAAATGGGAATTTTGCAAACGACTTCGGATTTCGACGAAACCACTTTTGTTGGATCCGGGATGTCAAATTATTGCTCAATTACAAATTTCATAATTTTTCGAATCAATATGTGAGCGTGGCAAAGGAAAACGCGTTTGACCAGTTTTAGTTGATTTTAATCGACCGGAAAATGACCATTTTTCAAACGGTCTCAGAATTTGACGAAACTAATTTTGTTAGGACCATATCGTCAATACGAAGCTAGAAAATATTTTTCTGGAATTTTTCGAGTTAGTATGTGACCCCAGTAAATTGAAATGCGCGTCAATATATAGAGTTATATGTTGATTTTAACGGAAACGGATCGAAACGATCAAATCAGCTTACGATACATATCTCATTGTGTTCGGAATGGGGGTAAATAGCTATGGGCGACAGGCAGTGGGCCTCGTTTAGAGGTCAAATGAAAAAGTCAACTTTTTGAAATAAAATAATTAAATATAAAAAAACACCTCACCCCTCTGTTTTCTCTTTCAGCCCCCCCCCCCCCCGATTTAAATCAGAAATCAAAAATTAAAAAAAAAAGAAAGAGAAGGAAGGGGGAGGAGCCACCGCTCCTCCCACCGTCGGCGCCTGGCGCCGTCCTCCCCTCCACTTCCTCTCCGCCCTCCTCTTCTTCTCCTTCCCTTCGTTCTTCAACCAACCGTGCCCCCTTTCCCACAACCCTGTCGGCCCCTCAATGAACGCGTCGCCGATCGGCGTGAGACCCCCCCTCTTCTTCCCCAATCCCTCCTTCCCTTCCAGCCGCTGTCGCGCGAGCACCCTCCCCCATTCCCCCAAAATCGATTTGAAACTGCCACTAAACCTCTTCCCCTTGCCGCATCCCCCTCCCTGCCGCCACTGCAGACGCCAGCACAGAAGTAAACAACCCCCCCCCTCTTCGTTCCGCAGCTGTAAGTTTTTATTCCTATTTTTATTTATTTATATGGTATAAAAATATGCTTTATAACTTAAAAATGTAATGGATAAAATGGTAAGGATATGAAATATTCATTAGTTGGTTAAAGATACGATTTTTAACAATATAAAAATATGATCTTTATATTATTTACATCGAAATGAAAAGATTCAATTTTTAGTTTAAAAAGACAATATTTTCCCATTTTAAAAGATTTGATTTTGTTCATTTAAAAGATTTGATTTTTATAAGAAGAAAAATTGGATTTTTATGTCATAGAAAGGTAGGATCTTTATGCATAGAAAATAAAATAAAATATATATGAAGTATACATAAAAATATAATTTTTAAATAAGTAGGATAATAAAAATATGTTTTTATTAGATGTGAAGATTAAAAATAGGATTTTTGCATTATAGAAATGTTAAAAATTTGATCTTTATATATGTAGTGAATCAAAAATATGATTTTTACTTATGTAGAGTATTAAAAATATGACCTTTATATAGTAGAAGATATAAAAATACTATTTTTATATAAGTAGTGTATTGAAAGTAAAATTTCTATATAATGGAGAATATAAAAATATAATCTTTATTATATGAACATCGATGTAAAAATAGAATTTTTATCTATATAGTAACGATGTAAAAATAGAATTTTTATCTATATAGTAACGATGTAAAAATAGAATTTTTATCTATATAGTAACAATGTAAAAATAGAATTTTTATCCATATGGAGTGATTATAAAAAATATGATTTTTATATACATAGCAACAATATAAAAATGTGATTTTTATATATGTAGTGGCTACGGGCAACGAAAGTGATGAAAGGCGTGCACGGTGAAGATGTTCTACATAAGAAGAGTCGTGATATTGGATTAGCTAGTCGGTGAGAACTTCTCACTCTAAATTTCTTTTTCTAGTTATATATATATATATATACTAGGATGCAGACGGTGCTTAGCAGCACTCGACACCCGTCGTCCACAGACCATGGACGGCTTGTATGCTTGTTTGATGTGTTATGAAAATTGTTTGTGATGTTGATGTGAAATCGATAATAAAATGTAGATGGTTGAAATAAATTAATTATCGTTAAAAATATATTTTTTAACGTGAAAGTGAATAAATAAACATTTATAAACAAATCGGCCGATTTGTTTATATACACTGATTTGACTGATATTGATTGGGTCGATAAATTTTACACATCGCCCAACTGCACAAATAAAAATATGTGTTTGTTGATTTGAAACCCCACACGGGTGTTGGGATGATATTTGGGTACACTAATCCCAATTATTTAATTGTATGTCGATCGATTGGTCGACAGACTGTGTAAGCGTCGATTATTTATATTTGATGCTTATGCAGTTGTGTGGTGCACTTTGGATGATGGTTGATTGTTTATCGTTGCTATTATATACATGTGTTGTATGGAATCCATATAATTAACGTTATATGGTAATTTATTGGGCCTCATTTCAATTGAGAAAATAATGAATACTATAAAAAGAAATTCATGTGTTGAATATAAAAATAGTCTTGTGTTGACGATGTTCATGTGTTGAAACTATTCATGTGTTGAGTAAAATATTTTAATAACAAAATTTGCATCTTTATCATATTTAAAATTAGAACTACTTTCCAGTAGGAGTCTAATTAAAAATCAAACGATAGATACCATAATTTTATAAAATATTTTACATAACAAAAATAGTCGTGTGTTGACAGTACTCATGTGCTGAGATTAGTCGTGTGTTGAAAGAAATATGTATTCATGTGTTGAATGGAATAAATATTCATTTGTTGAATAGAATAACGGATTTATTAAAATATATGAAGCCGTGTTGATTAGAGTTGCGCTATTTTGACGTGAACGATATTTATATCGATTATATTCGTTTTTATAATGAATATAGAAAGGTAGTGATTTCAAAATATAACGTCTTGAAAATATTATCATTTATATAGTAATGATATGAAATATTCAATTCTGATTTGAAATTGAATATGAAATTGAATTTGTTTTGAAAACGAATTTAAAACGATTTATAAAATACGTTTTAAAAGGAAATCGACGAAATATATATAATATATATATTATAATATATATATTATATATATAATGGCCTGAATAGAACGCGCCGCGGTAGTTCGTGAATTTCGGCCATTGACTTTGAATTGACGTTGCGGGAGATCCGACCGTCAGATTCTCCTAAAACCGGAACCGTTGGGTTCGTATCGAAAAGAGCTTTCCAATGAATATTAGAAATTTGAAATCTAACGGTTGGATTTGGAATTATGTCCAAATCAAATTTGGAAAAGGTCGATGTAAGTGCAGTTCAATGGCCGTTAATGGAAATCGACTGTACGGGCCTTGATAAAATTATTAAAAATATCTATAATTTGTGTAAAATCATAAGAAATGATTTGAGAAAAATTGGGCTGAAAAACTCCATATTTGAAAAGATAAAAATAGATTTTTATCGAAATGAACTAGTTTTGAACTAGAATTAAAATCAATTTATTTTTGAAATAAATAAATTGAATTTGAAAGTGAATTTAAAAATAATCAGTATTCCCAATACGTGAATTGGACTGGAGTTGAATCGAAATTATCTTCGGAATATTTCGATGTCGGATTTCATGACTATACAGATATTGTTATGGGAATTTGAAAGATATATTTTATATCGTTATTTCCAATACGATATTTGTTGGTTTCAGGATTTGATATTGAATATAAGCCGTTATATTTTCTATTCAAAGCCTTGTATTTAATATCAAATGTGATTTGGGTTTGTCGTGAATGGCGTCTTCATTAACACTGTTCTTAAGCCCAATAGAGAAAAAGATTAAATCTTTCTATTTATATTTAATGAAGTGTATCAATTAAATAATATTTAATTGGAATTGAATTTGAATTGGTTTTTGGGTTTATCGTGAGCGGTGTTTTGAACAACACCTGTTCTTTAACCCGATTAACAATAGAATGTGATTTTGGGTTTATCGTGAATCGTGTTTTAGATGACATTGGTTCTTTAACCCAGTTAAAGACAGAATATTGATTTTTGAAAAGATTAAAACTAAGTGGAGTTTTAATGAATCTTTAATTAGATTGAAATGTGAATTGATAATTTAAATTATCAAATCTGAAAGGTGATCGAGAATGGAGTACCACCAGTGTTGCTCCAAAGCGATAGTTAAATCTTTAATTAGATTTAAACGTGAAATGGTAATTAATTTTACCGATAACACCGTGGTGTTAGATATGGAGTATTACCGGTTTTGCTCCATGGGATAAATAGGTTGGGATTGGGAAATAAAACAAATAATTACTTCGGTGTGGTTCGCTAATCCCGACTAGTTTGAAATGATGTCCAGAGGAAGATTAAAGAATAAATTTAGAAGAATTTATCTTTGATAAAATTAATGGGAACCTTTCCCCAAGAATGTGATTTTGTGAATAAAAGAATATTCTGAATTGGTATGAGGCGTTTGTTGTGTTAGTGTAACACGTGTTTATTATATACGCGGGTTATTCAGAAAGACCGGGTTTATCCCATTCTGAATAACCGATTCGACGCGATGTCGAAGATGAAGATGGTGGTTGAAGACCGGAAGTCTTCACATTGTTTGGGTGATTACTGATGATCTCGATTGGGCTGTACACCCAAGATGAGGGAAACAGTTGGTGATCGTCCAGACGTACTTGGAGATGGATGGATATGCAAGGAAAGTGCCTCCGGTTTCATTCAGACCCAGGACGAACTTGTAAATGGATTGTGTGTTTGACATTGGATTTTATTCTGTGTTGATTGATCTCTATTAAATATACATCTGTTTGGTGGCGGAGAATTTATTCTCTTGCTTAACGCCCTTCTCTGAGACGTACGAGCTTAGAGGTTGTATATCGATGGACATCAGTCGCATGGAGTGAATTGCCAGTGTGGCACGCGTAAGTGACAATTGATCAAGGCTTCTGCTGAAAAGCAAAGTCTTGTGGTTGATGATCAAAGCATGGCCTGTGTGGCGTAGCTTTGTGTATAACGTGAATTCGCGAGCCTCACACCTCGGTATGAGTCAAAAACGGGATACGGACCCAAGGAGTGCACGACGTTTCTTTCTAGCTATGGTGGTGTCAGTGACCTACCAACCCTGACATTTATATACTTTTCACCTGTGTGATTGTTGGATACGAGGCGCCTCGATTATAGGTCTGTAAGGACTGGGAAACGTGTGTTCAGGAATAACTAATCCTCAAAAGTAAGAGAGGACCGGCCTTGGAGGTTCCAAAGGATCATAGTGGGGTCTTGAGGCATTTGCTAGAGTGTCTCGAATCGGAGAGGAGCTTGCCCTTGCCTCGACTCATGATGGAATCCAATTTCCAATACGTGATAATTTGGTTTTATTTGTAGAGCCTAGTATGGCGACATAGTGGGATGGGGCACTTATGCCGTCTATGATTGATATTTATGATCGAAATTGTTTTGAAACTATACACTTATTATAGTATCAAATAATGTGTTTTTAACGTATCAAGCACGCTTTGGCTGTTATAAGGTAAAAACCCTATCCTCCGGCTTGCGTTGCATTGAGTGATGGGACCTGGGTCTTATAACAGCTTCATTTTTCTTTATTTAGCATTGCGTTGTTTGTTTTATGCACTGGTATTCTTGAGAGGAAACCCGTTCCGTGTCATACGGCTTGGTCCCTTGATTTACCGAACTATAAAATAAAGATTAATAACTGTTTTAGTTCTCACACCAGTCACATGACTGACCTGGAGTTTATTGTTTTAACCTAAACTCTGGGTGCCCCTATTTTCCACACGGGCAGCTAGTAGTTTTGGTTTTGCAGAATTATATTCACAGGATCCTGATTTACAGCTGGAACGATGCTCGGAAAGCTCTGTATCCGTGTATTACTTTCAGTTGTGTTTTGTATATTTTTCCGCTGCTGTGTAATTTATTGTAATCTCTGATATTATTCGAATGTATTTTATTCATTTATACTCTGTATATTCTTGTATCTGATGGAATTGTTGTACTAAAAATGAAATGTTCTTCCGTTTGCATTCTATTTTGTCTTGTCCTCAACGCCATCCGTGCTTTCCTTCGCGGGGAAGTTCGGGTCGTGTCACAGAATTCCAAGATGAACACAATGGCATAACCCGCTTCACTTAATTCTTCTTTTAAAAATTAATTATTCTTTAATTATCCCTTATGTCGTGTTTTAAAATTACGGGGTGTTACAATGTTCCTATGTTTATAGAAACTAAATATTATCTTAGTTGGCAGTACGCGTTAGTAGTTATCAAGGAACAACTCCTTGCTTTTGGAAGAGCTGTTGATACCAATAAGTTATGTTATTTCCTTACTGTCCCACGGTATCAGCATGAAATTTTTTATACCAAAATATTATTATGTTGTTAGATCAAATACATTGTTTGAGCAATGAGGCACCTTATAGAGTTGTGAAGTTCCTCCATCTTAGTTAAAATTCTTGATTGTGGATGAAATGTTGACTCCGTAGGTACCGTGCTTTTTTCCCATTTTATTTTTAGTTCTTTTACTGCAACCAAAATAATTTATTTGCACTAGTATTTTCACCAAAAATTCGCATAACACCTATAACCTGTTATGTCAAAATTTTCATGCTGGGCTAGCTGAGTGTCGCCATTATGAAAGGCAAGCTGATGGTTTTTTAATTAATTTGGCATCCATTTTTATTGTATGCATAAACTGTATTATTGTGTTACAATAGTGAATGTTAGTCACTGTGTATAATTCTATTTGTATCTAAGCACACATGCATGTGTTGTATAAAAATACCTTTTAAACACATATTTTCAATGGATTACTTGTGCATTGAAACTTGAAAAATTCTTGTTGTTATTGATATCTAACATCCAAGTATTTGTAGAATTAGTTTGTCGACATATAGTCCTATTGTAATGGGTATACTATCAGGAAAGTAGTTATTGCCTTATAGAGGCCCATCAGATGCACATATGAATCTTTTTCAAGGTTGGTGATGCAATGCTTTCTTTATGCATACCACAAATATGACTTCAAAATTTGATGAAGAAGGTTCAAATTCATAGAAAGATATTATGAAGGAGAATCGAGATACAAACTTGTTATCCTTGGTATGATTGAAGCAGTGAAGGTATTTCGATCATTGAGCTTGTAAGCAAACTAGCAAAGTAACATCTAAGTGCATAAACTATATCACGAACTAAAGACATCGGCTGCTTTTAAACAGTACATCAGCATGGCATACTGATATATAGTCTTGTATTTATGTGAAGAGAACGTAGGCTGCAAAAGTATAAGAAAATTTATAGGCTGCCAATGTATACAATGTAATTGGTCAGTGACTCATAAGTTAACCCCTATCTCACTTACAGGAATATGTTAAGTTTGCTTAGAAGTATAGTTTCTCTCCCACGTACCTTACAATTGGTATGTTGTATATGCGCTTGAAATTCTTCCATATATGCTTAATATGCCTATGGTATTATCATTGTCAACATACAAGCTTTTCTCGGATGCTAGTTCCACAAAATGTGGAAAACATTGGTTACATCATTCTAAAATTTAAGGGTAACACCCAAATGGGATTACTATGGAATATACAAGAAAGATGTAGCACTATATACTTACTTGAAACTAAACATCCGCATCCGACATTATTTTACAAATATCCTTATTTGTGGACCCACTTAACTATTTATTTTCTATGATTTGTATTGTACCTATAAGGGACCCTCTGAAGATCTCTATGTGTATATATACATACACACATACACACACACACAAAGAGAGAGAGATACACACACACACACACACATATGCAAGTTTAAATATTTTAAACTAAAAATTGCTTATTTTTATTGTAACAGGACCAAATTGCTAATGTTTTGGAGAAAATATCAAAAGCAAAGCAAGATTAAATTAAGCACTCGAATACTTTGTAAGTAACTTGTTAATGCATGTATGTATGACATATTATGGACATGGAAGATTTGATCAAACATTATTTATGAAATGTTAAGTTTGGGTGTGTGGAAAGTAGTTTGAATTATATATATGAAATATTAAGTTTGGATATATGAACATTGTTTGAATGATATGTATAAAATATTGTATTTTAATTGAAATATTTGTTGCTGGTGAAAATGTGTTATACGTATATACGTTTTAGAAATAGGTAATGACATATATTTACGTTGTTTGAATGACTTGTATGTATATAAAAGTAACGCAAAAGCTGAAATGGCGATATACAAATGGTAGATGCTATGAAATTATATGTGATATTTTAGCACTTTTAAAACACTTTCAAATTATGCAACCAAATGCCATTAGAAACAGGTAATAAATGCTATGCAATTATGTTGTAAACACTATAGAAATAGTAAGAAACAATACTGTAGAAGCTAATTAAACGCTATATAAATAAGCATAAAATGTTGTAATAGGTAGAAGCTGGGTAAGAATTCATATTGCGTTTATGTTTAGTAGCAAAGATGAAACGCTATAAATCTGCTATATAAAACGGAAGGTCTAGCATAGCACATCTTTATGCGGCGTACTATAAAATGCTATGGTTGAACATAATGGCCTTTTTGAAATGCTATAAAGCCTCATTTTGTTATAGTAGTCGTGACACACACCTTCGAAGATGATATCATAAGCTATATTCTAAAGCTTATGAGGTTATCTCTCTACTGACCTGTCATCAGATTATATAATATTTGAGGTAGCAGCTGGTTATGTATTTTTTTGCTTCAGCTTCATTCATATCATACTTCTTTTGTAACGCTTTCAGATCTCCTTAGTTTATTTACCCTCTGCATTGCAGTAGTCACGTATGCCACTGCGGAGTTCATTCGAAATGAAGTTTTTGCATAGGTGGTCATGATCGATCCCCAATTGTTGCTTCTTACATCTGCTTAAGTGGATGGATTAAATAGCGGCAGTTTGCCAGTGTTTAGAACATTAACCACCTTTTTTATTATTAGGAAAAAGTGCTTCTCTGGTCTTCATCTTTTGACGTGCTCACCCTCAAATCCGATTGGCTGATTGGTGTTTGACAATTCTATTTCAATAAATCATTATTCATGACCATTTACAACAATCAAAATCATTTTAAATTGTTGGAGCTGAGTGTTGGAAATGGTTAAATCATATACTTTGTTGCTTTATTTGAATTGACTGCGGATTAGCCCCACGTTATAAGGTTAGCTATTAACCACTCCATTCATAAGATAAAATAACATCTAAGTATTGGTTGATTCTAGATTTTATACTATCTACTTTGATTTCTTGGGAGAATCCTATAGGAGTAGAAATGACAAATGAATAAAAAGAAGAAGAAAGAATAGTCTGTTATCTTATGATTCCTTTCATCCATATATTAATCAGAAAAAAATATAAATTATAAGCGTTATTGGAATGAGGATTGATAATGCTTCTGAAATAATTTTCGTTCTTTATGAATTTTAGTATCATTATTTTTTACAACGATTCAATATTAGTGGCTCATTTACAACTAATTTTTGTAACGATTTAATAATAGTAGCCTATAAATATATTTCACAATGGCTCAATGATAACAACTCTAAATATATTACATTATTTTTTTCTAAAATTAATTCACTTAATAATACACACACAAGGACATACACACATATTCAAAATTTATACGATATTAATGCTTGAACTTTTTTGTTTTTCCTTATGGAGATATATGATGAAAATGTAAGGAATAAGAATTAAAGTCAACTAGCTGTTTATGACATTTAATAGTTTCAGAAAAATTTTCATTTATTTTTATAAAGATAACCATACTCTAATAAAACCATATAAACCGAAAGATTCCATTGAGCCAGAAATTTTGAATTTACATAGATTGAGCAGAATTTCAGGTTGACTCGTCAGCGAATACTTTTGGATGCGGATTGTGCCATTTTTATATCTGGATTCGAAAATATATTTGAATATCATATATCTATATCCATGTATACAAACTAATATTCGATAATTGTTCTATCTGTTAACGATCGATAAATAGGAAAACGTAAAAAAAATTAGTTAAGCATGAATCTTTCAATTTCCTTGATTATTAAAGTGTAAAAAAATAAATAATTATGATGATAATAAATATAATTTAGTAGTTAATATGAATTGTTCGCATGTAATCTGAATTTGTAACTTAATAAAACGGTAAATTAACATATTTCATTATATTAAAATACAAACAATTAAAAAATATGATGTTTAAAAGAGTTGAACGGATAATTTTCGAATGTGGATGTCTTTGTATCTGCATTCTCATATTTTTTTCCGAATATTGAATATTTATCAACTTTTTAGATAAGGATGCAGATGTCGATGCGAATGCATTTTATACGTTTAATTGGACGTCAACCAATGGATTTAGATTCGAGAAAAAAAATTATGCATACTTTTGGGTCTTCAAAATTAACTAATTGAAACTTTATATGTATTAGTTTATATAATAATAAATAACTTCATCATGATTTTCTTATATTGTTATTTTTTATTTTTAATAATACAATAGTATACTTATTTAGTATGTTGACAACATGTGTTATGTTAATTAAAAACAACAATAAATAATTTCATCGATTTAAATAAGATTAACTGGTCGGTTTTCCTGTGACACCCCACGCCTGTTAATGTCACTCATTAAGAGAATGCATTAAGTTTCGTGAAGCGTTATAGGTAAAGAGAAACAGAAATATTACAAGACAAATATAAAATAACATTGGAATTTAAAACTTTATTAAACAGAAAACATCGTGGTTCAAAACATGGTTACATCATGAGTCTGAAACGCATAAAACCCAGTACATCAATTTAAAACTTCTATCTTGTACGAAAATCATCATAGTACAATAAACATGAAAAGAGCATAATCCCCAAATAAACATAGCCATAGTAGAGAAGATATGAAATCAAGTAGTACATCTAAACAGCACCAAGCAGAAGGAAAAAGAACCCTGATCAAGCCTTAGTATTCCTACCTTGAGAACCTTGGGGGGTGGGGAGAACAGAAGTGAGAGAAGAGGAAACAAAATAGGTCAGACATAAGTCTGGCGAGTCCTGTTATTTTTAACATATAAATAAGTAAAAGCATCACAACAGGAATATAAACAGTAAAAGAGGGATAATTGCATATAAGGCAGGTATGACAAGGTAAATAGGATAAACCGAATAGAACATATATGTATAATGCTTCTCTAATACCTTTCTTTCTCTGTCTCTCTGCACCAATACTAGTATCATATGAACAAGATGATCCCCAACAAGATGGTAGACTTAGGCGTACTTCTAGTGAGAGGTTTTACCCCCATACAATAACAGACAACCCAACGGAACATACTGGTGTTACCCCTAAGGATAATAACGGGCTCCTAAACAGGCAAGACTAGATGTACCCTAATTACTACCCAATCGATTGTCTCCCTACTCCGTAGATACCCTGTGTTGGTCCCACAGTAGGATGTATCACCTCCAAAAGTAGCAACCCTTCCAGGATGTGCACAACCATATTTACTAATGCCACGGCATCTTAGCCTCCCTCGTCCGGACCCATGCACGCATATGACTCCGTCGGAATTCGCCGCCCGCACCGTCCCCTCCTTTTGGATCTCTTACAATCAACCCAGTAAGCATGCCTCGACTCCGACCTAGTTCGAAGTACTCGTTTGATACCTATATATGGGTTACTGACTGAAATGGATCCCACACACAATATGATACAAGCTTCCCCCTAGGCTTGCATCCCTACTACTAGGATTTCCATAGGTTATGCCATACCAGTGTAACAAAATTGCATAACCCCAATAGGTTAAGTTTTTGGGCCTATATATAAGTATTACCCACCACCCCAAGATTTTCTTAACCCACCCACTATTTCAAACAAGTTTACTTAACCCCTACTCAAGTCAACATGTTCATGTAATCCCTATGGATTCAAAAAGGTTAAATATTCAAGTTCATTACCATTTATTCATTTATGGTTATAATTCATTAAACCTCCCACATTAAGCCTTCGACTTGTGGATGTTGGATATGCCGGGCGGGTGCGGGCAGACTTCTTCCATAAGTCGGGCTTAACCTCGTGTCTTAGCCCGTTACGTGTTTATGCACTTAGACCCTCACATTAGATTCACCACTTGTGGTCGCTGGATATGTCGGTCGGGTCCAGGCAGACTTCTACCACAAGTGTAATCTAACCTCGTGTCTAAGCATGGTTAAAGTTTCTAATTACGGTAAGTCTAGGCATTTTCATTCTTTAACAATTATCCCTATTTCATTATAGGTTCTCATGCCCCTTTTCCAAGTCATATTCATCATGTACCATATGCCCTAAATTAATATTTTTTTATCACAGTTTGGTTTATTGTAACAACCCGCATATCAGTACCATTTGAATTTGACTGCATACCACTTACGTCCAACCCAAATTGCACGAAAATACGAATCATTAATAGAAAGAAGTTAGAGGATGAGAAATAGAGAGATAGAAAATTAGAATACAAGGAAAGATATAGAAGATTGAACTGAACAACAACACATAATCTCACAGTCGTAGCGGAATAAAATATAACATATAAAATCACCTTTGAAATACAAACTGTATTATCACTTACATACATCATTAGAGTACATCACATATACAACACAACGGAATAAAACCCTAAATATCTATCATTGAAGCCTCCTGCTCCAAGATCCTCCAGATAAATATGCAAAATCTGAACTATTGGATTGCTCGTACAAATTTGGCACCCAAGAGTTTAGGGAATACATAGAAAAATAAACTCTTGGTCAGTCTTGGGACTGGTGTAAGTAAACGATTAAAAAAAGTTTGATTTTTAACTTTCAAAAACCTTTTGAAAGAAAAGATAATCGTAAGACCGATCCACACATAAATGCGGGTTGTTTTTACCTTACGATAACCTAAAACATTATTGAAAACAATATTATTCTGATATTATGATAGTGTCTAAATACAAATAAATAACAATTTAGTAGAAAGCTTGCATCTTACACTGTACATACATAGTATACAATCAAGTACATACATAGCATACAATCAAAACCGCGGGCGCTTATTGGAGATTAGATGCCGACTATGACAAGGTATGGAACCACCTGCCGATAGTGTATCTCTAGAGGGGAATACACTGGATTCAACAAGAACGTCTTGCAACCCGACCCACACATGACCGACCACTCATTTCACTTAAGTGTATCGAATATATTGTCACCAATGGTTAGGACCTACCCATTTTTTCCCGAAAGGGACAGCGTCGAAACATTTAAGAAGCAAAAAGAATTTCTCTAAATAGGTAACAATACACCCTAATGGGAGCGACCTACATAGCCATGGTGCCTGACCGATTTTTGTCATTTCCCGGTTGTAAGGCTTAAGGCTGAACTTATCCTTGGATATAAAACGTCTTCATTCACTTTGAATGCCACATCGTCAAACCCGCCAAATCACAAGTTGATTTCCCCAAAAATACCATGCGTATAAAGTTAAGAGAAACGAATTTCTCCACCATCAAATGTAAATACGTTTGAAGAAACCAACTTCTGCAATTTATTATAATGCTAGTATGAAAAAGTACAAATGTTATCAAAACACTATACCTACAAATTAAAAGTAAACCAACCCAGATAAATTAAAAGTGAAACCCAGATAAATCAGTTTACTTGCATTCTTTCTTTAGACATGCTAGTATGAGAGGGTATCACCTAAATAAAATCATGCTAAAAACACAAACAGAAATATTGCTATGTTTGTTTCTGCTGGTTGATGGCATATATTTCTGTTTGTAAGTGTGCCACTATCATTATTTTCAAAATAAAGTCGACTAAAAAATAAACAGAAAATCGCTAAAAGCTACAACTAAAGTTATTAAAAAAAATACCTTTCAAAGGAATTTCAAGGGAATTTCAAGGGAATCATTAGCATGTTCATTAATGGGCTTCACAACAATAAAATTAAAAATATTAATTACATTTACACTAAGGTTAGCGCAATAACATACGCTAAAGCTAAGGTAGAATCTTCAATTTGAGCAGTTGTGTTTTTCATTAAATATAAAATTTTGGAAATGACATATAATACATAAGATTTGATTAAAAAAAAAGATAGTTGTAAACCGCTAGCAATTCAGAAAACTTGGTATGAGATAACAACTGTTGTGAAACTTATTTCCAGATTTTATTTTCAACGATGTAATCAATGCTTTCACTACATGTTAATTGATTGTTGCGAGATTTCCATTTTTTAGTGTACTTTATTCTGTAGTTATCTTCCAACATTTTTCAAGTGTTCCAGGGGATGTTTTGACATGCGTTTAACTTAGCATTAAATTTCACCTATATTATAAACCTCCTGATATCTTGCTTCTTTCTTGGTTGCTCATGCTCCTTTAAGTAATAAGGTATGTAGCTCAGTAAACATTGGGTCGTAGAAGCATAATGTATCGCTCACTTGACTTATTGTACTATTTATTTCTTGTATTGTGTGTAGGTACTGAGAAACTATAATTAGTATCAATGTCATATCTCTTGATATTTTAAGATCAGAAACTGATCCCAATAATCCACCAGATTAAAAAAAGGCAACAGTTAGGCTGCATAACACACCATCTTAAAGATTAGGTAAAGGATCAACGTCAGCACCAAATACTCCAGCACCAAAAACGAATAAAAGCTCTACATCTGCTCCTTGCACTCCTGCAACAGTTGTAAAACAACTCATGTCCGCTCTTTGTGGATCACATATCAATGAAGAAAAAAAAAATTACTGTACGTGTAAGACCTTTAAGCAATCCGGTCCTTTGAGACTGTAGGATGACACTGAGGTACTATTACTTCCATATTTTAAATTACTAGTGGGTATCAACTATTTTATTATAATGGCATGTTTTATCTCCTTTCACACATAAAGGGACTATTGTTGATAAATTAGAAGAAGCAACAGAAAAAAATGATTAACATTTAAGACATCTAATTGGAATATGTGAAGGTTAGTCTAAAGTATTTATTTATTTACAAGAAATTGATTGTGGGTTCTATTATGGATGGAGCAGTTCCTTTTTTGCTACAGCTAAAAGGAAGGTTGGCGGAATTGCTTTGAATGACACTAGCTGAAGGTCGCACCAGATAATCTGATTGATATATTTATTGATTGGTATATAGAGTAAGGAAAATCCTGCTTCCACTAAATTTGAATTCTTTCCTGTTTTTAATTTTTATGCAGACAATCGAGAGTAAGCTACGAGAAAAGTCTGGTTGTGTAAAATCTTTTTTAGCTAACCTTGTAAGTGTTTATTTTGTTTCAATTTTAACATTTTTATGCGGCATTCTATCCTGTTATTTATAGAATACAAATTATGCAGAATTTAGTAGATCTTGCAGGAAGTGAGAGAGCTTCTCAAACTCAAGCAGATGGAGTAAGATTAAAGGAAGGATCACATATAAATTGTAGCATGTTGACTTTCACAACTGTTATTAGGATACTAAGGTCAGTTCTTTTCTGCTGCATGCCATGTACTAATTATAACTTCCCTATTTCATGTAAACTTCATTTCTTATATTATAAAATGGTAAATTTTAATTGGTGAAACCATCCCATGAATTTTTGCGAAATATTGTTTAGCTATTTAGAGTCCTAGGAAGAAGTTATAGATGATGAATTTTTATCCATTAGCCTTGAGAATGCAAGTTATAAGAGTAAAAATTGATCTACATTATTCTATTAGATTTTAAAAACCTTTTTTATGCATAAAAGAACATTTTAATTGCATATATTAAGTTTATCTTATATAAATGACTTGACCACTGAATTGTTCATACCAGTTCTTCCATAATGCCACAGGTCTTACTGAGTTATTCCATACTAACGTGCAAGTAATTTTACATTTCGGAGTATACTATTTAGTAGAGTACATTTGTTGCAAGATAGATAATGGCATATTTGTGATTAAATTAAATAGTGAGCGCATACGATGTCTTCATTCAATTTTGGTACAGAACTACTCTCTTACTTTTGTTTATTATTTTCTATTGTACTTGGTATGTGTTTCATTTAGCTCGTTTGCATTTTATTCATTATTTTTGGGCATTGATAACTTTTGTTGTGTTGTGCACATTTGTTTTGTTCATTTTCTCATATAACATTGCTTACGTTGCATTTTTTGCAGGTGAGTGAATAAGATGATAAGCTACTTGCTGAGCACAGTGCTAAACTCATCCGTCCTTTAGCACTTTTGATGAAGACATTTGAAATCAAATTTGTAGCTTATAATTATTATGTGGTATGGAACAAAGTTTTCTTCCTTTCGTTTATGCTATAGTTGTTTAGCTGTTATCTAGTATATTATGTTGTAATTTACATATTATTTGAATGACATGTATACAATATTATTGTTATAATTTACATATTTGTCATCTTTGTTATGTCTCTATGTATCTGAGCAAGAGAAAAATATATGTATATAGATATATAAAATAAATTAAAGAGAAAGAAGGTGGGGTAGGCTATAGAAGTGATATACAAAATCGTAACATTTCAAAAACGCTATGATATAACAAACTAAATGCTATAGTAAGCAGCATAGTTCACATTCATAAACGTTGTATACATATATGAGAAACGCTATGTAAAGTCTACGAGAAATGCTATGTAAAGTCTATAAGAAACGCTATAGTAAGCATCAAAGTGTGTACCTATAAACACTATACAAAGTCAAAGAGAAACTCTATAATAGGTAGACTTCAGATAGCGTTTTATTAAATGTTATTAAATACTGGGTATTTATTATAGCATGTCGTTATATAGCATTCTCTAAAATGTTATGAAAGGATATTATAGCGTTTTGAAATGCTATGGAATCCCAATTTTGTTGTAGTGGCGCTAGACCTCCCACATTAAGCCTTCAACTTGTGGATGCTAGATATGCCGGGCGGGTCCGGGCAGACTTCTTCCACAAGTCGGACTTAACCTCGTGTCTTAGCCCGTTACGTATTTATGCACCTAGACCCCTCACATTAAATTCACCACTTGTGGTCGCTGGATATGTCGGTTGGGTCCGGACAGACTTCTATCACAAGTGTAATCTAACCTCATGTCTAAGCGCGGCCACAGTTTCTAATTACTGTAAATCTAGGCATTTTCATTCTTTAACAATTATCCCTATTTCATTATATGTTTTCATGCCCCTTTTCCAAGTCATATTCATCATGTACCATATGCCCCAAATTAAGTTTTTTTAATCACAGTTTGATTTATACCCCAAATCCATATTCATGTTTTCAATTCAAGTTTGCCCCAAATTTCCCAATACAAGTTATGCCCAATTTTAACGTTTTCCCCTCGTTTTCAGTTTCATGCATTCGTATATTTCAGCGGTATGCCTAGGCTCGAAGGTAGCCTGGCTATAAAATAAAAAGGGAAAAGAAGAAGGGAAGAGGAGAGAAATAAGTATACTAACAAGATATACATATGATGGCAGAAATAGGCATAGCAAATGAATAAGCATATAGTGACAGAATTGGGCATGATAATAATATAGGCATATAAGAACAGATCTGATGAAAATGTGATAATAGAACTGATTAGGCACAGTGACACGATTAGGCCAACTAACATAATAAGGATGTCACAAATAGGCATATGAGATCTATACAATGAATTAGATATACAAATAATGGCAGATTTGATATGATCCAATTAGTCACATGCTTTAATCCAATTCGTAACATGTCAAGATTAACTTTTAAGTATTCATATCTAAAAATAACATAGACTCACAGAGAATGGATCTAAGAAAACAGAGGAAAGCATGTTGATGTTGAATCAGTGATCTTTGAATAAGTATGAATCGTCATTGCTGAACAAAAGGCCAATTTAATCTGAGTTGGAGCAGCATCTCGCCGTCGCCATTGATTTACATGAATAAAACAATGGGTATAGGGTTCTTTATATAGCCATAAGCCGACGAATCTTGCACAGAAATGAGTCCACGTTCGGAAGTAGGGATTTGCTCAGATCCGTATAGGGGTCGACCCCCCTTAGTGTGTCAACCCAGGGGTCGACACAGTGGTCGACACCTCCTTGATGGGGTTGACCCATGGGTCGACACCCATAGGCAGGAATTTTCCTACTTCCCTTTCTTCTGTTCGATTTTGAATTTATTTGAATTCTTGATTTATTTTATTCATATATAAACGACTTATATATTTATAAACTTCAAACCTTAATATCTTCTTCATACGATGTCCGTTTTACGCAAACCAGGCATCTTTCTTAAGCAGAATTCTGAGACGAATGAAATGGCGCAGTCTATTTCACTTAATTCCCAATATTTAATTAGGTATTCTTTGTTTATCATCTTAATGTGTTATGAAATTACGGGATGTTACATTTCACTATTTTACAGTTGTATTCTTGTTAGAATATGAGGTAGCTAACTCTAGAATATAATATATACTCTGGACATAATGTACATGGTCCGAGCCCATTTATTCCTTTTCCTACCGTTGTACGTTATATTATTACCATTGGGTAATAATGGGCCTAGCCCAATTATCTATCTTTGTATTATAAATAGGCTCTTTCTATTGTATAGAAAAGCATCTATCGAAATAAAGCATTTTAGTCGTTCCTTCTTAATATAATTCATCTGCAATTCTCTCCACAATACTTCACAATAAATCACTTTGTATTATCAAGCACTGATTTGCTTAACAACACCATTATTGGGTGATTTAAATTTCAACCCACCAGAGAGATTTCATCGCTTGGGTTTCCTCTGATCATGTTAAACCCATCACATCAGAGTTGTTGAATTTAGCTACATAATTTAGTGCCTTGCTATAATCTGTGATTAGGCTACATCAGAATCAAGTATGTGCCTCGCATAATCAACAATTAGGCTGCACTTGAATCATATAACAAAATTCCATGTAAAAAGCAAAAAATAGAAATCCAAAATCAAAGAAGTAACAAAGTGGTTCAAGAAGATCAAGAAAGTACCATAGCTTGCATCTCATCAGTTGCAATAATATCACCTGAATAAAGCTTGCACAAATCTTGAATCATGAACCTACATGTCACTCCGGAAACTGAGATTCCAGTTACTCACTACAGCTTATTGATCCTCTCCAACGAATTCTGATCATCATCTATTCTTCAGATCAGTTCAACATGGCTGGAGAAACCGAATCATCCACTACAGGAAACACATGTACAATAAATAACCAAAATGAAACAGGTATAGAACATCTGGTAAAGATAGTAATAGCTCCTCAGAGTAAACTTATTACCGTGAAACTGGAAGAAGGAAATTACCTTTTATGGAAGTTACAAGTCCAAACAGCTACTGAAGGCTATGGCTTTGAGAGATTCATCAATGGCGCTTTGTCAATTCCACTCAAAATTGTCACAGACAAAGATAATATAATAGTTAGTAATGAGGAATTCGACAAATTCAACAGACAAGACATAGTAATAAACTCATGGTTATTGTCATTCATTAGTCCAGGGCTACCGTCTCAAGTAATTGGGTGTAAAAGTGCACATGACATATGGACAAATGTAGAAAGAAACTTTAACTCTCAATCTGCAGCCAATATAACATTCTATAGAAAGCAACTATAGAATACGAAGAAAGGAGAACTACCCATAAGAGAATACTTGGGGAAAATCAAGATATGTGTGACACTTTAGAGGCTACAGGACAGAAAACAAGTGATTCTGAACAAGTAGTCACAATCTTGAATGGACTTAATGATGAATATGAAGCTGTTGTAGCAGTTATATCATCACAAAGGGTTATGTGTTCAATAGAAAATGCTTATGACTTACTTCTTGCACATGAAGCAAGAGTTAAAATCAAGAAAACACAAGAAAGTGAAGTGTCTATCAATTATGTTACTGCTAATAAAAATAAAGGACGGTATAATAGAGAGGAACTATAAAAACAAAGAGGAAACTATTCTAACAGAATAAGAGGCAGAGGAAAATACAATAATAGTGGTAATAGACCTAAGTGTCAGATATGTGAGAGAGTGGGTCATACTGCAATAAAATGCTACTTCAGATTCAATCGAAATTATATACCAGGTCAAAATTCTGGAAATCAAAGAAACCCAAATGCAAATGTTGCATAAGTCAACAATGATGCAAGCATGCAGAACAGTGGAAACAACAGAAACAATTAACATAATGATTTTGCAGATCAAGAAACCATTCATGGTGAAAGTTGGTATCCAGATTCAGGGGAAAGCAATCACATAACTAACAATCTGGACAACCTGAACTTAGGGAACATAGACTACAAAGGTAAACAAAGTGTATGCATATGCAATGGTAAGTCCATACCTATCACTCATAAAGGTAAGTGTATAATCAGTGGTAAAAGAACTCTTCTCTTAAATAATTTACTTAGAGTACCCCAAATTAAGAAAAACCTTACGAGTGTATTACAATTTGCCCATGACAGTAAGGTATATTTTGAGTTTTTTCCTACATATTGTTTAGTTATAAACATTCTCACTAAAGATATTTTATTGCAGAGTAAGCAAGAAAATGGATTGTACAAGTTCAATCATGTGAAATACAACCCTGCAGTAAACAATGTAGAAAGCAGTAGTGAAATTTTTGATGTATGGCACAATAAGCTTGGGCATCAAAGCATTGGTATTGTAAAACAGATTCTTAATCATAGTAATATTACATGTTCTGATATACCCAGTTCTTATATATGCGCTTTCTGTCAAATGGGAAAAGGACATAAATTGACATTTCCCAATTCTATCATAAGTTATTCTGGACCCTTAGAAATGATAACTACTGATTTACGGGGTCCAACAACGATACACGCAGATTATAATTACAAGTACTACATTTCATTTGTTGATGCCTACACAAGGCATACATGGATATATATTATGAAGTCAAAAGATGAAACACATAATACTGTGACACAGTTCATCACACATGTGGAAAATCAGTTAGGAACACAAGTAAAAATAGTTCAAACTGATGGAGGAACAGAGTACAAACCTCTATCAGTTTATTTTAATAAAAAGGAAAAAAATCATATAATTTCTTGTGCATACACTTCTAAGAAAAATGACATAGTGGAAAGAAAACACAGGCACATAGTAGAAACGGGTCTGACTTTATTAGCTAAAGCATCAATGAATCTGAAATTCTGGCCTGATGCATTCAACACTGCAGTCTTTCTAATAAATAGACTATCAACTAAAGTACTAGATGGTAAAATCCTTTATGAGAAACTACATGAAGTCAGACCTGACTATGACTACTTTAAAACCTTTGGAAGTTTATGCTATCCATACTTAAGGCCTTATAACAAACATAAATGGGAATTAAATCGAGGCCTTGCACATTCATAGGATATAGTTCTCATTAGAAAGGCTACAGATGCCTTGATGAATGTAACACCCCGCCTCCGCTAGGGTCACTCGCAAAGGAATGCACTAGCTTTAGAGGGGCATTATTGGTAAACATGCACAGAAATACCACAAGACAGAACATATATATAAATAGCGGAAGTAAAATCAAACTTTCATAACATGAATAAATAAGGTCTAAAGCCTTTTACATCAGAGTACATCAAAACCTGTCTTGCAATAGTAAAGAAGCATAAAGACTTTTTCATAAATTATTCCCCAAGTAAAACAGTAAAGTAGCCATAGCCAAGAGAAGTCCAAGCCATCCATGATGACCTTCAAGTAGAAGAAGTCCGAACTAAACAGCATTGTTTCCTCCCTGAAACCTGGGGGGGGGGAAACGGAAGAAAAGAGGCGAAACAAAACGGGTCAGTCAAAAAGACTGAGTAAGTCCTACCTACTTCCAGTATAAAAACAGGTAAAGGTAACATGACATGCATAAACTGAAAGTAAACATAAGGATAACTACAAGATAGATAAACCAGAGTAGCCGGTTAAACTACTGCGGCAAGGTAAACTAAGGTATCATGAAAAACTACGGTGTTATGATAAGTCAAGGTATCACATCGTCAGATTTCTATCGAGTACATTATCCCAAGGTATCTACCCCGTCTAACATCCCACGGTATCTATTATGTATATTCTTCCTAGTTCTAACATGTATATTTGCTCTGCACTTCTCGTACTAGTATCCCTACCCGCGTCATGTGTTAACCATGAATGTCCCTTGCTCAAGGTCGTGTAATGGTCCATGTCAACCTAATATATCGCATATATAGGTTACTCAAATCATATGTTTCTTTCCATGTATATAAGTTCAGTCCTTTGCCGTACCTCGTACGGGCTTCCTCATGTCGTATTATCCTTGAAATCGTTTGGACTGTCACCCTTGTTCTAGCTAGGCTCTTCCATATGAATCATCGTTTGAACTACTAGGACTTACGCCACCTAGCACCACTAGGGATTACGCTTACCTATTGCACGCTTTCGTATTTCGGTTTGGGTTAAACCACCTAGGCCACTAGGGATTACGCTAACCCTCAACCGCACCCTTTTTCCCACGCATTCATCGTGAATCGTTTTTCTATAACTGTATGCACATGTATCACATCGTGCCATCCAAGTCCTGTCACAGGGCAAACCAAGAAATACAGGACTCGGTCGGGAGCTTTAGATTTATCTGCCGATGCAGATACTAAGGTCTGCTTTTCTACACGTGGCTATGGTCCCACGAGACCCCTCCCTCAACTAGTGAAAGGCAACACAAGAGAAAATCTTGCATGAGAACTACACTCCGGCCAGCCCACATCCTACGGCCTACCTCACCCATAATTAGATAGCAAATTATGGTATGTTGGGTGTTCCCTGCCTTTCCGTACGTACACGCTTGACTCAAGATGGTAGATGATCGACGAACTTGCTATCTCGGGCACCTTATGTATTCGTCGACTCACTGCTATCCACCCCAGTCTTTAGGTCGCTCGCATAGCAACCAAGGCATATTCTTGGTTCTTCTACCGCAGACCTCAACCTCTCGTGAGCCTAGTATAATGACCTGGCAGCTCACAGAGGGATCCCAAGAATATCCTCACGTTCCCCGAAGCCGCTGCTTCGTTACCCAGTTCGTTGGAGCCTTTATCTAAATCAGATAGCCTGCTCCTTCACGCATACTTAAACGTTGACCTAACGTATCGGGTTACTAATCTATCTAAGAAATGGTCCAAATTTCCTTGACTAAGAATTATTACTTAGTTTCCCTTAACTAAGGTTTACCACTTAGCCTTATTTCCATAATCCTTGTTAACTATGGTTATTTACCTAATCCTCCGAATTAGGGTTTATCTAATGGGTTAAGTGTCACTTAAGTTCATAACTTAGCCCGTCTACAAACCCTGTCAAAATTGGCTAAGTATCCAAGTCCAAGACTTAACCCTACAAACCATGTGTCAAGTTGGCTAAGTATATTAAGCAATCCATAACTTAACCTCGTCTAATTATCATTTTAGATTGGTTAATTATATAAATTAACTCGACCTTGTCAAATTACCGAGTCAAATCGGTCAAGCGTATTCAAGTGATTCGTGACTTAGCCTTATCATGTTTTCACGTTAGATTGGTTAAGTATAGGTCACTTAACCACATCCAATTAACAAGTTAGATTGGTTAAGTTTAGGTCACTTAACCACATCAAAACTTTATGTATAATTGGTTAAGTATAAGTTGCTTAACCCCATTTAATTATCACGTTAAGTTGGTTAAGTATTGGTTACTTAACCTCATTGAATTACCAAGTTTAAATTGATTAAGTGTTTAACTTAACCCCATCGAATTACCGTGTTTAGATTAGTTAAGTGTGGATTACTTAACCCCATCTAATTACCGTGGTTAGGTTAGTTAAGTCTTAATTACTTAACCTCATCTAATTACCCCGTCGGATTAGTTAAGTGTAAATTACTTAACCCCATCTCCTAATCATCTTGCATGGTTAAGTGTCATTAAGGAAATCAAGCCCGGTCCCACTTAACCTACCCATTCGTGTCATATCGGTTAAGTGTCATTAGTCAAATTTACTTAACCTTATCACGTGGCATTAATTTAATTAATGCACTCTTAACCTCTCACATTAGACCTTGTTGTGGTTACTAGTTAAGCCGGGCGGGTCCGGGTAGATTTACACCACAACCTAGTCTAACCTCGGGTCTTAAGCGCGACATGACCAACTTCTCACATTGGGTCCTATTGTTTGCAACTACTAGTTAGGCCGGTCGGTTCCGGGTAGTTTTACGTTGCAAACTCAACCCAACCTCGAGTTGGCCACACTTATATTATCTAAGTTCATCATGTTTCCAAAACATGTTACAAGTTTTTCAAGCATTTGGGTAGACCTAACTTAATAGGTAAATTCCCAAAGGGTAGACCTAACTTAATAGGTAAATTCCCAAGCTCATGTTTTTATGCATACTTACATGTCAACTTCCATGTCATCTTTCAAGTCATATTTTCAAGTATAAACGCATGTTCATGTTTATCTAACTACCCAAAATCGTGTTTTCCCAACGCAAGCAAAGCGAGTCAACATAGTAAGGATACTATGTCACATATTGGTCTCAAAACATGCATGATGCCAAAAAGGGCTTGGCTTCCACATGCATAACATCATAAAGGGATTGGCCATAAACATGCATAGTGTCATAAGGTAATTTGGCCACATACATGCATATTATCAAAAAGGGTTTGGCCATAAACATGCACAACTTAAAAGAGGGGATTGGCCACGAGCATGCATAATCTCATAAAGGATTCGGCCACAAACTTGCATGTTAGCATAAGGGGTTTGGGTTCATAAACATGCATAAGCCCCAAAATCTTGTCTTAGCCAATGTTTCACAAGTAAAGTGGTTCCTAAAGGTTCATGCTAGCATTTCATGCATAAAGATCCAAACTTGCAAGTTAAACTAGGTTATGCATAGCATGAGAGGCATGATTAAGTCACTCACATGGCCTAAAATCATAAACATGAACACAAGAGGCAAGGTAAGGTTCATATAGGTTTGCATAATCATGTTTAGCCTCATTTTATCCCATGTCATTATCAAAACTACCGTTTCCATCTAAAAGTAGCTAGAACTTACATAGTTAGGCCTAGGGAAAGAAGCATGAATCATCTTGGCTAAGAAAGGTGCCTCCTTTGTTGAAGAGCCTTCATGAAACTCGCATAGCAATGTTGATTTGGCCTCTATTTGGTGTAGCAAGCTTGCACCTTTTGATTTGAACCCGATTTGAATGCATAGGCTTTAGGAAAGGGGGATGGAGGCCATGATCACTTGGCATTTGGGCAGCACTTCGTGGAGAGGGTGAGTTATGAGGGTTTAGGGGGGGCTTAGGGGTGTTTTTATAGAGATTAGGAGTGTTTT
Organism: Allium sativum; assembly: GCA_030737875.1. Lineage (NCBI taxonomy): Eukaryota > Viridiplantae > Streptophyta > Magnoliopsida > Asparagales > Amaryllidaceae > Allium > Allium sativum. The sequence goes on from CM060920.1 coordinate 920,229,155, forward strand.
AGGCCATAGGATTAGATCTAGGATAGATTAGGACCATCAGATCTCGGAAGTTTCCAGAATCAGCCCAAGAACAAGACCAGGTGAGCCAAACAGGTGCGCCAGGCAACTTGCCCCGGCCACCCCCTGTCGACAGGCAAGTCGACAGGGCTGTCGACTTGGTCTTGGCCCAAGTCGACAGGCCTGTCGACAGCCCTGTCGACAACTCCCCGCCTAGCCCCAGATCTGATTTCCAAAACTGTTTTTCCCGAAATTCAAATTCCTAGAAATCTTCTTTGGGCCTTTAACGGGTCATACGGACTCCGATTCTCGAAAACTCGGACTCTATTTCGCGTATTTTTCCGAGACGAACGCAATGGCACAGACCGTTTCACTTGATTCAGAATATATAATTTAATTCTGTCTTGATTCTTGATTTAACGTGTTGTACAAATTCGGGTTGTTACATTCTCCCCTTCTTAAAGGATTTCGTCCCCGAAATCTCAAAGTTAGGAAGAACATATCCTACCATCCATCATCCATCTACTCAAACCATCATCCATCTACTCAAACCATCATCCACAAGCAACCATTGTCCTTAGACGACTCCTAATGCTTTATGAATGTATGCAAAACGTGTGTGTACATGTTCCTTAGCTAATGCTAATGATCAGGCCTGAAAAATCTTTTGAATGCAAAAATATGTTTAGTGCTATGAATCCATGATGTATGCAAATAGTCCTAGTCATATACACTATATGCGTGCACAAACATTCAACCATATGCAACATCCGCATGATAACACATTCAATTTCATCCATAAACAAGTATAAATACTCGTGCATATGCGATATGAAATGTGACCGAGTCGAGCTAATATCTAATGTAAATTCGCGCATCCACGAGCAACCACTTGCAACCATTTGCAACCATATCAATCATAACATGTTTCAAATACATGTTTACATCCATAGGGTTCTACCTAAGATTCCCTGAAACAGGGTCGAGAAGATAAACAAAACAAACTCCGTACGGGGTTTGTAACAGAAAATAGGACCGAGAGGGTGTCCACAAAAGATAGCCTACAAGTAAGCTCTACAGAAAACAGGGATCAAGGATGCACTCCCAAAAAGAGATATCATGCGCGTATCTAGTCTTTGACCATCAAAGTCGTACTTCCTTGAGCTCAATTTCATTGTGCCTTGACCGTCTTTGCGATTTCGTAGCTTCTTATTTCCTGTTTCCATAACCTGAGCTGGAACTCATTCCTTCGTCGCCTCTCGTTCCACTTGCACTTATCCTTTTTCTAAAATACTTGACGCAAACATGACTGCGTACTCATGATCTCATGCAAGCTTTCCAAAATTCACTAATGAATCTCGGACCTCGTACCACAAGGTATACCACATAGAAGAACTTTCTCTTGAAAGTAAACAGATGCCAACCAGGTTATCAAGCGCACTTACTAAGGTGATTTCTATAACCCATGCATAAGTGAAATAAACCATCCGTCTTATCGGCGAACACCACTCGATTGGGCTTCCAATTTCCCATAAAGGCATCAAGGGATTCTAAGTAACTAACCATGACCGAACCCAAAAGGTTACACGAGACTTCGAGGGTATTACCAAGGCTAGTCAAGAGTCTAACTACCCTCCTATCAAAACCGAGAGTGGCACCCCTTACTGGATAACCACTTCATCCCTAGAATCCATCCATAGCTTATAAACATAAGCATTATTTCCAAGCTCAATACTTGGCATAGACATTCTCAAATCCAAACAAGTCATGAATAAATGGACCGATCTTCCAATAGGACTTGGGACAAAAACGGGATCCCCTACTACGCTAGTACTAAGGTGCAGAGACTCAACTATCGAAGCGGACTTAAAAGATGCGGTGATCAAAACAAAGTCCCGACAGGATGATAGAGAAGAAAAGCTAAACCTTTAACAAGATCGTTACCCTCCTTCTGAGGTACCCTAGAAATGAGAGCATACTATTGCTCTCCGAACGATCTTGTCCCTGTTCCATGATACTTAACTATCCGTCCCGTTTCACCATGCCAAAGGTACTCTCTCGTCATGGGTTTCATTGTTCATCTTTCTTCCTCCTTTTAGGACTCAGCCATACCAACATGTTGCTTATCCCTGAGCTCGTATCCTTTATCCTTGTTCTTACTATCCTTTCATGCATAACTCTGCAACGGTCTCTCGAGAACCACCTCCATCGTACGGGAAACACTTACGCAGCTAGAAAGACTAGTCGCAGTCAAAACCACTGTGACTACAGATGGAGGAAAGGAAGGAAAAGAGATTCAATCAAGGAAACAAGGATAATGCTAATGGCCTTTGGGGAATAGCCTTTTTCTTTTTAAAAGAAATTTTTCTTGAAAAATGTTTCTTTGTAAACGGTTTTTCAAATAATTTTCAGAAGGTCTTTAAAAACTTTTGCCCAGCCTAGTAACCTTCTGCTCTGATACCAAATGTAACACCCCGCCTCCGCTAGGGTCACTCGCAAAGGAATGCACTAGCTTTAGAGGGGCATTATTGGTAAACATGCACAGAAATACCACAAGACAGAACATATATATAAATAGCGGAAGTAAAATCAAACTTTCATAACATGAATAAATAAGGTCTAAAGCCTTTTACATCAGAGTACATCAAAACCTGTCTTGCAATAGTAAAGAAGCATAAAGACTTTTTCATAAATTATTCCCCAAGTAAAACAGTAAAGTAGCCATAGCCAAGAGAAGTCCAAGCCATCCATGATGACCTTCAAGCAGAAAGAAGTCCGAACTAAACAGCATTGTTTCCTCCCTGAAACCTGGGGGGGGGGGGGGAAACGGAAGAAAAGAGGCGAAACAAAACGGGTCAGTCAAAAAGACTGAGTAAGTCCTACCTACTTCCAGTATAAAAACAGGTAAAGGTAACATGACATGCATAAACTGAAAGTAAACATAAGGATAACTACAAGATAGATAAACCAGAGTAGCCGGTTAAACTACTGCGGCAAGGTAAACTAAGGTATCATGAAAAACTACGGTGTTATGATAAGTCAAGGTATCACATCGTCAGATTTCTATCGAGTACATTATCCCAAGGTATCTACCCCGTCTAACATCCCACGGTATCTATTATGTATATTCTTCCTAGTTCTAACATGTATATTTGCTCTGCACCTCTCGTACTAGTATCCCTACCCGCGTCATGTGTTAACCATGAATGTCCCTTGCTCAAGGTCATGTAATGGTCCATGTCAACCTAATATATCGCATATATAGGTTACTCAAATCATATGTTTCTTTCCATGTATATAAGTTCAGTCCTTTGCCGTACCTCGTACGGGCTTCCTCATGTCGTATTATCCTTGAAATCGTTTGGACTGTCACCCTTGTTCTAGCTAGGCTCTTCCATATGAATCATCGTTTGAACTACTAGGACTTACGCCACCTAGCACCACTAGGGATTACGCTTACCTATTGCACGCTTTCGTATTTCGGTTTGGGTTAAACCACCTAGGCCACTAGGGATTACGCTAACCCTCAACCGCGCCCTTTTTCCCACGCATTCATCGTGAATCGTTTTTCTATAACTGTATGCACATGTATCACATCGTGCCATCCGAGTCCTGTCACAGGGCAAACCAAGAAATACAGGACTCGGTCGGGAGCTTTAGATTTATCTGCCGATGCAGATACTAAGGTCTGCTTTTCTACACGTGGCTATGGTCCCACGAGACCCCTCCCTCAACTAGTGAAAGGCAACACAAGAGAAAATCTTGCATGAGAACTACACTCCGGCCAGCCCACATCCTACGGCCTACCTCACCCATAATTAGATAGCAAATTATGGTCTGTTGGGTGTTCCCTGCCTTTCCGTACGTACACGCTTGACTCAAGATGGTAGATGATCGACGAACTTGCTATCTCGGGCACCTTATGTATTCGTCGACTCACTGCTATCCACCCCAGTCTTTAGGTCGCTCGCATAGCAACCAAGGCATATTCTTGGTTCTTCTACCGCAGACCTCAACCTCTCGTGAGCCTAGTATAATGACCTGGCAGCTCACAGAGGGATCCCAAGAATATCCTCACGTTCCCCGAAGCCGCTGCTTCGTTACCCAGTTCGTTGGAGCCTTTATCTAAATCAGATAGCCTGCTCCTTCACGCATACTTAAACGTTGACCTAACGTATCGGGTTACTAATCTATCTAAGAAATGGTCCAAATTTCCTTGACTAAGAATTATTACTTAGTTTCCCTTAACTAAGGTTTACCACTTAGCCTTATTTCCATAATCCTTGTTAACTATGGTTATTTACCTAATCCTCCGAATTAGGGTTTATCTAATGGGTTAAGTGTCACTTAAGTTCATAACTTAGCCCGTCTACAAACCCTGTCAAAATTGGCTAAGTATCCAAGTCCAAGACTTAACCCTACAAACCATGTGTCAAGTTGGCTAAGTATATTAAGCAATCCATAACTTAACCTCGTCTAATTATCATTTTAGATTGGTTAATTATATAAATTAACTCGACCTTGTCAAATTACCGAGTCAAATCGGTCAAGCGTATTCAAGTGATTCGTGACTTAGCCTTATCATGTTTTCACGTTAGATTGGTTAAGTATAGGTCACTTAACCACATCCAATTAACAAGTTAGATTGGTTAAGTTTAGGTCACTTAACCACATCAAAACTTTATGTATAATTGGTTAAGTATAAGTTGCTTAACCCCATTTAATTATCACATTAAGTTGGTTAAGTATTGGTTACTTAACCTCATTGAATTACCAAGTTTAAATTGATTAAGTGTTTAACTTAACCCCATCGAATTACCGTGTTTAGATTAGTTAAGTGTGGATTACTTAACCCCATCTAATTACCGTGGTTAGGTTAGTTAAGTCTTAATTACTTAACCTCATCTAATTACCCCGTCGGATTAGTTAAGTGTAAATTACTTAACCCCATCTCCTAATCATCTTGCATGGTTAAGTGTCGTTAAGGAAATCAAGCCCGGTCCCACTTAACCTACCCATTCGTGTCATATCGGTTAAGTGTCATTAGTCAAATTTACTTAACCTTATCACGTGGCATTAATTTAATTAATGCACTCTTAACCTCTCACATTAGACCTTGTTGTGGTTACTAGTTAAGCCGGGCGGGTCCGGGTAGATTTACACCACAACCTAGTCTAACCTCGGGTCTTAAGCGCGACATGACCAACTTCTCACATTGGGTCCTATTGTTTGCAACTACTAGTTAGGCCGGTCGGTTCCGGGTAGTTTTACGTTGCAAACTCAACCCAACCTCGAGTTGGCCACACTTATATTATCTAAGTTCATCATGTTTCCAAAACATGTTACAAGTTTTTCAAGCATTTGGGTAGACCTAACTTAATAGGTAAATTCCCAAAGGGTAGACCTAACTTAATAGGTAAATTCCCAAGCTCATGTTTTTATGCATACTTACATGTCAACTTCCATGTCATCTTTCAAGTCATATTTTCAAGTATAAACGCATGTTCATGTTTATCTAACTACCCAAAATCGTGTTTTCCCAACGCAAGCAAAGCGAGTCAACATAGTAAGGATACTATGTCACATATTGGTCTCAAAACATGCATGATGCCAAAAAGGGCTTGGCTTCCACATGCATAACATCATAAAGGGATTGGCCATAAACATGCATAGTGTCATAAGGTAATTTGGCCACATACATGCATATTATCAAAAAGGGTTTGGCCATAAACATGCACAACTTAAAAGAGGGGATTGGCCACGAGCATGCATAATCTCATAAAGGATTCGGCCACAAACTTGCATGTTAGCATAAGGGGTTTGGGTTCATAAACATGCATAAGCCCCAAAATCTTGTCTTAGCCAATGTTTCACAAGTAAAGTGGTTCCTAAAGGTTCATGCTAGCATTTCATGCATAAAGATCCAAACTTGCAAGTTAAACTAGGTTATGCATAGCATGAGAGGCATGATTAAGTCACTCACATGGCCTAAAATCATAAACATGAACACAAGAGGCAAGGTAAGGTTCATATAGGTTTGCATAATCATGTTTAGCCTCATTTTATCCCATGTCATTATCAAAACTACCGTTTCCATCTAAAAGTAGCTAGAACTTACATAGTTAGGCCTAGGGAAAGAAGCATGAATCATCTTGGCTAAGAAAGGTGCCTCCTTTGTTGAAGAGCCTTCATGAAACTCGCATAGCAATGTTGATTTGGCCTCTATTTGGTGTAGCAAGCTTGCACCTTTTGATTTGAACCCGATTTGAATGCATAGGCTTTAGGAAAGGGGGATGGAGGCCATGATCACTTGGCATTTGGGCAGCACTTCGTGGAGAGGGTGAGTTATGAGGGTTTAGGGGGGGCTTAGGGGTGTTTTTATAGAGATTAGGAGTGTTTTAGGCCATAGGATTAGATCTAGGATAGATTAGGACCATCAGATCTCGGAAGTTTCCAGAATCAGCCCAAGAACAAGACCAGGTGAGCCAAACAGGTGCGCCAGGCAACTTGCCCCGGCCACCCCTTGTCGACAGGCAAGTCGACAGGGCTGTCGACTTGGTCTTGGCCCAAGTCGACAGGCCTGTCGACAGCCCTGTCGACAACTCCCCGCCTAGCCCCAGATCTGATTTCCAAAACTGTTTTTCCCGAAATTCAAATTCCTAGAAATCTTCTTTGGGCCTTTAACGGGTCATACGGACTCCGATTCTCGAAAACTCGGACTCTCTTTCGCGTATTTTTCCGAGACGAACGCAATGGCACAGACCGTTTCACTTGATTCAAAATATATAATTTAATTCTGTCTTGATTCTTGATTTAACGTGTTGTACAAATTCGGGTTGTTACAATGAAAGTGGAATTTTTTTTGTAAGCTGACATGTGGTATTTAATGAAACCATATTCCCATTCAAAACTAAGGAGGTAAAGACAAAAAAGAAGGTGTACAACACCAAAGAGTATGAAATATATATACCTGTTCTTTCCAATGTAGAAGATGCAGGAGTTATTGAAAGGAAAACAGGTGCAGACAGAACTGAATTTGACGAGTCAAGGCACAATGCACATGAACCACCAGATCAGTCATACAGTTCACCTGTGGAAGAATCAAGACAGGAAAGTCAGCATCAAGATGATAATGCAGAAAGTGAAGCAGAAAGCAATGTAGAAAGTAGTGAGAAAAGTAACACACAAACAAGTGAAGAAGAACAACCTGAAACCAGACAAGCTTATGCACCATCTCTCACCCAATGACTACAAGAGCCAAAAGTAGAATATTCAAACCAAAGTTGTATTCAACCGTGCTAACAGATGATGAACCAGCCACGTTTAGCCAAGCCATCACCAATGACAAATGGGAGGCAGTCATGAAAGAAGAATTCCATGCACTCACCAAAAATAAGACATGAGAATTAGTTGAGCCACCAGAAAATAAAAATATTATTGGTTGTAAGTGGACTTATAAAGTCAAGAAAAACCCAAATGGACCTGTCAATAGATACAAAGCAAGACTGGTAGAAAACAGCTACAAACAACAATAAGGTTTTGACTTCAATGAAACATTCTCCCCAGTTGTAAAACATACAACAATTAGAATAATTCTAATCTTTTCATGTCAAAAGGGATGGTGTCTCAGGCAATTAGATGTAAACAACGCATTTTGGAATGGAAAATTACAGGAAAAAGTCTAGATGGAGCAACTAGAAGGATGCAACAAGAATGCACAACTTGTGTGCAAACTTAATGAAGCCATTTATAGGCTAAAGCAGGGTCCTAGAGTCTGGTTTGACAAATTGAAAAACAATTTAACAAAACTAGGGTTTCAATCTGCCAAATCAGATAACTCACTTTTTATTAGGGATAATAACAGAACACAACAATGTATGTGCCAATATATGTGGATGATCTTATTGTAACAGGTGACTGCAACCAGTGGCGAACCTACGTAAGGCCCAGTGGGGGCTGCCGCCCCCACTGAATTGTTTATTGTAACTTTTTTATTTTGCACTTATTCTTTTGAGTTAAATATGGAATAGCATAGAAAGACAATTAGACACCGTGTAGAAATGGCGACCTTGTTGGCTCATGGAATAAGCGACTAGCAACCTCCTCTCCGCCTCAAAATCTAGTTCTTTTCTCCTCCTTCGCCTCTTCTCCTCTCCTCCTCCATTTACTAGTTTTCGCTTTGCCTGTGACCAAGAAGTTTGCTATCCACTCAAACCCCTTTTCCCCCTCAGATCGGCATCGTATTCCAACTCAATGACCATCTCCTTCAGCCTTGATGATTCTTCACTATTTTTCTTGTATGGAAGCACTGGCGTCTTCTAGACACATCGTGGTCGATCTATTTGTGTCAGCCACCTTATTTCGAGACTGGAAACGGATGTAGGGTTTGGCTTTAGGTTTTTTTATTACTATTTTGTGTATTTTTAGTTTTGTTTGTGATTTGATCAATAAAGCCTGCATTTTACTGTAGTTATGGTCTTTAGTTTTGCATACTATTCGGATCTCTTTTTTGCTAGTTTGACTAGGTGTTCAGACTGTCTTGCTTTAGGGTGGGAATTTGTGCTTCCTTGTGGAATTTTGCCACCGCACCCAAAAAAAAAATCTTGTTTTTTGTGGGGAGAATTGATCATCAAAACATTGCAGAAAGTTGGATTGATATAAAGTTATATGGGTATGAATAATATTATTACATTAGTTCTGTGAACAGTTTCTAAAATTCCTTATATTGAAATGTCATTATGCTTGCAATTATGTCACTTATTCTTTTGAGTTAAATTTCCGCCCCCATTGGATCAAAATTTTACTTCCGCTACTGATTGCAATGCAGAAATAAATCAACTGGTTCAATATTTGGACAAATAATTCTCCATAAAGGATCTGGGTGAATTAAACTACTTTCTGGGCATTAAAGTGAAAAGGATATCGAACTCAGAAATCATACTGCTTCAAAGAAAGTACATCAGTGAATTACTAAGTAAAACAAAGATGCTTGAAGCTAACCCTCAAACAACTCCTATGATAAGCAAACAACAGTACTCCAAAAACAGGGGAGAACCAATACCTAATATATCAGAATATAGGAGTATAGTTGGTGCACTACAGTCGACCTAATATAGCATTCAGTACTAATAAAGTCTGTCAATTTATGCAAGTACCACTGAATGAACATACGAAGGCTATAAAGATGATACTAAGGTATCTAAAGGGAACAATTAACTATGGACTATCAATGAAAGCTACAAAGAATTTAAGCATCACATGATATGCAAATGCAGATTGGGCATCAAACATAGAGATAGAAGATCTACAATAGGCTACTGCATATACTTGGCAGGAAATATGATATCATGGTGTTCAAAGAAGCAAGAAGCCATATCTAGATCTAGCACTGAAGCAGAGTATATAAGTTGGGCAAATGCAACAGCTGAAGTAACGTGGGTACAATCATTGTTAAAGGAACTACAAGTACAAATTCATGGCAAACCAACAATCTGGTGTGATAACCAAAGTGCAGTATGCATGGCAGCTAATCCAGTGCTATAATCAAGGACTAAACATGTCGGATTGATCAATACTTTGTGAAAGAGCAAGTAGCTAATTAAGGAAATATTGAAATAAACCACTTGCCAGCATATTACCAGCGTACAGACACACTGAAAGTCACTTTCAACACCAAATTTTATCAGATACAGAGATGAACTAAAAGTAGAGAAATTACCTGCCTCACTTACTCAATCCGACTTTCTGGAGTAAGGAAAAGCAACCAGGAAGACAAAGAAGCCACATGGAAGTCATTCGACAAAGGAAAATCAACTCCAGTACACTTCACTAAATCGCTCGCTTACTCCAGAAGTCAAATTAAGGCACTCAGAAGCAAGAGACACTCATATGAGAACAGCTAGAAGAAATCCATCTAAAAAATATGATGAATTGGGAGCGAAATCAAATTGGGATTTTCAGAGGAAACCCTAATGTCGGCTTGAGAGGGGCTGTTAGAATATGAGGCAGTTAACCCTAGAATATAATATGTACTCTGGATATAATGTACATGGGCCAAACCCATTTATTCCTTTTCTTACCGTTGTATATTATAATATTACAGTTGGGTAATAATGGACCTAGCCCAATTATCTCTTTGTATTATAAATAGGCTCTGCCTATTGTATAGAAAACCATCTATCGAAATAAAGCATTTTAGTTGTTCCTTCTCAATACTATCCATCTGCAATTCTCTCCACAACACTTCACAATAAATTCAGTATGTGTTATCAAGATCCAGGATTCAAACTATTCTAAAACATTTCAAATTAAATCCAAATTCTATTAACATAAATCAAGCGCTGAAATTTCTACCCAAAGGAATGGCCTAAACCAAAATGTGTGTCGAATCAATTAAACTAAATAATGGTAAAACAGAAGAATTCGAAGTTCTCTCGTTAATTTTAGGAGTTATCTCCATTCATTTTAAATTTCTAAAGTGTGGATATTTTATTTCCAAAGCCTTATAATTTACTACCATACAATTATTCTACCAAGAATCTCATACTATTTTACATTCAAATACCTACCTTTAACAAAAATCTACAATTGTTTACAAATTCTTCATGATTCCCTTACAAAATTTTACATTAAAATCCTATTTAAATTGACTACGTAACCCAAAATGTAAACTATCGATAAGTTTAGTCAACTAGTATGTATTAATAAACCTAAAGTATGAAAGTTCCATTATGCTTCTGAGGGAGCATCAACAAATTGGGTTATAATTACTTAGATGCAATTATACATAAATTTTATACATTAATAACAATAATAATTTTTTTTTTAATGATTTACTTACCAAACGAATTAATATAACTTTTTGAGTCAGGACATAAATGTTTATAGATAAACATAGCCAGCGATGATTGAATTTTCATCTTTTATTCGAGCACATTTCAATTTATGATTATTATAGTGTGCTATATTTATGACATATTACATGTAAAGCTATTTTAGCCAAAACTAAAATATGTAAATGTTATTTTTTTAGTACCAACACTTTATGTAACGCAAGAGTCGCGTGCTAGTCATGTCGTAATTTGTAATTTATGTATATATAGTTGCTAAACACGCAAGGGATACAAAAACGCTCACATGTTTATTTTCATTATAACAAGCATTTTCCTTGTTTCACTTAAATCATCAGCGTCTCCACTAAAAATTCAAACACTCAAATTCTCTCACTGCAGCTCAGACACATAGACAGCAAATTTCTCCATCGTCTTCTTCTCTAAAACAACCCAAGCATTGATCCCGTCCCCGGCCCCATTAATCCTATTCGACAGCAACAATACAAACTCATCCATCCCACTTACCACCGGCCCTCCATACACCGGCCTACCCCACCCAAAATCCAGCTCATGAAACGGCAACTTCCACCACGCGGACACATAAAAGTTCCCGTTCCCCGTCGCCGGCATCCCCTTATTCACCTCCAACCAATCAATCGCGGATCTCACGTACTCATCGTCCACCCTCTCGATCCCTTCCCTCACCTTCTCCACGCAAGCCTTAAATGTCATCTCCCACACGTCCTCCACCCGCGCGCTTGCCGACGCCGAGATCACTGCATTTCCCATAAACCTCTCCGGCAGTGGCGGGTTCATTTTCGTCCTTATGTCCACTGCGAATAGCACGGTGGAAACATCGTTAGGGTTCTCGAACACTGCTTTGGTCCTCGCTCTCCATATGTGCGCCACCAGCGCCTCGAAGCTAGAGCACTTCATGTTTGCGTTCTTCTTGAGTTTGTCGATCATTTCGGTGGTGAACGGAAAGAGTTTGAAGGCGTGTGAATTTGGAAGGGTTAGGAGCGACTGGGGAGGGGAAGGGTGGTTTGGGGATGTGAAGGAAGTGATGGTTGAATCCGATGTTGATTTCGTGTATTCCGAGTGTTGGAATTTGATTTGAGGCGGATTGCGAGATTTGATGCAGGATCTGTCGAGATTGAGGTCGGATGTTTTCATGCCGGAGCCCTTGCATATGGAAGCGAGGTTTTGAAACATCTCTGCAGCTGAACGGCCGTCCAAAACGCTATGGTTGGTTACGAAGCCGATTGAGAATCCACCGCAATTGAATTTGGTTACCTGTAAGTATAAAAACTTTAATCAATTCATTTTCTTCCATATCTGCATAGACGAGATATGCCATGGAGTTCAATAACTGCTAAATTAGGTTGTGATAACGTTCGTTGAAAGTTATTCAAGGAATCACATGAGATACAAGTTATTTCAAAGAATCAGGAGATATCATTTGAGCTGTGCTATGCATAGTTGTGCGTGGACTGTGCTTAACAGTCGCGTTTTTTACCGGCCACCCTGAATTCAGGAGGCCAGTGGAAAAGCAGTGCACAGTCGCTCATGCGCAACTGTGTGTAGCATTTCTTATGACAAATTATAATTTGCTTAAACGTGAGTTTGACTACGAAAGAACATCTAATAATGGTCTGTTCGATTTAAAATTGTCATTAAACAAGCAAGTCATACAATATGTATGTTATGTCCGCTCATCTAATCAACTTTCATGTCTTTGACTGTTGCACTGGTTCAGCATTTTTCTAGGGTATTATTATGTACAGTCTACCAGAACCCTCCTACCACTCTCAGTTTAACTTTTTCCCACGCACCTATTTTAGTATTTTACTCCACCGAACTCATGAACCCACCTGTTTTCTCCTCCACATACTCACGAACCCACCCATTTAATTTTTTGTCTTCTCCGCGCATTCCCTCTTCCTCAAAAGCTCTGATTTTTCTTCGCATCTCTACAAATCTCTACAAAACCATTTGATGCGACCGATATCCCAAATTATCCCCTTAATGTATTGTAAAAAAAAAATGATTTGAAATAACAAAGAAAACAAAGTCCAGACTTTCATAAATATTCCATATTGTGTATAAAAAATGTTCTATGAAAAAAAATAATGGTAGCCAACATAAGAACAATGTAATATTTAAATATTCAAATGTAAAACCGATCACTCTGGAATTCCATTTTCTGAATTGAGAAAAATATATCACCGTATTTGATTTGTTTCAGCTAGGGCTGGACACTTTGAATGTATTACCACGTACTTATCACCATTATCAACTAAAATAGTATCAAAAAAATTGGTAACCAATTTACTTGGCACGGTTTTCAGAGCCACATGAAATTATGTGGTATGTTAATGATAATTAACTACTAAATATGATAATTACCATGCCTATCATATATCTTTGAGCACATAAACATATATATGTCTATAGCTCTAGTGCGGGTGGTGGGGGTTCCTAGCTCCCGAGGAAGAGGGAGAGAGTTTGATTCCCACCTCACGCACTTTAGTTCAAATAAGAGGGTTTACCATGTGAATAAGCTTGATGACCCCGCGGACCGGTTTAGGTGTATTTGGGGGAGTTTTACGGCAGTGCCGGTTTCTCCCTTGAAAAAGTTCTAGGTATATATATATATATATATATATATATATATATATGTGTGTGTGTGTGTGTGTGTGTTATATTTCTATTATGTAACACCGCATTTGAAGTATAACAATTTAAATAGAAAATATAGTAAAATACTACTATGTTATCAAATTGAATGCAATCCTTATTGTGTATATTTTAAAGATAATATGATTTTATACAATGTTTTAGCTTCTTGCCTACACAAAGTAAAAGCGATAAATAATCATATAATAAAAAATAACAATTCTTAATATTTACTCTTTTAGCAGAAAAACTTGTAAACAAATTGATATCAAACTTGCAAACGGTGGAAACTATTGCCGACCTCTACCAACCGTTATCTATCAAAAACCGAATTATTAGTTTAGCGATTACTTTGGTTGGTAATGGTACAAATTTTCTATTACCACATATTTTGGTACGGTAATGGTTTTGAATATGAGTTTTCAGTACCAAACCGAATCCAGCCCTAGTTTCAGCCAAAATTAAAATGTTATCAGTTATTATATTCGAAAACAGTTAAATAAACTACAATAAGTTCAACCTTGAATTTAACGAGAGTTGAAATAAAACATAAAAACCTTAAATATTTTGATTTGTGTTAGAGTAAACTATCAATCAAACAACGATTTATTCAAAGTTGGTCTAAAGTATGCTGACTTACGTCATCTATTTTTGATTGATTTGCTATTAATAGTTGATACTGGAATGTAATATTGTGTTTTAAAACTAGGGTTTAGTTCTTATATATTTATTTCATTTGGCTATGCAAAACCAGGTGAGTAAATAATTTTCATTCAGTTTTGCACATAACCGATCGACATTAGTTTTTAAAGTGTATTTTACCATTTACTTTTTCTTCTGTTTTAAGTGGCGTTAGTGATAGCATTAGTATGTTTAGACAGTAATACGTTTTTTATTAGAGTATCTTTATTTCATTTCATGTTTTCCAAAGATTAGTTCTTATCTTCAAGTTCAAAAAAGTTGGGGAAATTTCAATTTTTTTTTCTGACTCACCATGCTCCAACTTCTAACTGCTTGAGCGTGATAAAGTGGAATCACTCATAGTTGTGCAACTATTCCAACCGATGGAGATGATTTTACAACAACCTTCGCATAACTATTGTATTTTGGGATATACTGGTTTATGAGATTATATTTGAATATATATTAGTCTTGAAGTGGTTTGACTGTTTTTGGTTGGATGGGACTGTTCCGTTCAACTTTTTCTTTAGAAATTTTATGAGTGAACAAATTAATTTTTGGCTTTACTCTAAGGGTGTGTTTGGCGCAAGCAAAAGCGGAAAATTTAAGCAAAGAATCTGGATGGAAAATTTCAGAGAATTGTAGTTAGCGGAGAATGCGCTTGGCGCGTTAAGCGGACCATTTTATTTTAATTTTGTAATTTATTTAATTAATGGTTAATTAAATTATCATTTGTTTTTAATAAATAATATATATCAATAATTTACACAAATAAATAAATAAAATAAAAAATTGAAAATTTATAAGTTACTCCAATTCAGTTCAAACCAACTCCATTACACTTCAATACGATCGCAACGCAAAAAACCCGTCTCAAACGGATCTCATATGCACAAGTTATCAAAGTTTATAAAAACTTAAAATAATTAATTAATTAGATAAAAAAAATATTTATATACCCAGCAGTTCAAAATTGGGATGTTTGGGGCTTGACGCGTTCAACGCGTCGGATGCGTCGGTGTCCAACAGCTCAATTTTGAGCCGTTGGGCAAACGGGTTAAAATGGCCCGTTGTCCAACGGACGCATCGGATGCGTCCGTTGGACAAACGGACCGTTTGGCCCAACCGAACGCACCCTAAGATCATTCACAACCCTTGCATTTCAGTGACTTTTCCTACTCCATAAACCAATCATTTTACTGTAAAATTTCAGTTGAGAAAATAATTCAGCTAAAACGGGAAAGTCTTCCCTTTTTTCTGTTGACACTTTATTTACCGCATATATACAGTAAAATAAAAGTAAAAATTAATAACCTGTTTGCTCATTTCAAATGTCACAGTTTTACGTGTTAGAGAATAGTAAAAACTTTGATGTTGTATTCTGTTGCAAACTAAATCAATGTATGGATACAAGCCACAGTGGATAATTTGTTTTATTCACCAGCAAACTAAATCAGTGCACAAACCACTGGTCAATTTGTTAGTTATTTTGCGCCAACTACCACTTGTTGAGTTCACAGCGAATGATTAGTTACATAGAATGTTCACTAATCAATCATCATCTGGTGTGCTAAAATGGTTTTTGTTATCCATCTAATGTTATAATCTTCATTTTGAAATGTTAACTTATAATAAAATATTTATACGGTTACATAGGTCTAGTAACGGATACTGGTTCGAGTCTTGCTTATGCAGTTCTCGTAAAAAACATTACCTGAGGATTATATGTAGGATATTTTTACTTATATCCACCATTTTAGTATGTTAATCCACATTCTCTTTTTTATTTAGTATATCCACATATTTTTATTCTATACATCCACGCGTGGATTAACTAATTAATTGCACAAAAGTTTACTTTGTTTTTAGTTATTTTCATAGGATATTTTCTTATATCCACCATTTTAGTATGTTAATCCACAATTTTTTTTGTTTTGTTTTGTATATCCACATATTTTTATTATATACATCCATGCGTGGATTAACTAATTAATTGCTCAAAAGTTTGCTTTGTTTTTAGTTATTTCACATATGATATTTTTACTTATATCCACCATTTTAGTATGTTAATCCACAATCTCTTTTTTATTTAGTATATCCACATATTTTTATTCTATACATCACGCGTGGATTAACTAATTAGTTGTACAAAAATTTGCTTTGTTTTTAGTTATTTTCACATATAACAACGGAAAATTCAATACATGACTAGAAAATGCAACAATAAAATCATTCAGTAGACTAAAATGTATTCTTCAGTTATGTTCTTGCATAATTTTTGTGCATCATCATTCGGATCGTCATCAAGAGGAGAGATAATTTTCTTACTGAACATATTTTTCTTTTCTTTGGCTTGTAGATAAGAAAAGGTTGCTGGCGTTGTCATAACAAACTATTTTCATGAATTTAGGTAAAATTTTATGTTGTATCGATTTGCTTATTTTCAAATATGAATTAAATGGTAACTTTCCTTTTTATAACTTCAACAGTGACTGAAACTAATGAATGATCGGACTTTTTTTTTTAAATTTTTTTTGGCAAAAAGAATAAAATTTGTATAAAAAAAACATGTCAGAAAAAATCATAAATGTGGATTAACTAATTAATTTTTAACTAAATATTAAATTCATGCTTAATATAAAATTCTAGTGGATGAAGAGAATTATTAGGTGGATGTAAGTAAAATTTACTTTATATGTATTATGAGTTGAAGCGGACATGCACAACCTAATTTTCTTCAGGAGTTTCCTGTCCATTGGGTTCTCCTATAATATATTAGAAAAAAAATGATAGGATAACTTGCACTGATCCCATTATAATGTACAATTTTGTAGCCCAGTAACCTTTGGGATTGGATCCCTATTGTTATTTGTAATACATTTAAACTATAAAAAGAAAAATGCAGTTTAAATGTGATTGAGCCAATGACTCCAATACACCATTTTGCAATAATTTTCATTTTACAAAGCAATGATGATCTAGATATTTTTGTAAGAGGTTAAATGTTTAAGCATTTAAAAATAAATAAATAAAAGCAGTTATTATGGACGGTATTGAAATATACAAAATATACATAATAATCTAGAGATCGTAATTTTGAATTAAACCTAAAATATAGCAAACATTGCATGTATGTGGACATACACATACATACATAGATACATAATATTTTTTTAATAAAAATTGACATTAGTTGTATTTTCATAAATGCATATGCATTGCAATATCAAAAAGCGCACGAAAAAATAAAATCGCAGAATATATGCAATTGCATAAACTATAGAAAACAGGTGTAGATACTAGATATTGAAAAACAGTCCTATTCTGAAAAATGTATGTGTTATATGAGTCGAATCAGGGAATATATAGTTGTAAAATTAATCGTTCTAATAAATGTTCATTTGTCACGTAAAATGAACCAGAAAACACATGTGAAAGCTAAAGTATTTTTCACTTTCGAAAACATGAATAAATAATCATGTGAATATTAAAATCATTTCCAACATATTGTACTGTAGTTAGCATATCCATATTACATAGAAAAAGTGCTCAAGAAACCCAGTAGAAATAAAGTTTAAAAAGGGAAATGAAAATGGGGAGCTTATGTATTTTTTTTTTGGCAACATTTTGTAGTTAGTGCAAACAAATATGTACAGTGGAAAAATCGTAAATAACTCAAAAAGGAAATATGTTGGACTTTCGCTGAATTATAAGTAGGCCTTTCTGCTCCGTATGCTTTGATTTGGGAAGGGTGACAATATTTTTTGAAATAATTATATGTCTTTCTTGGTTATTGTATTTTTCATTTTTATCTTACTTTTCTTGTTACCACACTGAATCTTTATGGCATGAACACCCATGCCCTTTCATCTTCTTAAATTCAAGAAAACAAGAAGAAACATATATATAGTACATGATTCAGCTCATAACACCATGAAGAGAGTACAGAGAAAAATGATACGTTTGATCCCACCGTGCATTCGAGTAAATCTATCAACATATGGTATAATAGTGATTTAAACTTTAGCATCTTTCACTTTTCAACTTGATGCTCGAAACTTTTAAAATATTATTAGCTGCTAGGTTTAAGTCTAAGCATAACAAGTCCAATATAAAAATACATATTGAAAGATTAATATAGCTAGAGGTGTTGCTTAATGATGAAGAATAACTTGGATTAGGAAGATTATAATATGAAGGAAACCTCTAGAGGAAAACAAAGAAGCCCATATGAAGCAAGTAGAAGTGTGGAGATGGCCTAATTTACCATTATCTGTAGCTTTGGAGTTATAAGCCAAAGGCCAATTTTGCCTATAAAAGTATAAATATATGGTCCATGTAATGTCTCAAGAGAAGTAGACAAGTTGAGTGCCCTTTGTTAGTGAGTGTGTGTTTTTGGAGTGTCTTTACAAATAATGGAGTGTCATTTATGTTATCTTTTTATGAGACTGTTCTCGTGGTGTAGTATTTTTGTTAGTAAAATGTTTTGTAAGGAGTTATCATCATAAGTTTTTGACCAATAATGTAGCACATTAATTAACAAACGTTATCAGTTGTGCAAATAAACCTGAACAGTGAAAATAGGGGTATCAGCAAGGCACTCAAACCCCTGTGTCCTTGAAATGAGATGCTGAAACGATGGATTTGGCAATGAAAGATTTCCAAGATCCTTCAGATTCATATTTGAAGTCGCTCCCACAAACAACACTCCCTTATTGTTACACACAAGCTCTAGTCTTTTAGTCTCTGTATTCAGATTCAACCTCCCTGCCATGAAATAGTAGCATTTCAGTAGCTCATCAGATACTGCCTTTTTCACTTTCTCTATAATATCCAATGTGTTTTCCGCCTTGTAAAAAAACACAGTTTCAACTGGAAAAGCCACTGTTTGGTCAATATTTGATAGGAAAACCGTTTCTGTAAATTTTGGATGTTGCGAAGATGTCAGTATAATTGGTGCTTCTTTGTTAATGTCTTTTTCAGACAAAAGAAACGTAGTTTCCATTATATAGTAGTTAGGTATGACGTGTTAGTGTTTTTTTACAGTAGTTGAACTCCATGCTTATATAGGAAAATAAGATATGTTAGGTATACATGGTCCTATAGATCAACAGTCATTCTGGATTTATGGAACCTTTATATCGGTATGCATGCCAAGAGCATTCGGACTTCAAGAAATGTAAAGGTAATGGTAGGTAAATAATGTTGGTAGGTAAATAAATTCATTGAGCTTGTTAAATACAATTTTGTACTCTGGAAAATAGGATCGACCCCTTATTTTTTGGGTTTTCTATGTAGAAAAACTCATCATAAATTGCACTCTTATTTTTATTTTTGGTAAACGGTTTTCATTTTTTCTCCAAAACTAAATTTGGACTCTAATTTTTTCTTGAAAAATGGCTAGTATTTGCAGATTTTTCTACGGTATTTTCTGAAAAAATATGCATATTTTTTCTGAAATATGCTGAAACCGAGAACAAAGTTCTCTTTTCTTTCTCCTTTTTTTTCTCTTTCTAAGGCCATGTTATCGGAATGATTATGTATACTGAAATATAAAGGAAGGTGGTATTTTACAGAAATTCTATGTATTCCCTTCAAACGTTGCCTTATTACAAAGAGCATTCAGAAAATCAAGATTGATGCACATGATATCACATTAGATATAATCATATGGATTAAACATAAGACTGAACTTCTATTCAGTTTCAATACTCGAGGAACAATCATAATCAACCCAACCGATCATCTTCTTCTCAAGATCATAAACAACCAACTTTTTTGACAATGCATTGTCTCCCAGAAGAAAATTACTAGTTTGCAACGTCGAGCCTTTCGTCCAAAGAAGACATATCAAATTATCGAAAGCAACCATATAATCTCGAGGACGAACTACCAATTTTAACTCTGCTGAAAAACGAAATACGACATCTGGAAACTCATCAATGTTTTTCTTGGTACTAAAACATCTATCATATCCTTTTCCAAGACCCGACTTGTTCAACAGCACATCATATATCGGATCTGGAAGAATGCTCGAAGTCGCACCTGAATCGAGTGTCGCGGTTGCAACAACATCATTAAAACCTGTTAGATTCAAAACCATACCACCAATCTCAACCGAATCAACCATCACATCATAATAAGCATTATTCGGGATGTAAGGTACCATATCCTTCACTTTTGGGCTCACCACATTCCCCGTTGCGAAAAACCCATTGCCTTTTTCAGTGTCCAAACAATGCGAGAAGACCCTTTTAACCTTGCCCGAGTCAGCCAAGTTAGTTATCAATGATTCCTCTGTATCCCCAAAACCTAGGACTCCTTCAACTCCTGCTTCGTTGTTGGTACGTGCATTGCCCGCAAAGCTCGTTATACACCCGAAAGTCATGTTCGTTTTAGTGTTCTTATAACCAACTACGTCAGTAACGTAATACCCAGTTGCATTTGTGCCGTCTAAATATCTCGTTTCAAAAGGGCATAGTTCGTGTTCATCGGTTTTTTTGTAATTTTCACACATGTACACTTCTTCTCCTTTTTGCACAACGTGTGAAGTTTCTGAAGTGTTAGGGTCATACTCGTTTTGCTGGAAATAACTGTTGTTGTAGCAGCCTTTGCAATTTCGGCAGTACACCCACATTAGGGAGCTTCCTGTATCAACTTGTACTGTGTAATTTTTGCTGGGGGCACCGATTTCAATTTCGGTGTAGTACATGCCATAGCTATTGTAGCCTTCTACTGGAATTTCATTAGAGAGATGCCTAGTGTTTGATCTATGTAGCACTGCAGTTGGATCTTGGTTTGGTTTTTTGTGTACATGGAATATATCACTTGTGGTAGTTGGTATGGAAATGAAGAGGAGGAACGTTGAGAGAAGAATGATATAAAATGTATGCATGGTTTAATCATGAGTGAAAGAAACTTCGGAAATTTATACATGGAAAGAGAACATAATGGAGATGCGTAGCTGATTATACAGTTTTAATGTTTAATTATGGTAAAATGTGACTGTGCTTCCAAGGACTACAGCTTGAATTTCTATTTTATTTGCCCATTTTTTTAGTGCAATTCAGTTGTTTAAAAACAGAAATTATATTTATAGGTATAAGAAATTGTTGGCTTGTTTAACATATTAACAAACAAGTCAATTTGAGGGGTTTTAATGCTAATTCTATTAACTAACATCAGCCCTTTATCAACCCACTAAAAATAAAAAAGAATACAATGATCATTTTATAATTAGGGCGACCCTACCTTTTTAACTGAGGTTTCACTTTCCATTTTCTTGTTCTGAAAAACAAGAGTCAAGTAAAATAGAAGTATTAAAGAATATTGATACTTGTTTTGAATATGACAATGGTTTTTGTTTTACTTTTCAAATACACATTCGTTTTTTCGTCAAGTCTATTTTTAAAAGACGTTGCACTTTATTTTCTCTTCAATTTTTCTAAAAAATAGTGTGTATTCTGCTTTGTAAGTAAGAGAAATATATTGCAATATTTACTGGAATTTGATAGATACCTGTTGCATAGGTAGGATGAAACTAATGAAAACCCAGCGTTGACCTGCCTTTTGCAATACCCCCATAGTTAAAATTCTCAACATCTAGATCATTCAGAACTAAAGCGCAAACTTTTCCAAACTCGAAGAAGTTTTGGATTGGCACAACAAACTTCACAAGTGCTTAGGGTCTTGATACGGATAAGGCTCGGCTCTACATTAATGACCACTTCGGGTAGGCATGCGTCACTGCTTCAGATCGATGAAGCTTTGACTTGGCTTGGAGAGAGCTTCGATTGGTTCGGTCAGAAGGACTTCGGTTTGGCTAGGAAGAGTGGAATCAGAAGTGGCTCGGATAGGGCATGCCAAACCGAACCGGCTTGGACACGTCCAAGAAATGTGTCCCACCACTTCATACACTTCTTTCACTACTTCATGACTCTGCATTTCTCACCGCTACCTCCATGCCGAACCATACCATCCCCCATCTATAAATAAGCAGATATATGACCATTTGAAGGGACTCTTCCTTTTTCGACGCCGAGAGGCTACCAAACTGAGCGTTACTTTTTTTTCTTTCCATATTTTCATACATAGAAGTCTGTACTTGCAATTATATAGAATAACCCAGAGAGTGATAAATGAACGTAAGCCTGATTGTCAAACCACTATAAAATTCCATGTGTCTAATTCACTTTTTTATTTTACTATGTTTGGATTCTTGTGTCTTTTCTACGATTTGGGTGTTGTACGTGAGAGGATTAATTTTCACGTCAACATTTTGGCGCAGCACGAAGGGGAAGCAACAACTTTCTAGTTTGAAGGAAACAGACTACTCAACGAATTCAACTATGGTAAAAAGGAAGAAAGAGCCGTTCATGCTAGAGACATCATAGTAGAGGGAGACCATAAGGCTTCCTTAGGTAGAGAACCTTCCATCCACTTGACTAGAGAAGATATGGAGGGAATGATTCAAGGGCTACAGGCCAAATTGGAGAATCAAGAGAAAATGATGCAAGAGATACTCTCGAGACTTAGAGAACCGGGAGTGCTGAACCAGAGAAGCAGAGCAATAATGGTTGTACAAGAAGCGCAATCTCAAGGACCAGAAGCCATTCCGGCTTGGCATGTCCGGTTCGACATTGAATCGAATTCCCGATTCGGCCGTGCCGACCCGGGTCCCACAAGGAGTGCCTATGAACCCTCGGCCTTATGATGTTGCGACTGGACTGGAGTACACTGGAGTTAAATTGGAGGGCGGTGGGTCTAGAAATCTTAAGGAACCTATGCATGAGCTGGCCAGACTTCAACAGAGAGTGTTGTTGGATTGCAACATGAGACGTATGCGAGTTCCCCCAGACTCTGGAGGGGGGAGATGCTTCAATTCATGGATGATGGAAATAGATTGGCTAAGAAGATACGATGCATGCCAAGAGGCGGACTATCCAGCCAAGGATGCGAAGACGTGATTCAAAGCCCTTTCACTTCTAGCATTAGGAATGCAAGGGAACCATTAGGTTTCAAATTGCTGGTGTTGACGACATATGCTGGGATATCATATCCAACAGTACATCACAGATGTAAATAAGGCATCTTCACGATTGATGGTGAAATGTTTTTCATTGTTTCTAACTGATTTGGTTGCGCTTTGGTTTAGGCAACACAATAAGAATTTATTATCTCTTGGAATGAACTTGTGGACAAGTTCATAGGGGTAGTTCAGAGTTCACATGGCCAGTTCAAAGAATATAATGATATTGACTACGCTAGGACAAAGACTAGAAGAAACGCACAGAAATTTCCTAGAAAGATTCAATGCGGTAGTGACTTCAGTAAATAAACCCAAACCGTCTATGGTTCTGATGGCGGTCGTGTTCGGAGTGATCGATAAATCTGAGTCTAAGGCGAGTTTGCAAAAGGATCCCTTGAGGGATCTCGGTGATTTTTTTTTTGATGATGGTTGATATCTGCGTCAAGAAGATATGCAAGTACAATGCACGTAGAATTGAAGCCAGTGTCTTGAAGGATGAGGAAACACTCTGTAATAACCCGGAATTTTGACAGTAATTTAGCTAGTCAATTAGAATCTCAAAAATAGAAGTTTTTGCAAATGATAGAATTTGACCGTGAAACTTTAACTACTGCGTTCGTCTTGGAATCCTGGTCAACTTTCATTTCCCGAGTTTTACGAACGGAATCCGTATGAAAGAGTTACGGATGAATTCCAAAAAATGGACGGAAATAAATAAATAGAATAAATAATATATTCCTTTCCTTTTTTGACCAGCCCTCACTGGGTAAATCGGCCAGAGGGCAGTCGACCGCCCTAGGGGGTGTCGACCGCTTTGGGCCTGAAGTGCCTTGTGACGACTAGGTTTTGAAGGGTGTTTTAATTATATTATATAATATAAACGGATGGACGTTTATTTAAATAAATCTAATGTTTCATGGCCAATTCTACTCCTGTAAATAAAGGGACAAGCCCTCACTCTTTTTTACACAAATTTGTTGGCAGCTGCGAAGCTCTATCATTTCCCTTTCTCTTCAAATCGGTTTCTTATTCTAAAATATATTCATATACAATCAATCAAATATAAATCATTCAGATTTGAAAGGAATTATGAGATCTAATGGAAAAGAGTATGAATTGACGTCTAAAGTTATTCTACATTAGATTCTCCTCTCTCTTTCTATTTTCTTGCAAATCTACAAATCTAAAAGTATTCCCTTTTCAGAATAATTGTAGATCTGTAAGAATTTTAGTTGGATGCTTTCAGGTGAGTAGGAAATTTACATTCCAAGTTATAATAGCTTGTTTATCTCGTTTGAATTAGTTCCCAAAATATATGCCTAACATCATCAGGTATATTCATAATATTGTTGAATTTGAAATGACACCTATCATATCTGCTTATAAATATTGTGAAAACTTGGAATTATTGATTTGTGGTTAGGGATAATATTATTTGTAGGCTTACTTAAATAGTTTATACATATTGCCTACAATCCTGTTGGGAAATATATTATGGTTGTTGCAAAACACTGTAAACCTGGAAATCAGTCCCATTAAACACCGTTTAGATGTAATTATATTCCAAATCTATAGTTCGGTATGAACTATGTGATTTTTTTTTTTTAAATATGCCTATTTGTGTTCAATGTTGTTGGGGTTTTGGCTTAATTGTTGTAAATAAGTCGTTTTCTTCTTCTTGAACAAAAAGACATTATTTTGAACCCACAAGAGATGACAAAAAAGATTGAAAGAGGAAAAGTTGTGTAAATATATGTATGAATATAATTATGCATATTTGTGCGTAGTTTGCATCAACTATTCGATAATATATATTTCTTTTGGTTTGAAATATGTCTATCCCAATAATCATGCATTATTTACAACAATTGTGGCTAATGGTCTTTTGCAAGATTTGGAACCTTATGGCAAAATTGAATGAAAAAATGAATATTTGGATATTGGTTAAACCAAACCTGAAATTTTAAAAATGTGTGTGTGAGGTCTACCCAAACCTGAAATTTTAAAAATGTCAGATATGACTGTCTATCTTACAGGAAGTAGTAAGAGACTATGGAAATTATCAAAATAAGGTCAGCTAAATGGTAAAGCGAAACACCGTCTCTCACCTTACACGGGGTATGGGTTTATATGCGTGAATGACAGAAGTCTTAACTAGTATGGCCCCATAGTTAATATCCTCTAGTTTATGTTAACTAGAATAAATCATCGAGGAGTATTAAGTGACTATAGGTCCGCCTAGGGTTTTAAAAGATCGGGAGATCCACCCTATCCATCATTTGATAGTGAGGCATTAAATAATAAAGGATGTGCGTGTGAATATACACACATATACATACATACATACATACATAAACATACATACATATATATATCTATGTATATATATATATATATATATATATATATATAAATTCCATAATTTGGTGTCCACCCTCGATTAAATAACCAGCCATGTTCTGATATGAAGACTTCCTAAATGTATGCATAAATGTTCTATCTCAGTATCATATTTTCGGGTACACTACCTTGGGAAGGGCAGTTAGAGTCGTCCGTAAATATTTACAAGGTTAGGTTAGAATCACTAACCTTAGCAGGCATACATCTTGAGTTGAACCAAATGACATTTATGTATTATAATTTGTGCTGTACATTTCCTGTTCACCGAAATTTTACTGTTTTGACCCCCTTCTCATTACAACCTCTCAGGTTTTCTAGAGAAGGTTGGGTTCTTATAGGTGTTTAGGTTTGGATGTCGGTTCTCGTTCTCTCTCATGCTCAGTATTGACAAAGTGACTTACTTTGAAAAATGTAGTTACTTAAGTTAATACTAGTCTATCATGTTTTTATTCTACTGTGAGTTTCTTTTATCGTACTCTGATTATGCTCATGCTCATTTTATTGTAGGTACCATATTTACATGCTTCATGCTTGGATGTGTTCAAGTTTCGATTTTTATCGAAATTTGGGCTTAGAAAAGTGTGGGGTTGTAACACCCCGTAGTTCTGCGACATTAAGATTCTCAAATTAAAGTATAATTAATTTTTAAAAGAAAAATTAAAAGAAAAAGATCCATGCAGTTGTTTAATTTAAGTATTGTAACTAACATGAAAAAGAGAAGTAAGGAGAGAACAATAATTATTATTGTTCTAAGACTTATTAACAAAAGCCTCTGTAGCTCAGTTGGTTAAGGCATTGGATTTGTAGCATGGAGGTCGGGGGTTCGAACCCCGGCGGCGGCATAATTTTTTTATCTTTGTTTTAGAGAGGGCCAACTGAACATGCAAATATATGTACGTATACAAATTCAAAATTTGAAAGGATAAGAACGTACATATAAGGAAATAAAGAATATATATATACATATGAGAATATAAATATATATATATATATATATATATATATATATATGCAAAAATATATGTATACGAAAGATAAAATTCAAGATAAGGCTACAGTCAATGAAATATGGCAACATCATTTGAATTTTGAAAATAAAATGAAAGTTGTGCGTATATATATACGCGTAAAATGGTCGTTAGAGGAATTGTATACATATAAGAATATTTCATGTGAATAAAACAGTTAAATAAATTCCAGAAATTCAAAAGTTTGAAAATCAAACTTTTACGCCAAAATAGCTTGTGGGACCCAATGCTGACTCAGCACTGCGTATATGATAAGGTTTGGCTAGATTCATCTACGTACCTGGACTATTTTCTTAACTAGGTTCAATGCTGACTCAGCGCTGCGTGTACGATAAGGTCTTGAGCAGCTATATAAACAGCCCTAGTCTTCATTCTCTTTGCACCAATTCTCTTCTATCCTTATGCTGCTAAGATTCATGGCTTCTTCCCCTCTTCTAAATTTTCTTAAATAAATAAAATAAAATATGATTCAAGACGAGGAGATGCTGCTAAAAGACTTTTAAGGAGGGATTCAAATCAAAGTTTCAAGTGAAGAATTCAAAGGCTAGCTCAAACAAGTTTCAAGCAACGACGCACAAATCATAGCCACGCTTTCCTTCTTTTCTAGATCTATTTTCTGTAAGTTGGTTATTTCTAGGTCTGAATATTTTGTTTTATTTGTGACATGAAATTAAAGGAATAAAGGAATATGCCAAATCTCTCTCTCTCTCTCTCTCTCTCTCTCTTCGAATCTGTGTTTATACTCTTGGACTGAATTAAGAGCTGTTATGATTCGAGGACAAATAAGACTGTAACCGTGACTATGACTATAGAACTGTGGCCTTTGAAAGCATATGCCTTTGGACTATGACATAAGCCTTTGATTTTGGGACATATAAACATTGCCTATGACAATGACTTAGGACTATGAGAATTATTTTCCCTTTTGGACTATGAACATCGCCTATATTGCCTATGACCATGGACATTACTTATGACTAAGAACATAAGCCTTTGAATGGACATAAACTATTGCTTATGACATAATGAGGACAATTGTGATTTTGACACCCATGATTCATGATTAGGAAAATATTGCTTTAGTTTGGTGATTGTGAAATTGGGTCTAAACCCAATTATTTATTCTACCTGTTCCTTGGTTTTTTTCTTTGGTTTTAAGACAGTGGGAATTTACCTATTAAGTTAGGTCTACCCACGTTCTTGAACCTATTTTTCCCATTCTTTGGTTTTAAGACAGTGGGAATTTACCTATTTAGTTAGGTCTACCCATATTCTTGAAACTACATTGTTATCCAAACCTTTTTATGCCAATTATTCCTTCTTGTCATTTTGATTCATTCCCTTTTTATCTACGAATCTAGATTTATTTATAATCTAGGTTGAATCACGATTATTCGAACGGTGGGAATGCGATTTGGGGAAAAACATGGAAATGAATATGAACGTAATTGTAAACTGGGAAATTAGCATAATTTGGAATATGTATTATGACATGCATATTTAAATGAAAACGGGGAAATTTGACATGGATTAGGGAATATGTGATTTTGACATATTAAATTTAGCGTTAGTAAGTAAGCTAAATTTTAGGCATAAAATGTAAACTAGAAAAATAATTCTAGTTTTGCCATAAATTGTGAATTAGGATGTTAAACCAAGATTGGGTTAATTAAGGTTGATTTGGAATAAGTATATTAGCACAATTTTGAATTTATTCATAATTATGAGCAATTGTCATGTTTAGAATAAATTATGGTTAGCGACACTAAATTTGGTATAATTTACATACCAAAAAGTATAAATATGATAAATAAGAGAGAATGGGCCATAATAATAAATGGGACAATGTACATTAAAAGAGTAGTAATGAAATAAGTAAATTAGGAGTAATTTACTTATAGAATTCGTCATAAATGTTAAATTGTTCATTTACCACAAAATATGTAACTTGGTTAAGTTTTGACCATAAATTATAAACTAGGATATTTAATCTAGTTTCGGCAATGAAATAGGAAATGGCCTAAACTGCATGTTGGGTTAGGACTTGGGCCTAGAATATAAGTATACTAGTAGGCTTGACAAATAAATATAGGCCAAATTTGTCTAAAAAGGGGAAATGGGCTTTTGAAATAAATTGTTAACAATTTATAAACAAAAGAAAAGTATTTTGATAACATCCCTTTTTATAACACATAGACCAGAAGATTTTAGGGTGACAGAGAGGATAGTGTCTAGGCTTGGGTTTGAAAAATACAAGTTTCCTGCCCTCTCTGGCTATCCCTAACTGATCCGAAGGACGGGATGGTTGTTTTCAAAACCAGATTTGGAAATTAATCAAAAACCCTTTGAACTTAGAAAACATGAATATGCCTAACCCGAGGTTAGACTGAGTTGCGGTGTAAACCTGCCCGGAACCGACCGGCACATCCAGTATCCGCAGCAATATCTGTCTAATGTGAGAGGTAGCGGCTTTAATTTATTAATTAAAGCTAGAACAAGAATGGGAGAGTTAAGTCCATAGGAACACTTAACCAACCTAACACGGTTAAGCTAGAATGGGAAGGTTAAGGAACACTTAACCAACTTAGCACAGTTAAAGCTAGAATGGGAGGGTTAAGTCCATGGGAATGCTTAGCCAAATTAACATGTTGACTAGACTAGAAGGTGGGGTTAAGTAAAGTTAATACACTTAGCCAATTTAACATGTTAATTAGACTAGAGGTTGGGGTTAAGTAATACACTTAGCCAAATTAATATGTTAACTGGACTAGACCATAGGGTTAAGTAAACTTGAACGCTTAACCATCAGGATATGATAAATGAATAGGGTTAAGTAAAAAGCATGAAGGGATAACACTTAACCAGTGTAATAGGATAAGGGAAGAGGGTTAAGATAGCTTGAATCGACTAAAGACACTTAACCAACCCAACCTGGCGAGAAAGAAAACTAAGTAGTAGACCTCAATTGAAAAATGGACTAAGTAGTAAAACTTAGTTAAGAAAACAAGGAATTTGGAAACTAAGTGGTAAACCTTAGTTAGTAGAACTAAGTAGTAATTCTTAGTATAACACGAAGGAGCAGACATCCATCTAGTTTTAAGAAGGCTCCAACGAATTGGGTTATGAAGCCCGAGGCTTCGAGGGGACGTGAGGGTACTCTTGGTATCCCTCTGTGAGGCTGCAGATGATCATCCTGGGCTTACAGAGGTTAAGGTCTGCGTTAGAAGAACCGAGGGTATGCCTTGGCTGCAATATATATGTAGCAACCTAAAGACTAGGATGGACCAGCGTGATTCGGCGAGAAGACGGTAGCCCTGTGATAGCAACTCGTCGTCTACCATCCATCTTGAGTCAATCGAGATACGTGAAGCAGAAAGGCGGAGAACTCCAAAAGACCATATACTTGCTATCTAGTTATGGTTGCGGATGGCCATAGGATAGTGGGGCACCAAGGGCCGGCGTATAGTTCTCATTTTACAAGGTGTGCCTTTCATTAGCTGAGGGAGGGGTCAAGTGGGACCATAGCCACTGGAATAAAAACAGACCTTAGCATCTGCATCGGCAGATATCTGAAAGCTCCCGACCGAGTTCTGTATTCCTTGATTTGCCCTGTCACAGGACTCGGATCGCACATTACAGGACATGTGCATCTAGACAAGCGATAACGATTCGCGATACATACGTGGGGAAGCCTAGGAACATATACCACTCTAGGTAGTGTGTCCTAGACTTGGGGGCATTGTTCGACAGGTAGCGTAATCCCTAGTTGGACTAGATGGCATAAAACCTGAACTCGAAAAGCGTTCAGCAGATAGCGTAAAACTATAGTTAAATCTAGAAAGCAGTGGATAGAAAACCCTAGATTAGATCTAGGTAACAACTAATAAATGGATGCCTGAAGGCGATGGAAAATACAGGGATTGGGATCACGTTATCGTTACTAGTTGAAACACTAGTTAGGCGGTGCAGAGATATAGAAACCAGTATAACAAGTAAATAGCGAAGCAGCGAAAGTATTAGAGCGTATCCAGTTTATCTTAGCATATCTTGTGACTACCTTGTCTCATCTTGTTGACCCTATCGTCATGGTGTAATCTTGTATTCAGTTAATTCATGTCGTTTTGTTTTCCATGTTCACATGCTAGAAGTTACTGAACTTACTCAGGCTTTATGTCTGACTCTGTTTTTCTTTCGTCTTCTTTCTTCCGTTCTCCCCCCCCAGGTTGTTAAGGAGGAAATATGATAGCTCAGATTTGTTTTGGGATGATTTCTCTTTCCAAGCTTGAAGAATCTTGGATGCATCGGCTTTGGATTGCTATGGCTGGCTTTTGTTACATTGGGGAATATAAATGTATTTTATGCTTCTTTATTTTGTAAAGACAGTTGATACTCTGATATTGTAAAGGAACCTTGTACAAATTATTTTGTCAATAAAGCAAAGTTTTATTTTCCGCTGTTTAATGTTTGTCTATCTTGTAATTTATCTGCATCTTTTACCCATAATGCTCCACAGAACTTAGTGCATTCCCTTTGTGAGTGACACTAACGGATGTGGGGTGTTACACGTGGTATCAGAGCTGAAGGTTACCAGATCAGATAAATGATTTGAAAAATTATTTTCAAACGGTTTTAAAAGAAGTATTTTCAAAAGAAGAGATTTGTTTTAAAGGCATATTCCCCAAAGCCATACGCATTGTCTTCTCTTCCTCTATTTAAATTCTTGTCTCCTTCTTTCTTGAGTCTCTGGGGCTCCTGGCTTTCTGGGAGGTAACCTCATCGAAGGGCAAAGTAGTGCCCGGCTTCCATCCATAGCCGTAGTTGTTTCATCTACAGGCAGTTTTCTTTCGAAGCTTATAGGGTTTTCCGGACGATGGAGGCAGTTTTCGAGAGATTTGTCAACATGACTACACACGGAAGGGGGATGAGGAGTTTGGCTATGGAGCACAACCCAAGCATAAGGAATTCATGGATAGGGACTTGGCTCACCAAGGAGGAAGGAGTTATAAAGCGTAAGACAAGAGGAAGTAGCTTTTCTATGATATAATAGGGCATATAATTAAGGACAAGAGCAAGAACGAGGAACAAGATTTTCATAAGGGCAAGAACCTACTTTCGCCACCAAGCGTACCTAGGAGAAAGGTAGTAAAAGTTCTCTTGGAAGAGTCTAGTTTTGCTATTCGTACTATTTCCTTTGGTTTTATCGCTTCGCATTTGTTCGTATCCACTTCCATAGCTGAGTCTCTGCACCATAGTACTTATATAGTAGAAAGGACTCACTAGAGTCTCAAATCCAATTAGTGGTCCGACCAATTTATTTTTGGTTAGTAGGGATTTGAGAATAACTATCGAGTGTGCTTATATCATCTCACGTAGATCGTTTAAATTCAAAGGAGATATTCCTTGGGTGCTTGTCTGATATTGGTTTAGGCCTTTGCGGCTTGTACTTGAGGAATGTCGAGTTCGACTAGGATGGTTTGCGTGAGAAATGAATAGTTGTGACAGGCGCTCTAAAAAGCGCGTAGTGATCTTTCAACCCTTATAGTTTTGGCATGGTGGATAAGGGAGAGACATCTAATCATACACTTGGTACCGTGATTGACATCTGTTTATTTTGGAAATGGAGGTTAGGAACTTCACAATCGTGAAGTTAAATTGGTTAAGATACAGTGGAGTAAAGCTCAAGAAGGCTAGATACTAGCAACATGCCCTTTTTCCTTAAGGGTGCATTCTTGATTTCTCTGTTTAGGAGCTTTACGCGTAGTTGTTTCTCTCTTTCCAAAGTATATCCTCTAGGTCGTATCTGCAATCCTTAGGTAGAAGCCAATGGATGTAAACATGTATTTGAAACATGTTATGGTTGAATGGTTGCAAGTGGTTGCAAATGGTTGCTTGTGGATGCATATGCATACGTATTAGGCACTAGATCAAGTTCGGACGCTCTCATATTGCATTTACATATATGCATTTGTTTATAAGTTGAACTTGATATGATATCATATGGACGTTGCATATGGATGAATGGCTGTGCACGCATGTAGTATTTACATGACTAGGGATGTTTGCATGCATGATTGGACGCATGGCACTAACATGATTTGCATTAAGGAGGTCAACTGAATCAGTAGACCACCTGATTTTGCATTAGATAGAGACATATACACACACTATGCATATGAACATGAAAGCATTAGAAATCTTTTAAGGACAATGAATGCCTGTGATTGAATGGTTGAGTAGATGGGTGATTGGATGGTAGGACACATTCTTCCTAACTTGAAGATTTCGGGGACGAAATCCTTTTAAGTGGGGGAGAATGTAACACCCCGTAGTTCTGCGACATTAAGATTCTCAAATTAAAGTATAATTAATTTTTAAAAGAAAAATTAAAAGAAAAAGATCCATGCAGTTGTTTAATTTAAGTATTGTAACTAACATGAAAAAGAGAAGTAAGGAGAGAACAATAATTATTATTGTTCTAAGACTTATTAACAAAAGCCTCTGTAGCTCAGTTGGTTAAGGCATTGGATTTGTAGCATGGAGGTCGGGGGTTCGAACCCCGGCGGCGGCATAATTTTTTTATCTTTGTTTTAGAGTGGGCCAACTGAACATGCAAATATATGTACGTATACAAATTCAAAATTTGAAAGGATAGGAACGTACATATAAGGAAATAAAGAATATATATATACATATGAGAATATAAATATATATATATATATATATGCAAAAATATATGTATATGAAAGATAAAATTCAAGATAAGGCTACAGTCAATGAAATATGGCAACATCATTTGAATTTTGAAAATAAAATGAAAGTTGTGCGTATATATATACGCGTAAAATGGTCGTTAGAGGAATTGTATACATATAAGAATATTTCATGTGAATAAAACAGTTAAATAAATTCCAGAAATTCAAAAGTTTGGAAATCAAACTTTTACGCCAAAATAGCTTGTGGGACCCAATGCTGACTCAGCACTGCGTATATGATAAGGTTTGGCTAGATTCATCTACGTACCTGGACTATTTTCTTAACTAGGTTCAATGCTGACTCAGCGCTGCGTGTACGATAAGGTCTTGAGCAGCTATATAAACAGCCCTAGTCTTCATTCTCTTTGCACCAATTCTCTTCTATCCTTATGCTGCTAAGATTCATGGCTTCTTCCCCTCTTCTAAATTTTCTTAAATAAATAAAATAAAATATGATTCAAGACGAGGAGATGCTGCTAAAAGACTTTTAAGGAGGGATTCAACTCAAAGTTTCAAGTGAAGAATTCAAAGGCTAGCTCAAACAAGTTTCAAGCAACGACGCACAAATCATAGCCACGCTTTCCTTCTTTTCTAGATCTATTTTCTGTAAGTTGGTTATTTCTAGGTTTGAATATTTTGTTTTATTTGTGACATGAAATTAAAGGAATAAAGGAATATGCCAAATCTCTCTCTCTCTCTCTCTCTCTCTCTCTTCGAATCTGTGTTTATACTCTTGGACTGAATTAAGAACTGTTATGATTCGAGGACAAATAAGACTGTAACCGTGACTATGACTATAGAACTGTGGCCTTTGAAAGCATATGCCTTTGGACTATGACATAAGCCTTTGATTTTGGGACATATAAACATTGCCTATGACAATGACTTAGGACTATGGGAATTATTTTCCCTTTTGGACTATGAACATCGCCTATATTGCCTATGACCATGGACATTACTTATGACTAAGAACATAAGCCTTTGAATGGACATAAACTATTGCTTATGACATAATGAGGACAATTGTGATTTTGACACCCATGATTCATGATTAGGAAAATATTGCTTTAGTTTGGTGATTGTGAAATTGGGTCTAAACCCAATTATTTATTCTACCTGTTCCTTGGTTTTTTTCTTTGGTTTTAAGACAGTGGGAATTTACCTATTAAGTTAGGTCTACCCACGTTCTTGAACCTATTTTGCCCATTCTTTGGTTTTAAGACAGTGGGAATTTACCTATTTAGTTAGGTCTACCCATATTCTTGAACCTACATTGTTATCCAAACCTTTTTATGCCAATTATTCCTTCTTGTCATTTTGATTCATTCCCTTTTTATCTACGAATCTAGATTTATTTATAATCTAGGTTGAATCACGATTATTCGAACGGTGGGAATGCGATTTGGGGAAAAACATGGAAATGAATATGAACGTAATTGTAAACTGGGAAATTGGCATAATTTGGAATATGTATTATGACATGCATATTTAAATGAAAACGGGGAAATTTGACATGGATTAGGGAATATGTGATTTTGACATATTAAATTTAGCGTTAGTAAGTAAGCTAAATTTTAGGCATAAAATGTAAACTAGAAAAATAATTCTAGTTTTGCCATAAATTGTGAATTAGGATGTTAAACCAAGATTGGGTTAATTAAGGTTGATTTGGAATAAGTATATTAGCACAATTTTGAATTTATTCATAATTATGAGCAATTGTCATGTTTAGAATAAATTATGGTTAGCGACACTAAATTTGGTATAATTTACATACCAAAAAGTATAAATATGATAAATAAGAGAGAATGGGCCATAATAATAAATGGGACAATGTACATTAAAAGAGTAGTAATGAAATAAGTAAATTAGGAGTAATTTACTTATAGAATTCGTCATAAATGTTAAATTGTTCATTTACCACAAAATATGTAACTTGGTTAAGTTTTGGCCATAAATTATAAACTAGGATATTTAATCTAGTTTCGGCAATGAAATAGGAAATGGCCTAAACTGCATGTTGGGTTAGGACTTGGGCCTAGAATATAAGTATACTAGTAGGCTTGACAAATAAATATAGGCCAAATTTGTCTAAAAAGGGGAAATGGGCTTTTGAAAGAAATTGTTAACAATTTATAAACAAAAGAAAAGTATTTTGATAACATCCCTTTTTATAACACATAGACCAGAAGGTTCTAGGGTGACAGAGAGGATAGTGTCTAGGCTTGGGTTTGGAAAATACAAGTTTCCTGCCCTCCCTGACTATCCCTAACTGATCCGAAGGACGGGATGGTTGTTTTCAAAACCAGATTTGGAAATTAATCAAAAACCCTTTGAACTTAGAAAACATGAATATGCCTAACCCGAGGTTAGACTGAGTTGCGGTGTAAACCTGCCCGGAACCGACCGGCACATCCAGTAACCGCAGCAATATCTGTCTAATGTGAGAGGTAGCGACTTTAATTTATTAATTAAAGCTAGAACAAGAATGAGAGAGTTAAGTCCATAGGAACACTTAACCAACCTAACACGGTTAAGCTAGAATGGGAAGGTTAAGGAACACTTAACCAACTTAGCACAGTTAAAGCTAGAATGGGAGGGTTAAGTCCATGGGAATACTTAGCCAAATTAACATGTTGACTAGACTAGAAGGTGGGGTTAAGTAAAGTTAATACACTTAGCCAATTTAACATGTTAATTAGACTAGAGGTTGGGGTTAAGTAATACACTTAGCCAAATTAATATGTTAACTGGACTAGACCATAGGGTTAAGTAAACTTGAACGCTTAACCATCAGAATATGATAAATGAATAGGGTTAAGTAAAAAGCATGAAGGGATAACACTTAACCAGTGTAATAGGATAAGGGAAGAGGGTTAAGATAGCTTGAATCGACTAAAGACACTTAACCAACCCAACCTGGCGAGAAAGAAAACTAAGTAGTAGACCTCAATTGAAAAAGGGACTAAGTAGTAAAACTTAGTTAAGAAAACAAGGAATTTGGAAACTAAGTGGTAAACCTTAGTTAGTAGAACTAAGTAGTAATTCTTAGTATAACACGAAGGAGCAGACATCCATCTAGTTTTAAGAAGGCTCCAACGAATTGGGTTACGAAGCCCGAGGCTTCGAGGGGACGTGAGGGTACTCTTGGTATCCCTCTGTGAGGCTGCAGATGATCATCCTGGGCTCACAGAGGTTAAGGTCTGCGTTAGAAGAACCGAGGGTATGCCTTGGCTGCAATATATATGTGGCAACCTAAAGACTAGGATGGACCAGCGTGATTCGGCGAGAAGACGGTAGCCCTGTGATAGCAACTCGTCGTCTACCATCCATCTTGAGTCAATCGAGATACGTGAAGCAGAAAGGCGGAGAACTCCAAAAGACCATATACTTGCTATCTAGTTATGGTTGCGGATGGCCATAGGATAGTGGGGCACCAAGGGCCGGCGTATAGTTCTCATTTTACAAGGTGTGCCTTTCATTAGCTGAGGGAGGGGTCAAGTGGGACCATAGCCACTGGAATAAAAACAGACCTTAGCATCTGCATCGGCAGATATCTGAAAGCTCCCGACCGAGTTCTGTATTCCTTGATTTGCCCTGTCACAGGACTTGGATCGCACATTACAGGACATGTGCATCTAGACAAGCGATAACGATTCGCGATACATACGTGGGGAAGCCTAGGAACATATACCACTCTAGGTAGTGTGTCCTAGACTTGGGGGCATTGTTCGACAGGTAGCGTAATCCCTAGTTGGACTAGGTGGCATAAACCCTGAACTCGAAAAGCGTTCAGCAGATAGCGTAAAACTATAGTTAAATCTAGAAAGCAGTGGATAGAAAATCCTAGATTAGATCTAGGTAACAACTAATAAATGGATGCCTGAAGGCGATGGAAAATACAGGGATTGGGATCACGTTATCGTTACTAGTTGAAACACTAGTTAGGCGGTGCAGAGATATAGAAACCAGTATAACAAGTAAATAGCGAAGCAGCGAAAGTATTAGAGCGTATCCAGTTTATCTTAGCATATCTTGTGACTACCTTGTCTCATCTTGTTGACCCTATCGTCATGGTGTAATCTTGTATTCAGTTAATTCATGTCGTTTTGTTTTCCATGTTCACATGCTAGAAGTTACTGAACTTACTCAGGCTTTATGTCTGACTCTGTTTTTCTTCGTCTTCTTTCTTCCGTTCTCCCCCCCCCCAGGTTGTTAAGGAGGAAATAGGATAGCTCAGATTTGTTTTGGGATTTCTCTTTCCAAGCTTGAAGAATCTTGGATGCATCGGCTGGCTTTTGTTACATTGGGGAATATAAATGTATTTTATGCTTCTTTATTTTGTAAAGACAGTTGATACTCTGATATTGTAAAGGAACCTTGTACAAATTATTTTGTCAATAAAGCAAAGTTTTATTTTCCGCTGTTTAATGTTTGTCTGTCTTGTAATTTATCTGCATCTTTTACCCATAATGCTCCACAGAACTTAGTGCATTCCCTTTGTGAGTGACACTAACGGATGTGGGGTGTTACAGGGGTGTTACATTTGGTATTAGAGCATAGGTTAAACGATCAGAGGAATTATTTATATTAGGACTCATGAGGGAACGTAATTCGATTTTCTTTTCTGTTTTTCTTCATCTTTTTTACTCGACTTAAACTTATTTCAATGATGAATTAGTCGTTGGCCTAATTGTGTAAACTGGGCTTAAAACAACTAATAGTTGAAGTATGTTGAGTTCGGATTTCTAGCCAATTCTGTCTTACCCTACAGTACATTGACGATCTTGTGTGAAGAACATGAGGACGACATATGGTGGATTCCATTGATTAGAGTTTGGAGACTGGACAAAAATTTAGCTACAACTTGAATAGTCGCGATTTCTGATTTTGGGTTTTGTGCAATTCCGGTTAAGGACCTTTGCTCGATCCAAAACGGGGAAAAGTTCACATTGGTATGTCATATCCATTTCGAACATATAATTACGAGGTATATCCATTTGTTATTTCGTTGAATTTCCAAATCTACCTTTATTTAAATATTCATTTGATGATCTTGGCCTTGTATTCCGGTTAAGGACCTTTGCTCGATCCAAAACGGGGAAAAGTTCACATTGGTATGTCATATCCATTTCGAACATATAATTACGAGGTATATCCATTTGTTATTTCGTTGAATTTCCAAATCTACCTTTATTTAAATATTCATTTGATGATCTTGGCCTTGTATTCGAAGAAATTTATTTTTAAAAATATTTGGAAAAATGAAAATGGGTTTTATAAGCTTTGAAATACAGTTTTGGAAAATTGATTTTATAATGACCTAGTTTTATAAAGATATGGTTTTTAGAAAATTTAATTTATTCGTATTTCAAATTTATTAGGGCTTTGTGTAATTTTAATAAATATAATCTGATTGGTTAGAAGGAAGGAATTAAAAATGACAAGGAATATGCCACTAAAATTAAGATTTATAAATATCCATTTCTTGTGATTTTTAGTATCCCTCTTTCTATATATATTGGATAATTTATTGAAATTATCACAATTATTTCTTAAGATTTTAAAACTTTAACATTTTTGGACACGAATTTTTTTCTGTCTATAATATAAATAATAATAGTGATAATAAATTTGATTTATAAATACGAAACCATTTGTTTATAAAAATTCTATTTTTTTCATAATAAATTTAAATTTTCTGTCGAAAAGGCTAAGGAAAATCTTTCGTTCGGGGTTTTGGGGTATTTGATTTCTAATCATCTAATTTTATGTCAACTAGTTAAGCGGAAATTCCGTTTTAATTTTATTTCGTATTTTTATCTGATTCCCTGTTTTATGTTCGCTCGTTCGTTGTGTTGTCGGAATATCGTTGTTGAGACTGCTTCAAATTTTTGGAAGTTGATTCGGAGTTTGACTATGATCTTTGATATCGCCGTGATGATGATAAGTATTTTCGGGTTGCGTCAAATCTTAAAAGATGACGCTTCGCGATAAATATTCTAATACAGGCTAATAAGGTCAAGGTTCAACCTTTACCCAAAACCCATTTGACATTTGACCGTTTAGCATTATACCTAAAGTGGTCAAATTGTTGATGAGTTTTGATACAACTTGACCTAAGATAAACCGTTAAAATTGTGTTCAAATCACCTCCCTTAACTTCCTTCTTTCTCCTTTCTTCTTCATCTAGCCGAACCATATTCTTATCCTTCTTCTCTTTCTTTGTCGTCGCCTCGTCTCCTTCTTTTCCGCGCTAGTTTGCGCATTACATCTTACCCCACTAGTACTCCAAGTTCTTATTTCTTCTCTCCAACCATTTCTTAGTCCATAATACCTACTTGCACTAACTGATCTTTATAGTACTGTTTAGGTCTCATCCTTGGTGAGATATCATTTGGTTGGGTTGGGATGAACAAAAAGGTCTTACCTCTTTAAAGCTAAGAAAATTTGTCGAGACAGTTAGACTTGCACCGGCCAGTTGCTTTGAGATCTTAGAATATTATTGTTGTTTGTGTTGCATTCACCTTTGTTATATCTTGTTGGAATAGATTTATATAAAGACAATATTTGTTTCGGTGATGAAGATTAAGCTATCTTTGGATGGTTTTTCTGAGGAGAGTCTCGATGAGATCTTAGAGGCATCCGTGTTGCACGCAGACTTGAGTGGTTTTTTGTTTGACTGGCCTTGCAACAAATCTCTTTTTCTTAATGTTGATTTTGTGTTTGGAGACTTATGTTTAAACTTTCCATGTTGACTTGTGACCCATTTAGCACATTGTTCTATAGATGGGAAGTCATGACTTGGTTTGTCTCATGATGCATATATTAATCTTTTCTCCGATCAATGGAGTAACCATCAATTTGTGCTGCATCATATTCGATTTAGCTTATTGTTCTTGTGTGCTGTCTCATGGAGTTACTTTTTCGCCTATCCATTTTTGTCTTTATACAATATTTGGTGGACTTCCATGAGGAGCAGTTTTGTGGTAAGTTTCTTTTCTCATCACAAGTTTTATCTTAGAAGGTATGTTGATGTGGGAACCTCCAACAATACCAGCAGTATTTGTAACACGAGATTGAGCATTTTGCTACCATGATATGATTAATCAAGGATCATAAAAATGGTTTGAGCTTCAGTCGGGGGTAAGACTTCTCGTTGTTTATAACCATTGTTTTGGGAGTTTTAGTGTTGTTATTCGTTTGTTATCTTTATTGTTTTCCCTTCCAGCATTTGGTTTTTTACTTTTGGTAATTCGTGTTTGTAACTGTTAGTGTTTATTGTCTTTGAAATCGCACGACTTTTTAATGAGATTTCTATGTTTGGACATGTTAATGTCATTGACGCATGCCTGTTTGAATGAAATCTCGTTTTCTTATCTAACTAACAGTTCTACTTGAGCTGGAAAGAATAAAATTCTATGTTGAATAAATTTTAGCAAAGGATCGTTTTTACATTATTTTCGTTATGAGTATAAATAAATAAACCACCGTTCCTTGTTAAGCTAAAATTTACTGTTGGTCTTTTGTGTGTGCGATTTTAATTATTCGCATTTTTGAGTGACTAACTTCCTTCTTCGCCAACATGTGACTTGAGTCATTTAAGTTTCCGCAAAATACATTTTTTTGAAATTTTTGGAGAACGTTGTTTGAAAAAAAAAACTTTTTATCATTTTTAATTTTACTGAATTACTTTCTTTTATTTCGATTCGGGCGAAAACACACAATTTGGATGCAACAATTTGTGCATATTTAAACATCTGTTTTACATTAAAATGGATGATTTAAATGGCGCAAAGCGTACGTTACCGAAATTTTCATTTTTTCATACGAATCTCGTATCGAAAATTAAACAGTACTGAAAGAAAAGTTTCAAAATAAGTATAAGAAGTTTTAAAACGGAAATTTATTTTATTAAAAATTTCGATTTTTGGTTCACACGAAATAGCATAAGAAAAATGTTTGGATGGTTTATGTGAACGTTTTAGCGATGCAGTAGGACTGACAATACGATAACGACAACAAAGAAGATGTTGTTTTGGCCTTGGAATTGTTATTTTCATACCTTGTCAACGATGTGTGCGATTTATTAATTAACTCATTTTACATTTTAGAGCTTGTTTTAAGTCTCTTTTAGAATCTACAAATGGAAATTTTTGCAGTACTTTGGGTCACTAAGGTGAAAATTCCACTATAGGGCGAGAAATAGAATATTTGTAAGCGGAGAAAACGTTAAAATTCTTCTCTTTGGTTTCTTTTTTTGGGTTTAGGAGAAATTAAATCAGAAACGATTAGATGCATCGATGTTTTGGATGGTAGGGTTTGAATGCCAAATTTGTTTGCTTCACACTTTTATTCCTAATTGTGCGAAGATTATGGATTAAAAAAAAAAGTTTTCAACAATTCGCATTCATATAGAACTGACAGTATATTTAGGATGTTTTGCATCATGTTTTCAAAAGTGTTTAAAAAAATATCAATGCATACATATAGAGGGCCCGATTTAGAATCATCTTGCATACATGTTTTATGGTTATACTGCATTATGTACACCGTGCATATATACACACGACTGCAAAGTGGATGTACACAAGTTTGTTGTGTAGGATAGGACAATAGAGTCAGAATTTCTGGACGAAGTTCCCTTTTAAGAGAGAAGAACGTAGTAACCCGGAATTTTGACAGTAGATTAGTTATTTAATTAGAATTTCAAAAAAAAAAAAAATTCTGTAAATGATGGAATTTGACTACGAAACATTAACCGATGGTTCATCTCGGAATACTGGTCAACTTTCATATTTAGAGTTTCGCGAGCAGAGTCCGTTTGAAAAGTTACGGACGAAATACGAAAAAATGGATGGAAATAAATAAATAGATTAAATAATATATTCCTTTCTTTCTTTGACCAGCCCTCACTAGGAAAATCGACTAGAGGGCGGTTGACCTCCCTTAGAGTTGTCAACCGCTTCGGGTCCAAATTGCTCAATGACAACTAGGTTTTGGAGGGTATTTTCGTTATATTATATAATATAAACGGACATATGTTTATTTAAGTAAATCTAATGGTTCGTGGCCAATTTCAGTCTTATAAATAAAGGGGTAAAGCCTCACTCTTTCTCATACAAATTTGTAGGCAACAGCAAAGCTCTGCCATTTCTTTTTCTCTTCAAATCAATTTCTTAATTAAGGGTGCGTTCTCAGCGAACGGTAACGGGGCATTTGAGCATGCCAATTGAGCGCAATATTTAAGTGTTATACTATTGTGAACGGGAAATGCATTTTTTGCTGTGAACGGGGTATTTGAGCGTGCTATTTATTTTTGTTAATTTATTTGTTTTGAATTAATTCATACGTGTTGTAAAATATATAAATATTGTGAATATGCTTTTATTAGTTCTCTGTTTAGTCTCACATCATGGGAATAAGTTAAACATCAGCTCCAAAGTCTATATATAAAGGAGCCAATGTAACAGAAATAATGACACATCCGAATGAATAGAAATGCCCTCTCTACCTTGTTTCTTCTGTGTAGTGTTCGTTTTATAACACATTATCAGCACGAAGCTCTTGATACAGATCAGATCTAAGTTGATGAAAGCAGCAACTATGGATTCATATCTAATGCTTGTGTTAGGTTTGATAATTAGATCTATGACTTAATTTGGTTAATCTTCTCTCTTTAAACATCTGGATTCAGGTATGACTTCCGCTAATTAATTTTACTTTCTCTCTGATTTATTCTCAATTAAATCAATATGGGGTCATCTAGTCAAATATGGAATTTCATGATTTGTCAATCATCAAGTATATAGAAATTCCAACAAGTGGTATCAGAGCCACCCATAATTGATTTCATTGAGAAATTTTCTGGTTTGAAGAATATATGAAATTAAGGTTTTGATGTTCACAGTTTGTGGTTTCATTCGATTTTTTTTTTTTTTTTTTTGGATTCAGATCTGAACATATAACTTATGTTTCCACTTGCAATCTTCGGTTTGCTTTTGCATTGAAAATTAAAGGTTGACTTATGAAACTCTTTTGGTTTCAAAAGATAGATCAAGAAGATTAAAAATTTTAAGTCATTTTTTTGAAAATAATCTGAATCGCTCTTAAAATTGGAAAACAAATTTTGTCAGTCATAACATAATTTATTGTATATTATTTTGAATCACTTAGAAATAACATTTTGAATATGTTATGAACGATTGTTTTCCTCTACTGTTTATTGATTGAATATAATGGTTTGAATAATCTAGAACCATTTATGCAAGGAAATCAGCTCCTTGATTTAATTAATTTGGACATACAGTTATATATATGGTATTGGGATATTTTAGAAATTTTGAATCAAGTATGCATGCCTAGATCTGAGATGAAATGTTTTTTTTCATTGT
The DNA here is from genome assembly GCA_030737875.1 of Allium sativum. Taxonomy (NCBI): domain Eukaryota; kingdom Viridiplantae; phylum Streptophyta; class Magnoliopsida; order Asparagales; family Amaryllidaceae; genus Allium; species Allium sativum. The sequence goes on from CM060920.1 coordinate 920,272,943, forward strand.
TTTATGTATATTTGCAATTAAACCAATTCGCTGTAGTATTGGTTTACATTTTTTTGGCCACATAATGGTCCATTGCATGTTTTTTTATTATAAATGCATTAATTGTGGTTGTTATGGTAATATCATAAATGCATTAAATACTTTGGTTATGAAAATTAAGTAATTCGGCTTGTTTCTATTATGAACAAAAAAAGATTTTATTTATTTATTTAATGCATTTATGTTTAATAGATACATATATTTTATATGTATGACGCATGTGAAAGATATGCTGCACTTTCATGTTTCAGTCATCATAAAATAAAAGGAGCAATAGTATGCATGTTTATGTAAACTACATCATTTATGGCTTAGTTTAGTATTCCAATAATAAGCCAAAGGAAAAATGACATAGTAGCATTTTATGTAGCTATACTATGCTCAGATATACATCATAGCTATTATTATATTCATTTATGTTATTTGACACATTTGCTATGTCATTTATATGTAATTTTTATGTGGCATTAATTCTGGCATTAATTTACGATTTTTTTTTATGTAATTTACTTATGATGTATTGTATCATATTTACTAAGGAAATGACTATCATATGTGAATAAAAGAAAATCTGGAGGATTTGCTTCCGTTTAAAATATATAATAATAATATGTGAATAATAATAAAACCTGAAGTTTTATTACAGTAATTTTAGAACATATCATATTTTCAGTAGAAATATTTTTATTAGTTCTTAGGAAAAACTTTTATAAAGAAAATATGCATCCTGAATATCATATTATGTTAAGATATAAATATTGGTCTTAATTCTGCACACCGGAAGTGAATGCAAAAATAATTTTTGTTATTACATGAAAATTTAGAACCTGCAGTTTCTAAAAAGGCAAGAAGCAATTTTGATATGAAAAGAAAGATCTAAAAGATCTTTATATGGGTTGGATATTTTGAATCAAAAAAATATATGTAATTTTTATGTTTGTGAATTTTATGTGTAAATTTACAAGTTTTTCAAATCATTCATATTGAAGAATGAGACAAAATTTTGAATATGAGACATGTAGTTTATTTTTGTTTATAGTTGTGAATTTTATGTACAGATCTATAAATTTTTGAACCATTCATGTTAGAGAATGTAAAATGTTGATTATGTGGTTGATAAATATATTATATTACCTTATTGTCATAAATGCATTGAATGTTAGAGAATGCATTGTTATGATAATATATTACCTTATTGTTATAAATGCATTAGTTATTATTAGTTAATTGATGTATGTTTGTATTTGGAATAAGGATAAACATATGTATTATTATTCGATGTATTTAGCTAGTAATAACTAATGTTATTATGGAAGAAAGGATAGAACCACAACCTGAAGTTGTGCAAAGAAAATATTTATACTGGAAGTTGTATAACTCAAAATCTTGGACCTGAAGTCTTGAATTATATATATATGTATATATATATAAACGTTTTTGATAAAGTATACTAGTTTGAAATCTTGTCAATTAGCAAAAATGTAAAAGCTTCTAAATTAAAAGTATGTTAAAAGATTGAGAATCAGAAGTTCATCATAAATTTATAAAATTGATATACATGTGTATATATATGCATAGGAACTCGAAGTTCCTCAATCAATGAATTTGAAACACTTCATAATTTAAAAGCCTGAAGTTTTATTCAAACCGTATGAAATAATACATTACACTTCTTAAAGAAGTCAAATCATATGCGACAATAATAATGCATCCAACGATTGCACAATTTTCAAAATGAGTTGTATCTTGCTTATATATTTATATTTACAGTGTATTGAGAATAAATTTTAACAACTTGAAGTTGTTATATATTTTATTTGAACCAGAAGTTCAACAAAGTGAAACCAAAAGTTCAACACAGTGGGACCAGAAGTTTAATACAGTTGAACCAGAAGTTCAATACAGTTTAACAAACTTGAATTTGTTTATATATTATTTGAGCCAGAAGTTCAATATAGATTAACAACTTGAAGTTGTTCATATATTTCATTTGAACCAGAAGTTCAATACAGTTCCAAATCAGATATTTTTGATAATATGGTGCGATCTTTAAGATTCGCATTGACATTGCTTGATAAGCAAAAATTTATGATTGGAACCTTATGAATAATTTGTTCTAAAATAGTCAACTCGAATAAGATAGATATGCAAATCAATTACATATGGAATACGTGGACGCACATATATACATATATACATATATATATATATATGCGAATATTTAATTAACAATCTTAAGTTGTCATGAGCTCATATTATAAATTATGCATATACTATTTAATATTTCAGAAAGTCGATTGACATCAATATTGATTGACCTAAAGTCATGTGCATATTCAAATAGTAGTAAAGTCCTTCAAGTCATCAGATCAATGAAAAGGAATAAGAAATTCAATATGAATGCATCTTATCAAGTAATAAGAGCATTATCCTCCTACAATTGAAATACATCTAATGTATTTGCTAGCTATGATGCTATAATGGATCAAAAATGAATCCAAAGTAGGTTTATTATTTAAAGTGACAATGTTTGTCAACATTAAAGGGGAGTGTGATGACCCCAAACTCTCGGAGTACGAAAGTAAGGATAATCATTGGAATATAACACATAAACAATAACAGCAGAACAGAAATATAGAATTACAGCAGATAATATACATCAAATTACACTGGAAATAATATATGATCAAAGTTACACAGCATAATAGGATTATACTTTGTACATAATACAGTTTCAACTTAATATAAAATGTCTTCAGCGGAATCAAACATAATATACTAAATGAAGTCTGAACAACATCATAGAAATGATAGGATCCATCTTCAGCTCCATAGCTATCCAGAATGAACCTGCTAAAACCTGAACACAAGACTGTCCATGTGGAAAGAGGGCACCCGAGTTTGCAAAGTGTAACAAACTACGACTCAGTCATGGGACTGGTATGAGAAATCTACTTAACCTATTTAATAATAAGGCTAATCACAGGACCACGACACTAACGTGGAACGGATTTACTCCATTGGATTGCCAGTGCATAAATAAAGTAATTTGTTAAACAACGCAATGCTTTTTAGAAAAATGAAACCATTATAAGACTAAAGTCCTATCACACAATGCAACGCAAACCGGAGGATAGAGTTTTACCTTATAATAGTCAAAAATGCTTGATACGATAAAACAGATTTGATATTATTATTAGTGTATATATGTTTCAAAAACATTTCAAACATAATGTATCAATCATAGATGGCATAGCTACCATATACTATGTCGCCAAATATAGGTTTACAAACAAAACCGTATGGTCGTATTGGAATTTGGATTTCCATCATGAACCAAGGTACGGGATCGTCCTTACCGAATTCGAGACACTCTAGCCCGTGCCTTAAGATCAGTCACAACTGCACTTAGGAGCCGCAAGGCCGGCCCACAAATATGTTCTCCTGAACAATACGTCTCTCCGCACAATGGGGCGTAAATAAAGATCCACTAAGGACTCAAATCTGAGGTACCTCGCTTTCCATCATCCACATAAGTAAAAATGTCTGGGCTCCATACCATGACACCACTTTTAGCTAGAAAGAAATGTATGTTCTCCCTGGATCCTTCTCCCGTTTCTAGTTCATACCGGAGTGTGAGGCTCGCGAAGTAACGCTATACACAAAGCTAGGCTAAATAAAGCTGTGCTTTGATCATCAACCACAAGGCTCTACTTTTCAATAATAAGCCTTGATCATTTGCATCTTGCCATGCTACACTGGCAATTCACGCCATGCGACTGATATCTATCAATATATAACCTCTGAGCTCGTGCGTCTCAGAGAAGGGTGTTAAGCAAGAGAAAAAGTTCTCCGCCACCAAATAGATATACATTAAATAGAAATCAATCAGCATAAAATAAAATCCAATGTCAGACATACATCCATTTACAAGTCCATTCTGAACGAAGTCGGAGGCACCTTATTCATCGTTTCATATGTCCAATACAGAAGAGAGGCTCGCATATCAAGACAATCAACAAGTACGTCTGGACAACCACCACTGTAACCCTTTCAAGGCAGCAACTCTAATCAAAGGCATCAGTAGTCATCCATTCGATGTGAAGATCGCCGGGCTTCAATCACCGTCTTCAAATCTTCGACTTCCAATCATCGTATAATTATTTGAAATGAGATTTAACTCGGATTTTCAAACAATTCTCGAATATATATAATTTAAATCAATTCTTTTCATTTCATATCGTTTATAATATTTTATAACGATTTATTGCTATTTTTATTTATATAAAAATAGTCATTTTTAATTAAACGACGCTTCAGGTCATTACAAGGCCCTGGCGCTGTTTTCACCAAAGTTTGATTTGCGCATTTCTCAAAAATCTGATTGTTGGATCTTAGCAAATTTTATACCATTGGAAATATCTTTCCAAAGCGAACCTAACGGTTCCAGTTTTGGGAAAATCCGACGATCGGATCTCTCGTTATAATCGTTTGAAATTACGATTTAAAATCGCGAACTGTAGCAGCGCGATTCATTATATATATATATATATATATATATATATATATATATATTCGTTCGACGATTTCAAGCCATTTTCATTTCAACATTGATTTCTTTATATGAAATCCTATATTACATTAAAAATTTGATTTTCAATGTCATAAACAATTTCATTTCAGCATTGATTTCTTTTATATGAAATCATACTAGCATTAAAAATGTATTTTTTTGTGTCTATACATTTATATTCAAAACTTGAATAATTTAATGATTCTATCTTACATTTAAAAAGAAAATGTAATTTTTCTAATCATTCATCTATTACGTTAAAAATGTAATCTCCTTATTCATTCTTTTATTACATTAAAAATGTAATCTTTTTATTCATTTCTTTTATTACATTAAAAATGCAATCTTTTTGTTTATTTCTTTTATTACATTGAAAAATATAATCTTTTATTAATTTCTTTTATTACATTAAAAATGTAATTTTTTATTCATTTCTTTTATTACATTAAAAATGTAATCTTTTTATGTTAACACATTTAATAAACAATGCATCTTTTCCTATGATTCATTTACATTGAAAATGTAAATCTTAATATTTTCTCATATACAATAAAATGTGAATTTTTATTGTTACTATATTTTCATTTCAAACCAATGAGTATTTTTATTGATTCATTAAAAATATAAATTTCAATGTAACACATTTTTATTTAACTAATGATCATTTTTAAAGTTCCATTTACATTAAAATGTTTATTTCAATGTAACACATTTTTATTCAGCTGATGATTATTTTAAAGTTTCATTTACATTAAAAATGTATGTTTCAATGTAACACATTTTATATGGCAATGGACATTTTTAATGTTTCATTAAAAAAAAGAAAAATGTTAATTTCAAAGAAAAGATATTTTATATAACATTGGACATTTTTAATGTTTCATTTACAATAAAAATGTAAATTTCAAAGGAAATATATTTTATAAAACAATGGACATTTTTAATGTCTCATTTACAATAAAAATGTAAATTTCGAAGAAAAGATATTTTATATAACAATGGACATTTTTAATGTTTTACTTACATTAAAAATGTAAATTTCAAAGAAAATACATTTTATATCACATTGTTTATTTTTAATTTTTTTTATTTACATTAAAAATGTATATTTCAAATGTAAATACATTTTATATCATAATACTTATTTTTAATGTTTTATTTACATTATGTAAATTTCAAGTGTAAATACATTTTATATCACAATGTTTATTTTTAATGTTTTATTTACATGAAAAATGAAAATTTCAAATGTAAATACATTTTTATTAAACAAATGACCATTTTTGATTTACAACAAAAATATGAATTTTATGTTGACATATAATGATCATCTTCATATATATATATATATATTGAAAATCTAATTTTCATATTATTCAAACAATTAATATATAATAACATGAATATTTTATAACACAAGAATATTTCAAAAAAAATCGGCAGGGTAATTAAAACCGGCACCGTCCCTAATACGGCTCATCGCGCTGCCTTAGGCCTTGCGGCGTTTACAAGGGGTTTAATTTCCTAATACATTTTTTCTAGGTAAACTATTGTCACAGTATCAACTAATTTCATTTCAACCACAATCAAACACCAAAAATCAACAAATTCCACGTCACAATACAATCAAGTCGTCCATGGTCTGTGGACGACGGGTGTCGGGAGTTTCTAAACTCCGTCTATAACCAAATATATTTTATTTTTAAATTTAATTGAATTTAGAAATCTCACATTGCTTTCGGCTTCACCTAAAATTGTAGCGAGCTCTGAAAATTCTCCGGTCTCTTCTAGAATGTAGAGGACGTCGTTACGGTCCCGATGTCTCTTGTTTCACTGGATTTCGACAACATAGAAAAAGATATGATTTTTATTTCATAATCATACTTTGCGACGGTTTTAGAGTGTTAAAACAGTTTAATTAAATCAAATCCGTTACCTCTCTGAAACTGTTTACACTAGGGTTCCAGTTTTTCTGTAAATCCGTGTAGCGATGTGTCGATCGGGCGGTGCAGCGTCGAAGAGGGAGGGGAGGGCTCTCCAGCGTCGGTGGTTGCGCTTAGATCAGTGCCCAGATGGTGGCTCGGCGGCGCTTGAAAGCGGCGATCTTTACGGAGGCGATTCGACCAAACCAGAGAACGAGGAGAGGTGAGGCTTATATGGATTTAAAGCCCTCGAGGAGCACTACAAAAACTTCAACTGGGGCGTTGGATTTCGTTGAGTGTTTTGACCGGATTTGAGGAGAGAAGCTCTCAATCCTTTTCCATCGTTGAACAGTAAAGGGGGGCGGCGTGAAAACGAAATAGGGTTATACGCTATACGCGTATTTATACTGTATTTTCATTTTCATTTTATTTTATTTAGTTCTATTTAATTTCAATTTAATTCATGTATCTCTCTTAACTTTAAATCAAACCCAATGAGTTTCGCCCCTAGCTAAATACCCCCATTCCGGACACAATGGGATATGTCCCGTAAGCCAATTCAATTATTGCGATAAGTTTTTCTTTTAAATTTAAATATAAAACATTTAATTATTTAATTTGATCGTACATTTTAATTTACCGGGGCCGCATTCTAAATTCAAAAATTCCCGAAAAATAAATCTAGCTATGTTTTGACGATACGGTTCAAACAAAATTAATTTCGTTGAATTTGGAGACCGTTTAAAAAATGGTCATTTTCTGGTCGATCCAAATTGACTAAAATTGTGAAAACACATTTTCTTTTGCTACGCTCACATATTAATTCCAAAAATTATGAAAATTGGAATCTTGCAATAATTTGACATTCCGGTTCCAACAAGGGTGGTTTCGTAAAAAACGGAGGTCGTTTGCAAAATGGCTATTTATACGGGCTATATATTATATTAAATTCCATAGCGACCATTCTGAATATTGAACTGACCATAACTTTTGATTCCCGCTATGAAATTTCAAATTTTCAGATTCGTTCGAAAAATATTTTTAAATAGATTCTAATATTTTTGGTTGCACCAAAATCCAATTTATTTTGCATCCTGTACATTCAGTCAATGTTCAAATTCAAATTTTCAAACTACCGCGCTATTTCCAATCCTTTTGAAATTAAAATAAACGTATTCGTTCTAACTTCGATTTAAATAAATTTTTAATCATTATTATTTAAAATAAATTATTTTAACTATTCAAAATTCAATAAAATAGCCAAAATAAAATTTTTAAATTGGTTCTGATTTTCCAGGTTGTTACAATCTCCTCCACTTAAAATCTTTTCATCCCCGAAAATGAAACAACAGTAAAGTAGGAAACAAAATGGAAAATGTAAATTATTATAAATGTACCTTGCACTAGAGCTAGTCAGAGATATCCTTTCTGCATCGGGGATAAGCCTGTTTGATGCTATCCTCGGTCTCCCATGTACAGTCTCTAGGATCTCCGCTCCACTGCATTTTGACTAGATGAATTCTTTTGTTCCTCAGAACTTGGGATTCTTTGCCAATGATCTTTACCGGATCCCTTCTTACTGCTAAGCTTGGGGTAATCTCCAAATCATGTTGTGCTGCTTCCTCCACAATCAAGTCTGGATCATGTACATGCTTTCGTAGTTGGGACACATGGAATACATCATGTACCCCTGGCAACCAGTCAGGTAACTGAACCCTGTAAGCGAGAGTTCCAATTCTTTCTAGAATAGGGAATGGACCAAAGAATCTAGGAGCCAACTTCTCAGTCTTCCCAAAACGAACTACTGCTCTTAATGGAGAAACTCTCAAGTACACATAATTGCCAACAGCAAATTCTAAATCCCTTCTTCTTGAATCTGCATAACTTTTCTGTCGGCTTTGAGCTGCTAGTAATCGCTTCTTAATGAAATCAACTTTATCCGAAGCTTCTCGAATTATTTCGGGACCCAATACTAGTCTATTGTCTAGTTCTACCCAACATGCGGGAGATCTAGAAGGTCTGCCATACAATGCTTCGAATGGCGACATTTGCAAGCTTGCTTGGTAACTGTTATTATAAGAGAACTCAACCAAATGCAAGTGATCTTCCCATGATCCGCCAAAATCAAGATACATGCCCGCAACAAGCTTTCCAGTATACGGTTCACCCTCTCAGTCTGGCCATCTGTTTGAGGATGATAAACGGTGCTCAAATTTAACTTTGTCCCCAGCTCCTCTTGGAATGCTTCCCAGAATTTACTAGCGAATATCGGATCACGGTCACTAACAATGCTACTAGGAACTCCATGTAGTCTGACAATTTCTTTAAAATAAATTTTCGCCAAACTTTAAGCTGTTCTAGCAGATCTGACAGGAATAAAATGGGCAGACTTTGTGAAACGGTCTACAATCACCCAAATACTATCATTACCTTTCCTGGTTCGGGGCAAACCATTAATAAAATCCATGGAGATTTAATCCCACTTCCAATTTGGAACCTCTAGTGGTTGTAACAATCCGGCAGGTTATTGCTGATCATTCTTGACTTGCTGGCAAGTAGAACACCTGCTGACATATATGGAGATGTCTCTTTTCATAGATTTCCACCGGAACGTGCGTTTGAGATCATGATACATTTTACTCACCCCTGGATGAATACAAAGCTTGGATTTGTGACATTCATCCATTACTTCTCTTCTGAGCTCAGGGATATTCGGGACACAAATTCGGCCTTTTAACCTTAGAACTCCTTTGTTATCTATTTGGAAACTCGAGGGTTCGCCTTCCCGAACTCTTTTACTAATTCTCTGAATAAATTCATCATCCTTCTGAAAAGCAGAGATTTTATCAATCAATGAGGGTGTAATGATAAGATTGGCGATAACCGCATTCTTTCTGCTGAGCACATCGGCTACAACATTGGCTTTCCCTGGAGTATACAAGATGTCCAGATCATAGACCGCAAGAAATTCTAACCAACGTTGCTGCCTCAAATTCAAGTCCCTTTGGGTGAACAGATACTTCAACGATTTATGATCTGTATATAACTCAAACTTCTCACCCAAAAGATAGTGCCTCCATATCTTTAAAGCAAACACGATGGCTAACAACTTAAGATCATGAATAGGATATCTCTTCTCATGTGGCTTCAATTGACGGCTAGCATAAGTAACTATTTTGTCTCTTTGCATTAATACCGCACCAATACCTTCAATAGAAGCATCTGTCTAGACTTTCAAATCTTGATTGCCATCAATAATAGTCAACACTGGAGCAGTAGTCAACCTTAGTTTCAGCTCTTGGAAAGCTGCCTCACATTCAGGTGTCCAATTAAACTTTGTGTTTTTTTTGTAAGCTTCGTTAGTGGACTTAGATAGTTTCAAAAAATCTTTAACGAATTTCTGATAATAGTCAGCCAATCCTAGGAAACTTATGACTTCTGTAGTAGTGCTAGGCTGCTTCCAATCTTTATTGGCTGTGATTTTGTTTGGATCAACCGAAATTCCTGCCTTCGATACTACATGACCGAGGAACTTCGCTTCTTCTTACCAGAATATGCATTTAGAAAATTTGGCCTTTAATACATTCTTTCTCAGAATTTCCAAAACTTGTTCCAAATGCTTCTCATGCTCGGCAGTTGACTTAAAGAAGATTAAAATGTCGTTGATGAAAACCAGCACAAATTTATTCAAAACAACCCGAAATACTCTGTTCATTAAATCGAAAAAGTAAGCAGGAGCATTGCATAAACCAAACGACATTACTAACCACTCATAAAATATGTCTGGACCTCTGAAAGCTGTCAAAGGAACACATTCTTCGACAATCCGCAGTTGATGGAAACCTGTAGCTAGGTCCATTTTAGAAAATACTTTAGCTGCATTCAAACGATCCAATAAATCATCTATACGGGGCAATGAATATTTATTCTTAATTGTCTGTTTATTGAGGTCTCCGTAATCAGCACAAAGTCTGAGAGTACCGTCTGACTTTGGAACAAACACTGTTGCTGCACCCTAATTTGAAAAACTTGGCATGATCAGACCTTTCCATAAAAGCTGTTTAGTTTGATTGCCCAACTCTTCTTTCTCATTCTATGTCATTCTCCGAATAGGATGCATAACTGGTCTTGCATTCGGAGCTAGATCAATCCTGAAGTCAATTTCTCTACGCGGAGGTAAGCTTTGAACTTCTTTGAACACATCCGCATAATTCTTAACAACAAGAATATCTTCAATGGCAGTGGGAGAAACCTCAAGAGCAGCCCAAAATTCTTTTCTATCTGAATCCGAGCCTATGCAAGGTATAACAACATTGACAAGCTTCGTTTTAATTCTAACTACTCTTTCTGCACATTTAACTTCAGCTTCATATTTAGTTAGCCAATCCAGCCCAAGAATGATGTCAAATTCAGAAAAATCCATAACGATCAAGATGCAAGAAAACCGATAATGGGAAAAAGAGATGGACACTCTACAACACATGCCAAGGGTCCGAGAACCTCCTATCGGATTATGAACTCTAAGGTATTCTTTAAGATCCCTCAATTTTAGATTTAGCTTCTTGACTGTATTACTCAAAATAAAGCTTTGATACGCGCTCGTATCAAACAATACTTTAACTGATATATTGTTGATAGTTAGAGTGCCTTCCAAAACATCTGGCCTTTCCTGACTAGCTGAGGATGTTGGAACATCTGCCGTGCTATTGATCTGAGCTTCTTTGGTCACTTTCAAAAGCCGACAATCTCTACTTATATGATCTGACTTATGACAAATATTGCACTCTGGTCTCTTGAGGCTTCTTATTGGATTTAGATCCATCTTTTCTTTGTTTCTTAAGAGATCTGCAGTTTATCGCCAAATGTCCTTGCCTATTGCAGTTAGAGCATGTGGCAGTCGTTAACGGTTCTTTCTTACATTTTGGCCTTTTCTTATTGGCTTTAGGCTTGTTAATGACCTCAGGCTTTTTACTTGCCTCAGGGCTATCAGTTCAAACTTCCTTTTGCCGCTAGAGCTGCTTTCCTCTTCATCTTCCCAGCCATGCTGCTTATCAATATACTCATAGCGGTAAGCCATTTGTATCATTTTAGAGAATGGAAGATTCACATGAGAAAGTACTCTACCTTCGTATTTCTTTTGTTGTCCTTTGATAAATCTCAGATTCTTCCTTACAGGATCTTGAATTAGTTTTAGGGCAAAGTGAGAAAGTTCATTGAATTTATTCTGATATTCTTGGATGGTCATATCTCCTTGTTTCAGATTGTAAAACTCATCATATAGTCGCTCAGTTGCTTCTGGAGGAATAAATCTTTCTTTGAAAATTTCTTTAAATCTATCCCAGGTAATATTTCTTTCTGGATTTTCCTTAGTAACAGTTTCCCACCAGATTAGAGCTTCGTCTTGGAGTGCCCAAGATGCTAGTAATCTTTTCTGAACATCTCTCAACTTTAAGCCTTCAAACACTATCAAAAGAACGCATCCATGCTTGTGTTTCAATAACGGATTCTTTGCTTGAGAATTGTACTACACCCAGATTTCGATACTTCATTACTAGAGCTTCTAGATCTGTTTCTGGTTGTGGGAACACGATTGGCTCATTAGATTGTCGAACCATAGAATTACTTCTTCTATTTCTTCCACTCATTTTCTACTATGTCTGCAAATAGCAGACAAAGAGTCAGGCCAACGGAATAGATATTGTAAAGCATAGAGACATATATTTAAATGTAAATGAATCTATGAGGGGTGTGTTTTATTCTGCTATACTCATTCTAGGACATTACTAGTCCTATCTACGATGAGTTAATCATTTTAGAATATTGCTGATTCTACTTCTGTCCAGTTTATTTATATGTTATATTCATTGCTAAGTTTAACCAAAGCTCTCTTACCAACTGTGATGACCCAAAACTCCCGTAGTACGAAAGCAAGGATAATCATTGGAATATAACACGTAAACAATAATAGCAGAACAGAAATATAGAATTACAGCAGATAATGTACATCAAACTACACTGGAAATAATATATCATCAGAGTTACACAACATAGTAGGATCATACTTGTACATAATACAGTTTCAACTTAATATAAAATGTCTGTAGCATAATCAAACATAATATATTAAATGAAGTCTGAACAACATCATAGAAATGATAGGATCCATCTTCAGCTCCATAGCTATGCAGAATGAACCTGCTAAAACCTGAACACAAGGCTGCCCGTGTGGAAAGAGGGCACCCGAGTTTGCAAAGTGAAACAAACTACGAGTCAGTCATGGGACTAGTATGAGAAATCTACTTAACCTATTTAACAATAAGGCCAATCACAGGACCACGCTACTAACGCAGAACATGTTTACTCCATTGGATTGCCAATGCATAAATAAAGTAAATCATTAAACAACGCAATGCTTTTTAGAAAAATAAAACCATTATAAGACTTAAGTCCCATCACACAATGCAACGCAAATCGGAGGATAGAGTTTTACCTTATAATGGTAAAAAATGTTTGATACGATAAAACGGATTTGATATTATTATTAGTGTATATATGTTTCAAAAACATTTCAATCATAATGTATCAATCATAGACGGCATAACTACCATATACTATGTCGCCAAATATAGGTTTACAATCAAAACTGTATGGGTCGTATTGGAATTTGGATTTCCATCATGAACCAAGGCAAGGGATCGTCCTTACCGAATTCGAGACACTCTAGCTCGTGCCTCAGGATAAGTCGCAACTGCACCTAGGAGCCATATGGCCGATCCACAAATATGTTAGTGGATTATAACTCCGGAACAATACGTCTCCCCTCCCTATAGGGCGTAAATAAAGAGCCGCTAGGGACTCAAATCCAAGGTACCTCGCTTTCCATCATTCACATAAGTAAAAATATCTGGGCTTCATACCGTGACACCACTTCTAGCTAGAAAGAAACGTATGTTCTCCCAGGATCTTTCTCCCGTTTCTGGTTCATACCGAGGTGTGAGGCTCGCGAAGTAACGCTATACACAAAGCTAGGCTAAATAAAGCTGTGCTTTGATCATCAACCACCAGGCTCTACTTTTCAACAATAAGCCTTGATCATTTGCATCTTGGCATGCCACATTGGCAATTCATGCCAATGCGACCGATATCTATCAATATATAACCTCTGAGCTCGTACGTCTTAGAGAAGAGTGTTAAGCAAGAGAACAATTGCTCCCCCACCAAACAGATATATATATATATATATTAAATAGAGATCAATCAGCAGAGAATAAATCCAGTGTTAGACATACATCCATTTACAAGTCCGTTCTGGGTCTGAACGAAACCAGAGACACCTTATTCCTCGTTTCATATGTCCTGTACGGAAGATAGGCTCTCGCATATCTGGATAATCAACAAGTACGCTCGAACAACCACCATTGTAACCCTTTCAAGGCAGCAACTCCAATCAAAGGCATCAGTTGTCATCCATTCGATGTGAAGATCGCCGGTCTTCAATCACCATCTTCAAATCTTCGACTTCCAATTGTCGTATAATTATTTGAAATGAGATTTAACTCGGACTTTTCAAATAATTCTCGAATATATATATAATTTAAATCAATTCTTTTCATTCCATATCGTTTATAATATTTTATAACGATTTATCGCTATTTTTATTTATATAAAAATAGTTATTCTTAATCAAACGACGCTTCTGGTCATTACATGGCCCCTGGCGCTGTTTTCACCAAAATTTGGTTTACACATTTCTCAAAAATCCAAGCATTGTATCTTAGCAAATTTTATATCGTTGGAAAGATCTTTCCCAAGCGAACCCAACGGTTCCAGTTTTGGGAAAACTCGACGGTCGGATCTCTCGTTATAATCGTTTTAAGTTACGATTTCAAATCGCGAACTATATATATATATATATATATATATATATATATATATACTAATTCGTTCGACGATTTCAAGCCATTTTCATTTCAACACTGATTTCTTTATATGAAATCCTATATTACATTAAAAATGTGATTTTTAATGTCATAAACAATTTCAGTTCAACATTGATTTCTTTTATATGAAATCATACTAGCATTAAAAATGTAATTTTTTTAATGTTAATACGTTTTATTCAAAACTTGAATAATTTAATGATTATATCTTTCATTTAAAAAGAGAATGTAATCTTTTTAATCATTCATCTATTACATTAAAAATGTAATCTCCTTATTCATTCTTTTATTATATTAAAAGTGTAATCTTTTTATTCATTTCTTTTATTGCATTAAAAATGTAATCTTTTTATTTATTTCTTTTATTACATTGAAAAATGTAATCTTTTATTCATTTCTTTTATTACATTAAAATTTCATTTCTTTTATTACATTAAAAATGTAATCTTTTTATGTTAACACATTTAATAAACAATGCATCTTTTCCTATGATTCATTTATATTGAAAATGTAAATCTTAATGTTTTCTCATATACAATAAAATGTGAATTTTTATTATAACTATATTTTCATTTCAAACCAATGAGTATTTTTAATGATTCATTAAAAGTATAAATTTCAATGTAACACATTTTATTTAACTAATGATAATTTTTAAAGTTCCATTTACATTAAAAATGCATATTTCAATGTAACACATTTTTATTCAACTAATGATCATTTTAAAGTTTCATTTACATTAAAAATGTGTATTTCAATGTAGCACATTTTATATGACAATGGACATTTTTAATGTTTCATTTTTAAAAAAAATGTAAATTTCAAAGAAAAGATATTTTATATAACATTGGACATTTTTAATGTTTCATTTACAATAAAAATGTAAATTTCAAAGGAAACATATTTTATATAGCAATGGACATTTTTAATGTCTCATTTACAATAAAAATGTAAATTTCAAAGCAAAGATATTTTATATAACAATGGACATTTTTAATGTTTTGCTTACATTAAAAATGTAAATTTCAAGGAAAATACATTTTATATCACAATGTTTATTTTTAATGTTTTTATTTACAATAAAAATGTAAATTTCAAATTTAAATACATTTTATATCACAATGTTTATTTTTAATGTTTTATTTGCTTTAAAAATGTAAAATTCAAATGTAAATACATTTTATATCACAATGTTTATTTTTAATGTTTTATTTACATTAAAAATGGAAATTTCAAATGTAAATACATTTTTATTAAACAAATGACCATTTTTGATTTACAACAAATACATGAATTTTATGTTGACATATAATGATCATTTTCATATACATAGATATATATATTAAAAATCTATTTTTTATATTATTCAAACAATTAATATATAATAACATGAATATTTTATAATACAAGAATATTTCAGAAAATTATGGCAGCATAACGGTAGGGTAATTAAAATCGGCACCGTCCATAGTACGGCTCCTCGCGCTACTTTAGGCCTCGCGGCGTTTACAAGGGGTTTAATTTTCTAATACATTTTTTTCTAGGATATGTATTGCCATAGTATCAACCAATTTCATTTCAACCACAATCAAACACCAAAAGTCAACCAATTCACATCACAATACAATCAAGTCGTCCATGGTCTGTGGACGACTGTAACACCCCATGTCCATTAATGTCACTCACAAAAGGAATGCATCAATGTCCATGAAGCGTTATTGTTGTATAGAACAGATAAATTACAAGAATAAATAAAAGTGGAAAATAGGCATAGGGACAAACTTTGAAAAAAATTTAGTCTGAAGGACAACAAGTTTTATTTTTAGGCTGAAGGACAAACTTTAAAAAATAATTAGGCTGAAGGACAATGCCAAATATAATTAGCATTTTCTGCAGTGCAAAACTGAATAATGCTAGTTAAAACTAGCATTTTCGTGTAGTATAAAAAACCGAATATAATGCTAATTACATTTAGCATTTTTCTTCAGTTTAATTTTGGTTCAAAGTTTGTCTTTCAGACTAAAAATAAAACTTGGTGTCCTTGAGCCTAAATTTTCGGCAAAGTTTTTCCTTCTCCCTAATTACCTCTAAATAAAACAACACAGCGGAAGATAAAACCTACTTCATAGCATCATAACTCAAAACAAGCTTACATAAGTAGTTTCCAAAACCATTACAACAGGATCAATAGTCTTTTCCAAAAACTTCAAAGTACATAAAGAAGCAAATACCTAAATAACATAAATGCATAAATCCCCACTGAGCATAAGCAAAGCCATAAAGATGAGAGAGTCCAAAGTCATACATCTACTATTTTCAAGCAACTGAAAGAAATCGGGACTAAGCTGTAGTATTCCCTCCTTGCAAACCTGAGGGGGAGGGGGGGGGGGAGGAAAGAAAAGAGGTGGAAACAAACGGGTCATACATAAAGTCTGGCGAGTCCAGTAATTTTAACATGTAATAGGTAAGGTAAATGATCAAGACATAAATAGGCATCATGATATGACTATAACATAGAAAAGGTAGATAAAAAGGATGGACAAGATGATTTCGTTCCTAAGTACTAAGACAATCCTACACCTTGGCTAAGCGAACAACCCTCCAAGTACTAACCCCAAAGACCGAAGTCAACATCAGACTAGCACCCAAAGGACTATCCAACTCAACCAACATGTATTTCGTTACACCGCACTTTTGTTAAGTTACACCACATTACTTAATTACACCGCACATCTACTAGTCTCTTTTACTCAAGGTTGATCCCTTCCCACTAACTGTACCCACATGACAAACTTGGTGGTTACTTGTACCTAGATGCTGTCGTAGGTGCCGGCTTACTCCTACCACCACTAAGGTACCCTTACTCTACCCATTCGATCGGCTCCCTAAACCCCATAGGCACCGTGCTGGCCCCACAGTGGGGTGTATCACACCCCAAAGTGGCAACCCTGATACCAACATGAAATGCACGACCATACCTACATGATGCAACAACGTCTTACCTACCAGCCCTGACCTATGCATGCACACGAACCCGTTGGGCTTGCGTTGCCACCGCTATTCACGTTTTGACCTCTTATATTCAAGCCTAATAAGCGTGCCCCAACCACGGCCAAGTACCAGGCCCAATTAGATACTCAAATGGGTTACTGGTTGAAACGGGTCCCCATCCGACACAAGCCTCCCACCTATGCTTGGCCCCCACTAGGTTTTTCCCCCACTTAACCATTTTAATTTAAATGTCCATGTCTTACATGTTACGGTTAAGTCCATACATACATGTCATAATTTACATGCCTTATCTTATTCCGGTTAAGTCCATATTTACATGTCATAATTTACATGTCACCCCACTTAACCCTCTAACCACACCCACATCTTATTATGGTTAGTATTCATTAATTCATTCCTTATGACGAACAGTGCATGACCTCCCACATTAGACCGAACACTTTGTGGCCGCTGGATTTGCGGGGCGGTTCTGGGCAGTCTTACGCCACAAACCGGGTCTAACCTCGCGTCACCCATCGTTACGCTTACAATTCATGCTTTTGACCTCTCACATTAGACGTCCAATTGTGGCAACTGGATTTGCCGGGCGGTTCCGGGTAGTCTTACACCACAATTGCGCCTAACCTCGTGTCAAAGTTTTATTAATAATCGTATTTCACCCAAAACCCAATTTTCATGTCATGTGTTTCCAATTCAACATATAATCATGTTTACACTTTTTGCCTATTCCAACTTGTCACTAATTACATATTAATTAGCCTCAATTACAAATTTTCAATTATAGGCAATTTCATCAATTCCATGTAATTCATACCCAAATATGCCAATTTCACATATTATCCAATTATCCAAAATATCCAATTTTCCATATTTCACATATCCCCATCGTTCCCACATTCGCATTCGCGCGTATTTTTAACATAGGCTCGAAGGTAGCCTAGATCCAAAAATAAAAGGAATAGGGATAAGAAGAGAGAATCAAATCGCAGAAAATTGGAATTAACACAACATCATGAAAAAAGGGGCATATAAACTGGCATAGAGGCATAATGACAGATTCAACATGAATAAACTGATAAAAGGTATGAACTTTACATAGAAACATAGGCATATGATGACATGAATCAAAAAGGTGAAGTCTTGGTTAGATTTTCATTACAAACATATATGAATCATTTTTACAACTTTTTCATGTTACTTTAATCCCATTAAATTTGTGAAAATAACCATACTCACCTTTCGTGGCTTAAGAAAAGGATTAACGAATTGAAATTGGTGTAGAAACATTGCGGTGTTGCTGATTTGTCTTCTTGAATTGTTGTAAAAGCTCTAATCTTTAATTTGAGTTGAAGCTGAATGCTTGCAATTTGAGTTAGAGGTGGCGGCTAGGGTTCAAGAGAGAGAGTTTGGCAGCATAATGGTGTCTTAGAAATTATTTTATGAATTAGGTTTAGGTTGGTGACATATTTATAGGTGTAGGAAGTTATTTAGGCATTAGGATTAACCCTAGAACTGAACTGGACCATCAAAAATCATCGCAGGCCCAAAAATTGCACCACACAGCAAAACTGACCGAACCAGGTTCAACCTCCCAAGGGGGAGGTCGACCCCCAGGTCGACCTAGGGGTACCCAGGTCGACACCATGGTCGACCTCCCCCTTGGGAGGTCGACCTCCCTGGTCAGTCTGCTCACATTTTTTTTCTTGTTATCTTCCGAGGGTCATATCTCCTTCGTCTGGACTCCGTTTTTCGAAAACTTGGACTCTATTCCATGCAGAATTCCGAGACGAACGCAATGGTGCAACCCGTTTCCCTTCATTCCTCTTTTAACAATTAATTGTTCTTAAATTTAGTTAATTCAATCATTCAAAATTCGGGGTGTTACATTCTCCCCTACTTAAAGGATTTCGTCCTCGAAATCTCTAAGTCAAGAAGAACGTATCCTACCATCCAATCATCCATCTACTCAACCATCAACCACAAGAAACCATTGTCCTTAAAAAAAATTCTAATGCTTTTCATGTACATATGCATAGTGTGTGCATATGTTCGTATACTAATGCAAAATCAAGCGGTCCTCTAATTCAGTCGACCTCCTTATTGCAAATAATGATAGTGCCATGTATCCATCATGTATGCAAAGAACCCTATACATATCATTACTACATGTGTGCACAACCATTCATGTAATTGCAACATCCATATGATACACACATTCAATGTACATTCATTTTACTAAATACATCCATTTATATGCAATATGCAATACGAAAGTGACTGAGCCAATCTAGTGCCTAAAGTGTGTGTATATGCATCCACGAGCAACCACTAGAAAATACTTGCATCCACATGCATCCACCATACATAACATGTCCCAAACACATGTTTCAACCATATGACTACCCTATCTAAAGGTCAAAGATATTAGCGAGAGGACATACTAAAGATAGAACAAGTACAAGCTAAGCGATAAAGGAGAAATTAAAAGACATACCCTCGAAAAGAAAAGGGTACAATGAACGCATCTTCTTTTCTGTCTCCCAAGTAGCATCGCTCTCATCATCTCCCCATCGCACTTTGACTAGCTTTACCTCTCGCTTCCTCAACTTCTTAATCTCCGACCTAAGAATGCATGTAGGAGCTAGTCGAATTGTCGCATCACGATCTACCTCCACCTCTCTAAGCAAGCTCGGCTCTACCACTTCCGCGGTCTCATGCAAGCACTTCCTCAAATGTGATAGATGGAATACGTCGTGTACACCACTAAGTCTCTCGGGCAACTCCACTCTATACGCCATCTGTCCGATCCTCTCCTTAATAGGAAACGACCCTACGAACCTTGGTGCTTACTTCCCAACGGACCCAAAGAGAACAACATTCCGTAATGGAGACACCTTAATAAATACCATGTCCGCAATATCAAATTCAAGATCTGTCCTCCTCTTGTCCGCATACGATTTCTGCCTATCTTGCGCCGTCTTCATCCTCCTTCGAATCAAATCGATCTTTTCTGAAGTCTCTATAATCATATCGGGCCCATGTAAGATCTTATCCGTAGATTCCCACCAACATGTAGGTGAACGACAAGGTCTTCCATAAAGAGCCTCGAAAGGTGCCATGCCAATGCTAGACTGAAAACTATTATTATATGCGAACTCCACCAAAGTAAGATGCTCCTCCCATGTACCTCTGAAGTCTAAAACACATAGCCTCAAAAGGTCCTCTAGATTACGATTCATCCTCTCGGTCTGGCCGTCCGTCTGAGGATGATATGCGGTGCTCAAACATAATTGAGTCCCTACCGCCTCTTGCAAGCTCTTTCAAAACTCGCTAGTAAAGATAGGATTGCGATCGCTCACTATGCTAGAAGGAACACCGTGCAAACGAACTATCTCTCGAATGTATACGGAGGCTAACCATGGAGCAGTCCTCTTACTCTTCACGGGAATGAAATGGGCGCTCTTAGTAAGTCTGTTTACCACGACCCAAATCCCCGTATTACCCTTCCTCGATCTCGGTAACCCATCAACAAAGTCCATCGAGACACTCTCCCACTTCCATTGTGGGACCTCCAATGGTTGAAGCAACCCACCGGGCTTCTTTTGCTCTGCTTTTACTTGTTGGCACACCAAGCATCTAGCGACAAACTCGGCCACATCCTTCTTCATACCGGCCCAAAAGTAAATTCGTCTCATGTCCATGTACATCTTGTCCCCGCCGGGATGAATGGTCATCTTCGAATGATGTGCATCATTAAGAATGGTCTTCCTCAAGTTCTCGTCTCGTGGTACACAAAGTCTACCGTCCCTAAGTAACCAACCCTTATCATCTAGGGTATACCCACTGAGATGGCTCGATGAATCCCCCCTTATGAGCTTCTCTACCAACTCAACCAACTGTGGGTCATCTAGCTGTGCCTCACCAATCCGTCCCAAAAGCGTAGGTCCGACCTCTAAGGATGCTAGCAAACCGGGTACAAAGTCAATGGAAGGTCTAAAGTCAAACGTAGTTATGAACTCTAAGCTTTGCCGCTCAACAAACAACGGACTCAAAGACAACCTTTTCCTACTTAAGGCGTCTGCCACCACGTTACCCTTGCTAGGGGTATATGCTATCTCGAAATCATAGGACGCTAAGAATTCCATCCACCTTTGCTGCCTTAAGTTCAAGTCCTTCTGAGAGAACAAGCATTTTAGTGATTTGTGGTCTGTGAACAATTCAAATTTCTCGCCAAGAAGATAATGGCGCCAAGACTTAAGCGCGAAAACAATAGCGGCCAACTCTAGGTCATGTGTAAGGTAATTTCTCTCATGCACTCTCAACTGCCTTTCGCCATAGGCTATTACCCTCCCCTCTTGCATTAAGACTGCGCCTAGTCCTATCCCACAAGCATCGGTATAAACGGTAAATGGCTTACTCCCATCTGGCAACACTAAGACTGGGGATGTGGTCAAAGCTCTCTTTAAACGTTGGAACACATCATCACAATCTACGTCCCACGTGAAAACTAGGTTCTTCTTCGTCAAGCGTGTCAATGGGGCTGATATCTTTGCGAAGTCCTTGATAAACTTCCTATAGTAGCCAGCCAACCCCAAGAAACTCCTCACCTCGGTAGCATTTTTAGGGACCTTCCAATCTTGGATGGCCACCACCTTCGCGGGATCCACAGCTATCTCTTTTTTGGAAACCACGTGCCCTAAGAATCGCACTTCCTTCCTCCAAATGTGACATTTAAAAAATTTAGCTTTAAGGTTATGCGCTCGAAGGGTCTCCAACACTTCCCTAAGATGTAGGGCATGCTCTTCCTCTCTCTTAGAAAAGATCAAGATGTCATCCACAAAGACCACCACGAATTTATTAAGGTACTCCCTAAACACCCTACTCATCAAGTCAACAAAGTATGAGGGGGCGTTTGTCAAACCTAAGGGCATTACAAGCCACTCATAGAAACCGTCCGGAGTCCTAAAGGCAGTCTTGTCTATGCAATCCTCAGCCACTCTCAACTGACGGAAACCAGTGGCTAAGTCCAACTGCGAAAACACTGAGGCGCCAACTAACTGATCGAAGAGATCGTCAATCCTCGGCAGTGGATGCCTATTCTTCTTAGTAAGCTTATTAACTTCTCTATAGTCCACACCAAGTCTAAGGGACCCATCCGCCTTCGTGGAAAATACTACTGGAGCACCCCATTCCGATATACTACAACTTATGAATCCCTTCTCAAGCAACTCCCCTACTTGCTTATTGAGCTCCCTCCTCTCATGAGGAGCCAAGTGGCGTACTGGAAGAGATACTGGTTTTGCATTGTCTACAAGATAAATACGAAAGTCTATCTCACGTTTTGGGGGTAGACCCCTCACCTCATTGAAGACATCGACATATTCACAGACTATACGAACAGAATGCTAATCACCATTGGATGCGTCAAGTGACTCAAGATAACTAAGCATCACCGATCCTCTAGGGTCACAAGAAATATCAAGGGTCTTTCCACTACGAGTCAACAATTTTACTACCCTTCATTCACAATCTAGGATGGCGCCATATCTGGCTAGCCAATCCATCCCTAGAATCAACCCATAGCCCATGAAACCAAGCACAAAAGCATTACATTCAAAACCAACGCCTAAGATAGACAATCTCAAATCCCTACAAACCATGGACAAATGAGTCGACCCACCAATAGGATTTGAGACTACAATGGGATCCACAACGAGACTAGTATTTAAGTGCAGTGTTTCAACTAATGATGTAGAGATAAACGAATGTGATGCGCCAGAATCGAATAAAGTACGGACATGATGATCAAACAAGAAAATCAAACTTTCGACGTAAATTTTTCTACCTTCTTCCTGTCCTGGAGCCAAGAGAGCGTGAACCTGCCCTCCCGAAGTAGAATCTGCCCTCTGCCCTTGCTTCTTAGGACAGTCCTTCACAGCATGACCTGCATCACCACAATGATAACAAGCGAACTTCTTCTTCTTCCTACAGTCTTTCTTCAAATGGTCGGGTATCCCACAGTTGTGACACTTCCTCTTTTCTTTACCACCTTTCTTTTGTTGTTGGGCTTTCTTTGGATCCTCCTTCTTATCTTGCGGCCTAAAAGTACTTACACCCTTCTCTTCTTCATGCATATATGCCATATCAACAAGCGTTTAATACGTAGCCCCCATTGGAATGTGGGACATAGCCAAACTGTGAAGCGGTTCATTTAGGTCCTTTAAAAACCTCAAGGCCATCTTGTGAGGCGTATTCACCAACTCTACCCCAAATCTCGCCCACTTATTAAATTCGGTCACATACTCCTTCACGGTCAAGTTTTTCTACTTCAATGTCAAGAACCTCTCCATGTACATACTCTCCTCAGTTTGACAAAGGAATTTCAACTCAAACCTTCCCCTAAAATCTGGCCACGTCTCCACAGCACGCTCTCCATTAGTAACCTCCCACCAAAACGAAGCTTCGTCCTTCATCAACTAAGCGACCAATTGGACCTTCCTACAATCGTCCAAATCGAAATGCCAAACAGATCCTCCACTTCTTTCAACCAATTTCTAGCTTCAATGAACGTTTCAGACCCACTAAAAGTTTTTCCACCCATCGAACGAAAGTCTTTACACATCTTGGAGAAAGCATCTCCACGCGGAGGAATGACTGAAGCCGGGGGAGGAGGAGAAGGAACGTCGGCCAGACCCGCGGCAGCGGCCCTAGCCTCGAGATATTGACGAAACCAACCGGGTACATGAACACCCACTGGTATCTCAGATACTCCGGACATGCTGAAAAGAAAAAGAAAGAGTTTCAAAACAAGGGAAGCGAAAGAGAGATGTATGACTTGCGGGGATTATGCTCTTTTAAATAAAATTTTCTTGAAAATAGCTTCTTTAAAACAAGTTTTTGAAAATACTTTCTAGGAAAATAATACTTTTGAAAACACTTTTCAAAACTTTTTATCTGTTCTTGTAACCATAGCTCTGATACCACGTGTAACACCCCATGTCCATTAATGTCACTCACAAAGGGAATGCATCAATGTCCATGAAACGTTATTATTGTATAGAACAGATAAATTACAAGAATAAATAAATAAAAGAACACATCAGATGATAAACTTATTTCATAGCCTCATAACTCAAAACAAGCTTACATACGTAGTTTCCAAAACCATTACAACAGGATCAATAGTCTTTTCCAAAAACTTCAAAGTACATAAAGAAGCAAATACTTAAACAACATAAATGCATAAATCCCCACTGAGCATAAGCAAAGCCATAAAGATGAGAGAGTCCAAAGTGATACATCTACTCTTTTCAAGCAACTGAAAGAAATCGGCACTAAGCTGTAGTATTCCCTCCTTGCAAACCTGAGGGGGAGGGGGGAAGGAAAGAAAAGAGGTGGAAACAAACGGGTCCGACATAAAGTCTGGCGAGTCCAGTAATTTTAACAAATAATAGGTAAGGTAAATGATCAAGAAATAAATAGGCATCATGATATGGCTGTAACATAGATAAGGTAG
Organism: Allium sativum; assembly: GCA_030737875.1. Lineage (NCBI taxonomy): Eukaryota > Viridiplantae > Streptophyta > Magnoliopsida > Asparagales > Amaryllidaceae > Allium > Allium sativum. Next base: position 920,297,945 of record CM060920.1, read on the forward strand.
ATAAAAAGGATGGACAAGATGATTTCGTTCCTAAGTACTAAGACATTCCTACACCTTGGCTAAGCGGACAACCCTCCAAGCACTAACCCCGAAGACCGAAGTCAACATCAGACTAGCACCCAAAGGACTATCCAACTCAATCAACATGTATTTCGTTACACGACACTTTTGCTAAGTTACACCACATTACTTAATTACACCGCACATCTACTAATCTCTTTTACTCATGGTTGATCCTTTCCCACTAATTGTACCCACATGACAAACTTGGTAGTTACTTGTACCTAGCTGCTATCGTAAGTGCCGGCTTGCTCCTACCACCGCTAAGGTACCCTTACTCTACCCATTCGATCGGCTCCCTAAACCCCATAGGCACCCGTGCTGGCCTCACAGTGGGGTGTATCACTCACCAAAGTGGCAACCCCGATACCCACATGAAATGCACGACCATACCTACACGAAGCAACAACGTCATACCTACCAGCTCGGACCCATGCACGTACATGAACCCGTTGGACTTGCGTTGCCACCGCTATTCACGTTTTGACCTCTTATATTCAAGCCCAGTAAGCGTGCCCCAATCCCGGCCTAGTACCGGGCCCAATTAGATACTTAAACGGGTTACTGGTTGAAATGGGTCCCCATCTGACACAAGCCTCCCACCTATGCTTGGCCCCTACTTGGTTTTTCCCCTACTTAACCATTTTAATTTAACTGTCCATGTCTTACACATGTTACGGTTAAGTCCATACTTACATGTCATAATTTACATGGCTTATCTTATTCCGGTTAAGTCCATATTTACATGTCATAATTTACATGTCACCCCACTTAACCCTCTAACCATACCCATATCTTATTATGGTTAGTATTCATTAATTCATTCCTTTTGACGAACGGTGCCTGACCTCCCACATTTGACCGAACACTTTGTGGTCGCTGGATTTGCCGGGCGGTTCCGGGCAGTCTTACGCCACAAACCGGGTCTAACCTCGTGTCACCCATCATTACGCCTACAATTCATGCCTTTGACCTCTCACATTAGACGTCCAATTGCGGCAGCTGGATTTGCCGGGCGGTTCCGGGCAGTCTTACACTACAATTGCGCCTAACCTCGTGTCAAAGGTTTATTAATAATCGTATTTCACCCAAACCCCAGTTTTCATGTCATGTGTTTCCAATTCAACATATAATCATGTTTACACTTTTTGCCTATTCCAACTTGTCACTAATTACATATTAATTAGCCTCAGTTACAAAATTTCAATTATAGGCAATTTCATCAATTCCATGTAATTCATACCCAAATATGCCAATTTCACATATTATCCAATAATCCAAAATATCCAATTTTCCATATTTCACATATATCATCGTTCCCACGTATTTGCATTCGCGCGTATTTTTAACATAGGCTCGAAGGTAGCCTAGATCCAAAAATAAAAGGAATAGGGATAAGAAGAGAGAATCAAATCATAGAAAATTGGAATTAACACAACATCATGAAATAAAGGGGCATATAAACTAGCATAGAGGCATAATGACAGATTCAACATGAATAAACGGATAAAAGGTAAGAACTTTACATAGAAACATAGGCATATGATGACATGAATAAAAAAGGTGAAGACTTTGTGAGATTTTCATTACAAACATATATGAATCCTTTTTACAACTTTTTCATGTTACTTTAATCCCATTAAATTTGTGAAAATAACTGTACTCACCTTTCGTGGCTTAAGAAAAGGATTAACGAATTGAAATTGGTGTAGAAACGTTGCGGTGTTGCTGATTTATCTTCTTGAATTGTTGTAGAAGCTCTCATCTTTCGTTGAAGTTGAATGCTTGCAATTTGAGTTAGAGGCAGCGACTAGGGTTCAAGAGAGAGAGTTTGGTAGCATAATGGCGTCTTAGAAATTATTTTATGAATTAGGTTTAGGTTGATGACATATTTATAGGTGTAGGAAGTTATTTAGGCCTTAGGATTAACCCTAGAACTGATCTGGACCATCAAAAATCGTCCTAGGCCCAAAAATCACACAACGCAGCAAAACTGGCTGAACCAGGTTCGACCTCCCAAGGGGGAGGTCGACCCCCAGGTCGACCTACCAAGGGGGAGGTCGACCCCCAGGTCGACCTCCCAAGGGGGAGGTCGACCCCCAGGTCGACCTGGGGGTACCCAGGTCGACACCATGGTCGACCTCCCCCTTGGTAGGTCTACCTCCCTGGTTGGCCTGCTCACATTTTTTTTCTTGTTATCTTCCGAGGTTCATATCTCCTTCGTCTGGACTCCGTTTTTCGAAAACTTGGACTCTATTCCATGTAGAATTCCGAGACAAACGCAATGGTGCAACCCGTTTCCCTATATTCCTCTTTTAAAAATTAAGTGTTCTTAAATTTAGTTAATTCAATCATTCAAAATTCGAGGTGTTACAACCATGGGTGTCGAAACTCCGTCTACAACCTAATATATTTTATTTCTAAATTTAATTGAATTTAGAAATCTCACATTGCTTTCGGCTTTGCCTAAAATTGTAGCGAGCTCTAAAAATTCTCCAGTCCCTTTTAGAATGTAGAGGACGTCGTCACGGTCCCGATGTCTCTTGTTTTACTGGATTTCGACAACATAGCAAAAAGATATGATTTTTATTTCATAATCATACTTTGCGACGGTTTTAAAGTGTTAAACAATTTAATTAAATCAAAGCCGTTACCTCTCTGAAACTGTTCAAACTAAGGTTCCAATTTTTCTGCAAATCCATGTAGTGATGTGTCGATCGGGCGGTGCAGCGTCGAAGAGGGAGGGGAGGGCTCTCCGGTGCCAGTGGTTGCGCTCAGATCGGTGCTCAGATGGCGGCTCAGTGGCGCTTGAAAGCGGCGATCTTCATGGAGGTGATTCGACCAAACCAGAGAACGAGGAGAGGTGAGGCTTATATGGATTTAAAGCTCTCGAGGAGCACTACAAAAACTTCAACTAGGGCGTTGGATTTCATTGTGTGTTTTGACCGGATTTGAGGAGAGAAGCTCTCAATCTTTTTCCGTCGTTGAACAGTAAAGGGGGCGACGTGAAAACGAAATAGGGTTATACGCTATACGCGTATTTATACCATATTTCCATTTTATTTTTATTTTATTTAATTCTATTTAATTTCAATTTAATTCCTATATCGCTCTTAACTCCAAATCAAACCCAAGGAGTGTCGCCGCTAGCTAAATACCCCTATTTAGGACACAATGGGATATGTCCCGTAAGCCAATTCAATTATTGCGATAAGTTTTTCTTTTAAATTTAAATATAAAACATTTTATTATTTAATTTTATCGTACATTTTAATTTACTAGGGCCACATACTGACTTCAAAAACTCCCGAAAAATAAATCTAGCTATGTTTTGATGATACGGTTCTAACAAAATTAATTTCGTCGAACTTGGAGACTGTTTGAAAAATGGTCATTTTCTGCTTGATCCAAATTGACTGAAATTGTCAAAACACATTTTCTTTTGCCACACTCACATATATATTCCAAAAATTATGAAAATTGGAATCCTATAATAATTTGACATTCCGGTTCCAACCAGGGTGGTTTCGTCGAAAATGGAGGTCGTTTGCAAAATGGCTATTTATACGGGCTATATATTATATTAAATTCCATAGCGACCATTCTGAATATTCAACTGGCCATAACTTTTGATTCCCGCTATGAAATTTCAATTTTTCGGATTAGTTGGAAATATATTTTTAAATAGATTCTAATATTTTTGGTTTCACGAAAATCCAATTTATTTTGCATCCTTTACATTCAATCAAAGTTCAAATTCAAATTTTCAAACTGCCGCGCTATTTCCAATTCCTTTTGAAAATAAAATAAATATATTCGTTCTAACTTCGATTTAAATAAATTTTTAATCGTTATTATTAAAATAAATTATTTCAACTATTCAAAATTCAATAAAATAGCCAAAATAAAAAATTTAAATTGGTTCTGATTTTCGAGGTTGTTATAGGGAGGATAAAAGAATCATCGATGTTGAATATTTGCTAATATATAGAATTATGCAAAGTATTAAGTAACTTGCATAAATTATCAATTATATCCCTAATAGACTTTCTCCAATATACATTTGAATCCCCGAAGGATCAAAGGGTGTAAATCACAGCTGAAAATGTGGTATAAAAGTCTATTCAAAATATATTTGGAGTAAGTCATAAAGATGGAAAATAAAGGACGTGACTGTTCCTAAAGAAACACAAAAGGTGCTTTGAAAGAAACATATGACATGATTGTCAAAATAACCCCAGAAGTGGTTTAGGTGCCTAAAGCATGATAAGTTTTGAGATCTCAATAAATTATGTATAGAACTAACAAGAAATAATCATTGATGATAAATTAATAAATAATAGAGCGTTTATATTTATAAATGGATTAAATATCTCATATTAGAGAGAAACATGATTGGCCATCATGAAATTCTTCTAAATAAGATATATGGACCTGTAGTCCGTAAGATATGAACCTGTAGTTCATAAGATAAACATAGAAATATACATTATGAAAACAAATGGAAGTTAATGAAGCACCATAGAGTGTCAACAACATGGTAAGTGCCATGAGCATTGTATATTCAGAGAAAATTGAATTGATTAAAGTGGTGAAAGTGTTTAAAACACTTACAATAACCTGAAGGTATAAATGATGAAAGTATACAAATTCCAGAAGAATTTAAATAACTTTGGTAGTGATAAAGAGCAAGAAACGTGGATTACAACATTCTTTTAAGTATTGTTGTAATGAAAATCTTGAAATAATTCATGATGAGTAGATCACTTCCTGCTTTCAAGAATTGTTGTAATAAAACTCTTAGTATCCATTGAAGTGGTAGTTGCGATATGCAAAACTTATTATAATATATAAGTTCATGAAGAACATAAATAACATTTGTTATTATAAAGAATACCAAGAACATGGATGATAGATTGCAACATTCTTCTAAGTATTGTTGTAATGAAAATGTTGATATACTTCAAGGTGAGTAGGTTACTTCCTGCTTAGTATTGTTGTAATGAAAATCTTAATATACTTCATTCTTCTAGGTATTGTTGTAATGAAAATCATGATATAATTCAAGATGAGTAGATTATTTCCTTCTTTGTAATGAAAGTTGTCTTATTCATCAAATATGTATTACAACATGCAAGTCCGATTGAAACAGAAAATTATAAGCACTTGAAGTGTATTCATAAATGAATATTAGTATCATACAAATCACAAAAGGGGGGCATTTTAAATAAGAAAGCATGCATGAAGCATGAAAATACACATGAAGTTTTAAAAGAAAAACTTCATTAAGAAGTATTTGTAAGCAGTTTGAGTTATTGATAGAAGAATACAAATCAGAGGAAATTATTAAACCAGGGGGAGCATCCCATGGGTCATGATCCAGAAGCATCAACCCAAAAGTAACATACAAAAATAAGTTATAATGTACTTTTTTTCCTTATTTAAGGTTATTCCCATTGGATTTTTCTTATTAAGGTTTTAACGAGGCATAACATTGATCCAGAAGTATCATACTACTTTCGACATAGAATCACTGTCGAAATATCTCCGGCCGTTAAATCAGAGAAATTCAACAAGTGGTTCTTCCGTTTATGAAGATCCACGGTCTACAACGCTCCATCTTCAATCAAAACCTTCCACATATTTGCTGGTCAGAATGGTTTTCGATTATAATTCGATCCTAGTCTTTCCTTACCGACAATCGTATTGGCCGGATTTGATAGCCGGTTATTCAACTATCAAATAAATAATCATGAGAATGAAATGAATTTACGGATTCAATACTCGACATTACCTGGCCTTTTTAATTAAAAATCTGTTAATTACATTCTTTAAATATTCCAGTATTTGGAATTTACCTTTTACTTCTTATTATAAATAAGAATATTCTTAAAATCATTTCATTTACTGATAAACTTTTTGAACACACTTTTAATATTATTTATGGAAATTATAAGTTATGTTTCCCTCAATTGCTCCCGTTCATAAACTAATACCATTCTTGGATAATCGTGAAGTCATTCAAGTTATGGTATTTTATTTACCTCTCAGACCTTGACCAATCAACATTCATATCTTCAGAACAGATAGAAGTTTATTAACTGCACGTCTCCTTTGAAAACCTTATTTGAATCTCAACAACCTATTTATTTAATTAATTATTAAATAAAATATTATTTACTTCACTATTAATCTTTGATAATCCTCTCTAATATTATTTTCGAGTTTTGATTCCATTATAAATAGAATCCTTTATAAAATTTCTTCAACATCTCTTTAAAAATATTCTTTAACCTGTTTGCAACAACAATACTATATTAGTTTTAAACCATATATAACTGTCTTTAAAAATTCTAAAATAATTATCTTCTCAAATCTTATATAAATGCCTTAATAAACTTCTTGTATTGATATTTTTTTAATGAATCCTTTTATTTATTTGTATCAAAACAATTTGACTTATCATCAGTAACAAACATTACTGATTTCATTTCAAAACCTTTTTAGTTTCCTTTATTTGTACTCTTTTCAAATCATTGCGACAACTTATGCGTTGTCGAGAATCCCATAGCAATCTTTTTAAGGATCTACAATTATAAATCAAATAGTTTAATTTATTATTTGTAACAATTGTTACAATTCATTTTTCAAAACTCTTACTTTATTTCGAATTCCATTTGTAAATTATTATCGACAACTAACATTTCGATTACATATTATTATCGACAATTAACATTTTGATCACGTTTAACTCTTAACTTCTAGTTACAAAATCATTTGTTAATCATTTACAACAACTTATATTCGTTGCATTTCCAAAACATTTTACTTAGCTTATACTCTCGCTTTTGAATAAATCTCACTTCGTTCACCATTCCGAACTTCGAAATATCACATTCCGAACCTCGGAATGAATCTCACTTAACCGTTTCATACCATTTTCCAACTTATCAATTTTCTTTTTCCTAATTTCAAATATTAAGTAAATATTTGACAATTAGTACTTCTTTTAAATTAATTAATAATATAATTAATTTAACTAATTCCATTTAATTGTTTCTTAAAAACAATTATCCAATTCTTAATCGTTAGGTAAATTTCTATTCATTTGCTTCTAAATCTTATTAACGTAAGAAATTTGCTTTATAAAACAACTTAATAATTATTTATAAATTTAAATAATAAATATTTATTTCATTACATAAACTTATATACCATTAATAGATTTAAAAATCTCAATTTAGTTATAAATAATTTCATCACATCATGTATGTCGATTTACCTGACGGTAAATCCATATTTACAAAAATGATTGATTTTTAGGCCTTATACTGCCAATTACTCAACCAATATTACCTATTGGTTTAAACAAAACAAATGTTGAATTTCATGTCATTGGTCAACAACCAAATCAATCATTCAATCAGATGTGTTTAAACAGCTCATATGATGATATGAAAATGAATAACATTAAAATATTTAGGGAATTCAGTTGGATCCCTCTAACCTGTCCTTCCCTGCATCCGCATATGTTATTTCAGATAATATTATTCAATTCAATTTAACTGATATAATAGTAAATAACATCCATTTAACAACAACCAATTTATTAACAAAACAATCCAAACAATTCATTAAATTTAACACGTTTATTTTATAAACGTGACCAACAAGGTAAGTTACTTTAATTGGGACCAATCGTTAAAATAACGATTTGGTTTTTCATTGAAATTAAACAACGTTTAATTTTATTAATTCGATCAGCATATGAATATATATTTAACAAGCAAACAATAGTCAATCATTAACAACCATAGCGCACAATTATAAAAACCCAACTTATACAAAATATAAGTGGGAAATACTGAGTGAGTTTAACTCACCGAATTTCGTTATCGCTTAAGTGGTTCAGTTCTAGTCAAATTAAACAGACGTTTAATTTAACTAGAAATTCCAGTAGCTTCCAACATCGTCCAGCTGTTTTCCAGAATGTAGTGTTCTTCGACATAATCCCAATGTAGTTTGTTTGGTTCCATTCTGTTAATGTAATAAGAAGTCATTCACGGTTTAAGTTAATATAATTTGTTTAAACAAATTAATCCTTAATTATTATTATTAAAATTAACTAATTACGTTTAATATTAGATAATCAGTTGATTTAGAGAATAACAGCCGATTTAATCCCTTTCTTTTTTCCCTAAACTAATCGCGTTATAATTTAATACTGACTGGACGATTAATAGTTCTCTAACTAAATTTTTAATGATAACAAATTATTACACTGTTATTGGTCAAAACAGGTTGGCCATCTTTATACTTTCCTCCCCGATAGTTCTCATTGCTTCTGACACTGTCAAGCTACAAAGTTTCATGAGATAAGGACCGATTCCTTCCCGCAAGTTCCCTCATGCCTGAATCTATCCAATTCAGTATGATTTTAAATAACTAATTAGCACTTTTAATCTGAGACTAATTAAAGTTTTGACTACCATTAATACACGATCACTATCCCAATTTCGTTCTGTTCTGTCTTCAGCTCCATGCTTTGCCCCAGTACCTCAACTTTGCATTGTTTAGTGGAAAAGCTTCAACAATCAGCACACCCTTGTTAAAACAACACCACCACCATCATCTCAGTCCACCCAGGCATGATCAGAAACTGCCAGTGTCTCCACCTCAACATCATGTTCCTTCCCTCCAAAACTCTAGCAGCTCGATCAATCATTGCGCTCTAGAAACTGATTCGAAGTCAGCGCTGTTCGGATCCAATATCTTTCGAATGACGAAACCAAATTATATCATAATCGTACAGGTTGTAGATCTCATGCAGTGGAAGATTTCTGTAGGTATGAATTTCTTGTATAAGCTGATGGATTTGAAGTTAAAATAGGAGGAAGTGATGAATCTCTTGTTCTTTGATTTCAGTAGAGGCGGCGCCATCAGGAGGTTGACCGCGTTAAAGGAAATGGACTAAATTTAGAGTTACGTTAGTTGCTTTATATAGGGATGGGCATATTTTATATTAATTTATTATTCATGAAACTTGTACGAAGATTTTCGCAAAATTAACACCTCATATGATCTCAAATTCGAGATGAAATACCTATTCCTAGCAAAAAAAAAATTCTGGACCCAATGGTATAGGTTTTGTTGAATTCCGAGGTCGTTTGTGAAACGTCCTTCATAAATATTGAAGAAAAATCAAGCGTTAGAAATTCCTATATTTACATAAAAATTCTAATATTTTTGAAACCTTGACCTTTTACTAGACCTCTTCTTAACGGATCCAATGAGTCTTGTTTCATCAAATTTGGAGTTCGTTTGGCCAGTCGTTCATTCGTTAAAAGTTACCCCTGTCCAAATTGACCAAAATAATATAAATGATTAAGGCATTTATCGTTGCCACGATCAAATGCTAAGTTCGATTGATACAAAAACTGAAATTTTATAATAATTAAATAATACGAATCCAATGGCACTGGTTTTGTCGCATTCCGAGACTATATCCCGGTACACTTTTTTTATACGCACCACAACGCTATTTTAGACACCAAATTACAAGGTCTTCAAAAATAACAAACCATATACCTATCCTAGCTCTAAACATCGATACGAATTTAATGGAAATGGTTTCGTAGCTTAATTCGGTCATCTGCCCACGTTATACTCGAATATCTCTTTATTAAATTAATTTAATTACGCGTTATATAAAATAACTGGGCATTTACGGTTGTCGTGGTCATATACGACAATGGTTTGCCATGAACTTTGATTTTCTTACAGTACTTTAACAATACGGTTCCAATGAAACTAATTTCGTTGGAAACTTAGCCCGTTTGCAAAATCGCTATTTTAAAGGCCTATAATAATATTAATAAAATATTATTAAATTTCAGAATAATCAAAAAAAATTTATTATCATAAATACCCAACTGGAAATATCATGTAGCTTCAAATATAATTTATACAACTCAATATTATCATTTTTGAGTTAAACGATGTCCAAATTATATTAAAATCCTTTTTAAATATATTAAATAAACGTTATAATTCAATAATGATTTCCATAGCGACTATTTTAAAATTTGATTTGGACATAACTAACAATCTATAGCATGAAATCTAGATTTTTCTCTTCCATATGAAAATTATAATCAACTAGATTCCATCGTTTCTTGTTTCATAGAATTTCGACTTAAAACGGATTCTGTATATTCAATTAAAGTTCAAAACTCCATATTACGAACTGCCACGCCATTTCGAGCTCGATTTATAATATATATAATTAAACATTCAAGCTTCGTTTTAATAAACGAATTCAATATTAAAATCCATAATATTCCAAGTATAATATTTAAAATAATAAATTAAATTAAATATTTGACTACCAAAAATACAGGACATTACATTCGTCCCCCCTTAAGAGAATTTCGTCCCCGAAATTACTAAGGTAGGCAAAATGCTATAAATCTCATTACCTTTAAAAAATCCAATTCATATTATAGATAAAATTTTCAAAAATATCGAAAAAAAATTAACACTTTAAATTCTTGGAAAAATAAGGCAGAGTCTCCCCCTACATGGAGTGACATCTGCGATATCGCAGGAATAAATAATATATATACATCGACCCACACGGTCGGAAAACAAAAACCAAAACCCAAAATTTATATTTTCATGTAGGCGTACCTTTTACAAGTGCTCTTGAGCATATTTGCTCAATTTATTTCGATCTACGCTACCAATATCATTCTGCCTAGCCATCTGACACCTGTACTTAACTCAGTTCAACATGTAGGTAACACATTCATGAAATTCTTTATTGATATTTCATTAATCAACAAATATAGCCATACCAGTTCTCAAAATCAAACATTTGCAAATACAAGGATAATTTCTTAATTTCAATTCGTTTGCGATTTCATTCTAGTTTATAATATTATAATTCTTTTCTCTTGGTTTCCAATTCATTTAACTTGTTTTAAACCATTGATGAATATATTCCAACAATCTAACACACAATTAATAATTAACCAATGCACAACCAAATCAATCAAATCAATTGAATTTACATTCAATATTAATAATTATTTTGGTTTAAGAGATTTGAACATCAATTGGTTAATATCTGATTCATTTCCATTTAATTATTATTTATTCCAATTCTGAATCCCATATTTAATTTCAATATCATTTTTAACTAAATTTTCACTTAACGAGGTTAAGTTCCAATTTAAATTCTATTCAAATCAATCAAACACACTAATATCTCAATAATTTAATAAAATTATTCCTATTCCATACGAAAATATATTTAGGGTAAAATTATTTCATTTACCCCCTTTACAAAGTAATATCGTGTTTATTGCCAGTATAAAATCGAATCGATCAAATAACACAATATAAAACATTTGTATATAATAAATCTAAAAATATGCTCTCTTATATATACACACTCAGCTCAATCTATGGTATTACCAACCCATCTCTATCGTGTTACGCCACAAAGCCAAGGTAATTACTAAACCAATGGCTCTGATACCACTGTAACGGCCTATGAATTTTCGACCCCGAAAATCGACACAAAAACACTGTGTCGACTATTCAAGCATTGAAAACACATGAACGTTATTAGAAAGAAATTAGAGGGTGAGATAAGAAAGAAAGAAATATTAAAATAGAAGAAGAAGAATCAACACCACATAGAGTCTCACATCGCAGTGGAACAAAATATAATATAGAAATAAATCTTTACTAGGAGCTTGAAATAAAACTTACAATCATCAGAGTACATCACACATCTAGACAGTTATAATAATCTGTCCTCATATACAATCACACAGTGGAATATATAATATTATATGTTGGAACTCTTCCAGCTCGTCTTTTCATAGTATCGGATAACCTGAACCTGTACAACTCGGTCTAACCCGAGCATTACAAATACCAAGTCAGTCTGGTGAACCAGAGTGAGAAAAACACACTAAGTTTATGGGTAGCATCCATCTTGGTTTTTAAAGCTAAAATTCTTTTCGAAGAAAGGATAATTGTAAGACCAAATCCACACATAATTACAGACGGTTTTTACCTTATGCTAATCTAAAACATTTTTAAGTCAATATATTTTCTGATATTATAATAGTGTCTAAATACAAATAAATATCAATGTAGCAGAACGCTTGCATCTCACGCTCTATATATATAGTACACAATCAAAACCGCAGGCACTTATTGGAGAATGGATTTCCATGGAAAGGTATGGACAACCACCTTTCCGACAATGTACCTCCGTAGATGAATACATTCGGGTTCAACAAGAACATCTTGCAACCCAGGCTAAACATGACTGTCCCCTCACTTCGCTTGAGAGTTCCGAATATATCATCACCACGGTTGGGGGGCAGCCAACCAAACCGATAGCATCTAAATAAAACAAAGGAAAAACCAAAGGCATTTGATTTCTCCAGATCAGGTAATGATATACCCCTTTGATGGGTGCGATCTACATAGCCATATGACCTACCCGATTTTAACCATTTCCCGGTTGATGAGGCTTGAGGCTACACTTACTTTTTAGAACATCTAGTCACCAATCACTTTGAATGCCACACCGTCAGATCCGCCAAATCAATAGTTGACGTCCACAAAAATACTTTGAGTGTCAGCATTCCACAACAGATGTACGTTTGTAAAAAACAATGTACATGATTCTTAAGAAATACTCTGTCAGACATTCGTCCATACTAGTCATCCAGGAATAGGATGAACCGAAGGCACCCTCCTACCACATCCTATATAGGTATCACCCCAAGGATCAGTAGCGAGCAGTCCATGCAATTTGAAAATTTCACTCACGACAGAATCACTGTCGAAATATCTCCGGTCGCTAAACTAGAGAAATTCAACAAGTGGTTCTTCCATTTATGAAGATCCATGGTCTTCAATACTCCATCTTCAATCAACATTTTCCATGTGTTTTCTTGTCGGAATGGTTTTCGTATATAATTCGATCTCGGTCTTTTCGTACCAACCATCGTATTGGCCAGATTTATAGTCGGTTATTTAACTATCAAATAAATAATCATGAGAATGAAATGAGTATACTGATTCAATACTCGGCATTACTTGACCTTTTTAATTAAAAATTTGTTAATTACATTCTTTAAATTTTCCAATATTTGGAATGTCCCTTTTACTTCTTATTATAAATAAAAATATTCTAAAAATCATTTCATTCACTGATATACTTTTCCAACAAACCTTTTAATATCATTCACGGAAATTATAACTTATATTTCCCTCAATTTCTCCCGTTCATAAACTAATACCATTCTTGGATAATCGTGAAGTCATTCAAGTTGGGGTATTTTATTTACCTCTCGGACCTTGACCAATCAACATTCATATCTTCAAAATAGATAGAAGTTTATTAACCACGCATTTCCTTTGAAAACCTTATTTGAATCTCAACAACATTTATTTAATTAATTATTAAACAAACTATTATTTACTTCACTATTAATCTTTGATAATCCTCTCCAATATTATATTCGAGTTTTGATTCCATTATAAATAGAATCCTTTATAGAATTTCTTCAACATCTCTTTAAAATATTCTTCAACCTGTTTGCAACAACAATACTGTATTAGTTTTTAAACCATATATAAATGTCTTTAACAATTGTAAATTAATTTTTTTCTCAAATCTTATTATATAAATGCCTTAATAAACTTCTTATATTGATATTTTGTTTTTATGGATCCTTATATTTATTTGTATCAAAACAATTTGACTTATCATCTGTAACAAAAGTTACAGATTTCATTTCAAAACCTTTTTAGTTTCCTTTATTTATACTCCTTTCAAATCGTTGCGACAACTTATGCGTTGTCGAAAATACCATAGCGATCTTTTTAAGGATCTACAGTTATAAATCAAATAGTTTAATTTATTATTCGTAACAATTGTTACAAATTCATTTTTCAAAACTCTTACTTTATTTACAAATTCCATTTGTAAATTATTATCAATAATTAACATTTCGATTACATTTAACTCTTAACTTCGAGTTACAAAATCGTTTGTAAATCATTTACGACAACTTATATTCGTTGCATTCCCAAAACATTTTACTTAGCTTATACTCTCGCTTTTGAATAAATTTCACTTCGTTAACCATTCCGAACTTCGGAATATCACATTCCGAACCTCGGAATGAATCTCACTTAGCCGTTTCATACCATTTTCCAACTTATCAATTTTCTTTTTCCTAATTTCAAATATTAATAAATATTTGATTTAATCTATCGTATTCGCTTAAAAATCCCTTTTATAACTTTGTTATAAAAAGTTGGTTTTGAATGTAAAACTCGTTCATAGCTCCTTTCACCCTTCAATTAAATTCCATTTCAACTCGATTAATTTTAAATGAATCCTAATTAAAAGTAATCTCTCAAATTATTATTAATATAACAATTTACTTCAACATTGACTACTGTAAAAGTAGTTAATTTCTTTATTAACTAAAATAAACTAGTAAATTCCTTCTTAAAATCTTATTAAACTAACACAAATATTCATTTAGCTATTTCATTTCATTAACTCAAAACAAACTAATTTAATAATCCACTACAGTTAAACGGTTGACTTAGTCAACCCAAAACACTTTTATTTCATTAACTAGTTTCAATTAGTACTTCTTTTAAATTAATTAATAATATAATTAATTTAAATAATTCCATTTATTTGTTTATTAAAAACAATTATCCAATTCTTAATCGTTAGGTAAATTTCTATTCATTTGCTTCTAAATCTTATTAATGTAAGAAATTTACTTTATAAAACAATTTAATAATCATTTATAAATTTAAATAATAAATATTTATTTCATTACACAAACTTATATACCATTAATAGATTTAAGAATCTAAATTCAGTTATAAACAATTTCATCACTTCCTTTAGGTCGATTTACCTGGCGGTAAATCCATATTTACAAAAATGATTGATTTTAAGTCCATATACTGCCAATTACTCAACCAATATTACCTATTGGTTTAAGCAAAACAAATGTTGAATTTCATGTCAATGGTCAACAACCAAATCAATCATTCAATCAGATGGGTTTAACCAGTTCATATGATGATATGAAAATGAATAACATTAAAATATTTGGGGAATCCATTTGGAACACTCCAACAGGTCCTGCCCTGCATCCAAATATGTTATTTTGGATAATATTATTCAATTAAATTTAATTGATATAATAGTAAATAATATCCATTTAACAACAACCAATTTTTTAACAAAACAATCAAAATAATTCATTAAATTTAACACGTTTATTTTATAAACGTGACCAACAAGATAATTTACCGTAATTAGGACCAATCGTTAAAATAACGATTTGGTTTTTTTATTGAACTTAAATAATGTTTAATTTCATTAATTCGATCAGCATATGAATATATGTTTAACGAGCAATCAAACAGTCAATCATTAACAACCATAGCACACAATTATAAAAACCGAACTTATATAAAATATAAGTGGGAAATAGTGAGTGAGTTTAACATACCGAATTTTGTTATCGCTTAAGTGATACAGTTCTAGTCAAACTAAATAAACATTTAATTTAACTAGAAATTCCAGTAGCTTCCAACATCGTCCAGTTGTTTTCCAGAATGTAGTGTTCTTCGACATGATCCCAACGTAGTTTGTTTGGTTCCAATCTGTTAATGTAATAAGAAGTTATTCACGGTTTAAGTTAATATAATTTGTTTAAACAAATTAATCCTTAATTATTATTATTAACTAATTACGTTTAATATTAGATAATCAGTTGGTTTGGAGAATAACAGCTGATTTAATCCCTTTCTTTTTTCCCTAAACTAATCGCGTTATAATTTGATACTGACTGGACGATTAATAGTTCTCTAATTAAATTTTTAATGATAAAAAAAATATTACACTGTTATTGGTCAAAATAGGTAGGCCATCTTTATACTTTCCTCCCCGATAGTTCTCATTGCTTCCGACACTATCAAGCCGCAAAGTTTCATGAGTTAAGGACCGATTCCTTCTCGCAAGTTCCCTCACGCCTGCATCTATCCAATTCAATATGATTTTAAATAACTAATTAGCACTTTTAATATGAGATTAATTAAAGTTTTAACTACCATTAATACACAATCATCATCCAAATTTCGTTCTGTTCTGTCTTCAGCTCCACGCTTTGCCCCAGTACTTCGGCTTTGTATTGTCAAGTGGAAAAGCTTCAACAATCAGCATACCCTTGTTAAAACAACACCACCGCCATCATATCAGTCCATCCAGGCATGATCGGAAACTGCCAATGTCTCCGCCTCAACATCGCGTGCCTTCCCTCCAAAACTCCAGCAGCTGGATCAATCATTGTGCTCCAAGAAGTGATTCGAAGTCAGCGCTGTTTAGATCCAATATCTTTCGAACGACGAACCCAAATTATATCACAACCGCACAGGTTGTAGATCTCATGTAGTGGAAGATTTTTGTAGTTATAAATTTCTTGTATAAGCTGATGGATTTGAAGTTAAAATGGGAGGAAGTGATGAAACTTTTTGTTCATTGATTTCAGCAGAGGCAGCGCGATCAAGAGGTTGACCGCGTTAACGGAAATGGACTAAATTTAGAGTTACGTTAGTTGCTTTATATAGGGATGGGCATATTTAATATTAATTTATTATTCATGAAACTTGTGCGAAGCTTTTCGCAAAATTAACACCTCATATGATTGCAAAAAATATCCCGGACCCAATGGGACAGGTTTCATTGAATTCCTAGGTCGTTTGTGAAAAATCCTTTGTAAATATCAAAGAAAAATCAAGCGTTAAAAATTCCTATAATTATAGGAAAAATCTAAAAATTTTGAAACCTTGACATTTTACTAGTCTTCTTCTTAACGTATCCAACGAGTCTTGTTTCATCAAACTTGGAGTTCATTTGGGCAGTCGTTTATTCGTTAAAAATTATCCCTGTCCAAATTGACCAAAATAATATAAATGATTAAGGGGTTTATCGTTGCCATGATCAAACGGTAAGTCTGACTGACACAAAAATTGAAATTTTATAATAATTAATTAATATGGATCTAACGGCACTGATTTCGTCGCATTCCGAGATTGTGTCACAATGTTATTTTGGACACCAAATTATACGGTCTCCAAAAATAATAAACTATATACCTATCCATGCTCTAAACGTCGATACGAATACAATGGAACTGGTTTCATAGCTTAATTTGATCGTCTGCTCAAGTTTAACTCAAATATCTCTTTATTAAATTAAATTAATTAAATTGCGTGCTGTATAAAATGACTGGGTATTTACGGCTGTCGTGGTCATATACGACAACGGTTTACCATGAAATTTTATTTTCTTACAATAATTTAACATTATGGTTCCAATGAAACTAGTTTCGTTGAAAATTGAGCCCGTTTGCAAAATCGCTATTTTAACGGCTTGTAATAACATTAATAAAATATTATTAAATTCCAGAATAATGAAATAAAATAATAATAAATTATTATTATCATAAATACCCAACTGAAAATATCATATAGCTTCAAATATAATTTATACAACTCAATGTTATCAGTTTTGAGTTAAACGATGTCCAAATTATATTAAAATCCTTTTTAAATATATTTAATAAATGTTATAATTTAATAACGATTTCCATAGCGACTATTTTAAAATTTGATTCGGACATAACTAACAATCCATAGCACGAAATCTGGTTTTTTGTCTTCCATAATTATAATCAACTAGATTCCAACGTTTCTTGTCTCATAGAAATCCGACTTAAAATGGATTCTGTATATTCAATTAAAGTTCAAAACTCCATATTACGAACCGCCGCGCCATTTCGAGCTCGATTTATAATATATAAATGTAACGTTCAAACTTCATTTTTATAAACGAATTTAATATTAAAATCCATATTATTCCAAATATAATATTTAAAATAATAAATTAAATTAAATATTTGACTACCAAAAATACGGGACATTACGTTAAGTGGCTTGGGTCGAGGAGTCCACATGTGAGTAGGTCTTCTAGTTTGGGGGTCTTAAATGGTGTGTGTGAGGCCTACCCAAACTTGGAAATTTGAAAATGTTAGATATGACTACTTATTCTATGGGAATTAGTAAGCGACTAAGGAGATAGTCAAAATAAGGTCAGCTAGATGGTAAAGCGAAACACCATCTCTCACCTTACATGGGGTATGAGTTTATATGCGTGAGTGACGGAAGCCTTAACTAGTAGGGTCCCATAGCTAGTGCTCTCTTGTTTATGTTAACACAAAATAAGTCATCATGGAGTATTAAGTGACCAGTAGTTCCCCCTAGGGTCTTAAGAGATCAGGAGAATCCACCCTATCCATTATTTGATAGTGAGACATTAAATAATAAAGGATGTGCATGTGAATATACATATACATATACATATATATATGTATATGTATATGTATAAAGAAACTCCATAATTAGGCGTCCACCTTCGATTAAATAACCAACCATGTTATGGGAAAATGGCTTCCTAAATATTTGCATAAATGTTTTATCTCGGTATCATATTTTTGGGTTGCCTTGGGAAGGGTAGCTAGAGTCGTGCGTAAATATTTACAACGTTAGGCTAGAATCACTTACCTTGGTAGGAATACATCTTGGGTTGAACCAAACAGATTCATCTGTGTATTATAACCGTGCTGTACATTTCCTGTTCACCAGAATTTTGTTGTTCTGAGCCCCTCCTCATTATAACCTCCCAAGTTTTCTAGAGAAAGTCGGGTTCTCACAGGTTTGGCTATCGGTTCTTGTTCTCTTTCATGCTCGCTATTGGTAAAGTGACTTACTTTGAAAATTGTAGTTACTTGAGTTAATACTAGTCTATTTTTTGTTTCCGCTGTGAGTTTCTTTTATCGTACTCTGATTATGCTTATGCTCATTTTATTGTAAGTACCATATTTACACGCTTCATGCTTCAATGTGTTCAAATTTCGATTTTTCTCGAAATTTGTTCTTAGAAAAGTGTGGGGTGTAACACGCTTAAGACTGGATTCAAGCATGATAACAGAAAGAGGAAGATGGAAAGCGAGTGTGATGGCCCGAAGAGTAGTAGGAAAGGTCAGAAGTATCCCTCCTACATAAAGTTGAATGAGTCCTTAGAGAGGATTTACTTGGACACTAAGGGAAGATCCCATACCGGAAACCGCCTCCCAGAGATCCAAATGAAAAGGAAAGGAGGACGGGAACGTTTTTTCTGTTCCACGAGTTGAACAAGCCCACAGCTTCGGAGTGTAGGCACCTCCGAGATAAGATTGAGGGGCACGTTAGGAATGGACGACTTCAGGACTATGTTGAAACCTTAGGGGCGATGTCTAGATGTGGACATCCTTCTATGGCATAGAATCAAGGAAGATCTCAGTTGAGAGGACAAATCATTGTCTTAGAGGAGGCGATAGCAAAAAGTCTAATGATCGCTTCTCGACTCAATGGCTTGACCGCTTACACATGTACATTACTATGATCTGGTCTCTAAGCTTGCTCTGGGTGGATGTCGATCTTGGAACCTAAAGAGGTTCTGCCCAGTTTTAACTTTCCTTATTTTGTACTTTGGTTTATGCATCTGCTTTGAATCGTCCTTGGCGACGAATAGTATGGATTATATTTTTGCTTCAGATGGAGAGATGAAGTTAAATCCTATGACTACAAATTCCATCATTACGTGGCGACTAGAATGAGTTCGTATGATTAGCTACTAGTCCCTCTTGTATGGTCTTGATTGGATAGACTTGTAAAAACCGATCTTGAGTCCCTTTCATCAGAAGTGATTGGATTGATTCATGCTTATAATCACAAATTACTTTCACCAAATAGTGAATGTATGAATTCGTACAACTAAGGCATATCTTCCTCTTATTAGATAGTGACTAGATGAACAGGCCTAAATGTGGATCCCTTTCTCTGAGTATAAAGGATGGATTCATGTTAATGAACTACAAGATATGTCACGAGAGAGTGATGAGATGAGTTCGTATCAATGAACTATAAACTCCTTTCTTTGGAGTGTGACTGGAAGAGCTTGTATCATTGAATTAATAATTCCTTCATCAGAAAGTGAATGGATGAGTCCATATCGATGAATCATGAGTTCCTTTCATTGGAGAATGACTAGAAGAATTTGTGTGAAGCGAACATGCATTCCTTTTATTGGAGAACGGACGAATGGATTCACAAGATTGAGCAACGAAATTCATTCATTGGAGTGTGACTGGATGAATTTGTATCAGCAAAATTACAGGCCCATTTCACAAGAGAGTGAATGGATAGGCTTACACTAGCTAAATGTGATTCTTTTTCGTTGGAACGTGAAAGGATGAATTGGTGAAAATGAAATAAACAACTGGTTAATTGACTGGAGATTCGGGTCCAACTAATTGTAAGTAATTCTGCTTTGCTGGAACGCGACAGGATTGGCTTGCTGATTAATGATTGCCATCAGCCAA
The DNA here is from genome assembly GCA_030737875.1 of Allium sativum. NCBI lineage: Eukaryota > Viridiplantae > Streptophyta > Magnoliopsida > Asparagales > Amaryllidaceae > Allium > Allium sativum. The sequence goes on from CM060920.1 coordinate 920,318,554, forward strand.
AAGTGACAGACACACATTACAGAATGATTGCCTTAACTCTTCGGCGATCTAGAGAGATTGCAAAAGAGAAATTGATTCAAAACAATCTTCCAGAGAAAGACATATTTTGAAGAGTAGAATATTGACTTGCCTTTTTGCAAGGTCGTTGTATTTAAGATTCTCAACCTCCGGATGCTTGGAAACAGAGCACGAACTTTCCCGAACTTGGCGAAGTTTTGGATTGGCACAACAGACTTCATAAGTGCTTAAGGTCTTGATACATATAAGGCTTACCTCAACATTGATGACCATCTTGGGTAGGCGTGCATCACTGCCTACGACTGGTGAAGCTTCGTTTTGGCCTGGGGAGATAGCTTCAGTTCGGTCAGAGGAAGGACTTCGGTTCGGCTTGGAAGAGTGGAATTGGTTTGGCTATGGCCCGGTTCGGCCTTGCGTCGGATCAGCAAGGGCCCGGATCGGCATGGGCCCAGATCGGCCATGCCAAACTGCCTTGGACACATCCAAGAAATGTGTCTGATCACTTCCTCCATTTCTCCTACTACTCGATGACTTTGCATCTATAATAGGCGGAGCTATGACCATTTGAAGGGACTCTTCCTTTTTTAACTCCGGTGAGAGCTACTTTCTTCTTTTTCCTTATTTTTATACATAGAACTATGTACTTGCAATTATAGAGTATAACCCAGAGATAGCGATAATGGACGTAAGCCTGATCTGAACCACTATAAAATTCCTTGCATCCCCTTTATTTGTTTGTTTTGCTGTGTTTGGTTTCTTGTGACTTATCTACGATTTGGGTGTTGTACTGAGAAGACCAATTTCTCGCTAATAGTTCAATTTATGAACTAGTATATAATGCACTAAGAATTCATCTAAAAATAGATTAAAACACGATTCGTTTCTACATAATTCAAATGTGCTTAACTAGCAATTTGGGGTTATCAACGTATGCTTTCGGCCACAGACAATGTCATATCTACATTCGCATCCGAAACCATTTTCGAATATCGGATATCCTTATTCGTGGATACAGACGGGTATCGGACAATTATCTTATCCGCTAATGATGGATAAATAAATAAACGTAAATTTATATTTGAGTTTAACATGGTTATTTTCAACGGGATAAATTATGAAAGTATACAAAGTAAGTAAGTATAATGGTAATAAATAGCTTCAAAGAGCTAATATGAATTAAATATAAACTATTACCTTAATAAAACAATAAATATATCATTTATTGTGCTAAAAAATGTAAAAATTAATTTATAATTTTGGAAAAAACTAAATGGCTAATTTTCAGATGATAATGCCATTATTTCTACATCTTCTATTTCATATATTAGACATATTTATTCACTTTTCAGATATGAATTATAACACCCCGTATTTTCTGTGAACGTTAAAGTAACGAATTAAAGAATAATTAATTACAAATGTGAGAATTAAGGGAAATGGGTTACGCCATTGCGTTCGTCTCGGAATTCTGCTTGAGATAGAGTCCGAGTTTACGTAAATCGGAATTCGTATGAAGGAGTTACGACCTTCAGAAGGTTCAAGAATTTAAATAAACAACTCAGAATAAAGTTCAGAAAATTCAAAATTCAAAATCAGAAGCAGAAGCGGGCTGGGCGGGAATTTTCCCGCCCTAGGCCAGGTCACCAGGTGGTCGACTAGGGGGTCGACCTCCCCCCATACAGGTCGACCTGGGGGGTCGACCTAGGGGTTGACCTCCCCCTCGGGTCAGATTTGAAATCTGACGTTTTTCTTTGTGTGACGATCTGCTGTGTCATTAGGGCTTGTGTGGTAAGTTCTGGTTGGTTCTCTTAGGTTTGAATGGCTATAATTTGCTCTAGGTTAATCTGACGGTTCTTATTAAATCAAACTTCTATATAAGCAACCTAAATCTAAACCCTAAAGCCACACAAAAATATTCCTAAGACCATGATGCTGTCAACACTCAACCTAGAGTAACCGCCATTCTCATTCAACTAGAAAGCAAGTAGGAATTACAAATCAAATCTAATTCAACTAAGAGAATTCAACGTCAACAACAAAGGAGAGCTATTCAAATTCAGAATAAAGATCCCAGAACACAAGACTAGTCTCCTTTTTGTAAGTCCAGTTATCATTTAAACCTAAACGATGTTAGAATTGTGACTAAATAACTGGATGTAGAACATCGCCTAATGTAAATCTATGCCTATCCTTTTTGTTAAAACTGAATTGATTAAGACTATGACTCTTATCATGTTTGTGATTATGTTGTAAGTAATTAAATGATAAATGTTAAATGCTTTGCAATGAAACCATATGTTGTATGATTCGTCAATGACATATTATGTTGTATACTTTGGTGATGACATATATTGGCGATGGCATATTATAATTCAGCGATGGCATATCATATTGTGTAATTTGGCGATGACATACCATATTGTATAATTTGGCGATGGATATCATATTGTGTAATTTGGTGATGACATACCATAATTTGGCGATGAGATACCATATTGTATAATTTGGCGATGGATATCATATTGTGTAATTTGGCGATGACATACCATTAGTATAATTTGGCGATGACATTTCATGTTGTATGATTTGGTAATGACACCTATATGTTTTATGACAATTTGGGAATTTTGCTATGTTTATGCAAGTTCAACCATGATCACATATATGATCCAAAACTACATGCTAATATGATTAGGTTCATGTTAAATTTGATCCCACTAATTTGCAAGTTCACAACTACATGCCTAATTTTAAGTTTATGTAGTTCTATGAAAAACCCCTATTTCATGATTCATGTTGAGTAGATCTAAATTTGCAAGTTCATAATTAAATGTATATTGTTCTTTGCCAAGTTCATATGATACATGTGTAGTTAGATCCATATTTTTACGATGTTGGAATTATTACATGTTCCTCTTTTTCCCCTTTTGTGTATAAGTTAGGCTATGTATCGAGCCTAACATTTTATGTGATTCATGCGAACGTTTAACGAGGGTAACGTTAGGGAAAAATATGAAATAACATATAATTGGCATGTCTGGCTCATGAACATGTAAATGTTTTATGGCATAAAGTGGTATAAATTTTTATACCTAAAATTATGAACTTGAATTAAAGGGAAGGTGGGGCTTTACTTGGATGACAATAATTTACATATAAATATAAAGAGGTAAATATGTAAATTTAGAAAAGATGAATATGCCTAACCCGAGGTTAGATCGAGCTACGGTGTAAGATGCCCGGAACCGCCCGGTACATCAAGCAACTGTAACAATATATATCTAATGTGGGAGGTTAGTGCATCAAGCCTAAAAGAACCCGAGGTTAGACTCAGTTGCAGTGTAAAACTGCCCGGACCCAACTGACACATCCAGTGACCACAACAATACCTGTCCAATGTGAGTGGTTGGTGCTTTAATGAATGAATTAAAGCTAAGTCAGGAATGGTAGGGTTAATTTAATTAAGGCAACACTTAACCAATACAACATGTTAACTAAACTAATGGGTGGGTTAGGTTAACTTGGATACTTAACCAATTTAACATGTTGATTAGGAAACCTTAGTAACGGGGACCCATTTTAGCAGTAACACACATAGATGTATCATGACACCCTGAACTAGGCAGGGTGGGGCACGATTATTGGGCTGATTATAAGCGGTCAAAACAACGACGGTTGGTGCTTCAGTGTAGGTTCCGACAGAGTACGGGCGTGCACGTACTCCGAAGTGGAAAAAGCAGGCACTGGGCATCAATAGTTATACACTGTGCATCTTGAATCGTGTTTGGTTGCCACTTTAGGATTTGATACACCCCATGGTGGGACCAACACAGGTATCTACAATTGAGCGGGGCCGTAGGACACAAGTAGTAAATGCGTGCGAGTAGGAGTCGATCTATGAAAAGGGATCACTGGGTTTGAACTCACGATAATGGTTGAAATATCCAGTAGGTGCAGAGAATATGGATATGAGTGTGATAGTATGATTAGTTATCTTATCTTGTTTATCTTGCCTTATCCTATGTTACCTTATTTCCTTGTTGTTGTCCTCTTTCCAGCTTATTCAAGTCATGGTTCTCTTATCGGTTTACATGCTGAATAATCACTGGACTTACCAGACTTATGTATGACCCATTTTCTTTTGCACTCTTTTCTTCCGTTCCCCTCCCCTCAGGTACCTAAGGAGGGAATAGCTCAACTTAATTTGGACCGTTCATCTTTCCAAGCTTGAAGACTCTGTGATGTATAGCTTGGAACCTCTTACCTTTGGCTATCGCTTTGGACACACTACTACTTGGGGATTTATGCAGTTTTATTTTGTTTTATGCTTCTTTATATAATAATCAAGACAGAGATTTTGATGTAATGACTTGGAAGTTGGTTTGAAATAGTTTGCTGTAATGTTTTGTTATGAACCACGTTTGAAATAAATTTAGTTTTTTTTCCGCTGCTTATATATGTATGTCTTGTAAATTATCTGTGTCTTTTACCTATATTGCTCCACCAATGTTAAAGCATTCCCTCTGTGAGTGACCTTAACAGAGGTGGGGTGTTTCACTTGGTATCAGAGCAAAGGTTTACCAGACCAGATAAAATTTTTGAAAAACTGTTTTTCAAAAAGAAGTTTGAAGAAGCAATTTTCAAGAAAAAGTGTTTTTTTAAAAGGCATAATCCCCCAAAGCCATATGCACTATCTCTCTATCCTTTGTTTATAATCTTTCCTTTTTCATTTCAGCATGTTTGGGGATCTTAACCTTCTAGAGGGCGTGCCGGTACCTGGCTGGTTCAGAAGGTACCTAGAGGCTAGGGCTAATGCCGCAGGCCCAGCAGACGTTCCTCCTCCACCAGCTGCAGCGGTTCCTCCTCCTCCTCCACTTGCAAATGCTTTCTCAAAATTATGTAGGGACTTTCGAGCCATGGGTGGAAAGAACTTCAATGGAAATGAATCCTTCGTGAAGCAAGAAACTGGCTCAAAGAAACTGAGGATTTGTTCGATATCTTCGAAGTGGATGTTAGGCAGAAGATACAGTTGGCGGTACGGTTGCTCAAAGAAGAAGCTTCCTATTGGTGGGAAGTTATTAATGTTGAAAGACCAATTGAAACTTGGATGGATTTTAGAATGAGGTTTGAAATGAAATTCCTCTCACAAGCTGAATGAAGCCTACAGATGGAGAAGTACTTAGCTCTCAAACAGAGGAGCATGTCGGTCAAGGAATACATTAACCAATTTAATCAGCTGGCTAGGTTCGGATTGGAGTTAGTGAACACTCCACATAAGAAGGCTCTCCGTTTTGTTAAAGGGTTGAATGAGCCAATGCACAGCGTATCTATGTCCTGTATACCTATGGGTGCGACTTATGAGAGACTGGTGGACATGTCACTGTTACAAGAAGAAGATAAGGTTGGCAAGAAAGAGACAAAGGTGGAAGCATCTCAAGATAAGAAAGGGGAAGGATCACAAAGCAAGAAGACAGATTCCAAGAAGGGCGTGAAAAACAACAAACCCCGTGACAAGAGGAAGTGTAATTTTTGTGGCATTCCTGGACATCTGGTTAAGGACTGCAGAAAGAAGAAGAGGAAGATGGGTGGCTGTTTCCATTGCGGCGAGACATGACACATGGCTAGGGACTGCCCAAGAAAGCAAGGGCAAGGGCAGAGAGCTGGATCTACATCTGGAGGGCAGGTTCACGCTCTCATGGCACCTCCGCAAGAACGAGGTAAAAAAGTTTCTGTTGAGAGTTTAGTTTATCTTTTTGATCATCATGTTCGTAAACTCTTTGATTCTGGCGTATCGCACTCTTTTATATCTACTGCTTTAGTTGAATCTCTGCACAAAGACACCAGTTTAGTAGAGGATCCCTTGGTTGTTTCAAATCCAATTGGGGGTTCAACTTATTTGTCAATGATTTATCTGGATTTGGAAATTTCTATACTAAGTGTGGGGTTTAGATGTGATGCCTATGTTTTGGGCTTCACGGGCCATGGGTTGATTCTAGGCATGGATTGGCTATCCAGTAATGGTGCCATCCTCAATTGTAAAAAGAGAGTGGTTAGACTCATGACTCGCCTCGATAACACTCTCGAAATATCTTGTAATCCCATGAACTTTGTTATGATTAGCTATCTAGAATATCTTGATGCGTCTGTGGAGAACTTGCAGTCTGTTAGAGTAGTCCGTGAATACTTGGATGTGTTTGAAGAGGTGAAGAGTTTACCTTCGAAGCGGGAGAAAGCATATACCTCGTTGATAATGCAAAACCCATTGCTTTACCCATTAGACACATGGCTCCAAGGGAGAGGAAAGAACTCAGCAAGCAAGTTAAAGAGTTGCTTGAGAAGGGGTTTATAAGGCGGAGTATTTCTGAATGGGGTGCTCCAGTAGTATTCGCAACCAAAGCGGATGGTTCACTTCGCCTATGCGTTGATTATAGGGAGCTAAACAAGCTTACCAAGAAGAATAGGCACCCACTACTAAGAATAGACGACTTGTTCGATCATCTTGTAGGTGCATCGGTTTCTTCCCAATTAGATCTAGCTACCGGGTTTCATCAGCTAAGAGTGGCTGAAGACAGTATTGATAAGACCGCGTTCAGAACCCCGGACGGTTTCTTTGAGTGGCTTGTCATGCCTTTCGGCTTGACAAACGCACCCGCTTATTTCGTTGACTTGATGAGCAGGGTGTTCAGGGAGTTCCTCAATAAATTTATGGTGGTCTTCGTAGATGACATCTTGATTTTCTCAAAGAGTGAGGAAGAGCAGACTCAGCACTTGAAAGAAGTCATGGGTACTCTTCGAGCACATCAGTTGAAAGCCAAATTCTCCAAATGCCATTTTTGGAGAGAAGAGGTGAGATTTCTTGGACATGTGGTATCTAACGAAGGGTTAGACGTGGACCCCGCAAAAGTAGTTGCGGTGCAAGATTGGAAGGTTCCACGTAATGCTATTGAATTCCGAAGCTTCCTCGGGCTAGCGGGCTTTTACCGAAAGTTCATCAAAGACTTTGCAAAAATCTCAGCTCCGCTTACAAGGTTGACAAACAAGAACCTAACTTTCAATTGGGATTTGGATTGTGATGTTGCTTTCCAACGATTGAAGAGGGCTCTAACAATAGCCCCAGTTCTGACATTATCGGATGGGTGCAAGATGTTTATCGTATACACGGATAAATGTGGTACGGGACTAGGTGTTGTCTTGATGCAAGAAGGGAAGGTAGTAGCTTATGGAGGTAGACAGTTGAAAGTACATGAGAAAAACTACCCAACCCACGATCTAGAGTTGGCTACCATAGTCTTTGCGCTTAAGTCTTGGTGCTACTATCTCCTAGGTGAGAAGTTTGAATTGTATACTGACCATAAATCGTTGAAGTAACTTTTCTCGCAGAAAGATCTTAACTTGAGGCAACAACGGTGGATGGAATTCTTGGCATCCTATGATTTCTAGATTTCCTGTACCCCTGGCAAGGGCAATGTAGTAGCACACGCCTTGAGTAGAAAGAAGCTGACCTTATGCCCTCTCTTTGTAGAAAGGCAGAGCTTGGAGTACATAGCCAATTTTGACTTTAGTCCCTCTGTCGATCATGTGACTGGTTTGTTAGCATCACTAGAAGCGCGGCCTACTCTTTTGGACTCAATCGGAATCGCGCAACGTGAAGACCCTCAGCTAGTTGATGTCATGGATAAGCTAATTAGGGGTGAGACTTCTAGTCACCTCAGTAGATACTCCATCGATGATAAGAGTTGGTTAAGGCAGGATGGAAGGCTATGCGTCCTACAAGCAAGGGATTTGGTGAAGAAGGTTCTCGAAGAGGCACACCATTCCAAGTTGACCATACACCCAGATGGAGACAAAATGTATAAAGACCTAAAAAGAGTTATCTTTTGGAATGGCATGAAGAGGGATGTAGTTGAATTCGTCTCTGAATGCTTAATATGTCGGCAAGTCAAGGCGGAGCAAAAGAAGCCTGGTGGTTTGCTTCATCCTCTAAAGGTCCCACAGTGTAAATGGGATAGCATTTCAATGGACTTTATTGATGGGCTGCCTAGGTCAAGAAGGGGCAATACTAGTATTTGGGTAATAGTGGACAGGCTCACAAAAAGCGCTCACTTTATACCCGTTAAAAGTAGAAGGACTACCTCATCTTTAGCATCAATTTACCTTAAAGAGATAGTTCGACACCATGGGATACCCTCCAGCATTGTAAGTGACTGAGATCCTATCTTTACAAGCGAATTTTGGAAGAGATTGCAAGAGGCTGTAGGCACACAGCTATGCTTAAGCACAGTCTATCACCCCCAAACCGACGGTCAGACGGAAAAGGTGAACAAGTATTAGAAGACCTCTTGAGATTATGCATTCTTGACTTCAGAGGAACATGGGAGGATCATCTTCCTTTGGTGGAGTTTGCCTACAACATTAGCTACCAAGCCACCATAGGCATGCAACCCTTCGAAGCTTTATATAGAAGACCGTGTCGGTCACCAACTTGTTGGTGGGAGTCTACAGACAAGCTCATAATTGGACCTGATATGAAGAAGAATGAAGACTGCCCAAGATAGATAGAAGTCCTACGCAGTTAAAAGAAGGACCGACCTTGAGTTTTAGGTTGGGGACAGGGTTTTCCTTAAAGTATCTCCTTTGAGGAACGTCATTCGCTTCGGATCCGCAGGAAAGTTGGCACCAAGATTTGTAGGGCCGTTTCCTATCATTGAGAAGATTGGGAAGATGGCTTACAAAGTAGAGCTGCCCGAAAGATTGGCTGGAGTTCATAATGTCTTTCACGTTTCTCACTTACGAAAATGGTTATATGAGTCTGCGGAAGTGGTGGAACCAAGCATATTAGAGGAAGTAGAAGTAGAATGAGAGGCGACTGTGAGAAGAGTTCCGACTCATATTTTGGGTACAGGAGTCAAAAAGCTACTCAACCGCGAAGTCAAACTTGTTAATGTTCAATGGAGTGACGCTGAGGAAGACGCGACTTAGGAGACTGAGGCCAAGATACGTGCAGCCTACCCGTTTCTTTTTTGAGGGTACATCTTTAATCCCTTTTTCCTTAAGTTTGGTCATGCTCATATCTATCTTTTTTTCGCATTTTCCTCAGTGTTGTTCTCGATCCTTAGGTAGAAACCAATGAATGTAAACATGTATTTGAAATATGTTATGATTGATGGTTGCAAGTGGTTACAAGTGATTTCTAGTGGTTGCTCGTGGATGCATATACACACATTAGGTGTTAGATCGGCTCAGTCACTTTCATATTGCATATGCATATATGTACTTGTATATGATTAAAACTTGATGTGTTATCATATGGACGTTGCATTTGTATGAATGATTGTGCACTCATGTAGAAAGTATGATTAGGGATGATTGCATACATAATGGACTCATGGCACCGACATGAATTGCATTAAGGAGGTCAACTGAATCAGTAGACCGCCTGATTTTGCATTAGATAAGGACATGTACACACACTATGCATATGATCATGAAGCATTAGAAGTCTTTTTAAGGAAAATGGATGCCTGTGTTTGATGGATGATTGGATGGTAGGATATACGTTCTCCTTGACTCAAAGATTTCGGGGACGAAATCCTTTAAGGAGGAGAGAATGTAACAAACCGTATTTTTTGTGAACGATAAAATAACGAAGTAAAGAATAATTAATTACGAATGAGAGAATTAAGGGAAATGGGTTATGCCATTGCGTTCGTCTCGGAATTCTGCTTGAGATAGAGTCCGAGTTTGCATAAATTAGAATCCGTATGAAGGAGTTATGACCTTTAGAAGGTTCAAGAATTTAAATAAACAACTCAAAATAAAGTTCAGAAAATTCAAAATTCAAAATCAGAAGTAAAAGCGGGCTAGGCAGGAATTTTCCCATCCAAGGCCAGGTCGACCAGGGGGTCGACCTCCCCCCATACAGGTCGACCTAGGGGTTGACCTCCCCCTCGGGTCAGATCTGAAATCTGACGTTTTTCTTTGTGTGACGATCTGCTGTGTCATTAGGCTTGTGTGGCAAGTTCCAGTTGGTTCTCTTAGGTTTGAATGGCTTTGATTTGCACTAGGTTAATCTTACGGTTCCTTTTAAATCAAACTACTATATAAGCAACCTAAATCTAAACCCTAAAGCCTCACAAAAATATTCCTAAGACTGTCATGCTGTCAACACTCAACCTAGAATAGCCTCCATTCTCATTCAACTATAAAGCAAGTAGGAATTACAAATCAAATCTGATTCAACTAAGAGAATTCAACGTCTACAACAAAAGAGTGCTATTCAAATTCAGAATACAGATCCCAACACACAAGACTAGTCTCCTTTTTGTAAGTCAGTTATCATTTAGACCTAAACGATGTTAGAATTATGACTAAATAACTGGATGTAGAACATCGCCTAATGTAAATCTATGCCTATCCTTTTTGTTAAAACTGAATTGATTAAGAGTATGACTCTTATCATGTTTGTGATCATGTTGTTGTAATTTAATGATAAATATTAAATGCTTTGCAATGAATCCATATGTTGTATAATTCGTCGATGATATATTATGTTGTATACTTTGGCGATGACATAAATTAGTGATGACATATTATAATTTGGCGATGGCATATCATATTGTGTAATTTGGCTATGACATACCATATTGTATAATTTGGCGATGGATATCATATTGTGTAATTTGGCGATGACATACCATATTATATAATTTGGCGATGGATATCATATTGTGTAATTTGGCGATGACATACCATGTAGTATAATTTGGCGATGACATTACATGTTGTATTATTTGGTAATGACACCTCTATGTTTTATGACAATTTGGGAATTTTGCTATGTTTATGAAAGTTCAACCATGATCACATATATGATCCAAAACTACATGCTAATATGATTAGGTTCATGTTAAATTTTATCCCACTAATTTGCAAGTTCACAACTACATGCCTAATTTTAAATTTATGTAGTTCTATGTAAAACCCCTATTTCATGATTCATGTTGAGTAGATCTAAATTTGCAAGTTCATAATTAAATGTATATTGTTCTATGCCAAGTTCGTATGATACATGTGTAGTTAGATCCATATTTTTATGATGTTGGAATTATTACCCTTTTGTGTATAAGTTAGGCTATATATCGAGCCTAACATTTTATGTGATTCAAAGCGAACGTTTAACGGAGGTAACGTTGGGGAAAAATATGGAATAACGTATAATTGGCATGTTTGGCTCATGAACATGTAAATGTTTTATGGCATAAAGTGGTATAAATTTTTATATCTAAAATTATGAACTTGATTTAAAGGGAAGGTGGGGCTTGACTTGGATGACAATAATTTACATATAAATATAAAGAGGTAAATACGTAAATTTAGAAAAGATGAATATGCCTAACCCGAGGTTAGATCGAGTTACGGTGTAAGACTGCCCGGAAGCGCCCGACACATACAACAACCGTAACAATATATATCTAATGTGGGAGGTTAGTGCATCGAGCCCAAAAGAACTCGAGGTTAGACTGAATTGCGGTGTAAAACTGCCCGGACGCCTACAATACCTGTCTAATGCGAGTGGTTGGTGCTTTAATGAATGAATTAAAGCTAAGTCAGGAATGGTAGGATTAATTTAATTAAGGCAACACTTAACCAATACAACATGGAAACTAAACTAATGGGTGGGGTTAGGTTAACTTGGACACTTAACCAATTTAACATGTTGATTAGGAAACCCCAGTAACGAGGACCCATTTCAGTAGTAACCCACATAGATGTATCATGGTACCCTGAACTAGGCACGGTGGGGCACGATTACTGGGCTAATTATAAGTGGTCAAAACAATGGCGGTTGGTGCGTCAGTGTAGGTTCCAACGGAGTACGGGCGTGCACGTACTCCGGAGTGGAAAAAGCAAGCACTGGGCATCAGTAATTATACACTGTGCATCTTGAATCGTGTCGGCTTGCCACTATAGGATTTGATACACCCCATGGTGGGACCAACACATGTATCTACAATCGAGCGGGGCCGTAGGACACAAGTAGTAAATGCGTGCGAGTAGGAGCCGATCAATGAAAAGGGATCACCGGGTCTGAACTCACGATAATGGTTGAAATATCTAGTAGGTGCAGAGAATATGGATATGAGTGTGATAGTATGAGTAGTTTAACTTACCTTGTTTATCTTGCCTTATCCTATGTTACCTTATTTCCTTGTTGTTGTCCTCTGTCCAGCTTATTCAAGTCATGGTTCTCTTATCAGTTTACATGCTGAATAATCACTGGACTCACCAGACTTATGTACGACCCATTTTCTTTCGCTCTCTTTTCTTCCGTCCCCCCCCCTCAGGTACCCAGGGAGGGAATAGCTCAGCTTAATTTGGACTGTTCATCTTTCCAAGCTTGATGACTCTGTGATGTATAGCTTGGAACCTCTTACCTTTGGCTATGGCTTTGGACACACTACTACTTGGGGATTTATGCAGTTTTATTTTGTTTTATGCTTCTTTATGTAATAATCAAGACAGAGATTTTGATGTAATGACTTGGAAGTTGGTTTGAAACAGTTTGCTGTAATGTTTTGTTATGAACCACATTTGAAATAAAGTTATTTTTTCCCGCTGCTTATATATGTATGTCTTGTAAATTATTTGTGTCTTTTACCTATAATGCTCCACCAATGTTAAGGCATTCCCTTTGTGCATGTCCTTAACGGAGGTGGGGTGTTTCATGAATGCAGAAGGAATTCAAATTTTTAGATATCCATTGACAATCCTGTAAAAAACTTGTTTTCGCATGAAGTTTAATTAAAATACATTATTGCATAATAAAGAGGAAGAGCAAAGGGAAATATTATGATTGGTGAGTTGGAATGAACGTAATAAAATAAATGAATGGTTACTTGTGGATATCCTGGGTTGATAAAAGGAAAAGTTATGAGATTTATATCTATTTCATAGAAACTGGGATGGGAAAGAAATTATAAAAAGGTAATAGAATTATCTGGTTTTGGTTAATTACAAAGGATGGTTTGGTTGACATGTGCTTAAGGTAAATCGTTGTATGTTAAATGACAATAATATATTCAAATACGTATTTAACGTTGCATCGTCTTCCATAATAATAGTTATAATTGTTTTGATATCAAATTTTTTAATGTAGAAGTAAATCATCAGAAATGTCCCTTGTACAAATATTATCAAATCTTAATATCACATAAAAATATAATATAACAATTAAATTTTCTTCGTATATTGATAACATTCTTCTAGGGATATATCAAATTTTAATCTCACTTTAACATAGGATCTGACAATAATCTGACTTTACAAATTTCATTTTTCTTAATTAACAAATAAATGCATATTTGTGCTAATACAATTAGAAATAAAAATTCAAACTAACTAAATCTGATTTTAAGGCAAAAATATAATTAAATATTTGTGTAAATCATTTTTTTAGATGTATTAAACTAGTATAATTTTTAGAAAATAATTCAAATGTGTGTAATGCTCATGAAAAATAATTGGAATTTAGTGAAAGTTATTCGTATAATTTAACAACTCTTAATAGGTTCCCTATGACGACTGGCCATAACTCTAGCACTTGACAAGTGAAATAATGCATTGAAAGACGTGCTAGGCAGCTATAGACGATAATTACGGTAAGTTAACACATGTAGAACCTTTTGTTTAACTCACAACGCAAGTACAAAATATAATAGAACACATACAACAAACAACAATAGTGATGCATATTTGATTAGAAACTTGAACTTTCATAGAAGCTAAAAAGAATACCCATACTTATTTGGATTACAACGTAAGTGTCTGCACAAATTCTCCTCATTACAACATTCAGAATCAATCATTACACAACGGAAACAAAAGATACTATATAGTAAAAAATAATACACCAGCCTCCTACTCGCCACTGCACAACATCCTCGACTCACTAAGATATGCTACCGTAACCTGTTACTCAGTCTGCCCATCCAAAACCGGATGAAAATATCAAGGGAATAAGAGGGAAACATAAAACCTTGAGTCAGAAAACAATCTTAGTGAGCGATAACAAAACTATCTAATATCATCAATAAAGTATACGAGAACAGGTAGATTAACCATTCAATCTACCAAAACACCAGAGAAGAACTCAACCCCGTCTTCCCCACAATGGATAGTGATAGCCTTTACAAACAAGCATTTGGAAACAACTATACATCTGTTGCAATCAGAGCAACTATTCATTCATGGCAATCAGAAGTAACCTAGCAACAGTGATCATGGCAACCAATTATATATCTCGCGTAAACCATCCTAACCAAGTTCAACATTCCTCAAGCACAAGCCCGGAAGGCCTAAACCAACATCAGACAAGCACCAAGAAACATCTCCTTCGACGTCAGACAATTTATGTGAGACGGTACATGCAAAACAATCAACATTCATGACTAACTCTGGCTATCACCGCCAATCCTTCTTTGAAACCATCGGTATTCTTATGACTGGCTAAACACCTTGCCATCAATTGTCAAGGGATAATCATAAACCCTGGTTCTAGCAATACTCCATACGCCATACAACGAAACGTAACTAGGTCCGTCGAGCTGCCCAGGGTACTCGACCATACAATCGGTCTTTTAGGTATCCCTATTATAACCCTTCTGTAAGTCTGCTAGAACCCACGACAACGATAATTCCTCGGCCTTTAGTATCTCTACTCGTCATCACTAGCGATCATCCAACCATTATCCACGAACTCCTAACATCCTTGAGTCGTCTTCACATTTGTTGCATTACGACGATCAACGAACACTTCACTGTGCTTCAGACATTCCTCCTGGAATTCGCACCAAAGTTAGAACCATCGTTGACTCAGAAACAAGCTTCGTTTGATTGATACTACATTTCCTAGCATTTTCAGCTTTTTGCTATGAAAAACTGGTCACAATGTCAAAACAGCCTTTTGCAGTGTTTTTTTAGTAACACGTGGAACCTTAAGATCACATCATACATTGACGCTTACTTAAGTAAACCCCATGCCGTGTATCTACCCCCTTCTGTATAGTCACGCACATGGATGCTTAACGTCATAGCCCCCAAAGTGGTTTGCAGCGTTTTTGAAATGATGTTATATCTCCTGGTTCAATTCTGCATCAATCCGATGTGAAAACTAAGTAAAACTTCAAAACTATCTCTCATAGCATTTAGGAAACGCAAACATATCTTCTGGATTGCACCTGATCCATTTGGCTAAATTCAATTTATAGCATTTCTGGAACACTATCATTAATCCTGCGCGATCCATCCATCCCTATGGAACGTGTGCGATCCAAGACTTTTCTACAACGTTTGTCAAACGATGTAAAATCCCATGATCCATCCTCTTTGCCGGACCAAGAAAAACACCCTGATCCATCACGTTTTCAATGTCGATCCACCCCTTTTTGGCTTGCGTGATCCATGCCTGGATTATGGTTGATCCAATGACTTTTCATAGCAATTTCCAAACGCTATCATACCCAGAAAATTCAGATTTTGCCAGATCCATCAAAATTTGCCCGACCCGTCATTTTTTCGCATTGATTTACTGGTTTTTGGTGACCGATCCATACTAGGACTTGTGTAAGATCCATAACTTTCTATAGCATTTGTAAAATGCTGTTAAAACCTAAAAATTCAGCCTTTGCCAAAACTCACTGATTCAAGCCCAAAACTCGCCCAAACACCATCGATCCATGTAACACCCCACCTCCGCTAGGGTCACTCACAAAGGGAATGCACTAGGTTTGGTGAAGCATTATCGAGGTAAACATGCACATAAATATTACAAGACTGAACATATATAAAACAGCGGATGTAAAACAAATTTTATTACCTTATAAAATAAGGTCTAAAGCCTTTTACATCAGAATACATCAAAATCTGTCTTGCAATAGTAAAGAAGCATAAAACCTTTTCATAAATTATTCCCCAAAATAAAGCGGTGAAGCAACCATAGCCAAGAGAAGACCAAGCTATACATGACGACCTTCAAGCATAAGAGGTCCGAACTAAACAACATCATTTCCTCCCTGAAAACCTGGGGGGGAAACAGAAGACAAAGAGGCGAAAGAAAACGGGGTCAGTCATAAAGACTGGTAAGTCCTATCTACTTCCAGCATAAAAACAGGTAAAGGTAACATGACATGCATAAACTGAAAGTAAACATAAGGATGACGACATGATAGATAAGCTAAACCAAGATAACTGGATGAACTACTGTAGCAAGATAAACTAAGGTATCATGATAAACTACGGTGTCAAGATAAATCAAGGTATCACATCGTCAGGTTTCTATCAAGTATACTACCCCAAGGTATCTATCATGTCTAACATCCCATGGTATTTATCATGTATATTTGCTCTGCACCTCTCGTACTAGTATCCCAACCCGTGTCATGTGTTAACTATGAATGTCCCTTGCCCAATGTCATGTAGTGGTCCATGTCAACCTAATATATAGCATATGTAGGTTTTCCCAACTCGTATGTTTCGAACCATGTATAAGTTCAGTCCTTTGCCGTAGGCCGTACGGGCTTTCCCATGTAAACCCATACCACCTCAACGTAGTACCATTTTATCCTTGGAGTTGTTTTGGACTGCTACCCTTGATCTGGTTATGTTTTCTCATCACGAACTATCGTGTGTTCACCTAGGATTTATGCCGCCTAGGACCACTAGGGATTATGCTACCTAATGAACGTTTCCGTGTCTCGGTTTGGGTTCAGGCCACCTAGGGCCACTAGGGATTATGCCACCCGTCAACCACGCCCTTTATCCCACGTATGTATCATGAATCATTTTCCATGTCTAGACGCACATGTGACTCAATGTGCCATCCGAGTTCCATGCCAGGGCAAATCGAGAAATACGGAACTCGGTCGGGAGCTTTAAGTCGTCTGCTGATGCAAATATCAAGGTCTGTTTTTGTATCCGTTGCTATGGTCCCACGTGACCCCCCCCTCAACTACTGAAAGGCAATCCAAGAAAAATCATGTATGAGAACTACATCCCGGCCCCACTATGCCCCACTTTCCTATTGGCCAACCTCACCCATGAATCGATAGCAAGAACATGGTCTGTTGGGAGTTCTCTGCCTTTCCGTTCGTACACGATTGACTAAAGATGGTACGTAGTCGACGACGCGCTATCCAGGGCAAAAACAAGAATCGACGACTCCACGCTAATCCATCCCCGTCTTTAGGTTGCTCGCACAGCAACCAAGGCATACCCTTGGCTCTTCTACCGCAGACCTTAACCTCTGTGAGGCCAGGTTTCATGGACCATCTGCCACCTCACAGAGGGATACCAAGAGTACCTCACGTCCCCCGAAGCTACTGCTTCGTCACCCAGTTCGCTGGAGCGTTTAATCCAAGTCAGATAAGTTGCTCCTCCTCGTATACTAAGCGATGACCTACCGTATCAGGTTACTCATCCATTTATGAACTAGTCCCGTGTCCTTGGCTAAGAATTATTACTTAGTTATTCTGAACTAAGATTTACCACTTAGCTTCTTTTCCCGTAATCCTTGATTAACTACGATTTTCTACCTGGTCCCTCTAACTAGGGTTTTGCCTATTGGGTTAAGTGTTGTTATTCAGGTTCATGACTTAACCCGCGTACGAATCATGTCAAGATTGGCAAAGTATTTAAGTTCAAGGCTTAGCCCTACAACTCGTATGTCAAATTGGTTAAGTATTTGTTTGTCTTAACCCTATCAGATTATCGTGTTAGATTGATTAAGCATAGATTAGCTTAATCCCATCAGATTATCGAGTCGGATTGGTTAAGTATGGGTTAGCTTAACCCCATCCACTAATCGTATTACAATGGTTAAGTATATTTACAAAGGTCTTGTGACTTAACCCTAACAGGTCCGCATATTAGATTGGTTAAGTATAGGTTACTTAACCTCATCAAATCATCATGTATAATTGGTTAGGTATAAGTTACTTAACCCCATTAAATTATCATGTCAAGTTGGTTGAGTATTAGTTACTTAACCTCATTGAATTACCAAGTTTAGATTGGTTAAGTGTTTAACTTAACCCCATCGAATTACCGTGTTTAGATTAGTTAAGTGTAGGTTACTTAACCCCATCTAATTATCGTGTTTAGATTAGTTAAGTTTAAGTTACTTAACCCCATCTAATTACCGTGTTTAGATTAGTTAAGTCTAAGCCACTTAACCCCATCTAATTATCAAGTCGGATTAGTTAAGTGTAAATTACTTAACTCCATCCCCTAATTGTCTTATATGGTTAAGTGTCATTAAGAAATCAAGTCCGGTTTAACTTAACCTACCCATTCATGTCATATCGGTTAAGTGTCATTAGTCAAATTTACTTAACCTTACCATGTGGCATTAATTAAATTAATGCACTTTTAACCTCTCACATTAGACCCTGTTGTGGTTACTAGTTAAGCCGGGCGGGTCCAGGTAGATTTACACCACAACCTAGTCTAACCTCGGGTTTTAAGTGCTATGTGACCAACTACTCACATTGGGTCCTATTGTTTGTAGCCACTAGTTAAGCCAGGCGGGTCCGGGTAGATTTATGCTACAAACTCAACCCAACCTCGAGTTGGCCACTTTCATGTTTGGTCTAGTGTCATATTACACTTACAACCCATACGTGTCTAGTTTCAAGTCCCACGTTTACCCCACATGTCATGTCGACATTTAGGTGTATCATGAGTGTCATATTTTCATGAAATCCCATGTCAAATTATCATGTCATAATCACGCACGTCTAACCTACCCCAAATCGTGTTTCCAACCCAAGTAAAAGCGAGTCAACATAGTAAGGATACTATGCTACATATTGGCCTCAAAACATGCACGATGTCAAAAAGGGATTGGCCACCAACATGCATGGTATCATAAGGGGTTTGGCCTCAAAATATGCATAGCATCATAATGGGTTTTTGGCCTCAAACATGCATAATGTCACAACGGGATTAGCCACAAACATGCATAGTATCATAAGGGAATTTGGCCACAAACATGCATAGTATCATAAGGGAATTTGGCCACAAACATGCATGATAACATAAGGGGTTTGGGTTCATTTACATGCATAAGCCCCAAAGTCAAGTCTTTGCCAATGTTTCACAAGTCAAATGGTTCCCAAAGGTTCATGTTAACATTCCATAGATAAAGATTCTAACTTGCAAGATAAACTAGGTGAAACATAACATGAGTGGCATGATTAAGTCGCTAAAACTTAGCCCAAGGTCATAGATCATAGAAAAGGGGCAAAATTAGGTTCACATAGGCTAGCATACTTATGTTTCATCGCATTTTATTCCATGTCACATTAGAACCACCGTTAGAATCTACAAGTAGCTAGAACTTACATAGCGAGGCTTAGGGAAGGATCGTGCATCGTCTTGACGAAGAAAGGTGGCTCCTTTGTGGAAGAATCGTCATGAAATTTGCGTAGCAACGTTGATCTACCCTCGATTTGGCATAGGAAGCTTGCACCTTTTGATTTGAACCCGATTTGAATGCATAGTCTCTAGGAATTGGAGATGGAGGCCTTGATCACTTGGCATTTGGGCGGCACTTCGTGGCATGAGTGATTTGTGAGGGTTTAGTGTAGGCTTAGGGGTCTTTTTATAGAGATTAGGAGTAGTTTAGGCCCTTAGATTAACCCTAGGATAGATTTGAGCCTTTAAAATCCGTCACAAGCCTCCAAACATGTCTTGAGGAACAAGTCAGGTGCACCCAGGCCTATCTGGCCGACCACCCAAGTCGACAGGGGTGTCGACTGGGCAGTCGACACCACCTGGGGTGTGTTGACTCCCAAGTCGACTCCCCAGTCGACTTGGGGGTGGCAGGAATTTTTCCCGCCTGTTCTGCTTGGCTGAATTTGAATTCTGAATTCAAATTTGAACTGTTATATAACTTGAAATTTTCTGAAAACTTTGACGGGCCATAACTTGGTCATACGGACTCCGATTTTTGAAAACTCGGACTCTATTTTGCGTATTTTTCCGAGACGAACGCAATGGCATAGCCTGTTTCCCTTGATTCAAATTTTAAAATTAAATTCTGCCTTGATTCTTATCTTTACACGTTGTTAAAAATTCGGGTTGTTACATTCTCCCCTCCTTTAAGGATTTCGTCCCCGAAATCTACAAGTTAGGAAGAACATATCCTACCATCCATCATCCATCTACTCAAAACATCATTCATAGGAAACCATTGTCCTTAGACGATTTCTAATGCCATATGAACATATGCAGAACGTGTGTGTATATGCTCCTTAGCTAATGCTACTGATCAGGCCTGAATTATCTTTCTAATGCAAAATATGTTTAGTGCCATGAATCCAACATGTATGCAAATAGTCCTAGTCATATAAGTACTACATGCGTGCACAAACATTCATTCATATGCAACATCCGCATGACAACACATTAACTTTCAAACAAGTATAAATACTCGTGCATATGCAATGCAAAATGTGAGTGCGTCGATCTAGTCTCTAACATGTATTCGCGCATCCACGAGCAACCACTTGCAACCATTTGCAACCATATCAATCATAACATGTTTCAAATACATGTTTACATCCATAGGGTTCTACCTAAGGTTCCCAAGATAGGATCGAGGAGATAAACAAGATAAACTCCTTACGGGGTTTGCAACGGAACCAGGATCGAGAGGATATCCACCAAGCGATAGCATGCAAGCAAGCTCTACAGGAGAACCAGGGATCAATGATATACTCTTAAAATAGATATGATGCGCGCGTTTAAGCCGCATTTCCTTGAGCTTAATTCCAGTGTGCCTTGACCACCTTTGATTTCATGATTTTCGTAGCTCCTTGATTCCTATTTCCAAGGTATGAGTTGGGTCATTTCACTGTCGCCTCTTGTTTCACTTCCACTTATTCTTTCCCTAGTATGCCCGGCTCAAACATATCTGCGTACTCATGCAAGCTCTCCAAAATTCACTAGTGAATTCTGGATCTCGTTTACCGATGCCAATCCATGTTACCATGTGCACTTACTAGGGTGATCCCTATAACCCATGCTTACGCGGAATGAACCATCCGCCTTATTGGCGGACGTTACTTGATCGGATCAGAGATTTCCGATAAATACATCAAGTGATTCTAGGTAACTAACCATGACAAAACCCAAAAGGTTACACGAAACTTCGAGGGTATTACCAAGGCAAGTTAAGAGTTTAACTATCCTCCTTCCAAAACCGAGAATGGCATCCATTACTGGATCACTACTTCATCCCTAGAATCTATCCATAGCTCAACAATAGAAGCATTGCTTCTAATCTCAACACTTGGCATAGACGTTCTCAAATGCAAACAAGTCATGAATAAATGGACCGACTCCCCAACCAGATTTTTGGGACAAAAATGGGATCCTCTACCATGCTAGTACTAAGGTGCAGAGACCTAACTATCGAAGCAGACATAATTGATGCGGTGATCAAAACAAAGTCTGGACGGGACGATAGAAAAGAAAGGCTAAACCTTTAACAGAAATGGTACCATTCCTCTTAGGTACGCTAGAAATGAGAGCATACAATTGCCCTCTAGCTGATCTTGTCCTTATCTTCCTTTATGGATCAAGCCATACCAACAAGTTGCTTATTCTTAAGCCCGTGTCCTTTATCCTTGATCTTATTATCCCTTCTTATAACTTCGGTAATGGGTCTCTCGAGAACTTCCTCCATCGCACGGGAAAACACTTACGTAGCTAGACAAGGATTAGTCGCAGTTAAAACTACTGTGACTACAGATGGAGGAAAGAAAGGAAAAGAGGTTCAATCAAGGAAACCAAGGATAGTGCTAATGGCTTTTGGGGAATAGCCTTTAAAAACAAAATTTTCTTGAAAAATGCTTCTTTGTAAACGGTTTCTCAAATAGTTTTAAGAAGGTTTTAAAAACTTTTGCCCAGTCTGGTAACCTTCTGCTCTGATACCAAATGTAACACCCCACCTCCGCTAGGGTCACTCACAAAGAGAATGCACTAGGTTTGGTGAAGCATTATCGAGGTAAACATGCACAGAAATATTACAAGACAGAACATATATAAAACAGCGGAAGTAAAACAAATTTCATTACCTTATAAAATAAGGTCTAAAGCCTTTTACATCAGAATACATCAAAATCTGTCTTGCAATAGTAAAGAAGCATAAAACCTTTTCATAAATTATTCCCCAAAATAAAGTAGTGAAGCAGCCATAGCCAAGAGAAGACCAAGCTATACATGATGACCTTCAAGCATAAGAGGTCCGAACTAAACAACATCATTTCCTCCCTGAAAACCTGGGGGGGGGGGGGGAACAGAAGACAAAGAGGCGAAAGAAAACGGGGTCAGTCATAAAGACTGGTAAGTCCTATCTACTTCCAGCATAAAAACAGGTAAAGGTAACATGACATGCATAAACTGAAAGTAAACATAAGGATGACGACAAGATAGATAAGCTAAACCAAGATAACTGGATGAACTACTGTAGCAAGATAAACTAAGGTATCATGATAAACTAGGTGTCAAGATAAATCAAGGTATCACATCATCAGGTTTCTATCATGTATACTACCCCAAGGTATCTATCATGTCTAACATCCCATGTATTTATCATGTATATTTGCTCTACACCTCTCGTACTAGTATCCCAACCCGCGTCATGTGTTAACTATGAATGTCCCTTGCCCAATGTCATGTAGTGGTCCATGTCAACCTAATATATAGCATATGTAGGTTTTCCCAACTTGTATGTTTCTAACCATGTATAAGTTTAGTCCTTTGCCGTAGGCCGTACGGGCTTTCCCATGTAAACCCATACCACCTCAACGTAGTACCATTTTATCCTTGGAGTTGTTTTGGACTGCTACCCTTGATCTGGTTATGTTTTCTCATCACGAACTATCACGTGTTCACCTAGGATTTATGCCACCTAGGACCACTAGGGATTATGCTACCTAATGAACGTTTCCGTGTCTCGGTTTGGGTTCAGGCCACCTAGGGCCACTAGGGATTATGCCACCCGTCAACCACGCCCTTTATCCCACGTATGTATCGTGAATCGTTTTCCATGTCTAGACGCACATGTATCTCAATGTGCCATCCGAGTTCCATGCCAGGGCAAATCGAGAAATACGGAACTCGGTCGGGAGCTTTAAGTCGTCTGCTAATGCATATATCAAGGTCTGTTTTTTTATCCGCGGCTATGGTCCCACGTGACCCCTCCCTCAACAACTGAAAGGCAATCCAAGAAAAATCATGTATGAGAACTACATCCCGGCCCCACTATGCCCCACTTTCCTATTGGCCAACCTCACCCATGACTCGATAGAAAGAACATGGTCTGTTGGGAGTTCTCTGCCTTTCCGTTCGTACACGATTGACTAAAGATGGTACGTAGTCGACGACGCGCTATCCAGGGCAAAAACAAGAATCGACGACTCTACGCTAATCCATCCCCGTCTTTAGGTTGCTCGCACAGCAACCAAGGCATACCCTTGGCTCTTCTACCGCAGACCTTAACCTCTGTGAGGCCAGGTTTCATGGACCATCTGCCACCTCACAGAGGGATACCAAGAGTACCCTCACATCCCCCGAAGCTACCGCTTCGTCACCCAGTTCGCTGGAGCGTTTAATCCAAGTCAGATAAGTTGCTCCTCCTCGTAGACTAAGCGATGACCGACCGTATCGGGTTACTCATCCATTTATGAACTAGTCCCGTGTCCTTGGCTAAGAATTATTACTTAGTTATTCTAAACTAAGATTTACCACTTAGCTTCTTTTCCCGTTATCCTTGATTAACTACGATTTTCTACCTAGTCCCTCTAACTAGGGTTTTGCCTATTGAGTTAAGTGTTGTTATTCAGGTTCATGACTTAACCCGCGTACGAATCATGTCAAGATTGGCTAAGTATTTAAGTTCAAGGCTTAGCCCTATAACTCGTATGTCAAATTGGTAAAGTATTTGTTTGTCTTAACCCTATCAGATTATCGTGTTAGATTGATTAAGCATAGATTAGCTTAATCCCATCAGATTATCGAGTCGGATTGGTTAAGTATGGGTTAGCTTAACCCCATCCACTAATCGTATTACAATGGTTAAGTATATTTACAAAGGTCTTGTGACTTAACCCTAACAGGTCCGCATATTAGATTGGTTAAGTATAGGTTACTTAACCTCATCAAATCATCATGTATAATTGGTTAAGTATAAGTTACTTAACCCCATTAAATTATCATGTCAAGTTGGTTAAGTATTAGTTACTTAACCTCATTGAATTACCAAGTTTAGATTGGTTAAGTGTTTAACTTAACCCCATCGAATTACCGTGTTTAGATTAGTTAAGTGTAGGTTACTTAACCCCATCTAATTATCGTGTTTAGATTAGTTAAGTTTAAGTTACTTAACCCCATCTAATTACCGTGTTTAGATTAGTTAAGTCTAAGCCACTTAACCCCATCTAATTATCAAGTTGGATTAGTTAAGTGTAAATTACTTAACTCCATCCCCTAATTGTCTTATATGGTTAAGTGTCATTAAGAAATCAAGTCCGGTTTAACTTAACCTACCCATTCATGTCATATCGGTTAAGTGTCATTAGTCAAATTTACTTAACCTTACCATGTGGCATTAATTAAATTAATGCACTTTTAACCTCTCACATTAGACCCTGTTGTGGTTACTAGTTAAGCCGGGCGGGTCCGGGTAGATTTACACCACAACCAAGTCTAACCTCGGGTTTTAAGTGCTATGTGACCAACTACTCACATTGGGTCCTATTGTTTGTAGCCACTAGTTAAGCCGGGCGGGTCCGGGTAGATTTATGCTACAAACTCAACCCAACCTCGAGTTGGCCACTTTCAAGTTTGGTCTAGTGTCATATTACACTTACAACCCATACGTGTCTAGTTTCGAGTCCCACGTTTACCCCACATGTCATGTCGACATTTAGGTGTATCATGAGTGTCATATTTTCATGAAATCCCATGTCAAATTATCATGCCATAGTCACGCTCGTCTAACCTACCCCAAATCGTGTTTCCAACCCAAGTAAAAGCGAGTCAACATAGTAAGGATACTATGCTACATATTGGCCTCAAAACATGCACGATGTCAAAAAGGGATTGGCCACCAACATGCATGGTATCATAAGGGGTTTGGCCTCAAAATATGCATAGCATCATAATGGGTTTTTGGCCTCAAACATGCATAATGTCACAACGGGATTAGCCACAAACATGCATAGTATCATAAGGGAATTTGGCCACAAACATGCATAGTATCATAAGGGAATTTAGCCACAAACATGCATGATAACATAAGGGGTTTGGGTTCATTTACATGCATAAGCCCCAAAGTCAAGTCTTTGCCAATGTTTCACAAGTCAAATGGTTCCCAAAGGTTCATGCTAACATTCCATAGATAAAGATTCTAACTTGCAAGATAAACTAGGTGAAACATAACATGAGTGGCATGATTAAGTCGCTAAAACTTAGCCCAAGGTCATAGATCATAGAAAAGGGGCAAAATTAGGTTCACATAGGTTAGCATACTTATGTTTCATCGCATTTTATTCCATGTCACATTAGAACCACCGTTAGAATCTACAAGTAGCTAGAACTTACATAGCGAGGCTTAGGGAAATCATGCATCGTCTTGACGAAGAAAGGTGGCTCCTTTGTGGAAGAATCATCATGAAATTTGCGTAGCAACATTGATCTACCCTCGATTTGGCATAGGAAGCTTGCACCTTTTGATTTGAACCCGATTTGAATGCATAGTCTCTAGGAATTGGAGATGGAGGCCATGATCACTTGGCATTTGGGCGGCACTTCGTGGCATGAGTGATTTGTGAGGGTTTAGTGTAGGCTTAGGGGTCTTTTTATAGAGATTAGGAGTAGTTTAGGCCCATAGATTAACCCTAGGATAGATTTGAGCCTTTAAAATCCGTCACAAGCCTCCAAACATGTCTTGAGGAACAAGTCAGGTGCACCCAGGCCTATCTGGCCGACCACCCAAGTCGACAGGGGTGTCAACTGGGCAGTCGACACCACCTGGGGTGTGTCGACTCCCAAGTCGACTCCCCAGTCGACTTGGGGGTGGCGGGAATTTTTCCCGCCTGTTCTGCTTGGCTGAATTTGAATTCTGAATTCAAATTTGAACTGTTATTTAACTTGAAATTTTCTAAAAACTTTGACGGGCCATAACTTGGTCATACGGACTCCGATTTTTGAAAACTCGGACTCTATTTTGCGTATTTTTCCGAGACGAATGCAATGGCATAGCCTGTTTCCCTTGATTCAAATTTTAAAATTAAATTCTGCCTTGATTCTTATCTTTACATGTTGTTAAAAATTCGGGTTGTTACATTCTCCCCTCCTTTAAGGATTTCGTCCCCGAAATCTACAAGTTAGGAAGAACATATCCTACCATCCATCATCCATCTACTCAAAACATCATTCATAGGCAACCATTGTCCTTAGACGATTTCTAATGCCATATGAACATATGCAGAACGTGTGTGTTTATGCTCCTTAGCTAATGCTACTGATCAGGCCTGAATGATCTTTCTAATGCAAAATATGTTTAGTGCCAAGAATCCAACATGTATGCAAATAGTCCTAGTCATATAAGTACTACATGCGTGCACAAACATTCATTCATATGCAACATCTGCATGATAACACATTAACTTTCAAACAAGTATAAATACTCGTGCATATGCAATGCAAAATGTGAGTGCGTCGATCTAGTCTCTAACATGTATTCGCGCATCCACGAGCAACCACTTGCAACCATTTGCAACCATATCAATCATAACATGTTTCAAATACATGTTTACATCCATAGGGTTCTACCTAAGGTTCCCAAGATAGGATCGAGGAGATAAACAAGATAAACTCCTTACGGGTTTTGCAACAGAACCAGGATCGAGAGGATATCCACCAAGCGATAGCATGCAAGCAAGCTCTACAGGAGAACCAGGGATCAATGATATACTCTTAAAAAGAGATATGATGCGCGCGTTTAAGCCGCATTTCCTTGAGCTTAATTCCAGTGTGCCTTGACCACCTTTGATTTCATGATTTTCGTAGCTCCTTGATTCCTATTTCCAAGGTATGAGTTGGGACTCATTTCACTGTCGCCTATTGTTTCACTTCCACTTATTCTTTCCCTAGTATGCCCGGCTCAAACATATCTGCGTACTCATGCAAGCTCTCCAAAATTCACTAGTGAATTCTGGATCTCGTTTACCGATGCCAATCCATGTTACCATGTGCACTTACTAGGGTGATCCCTATAACCCATGCTTACGCGGAATGAACCATCCGCCTTATTGGCGGACGTTACTTGATCGGATCAGAGATTTCCGATAAATACATCAAGTGATTCTAGGTAACTAACCATGACAAAACCCAAAAGGTTACACGAAACTTCGAGGGTATTACCAAGGCAAGTTAAGAGTTTAACTATCCTCCTTCCAAAACCGAGAATGGCATCCATTACTGGATCACTACTTCATCCCTAGAATCTATCCATAGCTCAACAATAGAAGCATTGCTTCTAATCTCAACACTTGGCATAGACGTTCTCAAATGCAAACAAGTCATGAATAAATGGACCGACTCCCCAACCAGATTTTTGGGACAAAAATGGGATCCTCTACCATGCTAGTACTAAGGTGCAGAGACCTAACTATCGAAGCAGACATAATTGATGCGGTGATCAAAACAAAGTCTGGACGGGACGATAGAAAAGAAAGGCTAAACCTTTAACAGAAATGGTACCATTCCTCTTAGGTACGCTAGAAATGAGAGCATACAATTGCCCTCTAGCTGATCTTGTCCTTATCTTCCTTTATGGATCAAGCCATACCAACAAGTTGCTTATTCTTAAGCCCGTGTCCTTTATCCTTGATCTTATTATCCCTTCTTATAACTTCGGTAATGGGTCTCTCGAGAACTTCCTCCATCGCACGGGAAAACACTTACGTAGCTAGACAAGGATTAGTCGCAGTTAAAACTACTGTGACTACAGATGGAGGAAAGAAAGGAAAAGAGGTTCAATCAAGGAAACCAAGGATAGTGCTAATGGCTTTTGGGGAATAGCCTTTAAAAACAAAATTTTCTTGAAAAATGCTTCTTTGTAAACGGTTTCTCAAATAGTTTTAAGAAGGTTTTAAAAACTTTTGCCCAGTCTGGTAACCTTCTGCTCTGATACCAAATGTAACACCCCACCTCCGCTAGGGTCACTCACAAAGAGAATGCACTAGGTTTGGTGAAGCATTATCGAGGTAAACATGCATAGAAATATTACAAGACAGAACATATATAAAACAGCGGAAGTAAAACAAATTTCATTACCTTATAAAATAAGATCTAAAGCCTTTTACATCAGAATACATCAAAATCTGTCTTGCAATAGTAAAGAAGCATAAAACCTTTTCATAAATTATTCCCCAAAATAAAGTAGTGAAGCAGCCATAGCCACAAAGAGGCGAAAGAAAACGGGGTCAGTCATAAAGATTGGTAAGTCCTATCTACTTCCAGCATAAAAACAGGTAAAGGTAACATGACATGCATAAACTGAAAGTAAACATAAGGATGACGACAAGATAGATAAGCTAAACCAAGATAACTGGATGAACTACTGTAGCAAGATAAACTAAGGTATCATGATAAACTAGGTGTCAAGATAAATCAAGGTATCACATCATCAGGTTTCTATCAAGTATACTACCCCAAGGTATCTATCATGTCTAACATCCCATGGTATTTATCATGTATATTTGCTCTGCACCTCTCGTACTAGTATCCCAACCCGCGTCATGTGTTAACTATGAATGTCCCTTGCCCAATGTCATGTAGTGGTCCATGTCAACCTAATATATAGCATATGTAGGTTTTCCCAACTTGTATGTTTCTAACCATGTATAAGTTTAGTCCTTTGCCGTAGGCCGTACGGGCTTTCCCATGTAAACCCATACCACCTCAACGTAGTACCATTTTAGCCTTGGAGTTGTTTTGGACTGCTACCCTTGATCTGGTTATGTTTTCTCATCACGAACTATCACGTGTTCACCTAGGATTTATGCCACCTAGGACCACTAGGGATTATGCTACCTAATGAACGTTTCCGTGTCTCGGTTTGGGTTCAGGCCACCTAGGTCCACTAGGGATTATGCCACCCGTCAACCACGCCCTTTATCCCACGTATGTATCGTGAATCGTTTTCCATGTCTAGACGCACATGTATCTCAATGTGCCATCCGAGTTCCATGCTAGGGCAAATCGAGAAATACGGAACTCGGTCGGGAGCTTTAAGTCGTCTGCTGATGCAGATATCAAGGTTTGTTTTTTTATCCGTGGCTATGGTCCCACGTGACCCCTCCCTCAACAACTGAAAGGCAATCCAAGAAAAATCATGTATGAGAACTACATCCCGGCCCCACTATGCCCCACTTTCCTATTGGCCAACCTCACCCATGACTCGATAGAAAGAACATGGTCTGTTGGGAGTTCTCTGCCTTTCCGTTCGTACACGATTGACTAAAGATGGTACGTAGTCGACGATGCGCTATCCAGGGCAAAAACAAGAATCGACGACTCCACGCTAATCCATCCCCGTCTTTAGGTTGCTCGCACAGCAACCAAGGCATACCCTTGGCTCTTCTACCGCAGACCTTAACCTCTGTGAGGCCAGGTTTCATGGACCATCTGCCACCTCACAGAGGGATACCAAGAGTACCCTCACATCCCCCGAAGCTACCGCTTCGTCACCCAGTTCGCTGGAGCGTTTAATCCAAGTCATATAAGTTGCTCCTCCTCATATACTAAGCGATGACCGACCGTATCGGGTTACTCATCCATTTATGAACTAGTCCCGTGTCCTTGGCTAAGAATTATTACTTAGTTATTCTGAACTAAGATTTACCACTTAGCTTCTTTTCCCGTTATCCTTGATTAACTACGATTTTCTACCTAGTCCCTCTAACTAGGGTTTTGCCTATTGGGTTAAGTGCTGTTATTCAGGTTCATGACTTAACCCGCGTACGAATCATGTCAAGATTGGCTAAGTATTTAAGTTCAAGGCTTAGCCCTACAACTCGTATGTCAAATTGGTTAAGTATTTGTTTGTCTTAACCCTATCAGATTATCGTGTTAGATTGATTAAGCATAGATTAGCTTAATCCCATCAGATTATCGAGTCGGATTGGTTAAGTATAGGTTAGCTTAACCCCATCCACTAATCGTATTACAATGGTTAAGTATATTTACAAAGGTCTTGTGACTTAACCCTAACAGGTCCGCATATTAGATTGGTTAAGTATAGGTTACTTAACCTCATCAAATCATCATGTATAATTGGTTAAGTATAAGTTACTTAACCCCATTAAATTATCATGTCAAGTTGGTTAAGTATTAGTTACTTAACCTCATTGAATTACCAAGTTTAGATTGGTTAAGTGTTTAACTTAACCCCATCGAATTACCGTGTTTAGATTAGTTAAGTGTAGGTTACTTAACCCCATCTAATTATCGTGTTTAGATTAGTTAAGTTTAAGTTACTTAACCCCATCTAATTACCGTGTTTAGATTAGTTAAGTCTAAGCCACTTAACCCCATCTAATTATCAAGTTGGATTAGTTAAGTGTAAATTACTTAACTCCATCCCCTAATTGTCTTATATGGTTAAGTGTCATTAAGAAATCAAGTCCGGTTTAACTTAACCTACCCATTCATGTCATATCGGTTAAGTGTCATTAGTCAAATTTACTTAACCTTACCATGTGGCATTAATTAAA